>JAYESA010000017.1:38908102-40315838 GCA_036927795.1 Iris macrosiphon | reverse complement strand
GGAGCGTTGTATTTATGCCGTTTACAATACCCCTCTTCATGTCCAACAATTGTAAATTCCTTCTCTTCAGTATCTTCTTTCCAATCTACGTATGCATTGCTATAAAATACAGTGCCAGACCCCCCCCCCCCCCCCCCCCCCCCCGGCTCCCCTCTCTCTCTCTCTCTCTCTCTCTCTCTCTCTCTCTCTCTCTCTCTCTGACACACACACACATGACCCATATTAATACTAGAAAAAGAACTGAATTTCGATGGGGGTAGGGTGGTGTCTGGGATTTGTTTATATTCTGGGGTGTCAAATTTTAGAGTGAGCTGTCACTTGATGTCTCTGTGCTCAAACTTCTCCATCCGGCTTCGGTTGATACTACAAATACCAGGCTGTTCAATTTTATACCTACAAAGCATCTGATGGACTATAGATTGTGTGTTCCTTATTTCATCTTTTGGAGTTGAAAAAATTGGGGAGAAACTAATAGTTGATTTTCTTGCCTACTTAGTTTGTGTCTTGGTTGCTTATTTTCACAAGATAAGATGATGTGTTCTTTCTTCACTACTTACGTTCCATCTCAAATTGTGTACTGAATCATAGTTTTTCTCTATGCAGGCCTCATCTAGTTCTTGGATTAATATCTCAAATTATAAAGGTAATCCTTTTTGAAATTATAATTGCTCTTTGTTTCTCTTTAATTCCATTCCTCTTTTAGATAAACTCACAACATGATTCTCTTTTTTCTTTCTCTAAGTTGATAAACTCGTTTGAATTTTATATATTACCTTGGCTATTTCATCAGATACAACTTCTAGCGGATCTGAACCTAAAGAAGACACCAGAACTGGTGGATTTGGTAGAAGACGAGCAAGGTAGTAAATTACGTAGCCCCCATTTCCTCATTTGTTATTTATAGTAAATTTCTTTTATTGTTCAACTTGTAAGTTTGATGTGTTAAAGGATGTAGAGGAGCTCATGAGTCTACCACCAGAAAAAGATGCTACTTAAATGGTTGAATTTTCATCTTAAAAGAGCAGGTTACAAAGAAAACCGTTACAAATTTTTCATCTGATTTGAAGGTATTTATAGATGGTTTTATTCTTGGAGAAATCTTGCATAATTGTGGCGTCAATCAAGCTATATGGGTAGTAGATAATGCTCTAATTGATAATTGAGCTTATAAGCTGTTAATAAGCAAATTGAGCCTATAACTATCAACAATTCAATATTTATGTTATGGTAAGTGCTTGTTCCAGATATTTGAATAATGTTACGTGCATAAAAGCCATCTGTCTTTCAGAACATTCCTAGAAATTTGTTGATTCTTTGTTGGACTTGTATTTTTATATCATTATAGTGTGGCCTTGATCAACATGCTTAAATTGTTGTTTTTCTCTTTGTTCACTTCATACTTCTGGATTTTGAAAGTCTTATTAAACATATGTTACAGGATGGAGAGGCTTATGCGTACCTCCTCAATGTTCTTGCCCCTGAGCATTGCTCCCCAGCCACCCTAGATGTAAAAGATCCTTTTGAAAGAGCAAAATTGGTTCTTGATCATGCAGAGAAAATGGACTGCAAAAGATATTTATCCCCAAAGGATATTGTTGAAGGCACATCAAATCTCAATCTAGCCTTTGTTGCACAGATTTTCCAGCGTAGGTCAGAACCTCTTGCATGTTTCTCTTTTTCCCTTTCTTTTTCTGTCTTATACAATGATTTTCTAGAATATTTTTTTCCTTACTAAAGTCTAAATGATTAAACACCCCCTAAAATGTGAAATGATACCAAAGGTGGCCACCCAATGGTTGTGGCCTTTGGTAGGGGTAGGCGAAGGGGAGTTCCTGGGTTCGAAACACATGAGGGAGAGTAAAACTGGCCCTTTTTCTAAAAAGTTTGGAATGATAAACATATCTTTAACTGTTGATATGGTATGTTGGGTGTCATATTTAAGTATAGTATAAGCACATGGGAATATCCTGAGGACATATTTGGGATGCCAGAATATGTCACAGGATATTCCATTATGAGATTATTGTCATAATGATTGAGATCATTGTATTAATGACTGTAAGGCTATATAATGCCAATGAGACAATCAATAAAATCATCAACTAATTTCAACATGGTATCAGAGCCAAGTTTCCACAAACCCTAGCCGTCACCAAACTTCCACAAACCCACAGGAGGATTTCCTAGATCTCCTCCACCGAACTCTTCCACGCCCCCCCCTTCTTCCCTTCTCCGCCCTTCGCAGGCCGCCCTTCGCTGTTGCTGCCCCGTCCTGCTACTGCTGCGGCTACTACTGCTGCTGCGGCTGCTGCGACGGCGGCTGTGACATGCGTGCTGCCGCCTCCTCTGCACCAGCACGAGACAATATCTAATAGGGATGCCTAGATCTGAAAACAGGGGGGACATGTTCGGATCTAGGAGCGGACGACGAGGACGAGCGTGAGTCGTGGAGCGGACGTGACGTGATTGGATAGACGACGCATCGATGGAGAAGATCATCAAGAAGCTAGATTCTGCAGAGGTGGCGACGTTGATGAAGTTGTTGACGATGTCGGCTGGTGAAAACACGACACGAACGTCGCCGGAGTTGAAGCTTCCCTCCATCGATCTGAAATTAGATGGACCAGCCACCTATCTAAGTTGGTCACGGCGGGTGAGAAGAACCCTCGCAGGAAAAAACATGGAGGGGTTCCTGACGGGCGAGACGACAGAGCCGGACGAGGGCTCAACAGGACGTGATGAGTGGAAGTCCACTCATATGGTGATCTACATCTGGCTTCTCAACTCCTTAGTCCAGTCTATTGCCGCTACAGTAGACGGTATTGAGATGGTGAAAGATGTGTGAGAGAAGTTGAGAAGGACCTATGATGGTGTGGGGAACAACTTACGGGTCTTCCAGATAAAGGGGGAGATTGATGACACCGTACAGGGAGAGAAGACGGTGCAGGAGTATGCCACGGAGTTGGAGCGTCTGTGGTTGGATTATGATCACTCCTCAGATCGGGCGAGCTGCGGGGACCCTAAGTGTAAGGAGAGACAGGTGTGTCTGCAGGAGAGGACGATGAAGTTCCTCAAAGGGCTGACTGCAGCTTTCGCACAGAGGACGGCCCTACTTCTAGCCCAACCAAAGATCCCTAGTCTTGAGGAGGCTATCTCAGCCATGATCCAGGAGGAGACACGCATCAGGCTGCAAGCCGGGACAGGTGGTCCCCCCGAAGCAAAGTCAGCACTAGCGACCACCAGCTCAGGTAACACAGGATCTAAGGGAGAACCCTGGCAGCATAACCGACAATGCTACAACTGTGGGGAGATGGGTCATCATCGGTATGCTTGTACCAAACCACCTAGGGAGGGTGATTCAGGTGGTGGACGAGGACCGTTCGGCGGACGAGGATATAATGGAGGACGTTGTCGTGGTCGAGGGGGTAGACGAGGCGGCCGAGGAGGTTATCGGGCGAACCTCCTGATATCAGAAGGGAACAGAGAAGCTGATGGCACCTTTACTGTGGAGGACCAGGCACTGGGAGACATGAGGAGTAGAACAGAGGAGGCATCCACCTCATTCTTTGTTCGGGGCAACGCTGCCATGTATGCCCATCCATCAGAAGGTACTGACGAATCACTTGCCCTTGCGTCTATCTCTTCCCTTAAATCATCAGACTGGATTATCGACTCGGGAGCATCTCGGCATGTGACGGGGAATGCTAGTGAGTTTTCTTCCTACACTCACCTAGCATCAGCAGACAGCATTCAGACAGCATTCAGACAGCTGATGGCACTTTCCAGCCAGTGGTCGGTAAGGGTACTGTTAATTGTACAGGTTCAGTAAGA
Organism: Iris macrosiphon; assembly: GCA_036927795.1. NCBI lineage: Eukaryota > Viridiplantae > Streptophyta > Magnoliopsida > Asparagales > Iridaceae > Iris > Iris macrosiphon. The sequence goes on along the minus strand of JAYESA010000017.1, from coordinate 40,312,007 downwards.
TTATCCAATGTTTTACATGCTCTATCCTTTCCAGTCAGTCTCTTGTCCATTAGTTCTATAATCCTCCAACTTAAATGCATTGTTTCTTTTGATATTCCTAAGGTGACCTTCCAGGAGAAAGGGACAGGACGAAGACTTGGGACTGGCACTTGGCATGAGGGACTGTGGTACTTAGATCGAGAAGGACTGGACTCAGCATTGGTATCTATGGCAGAGAAGGCTGGCATGGAAGGACTGCAGCAGAGGACTGAGGATACCTTGATACTCCATCATCGGAGGATGGGACATTCTTCCTTTGATACTCTAAGTAAGTTGTATCCAGAGATTTATGCAAAAACAAATAAAGAAAAATTAGTATGTGATGCGTGCGAGTTAGGAAAACTTACTAGGAGCTCATATGTTGGCACGGGACATAGGAGCACTTTTGCTTTTGAGGTAGTACATTCTGATGTCTGGGGTCCATGTGCTACTAACACTATGAATGGTTATAAGTACTTTGTTTCTTTCATTGAGTGTGCCTCTCGTGTTACCTGGTTATATTTGATGAAAAATAAGAATGATGTACCTGCTTGTTTTCGGGATTTCCATAAGCATGTCCAGACTCAGTACAAAGCAGTTGTGAAGGTACTGAGGTCTGACAATAGAACGGAGTATACCAACAGGACGCTTGCAGAATACTTGTCAGCACACGGAATACAGCATCAGACCACATGTGCATACACACCAGCACAAAATGGAGTTGCAGAAAGGAAAAACAGACACCTTCTGGAGGTCGCAAGAAGTATGATGATCGATATGAATGTCCCACAGAGTCTGTGGGGACATGCAGTATTGACAGCAGCTCAACTCATCAACAGAATGCCCTCGAAGGTCCTCGGATGGAAGTCCCCATGTGAGGTATTGCAAGGCAATAATAGTGGGATACTCCCACTGAAGGTGTTTGGGTGTGTGTGTTTTGTGAAGGACAACAGGCCATCAGTTGGGAAACTTGACCCTAGAGCGGTCAAATGCATCTTCGTAGGCTACTCGGCGACCCAGAAGGGGTATGTGTGCTGGAGTCCAGTAGAGAAGAAGAAGTTTATCAGTATGGATGTCCACTTTCGGGAGCATAAGTCATACTACCACCAGGACGGAACTTCACACAACACGCCTAATACTGCCAGTATTAGGCGAGAGGGGGAGATAGAGAACTTGGTGGTAACCGATTTAGAAGTTTGGCATGGAGGCACGAAGAAGGGACAAGAAGGTGAAGATGTTAGGCCTACGGCTCAGGGAGAGTTACTTACCTACAACAGGAGAGAGAAGCAAACTGCAGGACCAGTACCGACAGTGCCAGTGCCAAGTCCCTTGCCTGCGTTCGTCCCAACTCCTGAGGCACCGACACCAACCCCCCTTCAGGTGATACCCCCTCCTTCACAAGATATCATTCCTCCTACTTCTACTCCTCCCACACCACTATCTGTACGGAGGACCACTCGCAGCAATGCAGGAAATCCTCCAAACAGATAGGGTTGGAATATTGCTCAGTTTGTTTCTTATGACCATATCCCTTCTTCTCATGGAGCATTTATAGCATCTTTGGATAGTATTACTGTACCTAACAATTGGCAGGTTGCCAAGAACGATCCAAAGTGGAAAGCGGCAATGCACGAGGAGTTGGGAGCTCTGGAGAAGAACCACACTTGGGAGCTTGTGAGACTGCCAGAGGGGAAGAGAGCAGTTGGATGCAAGTGGGTCTTTAACGTGAAGCAGAACCCAGATGGACAGGTTGAGCGCTACAAAGCTCGACTAGTAGCCAAAGGATACAGTCAGACGTACGACATTGACTATGACGAGACCTTTGCACCAGTTGCAAAGATGAGCACTGTCAGGACTCTGATTTCTCTGGCAGTGAATGGTAGATGGAAGCTACACCAACTGGATGTGAAGAATGCGTTTCTTCACGGAGATCTAGTGGAGGAGGTGTACATGGAGATACCACCAGGATTTGGCACCAATCAGACAGTAGGCAAGGTCTGCAGGTTGAAGAAGTCCCTCTATGGACTGAAGCAGTCTCCTCGAGCGTGGTTTGACAGACTCAGAAGGGCGATAATAGGGATGGAATATCAGCAGATCAATGCTGATCATACTGTGTTCTTCCGTCGGAGTGGAGGCCACATCACCATGCTTGCGGTGTATGTGGACGATATGATTATCACAGGAGATGATGAACAGGAGATCGCCCAACTCAAAGGAAAGCTTGGCAAGGAATTCGAGGTGAAGGATCTCGGCCTTCTTCGGTACTTCCTTGGGATTGAGATTGCTCGAGAAGCAGAGGGGATTGTTCTCTCTCAAAGGAAGTATGCACTGGACCTTCTCACAGAAACTGGGATGTTGGGGTGCAAACTTGCAGCGACACCAATAGATCAGAGGTTCAAGATTGATGCTGAGGCTGGAGAACCAGTTGATCGGGACAGATACCAGAGACTGGTTGGCAAGTTGATCTATTTGAGCCACACACGTCCTGATATCTGCTTTGCAGTAAGTGTGGTGAGCCGCTACATGCATGACCCACGGAAGGGTTATATGGATGCAGTGTACCAGATTCTGGGGTACTTGAAAGGTGCTCCCGGAAAGGGACTAATATTTAGGAAGAACAATCACGTGAGCATCGAGGGCTACTGTGATTCTGACTGGGCTAGTTGTGCTGATGACAGGAGGTCTACCTCGGGATATTGCATATTTGTAGGAGGTAACTTGGTCTCCTGGAGGAGTAAGAAGCAGTCTGTGGTGGCCAGATCGACAGCTGAAGCAGAGTACAGAGCTATGGCCTTGGGAGTTGCAGAGCTGCTATGGTTAAAGAATATGCTGGTAGAGCTGAAGCTGGATCAAGGAGCCAAGATGAAGCTGTGGTGTGACAATCAGTCAGCTATTAGTATCGCCAACAATCCAGTACAGCATGACAGGACCAAACACATCGAGATTGATAGATTCTTCATCAAAGAGAAGTTGGATAGTGGATTACTGGAGCTTGGCCATGTTCCAACCAGGGATCAAGTAGCAGATGGACTAACCAAGGGACTCGCCTCAGTGAGCATGATTAGAGGATGTGACAAGATGGGCTTAGTGAATATCTTTCACCCATCTTGAGGGGGAGTGTTGATATGGTATGTTGGGTGTCATATTTAAGTATAGTATAAGCACATGGGAATATCCTGAGGACATATTTGGAATGCCAGAATATGTCACAGGATATTCCATTATGAGATTATTGTCATAATGATTGAGATCATTGTATTAATGACTGTAAGGCTATATAATGCCAATGAGACAATCAATAAAATCATCAACTAATTTCAACATTAACCATTCTCCCTTACTCGACTGTAGAAGTTCCTTTCTCATCCCTTATCCCATTCGGTACTCATGTCGACACTAATATTTTTCTTTGCATTTGGCACCTTAAAGTTTTCTTGTTTGGTAGGTTTACCTAATTAAATTTTTTATTTTTTTGTCACTATTTACTAGAAATTTTCTGTTTTTCATAGTCATAAGCTTTGATATTCTTACCATCTTATAATATCCATAATTTTTCACAGCAATCTTTTTTTGCACTTAAGCTACTAAAACTACCTTCTCGTTCTTAGTCCTCGTTATCTCACACCTCAAAATGTTTTAACATGTTTTATCGAAGCATTACTGTTTTAATTATGCACCTCAAAAAAGTTTCTGCGATAGATTTAAAGTTCTTTCTTCAAAACCTTTCACCCACAAATCAAAACTCAGACACCAGAACCTTTAGGACTGATAATGCAAAAGAATATCTTTTCTACAATTTCCAAAATCACTAATAGGAGACAAGGCATCCTTTACCAAACTTCTTGCTCCTATAACCCACAATAAAATGGTGTGACCGAACGTAAAAAGGGACACTTTCTAAAAGTGGGTAAAATAGGACACTTTTCAAAAGTGAATTGTGGTCCTTTTCAAATGAATGTTCCTACGACTTATTGGAACATTGTCAGGCCTACTGTTTTCCAGCCTATCTATCGAATGTCACCATTCTTGAACACCAGTCATGCTTCTGACCATCCTCTGACGACCCAAGCCCTCTCAACTCATTATTCTTACCCAATATTACTGTCCCCATATCCTTCCATACTCCCTCGACTTGTCCTAGTTCCTGGTGACCTGCACTTATGGGATTCCTAGTCTACTTTCGTAAGAACAAAAGAGTCGTGCTGATAGGATCTTCTGGTAGCACCATTTGTTGCAGTCTTGGCTGATTTTGTGCCTCTGCTTAGTAGTCCTGCTAATTGCTGCCCTGTTGCGTTAAGTAAAAATAATCTATCCTATTGATCACTTTGTTTAGTACCATTTTCTCACTGTATTTCTATGCCAATTGTTAGCTCGTTGTCTTCTTTATTTCTATTCCTACTTCCGTTCAAGAAGCTTTATAAAATTATTGTTTACATGCTGCACAGGACCACTTGGGAGTTACTTTAATTCAAGACAATCATGTTAGTTGCAGATGCACATTCACTATAATAGAAATTTAGTAGAATACTTGGCTTGTTTATTATTGATTTGGAGCTACATATATATAAGAGAGGCTAATCCTCTCTCTACTACTCCACTCCATGTGGGACTAAAAAACCCTTTAATACTCTCAACACTCTCCCTCAGGATGCACGATATATATCAATCATCCCCATCTTGTCACGTAGTTTAGAAAGACTCAATGAATTAAGACCTTTAGTAAGACAATCTGCGACTTGCTCTTTTGAACGAGCATGATTGAGCTTTAATAACCCTTTCTCTAGCTTCTCTTTGATGAAGAACCGATTGATCTTGATGTGCTTTGTTCTGTCATGCTGAACTGGATTGTTAGCTATACTTAGTGCAGCTTGACTGTCACTCTGAAGGCGCAATGGTTCCCTGGTTCAGCTTCAACTCTGTCAACAGTGCTTTTACCCACAACTCTGACACTCCCAGAGCTATAGCTCTATATTCTGCTTCAACGGTCGATCGTGCTACCGCAGACTATTTCTTGCTTCTCCATGAGACTAGGTTATCCCCCACAAAGACACAATAACCTGAGATAGACCTTCTGTCGTCCATGCAGCTTGCCCAATCTGCATCGCAGTACCCCTCAATACCCATGTGTTCGTTGTTCTTGAACCATAGCCCTCTTTCAGGAGCCCCCTTCAGATATCTCAGAATATAGAAAACTGCATCAATCTAGCCCTTTCTTGGATCATGCATGTAGCGACTCACTTCACTCACAACAAATGAGATATCAGGACAAGCGTGGCCTAGATAAATCAATCTACCTACAAGTCTTTGATATCTCTCACGATTAACCGGCTCTCCTGTCTCTGTCCCCAACTTATCTTTCTGATCGGTTGGAGTGACTGCCGATTGAAATTCCAGCATACCAGTTTCTGTGTGCAGATCTAGTATATACTTCCTCTGAGAGAGGACGATCTCATCTCTTCCTCGAGCCACCTCGATCCCGAGAAAATATCTCATCATTTCCAAGTCCTTTACTTCAAATTCCTTGGCATATTTTGACTTCAGCTGGGTAATCTCCTCCTCATCACCTGTGATCACTATATCATCTACGTATACTGTAAGTATGCTGATGTGGCCTCTCGCATGTCGGAAGAAGACCGTGTGATCTGCATTGGTCTGGCTGTATCCTATGCTTGTGACAGCCTTCCAGAATCTTTCAAACCAGGTCCGAGGAGATTGCTTGAGTCCATACAGTGATTTCTTCAACTTGCACACATTTTTTGTTGGCTGCTTCGTGCAAAAATCCGGAGGTGTCTCCATGTATACTTTCTTTTGTAGATCTCCATGAAGAAATGCATTCTTCACATCCAATTGATGAAGTTGCCACCCATGGTTTGTTGCAAAAGAAATCAGGGTTCTTACAGTACTTATCTTTGTTACTAGAGCAAATATCTCATCATAGTCGATGCCATAGGACTGAGTGAATCCCTTTGCAACCAATCTTTTCTTGTATCGCTCCACCTTTCCTTCTGGCGTCTCCTTTACTGTGAAGACCCATTTGCATCCAACTGCTCTCTTTCCTTTACGTAGTGGAACAAGTTTTCATGTTCTATTTCTTTCAAGTGTCCCAAGTTCCTCCAACATTACAGCTTTCCACCGATCTTTCTTTGTTTCCTGCCAACACTTAGGCAAAGAGATGATGTCTAACAATGCAATGAATGCTCCATAAGTAGGACATATATTAGAGTAGGATAAAAAATGGACGATGTCATGTTCATAACCATAACGATTAGGGAATCTTTCCCATAGTTTAAAGTATCGGCCGATACCGATACAGTTTGGCATGTCCCGATCCGATACCGACCGATATCCGATACTGACCGATACCGACATTAGAGGTCTCTTTTCCGGTCAATTCGGCAAAAAATATTGAATTAAAAAACCAATTAGCAAGGGTGTAAAAGCATTGTAAGGTTGTAAAAACATATAAAAGAGAAAAATTTATCTATCGCATATAAATCAATCGACAAGGATGACTACTATTTCATTCAATATCAAAAATACTAAGAAACAATACTTTAAATACTTTAAATTATGCATAAATATATAAAATATACTCTAAAATGTTAATAATTTACTAATAGTTGTTTGCTTTCCGATACCAAAAAATCCGATACTCCGATCCGAAACCGCCGATACTACCGATATCGCCGATCCCGATACTCATAGGAATGGTCCGATACCGATTCCGATACCGATACTTTGAACCTTGATCTTTTCGTATTACTACGAGAAGATCTCCTTAAGGAAATGGGAGAAGGATAAGGAGGAGAGATCATACCATTTGAATCAGAGGGATTCACATCCGAATCAGAGGGATCCAGTGCGGGAGGTGCATCTTCAGGAGTTGGGGCAGGGTTAGGAGGATGACATGGCATAGTAGGGGCAATAGGCACAACAGTGGACTGCTGCTTTCTCCTTCTGTAGACTTGGAGCTCTGTAGATTTTTCTGTAGTCTGTTCCTCCCCCTGTACTGCAGCATCACTTTCTTCCTCCTCATTGTGAGCTTTCTCATCACTTTCCTCCCCCTCGCTATCTTCCCCTTGTTCCCTTGGACCAACTTTCATCATTGGGCATGTAACTGACCTGACAATCACGCTTGGGCCCATCTTTTCCTCACATCTAACACCTCCTGTGTTAGGTGTGTCACCAAATGTGGAGCCTTCACTTGAACCATTGTGCTAGTATGGTTCCATCTCTCTGAATGTAACGTCCATGCTTACAAAGAGCCTTTGCTCCACATTACTTCAGCAAGAGTATCCTTTTTGAGTCCCTGAGTAGCCAACAAAGACGTACTTCACTGCCCGATAGTCCAACTTTCCTACCGCATGCCTATTATCCTTCACGAAGCAGACACATCCAAATACCTTTGGGGGAACAATATACTTGTTCTTACCTGTAAGCATCTCAAACAGTGTCTTCCATCATAATACCTGAGAGGACATCCTGTTGATGAGATATGCTGCCGTCAACACGCCATGTCCCCACAAGTATTTAGGAACATTCATAGCAAATATCATTGACTGTGCCACTTCTAACAGTACATGTTCTTCTACTCCGCCATGCCATTCTGAGATGGTATATAGGTACATGAAGTATGATGTTGTATCCCATGGGCTAATAAGTATTCTTCAATATCCTTGTTGGTGTATTCTGTCCCATTGTCAGACCTCAAAGTCTTCATCTTAGCACCGTATTGTATTGTAACCCTGCGATAAAAATCTTGAAAGCATGCGAATACATCACTCTTACTCTTCATTAGATATACCCAGGTGACACGAGTGTAACAATCAATAAAGGTGACAAACCACGTAAAATATTAATAGTAGTTGTAGGACAAGGTTCCTACACATCAGAATGTATCATATCAAAAGCAGCTAAACTTCTATTTCTAGAACTCACATACGAGCTTCTGGTATGTTTTCCAAGTTCACAAGCATCACAAACCAACTTTTGCTTATTAGCCGTTTGATACATAGAGGGATACATCCGGCTCAGTAGACTGAATAAAGAGTGTCCCATACGCTGATGTTGGAGTAATAATTCTGCTTCTACAGTCCTTCGCGGCTCTTCCTGTTGTGCTTCATCTACTAGTGATGTCAGTGCTGCATCTAGCCCACCTCTGTCCAAGTACCATAGCCCCAGTCCCCAACCGTCTCCCCGTTCCCTTCTTCTGAAAAATTATCTTAGGAATGTCAAAGAAAATAACACAAATAAGTTGAACAATGGCACTAATAGACAATAAATTAACAGAAAAAGATGTAGCATGCAAGACATCAGTAAGAGTCATGGAATGGGTACATTCAACTGTACATTTATCCACAATGGGTCTAGTAGTACTATCAACAATCTAAATGCTTTTAGGCGTTGTCAGGTGAGTGTAATCTTGGAACTCATCATAGGCACCCGTGACATGACGGGATGTCCCAAAGTCAATTATCCAATTTAGACTTCCTGGTCTGTGGGTAGATTCAAGGGCATGAGAAGGTATACCTGTGCTTGTATGGGCATAGTAGGTAATATTACCTCCGGAGGTGGTTGGAGTCGATGCCCCAGTAGTGTTGGCTCGACTGTTGCTGGTTCCAAGCTTCATGCTCCTCCACATTTCTAGCATTTCTCTCATTACGGGTCATATCGGATGATTGACTCTCATTTTCCCCTTCTGCCAGGTTTGTCTTGTGCCCTCCAGAATAATTACCTCTGCTTCCGCCATAGCCTCCTCTTGCACCCCTACGCCCTCTACGGCTACGTCCGCGGCCGCTGGACTGTCCTTTCAGAAGTTTCTTACAGAATATAATGAAATGTTCAGGTTCTCCACAGTTGTAGCACTCTCCCCCTCTGGAAGGGTTTGGGTTAAACACTGCTAGAGCTGATTTTTCTCCCGAAGAACTAGTGGTGCTAGGCATTAGCTTCAGTCGTGCCTCTTCTTGTGCCATAGCGGCTATGACCTCCTCCAATGATGGTAACCCGGGTTGTGCAAGTAGGACATTCCTCCTCTGCTCGAATGCTCGGTTGAGCCCCTTTAGGAACTTCATCATCCTCTGTCGCGAAACATACTCCATGAACTTCTTATAATGTTTCGCAAATGCCGGTTCCACTTGCTCATCCTCCACGCCAATGGGATCACAGTGGTCGAGATCTGACCAATACTTTTTCAGCAGAGCCGCATACACAGAGATGGTGTGATCTTCTTGGACCACATTATCAAGTTCATCTTGTAGTTGGAAGACCATCATTGGATTGCCCGATCCTGAGTACATGTCTCTCAGCGTCATCCAAATGTCACCAGCACCCTCCATTGCTTCCACGTTGACCTACACTTGGTCGGTCAATGAGTCTGTCAACCATCCAGCAACAACATTGTTGACGATTTCCCACACAATAAACTCTTGTAAGGAGTGATCTTCAGGTGCCTTGGTTTGACCATTTACATAGCCCATAAAGCCTCTTACCTTCAGAGTCCGTATCGCCTGACGCGACCACTTCAAGTAGTTGGAAGTACCCTCCAACTTTATCTCCAGTTTCTCAAACTTCTCCATTTTGTATGGTGAAGGATCCACATCTGCGTGTGCAACGCGAGAGCTAGTCTCGGCCAGTCTCCTGGAGAAGAAATCGTCCTCTAAAGCCTTCATCTCTAGGGTCGTCAACTTGCCGTAGATCGTCTCCATCGTCTTCTTCTTGTCCTATTCCATTAGCAAGACGGTAGCAGATCTAGATCGTCTCCACCTTTGATCGTCGTCCTCTCCACGTCTACTGTGTTCTCCTTCAGCGGCAACGGTGTCCCTGAGAGCTGCTGCTCATGTCCCGTGCACGGCTTCGATCCGAGGCCGCATGGCCTGACGAGAAGGAGGGGAAAGAACCGACAGTTGTAGTCGAGATAAGGAGTTCACACAAAAGTTTTCTCACTGATATACCTCGATCCAACTAGCAACTATATAATTAATATTCTGATTACAATCTTGCTGCTACAAAAACAATAATCAGAAAATTAAACTTCTCATTCTTCCTTGCAATCACAGTTGCATACAGACATAACCGAATTACAACTCGCAGAAGAGAAGAAGAAGAAGATGAAATACTGCGCTGGCGGTGATGGAGAGGGGGCAGGGGTCGACGTGGAGGGAGGGGGGTGTTGGCCGACGGGGTGGGGGGCTACTGGCCGGCAGCTGCTGGTGGCGGAAGAGGGGTGTTGTTGGTGGCGGAAGGGTGGGAGGGGCCGGCTGAGGAAAGGGGGGGGGGCTGTGGAGAGAATTAGGGCTAGGGTTTGGGAAAGGGTGGGGAGGGGTTGGCTCTGATACCAAATAGAAATTTAGTAGAATACTTGGCTTGTTTATTATTGATGTGGAGCTACATATATATAAGAGAGGCTAACCCCTCTCTCTACTACCCTACTCTATGTGGGACTAAAAAATCCTTTAATACTCTCAACAACTATCAAGTACAATCTGGATGGTTTTATCAAACGTCTGAAAGTTTGTCACATTGCCAAGGGCTTCACCCACGATATGGGACTGATTATGAAGAAATTTTCTCTATTTCCCAAATTGATATGCGACTGATTATGAAGAAAATTTCTCTATTTCCCAAATTGAAATCATTGTTCGGGTTAATTCTTTGGTGTCAACCACTGGTGGCCATTACTTCCTTGATAACATCTTTTTGAGATGTTTACACGATTAAGATATGAAGGGAAGCACTTGGTCTGACATCTCCGTATATCTATGGCTCCAAGCAGTCTTCTTTGGCATGTTCAGTCTGGTAGTTCAATAAATTTGTTTCTCTAGGTGTACATCCTAGTCTTCTCTTTGTCAGCCCTAGATAATGTTTAGTAGCCTGAGGGAATGTGGTCCAATATTCTCCATCTCAGACCTTGGCTATCTGCAATACTTCCTTGGCAATGAGGTAAGTAAGTTTCCTTCTCTCAGAGGAAGTATGTTTATTGTTTAGATTTCTTCGTGAAAAACAACTTTCTTGGTTATCATCTGTCTATCAAAACTATGGATTAATATTCGTCTCTCATATTAGCTACTCTTCTGATAAATAAGTATCTATTATACTGTATCATCTTATTATTTGTCTAGAGTGTCAATTCATATGTTACTAGATGTTTGATTAAAACTCGTAGTTTACCAGTTGTCCTTCCTATGTTTTGTTTCCTTGGATTACATATCCACTCATTGTAAATCTTGCTGGTGCTGAAACTAATCATATGCTAATGCATTTCAGAAATGGCCTGTCAGCAGACAGCAAACAGATAGCCTTTGCAGAGATGATGCCTGATGATGTCAAAGTATCAAGAGAAGGAAGAGCTTTTCGCTTGTGGATAAACAGCCTTGGAATTGCAACTTATGTTAATAATGTATTTGAGGATGTAAGAAACGGGTATGTAACTTTCCTTAGCTCCTTTTTTTTAATCCTTCTTTTGATTGTCAGGAGGTTCACTAATATTGTGGATTGGTGCATTTATGTAGATGGGTTCTTCTGGAGATACTCGACAAAGTATCTCCAGGATCAGTCAATTGGAAACATGCATCAAAGCCTCCTATCAAGATGCCATTTAGAAAAGTAGAAAACTGCAATCAAGTTGTAAGGATAGGAAAACAATTGAAATTTTCCCTTGTTAACATTGCAGGGAATGACATAGTCCAAGGAAACAAAAAGCTTATACTTGGCAAGTTTGCTTCTCCTTAAACTCATTATAAGCATATAGATACTGATTTCTTTGCTTTGTTTGTCTCTTTCCACACTTTGATGTACATTATAATGCACATTTATCTTAATTCCCCTCCTTTGTTATATTAATAGTTTATTGTTGGATTTCCTGTAGATTAGTACAGATACTATAGTAACTATACTCTATTTGTGTCTATAGACATGCATCATTTACATGCTATTGCACAAAAGTTTCTGTCTGGTGCAGCATTTTGCCTTCTCTATTTTCCCCTTCATAAAAGAAATAGCCTTCTCTAATGCCTAAGTTAAACAATTTAGTCTGGATCACTTGCAAAGTACTTAGTTTACTGAACAGGTGATGCATTTATCATCTTTCTTGTCAATACCACTATCCAGTGTGATGGATGGGCAATATTGTCCCATAAATCATATACTATCAACTTTATCTTATGTCTTTGTTGTTCGACATTAGCTTATGTCTTTGTTATATACAATTACCAGTCAACATTATCTAGATCAGTGCAAGAGTAGTTTGTTAGTTCTTCATGAGTTCATTAGATTATAGGAAGTAACCTTAGCAATCTATAGGCTGGATATATGCATAGAACAAATGTTTTTGTGACATCCTCTCAATCCCTTAAAAGTGGTTGTAAACCTGGTTCGAAATATCAGTATCTGAATCATTTCAGACCCTTCCTATGATTACCGGTATGTGTAGTTTCGACTGTTTTGTATTAGAGTATCGGGTTCTTTGTTTCGGAAACCCAAAAATGACAAGAAAGTCTTTTAAAAACTTGAATTTTTTTTTATTATACATTTAGACATAATTTTATATATTATGATGTTTTCATTAGTTTATAATAGAAAAATATTCACTTGCAATAGATAGTATTGTTTATTTATTTTTCTTTAGATATGCAACCACAATAAATAGTTTTGAATGAAATAATATTAATATGGATGAAAGTAGTTAGTTTATAAATATAAAACTTCAACAAATGGTAATGTTTACAGCATACAAATAAGGAATCATGTTGATTCCCTATAACATTGCCAATTTTCAACACATATTGACACTTTTTTTCAATTTTTCTCTGCCAAATTGATTGGGAAAGAACCCCTATCATCAGTATTAGTATCAGGTCTCATGCAAAATTGTATCAGTATCGGTTGATACTTCAAACTATGGTTGTAAATGCAGGAGACAAATAATTGTTCCATGTACGGTCTCTTTCTTATCCCTACCAAATAAGAAAGAAAATCATCTTATGTCTTCATAAGTATTGCTAAACACCTCCATTATTGTAGAATATTTTGGAGTAATTATTATATTTTTTATTGATAATCTCTTGGCTATTTATAGCCTTACAATCCTTCATCTTACATTAATATCCTATTAAAACCCCCTGTAGAATATTCTAATATTCCAACAAATATACCAAGAATATTCTAATATACCAACAAATATACCAAGAATATTCTAATATAACAACACTTCTCCTTAAGATGGGCGAAAGATATTCACTAAGCCCAGCTTGTCACATCCTCTAATCATATCTGCAGAGCTAAGTCTCTTGGTCATACTGTTTGCTACATGCTCCTTGGTTAGAATATGACCTAACTCCAGTAGTCCACGGTCCAACTTCTCCTTGATGAAGAACCTATCGATCTCGATGTATTTGGTCCTGTCATGTTGCACTGGATTGTTGGCGATACTGATGGCTGACTGGTTGTCACACCACAGCTTCATCTTGGCTCCTTGATCCAGCTTTAGCTCCACCAACATACTCTTCATCCATAGCAGCTCTGCAACTCCCAAGGCCATAGCTCTGTATTCCGCTTCAGCTGTAGATCTGGCCACCACCGACTGCTTCTTACTCCTCCAAGAGACCAAGTATTTTCCTACAAATATGCAATAGCCCGAGGTAGACCTCCTGTCATAAGTACAACTAATCCAGTCAGAGTCACAGTAGCCCTCGATGCTCAAGTGATCATTCTTCCTGAATATCAATCCCTTTCCGGGGGCACCATTCAAGTATCTCAGAATTTGGTACACTGCGTCCATATGACCCTTCCTTGGGTCATACATGTAGCGGCTCACCACACTCACTGTAAAGCAGATATCATGACGTGTATGGCTTAAATAGATCAACTTGCCCACCAGTCTCTGGTATCTGTCTCGGTCAATGGTTCTCCAGCCTCAGCACCTTGAACCCCTGGTTGATCGGCGTCGCTGCAGGTTTACATCCCAACATCCCTGTCTCTGTGAGAAGGTCCAGCGCATACTTCCTCTGAGAAAGAACAATCCTCTCTGCTTCTCGAGCAATCTCAATCCCAGAGAAGTATCAAAGAAGGCCAAGGTCCTTCACCTCGAACTCCTTGCCAAGCTTCCCCTTGGGTCGGACAATCTTCTGCTCATCATCTCCTGTGATAATCATATCGTCCACATATACCGCAAGCATGGTGATGTGGCCTCCACTCCGACGGAAGAACACAGTATGATCAGCATTGATCTGCTGATATCCCATCCCTATCATCGCCCTCCTGAATCTGTCAAACCACGCTCGAGAAGACTGCTTCAGTCCATAGAAGGACTTCTTCAACCTGCAGACTTTGTCCACTGTCTTATCGGTGCAGAATCCTGGTGGTATCTCCATGTACACTTCCTCCACTATATCCCCATGAAGAAACACATTCTTCATATCCAATTGGTGTAGCTTCCATCCACCATTTACTGCCAAAGAAATCAGGGTCCTGACGGTGATCATCTTCGCCACTGGTGCAGAGATCTCATCATAGTCAATGTCGTACGTCTGACTGTATCATTTTGCCACCAGTCGAGCCTTGTAATGCTCTACTTTTCCATCTGGGTTCTGCTTTACAGTAAAGACCCATTTGCATCCGACTGACCTCTTCCTCTCTGGCAGTTTTATCAGTTTCCAAGTATGATTCTTCTCAAGAGCGCCTAACTCCTCGTGCATCGCCGCTTTCCACTTTGGATCGTTCTTGGTAACCTGTCAATTGTTAGGTACAGTAATACTATCCAAAGATGCAATGAATGCTCCATGAGAAGAAGAGATGTTATTATATGAAACAAACTGAGTAAAGTCCCAACCATATCTATCAGGAGGATTTTTCGTATTACTGCGAGTGGTCCTCCGTACTGATAATGGTGTGGGAGTAGTAGGAAGAATAATATCACCTGAAGGAGAATTTGGTGGTAGTGGTGTAGGTGTCTCAGGAGTTGAGACGGACACAGGCAAGGGACTTGGCACTAGCACTATAGGTACTGGTCCTGCAGTTTTTTGCTTTATTTTCCTGCTGTAGGTAAGTAATTCCCTCCTGAGCCGTGGGCCTAACACCTCTCATCGCTTCCCCCTGTTCCTCTTCACTTTTCTGCTCCTCAAACGTTCCTCCATGCCGTACTCCTAAATCGGTCACCACACTCTCACCAATCTCCCTCTCTCGCCTCATACTCTCAGTATCAGGTGAGTTGCTCATGGACAAGATTCCCTCCTGACGATAGTATGGCTCAAACTCCCTGAAGTAAACATCCATGCTCACAAACTTCTTCTTCTCTACTGGGCTCCAGCATACGTACCCCTTCTGAGTCGCCAAATAGCCCACGAATACACACTTGACTGCTCCGGGGTCAAGTTTTCCGACAGACGGTCTGTTGTCCTTCACAAAATATACACAGCCAAACACCTTTAGTGGGAGTATCCCACTATTATTTTCTTACAATATCTCACATGGAGACTTCCATCTCAGTACCTTCGAGGGTATCCTGTTGATCAATCGAGCTGCTGTCAATATTGCATGCCCACATAGACTATGTGGGACATTCATGGCGATCATCATGCTCCTTGCCACCTCCAGAAGGTGTCTGTTCTTCCTTTCTGCCACTCCATTCTGTGCTGATGTATATGCACAGGTGGTATGATGCTGTATCCCTTGGGTTGACAGGTATTCCTCAAGTGTTTTGTTGGTATACTCTGTTCCATTGTCAGACCTTAATACCTTCACTACTGTTCTGTACTGAGTCTGGACATGTTTATGAAAGTCCCGAAAATAGGCAAAAACCTTACTCTTATTCTTCATCAAATACAACCAGTTGACATGAGAGAAACAATCAATAAAAGAGACAAAATACTTGTAACCATCATAGTAGTTGTGGCGCACGGCCCCCAGACATCAGAATGTATAATATTAAAAACAGAAGAGCTCCTATGGCCCACACCAATATATGGGCTCCTAGTAAGTTTGCCTAAATCACATGCATCACATACTAGTTTCTCCTTATTTGCCTTCTCATAAATAGATAGATACAACCTACTCAAAATACCAAAAGAGGAGTGCCCCAACCGCTTGTGATGGAGTATCAGCTATGCAGTTAAAAACGGTTTTTTTATGATAACGGTTCAGTAGAGTGATTAACATATCATCGATATATCGGATTTATAACGGTAAATATCGGTTTGTATTTAAACATAATTTTTATATATGATCAACACTTCTAATAGTTATATATTACAAAATATGCATTAAAAATATGCAAGAAGAGTTTCTTAAAGCATTAAAACTAAAAGGTTCATAGTGCATTCCAAAACTAACATTAAAATATAAAGAGTACCCATTTCAACGGTTCAACTAATATGAAAACAAAAATGTAGCAGTCGGCAGAATAAGAATAAGAAGAAAATGTAGCAGAAGCAAGAATAATAAGAAAGTTGAAGAAGAAGAAGAAAAAAATAAGTTAAAGAAGAAGAAGAAGAAACATACCAGCAGCCGCAGGCCCGCAACAGCAAGTTCTTCGCTGCTTTTTTTTCTCTCCCCGCTGAACCCATCCCCACTTTAAACCTAACATAACTGTGATATATCGGGTTTTTTCAAAACCGATATATCACAACATATCGGTCATATGGGCCGATTATATTGGTTCCGATATTTAACCGATATTTTCAAAAAAAAAATCGGTTTAGGACCGATATCGATATATATCGGTTATATAACCGATATATATCGGTTATTAACTACATAGAGTATCAGTGTATCCTCGGCACTCATCTTTGGTCCTCCCATTCCTGCCCTTTTTGCCACAGACACCAATGACGAATCCAGTCCTTCCCGATCCAGGTACCACAGTCCATCATGCTAAGTGCCACTTCCGAGTCTTCGTCCCGTCTCCTTCTCCTGGAAGATCATCTTAGGAATATCAAAGGAGATAATGCATTTTAGTTGGAGGATTATAGAACTAATGGACAAAAGACTGACTGGAAAAGGAGCATGTAAAACATTGGATAATCTTACTGAACCTGTACAATCGACAGTACCCTTACCGATCACTGTCTAGAAAGTACCATCGGCTGTTTGAATTATGTCTGCAGATGCTAGGTGAGTGTAGGATGATAACTCACTAGCATTCCCTGTCACGTGTCGAGACGCACCTGAATCGACAATCCAGTCCGACGATCTAAGGGAAGATATAGATGCAAGGACGAGTGAGTCATCAGTACCTTCCGATGGATGGGCATACATGGCAGCGTTGCCTCTGGCGAAGACTGAGGTGGATGCATCCTCAGTCCCACTCCTCCTGTCTCCATCACTTGACGCTCTCTGCTTTTTCCTGAGAACTTCCAGCATGTCCAGTAGTGCCTGATCCTTTTCAGTATAGGCACGATTAGCTTCCTCTTCGCATTCTGCTACCAGCAGGTTCGTTCGATAACCTCCTCGAGCACCCCGTTGACCCCCACGACCACGGTCACGTCCTCCAAACTGTCCATGTCCGCTACCTGAATCTGCCTCCTTGGGTGGTTTGGTGCAAGCATACCTCAGATGGCCCATCTCTCCATAGTTGTAACACTGCCAGGGGTCTCTCCCTTAGGTCCTGTGCCGTCTGAATTAGCAACCGCCAATGTTGTCTTCACTTCAGGATAACCACCTGTCCCTGCCTGTAGCTTGATACGAGTCTACTCCTGGATAATGGCCGAGATAGTCTCCTTAAGTGTAGGAATCTTCGGTTGAGCTAGAAGTAGTGCTGTCCTCTGAGCAAACACTGCGACCAGCCCCGTAAGAAACTTCATCGTCCTCTCCTGCAGACATACCTCTCTCCTTACACTTTGGGTTCTTGCAGCTCGCCCGATCTGAGAAGTGATCATAATCCAACCACAGACACTCCAACTCCGTGGCACTCCTGTACCGTCTTCTCTTCCTATACGGTATCGTCGATCTCCCCCTTGATCTGGAAAACCCTCAAGTTATTCCCCACACCATCATAGGTTCTCCTCAACTTCTCCCACACGCCTTTCACCATCTCAAGGCCATCCACTGTGGCTGCGATCGACTGGACTAAAGAATTGAGGAGCTAAATGTATATCACCATATGAGTGGACTTCCACTTGTCGCATCCTGCTGATCTCTCATCCGGCTCTGTCTTCTCTCCTGACAAGAAATCCTCCAGGTTCTTTCCTGCGAGGGTTCTCCTCACCCTCGTGACCAACTCAGGCTGGTGGCTAGTCCATCAAGCTTCAGATCGATGGATGGAAGCTCCAATTTCGTCAATGTTCGTGTCGCCCTCTCACCAGCCGACAGTTTCATCAGCTTCATCAACGTTGCGACCTCCGCAGAGTCCAACTTCTTGATGATCTCCTCCACCGATCCTTCTCTTCTCCGATCACCTCACACCCGTCCCACGATTCACGTTCTCCCTCTTCGTCCTCTCCTAGACCCGATCATGTCTCTTCTCCATCAGATCTAGGCCTTCGATGTCAACGTCTGGAACGACTCGCGGGAGACGCCAGGAACCACGACAGAAGGATCCGCGGGAGTCGCAGCTTCGTGGTGGTGGTGGCGGGCGAGCGGCGATGGTGGTGGAGGCGAGCGGTGCAGTAGCGGTGGTGGCGGGCAGCGCGACGTCGGTGGTGGCAGGCTGTGGGGCAACGGTTGTAGAAGCATGAAAAATACGTTGTAGAGTTATACGCAATATTTCAGTGCTGGGCAGCGTAAAATATGACTTCAGAGCCATCGACGTACAACAGGACTTCATCGCTAGTACAGCATAAAATATAAGCTCCAGGACAATCCGCGTAATGCAGTATTTCCAGGCTGCTTTGGCGTAAAAATGTTGTTATATCGCCACTTTGGCGTAAAACCTGCTCGCTTTTAATGCGGTGAGAAGTTGTACGGGGAACGCTTCGTATTCCTCGAATGAACCTGTCAGATCATGCAGTGAACCTGACTCCTGACAAAGAGTACTGCACAACTATCCAGACGACGGCTGTAATGATGGCGCGGCACAGAGACCCAAACCGTCGTTTAGTGACATTTCCTTGATATAAATTGCTTTTACGCATTCAAGGAAATACGCTGGCTAGTTTTATACAGGCAGATGTGAGCTTTTACGCTCAGCAGAAGACAAAACAAACTGTCACGTCAAAAGCTGCTCTTCGTACAGAGCTCGAGGCACGTCTCTGCATTTAATGCGCAGAATGGGGGCAGATCTCTGCATTTAATGCACGAGATTTGGTTCTATTTTCAAAGACTGGGGAGCCATAATTACGGCTAATACGTCCACATCATCACCTCTGCATATTACGCCATCAGACTATTTCTAGCTATAGGAGCACGCTGTATGCTATCTCCTTGAAATACGCCACCTGGCTATTTTTAGCTATAAGGAGTACGCCGTTGCTATCTCCTCGGAATACGCCAACTCAGGCTATTTGGTCCAGAATACGCTCAAGACCTCAGTCAAGGAAGGAGGACCGGCTATCTTTTACGCTAGCTACCTATCCATTCAGCATCAGGCTTCTACGCCTACAAGGCTTCTACGCCAACTTGACAACTATTTGGCTTTTACGCCATGGTGACAGTTATTGGCTTCTACGCCAACCTTTTCTACGCAAGGGGCAGTTACCTACGTGGCTTGCATGTCGTGATCTTCGCAGCAGTTATATGCATTATCTCATCATGGGACACGCGTCACACGTAGATTCAGAAGATCATCTATACGTGGGTGGTAGTTATTATAACCGCCGCTTAAAAAGTGTCATACTCTCCACTGTCCGGCTTCTACGCCGAGTGGACGGTTACTGTCACTAAAACCCTATAAATAGAGATCTCTATTGACAGAGGTCCAAGGTCGCAAATTCCAAGGTTGGAGATTGATTTTTGAGAGAGAAGAATCTAGAGCATAGACAGAGAGTAGTGATCGACGATTTTGGCATCGAGCATCCACTCCTTCTTGCAATCCTTGAAGCTTCTCCGTCTTCTACAGCACTTCTTCATCATCGTGTGGTCCAAGGGACAAAGTGATCGACCGCAGATCAGACTCCTATAGCAATATTTACCCAGATTAAATTTTGTACTTAATATCCTCATATAGGATTAATAGTACTTCTTGTTTGTAAATCTAAGAAAGGGTTTCGTATAAACCTAGTTTTATTTCTTTCTTTTATTATCAAACACAAGATGGCGACTCTGCTGGGGACGTCTTTCTCATATGACGAGAAAGCAATTGCTCAACACGATGCAGTATCAGTAGGATCAATGAAGAAGACCTTGGTCGTCCAGTTCGACCAATCCGCCTACGAAGATATGCTTCGAGCAGGGGGTAGCTCTCACTCTCTCTCTGTCCAAGACAACAGGAAACTGCGTAAGGTCTGGATGCCCCGGACATCCCCTACCATTCCTGCCGATTCTCTGGTTTCTTCGACCAACAAGGTTGTAGCTTCGCAACCTCCGCGCTCTGTGCGTAAAATCCTGTCTCCCGTCTGTGACGTGGCAGACAAAACTTCGGGCAATGCCTCAGTGCTAGTCCAGAAGTCTACTCCGCGCTTTGATAATAATTACGGAAGAAATAAAACTAGGTTTATACGAAACCCTTTCTTAGGTTTACAAACAAGAAGTACTATTAATCCTATGCGAGGATATTAAGTACAAAATTTAATCTGGGTAAATATTGCTATAGGAGTGATCTGCGGTCGATCACTTTGTTCCTTGGACCACACGATGATGAAGAAGTGTTGTAGAAGACGGAGAAGCTTCAAGGATTGCAAGAGGGAGTGGATGCTCGATGCCAAAATCGTCGATCACTACTCTCTGTTTATGCTCTGGATTCTTCTCTCAAAAATTAATCTCCGACCTTGGAATTTGCGACCTTGGACCTCTGTCAATAGAGATCTCTATTTATAGGGTTTTAGTGATAGTAACCGTCCAGTCGGCGTAGAAGCCGGACAGTGGAGAGTATGGCACTTTTTACGCGGCTGTTATAATAAATGCCATCCACGTATAGATGATCTTCTGAATCTGCGTGTGACGCGTGTCCTATGATGAGATAATGCGTATAATTGCTGCAAAGATCACGACATGCAAGCCACGTAGGTAACTGCCCCTTGCGTAGAATAGGTTGGCATAGAAGCCAATAACTGTCACCATGGCGTAAAAGCCAAATAGTTGTCAAGTTAACATAGAAGCCTTGTAGGTATAGAAGCCTGATGCTGCATGGATAGGTAGTTAGCGTAAAAGATAGCCGGTCCTCCTTCCTTGACTGAGGTCTTGAGCGTATTCTGGACCAAATAGCCTGAGTTGGCGTATTCCGAGGAGATAGCAACGGCGTACTCCTTATAGCTAAAAATAGCCAGGTGGCGTATTTCAAGGAGATAGCGTACAACGTGCTCCTATAGCTGGAAATAGCCTAATGGCGTAATATGTAGAGATGATGATGTGGACGTATTAGCCGTAATTATGGCTCCCCCAGTCTTTGAAAATAGAACCAAATCTCGTGCATTAAATGCAGAGATCTGCCCCCATTCTGCGCATTAAATGCAGAGACGTGATTCGAGCTCTGTACGAAGAGCAGCTTTTGACGTGGCAGTTTGTTTTGTCTTCTGCTGAGCGTAAAAGCTCACATCTGCCTGTATAAAACTAGGCAGCATAGTTCCTTGAATGCGTAAAAGCAATTTATATCAAGGAAATGTCACTAAACGATGGTTTGGGTCTCCGTGTCGCACCATCATTACAGCCGTCGTCTGGATAGTTGTGCAGTACTCTTTGTCAGGAGTCAGGTTCACTGCATGATCTGACAGGTTCATTCGAGGAATACGAAGCGTTCCCCGTACAACTTCTCACCGCATTAAAAGCGAGCAGGTTTTACGCCAAAGTGGCGATGTAACAACCTTTTTACGCCGAAGCAGCCTGGAAATACTGCATTACGCGGATTGTCCTGGAGCTTATATTTTACGCTGTACTAGCGATGAAGCCCTGTTGTACGCCGATGGCTCTGAAGTCATATTTTACGCCGCCCAGCACTGAAATACTGCGTATAACTCTACAGCGTATTTTTCATGCTTCTACAAGACCCCCTTTAAAGTTTTCAAATTTTTTATAATTCGAAACACTTTGAATGAAGCATGAAACGGTCAAGTCTGACTCGTTCCTCGAGGCTGATTTTTTGGCGGATTTTTGGGGATTATTTGGGATTCGGTGTGTTCTCTTTTGCCTATAAAAAGGATGATGAGTTAACATGTTTTTCCCACATTTCTTTCACCACACAGAGATGATTGCCGGAGTTCGTCGGGTCGACTTGAGGAAGAAGAAGATCATGTTCTTTCAGCATGTAAGGAGCCGAAAAAGAAGGCGTCTTCGAGCAAATGTCCTCTGCAACGATGGATCATGGAAGGATATCATAGCTTCCTTTGTTCGGGATAATCAGCAACTTCATATGGCGATTCGTCCAGGAGAGAGGAAGGGTCACATTCGACCACACAGCTTGCAAGCTGTATTTTCTCCCGTTGTTGGTGGACGAGGGCAGACAAACTAGCCCTGTCTTCCAGTATTGAGTTGGGTCTAACACCTCAACTCAATCTGTCAAGGCGTATGGAGGATGTGCTCTTGAATAATTTAAACAAGCCCAGTTTTGTATCCCCCCGCCATTAATCATTTTTTTGTTAATCGGCCGCTGAAACCGACTAACTGCTGAAGAAGACGGATAAAGATCTCCACCAATGCGAGAACCTGACAGAACAGATTCTGGGCGTGATCTTTAAATGAGGATGAGAAACCCTTTGTAGACGGAATTTCCCTCATATGTAATCATGAAGATGAAAAATCCTTTGTAGACTGGATTTTCCTCATATGTAATCATGATTAATAAAGTTGTCTTCTTTTACGCATCTGATGATTTGCCATATTTTTGCTGTGATGAAGTCTGAATATGTGTAGCTTTGCCACGTCTGAATATCTTTACGCCGGCTCTGATAAAAAAGAGTATCTGATCTCGTCCCGTCTTTTACGTGCGCAGAAAACTGCTTAGCATTTAAGTCGCATATTCGAACTGTCCTGCTGTTTTGAACGAGGAATTGCGTAGAATTCTGAACTGTCACTTCTCTGATAAGAAGAATTCTTGTTCAGACCATCATCTTCAAGAATGATTTTCCGAAAATCCCTTAAAAATAGGGCGAGAAATAGATATCAAAACTTAGTCGTCATCTTGAACTGTAGAAAAAATATTCAGACTGGATTTTGGATGAACTTCCAATCGACCCAAGAAGAAGAGTCATTTTCAATGCCGAACTCTGTATACTTTGGGTACTTGGGATATTTTGAGATCAAGAAGGAGCATCTTCTGCGTGAACCCTTGTGATTGGCCGTTTTGAGAATTGTTCAGATATACGCGTACTCTGGCCTGCGTATTTTAAGATATGCGGAAAGTCATAGATCCATAGTGTAGATGAGCATAAAATCATAAGTTTGTAGCCTCTCGAGCGTAAAAGCTGCTGAGCATAAGAGCATCCGGGCATAAAATCGTAGATTTATAGCCTCTGAAAAGAAAACTTCCGAGCGTGAAGTCGTAGATTTGTCGTCTCTGAGCGTAAAAAGCTTCTGAGCGTGAAATCATAGATTTGTAGCCTCTGAGCGTGAAGTCGTAGGTTTGTAGCCTCTCGAGCGTAAAAGCTACCGAGCGTAAAAGTATCCGGGCGTAAACCGTAGACTTATAGCCTCTGAGCGTAAAACCGTAGATTTGTAGCTTCCCGAGCGTAAAAAGCTCCTTGGTGTAAAAATCACGAATCTGTTCTGCACGAAAAAAACTTTTTGAATTCGCTGACTGTCCGCCTTCCCTAAATAATAGGCTGACGTAGTCCCCAATCATAACCGAATATTAAATATCGGATTTGGTTAGGGAGTCGAAGAGTTTATCTGAACTCTATAAGTACCCCAAGGTCTTCAAAGAGAAAACTTTTCATTTGTCTTTTGCGAAAGAAAAAACCTGTCTCTTCGAGAGCTCTTCTTCGTTTCTTCTCTGAGCACTCTAAGTTTTTAGCAATGGCACCAAAACAATCCTCCACCACCAAGGGCAAGAAAGCTGCCTCCTCTTCTCGCTCTTCTGTCCAAGCAAGAGCGACTCCCATCGGGCAGCGAACCTCGCTCGGAACGAAGTGTCCCACCATCAAGCTATGCACCGGGCGTTATAGGTAAAGCTTTTGCGACGACAAGAACGAAGAAAACCCTTCACACACGTTGTACGTGAACGCGCTAGGTCATCTTCTGTGCTGATAGCCTCTTCGAGGAATATGATGCACAGGGATGTTTTATCATTTACGTCCACATTCCTAATGTGTCAGAGTGAAAACTCCATATTTTCGCAGTCTGGCGTAAACGCTTTGACTGTCGAAATTTGGCGTATACTACAAACTTTGAGTGTTACGTTCTGGATGAAAATTCCGGCGTAATAACTCAAACTTTGACAGTCTGGCGTAAAACACAGTCTGTCGAAATTTTTGTGTATACTGCCAATCTTGATTTTTACGCCTTAGAATGAGATTCCAGCGTAAAAACTCAAGTTTTTATTGTCTTGGCGTAAAAGTACAGACTGTTGCTCTTTTGGCATAAGCCGCAAGATTGTGAGGTCTAGTATAGAAACTGACTTGTTCTTCTTGCATTTTGTAGTTAACTTGCAGATATCTCCGTTGGCTAAGGTGATGGGTTCTGCTGCTGGGATGCTGAACTCCAATTACCTGGAGGATTTGTCCCATGTGACATTTTCTATTTCCGGACCCCAGTATCCTGAAGGAAGGGGAATCCTGATATCGTCTCAAGGAGAGCGAATGCTGTTGAGCATGATCAACGGAGAACCCCTGACGTATATAGACGGGGCAAAATACATAAAATCAGCTTTCCTCTTCGGGGATATGATTGATAAACAATCCCAGACGAAGCCCAAGAAGGAAGACTGGGTTTTTACTATTGGGGGCATGGTCATGTACCTGCCCAAGATGCTGAGAGATTACCCTATCTCGGCATTCTTCCATGCTACGCATCCGAGGAGGATGTTGTGGACCCTGACCCCTAATCTTCACGGCCAGCTGGGGAAGATATTTTATCAGAAAGAGCAAGGATCATTTGTGAGCCGCCCTTCAGGCCCTGTGATGCCTTTCAGGGGATTGTTTCCGGGCAGTGTCCCGAGTGAAGACACTTCGCTGCTCCAACCAGTCCAATTACCGACTTTCTGCAATGACTTCATGGGGCATGGAGGAGTATACCCCAAGGTTAATCCTCGGACCAATGGGTGGCTTATCCCTCAAATCTTCGATGGGTTCGTTTAGCTGCCTGGGCCCTGAAGAACTTTCAGACGGAACTGGAGAGCATTGGTCTGTACGCGGCTGTGAGTGCTACCAGTGTTGGGTTACCTCTCAACCCCAATCTGTTTTTGGCTTTGATGGAGCGATATATCTCGCTCACTGGGACTTTCGCCACTCCGCTAGGGGAGTTGGGATTGGCCCTTCACGAAATGGCAGAGATTTCAAAACTGCCAATGGGGGATACTCCTTATGAAGAGTATGTTCCCACAAACCGGGAGCTGGGGGATACAAACCCTCGAGTGGTGGCAGTGTACCAGGAGCTAATGAGCCACCATTTAGCTTGCACCGCCTTCTATAATGAGCCCTCTGATTTGGCTCATACCAACAAATGGGTGTCCTACCTCTTCTTCCATCAGGCTAGAGATGCTAAGCCAGACAAAGTTGTGGATAGCAGGGATAGGCCTTTGAGCCTTCTGAGCGTGCTTAATGCTCAAGTAGTCGATGACCTTATTGAAGACGCTGGGGCTTCAGATCGAGTTCTCGACGAAGGGATAGGGAAATATCCTGCAGGCACTAAAGCCTACAGTTATTTGAGGCATTGCCGCAGGCCTCTGTCAAGGGAAGCTCAACTGGCTGGCTTCCTCTCTGTATGGCTGCGCCGACTGGTAGTACCAGGCATTGCATCTTCGGATCGCATTCACCGTAACACCTTATGGCCTGCAGTGCGTTTGGTGTTTGGGGCAAGACTGGGCTTGCTTTCTGCCATGGTATGCCGGATACAAGCTGGCCTGAGGGCCATTACTGATGGGTTGCTTATCGATGAAACACGGCGTGACAGCTTTCCCAGGGTAGAATTACCGTTCCTGTATTTGATGGGATGGCTAATTTTCATAATCCCAGGGTGATGTCTCCCGGCTCTGCCAGTAGTTCGGGAAATAATTTCTTGTTGAATTACAAGAATTCCACCTGGAACGTGACCAATGTCGTAGACTGTTGGCGGGCATTAAATTTTGCTCATAGCTGGAAGCTCTTCTGTATCGACCCCACTGTACATCTCAATCAACAGGGGAGCAGGCTTCAGGACTCAGGTGAAGGGAAGACCGTTCTTTCTCCTGAAGCTTTTTATTGGTTGGTCTGCATTAGACCTTCCCATTTATTGTACATAAGTGAAGACCAATGCTTCTTGGAGCCCTACCTGCCTAGTCAATTCGCCAGGCAGTTTGGGTATGATCAATTGCACGTGGGCAATGCTATCACAAGCTTCAAGTCCAGGGGTGGACTTATTGATGGAGCGAGAGGATGGCGGTACTTCATAATGGATTGCACTGGGGCGGCCTTTACTGTGCCCGCGACTTCTCTCTCCATGGAGTTGCGTATCCTCCACTCGTACGCCCAGTTTTACGTGGCCATCAATACCTTCCATCGCGATTTTGATATGCGTGAAAGTTTTAGGATGCCCTCTTCTAAGTCCGCGGGAAGAGACGAAATCCCATCAGTTTCCTCTGATGAAGATGAAGACTCTGTCGCTCCATATGAGTTTTTGCTGACAGTACCGAGAGGTGAAATACCTCCGCCTGCAGAGCCTCTGGTTATCCTTGGTAAGCGAAGAGCTCATGTTCTGAAGGAGACTTCCCCTCGCAAGAAAAAGAAGACTGTTAGTGGTCCTGTCAGGACTTCCAGTCATGAGGCTCCTCGGAGTGAGCCTGTTGTTTCCCCTGTTGGGGATGATTCTTTGACTAGAGGTCCTTCGCCTATTAGAGAGGGAACCTCCACAATTCAGGCTGGCAGTGCCGGTGAATCTTTTCTCGAGGCTGCTGTCGCTGCTACCGCTTCAGGTAGTGGTACGAGATCGCCTTCGGGGCCAAGCCAAATAAGAATATCTTTATCCAGACCAGTAACGGGAGAAACCCCTGCAGCGTCTGTAAGTATACCCAACGAGATTCCACCCAATGAGCCTCGAGTGGATCTCGGTGAAGACCTGGAAGAATACCTGCCAGTGTCAGTTGGCACACCCCCTTCTCCAGGTATGACAGCTCACTTAGCATCATTAAGAAATGATTTAGCTGTACTAGCTGCAGACGCGCCATATATACCATCGGCCTTGGGTAAATGTCGTCTTTACGCCTCTTTTAGAAAAATTAACATCATGTTGATATTAACTTTCTTCTGTCTTCTTTTCAGGGGAAGACATCTACGAGGAGGGCAGCGTCGACGCAACTTTTGGTTTTGTTTCAGCTCCTGTCGATGACACGGAGGTGCCCGATTTTGAAGAGGAAACGTTTTCGGGTGCCAGTTCGCCCAAAACAGTTTCGACATCTCGAGAGGAGGATGAGCCTGTCATTATAACTATGCCTCCTTTGAGTACGCCAGCCCCTTCGGCCGTTGTCGGTGCCTCTACTTTAGCCGCGCCCTCTACTGAAGCGACGACTGTGACAACATCGTCTGCAGTCATTCCTGGAGGGGGATTCACCGATATCACAGCCACTCCCGGCGTCCATTCGAATCTCGCCATGTTAGTTGAGCAGTTTTCAAGCGTTTTCTACCCCACTTTGAAAACACTGATATCGATGGTGCTGGAGAAGAATCTAGGCTTCGAGGCTCTGAAGACGTCCTCCAACTTTAGTATAGCGCAGATTAGATATTTCAACGATACTGATAGAGCTGATGCGCTAGAGCAAATAGTTAATGGTTTGGAACAACCCATTAACGATTATTTGTAGTTATCTCGAGGCAGCATTGACGGTCTCGTTCAAGCTAGGTATGACTCCTTAACTGCAGAGCTTGCTGGGCAAATGGAATCTCTGAACAAATCCGTCCAGGAGCAGCAGCAGGAGATGGATCAAGAGCGTGCCGTATTGGAGTATGTCATTCTCCAGCTGACTCAGTGCGAGGCCGAATATGAGGAAGAGGCAGCGAGGGTCCGCAAATTGGAAGATGACCTCGCTAAGGCCAAGGAGAAGACTCTCTCTTTATCAATAGCTCGTGACGTGTTGAAGGATCGAATAGAGACGGCTCAGCAGAACCTGACGCATGTGGGTGTCATCCACGCAGGTTTTGTACATGCTCGGTCCGAGCTATCTGCTTTGAACAATGAGGCGGCAAGGTTGGAGCGGGCTCGCGGCGACGTCTTGAACTCCAGGGATGAGAGAATGGTTATTCTGGCGCAACAGATTCGTGACTTAACTGCTCCTCCCAAATGATGTACCTTTTGCTTTTACATGTAATTTGCTCTTTCTGGGGATAATAAAGAAGCTTTATCTGACTTTGTGGACCCATCATTTTTGAATATAAATGACAGAGGCTAGGGTGAAAGTGATATCAGAGGTAATATGGACGTGATATACTCTCGGTAAGCTTCAGCTGGACATATCTATTTAGAGGTTATATGGACATGATAGAATATGTTCCAACTAAAATTTGTACACAAAACACTATCAAAGGTAATATGGACGTGATAGGTTTTAAAGTTCCAAATTAGTTAAACATATCTATTCAGAGGTTATATAGACATGATAGAATATGATCCAACTAAAATTTTGGAGGTAGTGTTGTCAGAACGAGATCTTCACCATACTCCGTTGAGCAAAGGAGATTAAGCATAGTACCTCTTCAGGAATTTGCCGTTGATAGGAGCCATTAACAAGTCTCTATTAGGCTTGGCTAATCTGTAAGCGCCGTTTGAGAACGTCGTCTCGATCACATAAGGGCCTTCCCATTTGGGCTGGAATTTACCCTTACTCTTGTGAGTAATGATCATTGGCCTTTTCACGGCTAGAACTAGCTCGCCAACTTTGAACACTCTTTCCTTTACTTTTTGATTAAAAGCTCTGGAAATGCGTGCCTGGTAGAACGCGATGCGCTGTTGGTCTTGAAGGCGTTTCTCATCTAATCCTTCTAGCTCTTGAAGCCTTAATAGGTCATTCTTTTCCTGAGTTAACTCATTAGCTACTGCTATTCTGAGTGACGGAATTTGAATTTCGATGGGGAGAACTGCTTCACTCCCGTAAACCAGTAAGAATGTGGTACAACCCGTCGGTGCTCGAACCGTTGTGCGGTATGCCCAGAGACATTCTCCTAGCTTCTCATTCCAATCTCTTTTGTTCGAAGAGACAAACTTCTTTAAGAGTTTGATGATGGTTTTGTTGAAAGTTTCCGCCAAACCATTAGCAGCAGGATTGTATGCCGTAGAGGCCACATTTCGTATCCGATTTTTATCGCAAAATTGATGAAACGCTTGGCTGATGAACTGAGGCCCGTTGTCATGAATTATCCTTCGGGGAATCCCAAAGCGATAAATGACATGATGCTTAATGAAGTTGATCACGTTAGATGTCTTCACCTCAGCAAGAGGGACTGCCTCTGCCCATTTGGAGACATAATCCGTGATGGCTAATATGAACCGATGACCTCTGGAAGAAGACGGGTGAATAGGACCAATGATATCCATACCCCATGCTTCAAAAGGCCAGGATGCTACCGTAGGATGTAAATGTTCAGAAGGTTGATGTATAAAATCTGCATGAACCTGGCAGGCTTTGCATTGTCTTGCATATTTTATTGCATCTGTGATCATAGTAGGCCAGTAATAGCCCATCCTCCTGATACGATCCTGTAGTTTAGGACCGGGTTGATGTGCTCCGCATACGCCGTCGTGAGCTTCACGGATAATCCGCTGTGCTTTATCACCGGAGAGACATCGTAATAGCAGTCCGTCAAAAGTCCGGCGATATAGACATTGTGAAGACGCATCAAAATAGAAGCGTAATGATCGTCTTTTGATGGATACTGCTTCTTTAGGATCCTCCGGTAAGATTCCGTATGCTACAAAATCTATAAAGGGACTTCTCCAATCTCTCTTTGGAAGATCTGTGTTCATAGCGTAGCTGCGTTCTATGTGAAAGTTGTTTTTCACACAGAATAAATCTCTGTTAAGAAGGATCACCGAGTTCTGCCTTCTTATAGGAATAGCTAAATCTGCAGCTAGACTGGCCAGGGCATCAACTTCCAGATTCTGAGATCGAGGTACATGCTCTAGGTAAAACCCTTTGAAAGTCATTGCTATCTCGATCGTTGCTTGGTGATAAGGAATGAGGTCTGGATTACGGACTTCATATATTCCTCTGACTTGATTGACGATCAGTAGAGAATCACCAAATGCTTCCAGATATTCGACGTCCAATTCTTTAGCGTCTTAGAGTCCGATGAGTAGGGCATTATACTCTGCCACGTTATTAAAGCAGGGTTCGCTAAGAGAATATACTCGATAGATGACGAGTTTATCAGGAGTGACCAGGACAATTCCTACTCCTAAAACCACGTTTTCCCTGGGACCTGTCCTGGAGGCACCATCGAAGAATAGTTGCCATGTATCACTTTCCATTGCGGAATTACATTCTGCAACTTCGTCGGAAATGTCCTCGTATAACCTGGAGGTTTCCGAAATCGGATGAGCAACTAAAAAATCAGCCAATGCTTGGCCTTTGATGGACTTCTGAGGGACGTATACCATATCATACGGTGTTAATAACATCGCCCAAGTCGCGAGTCGGAAATTAAGAAAGCTTGGCTTGTTCATCAATACCCGAAGGGGATTGATCCTGGAGATGATATGAATAGTCTGGCCTGTGACATAGTGTTGCGTTTTCTAAATGGCGAACATTAGGGCCAAACATTCTTTTTCCACTGGATTGTACCGATGTTCAGCTCCGACCATCATCCTGCTTAAGTAGTAGATAGCCTGTTCATGACCTTCATCGTTCTTCTGTGCAAGGAGAGCTCCCAGAGAATGATCCATTGCTCGAACATACAGCAAGAATGGTCTTCCTATGATGGGAGGCACCAGAACTGGAGGATTAGTGAGGTAGCGTTTGATATCATTAAACGCTTGCTGACAGGCTTCGTCCCATACGAATGATACACCTTTCTTCATGAGGCGAGAAAAAGGCTGACATCTCCCCGAGAGGTTGGATATGAATCTCCTGATATAAGCCAGACGATCTTGAAATCCCCTGAGTTCTCTCAGATTGCGGGTTGGTCGCATTTCTAAGATGGTCTTGACTTTATCGGGGTCCACTTGAATGCCTTTGGCGGTAATGACAAATCCCAGAAATTTGCCACTGGATACACCAAGAAAGGACTTTGTAGGATTCATTTTGAGTTGGTGTTGGCGCATCAACTCAAACACTGTCTTCAAGTCTTGAATGTGATTATCCTTGATGCGGCTTTCGACAGCTATATTGTCTACGTAACATTCCACTGTTTTGCGTAAATATTCGTGAAATATGTTACTCATAGCCCGTTGGTATGTAGTCCCGGCATTCTTCAGTCCGAAGGGCATGACCCTATAGTAATACACCCCCAATGGTGTCTGGAAGGCAGTATGCTTCTCGTCTTTAGGATGCATCTTGATTTGATTGTATCCTGAAAATCCGTCCATGAAAGACATGCGTTCAAAACCGCATGTATTATCGATCATGACGTATGTAATGGGAAGAGGAAACTTATCCTTGGGGCAGGCTGCGTTCAGATCTCGATAATCGATGCAGACACGTACTTTTCCATTTTTTTCATGACCGGGACAACATTAGCGACCCAGTCAGGATGTTGTTCTTTCCGGATGAAGCCGCAGGCTATCAACTTCTTGATTTCAGCTTCAATGGCATCCATCATGTCCGGATGGAACCGGCGTTGATGTTGCTTCACAGGCTTCGAATTGGGTAATATGTTGAGTTTATGAGTAGCCACTTTTGGATCAAGACCTGGTATATCCTCATAATTCCACGCTTAGACGACGATATATTCTCTTATCAGTTGGATTATTTCTTTTCTTTCTTCTTCGGAAAGATTGTTACTGATAAATATCGGCTTTGACGAAAGTTTATCCCCAACGTCGATTTGGATAACTTTATCTTCAGTGGGAGGTTCTCTCTGCTCGAACCGGAGTTCCCATTGTGTATCCATTTACTGAGTCCAAGAGTCATTCTCAAACGGTTCAGGTTCTTGTTCGTCTGCTTCGAGGGAATATGTCAATACCATATTTACTGATAATGCTCGTTCGAGATCCTCAGATGAGCCGGAGGACGACGAGTTATCTTGAGAAAAGATATCCTTATTTGACTCAGAAGTTGCAAAGGAGGTGGTATACCCTAACCCAAAACGAGTTCGTTGACAGTAGGGATCACCGTGCAATGGCATTCGCCTGCCTTTCCCGTAGTTGAGGCCTGGTTCCCGCTTCAAGTCATAACCCATACTTTGCATAATCTTCAAAACTTGTGGACTATATCTGTGAACCTGCATTTTACCAACATCGTCATTAAGAGAATCTTCTGGTACAGTCGGTTCATTGCGCATGCGACCGAAGACTATTGGACGCTGACTGCTGCGAGTAGGCGGGACAATAAAGATAGAATCCTCCTGTGGCCCATATGTCGTGATGACATTAGATGGTGACGCTACTTCCCACACATACGGATGATAGAAATCTATAGATTTCAAGAATCTTTGTGCTATATGTTCTATATCGTTATGGGGAAAGGATTCCTGATTCGGAATTTGAGCGTCAATGTACTGAAAAAGAGGATCTTTATTATCATCAGAAACCACGTTCCTAGTTGTATTTACATCAATCGGCTGCTTGTTGCGCCGAAGGTTGATGACCAAAGGTGGAGGCTTCTGGTTCAAAGTGATCACTAGAGGATCACCTCCTTTTCCTGACTTGGTTTTGTTCAGGTGGATAGTCATAGGTTCCATGACTTTCGGTCGAGTAGTTCGCCCTTTCACCTTGATTGACAGAGGTTGCTCGGCAGAGGGTTTTTCTGGCTCCCTGTGGGATTCCTCCTCTATCTTGACTGACACATCCTCCATGTAATCTTGAGTGTACAACATGGCATCAGAGTAGTAGGATTCTACTCCTTTAAACGGGTTAAGGTCAGCAAACTCCGTTTGTACTGTTCCATGGGCATCTACATATTTAAAGCATTGATGTAGAGTCGAAGGAACGATGTTGTGGTCGTGGATCCATGGTCTGCCCAGCAGAATGTTGTAGGACACCTCTGAATCAATGACATAACATGTAGCCACTGATCTGAGGTCGCCAATCTGGATCTTCAGACGAATCTTCTCCAACGGCTTACTTTTCCTGGCGTTGAAGCCCACGATTGTAGTGGTGGTGTAAGCCAATTCGCTGGTAGGAATCCTCAGCGGTCTGAGCAGACTATGAGGAATGATACTGATCGATGATCCCGGATCTATGTGAATCCGGTCAACCTCCATGGAACCGACATATCCGGTATAATAGAGGGGTCTGTCATGCTTGTTGTGTTTCAACAGCATGTCATCTTGAGTGAAAGTGATATTCGGGACCACCTCCATCACACTATGGCATTGAGGACATGCCACAGATTCTTCATCAGGGGACTTGAGCTGGGTCAAGTATGCATCCGCCTGCATTAATGCTTCACTCAGGACTTGACGAGTGTCTTTAGAGAGCCTGAGTAGTTCAAAAATGGATAATCTGGTTGGTGTATTAGCCAACTGGGCCAGGATGTCGAAGTTATATGGCTTATCCAAACCTTTGTTTTGCATATTCTTCAAAGGTTTATCAAAGCGCACTTCTTTTTGCTTGCCCTTGTCCGCCGAAGTTAGTCTCGAAGGACCGACCTCTGGTATGGCAGGTACCGGTTCTGAAGGCTTGGCGGCTGAAGCGTCTGCCGATGCTTCTTCCTGACTTCCTCCATAGTCTTTGAGGTAGGCTTTCCCTGAACGGGTTCCAGTAGCCAAAACCTCTTCTTCTGATATCGAGGATATCGTAACCATATGACATGGTTTACGCTTCGAGTTCTTCTTAGACTTAGCCTTAGCAGCTTGAGTCTCTTCCTCGATCTCTGACACCAGATCTGGATGAACCCACATAATCTCGCCCCGCTTGGTAGTTAGGGGTACCAGGTCATGATTTTGACCCCTGGCTGGAGGGAGATTAACGATGTTCATCGTTGTCCGGGAAATAGGTACTACACCATCCGGAACTTCTTAAGGAGGCAGATTGCCAAATTGAAGAGATCATGTTGGCTGTGACCGTCTTCTCGCTGTTGCGCAGAGTGATGGCCTTAGCATCGATCAAATCCTGGATTTTCCTCTTTAGTACATAACACGCCTTTGTGGGGTGATGTATGTACCTATGGAAAATGCAGTACTTGGGATTATTGGTACTGCCGACTTCATTAGGCCGCTTCACCTCAGGGAGGGTAATCTTGCCGCTTTTGACGAGACACTCGAATATGCTCAGAATATCGTCGTCGTCAAAAGAGTACACTTCAATGGGCCTGGAAGTCCCAGGTTTCGTCTGTGTGGTTGCCGCAGTCTTTTGCCTGGACGTATTGATCGCCAGAGCTTCTTTTCCTTTGGAACCACGAGGATGGTCGCTCTTGGAGGATGACCTCTTGCCTCTATCAGAGGCAGATATCATAATTCCATTATCACGCGCCTTCCGACTGTTGTCTTCAGCGGCTACCGCTGAGATGATGAACGAGGGCCAATCATGGAACTGATATGGTCCTGTGAACACCGAGATCACTAGAAGAAGATTCTTCCTGCAAATGTCCACCAATGCTGAGTCTGGAACTCTAAGAGGCATTTGCAAAGTGGCTTGACGAAAACGTTCGATGAAAGTGCGAACGTTCTCTTTCTCCTTCTGCTTTACTTCGATGAGAGAGGACATAGACATGTCCATCCCTCCTTCGTAGAATCGCGCGAAGAACAAAGTCTTGAAATCTTCAAAGGAAGTAATGCAGTTGTCCACAAGACTACGGTACCACTGATAAGCCACTCCTGAGAGACAGCGTTTGAACACTCGAGTGAGAAGGGCGTCATTCCCTTGCAATAACACCGTCATCATACTGAAGTAGTTCATGTACTGACTCGGTGATGTCTTTCCCTCAAACAAAGCCATAGTCTGTGGTTTGTATTTAGGAGGGAAAGGGACTTCATCCCAGATAGCTGGGTAAGGCTAGTTGATTCCTAATTTCTTTAGTTGATCCTTATGTTTTAAGGCATCAAATTGGGCCTTCAATTCCCGTACTGCCTGCATAGGATCTTCAGCCGGTAGAGGGACTGCGGAGTGGTGAGAGATTGGTTGTATTGCAACTCCAACAGGAGGCAATACATTCTCCGAGTTAGGAAGTGGAGGGGCTGCTGACTCCTGATCTAGAGCAGGCTCCTGATTCGCGTTGGATGGTGGTAAGTCCACCCCCACACGTATCTGAGTCGGAGGGACCGATGCTTGAGCTATAGCAGCTGTGTGTTGAGTCAGCATCATCTGGTGCATATTCTCCATCATGGACTGTATCTCTTTCAGAGATGTCTCCAGCACCGCGATGCGTTGCTCAGTACTTCCTGACGAGGAAGCCTTTTCGTGTTCATCTTCAATGGCATAGACCCCCATTTCTCTGAATGTCATTGAAGGGCTAGTATAGGTCTCTGTAGAGAATGACTCTATACTTTCAGCATCTGATTCGAAAAATTGGCGACTCCCAGTGTCGGAATCAGAAGAATACGAAGCCGGTTGTCGTGACCTCGAACGGGTGTTTCGGAACACCCCAGCCTCAATGTTCTCAAGGAGTTTGTTGAATCTCCTTTGGCTTGGAGTTCTAGAGGGATGACGTCTTGAATTCGACATTCCTCTAGGAACGTGTGAAGCCATGTTCATTGATGCGTATGTAGGTTCTTCTTCCTGTAAAGGCACAGAGTAGTTCAACCGGTCGAAAACCGACCGTTTTGCTTCAGAACAGTAATAATTAACTACAATCCTATGACTATTACAATAGTGCTCCCTAGGAGGCGTAATAGACATGTTGGAAGATCCCCTATCCTTGCGCTTCTGGATCAGATATTCACGTAAGTCAGGAGGATTTACAGAAGAAGAAGAAGGCTTATTCCTCTTGTTTACATCAGTTGGCATGCGGATATTGGGAACCATAACTTTTCTCCTGCCACCTATATACAGCAGTTCAGCCATCTGAGTAGCAGATAATCCCTGAGGAGTGTGTCTCTCCGCAAACCGGGCTTTCTTTACGCTGAGGGGCTTAACCTGGCGTAATTTGGAGCTCTGCTCAGGCTGTCGTAAAACCGAGGAGGTCATCAATCGGCTATTAGCTTCTCGCGTAATCTGGAGAGCGGCAGATTCTTCTGTTGCTGGCATAAAGGCCGAGAGGTTGAGAAGTCCGCCACTTGTTTTCCCTTGCGTAGATTGTAGGGACCATCTGCTTTTCCACGGAGGGCAGATGCATTTTTACGCGCAGAGCGCGTTTGGAATTTCTGATTTGGCGCTGAGGCATTATCAAAAATTTTGTCTGCCACGTCACAGACGGGAGACAGAGTTTTACGCGCAGAGCACGGAGTAGACTTCTGGATTAGCACTGGGGCATTGCCAGAAGTTTTGTCTGCCACATCACAGACGGGAGACAGGGTTTTACGCGCAGAGCGCGGAGTAGACTTCTGGACTAGCACTGAGGCATTGCCCGAAGTTTTGTCTGCCACGTCACAGACGGGAGACAGGGTTTTACGCGCAGAGCGCGGAGTAGACTTCTGGACTAGCACTGGGACATTGCCAGAAGTTTTGTCTGCCACGTCACAGACAGGAGACAGGGTTTTACGTGCAGAGCGCGGAGGTTGCAAAGCTACAACCTTGTTGGTCGGAGAAACCAGAGAATCGGCAGGAATGGTAGGGGATGTCCGAGGCATCCAGACCTTACGCAGTTTCCTGTTCTCTTGGACAGAGAGAGAGTGAGAGCTACTCCCTGCTCGAAGCATATCTTCGTAGGCGGATTGGTCGAACTGGACGACTAAGGTCTTCTTCATTGATCCTACTGATACTGCATCGTGTTGAGCAATTGCTTTCTCGTCAGATGAGAAAGACGTCCCCAGCAGAGTCGCCATCTTGTGTTTGATAATAAACGGAAGAAATAAAACTAGGTTTATACGAAACCCTTTCTTAGGTTTACAAACAAGAAGTAATATTAATCCTATGCGAGGATATTAAGTACAAAATTTAATATGGGTAAATATTGCTATAGGAGTCTGATCTGCGGTCGATCACTTTGTCCCTTGGACCACACGATGATGAAGAAGTGCTGTAGAAGACGGAGAAGCTTCAAGGATTGCAAGAGGGAGTGGATGCTCGATGCCAAAATCGTCGATCACTACTCTGTCTATGCTCTGGATTCTTCTCTCTCAAAAATCAATCTCCGACCTTGGAATTTGCGACCTTGGACCTCTGTCAATAGAGATCTCTATTTATAGGGTTTTAGTGACTGTAACCGTCCAGTCGGCGTAGAAGCCGGACAGTGGAGAGTATGGCACTTTTTACGCGGCGGTTATAATAACTGCCACCCAC
The DNA here is from genome assembly GCA_036927795.1 of Iris macrosiphon. Lineage (NCBI taxonomy): Eukaryota > Viridiplantae > Streptophyta > Magnoliopsida > Asparagales > Iridaceae > Iris > Iris macrosiphon. The sequence continues at coordinate 40,274,315 of JAYESA010000017.1, read as the reverse complement.
GTATAGATGATCTTCTGAATCTGCATGTGACACGTGTCCCATGATGAGATAATGCGTATAACTGTTGCGAAAATCAAGGCATGCAAGCCACGTAGGTAACTGCCCCTTGCGTAGAAAAGGTTGGCGTAGAAGCCAATAACTGTCACCCTGGCGTAAAAGCCAAATAGTTGTCAAGTTGGCGTAGAAGCCTTGTAGGCGTAGAAGCCTGATGCTGCATGGATAGGTAGCTAGCGTAAAAGATAGCCGGTCCTCCTTCCTTGACTGAGGTCTTGAGCGTATTCTGGACCAAATAGCCTGAGTTGGCGTATTCCGAGGAGATAGCAACGACGTACTCCTTATAGCTAAAAATAACCAGGTGGCGTATTTCAAGAAGATAGCGTACAACGTGCTCCTATAGCTGGAAATAGCCTGATGGCGTAATATGCAGAGGTGATGATGTTGACGTATTAGCCGTAATTATGGCTCCCCCAGTTTTTGAAAATAGAACCAAATCTCGTGCATTAAATGCAGAGATCTGCCCCCATTCTGCGCATTAAATGCAGAGACGTGCCTCGAGCTCTGTACGAAGAGCAGCTTTTGACGTGGCAGTTTGTTTTGTCTTCTGCTGAGCATAAAAGCTCACATCTGCCTGTATAAAACTAGGCAGCGTATTTCCTTGAATGCTTAAAAGCAATTTATATCAAGGAAATGTCACTAAATGACGGTTTGGGTCTCTGTGCCGCGCCATCATTACAGCCGTCGTCTGGATAGTTGTGCAGTACTCTTTGTCAGGAGTCAGGTTCACTGCATGATCTGACAGGTTCATTCGAGGAATACGAAGCGTTCCCCGTACAACTTCTCACCGCATTAAAAGCGAGCAGGTTTTACGCCAAAGTGGCGATATAACAACCTTTTTACGCCGAAGCAGCTTGGAAATACTGCATTATGCGGATTGTCCTGGCGGCTAGGGTTTGGGAGGTGGCGGCTAGAGTTTGGGAGGTGGTGGCTAGGATTTGGGCTCTGATACCATGTAGAATATTTTGGAGTAATTATATTTTTTATTGATAATCTCTTGGCTATTTATAGCCTTACAATCCTTTATCTTACATTAATATCCCATTAAAACCCCCTGTAGAATATTCTAATATTCCAACAAATATACCAAAAATATTCTAATATACCAACAAATATACCAAGAATATTTTAATATATCAACTATTATTATCACCCATAGTGAGTTATAACACTAAAATCCTTACCATATAGCAAACCTCTTTTTAAAATTAGTCTGCCATTTCCATGAGTATCATTAAGCACCTGCATTTCTTTTAATCAAGCTCCTTTTTTCTAGATCAAATTGAAGAATTACACTTCCCCAATCATTCCCAATAATACATTAACCTTCATTTCCATTTGTTGTATTTTTTTATTATCAATTTCTTCCATGGCTTGGGAAGTTTATTCGAGTTCAGGCTCCAGCATATTAGAAACATAGTTGGTATTCCATTGTTTAGAGAATGCAAGGTGCCAGCTTAGAATTCCCAGACCAATATCACTCCAATGCATGTGGCTCTTGTTATCAGCCTTCTTTAATATGTATGGATTAGGGCTGTCAATGGGTCGAGTTCGGGCCGAACCCGACTGAAACTCTTTTGGGTTTCAACTCAATTTGTACCTGAAATCCGACCCAAACTACATTCAGGTTTGTTGGGAACGAAATGCGGAAACTGTTCCTCAAACCAAGAAGACTGCAAGAGAACCGAGCAATGAAAACGTACAAACCAAATAACCTAAAATCATAAAAGAGCCAATCGCAAACACAACGATTATGACGTGGAAAATCCTTGCAGGAAAAACCACGGGATGATCAGAGTCCAATCCTGAAAAGCCTCCACTAATGGAATAAAGAATACACCGACTCCTTACAAGCTCCCCACAGATCCAAAACGGATCACCACAACTCCTTGAAGAAGAAAACACGATTACAAGCACACGAAGGACGAAGATGACGAGAAAGAATACCCGAAACAATATCCTTTTCGAAGTAGCCGTCAATCTCCTCTTTCTTTCTTCAATAGTTGCAAACAACTATTGCCTCCAAAGTCGTTCTCTCTCTTCGAATTAGGGTTAGGAACAACCTAATATATACCCCTCAATCTCGCAATAGATCTGGACCGCACGATGTGATCCAATGGTGTATAAAACATTCTAAAAAATGCTTCAGCCCGCCGACACTGAACTCGGCCCGAGTTATGGGTTTTTGGGCACTTTTGAGCCAGAACAGTTCTGACTCTAGGGGACCGAGTTCGGACAGAACTCGATGATGGGATCGAGTTCAGGAAGAACTCGGTCCTCCCTAGACAGAATAATTGCTCCTTTGATTTTCTGAGCTTCTTCGATCTCCAAATGACACTCGTTGCCTCCCCGAGCTTCTCTGATACACGGATGGCGCTCGTCGCACTCTGGGGTATTCTCCACATAGGTTGGGAACCCCACCCACTCCAACAAATCTCCCCCTTCCTAACTAGGTGGAAGAGCTCGTCATACCGCCGATCTACTTGCAGTACTCAAACTTCCTCTTTGGTAGAACCTTCGTGAACAAATTCGTTCCATTGTCATCAGTATGAATCTTTGTAAGAGTCGTGTCCTTTATCACAACCACATTCCGTATCCAATGATACTGATTCTCAATGCGCTTGGACCGACTATGAAATGTCTGGTTCTTTACAAGGTGGATTGCACTCTGGCTATCGCAAAGCAAAACGTACTACTCTTGCTTTAGCTCAATTTCTTGCAATAGCTTTTTCATCTACAACAACTCCTTGTAAGCCTCCGTTGCCGCAATGTACTCTGCCTCTGACATAGACAAGAAAATACATTTATGCAACCACAACTGTCATGATACCGTTCCACCAGCAAACATCACATAGCCCGATGTCAATCTCCTCGTGTCTACATCTCCAGCGATATCAGCGTCAGTATATCTGACCAGATTCGGCTTGTCACCACCAAATAAAATCCCCCAATCAACAATGCCCTGAAAGTACCGTAGAATCCACTTGACCGCACTCCAATGTATCCTCCTAGGGTTGGCGAAATACCTGATAACCATGCAAACTGTGTGAGCGATGTCTGGCCTTGTACACACCATGACATACATAAGACTCCCCACTGCTGAAGCATATGAAACCCTCTCCATTTCTTCTTTTTCATCCTCGATAGATGAATACTGCTCTGCAATAAGCTTAAAGTGAGTCGCAAGGGGATTGTTCACTTTCTTTGACCCGTCCATCCCGAAACGCTGAAGTACCCAGTGAATGTGCTTCTTTTGGTATTAGTGAAGCAGCTTGGACTCTCTATCGGCTGATCTCCCTCCCAAGAATAGTCTTTGCTGCGCCAAAATCCTTCATAGAGAAGGTTGCGCCCAGTTGACGCTTCAACTCCGCTATCCTGGTGGCATTCCGACCCACCAATAACATATCATCTACATAGAGCAAAAGTATGATGAAATTATCCTCTGCAAAGTACTTCACGAATACACAGTGATTTGACTTCATCCGTGCATAACCATGCTATCCCATAAACGACGAAAACTTCCTGTACCACTGCCTCGGAGCTTGTTTCAGACCATACAAACTCTTCTTCAATCGGCAGACTAAGTATGACTTTCCCTTCTCACGGAATCCCTTTGGTTGCTCCATGTATAACTCCTCTAAATCACCGTGGAAGAATACTGTCTTCATGTCCATCTGCTCAACCTCTAAGTCTAAACTAGCTGCTAATGCTAGCACCACCCGAATAGACGACAACTTGACGACTGGCAAAAAGATCTCATCGAAATCCACGCTTTTTGCTGACACGTAGACTTTAACTACCAGCCTTGCTTTGTATCGATGGCGAGTAGCATCTTCTGTCTGCTTCACTCTGAACATCCATCGTTTCTTCAAAGCCTTCTTGTCCTTTGGCAACCGTACCAGCTCGTAAGTAGAGTTAGCCTGTAGGGAACTCATCTCCTTCTGCATGGCCTCTATCCACTCCTGGTCGTGTTCGTCTTCCATAGCCTTTGTGAAACTTTTGAGCTTTTTCCTGTCAGTTAGTAGAACGTACTCATCAGGTGAGTATCTCGTAGATGGTCGACGCTCTCTACCGCTCCTCAACGGAAGCTCTAGTGCTGGCTGTATACGAACAACCTCCCCTCCTTTAGGAACTACTTCCTCGGCATGCTCATCCTTCCGAGGGGCACCCTGACCACCATCAACAGGCTGATGATCAAGGTAGGTAGCATCTCTATGTACTGGCTCCCCTATAACTGGATCATCTGCAACATCCTCTGAAAATAGTTCGAAGCGAAAGGATTCTAACTCAGGCAATTCCTCAGTCTCAGAAGGTATCTCGTAATCCTAAGTGTTGGTCATGGTCTGATCCTCGACGAACACCACGTCCCTGCTTCTGTAGAGCTTTCTTTCCACTGGGTCATAGAGTCTATAGCCAAACTCATCCCGACCATAGCTGACAAAGATACACTGCCTCGTCTTTGTCTCAAGTTTGGATCTCTTGTCCTTCGGTACATGCACGAAGGTCTTACAACCAAACACTCGCATGTGACTGTATGATGGCTCTTTACCGTACCATACTCTACCAGGCACATCACCCTACAAAGGAGCACTAGAAGACAAATAAATAACATAAGCAGTAGTGTAAGAGCCTCACCCCAATGACTGCCTGGTAAGTTTGCTTCAGACGTCAAACATTGTACCCTCTCCATCAGTGTCTTGTTCATGCGCTCCGATATACCATTGAGCTGAGATATCTTTAGGGGAGTCTTCTGGTGTCATATTTCTTGCTCTCTGCAATACGCATCAATGTGATTAATGTATTCGCCGTCGTTGTCGGACCGAACACATTAACTTCTTTCCCGTCTCCCTTTTAACGGAGACCTGAAACTCTTTGAAAGTGGACAACACATGATCATTGATCTTTAAAGATAGACCCAAACTTTTCTGGAAAAGTCATCAATAAAAGTTACAAAGTAAGAAGCACCTCCAATATATTTTCCTTCATAGGACCGCAGACATTCGAGTGAACCAACTTGAGCAACACTGACTTCCTTGTACTTTGGTGACTTTGGAAATACATCATGTTTTGCTTTCCCGTAATGTAGTGCGTGCATCTCTCCAACTTTGCAGACTTAAACTTCGGAATCACTTTCATGTTCAACAAGTAGCTCATTTTCTTCTCGCTGATATGGCTGAGCCGCCTGTTCCATAACTCGGTAGACGCATCAGTAACTGCATTCACCTCATGTGCCCTACATGCGCTCCTTTCCACGTAGTAGAGATCGGACCTCTTATTTCCTTTGGCAATTACCATTAAACCTCTGGAAAGCTTCCATTGACCGTTTCTAAAGAGAATGAAGAATCACTCATCATCCAACCATCCAACCAACACCAAGTTGAAACGGATATCGGGGACATGACGAACATCCTTGAGAACAAGAACTGCACCCGTCTTGGTTCTCAAATGCACATTTCCAATAGTAACAATCTTAGACACATCTCCGTTTTCTATCTTCAACACTCCACAGTCTCCTGTTGTGTAAGTAGCAAATAGTGACATGTTGTGAGATACGTGCGTCGAAGCCCCTGAGTCCACCAAACAAGAATTGTCATCGCGGGCGAGGTTCATGACTAACTCATTACCTACAATGATAATGTCGCCTCAATGTGCCAAGACAGTCGCTGTTGTGTTCTTACTCTGCTTTCCCTTGTCGCCCTTCTTCTCTCTCTTCCAAGCGAAACAATTTCGCTTGATGTAGCCCTTCTTGCCACAATGATAGCACTTTGAGTCCTCGTACCGACTCTTGGACTTACCTTTTCTGTTGTCTCTGCCACCGTCCGGACCCCTGCTTTTACTCCTTCTACGGTTCTCTGAAACAAGCACCTCAGAATGAGATGAAGATGAAGATGAAGTGCCCTGATATTTCCTCTGCATCTCTTCATTCAACACCTTGCTCTTGGCGAACTCCAGACTACCACGCCTTCTGGAGCAGAAGCGATCATGGACACTCGTATGGTCTCCCACGAGTCTAGAAAAGTATACAACAATCATAGTCCCTGAACTTCGTCGTCGAATTTGACTCCCATCGAGGATAACTGGTCAATCACGTCCTGGAGCTCACTCAAGTGATCCGTGATAGACGTATCATATTTGTACCGCAGACCCATCATCGTTCGGATCAGGAACAACTTGTTTATCCCGATATTCTTCACATACAAATATTCAGCTTCTCCCAAAGTGTCTTTGTGTGCTCTAAACTGGCAACGTAATTGTACACGTTCTCGTCCCGTCAACGAATTGTCGTATGTATCTACACACTTGTATGTGCTCGAAATTTCAGTTCTCTTCGGAGTTATCATTGGGTTTCTCGGAACCAAATATCGGAAGATGCGGCTTGACAAATAGCAAATACTTCAACTTGCTCCGTCAGTAGTGGTAATTGGAGCCGTTCAGGTTTACCATGCGCATATGCTTCACATCCATCTCTTTTTCTTGGTTTGATTGTCAACCCTGAAACTTCTCTGAACCCAAAGCTCTGAAACAACTCTGTGGGTATCATCAGAACCAAAAGCTTTGACACCACTCTGTTGGAAATGAAACGCGGAAACCGTTTCCCAAACTAAGAAGAGTGCGAGAGAACTGAGCAATGAAAACACTCAAACCAAATAACCCAAAATCACAAAAGAGCCAATCGTAAACACAACGATTTTGACATGGAAAACCCTTGCGGAAAAAACTACGGGTCGATCAGAGTCCAACCCTGTAAAGACTCCACTATACCGACTTTTTACAAGCTTCTTTCCGATCCAAAATGGATCACCACAACTCCTTGAAGAAGAAAACACGATTACAAGCACACGAAGAACGAAAATGACGAGAAATAATACCCGAAACGATCTTCTCTTTCTCTCTTAAATAGTTGCAAAGAACTCTTGTCTCCAAAGTTCTCTTTTTGAATTAGGGTTAGGAACAACCTAATATATATCCCCTCAATCCCAAAATAGATCTAGACCGTATGATGTGATCCAACAATGTATAAAATATCCCAAAAAATGCTTCATTCCGCTGACACCGAACTCCACCTGAGTTCTAGGTTTTTGGGCACTTTCGAGCCATAACAGTTATGACTCCAGGGGACCGAGTTCAGGCAGAACTCGGTCCTCCTTGGATAAAACAACCGCTCCTCTGATTTCCCGAGCTTCTTTGATCTCCGAATGGTGCTCGCACTCCGGAGTATTCTCCACATAGGTTGGGAACCCCACCCACTCCAACGAGGTGCTAATTTTAGGATTGGAGCCCGGTTAAGTGATATGTGTAAAATTAAAATAATAACCCATGCAATTTGTGGGGATCGAACTCATATCTCCCATATTACACAATTAATACATTACCAACTAGGCAAGGAGCAACTTTGTCCGAGTAAAAGAGGAATATGTTTATCTATGTAAACTCGAACCAGATCCAATTTTTTTTTCTTCTAATTTCACGGTTTGTACCTGAATCCATTTCGGGGTTAATTTTTTACATCCCAACCCGAGTTTTCAGTTAAAAATTGGGTCGGGTTATCGGTTCCAATTGACAGGCCTAGTATGGATTGAGAGACATCCAGACAAGTAATTAAGTAAACAACTGACTCATGAAATCTGTTACTACCTTTAGAAAATTTCAATCTTAATGAATGCAATATAGAAGCAAAAGTGTAATAATATTGTTTAGTATTATAGTTTATCCAAGGACGGACCTACATGGGGGCGAGTGGGGGCAATTGCCCCCACTGAATTTTTGCCTCCGAGTTAAATATTCATCTTCTTTTTAAAAAAAATTCATCAATTTTATATTTGTTCTCTTCGAAATTTGTAATTTTCAATTTCTATATACAAATTTACATCATGTTTTACTTTTTATTTCATAATTTTTATTTTTGTCCCTCCTAAATGTTTGCTAATCTTGAGATGAGGCCAGATAGATATGAAAAAAATAGTTAAGATTATTATGCATCAAATTTTAGTTTAATGGTATTAAGTAAGCTTATGCAATCGCATGGTATTAAGTAACCTTATCTGACAAAATTTTGAACTTTTTTACATTTGAGGTTGACCCCTCTTGTAAATTCCTGCATCCGCCCCTGAGTTTATCAATCTGCCTGTGTTATGTTGAATGTCTTCTTTTCGTTGTCGGCCACAAGCCTGGAGGAAAGAAGGGTTATCTTATGTAGCCAACAGTATCCAGAGAACGACTTAAAGTAGTGGACAGCCCCTGTAAGGATCTTTATAAAATAAACTGCTATAAAGAAAAATATTATTCAAAGTTCAAACCAGGGTTGTCCTATGTACCCAACGGCAAAACTTATGCTAAATCGTTTCTCATTGTTGTCATTGGACTATCTTTTAGAAACACTAACCATGATGGACACATTTCTCATGGAAACAGAAGTTGCAATCTACAGAAGATGATGAGAGGATTTAATATCCTTTTCATCCATCATATTATGCTAATAGAAGATTATTGTTAATGACTATTATGACACTCACTGAGGGCATCACTTCGTGTGATGACAGTTTGGCACTTGCATCCTAATGAATGTGGGGTCTTGGGGCAAAAATTGCGCCTCTGTATATATTGGACATTAGGCTGCACACGTTTTGGCCTTACTAAGGTCCTGCACTAGCAGGATCCGCATAGGACACGATTGGTGTGATGGTAGTTTGGCACTTCCATCCTTATGAATGTGGGATCTCGTGACGAAAAATGCCTCTCAAAATATTGGACGTTAGGATGCACGTCTTGGCCTTACGGAGACCTCATGGGACACCGTTGTATACTATTATGGCACCAACCGATATAATAGTGTAGTAGTAACCCATGCTACTTTACTTTGTACTTTCAATTAAGGAACATAATTATCTCTCTCTCTCTCTCTCTCTCTCTATATATATATATATATATGGGTTAACGGAATATGAGCTATTGGCTGATAAACCTACATGAGCTATGCACATGTGGACCAATAGGAATAGACTCCTATATCTCATGTGCATCCATGTGCACTAGTACACTCCATTCCTATTGGTCCACATGTGCATTGGCTCATGAAGGAATAAGAACCAATGACTCATATCCCGTCCTATATATATATATATATATATATATATATAAGTTTGATATGAGTACATCCATGCAGAAAGAAAATAACAAAGAAAATATATGCTTAGTTGAATCATTTTTTGTTGGAAAGTTATGGTAAGAAGCACACAAATGCAACTGAAGTAGAAATGAAAAAATGTTGAAGGATTTCACTATAGCAAAAGGATTATAAGACTTTCTCTCGAGAGAACAATTGACAATACTCTATTTCTTATAATAGGATAAAACACACTCTTTCTAACTCACTCGTCTTCTCTCTTTTCTTCTTCTTACTCAAGATGGATGATATAACACAATATGAAGTCTATTACATTTATAGGTGTAACACCCCACATCTGCACGGTGCGTTACGCTGAGTCGGATTGAATAAAACAATAGCTGGTTACATTTGATTTGTTGGATTTTGGAAAGTATTGATTGAGTTGGTTTCATGTGCAGATGGCTAGCGGAGTTCGATGGGAATCAGGTGTTCGTTCAGAGCAGTACTGAGATAGCTGGATTGGAGCGATAATGCCGTCTTCCTTAGTTTGATCGGTCGGATGATTTGGAGAGCACGGCCTGCTCGCACGGTCATACCAGTTGAGTAGATCGTGCTTTGTATCGGCAGGACAAGATGTTTAACGGAATCAAACATTGTGAGTGGGCTCTGTCCCTTCTCCTCTACTCCTTCATGCCTAATAATATGGAAAACACGTAAAGGCTTGAACACTTGGACTGGAACTTGGGAATCACTACACTGAGGCGTGCATAGAGTGTACGTCGTTTGCTTGGATATATTTGTGGCTTGATTGATTTGCGCGTATGGATAGTTGGAGCTAGAGTTGGATTACACTTGGGGCGGTTGGTTGAATAATTGGAATTATGCTTGGACAGTTGGAATTATACATCTTGGTTGGAACACCGGATAATTCGGACGAGCGAGCGTGCATCCGTGCATGAGTATCACTTGGGCGCTTTGTCTTGCAAAACGAGCAGTTGTGGTTTGAAACCGAACAACTGCATCTGATAGGGCATTGTGCCACTGTTGCAGCATTGTGCCACTAGATTGTTCTGAGCATGGGGTGTTGCACCAATTGGAACACTGTGTCGAGAAGCGACATTGTGCCTATGGGAATAACTTGAGATTTGGTGCCTTGGGCTATATGTTGGAAGAATGGTTATGGATATTTGGTTGGATAATCGGTTAGATATTTGGTTGAATGAGTCTAGGATCGCTTGGTGGGGCGAGAATATTCGATCCTTTCGTCATACCTATTTGGTGTCTGCATGTCACGGACAACCTGTGTTGCACAGGGTTTCGTTTCCTCGAACGGGAGAGGCTCCGGGGCACCGAGACCGTTCGACCATTGAAGAGACAAGGGTAACGCGTCTTGAGCGCGGTGCCGGTAGTTCATTACGAACCAGAGGGGGATAGCTGCCCATTGCTGGATCGGGTAAGACTGCTTATTGATTAGTCCGATCAATGTCCTTTATGGCTTGGCCAGTGACTTCATATAAGATAAGTGTTGGCTTGCTTTTCTTTGGTTGGTTTGTGCTTCGTGTAGGCGCGGCCACCTTGCCTCGGCAAGAGTGTACACTTTGAGATTGGATTGTAAGTTTTGGTTGAGGATGGATATTGAGACTTGGATGATGGTTCGATATGTTATCGTATTGCTTGGGCTTGAGTAGGATGGGTTGTATGCTAGTTTCCTTCGAGTTGGTTATATATTGCTTGTCTATTGGTTTGAGTTGAATGTTTGCATGCTTAACTTGATTTACAGCATTCCTTAACATGTCATGCATATGCCATGAAACGAATTTAGGATTCAACTAGAAAGATCATCATATAACTGTTTGCATTCACTATTTTACTTAGTGTCGGCTTAGGCGAGTGGGTTACCCCGCTCACAAGTACGGCTGTGTACTGACTCACGTTTGTGGGCATTATTTCAGGTACGCAGGTGTAGTGGCACTGCTTGGTTATACGGGACATGATGTATGAACTGTAAGTACCTTTGTGGGCTAGAGAAAGAGCAAGAGTATTGCATCGCCTTTGAAGCAATCGCCTTCGTGGCATTTCATTTGGACCCTATCAAGAGCTTCGCTACGTATTACTCTGATGTGTGCTTGGTACACAATACTTGACTTTCGTTGCAACTTGGTCGTTTCGATGATAACTTTGGTGTTTGACAACATCGCCTTGTACGAGCGCAACTCCAGGTTCGTACGGCATCATGTCCCGATGAGAACGATTGTCCTGCGGGAGAGCTGCAACGTGGTGATTCACGTTCAGCGGGGACTATTGAGCTTGCGGGAGATTGGGGCGTGACATATTGGTATCTGAGCGCCTGGTTCATTTCCTCGGACTTGGTCCTTCGTTTCATCACAAACTCTAAATAGCTTCCGCGTGTCGTTTAGCTCTTGGCTCTGCTCGGTGCCGCATTGGATGTTTCATGCAATAAGTCTATATATTGCTGGTTGTGGCTGCATGTTGTGCTTCGTTGCGTTGCTTTTGTTGGTTTTCGTTAGATCGCTTAGCATCCTTAGGCGTTGTTGCATTCGTGCAGCAAGTTGGGTGGCGTTGTTGCATTTGTGCAGCAAGTTGAGAGGGTGTCGTTGCTTGGCTTGTCGTTCGGGGAGTTTCTGATTGCATTAGTGGATCAGTTGGTTGGCAGACGAGATTGGTTATGCGGCATGTTTTGAGTAGAAGCATCGGATGAGAATGGATCGTTGCACGAGTTGCTCGTGTAGCGAAATTGTTGGACGGAGTTTAATTTTTGGCTGGGTATATCACATAGAGCATTGGTTGAGCAGGTTTGAGTTTGGCATGGGAATATCAGGATAAGTTTGCACGAGTTGCTCGTACAGCAAATGTGGGGAACAGTTGGGTATTGGGTTGGATTACTTGGAAGAGCTCGTTGCACGGGATTGCTCGTGTTGCGAAAGTATCAGACGGTTTGAGAATAGTTGGAAGCATTGAGAATGGAACATAGCACAAGTTGCATAGCGAGATTGATGGAAAGAGTTGGATGGTTCGTGCATTGGCTGAGTTTCATGTCAGATTTGAGTTGGGAATGATAGGATCACGCATAAGGGATGGTTCGAGCGGATCTTGGATCAGTGCAAGGGATCGTGATGCGAGTAGCGGCCTGATTTGGAGTGGTATAGGCTATACCACATAGTGAGAAGGCATTGGAGTATTTTGAATAGACATTAATTGAAATTGCCTCAACGGACTCGGGTAACGGGAATATAAGTTGGTTGATGCACATCGGCTGAGTTGGGAAGAATAAAAAATGGAGCAAGCGATTATTGAGTTGAGCAATCGAGAACGGACTTGTGCAAATGGAAGTATCGTTGGACTTAAGAGATGGACGAGATGGGAACAAGCAATGGAAAGTGTGTTTGGAAATTTGAAGGATTGAGGCAGACAAAGTATTTGAAACAGTTGAGGTAGTCAGATGGAAAGCTGAATACCAGAGTTTGCTTGCACGATTTGGGATTTCTGTAAAACATTCAATGGAACATTCAATTGGATGCAAAGAGAGTGTTGAGCATAAGGAACGAACAGTTGGGATACGCTTGAGCGAAGCCATGGGTGGATCGGAGGATAAGCGAGCACGGACTACGAATTTTGGAAACACATTGGAGCTGTTGGTTGAGCAATGAAACACGATCTTGGTTTGGAGGGGCAATGCGATGGTTTCACACGGACTTGAAGGATTTTGGATATTGTTGCTCGAGAAGTCGACTCAGGTTTAGTGAAAGTGGAATTTTGGGCAAAATGGTGCAACAAGGGTAGACGGATTCTTCGGAAGACATAAACGAGCATGAGGCAAGTCTAGTTGATGTTGAGTCAGATTGGAAGTTAACTTGTAGTACTGAGGCGGATTGAGGAAACAAGTATAGATAATATGGATTTGAGATTTATGTTGGAATTGATGCACGAGTCATTGAGAGTGTGTGAACTAATCGGAACATAGAGAAATCAAGACGGGCTAAGGAATGGATACAAGAGCAGGATTGTGGCGGATGGACTTTTAAAGATAGCTAAATATGGGAGCAACAATTGAGCAAATCACTGTGCTGCTCGAGTAAGTTGGACATGCATTGTGGAACGCGGCAAACGGATAAGAATTGGAGCAAGTCTTTGGTTTCAGAAATCATTGCAAGTGGTAGTGCGAGAAGTCGAACATGGTATTTCGGAAAATTTGATGGATTCAGGACAGAACGACGGATTAATGGAAGACGGTTTCAACGAGCGCAGTTCTGGAATTGTGGCTTGGATAGATAGCAAGACTCTAGGTGGTTAAGCGGCCTTTGGTTGACAGATTAGCAGAGGTAGTGCATGAAGTTCTCGGATTCGGAAGTTCGCTCGGATGGAATGGTTGGATTATGGTTCGGATTTGCAGATGAGATATAGCATGGTTCATAATAACTGTCCATCGTGATGACTTACAATTATCGAGCGTAGCTTCGGGACAGCTGACCCTAGCGACTTGACCGTCAGATCAGAGATGAATATTGTAGACCCATAGAACGACCCTTGCGGCGGTGCATTTGGGAATGCGTCGAGGGCAGATGTGAGTAGTGTGTGTTGGAGATTTGGCTTATTGACTGAGTGTTAGATTTGAGAGATCCTTGGGATAGCCTTCAGCTGAAGATGCAGTCGGAAGATCGGAGCGATGGTGGAAATAGCCTAGTCAACTGATGAGATTCGGAGTCGCAGATTTTTGAAAGATAGCATCGCCTCTGACTCGTCGTGCCCCGGAAGGGAATAGCATTCATATGAATTGACGACTGTGAAACTAGCTTGTGAAGTTAAAGCAGCGGCTCGTTGAGATCAAATCTTTGCGAATACTGGAAGGACAGATGTGCCTCAGATTTACAAGATGCATCGAAACTTAGTCTGGGATGCGTGCTCGTACGGAAGGCAAAGGTGATATCCTGTGCTTCGAGGCAGTGGAAGCAGCGCGAATAACTATTCCATGCGCAACCTAGGAATTGTGGCGAGTGTGTCAACGTTGAAATCGTGACGACACTATCCCTTTGGCGTGGCGGCGAAATCTTCGTGGATCACACGAACCTCAATATAGATGTTCACCCAGTGAGTTATTAAGATTGAGAAAAAGGTGTTGGGCTGAGCTGATCTAAGCAAAGTTTGATATTTGGGTAAGTCGCCTAGTTGGGGTAGTATCAGTTGTGATGATCGTTCGGTGCATGAGATATATTTGGAGATGTTGCTAGTACGGATTCAGAAATGGTTGGATGGATTGAGTTGGAACACGAACTGATTGAGTCGGTGGAAAATTATCATATTTGAGAATAGTGCTCAAGCGAATATGTTGGAATGGAAATCAGGATTGGTTCAATTGGGAGTAAAGAAAATGGATGCCTCGGACATAAAGATATCCTTGTAACTTGTCCAAATTCGCTATCGCAAAGCTCGACTGAAATGCATGTATTTTAGGGACGCCTTAAATATGTGTACGATCCAAAACTAAGCGATACGAGGAATTCGTATTGAGCTGCAAGGAGGATGTGGGAATATGGAATTTGTACGAGCGTTCAGCAGAGCGAGATGCTGAGTCAGGATCGTGAGTATGAGAGTTGCATAGAGCAGAGTTATGAATTGGACAAGCGGTATGTGATAGAAATGAGTACCAACACGGTTCGTAGACGAACCTAATTTCTAAGTGGTATATTATGTAACGCCCCGCAACCGCACGGTGCGTTACGCTGAGTCGGATTGAATAAACAATAGCTGGTTACATTTGATTTGTTGGATTTTGGGAAGAAATATTGATTGAGTTGGTTTCATGTACAGATGGCTAGCGGAGTTCGATGGGAATCAAGTGTTCGTTCAGAGCAGTACTGAGATAGCTGGATTGGAGCGATAATGCCGTCCTTCTTAGTCCGATCGGTCGGATGATTTGGAGAGCACAGCCTGCTCAGTTGAGTAGATCTTGCTTTGCATCGGACCACGGGTTCAAGGAATCGACCGTATCGGCAGGACATGATGCTTAACGGAATCAAACATTGTGAGTGGGCTCTGTCCCTTCTCCTCTACTCCTTCATGCCTAATAATATGGAAAACACGTAAAGGCTTGAACACTTGGACTGGAACTTGGGAATCACTACACTGAGGCGTGCATAGAGTATACGTCGTTTGCTTGGATAGGTTTGTGGCTTGATTGATTTGCGCATATGGATAGTTGGAGCTAGAGTTGGATTACACTTGGGGCAGTTGGTTGAATAATTGAAATTATGCTTGGACAGTTGGAATTATACATCTTGGTTGGAACACCGGATAATTCAGGCGAGCGAGCGTGCATCCTTGCACGAGTATCACTTGGGCGCTTTGTCTTGCAAAGCGAGCAGTTGTGGTTCGAAACCGAACAACTGCATCGGCGAGGGCATTGTGCCACTGTTGCGGCATTGTGCCACGGGATTGTTCTGAGCGTGGGGTGTTGCACCAATTGGAACACTGTGTCGAGAAGCGGCATTGTGCCTATGGGAATAACTTGAGATTTGGTGCCTTGGGCTATATGTTGGAAGAATGGTTATGGATATTTAGTTGGATAATCGATTGGATATTTGGTTGAATGAGTTTAGGATCGCTTGGTGGGGCGAGAATGTTCGATCCTCTCGTCATACCTACTTGGTGTCTGCATGTCACGGACAACCTGTGTTGCACAGGGTTTCGTTTCCTCTAACGGGAGAGGCTCCGGAGCACCCGACCTTGCAATTAAGCTTTTGGATGGCCATAGCAAGTGAGGGGCGCGGGACCGTTCGACCATGGAGGAGACAAGGGTAACGCATCTTGGGCACGGTGCCGGTAGTTCGATACGAACCAGATGGGGATAGCTGCCCATTGCTGGATCGGGTAGGACTGCCTATTGATTAGTTCGATCAATGTCCTTTATGGCTTGGCCAGTGACTTCATATAAGATAAGTGTTGGCTTGCTTTTCTTTGGTTGGTTTGTGCTTTGTGTAGGCACGGCCACCTTGCCTCGGCAAGAGTGTGCACTTTGAGATTGGATTGTAAGTTTTGGTTGAGAATGGATATTGAGGCTTGGATGGTGGTTCGATATGTTATCGTGTTGCTTGGGCTTGAGTAGGATGGGTTGCATGCTAGTTTCCTTCGAGTTGGTTATATATTGCTTGTCTATTGGCTTGAGTTGAATGTTTGCATGCTTAACTTGATTTACAGCATTCCTTAAAATGTCATGCATATGCCATGAAACGAATCTAGGATTCAACTAGAAAGATCACCATATAACTGTTTGCATTTACTATTTTACTTAGTGTCGGCTTAGGCGAGTGGGTTACCCCGCTCACCAGTACGGCTGTGTACTGACCCACGTTTGTGGGCATTATTTCAGGTACGCAGGTGTAGTGGCGCTGCTTGGATATACGGGACATGATGTATGAACTGTAAGTACCTTTGTGGGCTAGAGAAAGAGCTAGAGTATTGCATCGCCTTTGAGGCAATCGCCTTCGTGGCATTTCATTTGGACCCTATCAAGAGCTTCGCTGTGTATTACTCTGATGTGTGCTTGGTACACATTACTTGACTTTCGTTGCAACTTGGTCGTTTCGATGATAACTTTGGTGTTTGACAACATCACCTTGTACGAGCGCAACTCCAGGTTCGTACGGAATCACGTCCCGATGAGAACGATTGTCCTGCGGGAGAGCTGCAACGTGGTGATTCACGTTCAGCGGGGACTATTGAGCTTGCGGGGGATTGGGGCGTGACAATAGGTGGTGAGAGAAGGTTCTGGATAATTCTTATCTCTTATCCTTATTCTTATCATTATTCTTATTCTTATCCTTATCTCTTAGGTTAGGATAAGTGGCTTAACATTATCTCTTGGGTCAAAAAGTGGCTTTACCCCCGCATTTCTCCCACTTAAAGTCACTTTTGCAATCTTTTTATCCTTTCTACACTTGTCATTTTCATGCTGCTTATGTTTCTGCCTATGTTACCCGGACTCTCCACTTTAGGAGAAGTACCCGTGTCCACCGGGTAGTACATGGGTATGGATATGGAATCCGTATCCGATCCTCCATAGTGACAATCGGATCCTTCATGATCTTTTATGGTGACAAT
Organism: Iris macrosiphon; assembly: GCA_036927795.1. Classification (NCBI taxonomy): domain Eukaryota; kingdom Viridiplantae; phylum Streptophyta; class Magnoliopsida; order Asparagales; family Iridaceae; genus Iris; species Iris macrosiphon. The sequence continues at coordinate 40,257,040 of JAYESA010000017.1, read as the reverse complement.
CGAAAGACTAGTAGTGAAGTAGATAGTTTATTTTAATGTGGTAGTGAAGTAGATAATTTATTTTAATACGATGAATTGGTAGTAAAGTGATGAAACCTTAAAAATTTAATTATATGATGTCTTTTTATGAAACCATACAAATTTAATTATAAGCTTAAATATATAAAATAATGCAAATCTTATTATAATTTTGTCTTTTTATGAAATCATACAAATTTAATTAGAGAGTATGTCTTTTTATGAAATCGTGCAAATTTAATTACATGTCTTTTATGAAGCCATACAAATTTAATTACATAATGTTCTTTTTACGAAACCATATTCAAATATATTTATTTTAATAGTCATGTCTATGTACCCGTATCCAAAATTTGGATCATTTTTAGCCGAGTCGGTGTGTTCTTCAATTATGAATTTGAAGGACCCGACACTTGGATATGTATCCATACTCGACACCCGTACCTGGGTCCAAGTAACATAGGTGTCTGCTAGGCCAATAGATAATCGACACCAAATAAACTTATCATTGTTGATTGGCTTGGTTAATATATCTGCTAGGTTGTCTTTAGTATGAATTTTTTGTATATCTATACTTCCTTCTTCCACTTTCTCACGAACGAAGTCATACTGAACTCGTATGTGCTGTCACGACCCGCATCCGGAATAAGCGCACGAGTACGTGAACCACGTCCAGCCTATGTCGTAACAACGACGTAGAACGCTGTCTAGGTCAACAATACTATCTAAACATCTCACATCATATATATATGGTACATGTCATGTCATCTCAACTCCAAATGGAGGAACAATATGATATATGATAATGAAATCAATACTCAATCACACTATCAAACTAGAGGAAAAAATAGCACGATCTGGAATAAAGGAAAGAGTATAAGAGTCACAAATACATCCCAAGTCCAACAACTAATCACAACACCATAGTTTCCAAAATAATAGTACATGCCAAGTCTAAGAGTAAAATACAATGCCAAAATAAAACTAAGTCTCCTCGGTGACTAATGCTATATCCTCCTGGACTAAGGGTGCTCTCTCTCCAGCTGGCTCGCCATCTTGTGCCCCGTAATATGTGGGACACATCTCCATTTAAACAGTCATCTTAAAAATATATTCAATCAGGATTGGAACGAAGTACAAAACTCTAAAAGCAATTCCAAATACAAGGTAGAGCATATATGACAGGTAATAGAAAAGAATACAAGATGTACTAGTAACTAAGAAATGGAAATGAACTAGAATCAGCATGTAAAGTACTGGAAGGAAAGGACATGCAATATGGAATAATTGCAAGTAATGGACATAGATAATACTAGCTAATGTGCCTTAGAGTACAAGTTCGTTATATGATCGGTTTAGGTTGAACACGAATATAATAAGGTAACTCGATTACACGTGTGATGTGTAATCGACATATACACGAATTCACTAGGGGCTTGATCACATAACTAACTCCTACTCCCCCGTCCCCCACCAATACTAATGGATCCGATCACGATACGTTACGAATACAAGTAATATAGGCACACTGTACACGAGACAGTGTGTGAACACGAAGTACATGATAATCAATACCCGATGCATACGATAAAATACATGTGAATGAGTACTTGCTAAACACAGTAAGGGGATAAGATCTCCTGACAGGATCCATATAGTACCAGTCCGTATAACCACTGTGTCGGAAGTAAGTATACAGTTCTAGAACATGTGATATATACACTATCATGAAATAAAAACTAACAGAGAGATGTACTCGCCTCTGGGCCTGAGCAAAGGTACGACTCGGTATCCGATCTGGTGTCACACAACCCTATATAGAAAATATCATGTCACTTGGGTGAAATGAAAGAGGAATGCGTTAAAATGCACTAAAACATGCTCTTCTAGGCCATTTATAGCAAAACTAGGTCTATACTAAGTTAATTAGTCAATATAAGTCAAACTAGGTAACTACTAGCTAACACTAGCTATATTAACTATACTAAGTTATTACCTAAGTTTCTAAGAGATACTTTAACTAATATCAATAACTTAACATTAACTTAAACTCTCACTAATACTAACATATCTCTAATACTCTAATTGATACTGGCATCACTAGCTACACTAATTGATATTCCAAAAGCAATAGCTATCGAACTAATATTGATACTCTATTACCCTGGTATCAGGTACTGTGATGTACTGATACATTTGTATTAGTACTTCTCATCAACCACCTGGTCACTAATACCCTTATCACACAACTCAAACTCATCTTCAGATATTAGTATCACTAACATTGCAACTAACTGATACACTAGCATTTTCTAACCATCCCATACCCCTCATCAATGACTGAAACCACAACATGTGCATCCCTTCTACACGAAACTGCTGCAATCAACTCTAATAACTGAACTTAAGTCCCCTAATAACACTGCAACTGCAGTTCCTATGAGACTCCCTTACACACATCACACTCAAAACCCATCACCTAAAATCTACACACAATATCCACAAGTGTACCTACACTGCACAACAACCTGTGCATTGACTGCACATTTGCAAGAACTGCTTGCTTGCCCCCTTGCTGCTGTGGCTAAGTGTTAACCTGACCACTGGCTATCTGTTGATACTATTGCCCATTACTTCCTAAATCCCAGACTCCCCTTCAGTGTAAACCCCTACTGCTACCTTCGTACCAATGCAACCCGAATTATTAATACATCTCAATTACATAGCAATATAACTAATACAACTAATTATAATAAGAAGTGAAGAGAGATTGCACAAAACAACCAAAATGAGCCCCGTATCACACCGTATCGTGATACGGCATACTTGTGTCCAATTGTGGACACGTAGCTAGTCTCCCAACCCCGATCTAAGTCTAATTAAACTAGATTAGTCTCATGACACACACTTGATGTGTCAATCTCGTAATTTTTTCCAAATTGGACACAAAAACCTATGTAGAAGTGTCAATTTACATCAATAGAGCCTAGAACTTCTTCCTATAGGTAGTCCTATGCCATGGAAGGGTTCCTAATGGTCCAATGCATGATTTATAATCTAAAATGAAAGAAAAACTCAGATCTATACCTATTGGGAGATGCATTCCCAATGAATTGCTCAAATGGCCCCGATCCGGATACAAGCTCCTTGCCAAATGCCGCTCCTCCAAGTGCTCCTTGCAATTCCAAGCTCCAATGCTCCTTGCTTGAAGAATTTGAGAGGGAATGGAAGAAATTTGGTTGAAATTTTTAGAGGGATGAACTGAATTAAGGATCTAAAAAATTAGGGATCTAAAAATGAATGGAGAGAATGAGAAGAGAGAGAAACTCCTTTACATAAAGTGGTCGGCCCCCTTTCCTCCTCTCCAAGTCACAACAAATATCCAAATTGCCCCTACATGCTTAACTATGAAGAATAATTAAGGACTATTTTAGAAATCTTATAAACTAATGTTAGTTAGGCTAATCCTTCTAATTAACTAAAGGAATGGGTCTACTTGGACCTAGTCCAATGTTGGGCTCAATTGTTGTCATGACAAGTCTAATTGGGTTCATTAGTGATAAGTCGAAATAATAAGCTAGCCCATTATCTATAAATAAATAATACAAATAACAATTAATTTAAATAGCACTATAATAATTATTAATCACTAGAAATAAATAGATATTCAAAATGACAAAAAATACCCTCATCTAGAAATGCGTTAGTGACAAGTCTACCCTCAAAAAAATATCGTCCTCAAAATTTAAGGATTGAACCAACTACAACAAGAAATCACAACAAGCAAGAAAGAAATATACCTAACGGCTCAAAAATGTAAGGGTATCGCTCGCGCATCTCCGCTTCTTCCTCCGAGGTACTCTGCTGGAGAGTGATGCCTCTACGCAACGCACACCAAAAAAATCAGCACCTTTTTTCTACGATCCAGAATCTCCACTGGCTGCTCTGGATAACTAAAAGTCAGACCTACCTCGATCTCCGAGTGATCCAATACATTACTAGGATCTGCCACGTACCGTCTCAGCTGTGACACGTGGAACACGTTGTGCACTCCCTTTAGTGCAGACGACAAGTCTAGTCTGTAGGCCACTGCAACGACCCTCTCAAGAACACCGAAGGGTCCGATGTACCAAGGACTAAGCTTCCCGTCTCCACCAAAGCGAATTATGCCTCGTGTCGGTTGAAATCCTCAAGAATACCAGATCACCAACCTAGCACAAAACACAGCCTTAGCACTCTATCTAAAACAAGGCAACACAAGCAATATAACAAAACCTATACCTCAAACTCCAAGAGTCTCTGGTGGCTGTCGGCCCAATGCCGCTGCTTGTCCTGTGCCACCCAAAGTCTATCTCTAATAAGCTTTATCTTTTCAGCTGTATCCACAACCATCTCTGGTCCAAACAAGGCTCTCTCACCAATATCATCCCACGATAACGGAGTGCGACATCTTCGTCCATACAATGCCTCGAATGGTGACATCTCAATGCTGGCCTGGTAGCTGTTGTTGTAAGCAAACTCTACCAGATAAAGATGATCCTCCCAAGTGCCTCCAAAATCCAATACATAAGTACGAAACATATCCTCGAGTACGAAACATATCCTCGAGAGTCTGAATAGTCCTCTCTGACTGTCCATCTGTCTGGAGGGTAATATACGGTACTAAACATGAGCAAGGTGCCCAAACTAGCCTGCAAACTCTTCCAGAAGTGGGATACGAAACTACTATTCTGATTCGAGACGATGCTCACAGGAACTCCATGCAATCTGACTATCTGTCGCACATACATCTCCATGAGCTTCTCCGTAGACGTACCCACATTGAATTGTAAGAAGTGGACCGATTTGGTCAACCTGTCTACGATGACCCAAATTGCGTCTTTACCTCCTGGAGAACGCTGAAGCCCCGAAACAAAATCCATCGTCACATTCTCCCATTTTCACTCTGGAATAGGTAAAGGCTGAAGCAATCCACCTGGTCTCTCTCTCCGCCTTTACCTGTTGGCATACTAAACATCTGGATACGAAGCGCACCACCTCCCTTTTCATACCATACCACCAAACATGCTCCCTCATATCTCTATTCATCTTGTTGGCACTTGGATACATAGAGTACTGAGATCGATGCGCCTCCTGAAGAACCTCATCACGCAACGCTCCACTCGGCATACACAATCTGGTACCGTGCCGCAATGTTCCATTCTCAGCAATAGTAAAATCCTCTGCCAGTTTAATCCAAACCTGCGCTCTGATACTCCTCAGAGACTCATCTTCGAACTGTGCAGCTCTGATTCGGTCCATCAACTCTGACTGTATCTATAGACCCCATATCTGTCCCGCGACTCCAGGAACTAACACCTCAATACCTAAGCTATCAAGATTGGCCAATAAGTGTGTTCCTAGTCAGGTACATAGCCACTGGATACCTGCTTAAGGCATCCGCGACTACGTTGGCCTTTCCTGGATGGTACTGCAAGGATATGTAGAAATCCTTTATCAACTCCAACTACCGTCTCTGCCTCATGTTGAGCTCCTTGTGTGTAAACACATACTTCAAGTTCTTGTGGTATGTGAAGATCTCTACATGACCGCTGCCAACTCCATACAAGTAGTGCTTCCACAGCTTTAGAGCAAAAATGACCGCTGTCAACTCCAAATCGTGGGTAGGATAATTCTTCTAATGAGGGCATAATTGCCTGGATGCATAGTCAATCACCTTCCCGTTCTGCTGCAACACACAACCCAAACTCTTACCCGAAGCATCGCTATAGATGGTAAATCCTCCTGTCCCCGATGGCAATGTCAAAACTGGAGCTGTAGTCAACCTCTTCTTCAGCTCCTCAAAAGCGGCCTAACACTCCTCTATCCAGACGAACTCCACGCCCTTCCTGGTCAGCCTAGTCATCGGCTCTGCAATCCTAGAGAAGTCCTGAACAAATCTCCGATAATAGTCTGCCAATCCAAGAAAGCTCCTGATCTCTGCCACTAAACTCGGGGTAGACCAAGACTCAAACTGCTGATATCTTTTTCGAGTCTACTGAAATCCCGTCTCCTGTTACCACATGACCAAGGAATTCAACCTTGTCAAAGAAGAACTCACACTTCGAAAGCTTGCCATTCTTCTCCTTCCTGAGAGTCTCCAGAACTATGCTTAGGTTCTCCTCATGATCCTCCGGGGTCTTCGAATACACCATAATATCATCAATGAATACCACCACGAACTTATCAAAATACTGGTGGAACACATTATTCATCAGGTTCATAAATACCGCCGGGGCATTAGTCAACCCAAACGACATCTCCAAGAACTCAAACTACCTATACCAAGTCCTGAAACTGTCTTCGGAATATCTTCCTTCTTCACTTTCACCTGATGGTACCCCGGCCTCAAATCTATCTTCGAGAATACCTTCGCTCCGCTCAACTGATCAAACAGATCATCAATCCGCGACAACAGATATTTGTTCTTGATAGTGAGGTTGTTCAGATCCCTGTAGTCGATACATATGCGTACCGACCCATCCTTCTTCGGTACAAACAATACCGGAGCACCCACTGTGATAAACTGGATCTGATGAAGCCTTTGTCTTGCAACTCATCCACTTGCTTCTTCAGTTCTGCCAATTCACTGTTATTGACCCTATAGACGTGCTGAGATATCGGCTCTGCGTCTGGAACTAAGTCTATAGAGAACTCCACATCTCGGTCTGGCGACAAACCCGACAATTCCTCCGAAAAAACATCCATAAACTCTGCTATCAAAGGATGTGGCAGCTCCTTCTCTTCCACCATGGCTCCCCAAAAGACTCTCTCGCTCTGCTCCATTGCTGGCGAACTCAAACTCTGGCTCTCCTGGTGGTCTAAACAAAACTCTGCCTTCACGACGGTCGATACTAGCATGGTGCCTACTCAACCAATCCATCCCGAGTACTATATCGTAACTTGTAAGTGGCATTACGAATAAGCACACGCTTAACTTCCGGCCCTTCAGTGACTCTCCGATCCTTGCAAACATCACTAACCAGGATAATGCCACCTCCGGTCGTGATCTTGCAAGTCCTCACCAACGGTTCATCCTCAAGATGGTGCTTCAAAGCAAAAGATACATATACGAAACTATGTGAAGCACCGGAATCAAATAAAACATGAGCTGGAAAAGAATCAAGATAGACTGAACCTAAAATGACATATCCGACTGGCTCCTCCTCAAACGTCAAGGCTAAAGCTCGCCCCTGCTGCACACCTCTCTGCTGCTGCTGGTGCTATGCGAACCTCTGATGCTGTGTCGGCAACGAATATCCTCTCTGCTGACCCGCCGGTGGTCTCACGGGTGCTCTTTGTGCCTGGGCTCCGCCCTGAGCAGGACGAGCTGGAGCCTGACGACAATCTCTCAACTAGTGGTCCATGATCCGCAGAACAAGCACTTGCCCAATCTCATTATGCACACATCCCATCCATGTCCATGCTTCTTGCAGAATGGGCAAGGAGTAGCTGGCTGAGCTGGCATCTGAATCTGATGCGCCTGCTATACTGGCGCTCTAAACGGTGCGGGTAACTGCTGCCTCTGAGGCTGGAAGTGCCTTTGCTGTTGCTTAAAGTGAGGTCGCTTCGCTGGGCCCGCACTACTGCTAGCTACTGGAGTATCCCTTATCCTCTTGGAGCCGAGTTCCAAATCATCCTCTGCCTGCTGTGCCTCCGCTAGAATCTCTTCAAATGTAGCGGTGCCGTGTCCACTAGTATGAGATTTGATCTCCCTGTTCAGACCCTTTCTGAACTTTTCCTGGCCTTCCTCCGGGGATTCTTTCCCTCTACAAAGCGACCCAATCTGCAGAACTCTGCTACGTACTCGTCCACTAACATGCTCCCCTAGACGAGGTCCTGGAACTGACTCTCCAGGAAACTCATAGCCACGTCCGGAAAGAACTTACCCTTGAAATGCTCCTTAAAAGCCTCCAAAATCAGTCCTGGTACTGTGATACTCGGGTCTGTCCTGAACCATTTCAGAGCAATATCAAACATCATGCTCCCCGCTGCCTCCACCTGTAGGCTCTCTGGAATCTGCGCCAACTGCAGGTTCCGCTCAATATCCTCGATCCAATCATCCGTATACAAAATTCCCTCGGTGCCCTTAAAGTCCTTGGACCCCATCCTTTTGAAGTCAATGATAGTCCCCGACCTAGGCTGTTGCGGGACGGGCTGAGGTGGTGGCATCTGTGGCTAGACTGAGGCAACCCTCTCTACTGCTGCGAGTGCTAGTTGGTGGGCATTCTCAATGCCCTACTGCATCACCTCAGATTGACGCTGCTGGGCCTCTGCCTAGGCCCTAGGGCCTCCATCATCTGCTGGAATAATGCAAATATCTGTACCGGATCAACTGCTGGTGGGGGTGGTGGAAGCTCCTCTGATACTGTTGGCACGTCCTCTGTACTGGAGATTGAGTACCCCGAAAGCTGCTGCAGTAACGCCCACCTGGATCGGTGAAGCGGTCCTCTGAGCTGAAGCTGATGGAGCAGTGGCTGCTGCTGTCCTACTCAGAGGCGGCGAAGTGACCGACCTCGCTGATACTGTGCCTGAGCGCTGGGATCGCATCTTCGGCGACATCCTGAAGATAGATTGAAATAAAGGAATCAATATTGAGTAAGATATGATATCATCAAAGGACATAATTATTCAAAGTAAACAAGCATTCTGATTGATAAGGATAGCAAAAGCAATAAGTTGTAAGTGTTCCTACCTGTGATTGAGTATACTCTCAGCCTATATTCTATATCCTAAAGCAGGCTCTAAGTCTGAGTACTAATACGATATCACACTAATTGCGACCTCTTGACCTACATGGGCCACCACTAAAAACGTGTCACGATCCGCACCCGGAAAAATGGCACGAGTACGTGAACCACGTCCAGCCTACGTCGTAACAACGACGTAGAACGCTGTCTAGGTCAACAATACTATCTAAACATCTCACAACATATATATAAGGTACCTGTCGTGTTATCTCAACTCCAAATAGAGGAACAATATGATATATAATAATGAAATCAATACTCAATTACACTATCAAAGTAGAGGAAGAAATAGCACGATATGGAATAAAGGAAATAGTACAAGAGTCACAAATACATCCCAAGTTCAACAACTAATCACAACACCATATTTTCCAAAATAATAGTACATGCCAAGTCTAAGAGTCAAATACAATGCCAAAATAAAACTAAGTCTCCTCGGTGACTAATGCTACATCCTCCTGGACTAGGGGTGCTATCTCTCCAGCTGGCTCGCCATCTTGTGCCCCTTAATATGTGGGACACATCTCCACTAACCAGTCATCTGAAAAATATATCCAATCAGGATTGGAGCGAAGTACAAAAAATTGAAAGCAATTCCAAATACATGATAGAGCATATAGGATAGGTAATAGAAAAGAATACAAGATGTACTAGTAACTAAGAAATAGAAATGAACCAGAATAAGCATGTAAAGTACTGGAAGGAAAGAACAGACAATATGGAATAACTGCAAGTAATGGACATAGATAATACTAGCTAATGTGCCTTAGAGTACAAGTTCGTTATGTGATCGGTTTAGGTTGAACACGAATACAATAAGGTAACTCGATTACATGTGTGATGTGTAATCGACATATACACGAATTCACTAGGGGCTTGATCACATAACCAACTCCTACTCCTCCGTCCCCAACCAATACTCATGGATCCGATCACGACACGTTATGAACATGAGTAATATAGGCACACTGTAAACGAGACAGTGTGTGAACACAAAGTACATGATAATCAATACCCGATGCATACGATAAAATATATGTGAAGGAGTACCCGCTGAACACGATAAGGGGATAACATCTCCTGACAGGATTTATATAGTACCAGTCCGTGTAACCACTGTGTCGGAAGCAAGTATACAGTTCTAGAACATGTGATATATACACTATCATAAAATAAAAACTAACAGAGAGATGTACTCGCCTATGGTCCTGAGCAAAGGTACGACTCGGTATCCGAGCTGTTGTCACACAACCCTATATAGAAAATATCATGTCACTTGGGTGAAATGAAAGAGGAATGAGTTAAAATGCACTAAAACATGCTCTTCTAGGCCATTTCTAGCTAAACTAGATCTATACTAAGGTAATTAGTCAATATAAGTCAAACTAGGTCACTATTAGCTAACACTAGCTATATTAGCTATACTAAGTTATTACCTAAGTTTCTAAAAGATACTTTAACTAATATCTATAACTTAACATTAACTTAAACTCTCACTAATACTAACATATCTCTAATACTCTAATTGTTACTGGCATCACTAGCTACACTAAGTGATATTCCAAAAGCAACAACTATCTAACTAATATTGATACTCTATTATCCTGGTATCAGGTACTGTGATGTACTGATACATTTGTATTAGTACTTCTCATCAACCACCTGGTCATTAATACCCTTATCACACAAATCAAACTCATCTTCATATATTAGTATCACTAACATTGCAACTAACTAATACACTTGCATTTTCTAACCATCCTATACCCCTCATCAATGACTGAAACCACAACATGTGCATCCCTTCTACACTAAACTGCTGCAATCAACTCTAATAACTGAACTTAAGTCCCCTAACAACACTGCAATTGCAGTTCCTGTGAGACTCCCTTACACACATCACACTCAAAACCCATCACCTAAAATCTACACACAGTATCCACAAGTGTACCTGCACTGCACAACAACCTGTGCATTGACTGCACATTTGCAAGCACTGCTTGCTTGACCCCTTTGCTGCTTTGGCTAAGTGTTAACCTGACCACTTGCTATATGTTGATACTGCTGCTGTTACATCCTAAATACTAGGCTCCCCTTCAGTATAAACCCCCACTGCTACCTTCATACCAATGCAACCCGATCCCCCCAGGTGCCAAATGCACACTCGAGTAGACTTCTATACTACCTACCTGCATTCACCAACTAAACCAATGCTCCCTTTGATGTCTGATACTACTGCCTGCACCCGACCCAAGGCCTTACCCCAATTGCCTTCCACAGTCCTTCATGCTTCACCACAATATCAGACCTCCACTTCTCCTTACTGTATCAATTCAACATCACCTCTAACACCCATCAATAACAATAGACTTGTATCATATAAGTATAGGTTTGTAACAACATATATATATATATATATATATATATATATATATATATATATATACATTCACAGTCTTACCCCAATCACACTGAACTCCAAATTTAATACACACACTCACTATAGATCATTAAATCAAATACTAGATGTGCAATAGATAATACACTATGATACATACTCCGTTGAAATGGCAGAACACCAATTCTCCAGACTAACTAGTAATACATCTCAATTACATAACAATATAACTAATACAACTAATTACAATAAGATTACAATAAGAATTGAAGAGAGATTGCACAAAACAACTAAAATGAGCCCCGTATCACACCGTATCATGATACGGCCTACTCGTGTCAAATTGTGGACACGTAGCTAGTCTCCCAACCCCAATCTAAGTCTAATTAAACTAGATTAGTCTCATGACACACACTTGATGTGTCAATCTCGTAATTTCTCCAAATTGGGCACAAAAACCTATGTAGAAGTGTCAATATAGATTAATAGAGCCTAGAACTTCTTCCTATAGGTAGCCCTATACCATGGAAGGGTTTCTAATGGTCAAATGCATGATTTAGAATCTAAAATGAAGAAAAAATTCAGATCTATACCTATTGGGAGATGGATTCCCAATGAATTGCTGAAATAGCCCCGATCTGGACACAAGCTCCTTGCCAAATGCTTCTCCTCCAAGTGCTCCTTGCAATTCCAAGCTCCAATGCTCCTTACTTGAAGAATTTGAGAGGGAATGGAAGAAATTGGGTTGAAATTGATGGAGAGATGAAGTGAATTGGGTATCTAGAAAATTGGGGATCTAAAAGTGAATGGAGAGAATGAGAAGAGAGAAACTCCTCCACATAAAGTGGCCGGCCCCCTTTCCTCCTCTCCAAGTCACAACAAATGTTCAAGTTGTCCCTACATGCTAAACTATGAAGAATAATTAAAAAGGACTATTTTGAAAAGTTTCTAAACTAATGTAAGTTAGGCTAATCCTTCTAATTAACTAAAGGAATGGGTCTACTTGGGCATAGTCCAATGTTGGACTCAATTGTTGTCATGACAAGTCTAATTGGGTTCACTAGTGTCAAGTCTAAATAATAGGCTAGCCCGCTATCTATAAATAAATAATACAAAGTATAATTAATTTAAATTACACTATAATAATTATTAATCACTAGAAATAAATAGATATTTGAAATGACCAAAAATACCCCCATATAGAAATGTGGTAGTGACATGTGCTTTGTCTTCGAGTGAAATGCTGGATTCTTTGCTAAGTGCAAAGCCCTCTGAATATCACAAAATAATCTTCTTTTGTTTGTTTTCAAGCTCTTCCAATAGTATTTGCAACCCGATCGCCTCTTTGCTAGCTTGTGTAGCTGCAACTTATTCTGCCTCCGTCGTAGAAGTAGCCATGATAGACTGTAGTTTCGAAACCCTGCTTACAACTCCTCCAGCAAGAGTAAACACATAACCTGTGGTGGATTTACTTTTATCAAGATCACCTGCATAATCTGAATCAATATAGCCTGAAAATAAAATCTGATCCTCTATAACATAATGCAGCATCTGAGATACCCTTGATATATCTCAAGATCCTCTTTACAATACTCTAATGCTCTTTACCAGGATTCACCATGTATCGACTAACTTCTCCCACTGTTTGTGCAATGTTTGGTCTTGTGCAAACCATAGCGAACATTAAGCTACCCACTACCGATGCATATGGTACTCGAGACATTTCCATCATCTCTGTTTCATTGCTAGTAGGATTACTTGAAATTAATAGAAAGAGGGACAAAAATTAGCTTACAATCTTGCATGTTGAAGCGTCGCAAGATTTTCTACAAATAATTTTTCTGAAAAAGCCAAATCTTCCTATTATTTCTGTCTTGGAAAATGTACATCCCTATAATCTTGTTTGCTGGTCCCTAAGTCCTTCATTTCAAATTCCCTAGCCAGCTGTGCCTTCAATTCTTTAATACGATCTTTGTTGGGGCTTGCTACCAACATGTCGTCAACATACAACATCAGAATAATGAAATTATCATCACCAAATCTCTTGTAGTAAGTACAAGGATCTGAACTAAGTCTGCTGTATCCAAGGCTCACAATGAAGGAATCAAATATCTTGTATGAACATCTCGGCGCTTGTTTGATACCGTACAGAGATTTGTTTGCAAACCAAGTTTTCTTTTCATTTTTCTTCAAAACCTTCTGGTTGGAGCATATAAATTTCTTCTTCAAGTTCTCCATGAAGAAATGCAGTTTTCACGTTAACTACTCTAAGCCCAAGTCAAATGTAGCACACATCCTCAGGACTACTCGAACTGTTGTAAGTCTAACAACATGAGAGAATATCTCGTTGAAGTTAATGCCTTTTTGTTGAGCGAATCTTTTCTCCCCCAATCTAGCACGATACCGCTCCACTTGGTCATTGTCATTTCGTTTGATCTTATAAACCCATTTGTTTCCAATGACCGACCTTCCTTGTAGTAGTGGAACAAGATCCCTTGTTTTGTTTTTGTGGAGAGCTTCAATTTCTTCTTGCATTGCTGCCATCCACAAAGAAACTTCTTGGCATTTTGTAGCCTCATGGAAATTTGACTGTTAGTAGACAGTATGCAACATTTCCGTGTATAATATACTCTGAATACCAAGCTGGTTCTCTCCTCTCCCGAGTTGACCGTAGAACTTGTGGGGTTGCAAACTTAGCTTGTTCTTGTTCTTCATGCTCGGGTTCTGCTTCAGATGAATTTAGAACTTCTTGTTCTTGTTAGGAACGAAACACGAAAACCGTTCCCCAAACCAGAGAGTACCAGCGAGGCAGCGAGAGAACCGAGCAAAACGCACAAACCAAAAAAAATACCAAATACAAATCGCAGACAAAGATTTTTACGTGAAAAATCCAGATGGGAAAAACCACGGGACGATCAGAGTCCAACCCTGAAGAACCTCCACTAATGGAATAAAGAGATTACACCATCTACAAGCTCCTCACCAATCCAACACGAATCACCGCAACTCTTTGGAACAGAAAATAGATTACAACCACGAAGAAAAAAGACAATAAGAAATACCCCAAATTGATCTCCTTCTCCGAAACGGCCTCCAATCCTTCTTTCTCATCTCCAAAGTTGCAATGGCACTCTTGCCATCTTTTTTTCTCTCTTTGTTGTATATTGCATGAGCCTTTTTATAAACCCTTGCATGAATTAGGGTTTCCATATGGAAATCTATATATGGAAGCCAAAAATATTTATGGAAATCCAATTACGTTCAATTATATATTTAATGGAAATCAAATCATAAATTAGCTTACCATAAATTGGAAATCAAATTATATGGAAAGTTAATATATGAAAGAATCAATCATAAATATATAATTAAAGTCAAAGATGGAAATCCAATATAAAATTTGCTTTCCATAAATGTTCCAATATATGGCGTTCGATAAACTTTTAGAGTTTTTTTGACACACGGCTGGCGCTCGTCGCACTCCGGGTTATTCTCCACATAGGTTGGAAACCCCACCCACTCCAACAAATCTCTCCCTTCACAACTATGTGGAGGGGGTCGCCATCCCGACGATCCGCCTGCAGTACTCAAACTTTTTCCTTGGAAGAATCTTTGTAAATATGTCTGCTTCGTTGTCATCTGTATGAACCTTCTCAAGCGTCGTTGCCTTCTTTTCCACAACATCCCATATCCAATGTTACCGGGTCTCAATGTGCTTGGACCGGCTATGAAATGTCTGATTCTTCACAAGGTGAATAGCACTCTGACTATCGTAAAACAAAGGATACTGCTCTTGCTTTAGCCCAATTTTCTGCAACAGCTTCTTCATCCACATCAACTCCTTGCAAGCCTCTGTTGCCACAATGTACTATGTCTCTGTCGTCGACAATGCAACACATTTCTGCAACCGCGGCTACCATGATACTAATCCACCAGCAAACATCATCACATAGCTCGAAGTCGATCGCCTCGTATCTACATCTCCAGCCATATTGGCGTCGGTATACCCAACCAGCTTCAGCTCGTCACCACCAAAAGAAAGTCTCCAATCGGCAGTGCCCTGAAGATATCGTAGAATCTATTTGACCCCACTCTAATGTACCCTTCTAGGATTGGAAGTATACCTGCTAACTGTGCCAACTGCGTGAGCGATGTCTGGCCTCGTATACACCATAGCATACATAAGACTCCCTACAGCTAAGGCATATGGAACCCGCTTCATATCTTTCTTCTCGTCCTCGGTAGATTGACACTGCTCCTTAGTGAACTTAAAGTGAGCTGCAAGGGGGTTACTCACTTTCTTTGACCCGTCATCCCGAAATGCTGAAGTAACCGATGAATATACTTCTTTTGGGACAAGTGTAGCAGCTTGGACTCTCTCTCGGCTAATCTCCATCCCAAGAATAGTCTTCGTTGTGCCCAAATCCTTCATAGAGAGGCCGCACATAGTTGGTGCTTCAACTCCGCTACTCTAGTAGCATTCCGACCCACCAGTAGTATATCATCAACATAGAGCAGTAAAATGATAAAATCATCCTCGACAAAGTACCTCACAAATACACAGTGGTCCGACGTCGTTCGTGCGTATCTATGCTCCCCCATAAATACTCGAACTCCCTGTACCACTACCTCGGAGCCTGCTTCAGACCATACAAGCTCTTTCTCAAATGGTAGACCAAGTGTGACTTGCCCTTTTCACAGATTCCCTCTGGCTACTCCATGTACAACTCCTCCTCAAGATCACGTGGACGAATGCCGTCTTCACCTCCATTTGCTCGACCTCCAAGTCGAAACTGGCTGCCAATGCTAGCACCACCCGAATAGACGACTGCTTGATGACTGACGAAAAGATCTTATCATGATCTACGCCTTCTCGCTGATCGTAGCCTTTAAATACCAGCCTCACTTTGTATCGAGGGCGAGTAGCATCATCTTTTGTATCGAGGGCGAGTAGCATCATCTGTCTGCTTCACTCTGAACATCCATCGATTCTTCAAAGCCTCCTTGTCCTTTGGCAACCGCACCAGATCATAAGTAGAGTTGGCCTCCAAGGAACTCATCTCTTCCTGCATGACCTCCATCCACTCCTGCCTGTGTTCGTCTTCTATAGCCTCTGCGAAACTTTTGGGTTCTCCACCGTCAGTCAGTAGCACATACTCACCCGGTGAGTATCTCGTAGATGATCGACGCTCTCTATCGCTACTCCTCAATGGAACCACTGGTGCTAGCTGTATACCAACAGCCTCCTCCTCAGGAACTGCCTCCTCGGTATGCTCATCCTCCTGAAGATCACCCTGACCACCATCAGCAGGCTAATGATCAAGGTTGGGAGCAACTTCATGTACTGGCTCCCCCATAACTGGATCCTCTGCAATGTCCTCTGGAAACTGTTTGAAGCAAAATGACTCTAACTCAGGTAATTCCTCAGCCTCAGAAGGCATCTCGGAATCCAGAGTGTTGGTCTTGGTCTGATCCTTGACGAATACCACGTCCCTGCTTCTGTAGAGCTTTCTTCCTACTAGGTCGTAGAGTCTATAGCCAAACTCATCCCGACCGTAACCGACAAAGATGCACCGCCTCGTCTTCGGCTCAAGTCTGGATCTCTCGTCCTTCGGTACATGCACGAAGGCCTTGCAACCAAATACTCGCAGGTGATTGTATAACGGCTCTTTACCGTACCACACTTTGTCAGCCACATCATCCTGCAAAGGAGCACTAGGAGATAAATTAATAATATAAGCAGCTGTGTAAAGAGCCTCACCCCTATAGCTGCCCGACAAGTTTGCTTCTAACAGCAAACACCGTACCCTCTCCATCAACGTCCTGTTCATTCGCTCCGCTACACCATTGAGCAGAGGTGTCTTTGGCGGAGTCTTCTGGTGCCGTACCCCTTGCTCTCTGCACTATGCATCCATTGTTCGACCGAACACATAGTAGCTTCTTGTCCGTTTATCTTTCAACGGAGGCCTGAAACTCCTAGAAAGTGGGCAACACCTGATCCTTGGTCTTTAAGGCATAGACCCAAACCTTCCTAGAACAATCATCAATAAAAGTTACAAAGTAAGAGGCACCACCAATGGATTTTACCTTCATAGGACCGCAGACATCCGAGTGAATCAACTCGAGCAACGCCAGCTTCCTTGAATTTGGGTAACTTTGGAAAGACATCATATTTTGCTTTTCCGCCAAACAATGCGTGCATCTCTCCAATTTTGTAGACTTTAGCCCTGGAATTACCTTCATGTTCACCAAGTAGCTCATCCCCTTCTCACTGATATGGCTGAGCCGTCTGTGCCACAATTCAGTAGACGCATCAGTAGTTGCGTTCACCTCCTGTGCTCCATGTGTGCTCCCTTCCATATAGTAGAGTCCGGACCTCTTGCTTCCTCTAGCAATCACCATCGAACCTCTGGAAAGCTTCCACTGACTGTTCCCGAAGAGATTGAAGAAACTCTGGTTATCCAACCTTCCAACCGACACCAGGTTGAAACAGATATCAGGGACATGACGAACATCTTTCAGAACAAGAACGCACCCGTCTATGTCCTCAAATGCACATCTCCAATGGCAACTGCCTTTGACACATCTCCATTTTCCATCTTCAATACTCCACAATCGCTGTTGTGTAAGTAGAAAATAGTGCCCTATTATGAGATACGTGCGCTGAACCACCTGAGTCCACCAGCCAAGAGTTGTCATCGCAGGCGAGGTTCATAACTACCTCATCACCTACAATAATCAGATCGCCTCCATGTGTCGAGGCCGCCGCTGTAGTGTTCTCGCCCTGCTTCCCCTTGTCATCATTCTTCTCTCTTCCAAGCGAAACAGTTCCGCTTGATGTGTCTCTTCTTGCCACAATCGTAACATTCCGAGTCCTCGTATCGACCCTTGGACCTTCCCTTGCTTTTGTCTCTGCCACCGCCTGGACCCCTACTTTTACCCCTTCCGCGGCTCTCTGAAACAAGCGCCTCTGAGTGGGATTTGGATGAAGTGGCCTGAGAACGTCTCCGCATCTCTTCATTCAGTACCCCGCTGTTGGCAAACTCCAGACTGACCACGCCTTCCAGAGCAGAAGCGATCATAGATACTCGTACGGTCTCCCACGAGTCTGGCAATGTACACAGCAACCATAGTCCCTGAACCTCGTCGTCGAACTTGACTCCCATCGAGGATAGCTGGTCAACCACGCCCTGGAACTCACTCAAATGATCCGTAATGGACGCTCCATCTTTTACCGCGACCCATCATCATCCAGATCAGGAACAATTTATTTATCCCGGTCTTCTTTGCATACAAAGATTCCAGCTTATCCCACAGTGTCCTCGCGTGCTCAATACTGGCAACGTGGTTATACACGTTCTCGTCAACGAACTGCCTGATGTACCCACACACCAGTATATGCTCGAACTTCCATTTCTTTTCGGATTTGTCACTGGGCCTCTCAGAAGCAAATACCGGCAGATGCAACTTCTTGATAAATAGCAGATCCTTCATCTTGCTCCTCTAGTAGTGATAGTTAGTACCGTTCAGGTTTATCATGCGCATCGGCTTCGCGTCTCTCCCTCCTCCCTGGTTTGCCTGTCAACTCCTGACACCCTTCTGAAATTCCAGAACCTGGCTTTGATACCACACTGTTGGGAACGAAATGCGGAAACCGTTTCCCAAATCAGAGAGTACCTGCGAGAGAACCGAGCAAAATGCACAAACAAAAAAATACCAAACACAAATCGCAGACACATAGATTTTACGTGAAAAACTCAGATGAAAAAAATCACGGGACGATCGGAGTCCAACCCTGAAGAACCTCCACTAATGGAATAAGAGATTACACCATCTACAAGCTCCTCACCGATCTAACACGGATCACCGTAACTCTTTAGAACAGAAAATAGATTACAGCCACGAAGAAAAATGACAATGAAAAATATTCCAAATTGATCTCCTTTTCCGAAACGGCCTTCAATCATTTTTTCTCCTCACCAAAGTTACAATGGCACTCTTGCCACATTTTTTCCTCTCTCTTTGTTGTATATTGCATGTGCCTTTTTATAAACCCTTGCATGAATTAGGGTTTCCATATGAAAATATATATATGGAAGCCAAAAATATTTATGGAAATCCAATTACATTCAATCATATATTTAATGAAAATCAAATCATAAATTAGCTTACCATAAATTGGAAATCCAATTATATGGAAAGTTAATATACGAAAGATCCGATCATAAATATATAATTAAAGTCAAAGATGGAAATCCAATATAATATTTACTTACCATAAATGTTCCAATACACGGCTCAATGCACTTTCCGAGTTTTCTCGTCGCACTCAGGAGTATTCTCCACATAGATTGGGAACCCCACCCACTCCAGCAGTTCTTGTCTATCGTCAACTTGAACTTTTTGGAGTGGTATCATTTTCCTTTTCTTGTACTTTATCTTCTGTAAATATCACATATCTGCTGATTATCACCTTGTGGGCAGTGGAATCCTACAGGCGGTACCCCTTAACTCCATCAACATACCCACAGAAAATGCATTTCCTGGATTTTGGATCCAGTTTCGATTTTTCTTGAGCATTGTACATAACCTACACAAGACTTCCAAATGTATGTTAAGAGAGAATAATCAGCTGGCTTACCAGTCCACATCTCCATTGGCATTTTCAGATCAATCGCAATTGATGGTGACCGATTGATCACAGTCTTGACTGCTTCTGTCCAAAATGACTTGGCCATCCCCGCAGTTCTCAACATTTTTTTTGTGCATCTTCCTCAACCTCATTGTTGGTCATGATCCTTCCTGTCAAGCCTGCTCTAACTAGTAACAACCTATATAAAGGATGCTTACTGACTAGTACCCTCGAGAAGGCACTGGGGGATGTCTTGAATATTTGGCTCCTTCAAAGAACATCTAGTGAACTATGTCGAAAGTCAAATTGGTTGTAATTTGTTTCTCTATTTTAGTGCTCCTCATTCTGACTTTGCCAATCTCTTTCCTATCAATTCTACTAATTTTCTTTTTGATAACTTATACATATCCTTTTCTGGCTTATACATCTCCTTTTCATGGCTTTCTTTATGCATATTTGTCACAGTTGATGAGATTGAACACATGGCTTCACCTTGTCTCAATATGAAGCCTACATCTGAATTACATCTCCATGGGTTCTTTCAGCTTATTTGTGGCAGTTGATGAGATTCAACATACTACAACTCCTAAAGCATTTGAGACGTCATTCTCAAGGAAAAGAGATGAAAGATGCTGATATCTGGAACTGGGCCAACAATAAAGTGAAGAGTACTGGAAGGTCTTCTCGGATGGAAAGTTTCAAGGTATTTTCATCCCTTTTCCCAAATGATTGCTTGTTCTTCTACTCTGGGTTTTTACTTTTGCTATTCATCCCCTCTTCAGGAAAAAAGTCTATCAAATGGACTGTTTTTCCTAGAACTTCTAAGTTCCGTGGAGCCAAGGGTTGTCAACTGGAACCTTGTTTCCAAGGGTGAATCTGGTATGTTGTCTAGCTGTCAGCTTCCAAGGTTTAAGATCTACACAGCAGTTTAGGAGTTACCATTGTCAACTTTGTTCTCCATTAACAATAGTTCAGTGGAGAGGAATTTATTAGCTTTGAGTATAATATCTTCTTTTTTCTGATTTAACTAATTAGTCTCTACTTCAATTATATTCAGACGAGGAGAAAAGATTAAATGCTACCTATATAATCAGTGTGGCTAGGAAGCTTGGGTGTTCCATCTTCTTGTTGCCTGAAGACATAATGGAGGTAAAGTACCATGCTGGCTGTTACCCTGAAAGTGAACCCTTATTGCTTTCTTCTGAAATTTTCCAAATGTTTTGACACTCAATGTTTATTGTATTCTCCCCAATACCAGCCTTTCCTGTTATTGATTGGTTCCTAACCTTGATTTAGACATGTTTCCTTGACCAGCTAGTTTCTTTATTTCTAAACCATCCTTATCTTACATCTTCATTTTGGTATGTTAATTGTCTGGGTGAACAGTGTAGGATTGCTTCCCTTTTAAGCTTATGTTTGTGATCTAGAGCCCATCTAGCACTCTTTGGATTATCACCACTTGTGGATAGGGGAATTCCTGTCGAAAGAAGAATAAAATTATTTATGATTCAATTGCCACAGTTAAGCAGTATCTGCAATCTTCAGTTTTAGAATCTGTAATCTCCATGAATTTATTTGTGGGCGCAGGTAAATCCGAAGATGATCCTCACCCTAACGGCGAGCATCATGTACTGGTGCCTACAGCAACCTTCAGAAGAATCGGAATCCTCCGAGCTTTCTGCTGATGATTCCGCGTCTCAGATAACGCCCTCAGATGATGGAGAAGATGTCAGTAGCATCACTTCTGACTGCATCTCGAACCTGACAATAGACGATACAGCTTCAGTCACCTCGCAGGTAGAAAGTGATTGTGGCACTGCTGCTGTTGGAGAATCGCAGGCATGATGTCGACACCTACTCAAAGTGAAGGGATACAAAATAGGGAAAATGAGAGAAGGCCTGTATAAAGTGCGAAAATTCTGTATAATTTGTCCATTCTCTTAGAAACTAAAGAAATAGTAGGTGTTGTTCTGTTATAGTAGTTATGATATTTTCCTGTCCACTTTCGTAATGTTGAATAATGAGGATCCAATGGTGGATAAGTAGAGGATTCCCTGTCTCCATTTCTGAAGTATGGAATTCAGCTGTGTGCCCATGAACTGAGTTCTCAATTTCTAGCAAAGTTGTATTACTTAGTACTCAATCCAGAAATTATTCGGTGGGCCCGTCTCACCACGTGGTGAGGTCTTACTCTCTTTCAATAACAGCATGATACACTACGGGAAGAGCAAGCAACATGACACTACAAGAGTAGTGTGTCATGTTTGTTATTAGAGATTAAGACTTCACCACTACCACGTGGTGAGGCCGGCCCACTAAATAATTTCTCTAGTCAATCCTCGTTTGTTTTTTTATGAATAAATTTTATGTTGGAGTTGAACATGACTGCTGAAATAAATGCCTTATTTGTTGGTTGCGATGCTCGGACTATACGTTGGGCTGAGATAATGGAGCTAGACATACAAGAGAAGTAAATGGAATGACACTAACACTCATCTTCCTTTCAACATCATATTACATTTTTGGGTATGGTGGAAGTTTTAACACGACATGATGACCTACATTCTTCGACGGGGAGTAGGGTTAGGTGGGTCAACCTTTTTTGTTTATCCACCAAAACTAGGGTGGATGTTCACTCTTCCATTCACTACAAAAATACAATGAGACAACCATATTCCTCGATGAAATGCCGCTATTTGGAATTAGCGACTAAATGACGACGGATAAAGGACGAAATAAGGCCGTTGGTAAAGGACCCGCCACTACAAAAATTCGTCGTCAATCAGTCGACTATTCAACGTCTTGTTGATGACATGGCGATGTTCCCAACGACGACAATATTTCGACACCCAACGACGAAAAATGATGTCGACATTTCAGCGACGGATTAGCGACTATTACCAAGCGGGACAAACGACTGATGAGCGACGGTTTTGTGTCATTCTTTGCGTCTAATCTACGACGGATCAGCGATAGTTATTTAGTTTTTGATACTGAACTAATGTATGATACTCTACTTGTCGAATGATTAGTGACGGATTTGCGACATTTTTTGTGACTACTCGGCGACGCAACAAGGGAATTTTTTTTTTCCTGATACTGAACTAATGTCTGATACTCTACTTGCGGCGGTTTAGCGGCTTCGTATATCGTCGCTATTATGTGGCTTAGCCAGTCGTTGCATTTTAGCTTCTTTTCTTGCCCAAAACAAGAAGGCAACGGTTGTTTGTTGGGGTAACTCTAGGTGTATTAAGCTTTGAGTAGGGAGTTTCGGGCGTCACTAAACCGCCGCTCACCTGGCGATGCTAATTTGGCGACGATGATGTACATCGCCAACCAGTCGCAAAGACGTCGTTGGTCGTCGCTAGTCATTGCTAAGACGACGCCTAACAGCATACGTAAGTATATATAACCTGTCAATCACAATATATCAACCACCCAGCGCAACACGCCATATAATTTTTGTCCAATCGGACCTTCAGTGGCACAAACACATGCTGCAACCACACATAAGACAAATAATCCAAAATCTATTGAAGATTCTGCCACGTCATTATTTTCAAGGGGCTTTCAACCCAATTTTATTCTCATGTGGAAATTTTCATAACTCAAAAGATACGATCCGAATCCATCTTCTAGGAAACCATCTCTTAATGCAATTAAATTTTAAATTGCAAATTTTTATTTCTCGTAATGGCCTAAATACTGGGGAGGGACATAGAGGGGAGTGACATATTGAGTGGAGGATCATGTGATGAATGGCATATGTGAGGGACATATTTAGGGGAGGGATATGTCATCTCTATGGGTTATCTCTGCTTCTTATTGAAGTCAACCCCTAAGGTCGTAAAGACCAATTATAAAGTAGGACATAGTCGACGATTCTATGTGTATGCTTTCAAGCATACCAAAGTATTTCTCGTATATCCCAAAATGACACGGTAGCACCGATTTTAGACAAGTTTCATTATAATATGTCACAGAACCATCAGAAATGTCACAGAACCAACATGATTCAACAAATTTTGTAAAAGAGTAGCCACAGAAAAAATACCCGCAGACATCGAAGACAGGAGGATCGATTGAGAGAACTTACAGTGGGTGAGGGGAGCACGTCTGCAGAGGATCACGGTCGTAGATCGAGAGGGGGCACGGTCAAAGATTGAGAGGGAAGCAAGGTCGACGAAAGAAGGAGCACGTCGAAGAGAGGTGGAGCACGTCGGAGAGAGGAGAGCATGTCAGAGAGAGGGGAGAACAATCGGTCGATCGTCGGAGAGAGGGGAGGCGTTGTGTGTGTGTGTGAGAGAGAGAGAGAGAGAGAGAGATGCGAGTGAGTGAATTTTAAGATTTTGATCGGCCGTATTTTGTTATAAATAGGGCACAATACTGGGCGACTGACCAACGAAGCCTAGGTCCGTCGCCACATAAAATATAATGGAGACAATACGTCGCTGGACCGTAGCATATATTTCCCAAGTTGTTCCCGCAGTTTGTTGCACAAACTGGTGACGACACCGCGACGAATCTACGATGCCTATTTAGTTAATTAAAAAATAACCCTTGTTGGTCATTTATTCGACGCGTAGACGTCGCTAAAAGGCAACGAATGATGTCCGTCGCCAACGTGGCATCACTATTTTGCGGTATTTTAGTAGTGATTTTAAGGTCGCCATATGTCAAACTAGTGTGGATATTCACTCGACCACTCCCAAAGTGGTTTTAAGTTAGATACAAATTGTCACTCTCATATCCTGTAAGACCGAACGTCCTCGCATGGGCGTAATACTCTGCGAATTTAAGCCAAACCACAGAGTCACACAGATAGTCCCAATGCAGCATGATTGAGAATAACATATGTATGAAACAAAACAAACTCTTTATCGATGATGAAGAATTATTTCAAGCGATGCTAGGCCGAGATTACAAATCGCTCAAGCTCTCTCTCTCTCAAAATAATAAAATGTGCCAAGCGGCTTACAACTTGGGGAATGATACATTGGCGATGTTCCAATATATTACATCCTATATATGGTACTTCATCTTCTACGCAATGCTCCAAGGCTCAAAAGTTAGCTCCATGCCTTAGCTCACACGAAGGGATACTCCGCACTGAACGAGGTTCTCCCGTACCCTGGAAGCAATCTGGTGGATTATCAGTACCTTGAATGCACTGGTGGGGAGGCTTCTCACCCAACTCAACAAAACCAAATACATAGAATTAGTTACGTGCACCATCTTATCTTTCTAGTCTTGCCTTAGGATCAATTTCATGACATAAGATATAAAGCCTATCTCGTGTTGTAGCTATGGAGTGTCGCATAAGATATAAGTAACACGACCCGACTTACCAACTTACCATTCGTCCTTCCCTGTCCAAAGATAAATCAAGTTAACTAAGTGAATATATATACTAAATAAAAGAACGCATGTGAAACTCAAGTGCTTTGAATATGTCGTTGACTCAGTTAGGTTACACATGAACTGTATAATGCTCCGTGCCTTTCGATACGTAAAACAAGCATATAAAATAACTGAACTATATGTGTCACCATTTGGTGACTTTTACTTGCATCCAATGCATCCACCTGCACAATACTTACCATGTTCTTCCCTGCCCAAAAAATATTGTTAATACATACAGGTCATCTGGACAACAGATTGGTGGACGATGCTCCATGCAACGTAGTTGCGAGCCAGCTGCATGTCCCCAACCTACCTGATAGTCTGGATGGACGGCGCCCCATGTAGCATGGTTGCAATCCCTATACACGTCCCCAGCCTACCTGTACTATCGATGTTCTGCCTAGGTCAAATCGGGCCTAGTGCCCCGACGACTGTTCATAGGAACCATAAACTTGTGCACAAGTTTGTCCGAGACCATAAAACTTCTAAAAACACAGTTCTAAAATGAAGTCATACATGGAAACATGAATAAAACACAATGATTCTGTATTAGTCCATAACATAGTCTATCTGTTCAAGTTATTTAGTAGTCCATAGCCTAGTGATTCAGTATAAGTTCATTGCATAGTTTATCTGTTCAAGTAATTGCATTATACATTATGTTCTACTCGTTGCACATTTATAGATGGATGTACTCTAGTTACAATTGAAACATAATACAAGCATATTCAGGGCAGACAAGCATTGCAATCGTACGAGGAACGAACGCTAGTTAGCATGCAAGATAGTTTACTACTTGAAAGTGTAAGCAAATATACTTGAAAATTCTAAAATAGATGTGCGATGATCTAATTCTCGTGGCAGGTTCACTTTCCATGTTCTATGCAAGTAATACAAGATGAGATTATTCTCTTAGCTAGGTTCGTTGAGTTCTTCTTTATTTGCATGCAAGGGTGATTCACCTAGCGACTAGCATGTATCGTCCATATTTTAAGTGTAAGGCCAAGCAAAGACATATTCACCGAAGCTACCCACCTTAGCAATGATTTGCCTCGGCCGAGTGAGACTTCGAGCACGCCTTTGAAAAATTGAATTCTAAACTCCTGAAGGGCCAAGTCTGAATGCCTTTGCATAAAGCGAGTCATCTTGCCGAGCAAGACGAGGCAGATCGTCGCACTTGCGCCGTTTTAATCGACTCTTTGGGCTGAGCGAAGTGGGTTGTTACATTATACACTACTCATAACAAGTCTCATCCTCGGGACTTTCTGAGCGGAACTCGTCCTACCGTGTGCATGCCCTAGTCAATTTCTATCGAACGACTCTATCTTTCGATGCTACCAAACTATCTCCAACTTAGTTGTGGCATTCCCTGACGCAATCTCTACTATGCCTAGCACAGAACCGCACCACTATCGAATCTAACTCAAGTATACTTTTTGTGTCATTAGACCCGTCGAACACAGTTTTTTATTTATTCCCCACATTCCGTGTTGTGTGCATGCTTAACTGTTTCATTGAATTACTCTATCACTCAATGGTCACGTTCTCTGAATCAGTCTCTATTGCGTCTTAGTGCAAAACTATATCGCTAAACACGGAATATGTTATAAGCCACCGTGTACGAGGCCTCAGATTGAAGCTAACTTACTGAAATTACTATACTCATCGATGCACATCTAAACATATTCACTTGCAGTTGCAGTCGAGTTTTGTATATCACTGAGTTTAGATCATGCACATATTCAAGTGGTCCCCTAAATATATGCATTTCAACCAAGCTTAGCGATAGCAAAGTTGGACAAGCTACTGCATTGAGTTCAACATATTGCTGAGTCTAGATCGTATACACATTCAAGGTATCCCCCAAACATATGCATTCAACCAAACTTAGCGATATCGAGTCTTGAATCAACCAAGTTATACCGTTCTAGTGAATTCTCTTATTCATTATTGTGTCTTCCAAGCAATGACTCAACTCGTTATCCCATCTTTTACTTAAGTATCACTAATTCTTATCGTAAGCATTCCGTCCGACAAATTCTCGATACTGTCTCGATCATTTCCATCGCACAACCTATCCAAACCAACAACTAACATCCAAGTCCTAACTCTAAGTCTTGCTGTCCCAGTTCCATCGTCTACCCGAGTGATACTCTAAATTCGGTCACACCGGTTCACTCTCGTGGCATAGGGTCATCTGCCTAACTGCTAGGTCAGCTCACAAGGTCATAGGTATAGTTCAAGTTTACGATTCTCATCACGTAAATTCGTTGTACGATGCTCACCCCAATTTCTAAGGTCAAGCCATATTCTGTTTGTACGAGATATTCTACCCAAGCTCCCTTCACTCAGATTTCTAAACATCGAGCATAGATCACCCTAATTGTATTCACAACATTCGTTTTATGGGATCCGAGTTCGTTTAATAAATACATCCTTAGGTTCATTTATTTCGTCGAATCTCGACACAAAATTATCGACACACTCATCCGAGCGACGCACACATTCCTAATCCTCAAGTCTATTCGATAATATCCACTAGACCTTATCCTCAAGTATGCACTACTGAATCCATACATTTTATGTTTCCAAATCTTGATATTTTTTGAAAGACGTACATCGAACCTAGCATTTCATGCAGTCTATCTCCTCAAACCAATTTTATAGTGTTCCTCCAAATCATAAGTCAAAATTCTCTAAGTCATCAATCTTAAACACAACATCTAAGTCATCCGATATCAACTATATATTTTCTCGCAAAATCTACCGAATATAACTTGATTCAAATTTTGACTAAATGTCATGCCCTGATCTTCCGCGAGTTCGATCATCCCTACTGGATATGAAATCACCAAGCCAATGCTCCCGCGGGATAATCGTTCTCATCCGGGCCTGATGTCTAGTGCTATCTCTCGAACTAGATTCAATATTGACTCATCCAATTCAAGATCAAATCCTGTTATCACCTACCTCAAATCATCGAACTACACAATTCCTTAACTTGTATCCATCCGTGCTATCTTTCAACAATCGATACCGTATCAACTCATTCAAATTTGAAACTATACATCCATACTCAAACTAAATTCTACCGAGCGATATCCTGCTAAATCTAAATTTTTTCATGCGAGCTTTCTTCCCATTACGCTAACTTAGATTGCATCCTCGAGTATTCAATCTCAACTTAAATTTTGATCTATTTTATTCAATCCAAAATCGCATGTATGATCCACTATGTTTCCTCGACCAAGATATCAATTTTGTTACTTAGAACCATTATCCGATACACGCTGAACTTTTGCTTGATTCATCCTCAATCTCTCGAACCACTATCGTTCGATACACTTGAAATTATGACCAAGCAAGTGATACACGTTCTAAGGCTTTGCGCTATCGCGCTCGATTGCTGATAGGCTCATCGATACCCCATAATCCTCAAGGAATCAAATATTTTCCAAGCTATCTCATTCACCATTCAAGGTTCAAGCCATTACCAAATCCTCGAAATCAACTCAAGGATCAAGTCATCAAATTAAATTTTCAAGTGTGTTCGTGTCATTTACTCGTATATCCATTCAAGTCGTTCCTTAAAACTCCTGTGCGATCCTTGTGCCGCCTCGATAATCTTAGTCTCGTATATACCTCTATCGATAGTCATCCACATAAACCATATATTTTTCATAACTTATCGACATGAATATCTGTTCGAACCATTCCTAAAAAATTTAAGCACGATCCTCTATATTCGCCTTAGCGATACTTTGGTAACGTCTCTATAGATTGTCATTCTAAGTCCGACTTGTCTTTATCCTAACGATATTCAGATCTTGCTCGCACTAAAGGGCCTAGGTGCGCGATATTCAGTACGACTTAGCCAAGAGGCTGTGTGCATAACTATCCCATTCGAATGATATTCTAGTCTCACATACTGACTCACTAGTATTTGGGTAAGGTTATTTTGGTCCACACGTAACTTGCTAACTCTAGCACAAATTTACTCCCGTAAAGTCTGACACAACTCGGCAAGGAGACCTTTGCATAACTATCTCGTTTAGCCAACCATCTGTATGCACTTTTAAAATATTTAGACTCATTGTATGGAAGCTACAAATCAGGTCTATGGTTTTACGCCCGGGTTTTACGCTCGTAAGCTATCAGTCTATGGTTTTACGCCCGGATGCCTTTGTGCTCGATAGCTTTTATGCTCGAGAGGCTACAAACCTACGACTTCAAGCTCAGAAGCTACAAATCTACGATTTTATGCTCGGTGGCTTTCTACGCTCAATAGGCTACGAACTCAGGATTTTCAGCTCATCTACACTACGGATCTCTGACTTTTCGCATATCCGAACAGTTCTCAAGGCGGTCGATTACAGGAGTTCACACAGAAGATACTCCTTCTTGACCTCAAAATATCCCAAGTACCCGAAACATACAGAGTTCAAACATTGAGAAATTACTCTTCTCGGGTCAATTGGAGGTTCATCCAAACTCCAGTCCGAATATTTCGTCTATCAAGATGGCAACTCAGTTTGACAGCTATTTCTCGACCCTGTTCCAAGAGATTTTCGAGAAATCATTCTTGAAGACGAAGTCTGAACAAAAATTCTGTTCATCAGAAGTAAAAACAACAGTTCAGAGCTCTACGCGGTTCCTCAGTCCTAGCAGCAGGACAGTTCTAAATGTTCAAAATGCTCAACAGCGTTCTATGGACTATTCGCTATGCGTAAAAGACAGGACAGGGCCTAAATATTCTTTCTATCAGAATCGACGTAAAGAGTCAGATGTGTCGAAGCTACAAATATTCAGACTTCACAGCAACGTATGGCAAGATGATCATATGAAGAAGCAAGACGATTTTATTAAAAGATTAAAGTCATGATTACATATGAGGGAAATCCAATCTACAAGGGTTTTTCTTCATTTTCATGATTACATCTGAGGAAAACCCCGTCGACAAAAGGGCTTCCTTATCATCGTCTGAAGATCGCACCGAGAAGCTGTTTTGACAGGTTCTCACGTTGGTGATGGTCTTCCTCTTCTTCCAAGAAGATGATCAGTGGCGGGAGGATACAAAACTGGGCATAGACCCATCCTCCAACAGAAAAGCAGGGTACTGCTTTCCTACGCCCAACGCCATGGCAGATTGAGTTAAGGTATTTCACCCAACTCAATACCTGAGGTCAGAGCTAGTTGCTGCTCTAATCCCCGGAGGTAACGGGAGAAGGCGCCACTTGCAAGCAGCGTGGTGAAATATGATTCTTCCTCTCTCTCGAAGAACCACCATACAAAGTTGCTGATTATTCCGAGCAAGGGAGGCTAAGATATCCTTCCATGATCCATCGTTGCAGTGGACACTTGCTCGAAGATGCCGTCTTTTTTGGCTCCTTACACGCTGAAAGAACATGATCTCCTTCTTCCTCAGGTCGACCCAACGAACTCCGACGATCATCTCTGCGTGGTGATGGAAATGTGGGGAGAACAAGTTAACCCCCCAGCCTTTTTATAGGCGAAAGAGATCACACCGGTCCCCAATAAATCCGCCATAAAGTCAGCATCGACCATTTCAACGCTCCATTCAGAAACGTTTCGAGTTACGAGGAGCGGTTCATGCTTCATTCAAAGCGTTTCAAATTCCGAGGAATTTGAAAGCTTTGAAGGGGGTCTTGTAGAAGCATGAAAAATACGCTGGGAAGCTCTACGCAGCATATTGATACAGAGCAGCGTAAACAGAGGCCTTCGGAGCCATCAAGCGTGCAACAGAGCTTTTTCTGCTAAACACAGCATGAAATATAAAGCTCAAAGGACCATCCGTGTAAGGCAGTACGTCCAAGCCGCTTCAGCGTAAACAGGGTGCTTCATCGACTCCTGGGCGTAAAATCCATCCTCTTTCAAACGCAGCATTGAAGTGTACGAGAGACGCTTCATATTCTCCGAAGTGAACCTGTCAGATCCTGCAATAAACCTGTCAGGTCCTGCAATGAAACTGACGTCTGGACTTCTGACAAAGGGATACTGCTCGACTACCCAAACGACGGCTATAATGATGGCACAGCACTGCGACCCAAACTGTCATTTACCGCCATCTCTTTTGCGTAAACTGCTTTTACGTACACGAAGGGATACGCTGCCTTATTTTACACAGGCAGACATGAGCTGTTTACCCTCTGCAGTAGACAAACCACCTGCCACATCAAAAGCTGCACTCCGTACGGGGCTCGAGGCACGTCTCTACGTCCAATACACAGAGCGATGACAGTTGCTCGAGGCACGTCTCTACGTCTAATGCACAGAGCGGTGACAGTTTCTCGAGGCACGTCTCTACGTCTAATGCACAGAGCGGTGACAGTTTCTCGAGGCACGTCTCTGCGACTGATGCATAGAAGGGCTGCAGACCTTCAAAAATACGCCTCCGTATTTAATGCACAAGATGGTGGCAAATCTCGGTATTTAATGCAA
The DNA here is from genome assembly GCA_036927795.1 of Iris macrosiphon. NCBI lineage: Eukaryota > Viridiplantae > Streptophyta > Magnoliopsida > Asparagales > Iridaceae > Iris > Iris macrosiphon. The sequence continues at coordinate 40,225,341 of JAYESA010000017.1, read as the reverse complement.
GAGATTTGATTATATCTTCAAAAGTCGTAATTCTGGCTAATACGTCCACATCAGCACTCTGGCACGGTACGCAGCGGCTTCTTCGCCCATTCAGCTCCTGTGCTCACTCGGCTTCTACGCCCATTTGGCTTTTACGTCCACTCGGCCTCTATGACCACTCGGCTTCTACGCCTATTTTGGCTTCTATACCTACTTGGCTTCTACGCCATGGTGACAGACATTGGCTTCTACGCCCACCTCTTCTACACAAGGGATACCTACCTACGTGGCTTCTACGCCGTGATCTTTGTAGCGATTATACGCGTTTTGTCCCTTAGTTGGACCCGCGTCACACGCTCATTCAAAGGATCATCTATACGCAGGCATTGGTTATTTTAACCGTTGTGTAAAAGGGTGCTGTACTTTCCACTCCTCGATTTCTACACCGACGGAGTGGTCACTGTCACTAAAACTCTATAAATAGAGACCTCTATCAACGAGGAACAAGGTCGAAGAAATTGAAGGTCGACAAATTAGAAGGTAGAAGGAATTAGTCTAAAAGCCTCCAAAAAGATCGAATTAGAGGTCAAGAGAGAGAGAGAGAGAGAGAGAGAGAAGAATCCGGAGCTCAGGCAAAGAGTAGGGATCGATGACTTTGGCATCGTGCATCCACCCTCTCCTGCAACTTTCGAAGCTGCTTCCTGTCTTCTACGACACTTCTTCATCATCGTGTGGTCCAAGGGCTAAAGTGATCGACTGCAGATCAGACACCTATAGCAATATTTACCCAGATTAAATAAATTATACTCCCACATCCTCGTATATGATCAAATTGTACAAGTTTGTTTGTAAACCAAAGAAGGCGGGTTTCGTGTAAACCCCATCTTGAATACATTTTCATTCTTTCGTTTTCCACCACAAACAAGATGGCGACTCTGCTGGGGACGTCTTTCTCTTCTGATGAGGAAGTAATTGCTCAACACGATGCGGTATCTGTAGGAACCGTGAAGAAGACACTGGTCGTCCAATTCGACCAGTCTGCCTACGAAGACATGCTTCGAACCGGGGGTAGCTCTCACCCTCTCTCCGTCCAAGACAACAGAAAGCTGCGCAAGGTCTGGATGCCCAAGACCTCTACCATTCCTGTGGACTCTCCGATCTCTCCGACCAATGAGGTTGTAGCATTGCTCCCTCCGTGCTCCGTACGTAAAATTCAGTCTCCCGCTACGCGCGGTACAGACAAAACTTCGGGCAAAGCCTCAGCGCTAACCCATAAGTATCCACTACGCTCTACGCGTAGAAACCAGTCTCCCGCTACGTGCGGTACAGACAAAACTTCGGGCAAAGCCTCAGCGCTAACCCAGAAGTATCCACTACACTCTACGCGTAAAAACCAGTCTCCCGCTACGCGCGGTACAGACAAAACTTCTGATGATGCCTCAGCGCCAAATCGGAAGTACAAATTACGCTCCGTGCGCAAGACAACATCTGACCTCTACGGGAAACCAGATGAGCGCTGTGATCTCCGCAAGGGAAAGCAAGCGACAGAGTACTCAACTTCTCGGCCTTTACACCAGCGAGGGAGCAATCTGCCTACCCTCCGGATTATGAGGGAAGCCGATGGCCGACTGAGGACTTCTTCAGCTTTATGCCAGTCTGAGCAAATCTTTAAATTATGCCAGGCGAAGTCCCACGGCATAAAGCAAGCTCAGGTTGAGGAAAGACACCCTCCCCGGGGATTATCCGCCACCCAGATGGCCAACCTGTTGTACACAGGTGGCACAGGGAAAATCATGGTGCCCAATCTCCGCATGCCCACTAATGGGAATAGAAGGAATAAGCCGTCATCTTCTTCTTCTACTCCTCCTGACCTGCGCAATTATCTGATCCAGAAACACAAAGACGAGGGTCATAAACAGGCTTCACTTCCCCTAACGGTCAAACGCGAGGAGATCTTGAGGGAGGATGCGTCAACGTCTAATGTCGTCATAACAGGTGGACCACAGGAAGATTCTATCTTTATTATTCCTCCAACTCGCGACGATCAACATCCAATAATCTTCGGTCGCAAACGGGATACCCCGATCATACAGGAAGAATCTCGCGAGTCTGAAACTGGCAGGATACAAACCCACCGATATAGCCCGCAAGCATTAAATATTATGCGAAGCATGGGCTACGACTTGAAGCGAAAACCAGGCCTCAACAATGGAAAGGGCAGACGAACACCGCTGCATGGTAATTATTACCGTCAACAAGCTCGTTTTGGGTTGGGGTATACTGCATCTCTTACGAAACCCAAATCTTCAAGGTCTAGTCCTGTACAACCAGAGGCAGCTCCTTCTGAATCAGCTTCTATGGACAGATGCCACGGCATGTCTGGGGGTAGCCTACCTCGGCAAAATAGGGCGGCATCCCAAGCTGGGGGTAGAATTCCCTCGAAATCCAGAGATGATGCAACGATGACGATCTTCCCGCAAGACCGTAAAATTCAGGCATCAGGGACCCGAAGACCAAAAGGGACTTTCTCCTTCAATGAAGACGACATCATTGAAATCTTCTATATGTTGATAAAAGAGCGCAAGCTTCAGCTACCCAACATCCGACATCCTGAGAGGGCTGGCAAAATGGATGACCCAGATTATTGTCTCTTCCATCGGTACACTCATCACCCTACAAGGGCCTGCTATATGCTAAAAAGAAGAATACAGGAGTTGATCGATGCCAAGATCATCACCTTGCATCTATAAAACAAGGGGACAATCACTACAGAAAAATACCGGATGACGAGTCCCGCAAAAGTCTTCCCAGAAGTTTGTCATGTTCATATCACCTCTGAACAAACTTTCCTAAATTTGGCTATCGATTATCATGTTCATATTACCTCTGATATCGATTGTCATCTCAACTTAGCACCCGTACTTAACTCTAAGTACGCCAGTGGTGTTGAGTCCACAAAAACTGCCATGTCCATATTACCTCTGAGCAGATGTATGCCTCTATCCCCGATAGAGTCACAACCCAGGGAGTTTGTCATGTTCATATTACCTCTGAACAAACCTTCCTAAATTTGGCTATCGATTATCATGTTCATATTACCTCTGATATCGATTGTCATCTCAACTTAGCACCCGTACTTAACTCTAAGTACGCCAGTGGTGTTGAGTCCATAAAAACTGCCATGTCCATATCACCTCTGAGCAGACGTGTACCTCCATCTCCAAAGGAGTCACGATTAAAAGTTTGTCATGTTCATATTACCTCTGAATAAACTTTCGGCCATCCACTATCTTCTGATGTAGGTTGCCATCAACACTTAACACCCGTACTTAGTCATAAGTACGCCAGTGGTGTTAGGTCCACAAAAAACTATTATGTCCATATAACCTCTGAATAGATATGTTTGACTAATTTGGAAAATGCGATACCTATCACGTCCATATTACCTCTGATAGCGTCTTGTCTACCAACTTTAGTCAAAGCATATTCTATCATGTCCGTATGACCTATGAATAGATATATCCTACCAAAGCATATTCTATCATGTCCGTATGACCTCTGAATAGATATGTCCTGCTAAAAGTTTATCGAGAGTCTATCACGTCCATACTACCTCTGATATCACTCTCGTCCAAACCTGTCATTTACATTCCGAAATGATGGGTCCACAAAGTCAGAAAAGATTCGCTTTTATTTATTCCCAAAAAGAGTAGAATTATATTTGGGAAGCAAAAAGAAGAAAGGGTACATCATTGTGGGGGAGCGGTCAGATCGCGAATCAGCTGCACCAGTGCAGCTATCCTCTCATTCCTGGAAACCAAGGCATCAGCGTGGGCCCGCTCCAGCCGTGCCTCAGGATTGTTCATAAAGGACAGCTCGGCTCTTGCCCGAAGAGAGCCAGCACGGGCAGCTTCTGCACGCTCCAGATCCCGTCGTGCTGTACTCAGTCGACCAGTCGCTACATCTAGACCTGCCAACGACTAAGAAGCCCACTCCTCTGCCAGAGCGAGTTTTTCCTTCAACTTGCGGGCCCTCGCTACGTTCCCTTCATGCTCGGATTGGCACTTCATCTGAAGAGCAAGAGCCTCCTCCACGACAGCTTTTCTTTCATCCATCTCCAGCTTATATGCTTTGATGGAGTTATCTAGGCTTTCCAGCTGTTTAGTAAGCCGTGCAGTCATGAGGTCGTATCTGGCCTGGACCTCAGCTTCAAGGCTGTCCCGAGTCAGCTACAAGTATTTATTAATAGGTTGCTCCAAACCATTAACCATCGACTCCAGGGCGTCAGCTACCCCAGAATCGCCGAACTCCCTGACCGCCCCGATCGAAAACTGAGAAGCCTTCTTCAGACGCTCGAAGTCTAGATTCTTCGCCAACACCATTGATATCAGCGTTTTCAAACTGGTGTAAAAGAGGCTGGTATATTGCTCGGTCAGCACAACTAGATCTGATTGGACGCCAGGAGTGGCCGCGATATTGGCGAGTCCCCCTCCAGGAATGATTGCAGACGAGGTGGCCACAGCCGCCGCCTCGACGGGTGGTACGACCGAAGGAGGTGCGACAACGACGGTCAAAGTCATCGGCATACTCGCGAGAGGTGAGGTCACGATAATGGGTTCGTCCTCCTCTTGAGATGACGAAACCACTCCGGGCGAGCTGGCCCCCGAAGATATTTCCTCCTCGAAGTCGGGCGCCTCCATATCATCGCCAGGAGCCCGAGCAGAGCCAGAAGGCGCTTCAACGCTATACTCCTCGTGGACGCCGTCCCCTGAGAAGAGGACAAGAAATTTGATATCAATATGATGGTAATCTTTCTAAGAGGAGACATAAAGATGACGTTTACCCGTAGCCAACGGTATATATGTCGCATCTGCAGCCGATGTAGCTAAATCATGCCTTAATGACGCAATGCGAACTGTCATACCTGGAGAAGGGGGTGGGCCCACCGACATCGCCAGGTGCTCTACCGAGCCTTCACCAAGACGCAGTCGAGGTTCGTCAGCTGGAATCTCGCCAGGCATGCTCACGGACACGGTAGAAGTTTCATCCGTTGCTGGTCTAGGGAAAGATTCTCTCATTTGCCTCGGCCACGCAGGCGATTTCGTTCCACTACCGGAGGCGGTGGCAACAACGGCAGACGCAAGCAGGGGTTCTCCGGCACCGCCAGCCAAAACTGAGGGTCCCTCTCCTAAAGGCGAGGAACCTCCAATCAAAGAGACATCCCCAACAGGGGAGTCAGCAGGTTCCTCTCTAGGAGCCTCAATACCTGGAATTCGGAGAGAACGATTAACCGTCTTCTTCTTCCTCTTGCGAGGGGAAGTCTGCTTCGAAGCAGGAGCCCTTCGCTTCCCAGAGACTGCCAAAGCCCCCGCAGGCGGAGGCACTTCACACCTCGGCACCGACACCAGAGGCTCATCCGGAGTGACGGACTCCTCACCCTCGTCAGAAGAAACCGAGGGGACTTCGACTCTTCCCCCAGGCTTGGGAGAAGGCACCCTAAAGCTTCCACGCATGTCAAAATTGCGATGGAAGGTGTTGATCGCCACGTAGAACTGGGCATACGAATGGAGGATGCGCAGCTCCGTGGAGAGTGTGACGACCGGCACGATAAAGATTGCTCCTGTGCAACCCATGATAAAATACTGCCATCTTCTGGCTCCATCAATGAGTCCGCCCCTTGACCTGAAGCTGGTGACGGCATTGTCCACATGCAGCTGATCGTACCCAAACTGTCTGGCAAACCGACTGGGCAAGTAGGGCTCGAAGAAGCAATGATCTTCACTTCTATATAGCAAATGGGAGGGTCTGATGCAGACCAACCAATTAAAAGCTTCCGGAGAAAGATTGGTCTTCTCTCCACCTAAATCCTCAAGCCTAATCCCCGACTGATTGTGATGTACAGAGGGGACAGTACAGAGGAGCTTCCAGTCATGACTGAGGCTCAGCACCAGCCGACAGTCTAAAACTGTATTCATGTTCCAGGGAGAGTCCTTATAGTTCAGCAAGAAACTACCCCCCGAGCTACTACCAGGGCCGGGAGACATCACCCAGGGGTTGTGGAGAATTAACTATCCCATCAAGTACAGGTATGGTAACTCTACCCGGGGAAAGCTATCACGCCGAGCTTCATCGATGAGCAGTCCATCAGTCATGACTCTCAGGCCAGCCTGTATACGGCACACCATGGCAGGGAGCAAGCCCAGTCTTGCCCCGAACACCAGACGCACGGCAGGCCACAGGATGTTCCAGTGAATGCGGTCTGCAGACGCGATACCGGGCACCACTACTCGACACAGCCATATGGAGAGAAAGCCAGCTAGCCGTGCTTCCTTAGACAGAGGCCTGCGGTAGTGCCTCAAGTAACTGTAGGCCTTAGTGCCTTCAGGATACTTTCCTACCCCGTCATTGAGAATATGATCTGGAGCTTTAGCATCCTCCATAAGATCCTCGACGACCTGGGCACTGAGCACGCCCAAACAGTTCACGGGCTCATTCTTGCCCCCCGAAACTTTCTCCGACTTGGCGGCCCTGGCCCGATGGAAGAAGAGGTAGGACGTCCACTTAGTGGTGTGAGCCAAATCAGAAAGCTCATCATAAAAAGTGGTGCACGCGAAGTAGTGGCACATCAGCTCCTGATACACCTCCACAACCCGAGGGTCCGAGTCCTCCAACTCCCGATTGGTGGGAACATACTCTTCATATGGGGTATCCCCTATCGGCAGTCTCAAGATCACTGCCATCTCATGGAGGGCCAACCCCAACTCCCCCAGTGGAGTAGCGAAGGTCCCGGTGAGCGAAATGTATCGCTCCATCAGTGCCAGAAACAGGTTAGGGTTGGGAGGCAACCCAACACTCGTCGCACTCACAGCAGCATACAGTCCAATGCCCTCCAGCTCTCTCCGAAAATGCTTCAAGACCCAGTCAACTAGGCAAGACCATCGGAGGTTTGTTGGGGTGATCCACCCATTGCACCGAGGATTCTCCTTGGGGTATACCCCCTCGCCCCATGAAGTCGTTGCAGAAAGTCGGCAATTAGACCGGCTGGATCACTGAACTGTCTTCACTCGGGACGCTGCCCGGGCACAGTCCCCTGAACATCGTCACAACGTCGGAAGGGCGGCTGACAAACGACCCCTGGTCAGCTCCTTTCAAATAAAAGATCTTCCCCGGCTTGCCGTGAAGATCGGGAGTCAGCGTCCACAACATCCTCCTGGGATGTGTGGCATGGGAGAAAGCCGAGATGGGATAATCTCTCGGCATCGTGGGCAGATACAAGACCACACTCTCGGCGGGGAAAACCCAGGGTTCTCTCTTGGGCTTCGTCTGGGACTGTTTGTCAATCATGTCCCCAAAGAGAAAAGCCGGCTTGATGTACTGGTCCCCGTCTATGTACGTCAGGGGCTCCCCGTTAATCATGTTCAGCAACGTCCGTTCGCCCTGAGCCGATATCAAGATCTTCCTTCCTTCAGGATACTGGGGTCCGGAGATAGGAAATGTCACGTGGGACAGATCCTCCAGATAGTTTGAGTGCAGCATCCCGGCAGCGGAATCCATCACCTCGGCCAGTGGAGACTCATGCAAGTTAACTGCAAAAGTGCAAGAAAAATACGTCATTACAAATCTTGCAACATAAAACCAAGAAACGACAGTCTGTGCTTTACGCCAAGACTGTACAAATTTGGTCATTTTGCGCCGGAGGGCCCATCCACAAGCGTAAACTAAAATTTTATAGTATACACCAAGTTTTCGGCAGTCAGAGCTTTTACGCTCAAAACTGCGAAAATATGAAGTTTTTACGCTGGCACATTAGAAATATGGGCGTAAAAGATGAAAACATCTCCGTGCGTCATCTTTCTCAAAGAGGTTATCAGCACAGAAGACGACCTAGCGCGGTCACGTTCAATGTGTGCGAAGGATTTTTCGTCATTCTTTGTCATCCCAAAGGCTCTACCTCTAAGGCCGGGTGCGCTATTCGTCGGCGGGATACTTCGCTCAGAAGAACGTTCACCTTGCCCGACCGAAGACTCTCGTGATGGGGCAGAAGAACGAGAAGAAGAACCTATACTCTTTCCCTTAGTGGAGGGGATTTGTTTCGGCGCCATTTCTGAAAACTCGGAGTGCTCGGAGAAAGAACACGAGGAAAAACTCAAACAGTCGAAGGCTCTCTTTCGCAGAAGACGGATAAAAAGTTTTTCTCTCAAAAGCTTGGGATATATATAGAGTTCGGGTCGACTCCTCGAACGGGCTCCTCGAAACTCCAACCAAATCTCACAATTAATATTGGGTTATGATTGGGTACTACGTCAGCCCACTACTCTCGAAAGACGGACAGTCAGCAAATTCGAAGAGTTTTTCGTACAAAAGCAGGTCAGCGGTTCCTACGCTAAGGAGCTTTCTACGCTCGACAGCAACAGATCTACAATTTTACGCTCGCAAGCTATAAGTCTATGGTTTTATGCCCGGATGCCTTTGTGCTCGGTAGCTTTTATGCTCGAGAGGCTACAAACCTACGACTTTACGCTCAGCAGATACCAAATCGATGATCTCATGCTCGGTGGCATTTAGTTTACGCTCGGAGGCAACAGATCCACAACCTTATGCTCGGAAGATTTCTTTTTCACAGGCTACAAATCTACAGTTCTACGCTAAGAAGCTTTCTACGCTCGACAGCTACAGATCTACGGTTTTACGCTCGCAAGCTATCGGTCTATGGTTTTACGCCCTGATGCCTTTGTGCTCGGTAGCTTTTATGCTCGAGAGGCTACAAACCTATGACTTCACACTCAGAAGCTACAAATCTACGATTTCATGCTCGGTGGCTTTCTACGCTCAATAGGCTACGAACTCAGGATTTTCAGCTCATCTACACTACGGATCTCTGACTTTTCGCATATCCGAACAGTTCTCAAGGCGGTCGATTACAGGAGTTCACACATAAGATACTCCTTCTTGACCTCAAAATATCCCAAGTACCCGAAACATACAGAGTTCAAACATTGAGAAATTACTCTTCTCGGGTCAATTGGAGGTTCATCCAGACTCCAGTCCGAATATTTCGTCTATCAAGATGGCAACTCAGTTTGACAGCCATTTCTCGACCCTGTTCCAAGGGATTTTCGAGAAATCATTCTTGAAGACGAAGTCTGAACAAAAATTATGTTCATCAGAAGTAAAAACAACAGTTCAGAGCTCTACGCGGTTCCTCAGTCCTTGCAGCAGGACAGTTCTAAATATTCAAAATGCTCAACAGCGTTCTATGGACTATTCGCTATGCGTAAAAGACAGGACAGGGCCTAAATATTCTTTCTATCAGAATCGGCGTAAAGAATCAGATGTGTCGAAGCTACACATATTCAGACTTCACAGTAACGTATGGCAAGATGATCATATGAAGAAGCAAGACGATTTTATTAAAAGATTAAAGTCATGATTAATGAGGGAAATCCAATCTACAAGGGTTTTTCTTTATTTTTATGATTACATCTGAGGAAAACCCCGTCGACAAAAGGGCTTCCTCATCATCGTCTGAAGATCGCACCGAGAAGCTATTTTGACAGGTTCTCACATTGGTGATGGTCTTCCTCTTCTTCTAAGAAGATGATCAGTGGCGGGAGGATACAAAACTGGGCATAGACCCATCCTCCAACAGAAAAGCAGGGTACTGCTTTCCTACGCCCAACGCCATGGCATATTGAGTTGAGGTATTTCACCCAACTCAATACCCGAGGTCAGAGCTAGTTGCTGCTCTCATCCCCGGAGGTAACGGAAGAAGGTGCCACTTGCAAGCAGCGTTGTGAAATATGATTCTTCCTCTCTCCCGAAGAACCACCATACAAAGTTGCTGATTATCCCGAGCAAGGGAGGCTAAGATATCCTTCCATGATCCATCATTGCAGTGGACACTTGCTCGAAGATGCCGTCTTTTTTGGCTCCTTGCACGCTGGAAGAACATGATCTCCTTCTTCCTCAGGTCGACCCGACGAACTCCGGCGATCATCTCTGCGTGGTGATGGAAATGTGGGGAGAACAGGTTAACCCCCCAGCCTTTTTATAGGCGAAAGAGATCACACCGGTCCCTAATAAATCCGCCATAAAGTCAGCATCGACCGTTTCAACGCTCCATTCAAAAATGTTTTGAGTTACGAGGAGCAGTTCATGCTTCATTCAAAGCGTTTCAAATTTCGAGGAATTTGAAATCTTTGAAGGGGGTCTTGTAGAAGCATGAAAAATACGCTGGGAAGCTCTACGCAGCATATTGATGCAGAGCAGCGTAAAAAGAGGCCTTCGGAGTCATCAAGCGTGCAACAGATCTTTTTTTGCTAAACACAGCGTGAAATATAAAGCTCAAAGGACCATCCGTGTAAGGCAGTACGTCCAAGCCGCTTCAGCGTAAACAGGGTGCTTCATCGACTCCTGGGCGTAAAACCCATCCTCTTTCAAACGCAGCATTGAAGTGTACGAGAGACACTTCGTATTCTCCAAAGTAAACCTGTCAGATCCTGCAATGAACCTGTCAGATCCTACAATGAACCTGACGTCTAGACTTCTGACAAAGGAATACTGCTCGACTACCCAGACGACGGCTATAATGATGGCACAGCACTGCGACCCAGGCTGTCATTTACCGCCATCTCCTTTGCGTAAACTGCTTTTACGTACACGAAGGGATACGCTGCCTTGTTTTACACAGGCAGACATGAGCTGTTTACGCTCTACAGTAGACAAACCGCCTGCCACATCAAAAGCTGCACTCCGTACGGGGCTCGAGGCACGTCTCTACATCCAATACATAGAGCAATGACAGTTGCTCGAGGCACGTCTCTACGTCTAATACACAGAGCGGTGACAGTTTCTCGAAGCACGTCTCTATGTCTAATGCACAGAGCGGTGATAGTTTCTCGAGGCACGTCTTTGCGACTGATGCACAGAAGGGCTGCAGACCTTCAAAAATACGCATCCGCATTTAATGCACAGGATGGTGGCAAATCTCGGTATTTAATGCAAGAGATTTGATTATATCTTCAAAGCCGTAATTCCGGCTAAGACGTCCACATCAGCACTCTGGCACGGTATGCAGCGGCTTCTACACCCATTCAGCTCCTGTGCTCAGTCGGCTTCTACGCCCATTTGGCTTCTATGCCCACTCGGCCTCTATGACCACTCGACTTCTACGCCTATTTTGGCTTCTATGCCTACTTGGCTTTGTCACTACCATATTTTAGGAAAAAGGGTATTTTGGTAATTTCCTATTTAAATAAATATTGTGCATGGTAAATAATTTTTGTTGTATTATTTAATTGTTGTTGGATGTTATTTAATTATTTTGGACTTATTTTAGTAGACCCAACTAGTGTAGTTTGGACCCATGGACCAACATAAATTAAATAGTTAGATTTGGCCCATTTAGAAAGCCCATAGTTAAGGAGATGGATTAAATTAATTAAGTGATTAGACTAGAAGCTTCCTTCCTTAATTATTTCTTCATGAGAGGCCCCAAGGGGTACATTGGACATTTTACAATTGCTTGGGAGAGGGGCAAGGCCGGCCTATTAAAAGAGGGGAGAAATTTCTCTCTCCTCTCATTCTCATTCCAAATCTAGATCTAGAATTTCCCACTCCCAAATTCTTTTCATTCCCATTCTAATTCTCCACCAAATTCATTCCAAATTCTTCCCAATTCACCATTAGAAAGTTGAGAAGCAAGGATCTAGAAGGAGGAAGCAAGGATCTACAAAGAGGAGCAAGGATCTACAAATTGGAAGCAAGTTCATCTCAATTGGAGGTTTCATTGGGAATCCATCTCCCAATAGATATAATTCAGTTTTTTCTATTAAAATAGCTTCTAAATCTGAGATTTAATCATGTAAAATTAACCCATATGTATGTACTACCCATAGGACTTTGTTTTATGTTCATAGGAGACCCATGGAGAAAGTTATGGTGCTTTTTGTGTCGATTTTGTTGGAATTTCGAATTTACATTTTGTTGTGTGTGTCAATTGATCCTATAGATCAATTGGGCATGTGCTTATGTATTTGGGGCTTGTGTCGTGTCCATATTTGGGTACATGTGGTTCGTATCCCAACTATTTGGTGATACGTGTCATTTTGGGGGTTTTCCTCCGACACGGGGCTTTGGACATGTCGTATTTTGACACGGACACATGGATCTACTTTTGATACTTTGATTTATTCATAAATATTATTTGTGACTTGTTTGTGTCCTTCGGGGTATATTTGGTTGTGTGTTGGACTCGTGTCACATGCGTATCCTAGATCTAGTGGGATACGGTATGAAACTTTCCAATTTGATGTGTTTATGTGTAGATCTAATTATTTATGTTTTAAATTCTTCATTTATAATTAGTAAATATATATAGATATTATATATTATTTTAGTTTATTTATTATGGTATTTATTGTAGCATAGATCTATATATTTTTATGTGTTCTAAGGTGATGTATAAATATATATATATGTAGCTTCTTGCATGCAATTATATATGTACTTATGTTAATAAAATAATTTATACATAAATGTTTTATAAAATATATTTATGTGTTTAAATGTGTAATTATATTATTTATAATTATTATATAATTATTTGTATATTAATGTATTTTTTTATGTGTGCTTCTAGCCATGTAAAATACATACATTAATATGTGCATGTGTTTGATATTTTAATTTTGTAAGTTTATATGTAGGTATATATAAGTATATAGTTATTAAATTGTTTTATATATATATATATGCATTTTGATTTATATATGTATATATATAAGTGTTTTGTGAGGTATAATACTAATAATAATATATTATTTTATTTGGTTTGTATATACATTATTTAGAGTGTGCATTATTTGTATATTAGTATTCTTGTGTGGGTATCATTTGGGATCTAATTTTGATTTCCTAAATTGTTGTATTTTATTTCCATATTATTTATATAGATTTCTTGTAAGGTTGACCTTGGTTTGACCATGTTTGACTTTAGAGTTGACCATAGTTGACTTTTAACTTAGAATTTATTTATTGACCTAGAAATTGACTAGTTTGACTTGTTCTCTTTCCGGGACCTTGTATTAATGTGGTATTCTATATCTAGGTCTTCGAGGTACCGAGTCAAACATCTGTGAGACTGTTCTTTGGACTTCAGGCGAGTACATTCTCTGATAGTTTCTCATTTATGATATCCTCTATGTTCGTTGTATCTAGTGTAGATATACATGTTTCTCTTGACACTATGGTTACACGGATTGGTATATCCGGATCTCGTCATGAGATATTATTTCTTGGTATATGGTGTATATGGTGCAAGTATTGTTTCATTAGTTATCTTGTACATGTACAGACACCGATTTTTGGGAGGAGTCGCTCTCTTCTTGGGAAATCTAGTGCCATAGCATACCGTGGTTGGATCTATTATACCAGTTGGGGGTGGGGAGTATTAGTATAGATATGTGATCAAATCCCTATTGAATAAAGTATTGGTAAGCGAATAGTGTTGATCATGCACCGCACGTATGATTAGCCAGGCCGCATTATATCTTGCCCAAGCCGATCACATGTTAAGCTAGTACTCACACACTTAGTCATTAGTATTATTGTTTCATTGGCATATTGTTCATTATTGTATTTCTTTCCAGTATTTCCTCATTGTCTATATATCTCTTGTATCTATTGTGCATCTTGTTTATCCACAGCTATTTACTGTTACATAGTTTTTATCATGGATTAGAACTGCTGTTAGAGATGTACTCTGCTCCTTTCCTGACTGGATATATTTTTCCAGATGACACTGAGGAGTACCCTACCTATTATGAACCCCAGGATGTTGTGGGTTTAGATTCGGAGACCCTGGCTCAAGAGCGACTTATCCCAACTGAGATAGTTAACCCTGGAGTGTAGCTTTGTAGTATGATAGTATTCTTTTATACTGGATTTGTCTCCAGTTTATTTGTTACTCTTCAGACTCATTGATGTATTATTTTAAACTCATGAGTTGTATGATGACTATTCTATTCTTATCTTATTCGTGCTCATTCTATCTTAGTTCTGTGATTGAGTATTCTATCATTATTGGTGGTTTATTACTTTAGATAGACTATCTAGACAGCGTTCTATCGCCGATTCTGCGGCATAGGCTGGGCGTTGTTTCCGACTAGTATCCTTACATCAGGTACGGGTCGTGACACATTTTTGGTGGTGGCCCATGCAGGTCTAGCTTCACAAGTATGTGATATCGTAGTAGTGCGACAACTTAGTTGTACTACTGCGAGCCTGCAATAGGATATAAGATATAGGCTGAGATACTCAATCACATCTAGGAAAATTCTTTTGATTCAACTATTCTCCTTTTACATTGATACTTGATCCCTTAAACTGTCATTTCCTTGATGTCTTACATCTTGTGCCATATTGATTCTATTCTTCTTGATTCCATTCCAGCTTTAGCTTTGTTTGAAAGTGGTGCTTCCCATAGTTTTGTATCTATTTCTTTTGCTCTGAAGCATGGTTTGGTAGCTGAGTCTTTGCTTAGGACTTGCAAGATCATGACCGGGGGAGGCATTATCCTGGTTAATGATATTTGCAAGGATCGGAGAGTTACTCTGGGAGGCCGGGAGTTGAGTGCGTGTCTACTTGTAATGCCACTTCCGAGCTACGATATTGTACTTGGGATGGATTGGTTGAGTAGGCACCGTGCTAGCATAGACTGTAGAGGAGGTAGAGTTTTGTTTGGTTCGCCAGGAGAGCCAGAGTTCGAGTTTGCTAGAGGAGCTGCGGAGCAGGGAGAAGGCATTATTTGTGGAGCTATGGTGGAAGACAAGGAGTTGCCGCATCCGTTGATAGCAGAATTCTTGGATGTATTTCCGGAGAAATTGCCAGGATTGCCACCAGATCGAGATGTTGAATTTTCTATAGACTTGGTGCCAGGTGCAGAACCAATTTCGCAGCATGTCTATAGAGTAAACAACAACGAGCTGGTCGAGTTGAAGAAGCAGGTGGACGAATTGCAGGATAAGAGGTTTATCAGATAGAGTTCTTCACCATGGGGAGCCCCGGTATTGTTTGTACCGAAGAAGGATGGATCGGTGCGTATGTGCATTGATTACAGGGCTTTGAATAATCTCACTATCAAGAATAAGTATCATTTACCACGGATTGATGATCTGTTTGATCAGTTGAGTGGTGCGAAGGTATTTTCTAAGATAGATTTGAGATCAGGCTACCATCAGGTAAAGGTGAAGCCGGAGGACATACCGAAGACTGCTTTTAGAACTCGGTATGGTCAGTACGAGTTTATGGTGATGCCGTTTGGTTTGACTAATGCACCGGCGGTATTTATGAACTTGATGAACAAGGTGTTCCACCAGTACCTTGACAAGTTCGTGGTGGTGTTCATCGACATACTCATATACTCGAGGACACCGGAGGAGCATGAGGAGCATTTGAGGATTGTGTTGGATGTGCTGAGGAAGAAAAAGTTGTATGGGAAGTTGTCCAAGTGTGAGTTTTCTTGGACAAGGTAGAATTCTTGGGGCATATTGTGACTGGTGATGGTATTTCAGTGGATCCGAAGAAGATTTCAGCAGTGGAATCTTGGAAGACTCCGAGTTCGGTAACAGAGATCAGGAGTTTCTTGGGATTGGCAGGCTACTACAGAAAGTTTGTGCAAGATTTTTCGAGGATTGTCGAGCCGATGACCAGACTCACAAGGAAGGATGTGAAGTTTGTTTGGACGGAGGATTGCCAGGTTGCTTTTAAAGAATTGAAGAAGAGGTTGACGTCTGCTCCTATTTTGACGTTGTCATCAGGGTCCGGAGGTTTCACTATTTATAGTGATGCATCGGGGAAGGGTTTAGGTTGTGTTCTTCAGCAGCATGGAAAAGTGATTGCCTATGCATCCAGGTAATTGCGTCCTCATGAAAAGAACTATCCTACCCATGATTTGGAGTTGGCAGCTGTCATATTCGCCCTGAAGTTGTGGAAACATTATTTGTACGGAGAGCGTGTGGAGATCTTCACAGACCACAAAAGCTTGAAGTACGTTTTCATACAGAAGGAGTTGAACTTGAGGCAGCGTCGGTGGTTTGAACTGATGAAGGATTTTGATATCTCTTTGCAATATCATCCTGGGAAAGCCAATATAGTTGCCGATACTTTGAGCAGGTATCCGGTAGCTATGTTCTTAACGCAGGATCGATATTTGTTGGAGGACTTGGAGAGCTTGGGCATTGAGGTGATTATTCCTGGGTGTGCTATGCAGATGTGGGGATTGTAGATACACTCAGATTTGATGGACAGGATTAAGGCAATACAATATGATGATGTATCTTTGAGGAGTATCAGAGCTCAGGTGAGAGCAGGATTGGAGGATGATTTCACTATTGCAGAGGATGGATCTTTGAGTCATGGAGTTAGATTGTGTGTGCCTAGTGGGGAGTTGCGTGAGGAGGTATTGCAGGAAGCGCATCGCTCTCAGTATTCCATACATCCAGGTGCTAACAAGATGTATCAGGATATACGAGAGAGTGTGTGGTGGTATGGCATGAAGAGAAAAGTGGCACAGTTTGTATCCAGATGCTTAGTGTGCCAGCAGGTGAAAGTCGAGAGGCAGAGGCCAGGAGGGTTACTTCAGCCATTACCCATTCCAGAGTGGAAGTGGGAACACATTACTATGGATTTTGTGTCCGGACTTCCACAATCTCCAGGAGGGAAAGACGCGATTTGGGTCATTGTTGATAGGTTGACCAAGTCGGCCCACTTTTTGCCTTTTAAGGTGGGTTTGTCTACGGAGAAGCTGGCAGAGATGTATGTGAGGCAGATCGTTAGGATACATGGAGTTCCCGTCAGCATAGTCTCAGATCGGGATAGTCGTTTTACTTCTCATTTCTGGAGGAGTTTGCAGGAGAGTTTGGGCACTCAGCTCAAGTTCAGTACTGCATATCATCCCCAGACAGATGGGCAGTCAGAGAGGACTATCCAGACTCTCGAGGATATGTTGCGCACTTGTGTACTAGATTTTGGGGGTTCTTGGGAGGACCATCTCCATTTGGTAGAGTTTGCTTACAACAACAGTTACCAGGCCAGTATAGAGATGTCACCTTTTGAAGCTCTATATGGTCGGAGGTGTCGTACTCCTTTGTCTTGGGACGATGTTGGAGAGAGAGTTTTGCTTGGGCCAGAGATGTTTGTGGATGCAGCAGAGAAGGTTCAGTTGATCAGAGACAGACTTCGAGTGGCGCAGGACAGACAGCGGCATTGGGTCGATAACCATCGAAGACCTTTGGAGTTTGAGGTATAGTTTAGATTTTGTTTGTGCTTGTTCTTGTTTGTTATAGATTAAGTTCTTAAGATGGTGTTTTGTTCTAGGTGGGTGGTTTGGTGTTTCTGAGAATTTCTCCGACACGAGGCACGATTCGCTTCGGTGGAGGCGGAAAGCTTAGTCCGCGATTCATCGGACCTTTCACTATTCTAGAGAGGGTCGGTGCAGTTGCTTATAGACTAGACTTGCCACCTGCATTGGAGGGAGTGCACAACGTATTTCATGTGTCGCAGTTGAGACGATACGTGGCAGATCCTAGTCATGTATTGGATCACTCAGAGATAGAGGTGGGCCCTACTCTTAGCTATCCAGAGCAGCCAGTTGAGATTCTGGATCAGAGAGAGAAGGTGCTGAGGAACCAGACTATTCCTTTGGTACGCGTCGCATGGAGGCATCACTCTCCGGGGGAGTCTACTTGGGAGAGAGAGGATGACATGCGAGAGCGTTATCCATATTTGTTTGTACCTTGAGGTATGTTCTGTTCATTGTTATGTTTTGTTCATTAGTTAATTGTGATTCTTTAGTTCTGTTCTGTGATTTTCTGGAGGTAGTTTTCATCTTTAAATTTCGAGGACGAAATTATTTTAAGGAGGGTAGACTTGTCACTACCATATTTTAGGAAAAAGGATATTTTGGTAATTTCCTATTTAAATAAATATTGTGCATGGTAGATAATTTTTGTTGTATTATTTAATTGTTGTTGGATGTTATTTAATTATTTTGGACTTATTTTAGTAGACCCAACTAGTGTAGTTTGGACCCATGGACCAACATAAATTAAATAGTTAGATTTGGCCCATTTAGAAAGCCCAAAGTTAAGGAGATGGATTAAATTAATTAAGTGATTAGACTAGAAGCTTCCTTCCTTAATTATTTCTTCATGAGAGGCCCCAAGGGGTACATTGGACATTTTACAATTGCTTGGGAGAGGGGCAAGGCCGGCCTATTAAAAGAGGGAGGAAATTTCTCTCTCCTCTCATTCTCATTCCAAATCTAGATCTAGAATTTCCCACTCCCAAATTCTTTCCATTCCCATTCCAATTCCCCACCAAATTCATTCCAAATTCTTTCCAATTCACCATTAGAAAGTTGAGAAGCAAAGATCTAGAAGGAGGAAGCAAGGATCTACAAAGAGGAGCAAGGATCTACAAATTGGAAGCAAGTTCATCTCAATTGGAGGTTTCATTGGGAATCCATCTCCCAATATGTATAATTCAGTTTTTTCTATTAAAATAGCTTCTAAATCTGAGATTTAATCATGTAAAATTAACCCATATGTATGTACTACCCATAGGACTTTGTTTTATGTTCATAGGAGACCCATGGAGAAAGTTATGGTGCTTTTTGTGTCGATTTTGTTGGAATTCCGAATTTATATTTTGTTGTATGTGTCAATTGATCCTATAGATCAATTGGGCATGTGCTTATGTGTTTGGGGCTTGTGTCGTGTCCATATTTGGGTACATGTGGTTCGTATCCCAACTATTTGGTGATACGTGTCATTTTGGGGGTTTTCCTCCGACACGGGACTTTGGACATGTCGTATTTTGACACGGACACATGGATCTACTTTTGACACTTTGATTTATTCATAAATATTATTTGTGACTTGTTTGTGTCCTTCGGGGTATATTTGGTTGTGTGTTGGACTCGTGTCACATGCGTATCCTAGATCTAGTGGGATACGGTGTAAAACTTTCCAATTTGATGTGTTTATGTGTAGATCTAATTATTTATGTTTTAAATTCTTTATTTATAATTATTAAATATATATAGATATTATATATTATTTTAGTTTATTTATTATGATATTTATTGTAGCATAGATCTATATATTTTTATGTGTTCTAAGGTGATGTATAAATATATATATATGTAGCTTCTTGCATGCAATTATATATGTACTTATGCTAATAAAATAATTTATACATAAATATTTTATAAAATATATTTATGTATTTAAATGTGTAATTATATTATTTATAATTATTATATAATTATTTGTATATTAATGTATTTTTTTATGTGTGCTTCTAGCCATGTAAAATACATACATTAATATGTGCATGTGTTTGGTATTTTAATTTTGTAAGTTTATATGTAGGTATATATAAGTATATAGTTATTAAATTGTTTTATATATATATATGCATTTTGATTTATATATGTATATATATAAGTGTTTTGTGAGGTATAATACTAATAATAATATATTATTTTATTTGGTTTGTATATACATTATTTAGAGTGTGCATTATTTGTACTATTAGTATTCTTGTGTGGGTATCATTTGGGATCTAATTTTGATTTCCTAAATTGTTGTATTTTATTTCCATATTATTTATATAGATTTCTTGTAAGGTTGACCTTGGTTTGACCATGTTTGACTTTAGAGTTGACCATAGTTGACTTTTAACTTAGAATTTATTTATTGACCTAGAAATTGACTAGTTTGACTTGTTCTCTTTCCGGGACCTTGTATTAATGTGGTATTCTATATCTAGGTTTTCGAGGTACCGAGTCAAACATCTGTGAGACTGTTCTTTGGACTTCAGGCGAGTACATTCTCTGATAGTTTCTCATTTATGATATCCTCTATGTTCGTTGTATCTAGTGTAGATATACATGTTTCTCTTGACACTATGGTTACACGGATTGGTATATCCGGATCTCGTCATGAGATATTATTTCTTGGTATATGGTGTATATGGTGCAAGTATTGTTTCATTAGTTATCTTGTACATGTACAGACACCGATTTTCGGGAGGAGTCGCTCTCTTCTTGGGAAATCTAGTGCCATAGCATACCGTGGTTGGATCTATTATACCAGTTGGGGGTGGGGAGTATTAGTATAGATATGTGATCAAATCCCTATTGAATAAAGTATTGGTAAGCGAATAGTGTTGATCATACACCGCACGTATGATTAGCCAGGCCGCATTATATCTTGCCCAAGCCGATCACATGTTAAGCTAGTACTCACACACTTAGTCATTAGTATTATTGTTTCATTGGCATATTGTTCATTATTGTATTTCTTTCCAGTATTTCCTTATTGTCTATATATCTCTTGTATCTATTGTGCATCTTATTTATCCACAGCTATTTACTGTTACATAGTTTTTATCATGGATTAGAACTGCTGTTAGAGATATACTCTGCTCCTTTCCTGACTGGATATATTTTTCCAGATGATACTGAGGAGTACCCTACCTATTATGGACCCCAGGATGTTGTGGGTTTAGATTCGGAGACCCTGGCTCAAGAGGGACTTATCCCAACTGAGATAGTTAACCCTGGAGTGTAGCTTTGTAGTATGATAGTATTCTTTTGTACTGGATTTGTCTCCAGCTTATTTGTTACTCTTCAGACTCATTGATGTATTATTTTAAACTCATGAGTTGTATGATGACTATTCTATTCTTATCTGATTCGTGCTCATTCTATCTTAGTTCTGTGATTGAGTATTCTATCATTATTGGTGGTTCATTACTTTAGATAGACTATCTAGACATCGTTCTACCGCCGATTCTGCGGCGTAGGCTGGGCGTTATTTCCGACTAGTATCCTTACATCGGGTGCGGGTCGTGACACGTTTTTGGTGGTGGCCCATGCAGGTCTAGGTTCACAAGTATGTGATATCGTAGTAGTGCGACAACTTAGTTGTACTACTGCGAGCCTGCAATAGGATATAAGATATAGGCTGAGATACTCAATCACATCTAGGAAAATTCTTTTGATTCAACTATTCTCCTTTTACATTGATACTTGATCCCTTAAACTGTCCTTTCCTTGATGTCTTACATCTTGTGCCATATTGATTCTATTCTTCTTGATTCCATTCCAGCTTTAGCTTTGTTTGAAAGTGGTGCTTCCCATAGTTTTGTATCTATTTCTTTTGCTCTGAAGCATGGTTTGGTAGCTGAGTCTTTGCTTAGGACTTGCAAGATCATGACCGGGGGAGGCATTATCCTGGTTAATGATATTTGCAAGGATCGAAGAGTTACTCTGGGAGGCCGGGAGTTGAGTGCATGTCTACTTGTAATGCCACTTCCGAGCTACGATATTGTACTTGGGATGGATTGGTTGAGTAGGCACCGTGCTAGCATAGACTGTAGAGGAGGTAGAGTTTTGTTTGGTTCGCCAGGAGAGCCAGAGTTCGAGTTTGCTAGAGGAGCTGCGGAGCAGGGAGAAGGCATTATTTGTGGAGCTATGGTAGAAGACAAGGAGTTGCCGCATCCGTTGATAGCAGAATTCTTGGATGTGTTTCCTGAGAAATTGCCAGGATTGCCACCAGATCGAGATGTTGAATTTTCTATAGACTTGGTGCCAGGTGCAGAACCAATTTCGTAGCATGTCTATAGAGTAAACAACAGCGAGCTGGTCGAGTTGAAGAAGCAGGTGGACGAATTGCAGGATAAGGGGTTTATCAGATAGAGTTCTTCACCATGGGGAGCCCCGGTATTGTTTGTACCGAAGAAGGATGGATCGGTGCGTATGTGCATTGATTACAGGGCTTTGAATAATCTCACTATCAAGAATAAGTATCCTTTACCACGGATTGATGATCTGTTTGATCAGTTGAGTGGTACGAAGGTATTTTCTAAGATAGATTTGAGATCAGGCTACCATCAGGTAAAGGTGAAGCCGGAGGACATACCGAAGACTGCTTTTAGAACTCGGTATGGTCAGTACGAGTTTATGGTGATGCCGTTTGGTTTGACTAATGCACCGGCGGTATTTATGAACTTGATGAACAAGGTGTTCCACCAGTACCTTGACAAGTTCGTGGTGGTGTTCATCGACGACATACTCATATACTCGAGGACACCGGAGGAGCATGAGGAGCATTTGAGGATTGTGTTGGATGTGCTGAGGAAGGAGAAGTTGTATGGGAAGTTGTCCAAGTGTGAGTTTTTCTTGGACAAGGTAGAATTCTTGGGGCATATTGTGACTGGTGATGGTATTTCAGTGGATCCGAAGAAGATTTCAGCAGTGGAATCTTGGAAGACTCCGAGTTCGGTAGCAGAGATCAGGAGTTTCTTGGGATTGGCAGGCTACTACAGGAAGTTTGTGCAAGATTTTTCGAGAATTGTCGAGCCGATGACCAGACTCACAAGGAAGGATGTGGAGTTTGTTTGGACGAAGGATTGCCAGGTTGCTTTTAAAGAATTGAAGAAGAGGTTGACGTCTGCTCCTATTTTGACGTTGCCATCAGGGTCCGGAGGTTTCACTATTTATAGTGATGCATCGGGGAAGGGTTTAGGTTGTGTTCTTCAGCAGCATGGAAAAGTGATTGCCTATGCATCCAGGCAATTGCGTCCTCATGAAAAGAACTATCCTACCCATGATTTGGAGTTGGCAGCTGTCATATTCGCCCTGAAGTTGTGGAAATATTATTTGTACGGAGAGCGTGTGGAGATCTTCACAGACCACAAAAGCTTAAAGTACGTTTTCATGCAGAAGGAGTTGAACATGAGGCAGCGTCGGTGGTTGGAACTGATGAAGGATTTTGATATCTCTTTGCAATATCATCCTGGGAAAGCCAATATAGTTGCCGATGCTTTGAGCAGGTATCCGGTAGCTATGTTCTTAACGCAGGATCGATATTTGTTGGAGGACTTGGAGAGCTTGGGCATTGAGGTAATTATTCCTGGGTGTGCTATGCAGATGTGGGGATTGCAGATACACTCAGATTTGATGGACAGGATTAAGGCAATACAGTATGATGATGTATCTTTAAGGAGTATCAGAGCTCAGGTGAGAGCAGGATTGGAGGATGATTTCACTATTGCAGAGGATGGATCTTTGAGTCATGGAGTTAGATTGTGTGTGCCTAGTGGGGAGTTGCGTGAGGAGGTATTGCAGGAAGCGCATCGCTCTCAGTATTCCATACATCCAGGTGCAAACAAGATGTATCAGGATATACGAGAGAGTGTGTGGTGGTATGGCATGAAGAGGAAAGTGGCACAGTTTGTATCAAGATGCTTAGTGTGCCAGCAGGTGAAAGCCGAGAGGCAGAGGCCAGGAGGGTTACTTCAGCCATTACCCATTCCAGAGTGGAAGTGGGAACACATTACTATGGATTTTGTGTCCGGACTTCCACAATCTCTAGGAGGGAAAGACGCGATTTGGGTCATTGTTGATAGGTTGACCAAGTCGGCCCACTTTTTGCCTTTTAAGGTGGGTTTGTCTACGGAGAAGCTGGCAGAGATGTATGTGAGGCAGATCGTTAGGATACATGGAGTTCCCGTCAGCATAGTCTCAGATCGGGATAGTCGTTTCACTTCTCATTTCTGGAGGAGTTTGCAGGAGAGTTTGGGCACTCAGCTCAAGTTCAGTACTGCATATCATCCCCAGACAGATGGGCAGTCAGAGAGGACTATCCAGACTCTCGAGGATATGTTGCGCACTTGTGTACTAGATTTCGGGGGTTCTTGGGAGGACCATCTCCATTTGGTAGAGTTTGCTTACAACAACAGTTACCAGGCCAGTATAGAGATGTCACCTTTTGAAGCTCTATATGGTCGGAGGTGTCGTACTCCTTTGTCTTGGGACGATGTTGGAGAGAGAGTTTTGCTTGGGCCAGAGATGGTTGTGGATGCAGCAGAGAAGGTTCAGTTGATCAGAGACAGACTTCGAGTGGCGCAGGACAGACAGCGGCATTGGGTCGATAGCCATCGAAGACCTTTGGAGTTTGAGGTATAGTTTAGATTTTGTTTGTGCTTGTTCTTGTTTGTTATAGATTAAGTTCTTAAGATGGTGTTTTGTTCTAGGTGGGTGGTTTGGTATTTCTGAGAATTTCTCCGACACGAGGCACGATTCGCTTCGGTGGAGGCGGAAAGCTTAGTCCGCGATTCATCGGACCTTTCACTATTCTAGAGAGGGTCGGTGCAGTTGCTTATAGACTAGACTTGCCACCTGCATTGGAGGGAGTGCACAACGTATTTCATGTGTCGCAGTTGAGACGATACGTGGCAGATCCTAGTCATGTATTGGATCACTCAGAGATAGAGGTGGGCCCTACTCTTAGCTATCCAGAGTAGCCAGTTGAGATTCTGGATCAGAGAGAGAAGGTGCTGAGGAACCAGACTATTCCTTTGGTACGCGTCGCATGGAGGCATCACTCTCCGGGGGAGTCTACCTGGGAGAGAGAGGATGACATGCGAGAGCGTTATCCATATTTGTTTGTACCTTGAGGTATGTTCTGTTCATTGTTATGTTTTGTTCATTAGTTAATTATGATTCTTTAGTTCTGTTCTGTGATTTTCTGGGGGTAGTTTTCATCTTTAAATTTCGAGGACGAAATTATTTTAAGGAGGGTAGACTTGTCACTACTACATTTTAGGAAAAAGGGTATTTTGGTAATTTCCTATTTAAATAAATATTGTGCATGGTAAATAATTTTTGTTGTATTATTTAATTATTGTTGGATGTTATTTAATTATTTTGGACTTATTTTAGTAGACCCAACTAGTGTAGTTTGGACCCATGGACCAACATAAATTAAATAGTTAGATTTGGCCCATTTAGAAAGCCCAAAGTTAAGGAGATGGATTAAATTAATTAAGTGATTAGACTAGAAGCTTCCTTCCTTAATTATTTCTTCATGAGAGGCCCCAAGGGGTACATTGGACATTTTACAATTGCTTGGGAGAGGGGCAAGGCCGGCCTATTAAAAGAGGGGGAAAATTTTTCTCTCCTCTCATTCTCATTCCAAATCTAGATCTAGAATTTCCCACTCCCAAATTCTTTCCATTCCCATTCCAATTCCCCACCAAATTTATTCCAAATTCTTTCCAATTCACCATTAGAAAGTTGAGAAGCAAGGATCTAGAAGGAGAAAGCAAGGATCTACAAAGAGGAGTAAGGATCTACAAATTGGAAGCAAGTTCATCTCAATTGGAGGTTTCATTGGGAATCCATCTCCCAATAGGTATAATTCAATTTTTTCTATTAAAATAGCTTCTAAATCTGAGATTTAATCATGTAAAATTAACCCATATGTATGTACTACCCATAGGACTTTATTTTATGTTCATAGGAGACCCATGGAGAAAGTTATGGTGCTTTTTGTGTCAATTTTGTTGGAATTCCGAATTTACATTTTGTTGTGTGTGTCAATTGATCCTATAGATCAATTGGGCATGTGCTTATGTGTTTGGGGCTTGTGTCGTGTCCATATTTGGGTACATGTGGTTCGTATCCCAACTATTTGGTGATACGTGTCATTTTGGGGGTTTTTCTCCGACACGGGACTTTGGACATGTCGTATTTTTACACGGACACATGGATCTAATTTTGACACTTTGATTTATTCATAAATATTATTTGTGACTTGTTTGTGTCCTTCGGGGTACATTTGGTTGTGTGTTGGACTCGTGTCACATGCGTATCCTAGATCTAGTGGGATACGGTTCTAATTTGATGTGTTTATGTGTAGATCTAATTATTTATATTTTAAATTCTTCATTTATAATTAGTAAATATATATAGATATTATATATTATTTTAGTTTATTTATTATGGTATTTATTGTAGCATAGATCTATATATTTTTATGTGTTCTAAGGTGATGTATAAATATATATATATGTAGCTTCTTGCATGCAATTATATATGTACTTATGTTAATAAAATAATTTATACATAAATGTTTTATAAAATATATTTATGTGTTTAAATGTGTAATTATATTATTTATAATTATTATATAATTATTTGTATATTAATGTATTTTTTTATGTGTGCTTCTAGCCATGTAAAATACATACATTAATATGTGCATGTGTTTGGTATTTTAATTTTGTAAGTTTATATGTAGGTATATATAAGTATATAGTTATTAAATTGTTTTATATATATATATGCATTTTGATTTATATATGTATATATATAAGTATTTTGTGAGGTATAATACTAATAATAATATATTATTTTATTTGGTTTGTATATACATTATTTAGAGTGTGCATTATTTGTACTATTAGTATTCTTGTGTGGGTATCATTTGGGATCTAATTTTGATTTCCTAAATTGTTGTATTTTATTTCCATATTATTTATATAGATTTCTTGTAAGGTTGACCTTGGTTTGACCATGTTTGACTTTAGAGTTGACCATAGTTGACTTTTAACTTAGAATTTATTTATTGACCTAGAAATTGACTAGTTTGACTTGTTCTCTTTCCGGGACCTTGTATTAATGTGGTATTCTATATCTAGGTCTTCGAGGTACCGAGTCAAACATCTGTGAGACTGTTCTTTGGACTTCAGGCGAGTACATTCTCTGATAGTTTCTCATTTATGATATCCTCTATGTTCGTTAAATTTAGTGTAGATATCCATGTTCTCTTGACACTATGGTTACACGGATTGGTATATCCGGATCTCGTCATGAGATGTTATTCCTTGGTATATGGTGTATATGGTGCAAGTATTATTTTATTGGTTATCTTGTACATGTACAGATACCGATTCTCGGGGAGACTAGCTATCTTCTTGGGGAATCTAGTGCCATAGCATACCGTGGTTGGATCTATTATACCAGTTGGGGGTGGAGAGTATTAGTATAGATATGTGATCAAATCCCTATTGAATAAAGTATTGGTAAGCGAATAGTGTTGATCATGCACCGCACGTATGATTAGCCAGGCCGCATTGTATCTTGCCCAAGCCGATCACATATTAAGCTAGTACTCACACACTTAGTCATTAGTATTATTGTTTCATTGGCATATTATTCATTATTGTATTTCTTTCCAGTATTTCCTTATTGTCTATATATCTCTTGTATCTATTGTGCATCTTGTTTATCCACAACTATTTACTGTTACATAGTTTTTATCATGGATTAGAACTGCTGTTAGAGATGTACTCTGCTCCTTTCCTGACTGGATATATTTTTCCAGATGACACTGAGGAGTACCCTACCTATTATGGATCCCAGGATGTTGTGGATTTAGATTCGGAGACCCTGGCTCAAGAGGGACTTATCCCAACTGAGACAGTTGACCCTGGAGTGTAGCTTTGTAGTATGATAGTATTCTTTTGTACTGGATTTGTCTCCAGCTTATTTGTTACTCTTCAGACTCATTGATGTATTATTTTAAACTCATGAGTTGTATGATGACTATTCTATTCTTATCTGATTCGTGCTCATTCTATCTTAGTTCTGTGATTGAGTATTCTATCATTATTGGTGGTTCATTACTTTAGATAGACTATCTAGACAACGTTCTACCGCCGATTCTGCGGCGTAGGCTGGGCGTTGTTTCCGACTAGTATCCTTACATCGGGTACGGGTCGTGACAGGCTTCTACGCCATGGTGACAGATATTGGCTTCTACGCCCACCTCTTCTACACAAGGGATACCTACCTACGTGGCTTCTACGCCGTGATCTTCGTAGCGATTATACGCGTTTTGTCCCTTAGTTGGACCCGCGTCACACGCTTATTCAAAGGATCATCTATACGCAGGCATTGGTTATTTTAACCGTTGTGTAAAAGGGTGCTGTACTTTCCACTCCTCGGTTTCTACACCGACGGAGTGGTCACTGTCACTAAAACTCTATAAATAGAGATCTCTATCAACGAGGAACAGGGTTGAAGAAATTGAAGGTCGACAAATTGGAAGGTAGAAGGAATTAGTCTAAAAGCCTCCAAAAAGATCGAACCAGAGGTCAAGAGAGAGAGAGAGAGAGAGAGAAAAGAATTCGGAGCTCAGGCAAAGAGTAGGGATCGACGACTTTGGCATCGTGCATCCACCCTCTTCTGCAACCTTCGAAGCTGCTTTCTGTCTTCTACGGTACTTCTTCATCATCGTGTGGTCCAAGGGCTAAAGTGATCGACTGCAGATCAGATACCTATAGCAATATTTACCCAGATTAAATAAATTGTACTCCCACATCCTCGTATAGGATCAAATTTTACAAGTTTGTTTGTAAACCAAAGAAGGCGGGTTTCGTGTAAACCCCATCTTGAATACATTTTCATTCTTTCGTTTTCCACCACAAACATGGAATATTCCAAGGGACATCGAAAGAAAACATTTTAGTACATAACCCATGAACGAAGTTCAAGGCTAAGAGAATTGATCCGAAGTCCAAGGACGTAAAGCGTCCTAGCATGGGCATGATGCCGCGTGAGCCTAAGTTACGGTCGTGCAAGGCAAGCACCTGAAACGTATGGTGGCCAATGCATGTATGGCTTCGTAATTAGTGCGATATCATGCTAGTTCAATGACTTAGTTGTACTACTGCGAGCCTGCGATAGGATATATGATGAGAGAATACTTAATAAAATTAGGATTTCTTGAGAGATTCTTGGGATGACCCTGGAGAATCTTACTATAAATCCTATTTTTGAATCTATTTCCACTTGTTTAGTTTTGCCTTCGCCTTTGTACTTGTTCATTGTTGAATTTGATTCTTGTATCAAGATAAATCTTATGGACCAAATTGAGGTATATTCTTATGACGTATTTGGATAAGAACAGTGAGAAAGATAACCGTCTACTTTAATTATGGAGTCTAAAGTTTATCGCAGCCATACTAGCTGGCATGGCAGAAACGTAGAGACCTGATTTTGGATGTATATATCTTAGTTATGGAATTTAGAATTTCTCGCAGCTATACTAGTTGGCATATCGAGGATTCTAGATAACATGATTAATTATAGAGGTACATATCTTAGTTACGGACTTTTATAGTTTATCTCAGATATGCTTACTGGCGTGACGAAGATTCTGGGTAACATGATTTTAGATAGACGTGTATGATTATCAGATTGTATCTTAAATTGGTCCTTAACTTATTATCTCTATCATTCAAACTTTGTTATCATAGAATTCTGTTTTATCATGCCTACTAGCTTAGGATAGAGACATCTTTAGCTCCTCTAGTTTAGTTTCCTATAGAGCTTTACCATCATTAGTTTCTGAGGTTCCTTGGATAGTGCAGTAGCTTGGTAACTTGCAGATAGGTTTCAGAGTATATTTAGTAGTTGGTATCCTAGAATATTAAGCATGTATAGTTATGGAGTTATTGTCTGTGTACCAAGGGTACCTAGAGTGAGTAAGTGATTAGAGTGTATCAAGACTAGGATGAATGATATATGGAGTGTGTTAGTCTAGTATCAGTGAGTATTATTGTGGATAATAATATTATATAGGTGTATCAGTGTGATATTGAGGTAGGTATATATACGGGAGTATCATGGAGAGTAGGAGTGTAGGTATTTCAGGAATTGAAAATATAGGGGTCCAATTAGGCCACCTGTGGCACAACAAATTTCCCTACACCAGTAGAGGAAAATCCCCCAGCAGGGCAGGGCTTTGGAGATGGCGATCAGGAGGACCGATGCTACAGGTGTTGGGTTAGTGGGTTCTGTTCTTCTCCTTTCCTTTCCATTTATTGATCTGTGTGATTCTATAGTAACTTATACATCGTCTTGAGTCTGAACCGTTGGCGAGGACTTACAAGATCACGACCGGGGGTGGCATTATCCTGGTCAGTAATATTTGCAAGGACCAGAGAGTTTTTTTGGAAGGCCGAGAGTTGAGCGTATGTCTACTCATAATGCCACTTTCGAACTACGATATAGTACTCGGGATAGATTGGTTGAGTTGGCATCATGCTAGTATCGATTGTTGTGGAGGCAGAGTTTTGTTTCAGACGCCAGGAGAGCCAGAGTTTGAGTTCATCAGAAGAGCAGCAGGGTAGAGTGAAGGCAATTTCTGTGGATCTTTGGTAGAAGAGCAGGAGCCGCCACATCCATTGATTGCAGAGTTTATGGATGTCTTTTCAGAGGAGTTGTCGGGGTTGCGATCGGACAGAGATGTGGAGTTCTCTATAGATTTGGTGCCAGGCGCATATCCAATATCACTGCACATCTATAGAGTGAATAACAGCAAACTGACAGAGTTAAAGAAGCAGGTGGATAAGTTACAAGACAAGGGATTTATCCGTTCTAGTTCATCACCATGGGGTGCTCCGGTACTTTTTGTACCAAAATAGGATGGGTCAGTACGTATGTGTATTAACTACAAGGCACTCAATAATCTCACTATTAAGAACAAATATCCGTTGCCACGGATTAATGATTTGTTTGACCAGTTGAGTGGAGCGAAGGTATTCTCAAAGATAGACTTGAGGTCGGGGTACCACCATGTGAAAGTGAAGAAAGAAGACATCCCGAAGACAGCTTTCATGACTCGGTATGGGCAGTTTAAGTTCTTGGTATCCAGATGCTTGGTTTGCCAGCAGGTAAAGACGGAGAGACAGAGGCCAGGTGGATTGCTTCAGCCTTTACCCATTCTGGAGTGGAATGGGAGCATGTGACCATAGATTTTGTTTCAGGACTTTCGCGTTATCCAGGAGGTAAAGATGCAATTTGGGTCATCGTGGACAGGTTGACCAAATCAGCCAACTTTCTGCCATTCAAAGTGTGTACATCTACGGAGAAGCTCGTAGAGATGTATGTGCCTCAGATAGTCAGATTGTACGGTATTCCTGTGAGCATAGTCTAGGATCAGGATAGTCGCTTCATATCCCACTTATGGAGCAGTTTGCAGGCTAGCTTGGGCACTCAGCTCAAGTTCAGTACCGTATATCATCCTCAGACAGACGGACAGTCGGAGAGGACTATTTAGACTCTCGAGGATATGCTACACACCTGTGTTTTGGATCTTGGAGGTTCTTGGGAGGATCATCTTCACTTGGTAGAGTTTTTATACAACAACAGCTACCAAGCCAGTATCGAGATGTCACTGTTTGAGGCGTTATATGGATGGAGATGCCGCACTCCATTATTATGGGATAATGTGGGTGAGAGAGCTTTATTGGGACCAGAGATGGTAGTGGATGCAGTTGAGAAGGTGAAGCTCATCAGGGATAGACTTCGAGTGGCGCAGGACAGACAGCAGCATTGGACCGATAGCCACCAGAGACCTTTGGAGTTTGAGGTAAAGATTTTGTTTTGTATTGCTTGTGATTGTTTGTCTTTGTTGAGTGATAGGTTATGTTTCGTGCTAGGATGGGTCGGTACCTATGTTTATCGACTATAGGGCACTCAACAACCTCACTATCAAGAACAAATACCCATTGCCACGGATTGATGATTTGTTTGACCAGTTGAGCGGAACGAAGATATTCTCAAAGATAGACTTGAGGTCGGGGTACCACCAGGTGAAAGTGAAAAAGGAAGACATCCCGAAGACAACTTTCAGGACCGAATGTATGGGCAGTTTAAGTTCTTGGTATCCAGATGCTTGGTTTGCCAACAGGTGAAGGCGTAGAGACAGAGGCCAGGTGGATTGCTTCAGCCTTTACCCATTCTGGAGTGAAAATGGGAGCATGTGACCATGGATTTTGTTTCAGGACTTCCGCGTTCTCTAGGAGATAAAGATACAATTTGGGTCATCGTGGACAGATTGACCAAATTAGCCCACTTTCTGCCATTCAAAGTAGGTACATCTACGGAGAAGCTCACAGAGATGTATGTGCGTCAGATAGTCATATTGCACGGTGTTCCTGTGAGCATAGTCTCGGATCAGGATAGTCGCTTAATGTCCTACTTTTGGAGGAGTTTGCAGGCTAGCTTGGGCACTCAGCTCAAGTTCAGTACCGCATATTACCCTCAGACAAACGGACAGTCAGAGAGGACTATTCAGACTCTCGAGGACATGCTACGCACCTGTGTTTTGGATCTTGGAGGTTCTTGGGAGGATCATCTTCATTTGGTAGAGTTTTCATACAACAACAGCTACCAAGCCAGTATCGAGATATCACTGTTTGAGGCGTTATATGGATGGAGATGCTGCACTTCGTTATTATGGGATAATGTGGGTGAGAGAGCTTTATTGGGCCCAGAGATGGTAGTGGATGCAGCTGAGAAGGTGAAGCTCATCAGGGATAGACTTCGAGTGGCGCAGGACAGACAGCGGCATTGGGCTGATAGCCACCGGAGACCTTTGGAGTTTGAGGTATAGATTTTATTTTGTATTGCTTGTGATTGTTTGTCTTTGTTGAGTGCTAATGTTGTGTTTCGTGCTAGGTTGGCGGTCTGGTTTTCTTGAAGATTTCTTCGACACATGGCACGATTCGTTTCGTCGGAGGCGGAAAGCTTAGTCCGCGATTCATCGGACCTTTCAGTATTCTTGAGAGGGTCGATACAGTTGTATACAAACTAGACTTACCACCTGCTTTGGAGGGAGTGCACAATATATTTTACGTGTTGCAGCTGAAATGGTACATGGCAGATCCCAGTCATGTATTGAATCACTCGGAGATAGATGTCGGCCCTACTCTTAGCTATCCATAGCAGCCAGTTGAGATTCTGGATCGGAGAGAGAATGTGCTGAGGAACCAAACGATTCCTTTGGTGCGCATAGCATAGAGGCATTACTCGCCAAGAGAGAGTACCTGGGAGCGAGAGGCCGAGATGCGCGAGTGATATCCATATATGTTCGAGCCGTGAGATAAATTCTTTCTTGCATTGTATTGATTGCTTTTGGTAGTTAGTTTCTTCCTTAATTTCGAGGATAAAATTTTTCTAAGGTGGATAGGATTGTCACCCTCAGTTTTTCAATCAAGGGTAGTTTGATAATTGACACGAGTATTTTTAATTTTAGGATTTATTGTATTTAAATATTGTGTATGTGTATTATCTATTTACTGTATTATTTATTTATTATTAGATGCTAGATTATTTTGGACTTGTGTAGTGGACCTAACTAATTAATTAGATGCATAAACCCAATATTTTATTTGGTTTAGATTGAGCCCAATAATTAGGCTCATGGATTAGGAGGATGAATTAATTAGTGAAACCATTAGACTAGAACCTTTCCTCCTTAATTAATTTCTTCATGAGAGGCCCCAAGGGGTAAATTGGATATTTCATAATGACTTGGGAGAAGGGTATATGGTCGGCCACCTCTAGGAGGAGAGAGAGTGTCTCTCATTTAATTTTTTATTTGCAATTAGATCTAGATTTTCCTCCTTTCAAATTTTTTTCATTCCTTCATCTTTTTCTCACAAATTTCTTTCCTATTCTTTAATTGAGACTACTACAATAAGGATCTACAAGAATGAAGCAAGATCTACAAAGAGGAGGCCAAGATCTACAAAAAGGAGGCTACATTCTACATTTGGAGATTTTTATTAGGAATCCATCTCCCAATAGGTATATTTCAGTTTTCTCTCTTTTATTAGGTTCTAAATCTGAGTTCTAACCCTGAAAAATCACCCCACATGCATAGGATATCTATAGGAATTGGTTTTAGGTTCATAGGAGACCTATGGTGGAAGTTATGTGTGTTTTTGTATCAATTTTGGGAGAAATTTGAGATTGGCACATGTGGTGTTTGTCAATTGATCAAATAGATCAATATGACATGTGATTGATTATTTTTTAGTAGTGTTGTATCCATAATTGGGTACGTATAGGCCGTATCTCGTCAATTTGGCGATACGGGTAATTTTTGGGGGTTTTCCTTCGACACGGAAATTTGTGCATATTACTTCTTGACACGAACACGTAGTTGTGTATATTATTGTTCGTATAGTTCATAATTAGTATTCTAGACTTGCTCGTATCCTTTGGGATGCGTTTGGTTGTGTGGTGGAGCCGTATCGCAAGCGTATCATAGAATGAGTGTGATACAGGTGCGGTGCACTCCACGTGTTTGCTTTATTATCTTTATTTCTATATGTACTTGTGTATATATATCATAGATTATATATATATATATATATATATATATATATATATATATATATATATATATATATATATATATATATATATATATATATATATATATATATATCATATTGTATAGTTGAGTATTTATAGCTAAGTATACATATAGCTAAGTGTATCTATATGTACTATGTAAGTGTACATGTTACTATATCTATATGTATATATATATGTATGTTGGAATATATATATGGGTATATATGTAAGTGTGTTGATATATCTATGTATATGTATATATATATATATATATATATATATATATATATATATATATATATATATGTTGTGTACTATGTGTATAGGTGTGAGGGATATAGCTATATGTGTATATGAGTTTTTGTGTATATATGTCTATACATATATATGAGAGAATGTATCTATATACATATATAGATTGAGATACTTATTCATATATATATATATATATATATATATATATATATATATATATATATATAGCAGTTATATAGATGTGTGTGATATGTGTTTGAGTTGTGTGTGTGTGTGTGAGTGTGTGTAAGTGAGGACTCGGGCACAGTGGCAGCAAGAGGGGAGAGACACTGTGCAGTGCACAACATGGAGTGCACAGGAAAGATGCAGCCTCGAGCTGTTGCATCAATGCGCAGCCAAGGCATGCAGTGCAGGTAGCCAACTGAAGGGGCGAAAACCCTGTATCAGCTCTGTATCAGAGAACTACAACAGCAGGAACATAACAGATTGAGTACTGCACACATCATCAATTGCAGTATCAGTATATGTAGTGTGCAACAAGGTATCAACTGAGCCAAGAGCAGGCACTCGTACAGTCTTCAGAGAGAGCTACTGCAGTAGTAGTATGCAACAACCACAGGAAGCTCACTAACACCTCGTGCACAACAACTGTAGAGAATACTTCAACAAAGGAGAGTATGCAGTGAACCATCAGCAAGGAGATGAGCCATTCATCAGTGCACAACACTGGCAGTATACACATCGGTGCACAACACAATACCTGTAGAGTATCAGTGTATCAGTTCATGTGTATCATTAATATATATGGGTTAGTGGTTTGTAGTATAGCTAGATGGTTAGTATATATGACTAATAGTCTAGATAGTTAGAATTTTTAGTATATATATATATATATATATATATATATATATATATATATATAAAAAAGTTATTTGTATGTAGCTATATGTACTAGTAAACATTATATATAGTTAGATATGTATACTAGTAGGTATATATGTTAGTAGTTAATATATTAATTTAGTTAGTACATGAGGTATTAACTATATATTAGCTATACTCACTAGGTTTTGAATTACCTTGGGATACCAAGGTAATATCAAGGTAATGGGTCGATGCTCAAGGTATTGGGTTTGAGTATCGAGATAGGTGTGTGGTATTGTGATACGCATTGGTGCAAGGCCAAGGTATCATAATTT
Organism: Iris macrosiphon; assembly: GCA_036927795.1. NCBI lineage: Eukaryota > Viridiplantae > Streptophyta > Magnoliopsida > Asparagales > Iridaceae > Iris > Iris macrosiphon. The sequence goes on along the minus strand of JAYESA010000017.1, from coordinate 40,189,839 downwards.
CAGTAATTAGTTAGATGCTATATATCTTGACTTATATATATATATATATATATATATATATATATATATATATATATATATATATATATATATATATATATATATATATATATATATATATATATATATATACAAATTACTATTTTCATATATTAAACTTGCGCATCTTAGGATACGATATTTTGTGTATTTCATAGTATCGTAGATTAGCTAGTATAGCTTAGTTTTATAGCGTATCGACCTAGTATCCTAGGGTTAGACTCATACAACCTATAATTAGTCGATTTAACTTAGAAATGGCTTTATGCTCTAGAATTACATCAGTTTAACTTATTTTTATTTTTGAATCTTATATTGATGCAACGTACCATATATAGGTCTGTGTGACACCAGCTTGGGCATCGAGAGACACACCTTGCTCAGGACTTCAAGCGAGTAAATTTCTTTAATATTTTTTAATTCATAATAGTGTATATATGCATGTTCTAGAATTGTATACTTGATTCTGACACAGTGATTTCACTGACTCGTACTACATGGATCCCGTCAGGAGATATTATCCCCTACCGTATTTAGCGGGTACTCCTGTACATGTATTTTATCGTGTACATTGGGTATTAATTTATATTTCGTGTTCACATATTGCTCGTATTCAGTATGCTTATTCATGTAAACATACTTCTCGTGTTCAGTGTGATTATATTCGTGTACACCCACTGCTCGTATTCAGTGGTCATATTCGTGTTCGTAGCATATCGTGATTAGATCCATTGATATTAGTTGGGGATGGAAGAGTAAGAGTTGATTATGTGATCAAAGCCCCATTATTCATCGTGTACATTCTGATTACATACCACACTTGTAATTGTCTTACCTTATTGATCATGTTCACCCAAACTGATCACATAATGAACTTGTATTCTGAGGCACATTAGTTAGATTGCAGTTATTTTATCATATTGCAGATATTCATATTGTTGTTCTATATTCTCGTACATTACATGTATACCTATTGTTCATTCATTCATATGTTTAGTGTTCTTGTATTTTATTTCTATTATCTATTTTATATGCTCGATTATGTTATTGAAACTGCTTTCAGAGGTATGTACTTTGCTCCAATCCTGACTGAATATATTTTTCCAGATGATTGACTTATAGAGCAGTGTCCCACATTCTACGAGTCGCAGGACAGTATACCTTTAGAGGATACTCTTATAGACCAGGAGGACTTAGTTGCAGAGCTCAATGAAGTTTAGTTTATTTGTGTTGGCCTGTATTATACTTTTGTGGAGATTCATAGTTTATATATTATTTTAGATTGTGGATTGTATCATGATTTCTTTCCTTCGCTATTCTATTCGTGCTTTATCTTTCTTAGTTTATTTTATGATTGAGATTAGTTATACTTGTGAGATACCATATTGTTCCTCCGTTTGGAGTTGAGATGATTGACAGGTACCATATTATATTGTTAAGATATTAGATAGTTAAAAATGACACAGACAATATTCTACCACCGATGCTGCAGCGTAGGCTGGGCGTAACCACGTACTCGTGCCCGAATATCCAGGTGTGGGTCATGACAGAAAGGTCCGATGAATCGCTGACTAAGCTTTCCGCCTCTACCGAAATGAATCATGCCTCGTATCGGAGAAATCCTCAAAAATACCAAACTACCAACCTAGAATAAAATATAAGCTTAAGAACTTAATCTATAAGAACAACCAATAACAAGAACAAAACAAAAAATCTAAAACTATACCTCAAACTCTAAAGGTCTCCGGTGGCTATCGGCCCAATGCCACTGTCTGTCCTGCGCCACTCGAAGGCTGTCTCTGATCAGCTTAACCTTCTCCACTGAATCCACAACCATCTCTGGCCCTAACAAAACTCTCTCTCCAATATTATCCCATGACAAGGGAGTACGATATCTCCGACCGTACTGAACGTCAAATGGTGACATCTCTATACTAGCCTGGTAGCTATTGTTGTAAGCAAACTCTACCAAATGGAGATGGTCCTCCCACTCTTGAAATCTAGTACACAAGTATGAAGCATATCCTCGAGAGTATGAATAGTCCTCTCTGACTGCCCATCTGTCTGGGGGTGATATGCAGTACTGAACTTGAGCTGGGTGCCAAAACTCGCCTGTAAACTCCTCCAGAACTGAGAAATAAAATAACTATCCTGATCTGAGATTATGCTGATGGAAACTCCATGTATCCTGACGATCTACCTCATATACATCTCTGCCAACTTCTCTGTAGATAAACCCACCTTAAAAGGCAAAAAGTGGGCCGACTTGGTCAACCTGTCAATGATGACCCAAATTGCGTCTTTTCCTCCTGGAGATCGTGGAAGTTCGGACACAAAATCCATAGTAATGTGCTTCTACTTCCATTCTGGAATGGATAATGGCTGAAGTAAACCTCCTGGCCTCTGCCTCTCTGCTTTCACATGCTGGCACACTAAGCATCTGGATACAAATTGTGCCACATTCCTCTTCATGCCATACCACTACACACTCTCTCGCATATCTCGATATATCTTGTTGGCACCTGGATGTATGGAATACTGAGAGCGATGCGCTTCCTTCAATACCTCCTCACGCAGCTCCCCACTAGGCACACATAATCTAACACCATGCCACAAAGAACCATCCTCAGCAATGGTGAAATCATCCTCTAATCCTGCTCTCACCTGAGCTCTGATGCTCCTCAGAGATACATCCTCATACTGGGCTGCCTTGATCCCGTCCATCAACCCTGAGTGTATCTGCAACCCCCACATCTGCATAGCAAAACCAGGAACTATTACCTCAATTCCCAAGCTTTTTAAGTCCTCCAACAAATATCGATCATGTGTCAACAACATAGCTACCAAATATCTGCTCAAGGCATCGACAACTACATTAGCTTTTCTAGGATGATACTGCAAAGATATGTCAAAATCCTTCCTCAGTTCCAACCCCCGATGCTGCCTCATGTTCAACTCCTTCTGTGTGAAAACGTACTTCAAGCTCTTGTGGTCTGTGAAGATCTCCACACGCTCTCCGTACAAATAGTGTTTCCATAACTTCAGGGCAAAGATGACTGCTGCCAACTCCAAATCGTGGGTAGGATAGTTCTTCTTAAGAGGACGCAATTGTCTGGATGCATAGGCAATCACTTTCCCATTCTGCTGAAGAACACAACCTAGACCTTTTTGTAAAACCCCTAATCCTAAAAATCGTATTAATCTATTTTTTAATTAATTAATAATTGAATTATAGTAATTATGAGCTAAATAAAATAGAATTTATTTAATTTTTATTTTAGGCGTTTGTGCATTTAGAAAATTTATGGAGCCATTATAAATTTTTCCTAATTTATTCCATGTAGGAGACCCTTTGGACAGTTGCTAGCTTAATCGTATACAATAATATAAATTATAGATTTTCCTATATATATATATATATATATATATATATATATATATATATATATATATATATATATATATATACGCATATAGTTAAATAGAAAAGAAAGGAAATTAGAAATAGTAATTAGAAAATAGAATTAGAAAAAGAAAGAAAAGAAAAAGAAATATAATTGATAACGGGTCTCAAACCCAAACCCTTACTATTCAAACCCTAACCCAATAAAAACCCTACCCGACCCCTTAGACCCCGCTACCCGTGTAATCAGCAGCATCCGCTGCCAATTCTCCAGCGGCCCGTAAGAGCAGTTCGACCCCCCCCCCCTTTTTGTGTATATATATACTATTCAGTTGTAAACCCTAAACCCTAACCCTAAGATCTCCATCTGACCTACGACTGCCGCCCAGCCTTGACACCACCGTCGCGTCGCCGGAGCCGCCTTCAGCCGCCTGGATCGCCGATCGCCGCGACCCGAACACCGTACGCGACAGATTTTTGAACAGCGACGTACATGTGTTCACGTGCTGTTTTTCGTCTCCTCGCTCGACCAAACTCAATCCCGTATTCATCGGTATGTTCACAACTTAACCCCCTTCAATATCTGTACATTAGTTGACCTCGAACAACGTATAAACCTAGGCAAAAATAGCGACCAAGTTGGCAAAAAACGTTAACTTTTGGGTATCGCAGAAAACTACGGTAACTACCTATGTTCACGGATTCGTATCTCCCACCACAGAGATCCGAATTCGGTTTTTTTTTTGGTATGCGGAGACCACTTGACCTAGTTTAATTTTTGTTATTTATATTAAATTATTAACTGCTGGGTGTAGAATTAAATTCGTTAAAAAACCCCAAAAACTTACTTTTTTCAGATTTCCAAAAATTGTGATACGGAGCACGTCCCGCCAAACGGGACCACCCCGTCGTGTACCAAGTATACCAAAAGGTGCGCGCAGCATACCCGTACATGTGAGATTTTACGAAAACTAATTTGGACGCGTGTGCGCGTCGAAATCAGTCCGTATCCGCAACAAATCCCTCGTGTCATAATTTTTGTAAAAGCCCTGCGCATTTAGTGCACGCTCGTCAGATTGCGACAAAACTTATGCTGCTGGACTCGTGGTATCGCGCTGGTCCTGTGACCCAATTTTTACGCAATTCTGAGACAGTTGACCGAGTCGCCAATTGGCGGGCCCCACGGTTGATTTTTTGGGCAAAATTGTGTTCGGCTCACTGGAATCCACATTTGGACATACCATTGAGTTTGTATTGACATTTAGAATTGGGTTGACCTATAATTTGTCCTATTTAGAGACCTTTACTCCTGGCACGCTTTTTGGTGCAAGGTGGCCCATATATGGAGCCCGCTTTGACCCGAAATTACCGTTTTGTCCATGTATCTAAATTGGACGAAAGGTTAGTATTTTCTAGCTATTTTGCTTATTCTAAAAATATTGGTGATATTTATTCAGCATCCGGAGACGTTCATTCTGAGGCCGTAGATTCTGATCTTGTGTGCTTGACTTTTGGACGTTATACTTTGCAGCTTTCTTACCAGGCAAGATACCTTGCCATATTGCTTACAGTATTTTGTATGCTTAGTATATTTTTGTATATTTATTATATTTTTGTATATTTATTGCATGTGTAGTTCGTTTAGTCATTACTATATATATTAGATATGTTGACACACACTTGATACCTAGTATCATGAGAGGACAATCATTAGGCGTATGGGCTTTTAACCACTCTAGTAAACCGTAGTATATAGCTCGCACTACGGGCATGTGTTGCATTGGTCGCTACCCCCATGGTATGTCAATTTCTGATGTCCATTGACGTGTGTGTGAGTTGTGAGATTTAGATCGAGTAGCCTACCCTTGCCCATACGTCGAAAAGTTGTCCTCATTTGCATTCATATAGATTGTCTTGTACAGCGTACTTATATATTTTCAAACATTATGCATGTTTACTGTATTCAAATTGGCATGCTTCTATGTATCTTGTTACGTCCCTCTGAGGACATGGTCCCTTTCCAGGTGTAGATGTTCATGACTTTTCGCAGGAGCACGGATCAGGACTTACCACTTATCTCTTCCGAGGAGGTCTTACCTTCTGAGCATCAGTGATTATCTCTAGCGAGGGATCCCTTCGCCGATACCTTTATATCATCATCTCATTTATATTAGAGATTTATCCTTCTCTCTCATGTTAGTATTGATATAGTCATTGGTAGTGGATTTGTCTTCACCCGACTATTAGTTTTGGATTATTCAGACTCATTATTCTAGTTTAGTTATTTCTTTCTATGACTTATTGTGTGGATGAGATTAGTATTTCTGTGACTTGTGACACTATATTTATACCATATGTGAGTTTATATTCATATTACAGCGTACGTGTGTATTATGGTATCCATATATTAGAGTTGCCATATACATACGGCTGGCATGCTTACGTGTTCCTGGTCCTACGTATTTTTGGACTGGGGCATGACATATTTTTGTGGTGCCTCATGCAGGTCGAGAGCATATTGTCTCGGTTACGTTACTGTACCGAGCAAGCCTGCGCTTAGGATTAGAATATAGGATCTCATCCACTTACTTAATCACCTCCCTTGATTTCGTTTCCCATTCTCATTTGATTACTTGCATTACATCTTGCGTGATCCCTTCTCTACGTCAATCTTATCTTATCTTTCGTGCTTGATAGGGGTTATGAAGATAATTTATACCAAGAATATATACTCTAGTATGCAATAACACTATTAGTTAAATTATTGTAAGTTGGGTAGTATGCCTCATAACCTAGTAACACATAGACCTATTGCCCCATTAATAAAGTGTAATTGAATGACACCAACTATAGACTTGCATAAAAAGATAGTGTTTACCCAGACTGTAGAACTTAGAGGCCCATATACCCATTTGGTTGACTAGAAACCTTGACAAGTAGTTAGGATGGCAACTGTAGAGGCACAACACCGATCTTCTTGGTGAACTTAGATTATTCTGTACCTTCCTCCATCATAATCAAGCATACTTATATTTTTACTACCTTGACTTATGCTGCTATTAAGTTCCCTTTACTAGGGGGTATTTGTCTGGTCTCAGTAGAAAACAAGGTATGCTGCAAAATTTACGAGAATCTCTCATTTTAATTGGTCCTTCCTGGGCATGGGCATCTCTTATAATCCTTCCAAGCGGTCGAATTGAATTGGTCGCATCTGCCTTCCCGCTAAAATCTCCGTTATGAGTTCTCTTCTTACTGACAGAAGCCAACCGAGACTTCGAAATCTGATTGGTGATAGACTGACTGGATACTCGATTTAGAAACTGAAAATATTTTGCAAAGCAAAGTTCAAAACGACAAAAGTGATTAATCATGAGAAACTGAAAAAAGATGATGGCGGGGAAATCCGCTTTACTAAATCATTCGATCGAGGATTTGGCCAGTTCGGGTAACATTAGGGCTGTTCCATAACAATTCTCTCATAATTTGATCTATACGTTCTTCCACCTGGTTTTTTCCATTATTTTATTTTCCAGCACTACCTTTCTCAGTTTGACTCTTCCAGGGAGCGATAGCCACCGTACCGATTGCTTCAGTTCAATTCTATTATTTAAGGTAGGCATGAAACCTGTACCCTTTCTCTATTGGGCAGATCCAATCAATTGCAGAAAATGCTTTGAGCTCAACACCCTCGCTTGATTAGCTGGAACATTACGCCAATAGGTGGGTTTGAGGATAGTAAGTCAGAGGTTCCGTTCAATAGAAGGCACAACTTGAACTTGTGCATGCAACTCTATCTTTACTTTTCTCGGTGAATCCTTAGCCTAGTTTTGCAAGCTTATTCTTTTATTGAGCTTGTTCATGACAATGTATTATTGGGGGCCCACACTAATACATTGTCTAAATCAGAATCGGTGTATTATGGTCTGATCAACCGAAGTGCACTTGGTTAGCTCTTTGTATCACTACTTTATGTGGATTGAGATATAGTTGACTTAACTTGTTAAACAAACATACTTGCCCTCTAGACTGGTCAGAGCATATCATATTATGTACATAACTGTTCTGATATAAACATGCATATAGGAATTTACCCAAAATAAGATTTTAATCCACAACTGCCTTGGCAACTCCCTTTCAAAATTCTATAATCCCTTTGAATCTCGTACTTGTATTCTGTCATCTCCTCCTTGAAATTCTTTATTGTTGATTTACGTCTTCCCCTATTTCAGAAAGACGAACGTTCGTGCTTAGTATAAGTTGATACACGGATGGTACCAGATATACTCCATAGGCCAAGCACTCATGATGACAAACAAGAGAGCGCAGGCACGAAAAGCCGTAGATACAGGTACGACCTTAGCTATATGTGTCATTTTATACTCATGACCCCCTATATAACACGAGATCTTAGGTGCATAGTAGACATAGAATTATATATAGGGTGGTTTAGCAGTTATGAGGATATATTGATATTCTACCCAAGTGGCATACACGCGATGCCAATAGATGACGTGAGTAGCAGTAGTAGTATTCTCCTTTCTATCACCATCTCGCCCCCTTGGGTGACTCATCTTCTCTTCCATCTCTATCCCTTATGTCATGCTAAATTCTTCCTATCATAGTCGTATCTTTTTGCGCCACTATAAACTGTTTGAATTACTTCAACCTCACCCTTATTTGTTAGTTAAAAATATAAATGGTTTACTAAATGATTAATAACTAAAAGATAAGTAATAACGATAACCCTTATATATATGCACTATAGCAATATCTGTATTCTTTTATTAATTTAACCCTTAAGTAGCATCATTTAGCCCAATAAGAATCTGTTAGATTGTTGAATTAGTTCATACTTCCAATAGTTTTATAAAGTTAGTCAAGACCTTAATTGTTACCCTAAAAAACCTAGACTAAACCTAGAAAAGAGTTGAAGGCACTGTTACGAACTGACAACTATAACAAATCGCTGGCAAGGTAGCGACAGCTGCAGCTAGACCGTTGTAGTAGAGTAGTCGAAGTATTTGCAGACATATTGGTCAGGTGGCATGAAAGTATTAGACTACGATACTTGACGGTTACAAAAAAAAATTATGGTTGTGAGATTCAAGACAAGTACCCCAAGATTCTTGACCCAATAAATATATTCGTCTTACAACCAAGACAATAGCCTCAAAAGGCTGTGACTACTAGTAGAACTCTTGTAAGTTGGGTAGTGTAGACGAGTTAGAGGATAATAGGATAGTGTATGGACAATAAATGAGAAGTGTTAGAATGACAGACCATGACTTTTAGGAAGTACCGCTAGATAGCAATATAGTATAATAGCTATAGTAATTATTATGAATATGGGTTAGTGTCAATTTCGAGGACAAAATTTTTATAAGTTGGGTAGAATGTAAAACCTCTAATCCTAAAAACCGTATTAATCTATTTTTTAATTAATTATTAATTAAATTATAGTAATTATGAGCTAAATAAGGGAAATAGAATTTATTTAATTTTTATTTTAGGCGTTTGTGCATTTAGAAGATTTATGGAGCCATAATAAATTTTTCCTAATTTCTTCCATATAGGAGACCCTTTGGACAGTTGCTAGCCTAATGGTATGCAATAATATAAATTATAGAATTTTCCTATATATATATATATATATATATATATATATATATATATATAGTTAAATAGAAAAGAAAGGAAATTAGAAATAGTAATTAGAAAATAGAATTAGAATTAGAAAAAGAAAGAAAATAAAAGAAATAGAATTGATAATGGGTCTCAAACCCAAACCCTTACTATTCAAACCCTAACCCAATAAAAACCCTACCCGGCCCCTTAGACCTCGCTACCCGTGTAATCAGCAGCATCCGCTGCCAATTCTCCAGCGGCCCGCGCGAGCAGTTCGACCCCCCCCTTTTGTGTATATATATACTATTCAGTTGTAAACCCTAAACCCTAACCCTAAGATCTCCATCTGACCTACGACCACCGCCCAGCCTCGACACCACCGCCGCGTCGCGGGAGCCGCCTTCAGCCGCCTGGATCGCCGTTCGCCGCGACCGCGCACACCGCGCGCGACAGATTTTTGAACAGCGACGTACCTGTGTTCACGTACTGTTTTCTGTCTCCTCGCTAGACCAAACTCGACCTCGTATTCACCGGTATGTTCACGACTTAACCTCCTTCAATATCTGTGCATTAGTTGACCTCGAACAGCGCGTAAACCTAGGCAAAAACAGTGACCAAGTTGGCAAAAAACGATAACTTTTGGGTAACCCAGAAAACTGCGATAACTACCTATGTTCACGGATTCTTATCTCCCACCACAGAGATTCAAATTCGGTTTTTCTTTTTGGTATGCGGAGACCACTTGACCTAGTTTAATTTTTGTTATTTACATTAAATTATTAACTACTGTGTGTAGAATTAAATTCGTTGGAAAACCCCAAAAACCTACTTTTTCCAGATTTCCAAAAATTGTGATACGGAGCGCACCCCACCAAACGGGACCGCCCCGTCGTGTACCAAGTGTACCAAAAGGTGCGCACAGCGTACCCGAACATGTAAGATTTCACAAAAACTGATTTGGACGCATGTGCGCGTCGGAATCAGCCCGTATCCGCAGCAAATCTTTCATATCGTAATTTTTACAAAAGTCCTGCGCATTTAGTGCACGCTCGTCAGATTGTGACAAAACTTATGTCGCTGGACTCGTGGTATCGCGCTGGTCCTGTGACCCAATTTTTATGCAATTCTGAGATAGTTGACCAAGTCGCCAATTGACGGGCCCCACTGTTGATTTTTTGGGCGAAATTGTGTTCGGCTCACCGGAATCCACATTTGGACATACCATTGAGTTCGTATTGACGTTTATAATTGGTTTGATCTTTACCCCTGGCACGCTTTTCGGTACAAGATAGCCGACATGTGGAGCCCGCTTTGACCCAAAATTATCGTTTTGCCCCTGTATCCAAATTGGACGAAAGGGTAGTATTTTCTAGCTATTTTGCTTATTCTGGAAATATTAGTGATATTTATTTCAGCATCCGAAGACGTTTATTCTGAGGCCGTAGCTTCTGATCCTGTATGCTTGACTTCTAGACGTTACACTTTGCAGCTTTCTTACCAGGCAAGATACATTGCCAAATTGCTTACAGTATTTTGCATGCTTAGTATATTTATGTATATTTATTATATTTCTGTATATTCATTGCATGTGTAGTTCGTTCAGTCATTACTATATATATTAGAAATGTTGACACACACTTGACACCTAGTATCATGAGAGGACAATTATTAGGCGTATGGGCTTTTAAACACTCTAATAAACTATATTATATAGCTTGCACTATGGGCGTGTATCGCGCTGGTCGCTACCCCCGCGGTATGTCGATTTCTGGAGTCTCGCTGGTCGTTACCCCCACGGTATGTCGATTTCTGATGTCCATTGACGTGTGTGTGAGTTGTGAGATTTAGATCGAGTAGCCTACCCTTGCCCATACGTCAAAAAGTTGTCCTCATTTACATTCATATAGATTATCTTGTACAGCGTACTTATATATTTTCAAACATTATGCATGTTTACTGTATTCAAATTAGCATGCTTCTATGTATCTTGTTACGTTCCTCTGAGGACCTGGTCCCTTTCCAGGTGTAGATGTTCATGACTTTTCGCAGGAGCACGAATCAGGACTTACCACTTATCTCTTCCGAGGAGGTCTTACCTTCTGAGCATCAGTGATTATCTCTAGCGAGGGATCCCTTCGCTGATACCTTTATATCATTATCTCATTTATATTGGAGATTTATCCTTCTCTGTCATGTTAGTATTGATATAGTCATTGGTAGTGGATTTGTATCCACCCGACTATTTAGTTTTGGATTATTCAGACTCATTATTCTAGTTTAGTTATTTCTTTCTATGACTTGTTGTATGGATGAGATTAGTATTTCTGTGACTTGTGACACTATATTTATACCACATGTGAGTTTATATTCATATTACAGCGTACGTGTGTATTATGGTATCCATATATTGGAGTTGCCATATACATACGGCTGGTATGCTTACGTGTTCCTGGTCCTACGTATTTTAGGACTGGGGCGTGATACTTTTTTCGATGCATCACTATAAATAGTGAAACCTCCAGACCCTAATGGCAACGTCAAAATTGGAGCAGACGTCAACCTCTTCTTCAATTCCTTAAAAGCAACATTTTGTCCAAACAAACTCTACATCCTTCCTGGTGAGTCTGGTCATCGCCTCGGCAATCCTCAAAAAATTTTGCACAAACTTCCTGTAGTAGCCTGCCAATCCCAAGAAACTCCTGATCTCTGCTACTGAACTCAGGGTCTTCTAAGACTCCACTGTTGTGATCTTCTTAGGATCCACTGAAATACCATCACCATTCATAATATATTCTAAGAACTCTACCTTGTCCAGGAAGAACTCATACTTGGACAGCTTCCCATACAATTTCTCCTTCCTCAGCACATCCAACACAATCCGCAAATACTCCTCGTGCTTCTCTGGTGTATTCAAGTATATGAGTATGTCATCGATGAACAACACCACAAACTTGTCAAGGTACTGATGGAACACCTTGTTCATCAAATTCATAAACACTATCGGGGCATTAGTTAACCCAAACGGCATCACCATAAACTCATACTGACCATACCGAGTTCTAAAAATAGTCATTGGTATGTCCTCCGACTTCACTTTCACCTGGTGGTAGCCTGATCTCAATTCTATCTTAGAAAACACCTTGGCACCACGCAACTGATCAAACAAGTCATCAATCCGTGGCAAAGGATATTTATTCTTGATAGTGAGATTATTCAATGCCCTGTAGTCAATGCACATGCGCACTGATCCCTCCTTCTTCGGTACAGACAATACTGGGACTCCCCACGGTGAAGAACTCGATATAATAAACCCCTTATCCTATAATTCGTCCACCTGCTTCTTCAGCTCGACCAGTTCGCTGTTGTTTACTGTATAGACATGTTATGAAATTATTTTTGCACCTGGCACCAAGTCTATAGAGAATTCAATATCTCGATATGGTGGCAATCCTGGCAATTCCTCAGAAAATACATCCAAGAACTCTGCTATCAACGGATGCGACAACTCTTTGTCTTCCATCATATCTCCACAGATAATGCCTTCTCTCTGCTCTGCAGCTCCTCTAGCAAACTCAAACTCTGGCTCTCCTAGCGGACCAAACAAAACTCTACCTCCTCCATAATCTATACTAGCACGGTGCCTACTCAACCAATCTATCCCGAGTACAATATCGTAGCTCAGAAGTGGCATTACAAGTAGACACGCACTCAACTTCTGGCCTCCCAGAGTAACTCTTCGATCCTTGCAAATATCATTAACCAGGATAATGCCTTCCCCGGTCATGATCTTGCAAGTCCTAAGCAAAGACTCAGCTACTAAACCATGCTTCAAAGCAAAAGAAACAGATACAAAACTATAGAAAGCACCACTATCAAATAAAGCTAAAGCTGGAATAGAATCAAGAAGAATAGAACCTGCGATGACATCTCCGGTGGGCTCGACCTCCTCGACTGTCATAGCGAACGCTCGTCCCTGACGTGCACCTCCCTGATATTGGTGCTGGGCATAACACTGCTGCTGGGTCGGAAGTGGTGGTCCCCTCGGCTGTACTGTAGGTGGTCTCGCCTGTGTCCTCGGAGATGGAGCTGCTCCCTGAACTATACGACAAGGATTGGAAGAACTCTCTCTCAGCTGATGCCCTTCAATACCATAATACAAACAAACTCCCAATCTCTTCCTGCAAACTTCCCAGATATGGCTAGGCTTCTTGCAGAAGTGACAGGAAGCTTGTTGTAACTGTCTCTGTTGCTGCGGTGCCTGGTGAAACGATACCCTAGCTGGAGTCTGGTGCTGCTGCGGCTGCGGAAAAGGCCTAGACTAGAAATGAGGACGCTTGGCAGATAATGTCCTGCTGTTAGCCCCCAGAAAAGAATTACGATCTCTCTTGGGCTTTAAACCTAACTCTCGCTCAACCTTGCGTGCCTCCGCAAGTATCTCCTAGTAGGTCTCATAAAAAGACGGAATAAGGATCTTCACTTCCCAGTTTATACCCTCGTAAAACAGAATAGCTTGAACCTCCGGCTCTCTCACCAAATACTCCACAAATTGGCTCAGCCTGCCAAACTCTGTAGCGTATTCCTCCACAGACATGCTTCCCTGAATGAGGCTCTCAAACTGCCTCCCAAAGTCTAACATGTCTATCTGAGTGAAGAACTTCTTCTTGAAGAGTTCCTTGAACACCTCCCAAGACTGTCCTGTGTCAACAAGAATTGGATCATTCCTGAACCAAGTGTGGGCGATGTCAAACAGCTGAAGTCCTACCGCCTCAACCTTCAGATCCTCAGAAAGATGGGACACCCTCATAAGACACTCAATGTCCTTGAGGCAATCATCAGCATAGACAATGCCCTCCATCCCCTTGAAGACCCAAGGCTCCAGCTTTTTGAAGTCCTGAATGTTTCCTGGCCAAAGCTGAGCAACCTGAGGAGCAACTTGCTGCTGGACCAGAACTTCTCTCTCTACTACGACACGAGCAAGCTGATGAGCACTCTAGATGTCCTGCCGCAAGACTTCGGTATGCCTCTGGTATGCCTTAGACTGAGCCCTCTGCGCCTCCAATATCTCGCAAAATAGTGTGAACATCTGCGTCGCATCTGCTAGCACGGAAGGTGGAGGTGGAAGTCCCTCAGATACAGCCCGCACTCCAATCACCAAAGAAGTGACTGGTGCAGGCCCTCGGGAAGTCGCAGACCTCTCAGAAGCTGCTCTCCCCAGCTGTGATCTAGTCTTAGGCGGCATCCTGAGACAAAGTGAAAGAAAGAATCAGTATGGCACATGATGTAAGACACTCAAAGAAAGAACAGTTTAAAGATTAAATATTAATATCAAGAAAGAATAGTTAAATGAATCAAAAAAGTTTTTCCTAGATGTGATTGAGTATTCTCAGCCTATAGCCTATATCCTATATCCTAAAACAGGCTCATAATAGCACTCAAATAAGAGCACCACTATGAATCGCACTAGTTGCGACCTCGAAGACCTACATGGACCACCACTAAAAATGTGTCATGACCCGCACCCGGTGTAGGGATGCAAGTCGGGAACAACGCCCAGCCTACGCCGCAGAATCGACGGTAGAACGTTGTTTGGGTAATCTATCTAGCAATATAATAAGTCACCAACAATATCAATATACTCAATCACAGATCTAAGATGGAGAATAGCACGAATATGATATTCATAATACAACTCATGAGTCAAAATAATAACATCAATGAGTGAGAAAATACTAAACAGTAAGCTGGAGACAAATACAGTACAAGAGAATAACTAAGAAGCTACAAGTCCCGGGTCATCTGTCTCAGTCGGGATGAGTCCCTCCTAAGCCAGGGTCTCTGGCTCTAAGCCCACAACATCATGAGGCCCGTAATGAGTAGGGTACCACCCCTTAGTGTCATTTGGGAAAAATATATCCAATCAGGAAATGAGCATAGTACATCTCTAACCGTAGTTCTAATCAATGATATAAACTATGTAACAGTAAATAGATGTGAATATACAAGATTCAACAATAGATACAAGAGATATACAATAAAGAAAATACTGGAAATAAATACAAGAATGAACAATATGGCAATGAACAAAAATACTAATGACTAAGCGAGTGAGTACTAGCTTTAACATGTGATCGACTTGGGAACTTGCACAAGGAACTTGTATAAGGATAAGGGGCTGGCTAGTCATATGTGCGGTGTATGACCAACACTCACAAGGAATAAAATATGCACAAAGAGGGTATGATCACATATCTACACTAAACTACTTTCCACCCTTACTGGTATAGTAGATCCAACCATGGTACGTCATGACACGGGTTTCCACAAGAAGGGCGCTACTCTCCTCATGAACCAATGTAAGTACATGTACAAGAACAATAATAAAATAATGCTTGCACAAGATATACCATAAATACCAAGGAATAACATCTCATGACAAGATCCGGATATACCAATTCGTGTAACCATCGTATCAAAAAATCAAGGATATCTATACTAGATATAATGAACATAGAGAATATCATAAACGAGAAGCTATCAGAGAATGTACTTGCATGAAACATGGTGCACAGTATCATAGATGTTCGATACGATGCCTCAAAGACCTAGATATGGAATATAATATCAATACAAGGTTTCAGAATAAAAATAAGTTAAATTGGTCAACATCTAGGTCAAAGAGTTATTTCCAAGTCAAAATAGTCAAACTAGGTCAACTCTAAGTTAAATCGATCAAACTTGGTCAAACTACCTATTTCTAGGTTGTATGAGTCTATCCCTATGATATTGGGTCCATACACTAAGAATCTAGGCCATACAAGCTAAACTTAGGATACTAAGATACCGTATCGCAAGATACGCAAATAAGAGATATGAAATAGCATATATGTATATTCAATCAATATTAAATATAATAATCCTAATTACAAATGCTAAATGGATACCTTGGCTTCAAACCAACTCGGTATCGCACCACTAAACACTCATCCTGATACCCAACTCAAATACCTTGAGTATCCTCAATACCTCGACCTTTACCTTGGTATCTCAAGGTAATGTCACTCTATTATATATTAGCTACCCAATCTAACTATATACTAATAAGTGTATATTAATCTAATATAAACTTCTAGTGTGAACTTATACCAACTATTAGTACTTACTAATAAGGTAATGTCACTCTAGTATATATTAGCTACCCAATCTAACTATATACTAATAAGTATATATCAATCTAATATAAACTTCTAGTGTGAACTTATACCAACTATTAGTACTTACTAATATGAATTTAAATACTAACTACCATGCTATATTAACTATCAATTCAAACTAATACATAGACATATATATATATATATATATATATATATATATATATATATATATATATATATATATATATATATATATATATATATATATATATATATATAACTTAGAGATACACATAAGATATATAGATAAATAGATACTAATCTAAACTAGATACTACTAATTTCACGCCCCAGTCCCAAAATACGTAGGACTAGGACACGTAAGCATGCCAGCCGCATATATATGGCAACTCCAATATATGGAAACCATAACACATGCGTACGCTGTATCATGAACAATAATTCATAAGTGGTATATATTTATCACAAGTCACAGGGCATAACTAAATCTCATCTACGAAAGTCATATATAAATAAGTAACCAATATCTATGAAAATAGAACTCAATATAAAGTATCTAAAGATGGCAGTCGAATGGAAATAAATCTACTGCCAAACTAGAATATAGAATAAACAAGATAAATACAATATAAATATAACAACTATCAACCATTGGGACTCGAAGAGAAGACCTCCTCGGAATGTAAGTAACCAGTCCGGATCTGCGCTCCTACGAATACTCATGAACATCTACACCTGGAAAGAGACCAGGCCCTCAGAGGGACATAACAAGATACATAGAAGCATGCCATAAAGTAAATACTGAATAAATAAAAGGGGTGCTCTAACCATCTAAGTGAAATATAATTTGAGGACAACTTAGTACGTATAGGAAAGTGTAGGCTAGACATATGCTGACGTTTTCACCAATCGTCATGTCTGGCTAGTATATGCCACATATGCCCCCTATAACACGGGCACGGGAATATAATAACGTCCAACGTTCTATAGAGTGTGGTATCTGTAAAATCACCAAGTAACGTCCAACACTCTAAAGAACGTGGTATCTGTAATAATATATACGTCCGTATCACTCCGTCGAGTGCGATATCTGTATAAATGAGGCGGGTGTCCCATATGCCTACTAGTCGTCCTCCTCGCCCAATGTAGATATACAAGTCATGAACACGACGTGGACATCTTGTACTATAATGCAAGTCTCTATAGAAATAAATACTAAGCTAAATACCGTTACACGTGTTGCTCACACCGATGGCCAGTCGAGTATGAGGCACGCGTCCCTACATGAACTCACTCTGTGACGTGTAATGATACGTGTCAAGGCCTAGGGAGTCATAACAATAACTCCACAACTTTAGGTGGGTCTACTAGACCCTAGGTCAGACACAAGTCCTAACGTCAAGGCATTCGTTGACTGCACCCGAGTCTCTCTCGGACGCGCACAGTTATATAATCTAAAATAATAAACATGCAGCTAACAATATAACTGAATTTAAATAGTACAACAAAGGCAAGGTATACTTGCCTGGCAAGAAAGCTATGAAGTACCAATAACCTGCTCCTGATGTCGCGCAGAACAATCCGATATGTCCTATATACATATAATATAATACAACATCAATCATTACACTAGCACGTACACAAAATTATAAATACCTTGAACTCAGTGCATAGCTAAGTATGTCACTGGCCAACTAGGGTCAAGTGTGCGTCAAATCGTACAGGTGTCGCATCTATAATTGTTGTGCAAGACAGACAGTCAAATGATACGGGGCTCGCCAATATGTCAGTGTACATAATGGCAGTTTGCTAATAATATTACATGGTCACAGGTCAACGTAACTATGGGATATCCGTGGTTACACTCGGTCACCTAGAAAATATATAAATATACATTATTATTATCTAGCATATATCATTAATACTTATAATACATATATACACCAAATAAATACATATACCATATATATATATGTATATATGCCAATTAAATACGTATGTAATATACATATTGTATATACACTAATTGGATTTATACTATATATATTAACATATACTAGGGATACATATATAATACATATACACACACATACAAATATGAAAAGGGGGAAACACATTCGTACCTCAGGGTACGTGCACGGAGATGATGATGACGACGATGTGGTTGACTACGATGAAGACGAGGACGACGATGTTGATCATGACGACGATGAAGACAATGATGATGGCAACGATGACGATGGTGACGATGATGATAATGACGATGATAAAGATGATGATGACGATGATAGTGATAATGGTGATGATTATGAAGATGATGGGAGACGATAATGGTGATGGGGTGTCGATGTGCTCCGGCCAGTGGGAGGGGGAGGTCCGGCCAGTGGGAGGAGGAGCTCGTGGTGGTGCTGGTGGTGTAGGGTGCTGGAGTTGATGGTGGGTTGATGATGATGATGATTGCTGACCGAAATTCGGCTAGGAGAGGGCTACTCCGGCGAGGGGGTATTGGGTCGATAACAGGGAGGAGCTGGGAGGTGATAGTGGTGTTACTCAGGGAGGATGAAGGAGAGGACATGGATGAGGTGGCCAGGATTAATGGTGGTCATGATCGGGGGACTGGCAGTAGGGAGGAGGTCCGAGGTGGAGGCGGTGCTGGTGGTAGACAGAGAAGGAGAGGAGGAAATGGAGGCCGGGGAGTAGTTCGACGAGGTCCGGTGGTCGAGGGTGGAGATGGCCGGAGGGAGAGGAGGAGGTCGTGGGGAGGAGGTGTTCTCGGCCAGGGCGTCGATCTACAGCGGGTGCAACGGGAGATGCGACGGAGGAGATGGCTTAGGATGAGGAAGACGATGGTGATGTGATGCTCATGGTGGAGATGGCGAGATAGCGGCTCATCGTGGAGAGGTCGGCGGTTGTAGAAAGGAGGTTGAAGATGAATAGGAAGGGAGAGGGGCCGGCTAGGGTTGAGGTTGGGTTTGGTGAATGAATAAACAAATGAGAAAAAGTTATATTTATACATGTGGGATTTGGGGTTTGGGTTTGACCTAGGAATTTGACTTTGGTCAACATCTCCTTGGGATGGGCCTTGGGCTCACATGGGGATGTTTGGAGGACCATAATTGCATTGTTTAAATGCAAGGATAGGTTTAAAATAAAGGGGGCGATGAATGCATTGTACATTCCGAAAATTATAGAAAAATTCCTATGAAGGGGAAAGTTGGATTTCTTCATGTATTATCCAATGGAGTAGACATCTCACTGCACTTTTGCATAAAAGGGCCCAACAGTTGGAAAATTGCACAAAGACAGAAATTGGATTAAATTAATTAAAATTAATGCGCAAGGTGTTCTGGATTTAATTAGGAGTACATGGGAATAAAATTTTGTGTGACACAAGTGTCATGGACGTAGAGGGCTCCTAGTAGAATATTAACCAAATTTGGGTTGCACAAAACGGGTCAAAATTGTGTCTCCAATTTCGGTTGGAACGCACAGGGGTACAAAGTTGGAATTATTTAGAATTAAATAATAACGTCTGCAATGAATGTTGTGCGACTAAAATATAGCACAAGAAAGCATAATTATAAGTTACACAAAGGTAAGAATAGTAGGCGGGCATGTCTAGGACAAGGTTGTGAAATTTGTAGATAGGCAATGGCTAGTGTAGTGCTCCAATTATCGAAGAAACGGTAAGGTGCGCTAAGCGATATAAATATTGTATAGTTAAATCAAATATCGTGTTCTATTTCTAATTGGGTTCAACTAGCCCTAGTTTTACTATCTAAGCCAAGTAGGCCTAATTTTGGGTGAGGGAGTTTACAATCTACCCAACTTAAAAATAATTTCGTCCTCAAAATTAGAATAAGGCATGGTCTGTTATTCCTTCACGTACATAAGGTAAGTCAATCGCAATCTCTTTGTGATAATTAAATTTCTAATCAAACCTATCGTAATTCCTTCAAAAATTAGATAATCACTGTTCAATTCAAAATTCAACCTGTTGTAATCTCTTTTCACTTTTTCAAATCATTAACATCCAAATTTAAATTGAATCCATATAACATCTTCAAGAATTAAATAACGTACATCAATTTTATATCACGAGCTCCAGCTATCACAATCTCCTTTAGAAAATATTTCTAATCGAACATTACTCCTATCTTCAACTTAGGAATTTTTGTACTCCTCAAATTTTAAATTCAATTTACATCCTCAATATTTTAAATAGGTAATCCAACAATAAAAATTTCACTTTTAATTCAATCATCAAATTTGGAATTCAATCCGTCCATGTTCATATTTAGAGTTCTATTTATTTTTCTCAAGATTTAAATCGATGATTCAACCTTCAATATTCAAAATTTAAATCATGTGCTCATGTATACATATTTGATTTGCTATATCATATTTTTTAAAATTCATTAATCCTCATCATCTTAATCATTCTTCTAAAATTCTTAAAATTACATGACTTGAACCTCTCAATCTTATTTTACTCGATCATAATCTAAAAGAAATTCCTCTCAAGTTTATAATGCAACTTCTACCCAACTTAGAACTTACCCATCTATCACCTAAGGCTCTTACATTTAAGAAACTTATTCCTTAAATTTACTTAATCATGTTACTCAATCCTCAAAGATTTTAATACCAAATATATCATATATAATATGCTCTTAATCAATTATAAAAGATAGTCATCTAGTAATGTGATTTGCCTATGGGTATATCTAGTACTATCAGTATATCAAGCTCATATTAAGCACGAGGTTTCGTCTTTCCGAAATAAGGGAAGACGGAAAACAATAATAAAGAGTTCAAGGGGAGGTAATAGAATAGAAGTGTGGGGATCAAGGCGTTTAAAGAATTCAAATGAGAATTATCAAGGCAGTTATGGATTGAAATCCTATTTTGGAAATTCCTATTCACATGCTCGTATCAGTATAGTTATGTAACTGATACGATATGCTCAGACATATCTAGAGGACAAGTACATTCGTCTACTAATCAGTACATTCGTCTACTAATCACTATATATCTCAATCCACGTAAAGTAGTTATGCGAAGGGTGAACCAAGCGCACTATGGTTGATCAGACCATAATACACTGATTTTGAAATATATTAGTGTAGTACTCCAATAATACATATGTCATGAACAAGCTCGATAAAGAATAAGCTTGCAAAACAAGGCTATAATAGCGGCATCAGTTAAGGTAGTACATAAAATATAAATATGTCAGATCATGATGAAAGAAGGTACATAGTAATTTAAGTTCAATAAAAGATAAGACTCTACAGTCTCTACAGTTATCATACTAACTCCTTGTCTAAGTTGCTAGTCGACAAAATAGGGGTATGGGCCTCTAAGTTCTACAGTCTGAATAAACATTACCTTTGCATGCAAGTCTATAGTTTATGTCATTCAATTATACTACATTAATGGGTCCCGAGGACTATGTGATAATATGTTGTGAGGCATACTACCCAACTTAAAAATAATAAACTAATACTGCAACTGCCTTAAAGGAGATTCTACGAAATAACTTGGTCCTTGTAAATGAAGTAGGAACTATGGTTAGGGTATACGAGGGGAAAGGTCTTGGTACTGATTAGGGTATCCTATTGCATTATATTGGTAATGGTCATCTTAAGTCATAATCATAGTGCTTATGGGTCAAGTGTCAATAGTAAGAATGGAAAAGTGACTGGCCTTCAAGGGGAAAGAGGATATAACTCGTATCGGGATGGGGGTACAGTCACGTGATTTAAAACTAAGGTATAACCATAAAATTATAATCTACAAGAATACTCAACTATCAAGTTCTAACTACCAAGCACATAAAAATTCAAGATTACAACTATAACCCTAGCAAGCACTATATCTTAACATAGAATAAAATTACTTGACCTACAATCATAAGAGTTATGTGGCATGAGTTGAAAGGTGAAGAAAGGAAGAACACAATTTGATCATCGCACAATTGGCGAGTGCTAAGTTTACAGAGGAACAAGATATGCAATTAAAATAGAAGGACTCTAGATAATGTCATGGTTTCTTAAGGGGAAGGTAATATGATAATCTCTGTGTTCAATGTATGATCGAGGAAATACTATATTCCTTCCTCTTGGCTTCCTAGGGTACTGTCTGCTAATATCAAGACAAGAATCTAAATGTATAGTTCTATAATACTATCTCACTATAAAAGTTATGGTTGGTCCTAATATTCTACCTTGGATTTCTATTGGTTCCTCAATGCTAGGGTAAAACAGTATGGTCAACTTTCTAACTAACTCTAGTAGTGTCCATACTACTCTCAAGTCATTCATAACTATATCAAGGGATAATGGTAAACCAGTCTATAGATAAGGGGTTCTAGGGTTTACTGAATATTCTAAACTTAGTGATGTGTCAGTGTTCTAGTTATACTCTTAATAGGAATATTATCCTAATTATTATCCTATCAACGAGGATTCCCATATTCTAGGAGAAGGCTATACTCAAGGAACTATTAGGGAAGCACATGAATCAAGCAGGATACAGCTATTCAAATAGAACAGATTGGGAGGAAGATAAGTCATAGTCAATTATGGATGAGATCCTATACTCTAATCATATTTGCAGGCTTGCTCGGTACAGTAACATAACCGAGACAATATAGTCTTGACCTGCATGGGCCACCACTAAAAACATGTCACGCCCCAGTCCTAAAATACGTAGGACTAGGACACGTAAACATGCCAACCGCATGTATATGGCAACTCCAATATATGGAAACCATAACACATGTGTACGTTGTATCATGAACAATAATTCATAAGTGGTTTATATTTATCACAAGTCACAGGGCATAACTAAATCTCATCCACGGAAATCATATATAAATAAGTAACCAATATCTATGAAACTAGAACTCAATATAAAGTATCTAAAGATGACAGTCGGATAGAAACAAATCCACTGCCGAACTAGAATATGGAATAAACAAGATAAATACAATATAAATACAACAACTATCAACCACTTGGACTCGAAGAGAAGACCTCCTCGGAATGTAAGTAACCAGTCCGGATCTGCGCTCTTGCGAATACTTATGAATATCTACACCTGAAAAGGGACCATGTCCTCAGAGGGACATAACAAGATACATAGAAGCATGCCATAAAGTAAATACTGAATAAATAAAAGGGGTGCGCTAACCATCTAAGTGAAATATAATTTGAGGATAACTTAGTACGTATGGGAAAGTGTAGGCTAGACATATGCTAACATAATTCACCAATCGTCATGACTGGCTAGTATATGCCACATATGCCCCCTATAACACGGGCGTGGGAATATAATAACGTCCAACGTTCTATAGAGTGTGGTATCTGTAAAATCACCAAGTAACGTCCAACACTCTAAAGAACGTGGTATCTGTAATAATATATACGTCCGTATCACTCCATCGAGTGCGGTATCTGTATAAAGGAGGTGGGTGTTCCATACGCCTACTAGTCGTCCTCCCCGCCCAATGTAGATATACAAGTCGTGAACATGACATGGATATCTCGTACTATAATCAAGTCTCTATAGAAATAAATACTAAGCTAAATACCGTTACACATGTTGCTCACACCGATGGCCAGTCGAGTATGAGGCATGTGTCCCTACATGAACTCACTCTGTGACTTGTAATGATACGTGTCAAGGCCTGGGGAGTCATACCAATAATTCCACAACTTTAGGTGGGTCTACTAGACACTAGGTCAGACACAAGTCCTAACGTTAACGCATTCGTTGACTGCACCTGAGTCTCTCTCGGATGCGCACAGTTATATAATCTAAAACAATAAACATGCAGCTAATAATATAACTGAATTTAAACAGTACAACAAAGGCAAGGTATACTTGCCTGGCAAAAAAGCTGCGAAGTACCAATAACCTGCTCCTGAAGTCGCGCAGAACAATCTGATATGTCCTATATACATATAATATAATACAACATCAGTCATTACACTAGCACATACACAAAATCATAAATACCTTGAACTCAGGGCATAGCTAGGTATGTCACTGGTTAACTAGGGTCAAGTGTGCGTCTAATCGCACGGGTGTCACGTCTGTAATTGCTATGCAAGACAGACAGTCAAATGATACGGGGCTCGCCAGTATGTCAGTGTACATAATAGCAGTTTGCTAACAATATTACATAGTCACAAGTCAACGTAACTACGGGATATCTGTGGTTACACTCGGTCACCTAGTAAATATATAAATATACATTATTATTATCTAGCATATATCATTAATACTTATAATACATAAATACACCAAATAAATAAATATACCATATATATATATATGTATATATGCCAATTAAATACGTATGCAATATACATATTGTATATATACTAATTGGATTTATACTATATATATTAACATATACTAGGGATACATATATAATACATATACACACACATACAAATATAAAAAGGGGGAAACACATTCGTACCTCGGGGTACGTGCACGAAGATGATGATGACGACGATGTGGTTGACTACGATGAAGACGAGGACGACGATGTTGATCACGACGACGATGAAGACAATGATGATGGCAACGATGACGATGGTGACGACGATGATAATGACGATGATAAAGACGATGATGACGATGATAGTGATAATGGTGATGATTATGAAGATGATGGGAGATGATGATGGTAATGAGGTGTCGATGTGCTCAAGCCAGTGGGAGGGGGAGGTCCGGCCAGTAGGAGGAGGAGCTCGTGGTGGTGCTAGTGGTGTGGGGTGCTAGAGTTGATGGTGGGTAGATGATGATGATGATTAATGACCGGAATCCGACCAGGGGAGGGCTACTCCGGCGAGGGGGTGTTGGGTCGATGACAGGGAGGAGCTGGGAGGTGATGGTGGTGTTACTCAGGGAGGAGGAAGGAGAGGACATGGATGAGGTGGCCGTGATTAATGGTGGTCGTGATCGGTTGATTGGCAGCAGGGAGGAGGTCCGAGGTGGAGACGGTGCTGGTGGTAGACAGGGAAGGGGAGGAGGAGATGGAGGCCGGGGAGTAGTTCGACGAGGTCCGGTAGTCGAGGGTGGAGATGGACGGAGGAAGAGGAGGAGGTCATGGGGAGAAGGTGTTCTCGTCCAGGGCGTCGGGCTCCAGCGGGTGTAGCGGGAGATGCGACGAAGGAGATGGCTTAGGATGAGGAAGACGATGGTGATGTGATGCTCATGGTGGAGATGGCGAGGCGGCGGCTCATCGTGGAGAGGTCGGCGGGTGTAGGCAGGAGGTTGAAGATGAATAGGAAGGGAGAAGGGTCGGCTAGGGTTGAGGTTGGGTTTGGTGAATGAATAAACAAAAGAGAAAAAGTTATATTTATACATATGGGATTTAGGGTTTGGGTTTGACCTAGGAATTTGACTTTGGTCAACATCTCCTTGGGATGGGCCTTGGGCTCACATAGGGATGTTTGGAGGGCCATAATTGTATTGTTTAAATGCAAGGATAGGTTTAAAATAAAAGGGGTGACGAATGCGTTGTACATTCCAAAAATTATAGAAAAATTCCTATGAAGGAGAAAGTTGGATTTCTTCATGTATTGTCCAATGGTGTAGACACCTCACTGCACTTTTACATAAAAGTGCCCAACAGTTGGAAAATTGCACAAAGACAGAAATTAGATTAAATTAATTAAAATTAATGCGCAAGGTGTTCTAAATTTAATTAGGAGTACATGGGGATAAAATTTGGTGGGACACAAGTGTCATAGACGTAGAGGGCTCCGAGTATAATATTAACCAAATTTGGGTTGCACAAAATGGGTCAATATTGTGTCTCCAATTTTGATTGGAATGCACAGGGGTACAAAGTTAGAATTATTTAGAATTAAATAATAACGTCTGCGATAAATATTGTGCGACTAAAATGTAGCATAAGAAAGCATAATTATAAGTTACACAAAGGTCAGAATAGTAGGCGAGCATGTCTAGGACAAGGTTATAAAATTTGTAGATAGGCAATGGCTAGTGTAGTGCTCCAATTATCGAAGTAACGGTAAGGTGCGCTAAGCGATATAAATATTGTATAGTTAAATCAAATATCGTATTCTATTTCTAATTGGGTTCAACTAGCCCTAGTTTTACTATCTAAGCCAAGTAGGCCTAATTTTGGGTGAGGGGGTTTACAACTAACTATATACTAGCTACTAACCAAATGAACTGCTAACCAATACTTAAACTACTGACTGAAACACCTAACAAGATAACTGAAACTATGTTGTTGCTGCTACTGTGCTGAACCTCCTTGCTGCTTCTGTGCAGTTGCTCATGCAACTGCTGCTGCTCCCTTGCTATTTGTTATTGCTGTCGATGTTTGTTGTTGCTGTCCTGTTGCTGTTTGTTGTTGCTGTCGCTATTTGCTGCTAGTACATGCTGAATGGTTGCTGCACTGCTCACTGACTGAGCCCCTCTCTCTTCAACACACACAACACTAGAATATTCATCTATATGCAAACATATATATATACTATATGCTTCTCTAATATCTAGATACATAAACATATCAAGTACCAATATTGCACACACTCACTCTCACACATAACATATATATATAACATACACATATACATGTAGGTACTTACCCAAGTATATATAAATATACATATATCACATATATACATATATGGAACTATGCATGCACAATTATATACATATTTAGTGTACATGTGTATATGTAGGTGTGTATGTGTATATATATATATATATATATATATATATATATATATATATACACACATACACACCTACATATACACATGTACACTAAATATGTATATAAATGTCCTTACTTACACTAATATATATATATATATATATATATACACACACACACACACACACATAGGAGTATATACATTACCAATAGCTATGATCAATGCAATATAAATATAGAAACGTAATAAAACAAACACGTGGAGTGCATCGCACCCGTATCATACTAGATCTATGATACGATTGCGATACGAGTCCACCACACAACCATACGTACCCTGAAGGACACGAGCAAGTCTAAAATACTATTTATGAATAATACGAAGAGTCAAATACACATCTACGTGTCCATATCAAAATGTGACATGCACAAAGCCCCATGTCGGAAAAAAAACTCTCAAATCAATACGTATCACCAAATTGTTGGGTACGGCCTATACGTATCCAATTGTGGACACGACACTAGCTACAAATAAATAGACACATGTCAATTTGGTCTAATTGATCAATTGACAACCACAACATGTGTCAATCTCGAAATTCTCTAAAATTAACACAAAACACATCATAACTTTCTTCATAGGCCTCCTATGAACCTAATTCCAATTCCTATGGGTAGTCTATGCATGTGGGGTAATTTTTTATGGTTAAATCTCAGATTTAGAACCTAATTAAAGGAAAAAAACTGAATTATACCTATTGGGAGATGGATTCCCAATGCAACCTCCCAAATTGGTGAAATTAGCCTTCAACTTATAGATCCTTGCTCCTCTTTGTAGATCCTTGCTTTCTCCTTCTAGATCCTTGCTCTACTAGTCTCCAATGGTGATTTGAAAAGAAATTTGGTAGGAAAATGATGTGGAAATCAAGAAATTTGGTTGAGGAAAATTCTATATCTAGATTTGAAATAAAAAGAGGAGAGAGAAATCCCCCCCCCCTCTTTTAAATAGGCCATCCCCTTAGCCTCTCCCTCAAGATACTATGTAATATCCAATATACCCCTTGGGGGATCTCATGAAAAAATAATTAAGGAGGGAAGGCTCTAGTCTAATGGTTTAATTAAATTAATCATCCTCCTAATGAATGAGCTTCTAATTGGGCTCAATTCTAACTAATTGTAAATGTTGGTCCATTATTCTAAACTAAACTAGTTAGGTCCACTAACACAAGTCCAAAATAATAATCTAACATCTAACAATAATTAAATAATATAATAAATAATTATTCAACATGCACAAAATTTAATTAATTATGAAATGACCAAAATACCCTCTCCTAAAAAATGTGGTAGTGACAGTTGGGCCAAGAAATCAGGGATACAATAACTGGGTTGATTTCATACTATATAGGTGACCGAGTTCGGTCTAAGTTTGGCACAAATTTGGTCCGAGTTAGGTTGCTTATTCTAGTAAGGTTTGGGTTTGAATATAGGCTAATTTGGTGGCTAGGTTCGAGGGTTTGTTTGAGTGGACTTGGGTTATGCCAGTGCGACTCGATGTACATAAGTCTTATACTCAAGTAAATATCAAATTATATATGATAAAAACTAAGAGTACCGATGACGTCAATCTTATGAAACATCTGCTGACTTAAAGACATTTTTTCCCTTGATGGCAGTTATCCAAATATACACAGATCTGGGAATCTGAATACCTTTCGGGAGCATTGCTCTCGAACCCCCGACAAGGGGCACTGCCCTCGCGACTCCCGTTCACTGACCAGGCAGAGGAACCCCCGGGTACGAGGATCCAGATAAGTCGTAGGCGGTTCAGAGAGATCTTCTGGAATAACTCCATTTTTGGCTCATCATCATATAGCATATGTCCATTGCTGATCTTGCTTATTGCTTTCTTCAAGTACTTGTTAGACAAATACGAAAATATATAAAAGCAAATATTTAGTATCTGGACAATGCTGAGTTTAAGTAGAAGTTACTATAGTGGTTGATCGTTTATCATAATGCTAAACTTAATCGATTAGCCATATTCAAAAACTCAATATAAATATTTGGCCAACAGTATGTTCTACTTGTTGCACAGTTATAGATGGACATACTCTAGTTACAATTAAAACATAATATAAGCATATTCAGGGAAGATAAGCATTGCAATCGTGAGAGAACCGAATACTAAGTTGGCATGCAAGATAGTTTCTTACTTGAAAGTGAGCAATTATACTTGAAAATTCTAAAGTAGCTATACGATGATCTAATTCTTGTGGCCGATTTACTTTCTATATTATATGCAAGTAATACAAGATAGGATTATTTCCTTAGCTAGGTACGTTGAGTTCTTCTTTTATTAGCATGCAAGGGTGATTCGCCTAGCGACTAGCATGTATCCTCCATATTTTGAGTGTGAAGGCCAAGCAAAGACAGGTTCACCGAAGCCACCCACTTTAGCGATGATTCGCCTAGGCTGAGCTAGATTTGAGCGTGCCTTTGAAAAGTCTAAGTTTGAACTCCTGAAGGGCCAAGTCTGAATGCCTTTGCATAAAGCGAGTCATCTCGTCGAGAAAGACGGAACAGGTCATCGCACTTACGCCGTTTGAATCGGCTCTTTAGGCTGAATGGAGCTGGTCGTTACACAAATGGTATATCAACTCTTGAATGGAAGGGTGAAAATCCACCCTAGCTCTGATGGGTGAATAAAAATGGACTCCTTCTGTGGGTTTTAGGACTGCCACCGTACAGAAAACATGTTAACTTACCTAACCCTACTAATATGACTTGAAACGTGTAAAGTCCTTGGCATGTTGTACAAAAATTGTTTTCTTGCGCATAATATTTAAAAAAAATTTCTTTTGGAATTGGTACATTTTTATTACAATTGTCCAGCTTATGCACAAAAATTTCTTACAACTCATACACCACTCATTCACTCTTATTCCACCGCACCTGGCATAATGTTCGTCCTTTATGTCCTGCTGGCCTGGTCATCACCTCCAACCATGATAGGATACATTAATCTTAGTTGTGAATTATCACATCTACGAGCATGGCATCTTACGATGTCATATCCGTCTTACATGCCATGCTAGCTTGATCATCACCTCCAGCCTTGATAGAATCACAGCAATTATGGTTGTGAACTACCACATCTACAAGCATGGCAACCCAAGATCTATCAATTCCCCAAAAGAATCCACACAAACCTATCTTAGAAATGTCTAATATATAATGCCTTCCCCAGGTATTGAAACCATCTTGTTAGGGACTTATGTGTCACATCCCTATTCCGTTAAATCCATAAGTCACCACTGGACGTGATATCATACAAGTCTAAATTGTACTTATACAAGGCATGAACATGCACATTTTGAAATATGGTTCTTTTTATAGAATTTTGTAGTAGAAAGTAAATATAGAAATAAATCACAACATATATAAAGGAAAATCTATCTTTTTATTAATAATTTGCAATGAAAACATATGCTCTCATAGGTAATTAAAATATGCCAAACTTGGCTTAGAACTTTTGAGACTAAAATTAAATACATTGTTCCATACATTTGTAGAAACATAAAAAATGGACCTACAATGGATCAATATTCCCAGTGGAAGGCACGTCAAATCTCTAGCGGAAACTCCTATGAAGGAAACTTTCTTTCACTGGAAATCCACAAGTGGAAAGGGTCATAGCCTCTCTACTCTAGTAGAATATCAAAGGCCTTGTCTCCATTCCATGAACTTTGATTCAACAGCTTACATAAAAGAACGTGTATCAGCCACTCGCCCACAATCTCTATATCTCCGCTAGGTGCTCCATCTTAGACACGTATATGGATAGATGCCTGTAACTGTCGGCCCACTCCTTTCTACCATAATTCTATCATGGTGCTAGTAGTTACAACCGTAACAACCACATAACATTTCTTCCTTATTTTTAGAGGATGTGCCCCGCTTCGGGCTCGAGAAGCAGGCTACGTTTCTGTCCTGTCATTGATCGTACGTGAGATACGCCACCTCTAATGCAGGGCACTATCTCCTATGGATGCGCCCCACTCAACAACTTATTCCCGCCAAAAGATCGATGCTACAGGAAGTCAAGTACGAACATCAACAAATTACTCTTCTATAAATACCCGACTCTTCACAAACATCAAGGATGACCAATACACCAGCAAATATTTAGCCTCGACACTAAGCTGATGCTTTCCCAACACTTTCTATCTTCCCAAAGTTGTGCCCTATCGTCAACGAAGTAAACGGATCACTTTGATCTGACCTCTATCGCCCCATCTCTCTAAAATCTTGGCTTGTTTTTAAGTGTTATATTTACTTACCTTTTGTAAATCGATCTTGAGTAAACAAGTCCAACAAAATTTTTACCGAGAAACACCCTTCTTTTTTATCCAAAAAAAATGATGACTTTGCTAGGGACCTCTTTCTCCTCCAACATGAAAGGATGGCGTAATCTGACACAAAAATGATGACAAACTTCATTGATGCTCTGTTCAGCGAGTTTGATCAACAGAATTTCGAGGAGACGATCCTAGAGGGATCTACTATCCCATCTAGTGCACACCGTCAAAGGAAGGTCTTCCACCAAACCGATGTCGCAAAAAATAATGTAACTCTTATTGACCAAGGACATACAACACAATCCTATAAGGAGATCATGGGGCATGTCGAGGCCCTCATCATCCACGAATTTGTAGGCCAAATCCTGAGCAAAGCCAAGGTCGAACCTTTAGTCGTCAAGGGGTTACGAAAAGGCCACAACTAGAAAATGATTGTCAATACTACTGTCATGAGAATTCCCTTATATGAAATGAAGGCGACGCCACCAATGCCAATACCCATCTTCAACTTTAGCAGATAGGGGCATTACTATGATGTAACTCCCAATAACAAATAAGGTATTCCTCTGGAAACCAAAATTTTAATAGGGTATCCACTGGGATGGTCATGCTCTCAAAGTAGGTCCGTCCGTGAAGGATAATCACTCTACTAGGGTGGGTGATTCCATGATAATAGACTCTCGTTAGAGGTCAGAGCATCTGGGGGTAGTCATCTGCTAGAGCGCGTGCATCTGCGGAGAGACACCAAAAAGGCATCATGCCTACCCCTCTCCTAGCTAGAATCCCAAGGCTGAACCGAGCAAGCACAGATTTGCAGGAGCATCTTAATCAGAAGAGGAAGGCTCTTTATAGTCCATACTTTGTAGGACTTCACCTGACTTGTTATAAAATCCTAATTTTGTACCATTGCTCTAAACATCACGTGGAGTCTGTTAGGCCTTTTGTCTTTGACATACTACAAATGGCTGTACCACCCGAGCCATGAATCCAATAATGGAAACCATGACAAGTTACTGACAAGGACTCCCTATGTGCCTCAATCAACATGGCGGGCATTAATCCAGTCGAAAAAAGTATAGAAGGATGGAGGAAGCCAACCAACCGCCCCCCGATATTGGTTTCAAATCCGCTGTACTCCGATGACAAGCCAGCTTCCTTAGAGCGCTTTCGCTGAAGGTGTGTACCAAGGTACCAGATCAAGGAGATGCTCATTGCATTATGCCTTTCCCTTCTATTGGTAGCTAATCCATGGAATCTGAGTCTGAAGCGGAAAGCACTAGGTCAGTTTATGCATCTTCTGACACCATACCCTCCATTTAAGAAAGAAGCACGTCAACTTGCATGACGACATAGATTGATGACACCCATGAAGTTGCCAACCTCTGCATACAGAATATGGAGGCAAAGCTCAAGAAACTATGAACACTCCTGATGTCAATAGTAATACGACAGAGCTCGACGACTGTCGTCCCTCAACAACAAAATAAAGGCAACTATGAAGTCGCTACTACATCCACTGCACCTAAACCTGAGGCCGCGGTGAGTAGAACTACTCCAGAAGTTACAATCAAGAACCTTAATGTCAAGTTCGAATTTTTGGTTAACCTAAAGAACCTCCAGAAAGTGGGGGTATGCTTGCCTTTTCTAATCGAATGGGATAAAGCAGTCGGCCCTACAAAATATAAGCCACCTAAGTTTGTACCTTAAGAAGGATTGACATCTCCAAGTCAACATCTCTACCACTTCAAATCCTAAATATTCAGGATCTCAACAAATGATGCTCTTAGAGGGTTGTTATTCATTGTCACCCTCTGAGGACCAGCATTTAAATGGTTCCGCAACCTTTTTAGCAAGTTTAATCAAGTCATGGAATGACCTAGAAACTATATTCCTATCTTCCTTCTATGAGGAGGAGATCATCTTCAGCATGTCTTCCTTGATCAATACGAAGTAGAAGGAAGATAATCGACTAAAGATTTAATTGAGTGCTTTCAGAGTTTGGCCCTTAATTGCCCATAAGAAATTCCAATAACCATGCTTATGGACGTATGCAAGAACAACTTCCTGCCATCAATCTAATTCTGCATCAGAGTTAGCCCTTTCAAAACTTGGGCAACCCTGATCGATGGTGCCAAATTTGCCGAGGTGCAAGCAACTAACCTCGACCAATTTGGTTTCCAGAAAATCAATCCCAATAGGGGTAGGCGGTTCTAGCAGAACATGAACAAAGGTAAGGAGTCTACGGTGGTAGTGCTCCCCGTGGACAACCAATCCAAGAAGCAACAACTACAGCAGACCCCAAGGATGCTACATACCTATACCTTCAACGATAATTTATAGTACCAATCTTCCACATCCTACTGAAGGAAAACAAAATATAACTTCCCGAGGCTAGACGACCTAGCAAATTAGGATTAACTAATGATCCCAAGTACTATGAGTATCATGTGTACGTGAACAATTCGACAACATACTGTTACGTGCTTAAATATAAGATCCAGCAATTGGTGGATTCCAAGACCATCATATTGTGCAATGATCAAAAGAAAGTCACCGTCGACATGGTGTTAGTATAATTCGATGACTTATCTCAAGTACATGTACAAGACAACATAGTCCCCATCCCCGCAGCAGAGTTAAGGCTCGTTGATCTATCTCCCTTGCGGAAAGATAGCAGTATGCTGCCTCTTACTTTGAAGAGAGAAGAGATAATATGGGTTCACCAGGATCTACTCCAAGATAAAAAAAATAGGCTACATCCCAAGGAAACTGAATTCTTATAATGCCATCCTTTTGGATCAAGAGGATCATTTCCCATTTGATTCCATATCAGACTCGAAGGAAGGAAGAAACGCTCACACAGTTGACGTGGATATCGCATAACCTGGGACCACGAGAACAGATAAGTATTACACGAAAGTGTACGATCAAACTTCTGGAAAAAAATATATCATCCTCCACTCTAGCAAAAAACTCACCCAGGCCACTAGTATTGAAAAAGGAAAATCATACTAGGTTTGATAAATCCTTGTATAAATATGTGTCTACGGGTATCGCGGAACCCTATATATTCGACATCCTGACACAGTTGGCCAATATCCCAGCCCGTCTTTCCGTATACAAGCTCCTGTGTCTATCCAATAAGACTAGGGATACACTCCGGGAGGTGCGTTTACAAGTGATGAGTTTTAGTCAAGCATGGATGAGATCCTATACTCTATTCCTATACGCAGGCTTGTTCGGTACAGCAACGTAACCGAGATAATATATTCGTTGACCTGCATGGGCCACCACTAAAAATATGTCACATTCCAGTCCCAAAATACGTAGGACTAGGAACACGTAAGCATGCCAGCCGTATGTACATAACAACTCCAATATATGGATACCATAATACACACGTACGCTGTAATATGAATATCAAATCCACAAGTGGTAATATACTGTCAACATAAGTCACACGCAATCTATATCTCATCCACAGCACAAATAAAGAGATAGGAAATAATAACTGAATCTCAAATATGAAGTATCAAAGTATGATAGTCGGATGAAAACAAATCCACTACAAATCGACTATACTAAAAACTACTAAATGAGAGAAGAGATCAAACTCTAATATAAGATAAATGTCCATAAGGAAAAATAGCAACTAGAATATCCATCTGCTGCAATGAATCAAAGGTACTCTGAAGGTAAGACCTCCTCAGTCTTGTATGAAGCGTCAGGTCCGGGTCCGTACTCCTGTGGATACTCCTGTAAGTCTATACCTGGAAAGGGACCAGGTCCTCAGAGGGACATAACAAGATACATAGAAGCATGCCAATAAAGTACTGAAAATAAACATCATATGGGTCGCCTAACCATCTATGTGAATGTAGTTTGAGAATAACTTTCAAATAAGTGGGCTATCTGGATAAAATGGGATTGGCATAATTCTCTCGGAGATTCAGGGACCTATAAAACATGTCGTCTTTTGAACGCCAGAGGCCGCCTGATAATATATAATATATAGTGGTCATCATGACCGCGCATCTCCGGCGGAGCGTACGGGTTACATAAGAAAAGTGCAAAGGAGCCCAAACACCTTACTTATTGTTCTCCCCACCTCATGCTCTAAGCATGTCACATCCATGACATGATGATACCTCTAAATAACTGCCAGGTCTTCTAGCATGCAAAATTTTTATCAACAGTTATCCCTATCCGTCGCACGACCTATACGTACTAGTGGCCAGCCGAGTACGCAAGTTCGTATCCTACATGAGACTCACACTCGTGTAACAACAGTGTCATGGCCAATGAAACATAAAAATGCCTCAATGATAATGTGGTGGTCTCATAACTAGGTCAACATGCATATACATAATAAAAACAGAATACGACGCCACCGTCGTTGCACCCAAGTTATTCTTGGACACGCAGTTTATATAGCAGTTTAAAATATATGAACTAAATAGACAAAAATAAAATACATGCATCATATAGAATATAAATCACAGTACAATGGCAAGGTATACTTGCCTGACAAGCAATCTGTATAGTGTAAGCGTCCAGATGTCAAGTACACAGGATCAGAAACTATGGCCTCCGAACAAACACCCCGGATGCTGAAATAAACATCACCAACATTCCCAAAATCAGCGAGATAGCTAGAAAATACTACCCTTTCATCCAATTTGAACACAGGGGCAAAACGATAATTTGGGGTCAAAGTGGGGTCCACTTGTGGTCCACTTTGCACCGAAATATGTATCAGGGGTAAAGGTCTCTAAATGGGACAAGTTATAGGTCAAACAAATTCTAAACGTCAATACGAACTCAACAGTATGTCCCATTTTGGATTTCAGTGAGCCGAACACAAATTTGCCCAAAAAGTCAACCGTGGGGCCCGCAAATAGGCGGCTTAGTCAACTATCTCGGAATCGCGTGAAACTTGGGTCATAGGACTAGCGTGATACCACGAATCCAATGGCATAAGTTTCATCGCATTTTGACCAGCGTACACTAAATGGTGCAGTATTTTACAAAGTTGCGATACAGAGACTTTTTACGGATACGGGTTAATTTCGACGTGCACACACGTCCAAATCAGTTTCTGCGAAAGCCCACATATCAGGACATACCTTGCGTTCCTTTCTGTGTAATTGGTATGCGATAGAGCGGTCCCGTTTGGCGGGGCGTGCTCCATATCGCAAATTTTAAAGTTTCGAAAACAAGTTTTTCCTGATTTTTAATCCAGTTTATTTCTACATATAAAACAAAATAAAATAATCTAATTAATAGGGAATAATTACGGTTATATGGTCTTCATATAGAAAAAGGTAGATCTAAGTTTGAATGTCTGTGGAGAAAGATATCAGTCCTTAAACATAGGTGGTTGAACAGTTTTCTGCAGTATAAAAATTATGGTTTTTATCTAACTTGGCCTCGATTTCTACCTAGGGTTAAGCGCTGCACGATGGAAACTAATTAACAGAGTTGGACGGGGATAGTTCGTGAACATACCAGTGAAGACGGATTGGAATTCGGTCGAGTGATAGAACAGGAAATAGTGCGGGAAATAGGGTACGTTGCTACTCAATTCTGTCGCAAAAATCTCGCGGTTACGTGGATGCGGCGGTGTTGCGCAGTTTCCGGGCGGTTTTACGGTGGCTTCGTCGGCGTGGGGTTCGTCGGAGATCGGCGCAGCTAGGGTGTAGGCTTAGGGTTAGGGTTTTTCATACGATATTTATATATATATATAAAGGGGAAGCGGGATAGGTCTCAGCTGGGCCGCGCGGTTGTGTAGAGCTGACTCGTGGGGGGTATTGAAGCGGGTTCACATGTGGGCTTAGGAACGGATAAGGGGTTAAGTGATTTAGGAGTAAGTTTTATTTAATGATGATTTTTTTCTATTTATTTATATATATACCTCTCTCTCTCTCTCTCTCTCTCTCTATATATATATATATATATATATATATATATATATATATATATATATATATATATATATATACGGTAATAATTTCCAGAAAATTCATTTGTACTTCTTAAAATAATATGTCATCCTTCTACAACATTTCCTAAAATAAATTAAAATACTAATTATAGTTCTGTTCAATAATTTTCTAGATGAATATTTACCTAAAAATTCAATAAATTATATTTTCTAATTGGCTAAGAGATACTATAATAAATTAAATAATTAATTAAATACTTATAATATTTTTAAAATTAGGGTTTTACATATATATATATATATATATATATATATATATATATATATATATATATATACACAGATGTAGGTAAAAGGAGGGGTCGGTGAGCCGATCGGGTCTGGGGGTATGCTCGGGTGGGTTTAGGGTAGATTTTTTTTTTTAGGTTTTTAGTTATTATTTATTTATTTATTTATTCATTTATTTATTTATTTATTTATTTATTTTTTCTTTTTTTCTTTTCTTTTCTCCTTTCTTATTATACATATATAATATCTAAAAAAATAAATTTGTATAAGAATATATCTCTAGAAAACTTTATAATAATTTATCAAATAATTTAAACAAAACTATATTTTTGTCAAATAATTTTAATTACCAATTACAATCAAATATTTATATAAGTTAAATAAATCGGAGAAACATCCTTTTTAATTTGCTAAAATAACCAAAATTCTTATAATAAAAATTAAATAATTTTTTTTAAAGATTTAAAATTTTAGGTTTCTCACATTTTGGGCTGACCTAGGAGCTCTAGGATCTTGGTCTTGAGATCATGGGTGTGATTTCTAAATCCCCCCCCCCCCCCCCACTCCCAGGAGGAGTAGAAGACTAGGTTGGAACTTGGACCTAGGCATGTACATCTTGCTATTATGAATAAAATCTATATTATATTTGTAATTTAAATTCCTATAATTTATGTTGCTTGGTTTTATCCAAAATAATTGCATTTACATTTATAATTTATCATGGCATTATGTTATGTGATGGTGTTGTTGTGGGTTTATCATAGAGTTTAGTTCTAGGTTAAAACCTATGATACCAGGGTGTAGTTAGGAGATAGGTTGTGATACTTAGTTTTTATCCTCAAACTTAGTCCTAAATGTTGTAGAAGATCTACTTATAGCCTAATTACTTGTTAATATTCTAATAGTGGTGATTTGGGCATATTTTTGGCCCCGAAAAATCTATTTTTGAGATGTGTCTGCCAGTTTCTGTGCAGTGGTATACCACTACAATTATACCATCGTTATAGCGTTCTGATAGTTTGTCACGCCCCACTCCCAATTAAGGTGAGTCAGATATGCAAGTACAATTCTTCTAGGATTTTACGTTTTCAAGAAGTACTCATCATTCTTATATTAATCTACTATCGACCATCACCAAGAGGTGGAGTGGCCGGAGCACGGCGTACACAAAGGCATTGGTCTTGGCCTTCCCGTTGGAAGATGCAAGGGCTTTTTCCTTTTGAGTTCTTAGGCGCCATTAATGGGAGTTAAGAATGCTCTCTCTCTCAGAAAAAAATCTAAAAGCAAAATAAAAAAGAAGGAATAGAAAAATTAGCCCTTTTAAAGCCAAAATCTTGTAATTTCTTAAATTGATGTGCTAAGTTTGATGGGATATTATTCATGAGAATCAAATTCCTTGAAATAAATCGATGAAAAAATTATTCCCATGTTTGGTCAATATATAAATATCTTTTGGGAATATGTAAATTACAAAAAAAATTATTTAAAGGATACAAAACTTTGGCAAAATTAGGTAGAGAGTACAAAGTTTCTAAAAATTTCAAATTCAGATACATAACGACATAGCTTATTGCATTTTTCTTGATGTGCGAAGAAATTAGGCTATGGTGTGTTCTTTAGTGTAAAAAAGGATAAACGTCATATCCTATGGCATTTATGAGATAAAATGTCGTAGACTATGGCTTTTTTGTGACAAAACGACATAAACTATGACATTTTATTTGATTTCTTTTTTTACATTTATAAACGGTCAGATATCAATGGTTATATTTACAACGAATATAATTTGTTTTATATTTTAGGGCCCAGGGTTAACATTCTTCTCCTATCATCTCTCTTTGTCCTAGAATCTCTTCACACTCTTTCTTCTACAGCTCTCCACAAGCTATCCAAAAGCTCTCTATAAGCAATTTTCTTTACAATCTCTCTTTCTCCTATACCTATCTACAAGCTATCTAGAATCTGTCAACAAACTATTTCATCACCTACAATATTACATTCACCATAGATTAAACCCTTTAAGTGTATTATGCTTGCACGGAGGTACATTAAATGGATTATCTTACGAATGAGGTATACTCAACTTCTATTAGGGTATCAGAATATTACGTTACATAATTTATGCAATCTTATTGTCTATCATTTTTTCTATCCAATATGAATTATATTAAGGTTTATTTTTTCTTCTATAGATGGTGAACAAGCATTGAAATATATTGTTCAAAGTAATTTAGGTTCATTGTGTATAAATATTTATATTACTCCACCATTACCAAAATTTGACACAAATATCATTACAAGTTGTCATTTTTTTCTAATAACTAAAGTTTTAAAGTTGGTACTAGTCCTTCATATTTTGTTGTCAATGTAAACCATTTCCCTTATTGTAATATTTTATTTGAGTTATAGTCTAGCTCGCATAATACCTTAGGCCTTGATTAAGTTTTCTTCCTTTTTTAATTAATATATCATTATGCAATCCTTTTTAATTAATATATCATTATGCAATCCTTTTTAATTACTATATATTATTGCCTAAACCTGTATTTTTCTTAAAAAATATCATTGTTTGCAGGTTATCAGTTTAAAATTTTGTCCGAACTTAAAAAATTGTCATGTCCCACTTCTAGAATACTGGAGATTACTAGGACAGACAAGGTCAGCTACACCATACGAGGTACTCTTGAATGTCATACAGCGGTCATTACCAAACAAACAAAAAAGTGGAAGGATTCTAGCATGTATGAACTCAGTCATACGACCGAAAAAATCCTAATACCTCAATACATTAAATGCCAAAAAGAAGAATATGTAATATATGAAAAGTAGCATGGCATCTCAAATACTATATCATATACGATCATGAAGCTAGTAAATACAAAATATTGTACTAGTTTCAGTGCCCCACGTATTGGGATGAATAGTATTGTGAATTTTGTTGATCTTGGGGTTCAATAATGAGGCCTAACTTTTACTTATTGCAAGTCAAGATATTGTGTAGGAGATTTTAGGGCATGATTGTCCTTTACTGTTACCTTGAAAATTTATATGCTAGTTTATTGGCTTGAATAGCTTAGTCGGATTTAGAAAATTATTTGGCATCTATGAGCGGGACTTTGAGACCCTCCCCATTCTTTTTCTCTGCTGCATTCATATTGACTTTGAGAGAAAGGGAGAGAAAGAAGTATGTATAAACACTATCCGTGCAATTTCAAGAGGAAGCCAACGAGAGGCTTGATGGTTGAATATGGATTTCCTCTTTCTCTTGGCATTATCTCAAACGATAAGTAACTTTTATCCTTCTTTTCTTTATCTTCACTCCTTAACAAAAGAACTCTATTTATTCTCCATTGTTAAGTCCTTACGATCATTGATGGTATGGTAAATAGAATTGAGATAAAAAAGATAAATTATATGCTTTAATGCTTGTTGATTGAAATACTAAATTTATAGACTTTGGTTAATTGGTATAAACTTTTAATTAAAATTTACTATATTGAATGTTGATCTATAAGTAAGTCGTAATGATTAGCGAATTATTGTTAAATCAGATATTTGTATAAATATTGAACTAATAATATAAATTATTCGTACACTCATACACGAGGATGAAATAGAAGACCCTTTAATGTATAAGTTGAGTGATGGTGTATTATAAGCTTTCATGTGAAAAGCATTATAAAACTGGATTGGAACTACTGAATTGCTAGTAATATTTTGGGACCGATGGGCACACCAGATGTGTAATCCCCCAATTTTTAAATTTAAATAAATTATAATTATTAAAATGTTTTCAATTAAAAACCTTATATATATATATATATATATATATATATATATATATATATATATATATTAAAATACAATATATATATATATATATTAAAATACATAACCTAGGTATATAAGGTTGTACATGTATATAAATATTTGTATATATATAATCTCTACTTTTATATAATGACTAATAATAATATGTGCATAGGTATGTACAACTATGGAAACAAATAACTAAATAAAAAAAATTAGAAATAATTTAACAATTATATAATAGAGATTATATTTATAAAGTGAAATAAATGAATTAGAATAAATTATAACTCTAACTATATTTATAAAAGAAAGAAAAGAAATATTATTGTAAAAAAAAATAAAAAAAAAATAAAACATTAATTAATAATAAATAAAATAAAAATTGATTAACAGTGCTCATGCACTTTACATCTTCCTAGAACCCAAATTTTTGTATTTCAAATTTGAGTCATGTTTGGAAGATTCGTTGAATCTTTTGATTTAAATCACTATTCAATATTTAACCAAAATCAATCTCTCCTAATACAAATGAATCAATTTTCAAATCCTAATCCATAAGGAATTCTAACAAGATATCCGATCTCGAACCCCCCATAGACCCTAGGCGAGCACCTCCCGCCACCGTAGGCCTATTGAAGCCATAGTTGACTGCATAGGCCGTCGGTCGCGCACAACAGTAGCAGTCGTACACAGCAGAAGTAGTCATGTGCCCGACAACAACCGAGCCCTAACCCCCATCTTCGAGGCACGATTTCTCTGTCGTCGTGCAATCGATTCTAGTTTCAATTTCGCAAGTAAATTCACAACCCTAATCACTTTCAATCCTAGTAAATAGTTTGATTTAAATGGAATTAAAATCAGATAAAAAATCAAGATCAAAATCACGAAAATACTTAGTTTTATGGAATTCAAAAACAGAAATTAAAACAGTCCAAACACCCCTTTAATAAAGCAATTTTCTTCCAAATTGCTCAACCAAACCTTATTTTTCCTTTTCAGATTTGAAGTCTATATAACCAGGTTCAAAAACATATAATTACTTTTATTTATTTCTCAGTTTTAAACTATTAAAAAATATATTAAAAAATATGAAAAACCTGTTTTCAAACACTCAAAAAATTACGATACGAGGTTGGTCCCGTCAAACCGGACAACCCTTCTTGTACTAATTTTACCGAAAGGTATGTACAATATCCCCTGACGTGTGAGCTTTGACAAAATTCAAGTTTGTTGTGTTTACGCGATAAAATTGACCT
Source organism: Iris macrosiphon (assembly GCA_036927795.1). Taxonomy (NCBI): domain Eukaryota; kingdom Viridiplantae; phylum Streptophyta; class Magnoliopsida; order Asparagales; family Iridaceae; genus Iris; species Iris macrosiphon. The sequence continues at coordinate 40,147,221 of JAYESA010000017.1, read as the reverse complement.
GTATCCGTCGAAAAATACCGTATCCAGCTTTTTTTAAAAATTTCAAGTAGTTTGTGCACACTCGTCTTATCGTGACGGAACTTGCACCATTTGACTCGTAGCATTCAACTTGTCCGGTTACCCAAGTTTTATCCGATACTGAGACAGTCAAACGGATCACTGTTTCGCTGGCCCCACGATCTGATTCGATGGACGATTTTGTGATCGGCTTATCAGAATCCAAATCTAGATGTACCGTTGAGTTTGTATCATTGTGTAGGCTTTGTTTGACCTATAATATGTACCTTTGGATTCCATTTTGACGCAAAACTGTCATTTTTGCCCCTGTATCCAAATTGAACTTTTGGGTAGGATATTATGAATTTCTTACCCATTTATAGAAATTTTGGTGATGTTTATTTTAGCATCCAAAGACGTTCGTACATTTTCTACTTTCTGTTCTACTGTTGACTTGACGAGTTCACTGTCAAAATGTCGTATAGACTCTTCTCGAACACCAGAAAAGTATACCTTGCCATTTATTTACTATTTATTTATATTATATTATCTATATCCTTTATGTTACTTTACTTTTTTTCATATTACATAGCATGTACGTTCGAGAAGGACTCGGGTGCGATCGACGATAGACGTCGATACTTTCCTTATGCATTCTATGTATGACTTAGATGTTAGTGGACTACCTTGTTATTTTATTGGGATATCCTCATATCTCATGTGACCATGACACACACTTTGTACATACATAGATGTGTGATATTGCGAGAGGACAGGTACCAATGTATTCAACTGATCATCGTTATGTACGGGACGTGTGTCGGCATAGTTCATATTTAGTTATTTTTTATGCATTCATTGGACTTAGTGGTGAGGTATTAGACATGTCGTGTAGATGACCTAGACAATTGATTAGATGGAGAGGACAGACATTAGACATATAGGCTACTTAGTAGTTCTCTGAGACTGTATGCTCCAATGGAGATGCAGGGTAACGACCATGGATATATATGAGTAGTTAGCCTCTGGTGTCGAGGGGACGCTTTGAAGTCTGTATATATGATTAGATAGATTATGTACATTGAGGCATCTAGTCTCGGAGTAGACTATGTCGATCCTATTTTAGCCAGATAATCCATTCGTGCAAAAGTCATCCTCAATTGCATTCACATAGTTTGGTTAGTTTACCCCATTGCATATGTTTTTATTTAGTTCGTATTTGGCTTGTATATTATGTATCTTGTTACTTCCCGCTGAAAACCTAGTTTTCTTCTAGATATTGACGATCAGGATTATCCTTAGGAGTACGGATCATGACCCGATTCTTATCTCTTAGTGGAGGAGGTCTTTCCTTCTGAGTTTCCTTGATTCTTCTATGATGGAATTATTAGTTATTTTAGTTTCCTTTTTATCACAATAATTTGAGGCTAGACCTTATTATCGTATTATCTTATTATTATTATAGTCGTTTGGTAGTGGATTTGTCTCCACTCGGCTATTAGTTGTTGGATGATACCCTTTTACTTCATTTATTCACTCGTGCTACTTTCCTAGTTTATTATCTTTTATTATGTTGATGAACCCTTGACTTCTAAAATATATATTATAAGCTGGATTTCATATACAGCGTAGGTATGTATTCATAGGTTACATATATTAGAGTAACCTTCGAAAACATACCAACTGGCATGGTTGCGTATTCCTAGTCCTACGTATTTTTGGGACTGGAGTGTAACAAGATGGATGCAAAAACCCTGAAATAGGAATATGAGTATGAGTGATGACTCAAGGAATGTAAAAATAAAGAATGGACATGTGTGGCACAAAGTATTTAGAAATTTCTATTATCATGCATGTTATAATTTATAGCTAAGTTGCATATGCATGCGTGGTCATGGACAAATTGTATCTGAGATATTGAGATTGTGTCAACATAGGAGGAAATTATGTAGAATGTGCTTCAAGCACGAGGTATTAAGGAAACTTCAGTGGGGCTAGCTACCCAAAGTAGACGGGGAATTATAATACCTGTAATAGTCCTTATTGGATCACTTGCCAGTGACATTTATATAGTTTAGTTTTTATTGCTAACAATAGATTTTGTAGGGCGATGCATTATAATCCTTATTTGCAGGGAAAGAAAATATGTTGTGGTTAATAACCACTCTTAAGTAATATTCATATATATTTACCTCTACTTATTTCCTAGGGAAGCACGGATTGGTGGCTAGAGCCCGGCCAGGGACAATGTGCTTACAAGGGTCCCGGGGAGTCAATGGTAATCCATCCTTGTTCACCTTCCCCTGTGTCTGGGGCTCTTTTATCGAAGGTAGAGGTTGTCCCGGAGGTGGCAGATGTCGAGGCACTTTCTTTGGGGACTGTTTGTGTCCCGCCTGCTACTGGCAGTAGGGTTTTCCTGCCCCGATCGGGATTTGCCATCAGTGCCCCCCTCCCTGCCCCATCTTTCGCTCATTCCCCACTCCTTTCCCTTCCCTGGTCCCTATCTGTGGCCCTTCCTATCTGGATTCTTTTCCCACCCCTATCCCTTCCCCAGTCCCTTTGACCTTACATTTGAGCCAGATACAAATCATGTTGTCAGAACCACTCAAGGTGGTGCTTATGCCTCCGGATCCGCGGATGGCATGGCATGTGTTTCTATTTCCTCTCCCTTGGGGTCACAGTGGACTCAGACAATTATAGTCTTATTGTCGAATGATATTGGGTGAGTTAGTTGGATGGAAGTGGTTGAATCTACTATGGAGGAGCCCGGTGGTGCGGTTATATCCTTGGGTAGTTCTGCATCTTCTTCGAAAATGCTGGCCAATCTTTTTGGTTCGGGACATGAGGTTATTCTCCCCAGTTCCAACTATATCCCTTATCTTAGGGTGACTAACGATGTTTGCAACCTAAGTGGACAGTTGGTTGGGGTAAGCTCTCCCCCAGATTTTAGCATAGGAAAAGGGGTCAAGAAACGGCAGACCAAGAATCCTAATAGAACAATCCCACAACATATCATGAATTTGAGGTCTTCTTCACACTCATCAAAAGCATCCAAATCGTGGGCTTTAGTTGGGTGTCCATAGACGTGACTTCTTGGATTGTGATCGGCTTTGCTTATTAAGTTATTTTTTTAGGGTGGATCTTTCTTCTTCTGTGTTGGGACTCCAGGTTGTTTGTGATATGTTCTTTTTATTTTCTCTTGGGGGTATTCCTTTATTTTTCTGAGCTTTTTGGAAGATGCTTTTGTAATCATTTGGTTAGTTCCCTGGTGGGTTATAAGATTTCAATTATATATATATATATATATATATATATATATATATATATATATATATATATGTGTGTGTGTGTGTGTGTGTGTGTGTGTGTGTGTGTGTGTGTGTGTGTGTTATCTGCTCATTTTGCTACAAGGATTATTCAACCATATACATTAAATTTAGACTTTTATGGCAGTGCGCCTAATGACGATGTTGGTTATGTAGAATCGGGGCATGACACTACCATATTAGAAGACATATACATAATCATTCAACTAGCCATGGTCAAAAATATACAAGCACATTGCCCGTGAGCAAAGGGAACATGCTCCCAAAATATAAGGACTAAACTTGTCGTGGCTATACACCATAAAATAAAATATTTAGAAGATGAAGAGGGAACCCACTCGTACTTTTAAGCCATTGATCTACAAGTGTGGGCCATCAAGTGGATGGTATACGAGATCCTTAGGCTCTTTGGGTAGATTTGGCTAAATAAAACAAGTGGGATCAAAAACCTAAGCAACAAGTACCACAACGGAAGCTCGATATGGAAGGAAGAATCAATAAATCAACCCACAACAATAAATAAATCCATAATGATAACTTATAATAATAAGGATAATAATAATGGTCATGACAAGTGCGGGACTAAAGGACATTCCCGAATTATACAAGGCTGGATCAAACTACAACAAATAAGAGAGTATAAGGAATTCGAAAAATGACATAGGGTGCACGAACTACTCTTGAATAGAGCCACAACCCTTAAAACAAACAAGAACTAGGGTTGTAGACCGATTCCTGAGCATAACATACACTCTGATTACTGATACAATATGAGCACCCTGATTTTTACATAGGGTTAGTTCGATAATTAATAAAAAAAAATTATTTTAATATTTATTCGATAATTTAATCGAACTTTGGAAACTAACCCCCATGATTTTAAGACCTTGAGTGCAACACTAGCCTTTCCCTTCCAACCAACCTAGCATGCTCGACTTAGACGAGACAAATTAGGCTTCTGCCATGACTGTCCATCACAAATTCGTAATCTCATTTAATTATTGAATAAAATAAAATAAAAATAAAGAAAAGAAAATAAAATGAAATGAAATAAACCCAAACCCTACATGTTAACATTAAACCCAAACCCAAAACCTAAACTCTAAACCCCTTTCCACGTACAGGAACCCCCTCCCCTGTATATATAGCATGTAAACAAACCCTAACCCATGCCTACACCAACTCCACCACCCACGCCGGACACCGACCACCACTACCGCACCGCCGGAGCCGCCGCAGTATAGCTCCCTCCCCTCGTGCGCGCACAACTATGGGGCCCCCTTCGTACAGAGCTTCTGTCCTCCTCACTCACCAATTTCGCGCCTCGTCTTTGCTGGTATGTTCACAACCTAACCCTCTAGGATTTTCTTCAAGTGGAACGAATTTAGACACCCAGGTTTGATCGAAAAATTGACCGAAAGTTGGCCGAAAAACTGTTCAAAAATTCAATCCAAGTACCCTTGTTCATGTCCAATTTTCTACCATCTCATTAATTATTTTTAAAATATAATTGAAAGGAATTCTTCACAATATAACCAAGATTTTTAATGTTCTTTTAGTTTTTATTAGTTTGCTATAATGGTTTAATTATTTCGGTTCCAAAACGACTAAAAACTTATTTTTAAAATACCCAAAATCTCTGATACGGGGTGCGTTCCGCCAAACGAGGCAACTTCATTGTGTGCGAATTGCATTGAAAGGCATGTAACATAAACGCGGACGTGTGGGCTTTCGCGAAACTTGATTTGGATGTGCATGCACACCGAAATCAACGTATATCCGTCAAAAAGTACCGTATCGGCCTATTCTGAAACTCGCCATAACTTTGTGTGTAGTCATCGATTCGTAACGAAACTTATTCCATTGGATTCACAGCGTTACGCTGGTCCTGTGACCCAAGTTTGGCTCGAATCAGAGAATGTTGATGAAAAATCATTTCGTGGGTCCTACGGTTCTATATGACGGACGATTTCGTGATTAGCTCATCGAAATCCAGTTCTGGATATTATGTTGAGTTTGTGCCATCATTCTGAATTCTTAGACACTAAGTTTGACGAATTTGGAGAACTTTGTCTCCGGCATATTTTTCGGTGCGAACATATGGACCCCGCTTTGACCCAAAACTGTAAATTATGTCCCTGTGTCCAAATTGGACTTATGGGGGGTCAATCCTAGCTATTTCAAGTATTTTGAGAATATTGGTGGTGTTTGTTTCAGGTATCGATGCCGTACGCGGAGTCGTGCAACGTCACTTAGAGAAGTTAATTCCATGATCCTATTTTTACGTGCTTACTTTACCAAGTACACCAATACCGTAGGACCCTTAACACTATTTTCTGTGACAGAATATTTTTTGAGTTATTCATGGTGATTCTGTATAGGCTTACAAGATTCGTGATATGAGACTTGCATATTACATTGATATTATTATGACTCGTTGTACTAGCTAAAGGTCATGATCTTGCGTGTTATGGACATGAGACGTCGTGGACATGAGACATGAGGTTATATTGGGTGGGAAGAGACACACATGATACATGCTGATTATTTATATATATATATACTACTGGAGGTGCCTTAGACTCTGTCTCAGATCTTTGGCACATATACTGGAGTCGTGATACTACTTGCTGCTGTGGGCTCCCCGACACAAAGCCTGTAGTGGTCTCAGCCTGAGTACTAGTGATGCTATCATTTGCATTTTTCTTAGCTGGTTACATAGCTTGCCCTGAGGATCTGTTTATATTTACTTGCTGTATTTTATTTGGCTTGAGTATTTATTGTACCTTGTTATGTCCCGTGAGGACCTGGATCTGGATTATGTCCCCAGGTGTAGACGAGGAGAGCTATCCCGAGATTTACGGGGCAGGTGATACTATTGGAGATGTACAGGTTACAGAGGATGAGGTTGTTCCAAAGGACTTCTATTGAGCACACAGTATTCTCACCATTCATTTATTATGCTTAGTGTTCTTAGATATTTGATCTTATGGTAACTTCTGAATATTTGTACTTGGATTTATTTTTCTTTCCATTTTGATGACGGGTTGTTCCCCGTGACATTATTTATATTGCTTGGTTGGACAGATCATTTTATATTATTGTGACTGGACTTATCTTTTTGTGATTTCGTTACTTATTATGGATGAGATTAGATATGCAAACTGTGACAGGTATTCGTAGACCATTTTTTATGTATTACAGCTTAAGTGCACTCTAACGGATCCATTAAATTAGGTTTGCCCATTGGAGTTGTGATGCTGGCCATTGCCACGTGGCTAGTCCCTTGGTATTTTAGAATTGGGGCGTGACATAGTTTTTGTGGTGGCCCATGCAGGTCTACGAATATATTGCTTTGGTTTCAACTAAGGGACCAAGCAAGCCTGCGATTAGGATAAGAATAATTTATAGGATCTCATCCATATGTTGACACGTTCTTAACCTCTATATCAGATTTGAATAAATTCCTTGACTTGCATCATGCTTGATTCAACTGGTCGACCCTACACTGACCCCGACAGAAGAAGAGAAGGCAGAAAAATTCTTTGACGGACTAAGCTTTGAACTACAGAGACAGATTGACGCAGTTGCACCTACTTCTTATACGGACGTCCTTGTAGTAGCTCGACGCATGGAGCGCATCCACAGGAGGGAGTCCATCCAGAAGAGACCGTACACATTAGTAGCAGCTCGAGCACTACACGGGGAGCCTACAAAGTGACCCCAGATGAATCCACCCCAGATAGCAGCATCACGAGCCCCATCCCTTTCTACTTGTCACTACTGTGGAAATGTAGGCCTTGAGAGGGAGTGCAGACGCAAATTGGGATTATGTTTAGCTTGCGAATCCAGTCAGCATTATGCCAGGGATTGTCCTGGGTGCCAGAAAGAAACACAGATGGTTCACCGACTAGCTTTACCAGCACCGGAGCCAGTCCAGAAGCAACATCGACCAGCTTATCCAACACCAGGAGCATCACAGGCGAAAGATGGAGGATTCAGACCACCAGCACTAGGAGGATATCAGTCGAGGTCACCCTTGGCACCACAGGCAGCACTCTTCCAGCAGGTCCAGCAACAGCAGAGGGCACCACCACAGGGACGTGGATAGGATTTTGCGATGAAAGTGAATGAGGCACGGACTCGATGAGTAACGAATATGGGTAAGATTTAGTCTTATTATAGCCATCTATAGTAATGAATATTCCTAGTAATACTTTAGCATGTGCATGTTAGTTCCATTCCCTAGCTTATACCTAGTATTATGTTAGCATAAACTTGTTAGTCTAGAGCAGTAATATATAAGTGGTACCCAAGTTTTCATAAGTTGTAGTTGATCCTCACTCTAATCAGACTTCTTTACTCTTGAGTTACTTATCTCTCATTGCCTAGGGAGAAGTTTTTATTGCTTCCCTACGTGTTCTGCTTGAACAAAACCCTCACAATTTCTCTCGATTTTTCCTTGTTCATGGTCCTTTATCCTGTGTGTCGTGCTTCAACAAATGTCATGCAACCACGTCATCTCTTCTGGAGCAAACATTTCCTGACTGGTTACGTTTCATTTTTGTTAATTGCGTGGACGCAATTCTTTTAAGGTAGGTAAATTGTGAGCACCCTGATTTTTACATAGGGTTAGTTCGGTAATTAATAATTATTTTTTCATTTTAATATTTATTCGATAAATTAATCAAACTTTGGAAACCAACCTCCATGGTTTTAAGACCTTGAGTGGAACACTAGCCTTTCCCTTCCAACCAACCTAGCATGCTCGACTTAGACGAGTCAAATTAGGCTCCTGCAATGACTGTCCCTCACAAATTCGTAATCCCATGCCTTGTTTTGGTCGGACAACTTTTGCGACACAATTACGAGAAAATGATGATTAATTAACCCTTTTGTCGTGGCGTACGATTTTAACAGGCCACACCAACCCATTGCTTCCAATTAAATTCATGCTATGAGCCTAACTGGTCCTATTACACACATGACACTCATGCTATGAGCCTAACTGGTCCAATTAAATTCATGTTATTCGAACCCCTGCATGCTCCCAATTTAATAAAAATAGAATTTATAGATTTATTTAACTAATTTAATATTTATTAATATTTAGTAAATATCTTTTTGATTAATATAAATTTGGTTATAAATTATTTATTGGAAGAAATATAAATTTCTTAGAATTTTTCAAGTGCCTAACTATTTTTGAGAATTTTCTGCATTTAATTATTGAATAAAATAACAGAAATAAATAAAGAAAAGAAAATGAAATGAAATGAAATAAACCCAAACCCTACCTGTTAACACTAAACCCAAACCCAAAACCAAAACCTAAACTCTAAACCCCTCCCCTCGTACAGGAACCCCCTCCCCTATATATATAGCATGTAAACAAACCCTAACCCTAACCCACGCCTACACCACCTCCACCACCCACACCGGACCCCGACCATCGCCGTAGTGCCGCCCGCACCGCCGTGCCTCAGCAGCGCCGGGGCCGCCGCAGATCCGCACCCCCCCCGCGTACGCGCGCGCACAGCCATGCAGACCCCCTTTGGTAGAGCTTTCGCCCTCCTCTCTCATTCGTTTTGCATCCCGTCTTCGCTGGTATGTTCACAACCTAACCCTCTAGGATTTCCTTCAAGTGGAACGAATTTAGACATACGGGTTTGATTAGAAAATTGACCGAAAGTTGGCCGAAAAACTGTTCAGAAACAGTTCAGAAATTCAGTCCAAGTACGCCTGTTTATGTCAAATTTTCTACCATCTCGTTAATTATTTTCAAAATATAATTGAAATGACTTCTTCACAATATAACAAAGATTTTTACTGTTCTTTTAGTTTTTATTAGTTTGCTATAATGGTTAAATTATTCCGGTTCCAAAATGACCAAAAACTTATTTTTAAAACACCCAAAATCTCCGATACGGGGTCAGTCCCACCAAACGAGCCAACTTTGTCATGTACGAGTTACATCGAAAGATGCATAACGTAAATGTGGACGCGTGAGCTTTTGCGAAACTTGATTTAGATGTGCGTGCACACCAAAATTAATGTGTATCCGTCGAAAAGTACCATATCGACATGTTCTGACAGTCGCCATAACTTTGTATTTACTCGTCGATTTGTAATGAAACTTGTGCCATTGGATTCATAGTGTTATGCTGGTCTTGTGACCCAAGTTTGGTTTGAATTGGAGAACTTTGACGAAATACTATTTCGTGGGCCCCACGGTTCTACATGACGGGCGATTTCATGCTCATCGGAATCCAGTTCTGAATATTCCGTTGGGTTCGTGCCATCGTTCTAGATTTGTAGACACTATGTTTGACGAATTTGGAGAACTTTGTCTCCTGTACATTTTTCGGTATGAACTAGGCCACATGTGGACCACGCTTTGACCCAAACTGTTAATTTTGTCCATGTGTCCAAATTAGACTTATGGGTGTCAATCCTAACTATTTCAAGCATTCTGAGAATATTGGTGATGTTTGTTTCCGCGTCCAGAGCTGTACGTGCAGATTCTACTTTCCCATGAGCAATTGATAGAGTTCAGATCCCAGGCAAGTGTACCTTGCCAAACTTGCAAAGATCATGTTATATTATTTTCTTGTGTTCTCCCTATATATATATATATATATATATATATATATATATATATATATATATATATATATATATATATATATATATATATATATATATACTCTTGTGATGTTCCTGTTCAACCTAGGACCGTGAGACGTTGCTTAGCGTCCGAACAAGATGGTGTCGACACCGTACGCGGAGTCGTGCAACGTCATTTAGAGAAGTTGATTCCATGATCCTATTTTTACGTGCTTGCTTTTCCAAGTACGTCATACCATAAGACACTTGATACTATTTTATGTGACAGAATCTTTCTTGAATTATTCATGGTGATTCTGTATAGGCTTACAGGATTCGTGATATGAGACTTGCACATTACATGGATATTATTATGACTCATTGTACTAGATAGAGGTCATGATCTTGCGTGTTATGGATATGAGACATCGTGGACATGAGACATGAGGTTACATTGGGTGGAGAGAGATACACAGGCTACTGGCTGATTATTATATATATACTACTGGAGGTGCCTTAGACTCTGTCTCAGATCTTTGGCAGATATACTGGAGTCGTGATACTACTTGCTGCTATGGGCTCCCGACATAGAGCCTGTAGTGGTCTCAGCCTGAGTACTAGTGATGTTCTCATTTGCATTCTACTTAGCTGGTTACATAGCTTGTCCTGAGGATTTGTTTATATTACTTGCTATATTTTATTTGGCTTGAGTGTTTATTGTACCTTGCTATGTCCCCTGAGGACCTGGATTCAGATTATGTCCTCAGGTGTAGACGAGGAGAGCTATCCCGAGGTTTACGGGACAGGTGCTACTATTGGAGATGTACAGGTTGCAGAGGACGAGGTTGTTCTAGAGGACTTCTCTTGAGCACACAGTATTCTCACTATTCATTTATTATGCTTAATGTTCTTAGATATTTGATCTTGTAGTGACTTCTAGATATTTGTACTTGAATTTATTTTCTTTTCCATTTTGATGACGAGTTGTTCCCCGTGACATTATTTATATTGCTTGGTTGGACAGATCATTTTATATTATTGTGACAGGACTTGTCTCTTTGTGATTTTGTTACTTATTGTGGATGAGATTAGATATGTAAACTGTGACAGGTATTCGTAGACCATTTTTTATGTATTACAGCTTAAGTGCACTCTAACGGGTCCATTAAATTGGGTTTGCCCATTGGAGCTGTGCTGCTGGCCATTGCCATGTGGCTAGTCCCTTTGTATTTTGGGACTGGGGCGTAACATACAATCAAATTCTAATCTAGGCTAGGTTACAAAGAAATAAGACATATCATTATATAATGGTCAAACATTGCCCTATGGATTACTATTCAACTAACTAGGTTTATCATATTTCTAGTTACTAATATATGCAAGATAGAGTATTTATCTATTACACGCACTGTAGCTACCCAGGCCGCCAGGTCTCTTGTTTTGTCATATATATATATATATATATATATATATATATATATATATATGGCAAATGGGATATGAGCCATAGACTCATATTCTCACATGAGCCAATGTACATGTAGACCAATAGGAATTGAGTGTACTAGTGCACACCGGATATATGAATCCATTCATATTTGTCCACATGTACATGACTTATAATATATATATATATATATATATATATATATATATATATATATATATATATATATATGTACTCGCCAATCAGGGTCACCATGTCCCATAACCCTAGCTAGCGGTGATGTGCATAACATAAAGTCCTCTCCCATCCAATGATCATGACGAAAGAACTAATTAATTATCTTGTTATATTCATTTATTGATTTTTGAGTTATGGATATAGCCACAAAAGACATGTGCGAGAAACGAGAATAGTCATGATTTAGCATCAACAAGTATTGTCATATCCTGTTATACGTGCTACCCTAGATAATACCTTGTAGTGGGTTGTAGCACAAGGTATCCCCTCATAATATGGTCCAGTACTCATAGTCATTCAGGTCCAAGAATGCAATTGGTTTAACATACAACCAAATAATATATCTAGTACACATAGACTCGAAAACCAATGAGTATCATAAAATGAGTTTGGAACAAGAACTATAACTAGACAAGGTTTTGACATATAAAAGAAGTAATACATCACACAATAAATGATAACAACTAGCCAATGAATCCATTTATAAAGGTAGGATTAAAAGCTCAAAAGTAAAAAATAAGTAAAAGGAAACCTATGAAATAACCCCAAAGCAAAGAGTCCAAAATTCTGATGGAAATTGGGCAACTTTTAGTTTGGACGGTTTACCGAGAGTATACGAATAGTATACACCCTGCTTGAATTAGCATGAGCTAAAGTGCTAAAAACTTATTTTGGCCATAGAAATCCATAGTTTAACACCAAATTCGACTTTACAAAGCTCTAAATTGTATGGAGTTAAATTCTTGACATGATGGAATAATTTATTTGTCCAAATTCAGTACTTACAAGGAGTTATATCAATTTATCCCAAAAATGGGTTTTCGGTGTCAAAATAATCAATATGAGGTGTCATGACAGATTCTGTGAATAGAATCAATTGTGCTTATTAAAGAAATGTCATAACATGCTTTAGGTGGTTGGACATGTCAAAGTAATTAAATCCTATAACAAATTCCAAATAAACAAACAAAATCATTCAAAAATCTCAACACTGAGACAAAATACTACATGAATCAAGTTCTTGTAAATCGTGTAGGTGTATGTGTCTATAATCATCAAAATCCAGCAAAACAATTATGAGGCACTTCCTTCAAGCTATGAACAAGGTGTACTTTCCTTGGGTTTCCATGCTTACAAGCCTACGACTAGGATTCAGGCTTCTACTCCTCCTCCAGACCGGTTTCTAGTGAACACAAGTCTTGTTATTCCCTTGCTACGCCTCTTCCTAGTATTGTTCAGGTCCAAGATGAGCTGTCACGACCCGCACCTGGATATTCGGGCACGAGAACGTGGGTACGTCCAACTTACGTCGTAGTACCGGCGGTAGAACGTTGTCTACATCTCAAAGTCTCCTAATGGTCCAAAATACTCTCAAGTACCATCTACAGTTCTATCTATCAACTAGCTATATCAATATCTATAAAGGAATAGACTGAAAAGCATACGAAGGAAGCTATGCATTACAGACTATGACAGGAAAATAAATGACTAGAAAAAATTGCTAACCTCAAACCTAGGCTCGAACTTTATGCGAGTAACGTAATATGTCAACGTACTCAACTCCTAAAACGTTGTTATCTAGTCGGGATTGGAGCAAGTACATAACTGATAAACTATTCATAACATGATAGAAACTAAATAACAGGAAATAGCATGTAAAATACATGATGAACAAGTAAAAGTAGAATCATGGTATGACAAGTAGAGAGAAACATGTAAAAATGACAATCATGGCATGTCAAGTTGTAAACTCCCTCACCCAAAATAGGTATTTGTGTATATTTTATATTATTATATTTATTATGGATGTTGAATTTATTTAGAGTATTCTCTTAGTTAATTAGAAAATAATTTTTTAGTATATTTACTTATATAAATATTTATTTAGAATTATTTTAGGTTATTTTAGATTTTTGGAGATTTTTCTAGAATTTTTGGTAATTAAAACTTAGAAAACATAAATTTCTAGGACTTTTATGATTTACTATACTACCATACTTGCATGTCGGTCCTACCAAATATTTTTAAAATATTTAATTATATTTTTTTGTAATTTATTTAGAATTTTAAGAAATTTATTTAGATTTTTTTAAATTATTTAGGATTTATTTGGATATATATAGTCTTAATATTAGATAGATGCTAATTTAGTGTTAATAGATATTAATAAGATTTTATAAATTATTTATATTATCTTTAATTATATTTAAGATTATAAATTATTGAGATAAATTCAAACTCTATTTTAAATTAATTCAAATCCTGAACCTACTAGGAAATCAACTTCATGCATATCCTATCCTTATTTAAATTCATCATAATCCTATCTAAATTAACCAATCCTAGTCGTATTTAATTAAGTAGTGTCCACCATTACAAATACCTCATCCTTCATATTTTTCTTCCCCAAATTCCTCTCTTTTTCGTCCAAAAATAGTCAAAATTCGTCATAAATTCAGCCTCATTTTCTACTAGTTATGACGAATTAAAAAGACGATATCTCCTACCTCCGGACTTCAAAAGTGCTCCAATTTTTTTTTTTAGAACGATAATGAGGTTAGCTTTCTGATTATATAAATTGTTTTTCTAAATTAGTAGTATTAAATTCTGAAAAATTCGTAGAGCACAGCATGTCCGAAAATAGACGTGTTTTGATGTATTCGCGATTCCGGGAGAACCAGGAATCAGAATCATGAACCGTTTAAAGTTTCGGAAAGCTAATGTCGAGATAATCGATATATATTTTTTCCAGAATTTATTTCAAAATATTTATATACTGTTAATTCTGTAGAACTTCTAGGTTAGAATTTAACCATCGGTGCATAATACAAAATTTGTATGTGCCATAATTCCCAAACGAATTTGAATTCGGACGAGCTGTAAATTCCAGCATGTTTTTGACGCTAAAATCTACAGGAAATCATGCATGAAAGTTGAGTTTGTGTCGGTTGACTTTTTGGTCAACAGATCGTCTCGATTTGCGTGCCATGAGTCTCGAGTTGATAAAATTTAGTTTCTTTGGACAAAATTTAGGAATTAACATAAAAATCAGAATAATAAGATTAAAATAGAATTTTAGAGTAATTATTCCATAATTAAATAAATTAAAATAAATTATCTTTTGACGTGATAAATGTGTAATACATAGGCTATTTGGACTGTGACTTGGACTATGATTCATACCAGCAGCAGGACCCCAGGCAAGATACCTTGCCAAATTGTTTACAGTACTTTGCATGCTATTTATATTTCTGTTTATTTATTTTATTTCTGTATAGTTCTTGCATGTGTAGTTTTTCTCCAGTCATTACTATGTATTAAATATGTTGACACACACATGGCACCTAGTATCATAGAGGACAATCATTAGGCGTATGGGCTTTTAACCACTCTGGTAAACCGTAGTATATAGCTCGCACTACGGGCGTGTGTCGCGCTGGTCGCTACCCCCGCGGTATGTCGATTTCTGGAGTCTCGCTGGTCGCTACCCCCACGGTATGTCAATTTCTGATATCCATTGACGTGTGTGTGAGTTGTGAGGTAGATCGAGTAGCCTACCCTTGCCCATACGTCGAAAAGTTGTCCTCATTTGCATTCATATAGATTGTCTGGTACAGCGTACTTATTTATTTTCAAACCATATGCATGTTTACTGTATTCAAATTGGCTCGTATTTTCTGTATCTTGTTACGTCCCTCTGAGGACCTGGTCCGCTGCCAGGTGTATCTTTTTTTGAGTATTTGTAGGAGCGCAGATTTGGATGGTTATATATGTTCCGAGGATGTCTTCTCTTCGAGCTGTGATGGATAGCTGATATTCTTATATTGTGTTGTGGTGTTGTACTCATATTGTATTTGCTCTTATATTCGATTTGGTAGTGGATTTGTTTCCATCCAACTATCATCCTTAGATACTTCTTATTGAGATCTAGTTTCATAGATACTGGTCATTTATTTCTATATGATTTTGGTAGATGAGATTTAGATTATACCCTGTGACTTGTGACATATGTTTTATACCACTTGTGGATTTGATATTCATATTACAGCGTACGTGTGGATTTGGTTTCCATACATTAGAGTTGCCATATCCATGCGGCTGGCATGCTTACGTGTCCTAGTCCTACGTATTTTTGGGACTGGGGCGTGACATATTTTTGTGGTGGTCCATGCAGGTCGAGAGCATATTGTCTCGGTTACGTTACTGTACCGAACAAGCCTGCACCTAGGACTAGAGTATAGGATCTCATCCACAATTGACTGTGATTCATCTCCTCCTATCTATTCTATTTTGAACAATTATATCCTGCTTGATTCATGTGCTTCCCTAATAGTTCCTTGAGTATAGTCTTCTGCTAGAATATAGGAACCCCTGTTATTAGGATGATAATTAGAGTAGCACACCTATTAAGAATACAACGAGAATATAGACACACCACTAAGTTTAGAATATCTAGTGAACCTAGAATTCCTTATCTTTAGATTGTTATACCATTACCCCTTGATGTATCAAGAAGACTTGAGGGTAGTATAGACACTACTAGAGTTAGTTAGAAGTTTTACCATAATGTTTGACACCTAATATCACATAGTCTTTTGACCTATTAATTGAAGTATAACCGAATGATATTTATCGCATGCTAGCCAAAGACGACAGTGTTTATTCAGACCATAGAATTTAGAGGGCCTTGCCCTATTTGGTCGACTAGCGACTTAGATAAGGACGTTGTATGATAACTATAGAGATTGTAGAGTCTTTTATTATTATTGCTTATGTTATTTTTGCTTTTGCGAACTTGAATTATTTTGTAACTTCTCACATCATAATCCAGCGTTATATTTTCTGTGCTACCTTGAATTATGCTGCTATTATAGCCTAGTTTTTGCAAGCTTAATCTTATATCGAGCTTGTTCACGACATATGTGTTATTGGGGCCTGATCAACCACACTAATACAAATTGTCTAATCAGAATCAGTGTATTTTGGTCTAGCTAGCCATAATGCGCTTGATTCGCCCTTCGCAATAATACTTTACGTGGATTGAGATATATAGTTGACTAGTAGACACCTGTATTTGCCCTCTAGATATGTCTAAGCATATCGTATCCGTTACATAACTGTACCGATGCGAGCATGTGGATAGGCATTACCAAAATAGGACTTCAATCCACAACTGCTTTGACAATTTCTATTTGAATTCTGTAAACGCCTTGATCCCGATACTTCTATTCTATTAGCTCGCCCTTGAACTCTTTATTATCGATCTCCGTCTTCCCTTATTTCGCAAAGACGAAACCTCGTGCTTGGTATAAGTTTAATACACAGAGAGTACTAGATATACCCCATAGGCCAATCACATTATTTGGTGACTATCTTTCATAATTGATTAAGGGCATATCACATATGATATAGTTGGTGTTAAAGTTTTGAGGATTGAATGACATGAGAAAATAAATTGAGGAATATTTTTCTTAAGTGTAAGAGCCTTATGTGATAGATGGATAAATTCTAAGTTGGGTAGAAATTGCATTATTAAACTTGAGGAGAATTCTTTTAGATTATGATCAAGTAGGATTAGATTGAGAGATTAAGTCCTTTTAAATGTGGAGAATTTTAAAAGAAGGATTAAGATAATGAGGATTTAATGAATTTTAAAAATCTTGATATTGAGGACCCAATATTTATACTTTGAGCCCATAATTTAAATTTTGAATATTGAAGGATGAATCATCGATTTAAATTTTTTAGAATAAATATAGAATTTTAGACTTGAACAACTGGTGAATTAGATTTAAATTTTACAATTTGATGATTTGAATTAAAAGTTTAATTTTGATTGTTGGGTCACCTATTTGAAATATTGAGGATGTAAATTGAGTTTAAATATTTGAAGAGTACAAAATTCTTAATTTGAGAATAAGAATAAGATTTGATTAGAATTGTTTATTGTTCAAAGTCTAGAGGAGATTATGATAGTTGGAAATTATGATATAAATTTTGATGTGGGATGTCATATAGACTTAAGTTAGATTTGGATGTTGATTATTTAAAAATCGAGAAGAGATTACGACAGGTTAAATTTTGATTTAAACAGTGGTTATATTAATTTTGAAGTGATCGCAATAGATTCGAATAGATTTTGTTATTTAAATTTTTGGAAGAGATTGCGATTGACATACCTTGTGTACGAATGTGAAGGATTTAACAAATTATGTCTTACTTTAATTTCGAGGACGAAATTGTTTTAAGTTGGGTAGATTGTAAATTCCCTCACCCAAAATAGGTATTTGTGTATATTTTATATTATTATATTTATTATAGATGTTGAATTTATTTAGAGTATTCTCTTAGTTAATTAGAAAATAATTTTTTAGTATATTTACTTATATAAATATTTATTTAGAATTATTTTAGGTTATTTTAGATTTTTGGAGATTTTTCTAGAATTTTTGGTAATTAAAACTTAGAAAACATAAATTTCTAGGACTTCTATGATTTACTATACTACCATACTTGCATGTCGTTCCTACCAAATATTTATTTTAGTTTAAAATATTTAATTATATTTTTTTGTAATTTATTTAGAATTTTAAGAAATTTATTTAGATTTTTTTAAATTATTTAGGATTTATTTGGATATATATAGTCTTAATATTAGATAGATGCTAATTTAGTGTTAATAGATATTAATAAAATTTTATAAATTATTTATATTATCTTTAATTATATTTAAGATTATAAATTATTGAGATAAATTCAAACTCTATTTTAAATTAATTCAAATCCTGAACCTACTAGGAAATCAACTTCATGCATATCCTATCCTTATTTAAATTCATCATAATCCTATCTAAATTAACCAATCCTAGTCGTATTTAATTAAGTAGTGTCCACCATTATAAATACCTCATCCTTCATATTTTTCTTCCCCAAATTCCTCTCTTTTTCGTCCAAAAATAGTCAAAATTCGTCATAAATTCAGCCTCATTTTCTACTAGTTATGACGAATTAAAAAGACGATATATCCTACCTCCGGACTTCAAAAGTGCTCCAATTTTTTTTGTTAGAACGATAATGAGGTTATCTTTCTAATTATATAAATTGTTTTTCAAAATTACTAGTATTAAATTCTAAAAAATTCGTAGAGCACAGCATGTCCGAAAATAGACGTATTTTGATGTATTCGCGATTTCGGGAGAACCAGGAATCAGAATCACGAACCGTTTAAAGTTTCGGAAAGCTAATATCGAGATAATCGATATATATTTTTCCCAGAATTTATTTCAAAATATTTATTTACTGTTATTTCTGTAGAACTTCTAGGTTAGAATTTAACCATCGGTGCACAATACAAAATTTGTATGTGCCATAATTCCCAAACGAATTTGAATTCGGATGAGCTATAAATTCCAACATGTTTTTGACGCTGAAATCTACAGGAAATCATGCATGAAAGTTGAGTTTGTGTCGGTTGACTTTTTGGTCAACAGATCGTCTCGATTTGCGTGCCATGAGTCTCGAGTTGATAAAATTTAGTTTCTTTGGACAAAATTTAGGAATTAACATAAAAATCAGAATAATAAGATTAAAATAGGATTTTAGAGTAATTATTTCATAATTAAATAAATTAAAATAAATTATCTTTTGACGTGATAAATTTGTAATACATAGGCTATTTGGACTGTGACTTGGACTCTGATTCATACCAGCAGCAGGACCCCAGGCAAGATACCTTGCCAAATTATTTACAGTACTTTGCATGCTATTTATATTTTTGTTCATTTATTTCATTTCTGTATAGTTCTTGCATGTGTAGTTTTTCTCCAGTCATTACTATGTATTAAATATGTTGACACACACATGGCACCTAGTATCATAGAGGACAATCATTAGGCGTATGGGCTTTTAACCACTCTGGTAAACCGTAGTATATAGCTCAAACTACGGACGTGTGTCGCGCTGGTCGCTACCCCCGCGGTATGTCGATTTCTGGAGTCTCGCTGGTCGCTACCCCCGCGGTATGTCGATTTCTGATGTCCATTGACGTGTGTGTGAGTTGTGAGGTAGATCGAGTAGCCTACCCTTGCCCATACATCGAAAAGTTGTCCTCATTTGCATTCATATAGATTGTCTGGTACAGCGTACTTATTTATTTTCAAACCATATGCATGTTTACTGTATTCAAATTGGCTCGTATTTTATGTATCTTGTTACGTCCCTCTGAGGACCTGGTCCGCTGCCAGGTGTATCTTTTCTTGAGTATTTGCAGGAGCGCAAATTTGGATAGTTATATATGTTTCGAGGATGTCTTCTCTTCGAGCTGTGATGGATAGCTGATATTCTTATATTGTGTTGTGGTGTTGTACTCATATTGTATTTGCTCTTATATTCGAGTTGGTAGTGGATTTATTTCCATCCAACTATCATCCTTAGATACTTCTTATTGAGATCTAGTTTCATAGATACTGGTCATTTATTTCTATATAATTTTGGTAGATGAGATTTAGATTATACCCTGTGACTTGTGACATATGTTTTATACCACTTGTGGATTTGATATTCATATTACAGCGTACGTGTGGATTTGGTTTCCATACATTAGAGTTGCCATATCCATGCGGCTGGCATGCTTACGTGTCCTAGTCCTACGTATTTTTGGGACTGGGGCGTGACACAAGTAAAGTAAAATAATTAAACACCAGCAAGCATGCCATGTGACAACAAGAATAAAGGTGAACAAGTAAATGTGCATCTAACTAAGTGTTTTAAAATACCACGTTCGACATATAAATGACTAGAGGGTAAATACGGCAACCGCACATGTGTTGTGTGACTACTATCTATCCCGATTAGATCAGGGGATACACTACCAGAAAAAGTTAAATTAGCGACGTTTAAAAACGTCGCTAAATGACCAAAAAATGTCGCTAATCATATTTAGCGACGTAATTAGCGACGTTTTAAAGAAGTCGGAACAAAGCAAGTCGCTAAAAGAAAAAACGTCGCTAAACGTCGTTATGCCGACGTTTTTTAGCGACTTAAATGTGTCGCTAAAATTAGCGACGTTTAGCGACGCAGCGTCACTAATTAGCGACGTTAATTAACGTCGCTAAACGTCGCTAATTAGCGACTTATATAGCGACGTCTTTAATGACCTGGCAATACTGCCATGTCAGCAATTTGCGACGTACAGCGACGTTTTTAGCGACATGTTTAGCGACATCATTAGCGACGTGTATTAACGTCGCTAATTAGCGACATATTTAGCGATGTGTATACACGTCGCTAAACGTCGCTAAAAATATCGCTAATTTTACAAAAAAATAAAAAAAGAATTCTGAATTGTGTCCAAACTATTATTCCTGCAGTTTATTAAATCATAATATGTACAAATAGACCCGGAGCAACCCTCCGTTGAATTTCTGGGTTTGCCAACCCCCTTGTGTTGAACACTCAACACCGGTAAAATAACATATTTAATATGAATAATATAATAAAATTTGAAGAAAAGAAAGCATCCAGCAAATCTCATCGTAAAGAATACGGCAAATATATATCCATACAATCTCATCCTAAATAATAAAAAATACAAATATCCAGCAACTAGCTATACTACTGCGGATCTGCAGGAGGCTGACCACCGGCGCGCATGAAGGATAAGAACAGCTCATACTGGTCCCGTAGAATCGACACCGATGTCGATGGAGAAGGCAGTGACGTCGGTGGAGTCTGTGTCGATGTAGGCGCACCAGGAGGCCGTACCCGCTCCAAGTCTACGAGTCGCTGGTTGTAAGAATCCATGGTAGATAACAGCCTCGTACTGCTATGAACCATTGAATCCTGCATCATCGTCAGCCTCTCGCCCATCGATAGTTGTGATGCCTGCAGCTCCATGATGTTGCGGTCTGTCGAGGCTCTAATATCATTTGTCAAATCCTGGAGCTCCGTGATGCTGGGGTCGAGCATATCGAATCGTACGATGAGCGT
The DNA here is from genome assembly GCA_036927795.1 of Iris macrosiphon. NCBI lineage: Eukaryota > Viridiplantae > Streptophyta > Magnoliopsida > Asparagales > Iridaceae > Iris > Iris macrosiphon. The sequence goes on along the minus strand of JAYESA010000017.1, from coordinate 40,125,621 downwards.
CGGATCGTCCGCCTGCGGCTGGGACCGAGGCTGCTCCTCCATCCTTTGCAGCAACTCGTCACGGAGAGACGCAATCTGACGGTCAACGGCCTCCTGGACTCTGGCCGACGACTGCGAGGGCTGTGTGGAATGCGCAACTGTCAGGGAGGCCCTAGATTACTGCATCGCAATCAGGGCACCATAGGATCCCGTACCGTAGTACGTACCCCTCTGGAGACCACCAGTTGCGGTCACCCACAGGTCGTCCGCCGACGGAGCTGGAGCAGGCTGCGAGAAAGTACCAGCCTCTCCAGGTGTATGTGCACTAGCAGTCGTCCGCTCACGCAGCCTAAGATACTCGGCCTAGAAAGGTTTGGAAACTCGATAATTGCCTAAGTTATATTAAAATTAACACAAAGTAAAGTAATACTTACATAGGTCTGCGAGGCCCTCTCATCAATGAGATTTCCGTCCTTGCGAAGGGTGGCCAAGAAGACGGTCACCATGTTTGCATCCTCACCCCTCTGTACCTGTTAAAAATATATTATTTAGTACTAAACTTAAATATTTTTTCCTACTGCCATTTTATGGTACTTACATTAAAATAATATATTTTAAAAGAAAAAATATACCAAACGACGGAAATGTTCCGTCATCGGAATCGAGCCACCACAGCACTTGGCAGCATTCCGCCTAGCCTCCTTGGCCTTCTCAGACCTTTCCTTGTAACTCAGATCGTCGAATCTAGCCCTCATCGCAGTCCACTGCTTAGGCAAAATGTGGATACTCTCGATCAAAGTGCTTCCATGCTTCTCCATCGGATGGATGATCCAATACTCCTTCGATCTGTTTTCACCTGTGCCAACTCATATTTTCTGCAGTCTCCTTAACCATAAACAACCGCTGCAACCGCATCGTCAAAGGCAAGTAGTGCATCGAATCGGTAAGCTTCCTTGCACCGACAGACTTTCCTCTAACAGTAGCCTTGTAGCGATCAGCACCACAGAATCTGCACGCATCTTCATCCTTGTCGTCTTTGTAGTACAATATGCACCCGTTGTGACATGCATCAATTTTCTCGTATCCCATCCAAAGCGATCTCACCATCCTCTTAGATCGATAGAAGTCTTTAGGCAACTTTGCACCCTCGGGCAAGATCTCTATAATCAAATCGATCAGTCGATTATAGCATTCTTGCGACATGTTAAAATCGGACTTGATGCTCAATAATCTTGTAACCACCTCCAACGGTGAATGATCCTCACAACCATGATATAGTGGAGTCCTTGCATTCTCCAGCAACTCCATAAACTTTGCAACATCGACATTCGGTGCCTCCTCAGCTGCATCATAATTGTCCGAATTGAAACTAGGTCCCGCCGCATCATAATTGTCCGGATTGAAACTAGGCCCCGCCTCATCATAAACCATGTTCACCCACCCGTCTTCGTAAGCATCATGGTCGTGGACATCCATATACGGCTCCACATAGGGCTCCGACTCCGATGCTAGAGATACAAGTTCCCCGTACGCGGTCCACTGATAGTAATTCGGCGTGAAGCCCTTCGAGTACAAATGATATGTGACTTCCACTTCTGGATGATATTTCCTGTTGCGACATCTCACACACGGACACTTAATTTTGGTATCATCCATGTACTGAGGGAACGCCTTGGCGAACTGCAGGAACTGTTGTACACCCTCAATGAATTCATCCCGTACACCGCACATGTCATCAGGATGACGGTTGTACATCCACGAACGATGACGCAGATAGTAATTCATATCCATTTCTAGATACTTCTGCAAAAATGACAGTATGTATCATATAAATCATTACATACAGTGTGATTCTCTAAAGAAGACACTAACAATTAGTTGGCTAGGTAATCTATATTTGAAGTCACATAGAAGAAGCATGTTAGATCCTGTGCAGAGTGTGTGCACACCAGTATAGGTACAATATTTTGTAGGACAGCAGCATGCTAGATCCTGGTAACTATAGCAAACCCAAATCCCAGCCTAGGCCAGGACAGAAGCTGTGGTTTCTTTTTTGTTAGGCTTGGTTTGGGATTGTTAAAGCTTATTATAAGATGGTAGGATTAAATTAAAAAAGATAATAAATTTTTAAGTCAAAACGAATTTGATAAGCAATACTTTTTGATGTGATTCAAGTTTCTGCTTTCTTTCCTCAGAGTGAATATATCCACTGGACTACAGTAGCACAATATAAACTTTAAGTCACAGAAGTATCTTCTTAGATTAAGAACTGCCATATTAGAAACCTTAACGACATGTCAGACACATTAAATTATAATAACTATGATGTCTTCTATAAGGAAGAGCATCAACCATGTCAAACTATTAGACATGTCAAGATTCATGGAATGTGATTTTGTCTAATCAGCATCTCACTCATGCTACCAACTAGGCGCAATAGAAGACTTGTGATGAGACATACAAAATAACTTCCATCTAAGGTTGCTACTGTAGAAACTTACTATACTAAAGCAAACAAAAGATTATTAAGATTAGTGTTCATATGCTTCTAAGAAATTTGACCTGTAATAGGTGTTCCCAACAGTTGATCGTTTAATATTCTACGGTAAAGAGCTAAACCATAACAAGAGGTTGCCAAATCTATAGCACGATTATCCAAGCTTCTCCAATAAGAGAAGGGTCGGGTATTGACCGGTTGTCCACTGATTGCTACACTGTTTTCTGCACTCAAAATCTGAACACAACACACTCATCTCACTACCAGTTTGCAGCACAGAGCCCCCAAGGTCTGCACACTAACACAGGCACTCTTGACACCATCACATGATACACATCACTACCTACATACACTAGACAGACACATATCAATGCACAGATTACACACCCTCTCATATGCTAATATTGAACACATTTCTTAAGTTCAAACCCATAATACTTCAATTCCTACAATTCTATACTCAAATAGCAGGTGCACACACATATTGATACCCCTGTTCTGTGGTTAATCCTTGACACTGCTGCAGACTTCTACTGCACTGATGCACACATAGGATTCTTGCACTGCACAGGCTCTTTAGAGACATACACACATGCAGGGAATGTTGTTCCTCAACACAGAAGCAATGTGCCAGGTTACACAGTTTTAAATGCCACTACTACAGTTTCAGTCTTGCACATACTGTAGGGCACTGCTGCACTTACTGCTCTGAGCAGTTGCACAAATCCAAACCACACACCATACTGGAATACCAATATGCACACAGGAAACTGTGGGTTACCGTGTTTAAGTTATGCACACACAGAGAGAACTACCCAATCTCTGATACACACTGCACTGGAATCCCCTTTGCTGCAGACACACGGGTGTCTATGATACACCATGACACCCATCTAACACAGTTCACATATACGCACTGTTAACACAAGGACACACTGTCATAGAGCAGTGTTCACTCTTGCACACTCCTCACAAGATCCAGTATACACCATCTCCGCACTGTTAATACAAGGACCCAAGTCAAAAAACCTAACCCTAACCCTAGGTCCTGATCAGTGTCTGTGTTAGTGTGTACGTGTGTGTCGTGTCAGTGTCAGTGTCTGTGTGTGTGTGTGTCATGTCAGTGTCAGTGTCACATGTATGTTCTATGAGAGAGAGAGAGAGAGAGAGAGAGAGAGAGAGTTAGGGTTTACCTAGAGGAGGAGGAGGAGGGGGGAGGACGCAGTTGGAGGGGGGAGGGGAGCCGGAGGTGGAGGAAGGAGGAGCCGGAGCGGGTTTGAAATTTGGGAGAGGGAGAGGGAGAGATCGAAGGAAATGGGGGGAGAAAAAATTTAGCGACGTTTTAGCGACGCCAATAATGACGTCGCTAATTTAGCGACGTCTTAAACGTCGCTAATGACGTCGCTAAATGTCCAAAATATATATGTCGCTAAACGTCGCTAAATAAAACATATTAGCGACGTTTAGCGACCTAAATTGAACTTATAGCGACTAATCTTTTAAAAACTGAATAAAAGTCGATAAAGGTCGCTAAATGTCGCCAATTAGCGACGTTTTTACATGGAGTCGCTAAAAAACGTCGCTAATCCCGCTTATTCTAGTAGTGATATAGTTTTGGAAAGTTTACATGTCTACTAAGGTATTTCTCCGTCCGACTAGCACTCATGGATTCGAGTCACGACACGAACACGAAAATCACAAAAATTAAGAAATTACGATAATCACGATAAATATGAAATTACGATGATCACGACTATGAATCCATACAATACTAATCTCTTGTAACAAGTGTGTCAAGAATCAAGCAATTATATAAATCATGTAATAAAGTAATTATCAGAAAATGAAAACAATCAGAGTAAGTACTTACCTCATGTCCAATGATTGCTGAAACTCAAAGATCCTTCGGGTTGATTAAGCATAGACAATGCAAATATGAAGGTTAGAAAACTATCCCTTTTTTATTGTTATTATTTGAGGTCTTTTTGTTTGATTATTATCAGTTTATCCAACTATTGAACCTAAATCCCATTATCAAAAGCCCGAAACCCACTTTATTCTTTCCTTTTATTATATCATTCTTATTTAAGACCTAAAAGAGCTAAAAGCTCTAAATGTTATTTTTCTCTCTCTAAGAGTCTACTTACATTTTATTAACAAAATTAGTTAAAGCCCATATGCTTTATTTATTACTGGGCTGAAGTCTGATCCACTTCCTAAACTTTTAGCCTACTGATTCTGCCAACGATATTATTTGCATGTACTGAAAATATAACCATAACCCAACCATGAGGGATGGTCTGTTAAGAGAAGTTGTACTTTATCAAGAATATGGGTGGTACTTATCTTAGTTAAATAGGGTTTAGCTAATTTAGTTTACAGAAAAACAATACTTTGTGTGTTTCTTGTTTGTATTCTTTATTTATATATATATATATATATATATATATATATATATATATATATATATATATATATATATATATATATATATATGACGTATCCAGATTTTGGATAAAGCGGAGGCAAAATCTAGTAGTAAATTTTTAATCCAAAAAAATTATAAAAATGTAAAAAAAAAAATTGTATAAATTAGTCACAAAATTCTATTTTCTTATCTAATATTGGTCGTCTATTCTAGTTTTTCTATTATAGTTGCTTTTTTTTTTTACCATTTAGTTCATCAAAATATCAATAGTATTAAAGTGTACATTCTTAATCCAATATAATTATAATCTTAAATTTCAGTGTGATTCTAACCTTAATCAGAACCTACCACTACTTCAGTGTGATTACATCGAGTTTGTAATTTTTTTTTTTGGTGGAGTCACACAACCGCACTTGATCTTATCTGGTTCCGTCAGTGTATATTTAGCTACACTATACTACTCCATAGCTTTCCAAAGCCTATACTTCTCATGAGGAGACTTAAAGCACACGTCCACATAAGTTGCCAGTGAACCTACTAATGTTCCCTGCATGGAGTACACACATGGCTCACCATATCCTAATAAAGAAGAATATAATTTGAGTACTCATTAGTTTATAGTTTTCCTCTTTCTCTACAGCACGGTAGACTTCCATGTTCACAAAGAATATTATGCTACACGTATACCTTTCCACACACCTTCATCCGGTTCTTAGTACCCCTACTTACTTTCGTCCGGTTCTTAGTACCCCTACTTACTTCATATTTTCCTTTCTTACAGGGTCTTATTGGTGTGTATTGTGGACTTCTATACTAGCATATGAGAAATTATTGTAGAGACAGAATGTAGTATATTCGAATTTTTTTTAATCGTTAGATTGTATAAAAATGTATACATACACATATTTTTATGGTAATCCAACGGTTGGCATATGAAAAATGTATTGTATAGATACTTGGCACACCATATAATTTATTTTATTCTTTATATAATTTATTTCATTCTTTAGATGCATTGTATATAATTTCTAATCAAATTTATATTAATAAATTTAATCAAACTTCTCTATTTATAATTATTATTATTACAACAATAATAATAAAAATAATAATAATTATTATATTATAATTATAATTATAATAATTATAATTATTTATTGAAGTATTTGGATTTTAGTCATGGCAGTTACTGTCACACCCCGCTCTCGCAAAAATTGGGTACGGGCCGGACATGTCCAGCCTGCTGACAGTGGTAGTCAACTGTCTACACCTCAATTGTCATCCAAGTATAACGTTTGATTACTCATCACAGCTCTCTAGACACGTTTTTCCAGCATAAACAATCACTATTGTTTTTATTACATGTTTTCTACAAAGAATGTACAGAAACAAACCCGGTGAATGTAAATACGACAATCATCACAACACGATACAACCACAATACAAAACAATCCACACAATACAAAACAATCCAAAGGAAATGAAACTAGATTACAATCTAAGTCTCCAAAGTAGTGCCCTCCATGTCCGGGGTAGTCTTCGGACTAGTATCGTTTAGGATCTCCTCCTGGGGACCATAGTAAGTAGGATACTCTATGTCATCATCACCTACAACGGTTATCCAGTCATGAAGGAGCAATGTAACATGCATATTTGACAGTGCTATACAATATGATGCAATAAAAATAATGTGGTACATAATAGATAAAAAAATGACCGATAAACATGAAAAGCAGGAATAATTGTCTACATGCTCTAACTACGTGTGGAACGTGTACATAAAACACTATCAAGCATGTAGGGGCTAAATTGGGAATCAGGTATATCATAAATGATATAATATCAGTCACACACGCATATAAATGAATATCAGGCACATCTAGTGACGGTGTTATCATTTATGTATTTGTCCAAGGCTAAAAAAACTACATGTCTTTCTAGTGTTCTCCCTTCCGACACAAGACAGATGTGACACAGTACGCAAATAATAATAAAAAATATGTATAGAATATTGTATAGAAAAGTAAGATATCATGTACTTGCCTTGGTCATTGGAATGGATGATGGTGTGAAATGATGCTCCTAAAAGACAATAAAGGTGTGTTAGCTGCTAGCTCCAAATATCCCTACGATAAATTCTAACTAACTCTAAGTAATTCCTTAGACCAATTATAACTAATTCTATTCTATTAAGTGATACTAACTTCCCACTAATCAATTAACCACTGATTACTAACAAATTTCTACTAATTGATTAACTACTAATTAGTAACTGGTTATTCCATATTTAAACTAACAATTTATGAGATCATTTAGATACTGCTGGCCTGCTTTCTAACTTGCTCCGGGTTTTAGTGCAGGGGCTGGGCTCTGGCCCAAATCCACTAGCTCGGTCCAGTCCCATGCTATAGACTCTGGCCAGTGACTCATGCCCAATCAAACTGAGCCTGTCCTCACTACTGAACCCAATCTAATCCATTTGAACTTAACTCAACCGAGCCTAACCATTATTTGAATTTAATTGCTACAGTAACTCTAATTGGAACACTAGGAATAAAACGTCACAGAACTTGAGTTCTCTATTCGATTCAAATAGAAATTCCCGCTGACACTTCCCTAACGATATCGAGCTGGACACGGTGTCAGATACCGACATACACACGTACGCGTGTCTATCCACGGACATGAACTCGTGTCTGGAACAGAGGGTTGATACACACAAATTCCAAATAGATGAACAGTCTATAAGCATACCTGAACGGAGTCGATTGGTCCTAAGTACAGAGACACGGTCTCACAAGTCGGATACCGTCCTCTCCATCTCCAGATCCTTTTCGAACCCTGGTTGAGGCATTTAAACGAACAAAAGAAATGCAGAAACATGAACTGAGTTGTTAGATGAATTCTTGATTCATAAACCACCCGAAATGAGGAAACTCAATGAATTCAAAAGAGAAAAGGGTTTGTACCTACGGATTCGTTCTGAATTCGAATTTACCGATCTCGGTTCGAATCAACCTTATTTCCACTAGAACATCAATCTGATGCTCAATCAAGGAAGAACAATTTCGATCAAACCTTAATTCATTCGATGATGAAACAAAATCGAATTCGAAAGGAATCAAACGAATTCGAACTCACCGCGATCAATCTATCTGCAAGGAATGCTGACTCGAACTCGGCAGAGGAGGACGTGGTGATTCGTCGTGCTCTTCGGTGGAGCTGGTGTTGTTGTCACCGTTTCGCCTTTGTGTTCGTTGGTGGAGAGAGACGATCAGACACAATGGTGGAGATGACTCGTCGATACTGCGCGGTGGGCCGAGCCATCAGTTGGGGTAGGAACGATCAAAGTAACGCCATGGCTGCCATAGCTCGAACTTAGGGAAGAGGAAGGAGGTGGTTAGGATCTTAGTAGGGGCTTCTTGGAGTGGAGAGGGGATTAATTTCGGCAGCGCTTCGCCGCTGCGGTGGTGGTACAGAACAGAGGATTCGACTGTCCATTTATAGACGTAGGAAGGATCCTAAGTCGGTGGCGGTGGACGGTGATGAATGATCGAAGTTGAGGCGGTGGTGAGGGACGGTGGAGATAAGGCGGTGGTCGGCGAGGATCGCTGACATGGAGAGGAGCTTCTGGAATGGTTGGGGATGCTCGCGAGTCTTTGTTGGTCGATGGTGGGGTCTGGGAGGTGCACGAGTGTTCGGGATCTTCTGGGAAGCGGGGGGACCTTCGTCGGTTGGTAGGTCGGCGGAACGATGGGTGAGGGGGAAAGGTCGGGGTCTAGATGTTTTGAGAAGAAGGAGAAAATGATTAGATCTGTAATTGATCGGTCGACTGAATTGGGTCGAGTGCATGAGCAGGTCGGGTGGTTTGGTTGATTCAGGTTTGGGCTGATCCATTAATGGTCGGCCCGGGTCTGCCTTAGTGGCTGGGTTGGGCCTATGGGCTTAAAGGTTGGGCCGGGATTTAGATCAATTGATTGGGCTGCTTAGTTTGCTAGGGTTGGTTTCTATGCATATTTATTCAACTATAATTTTGATTAGTAATGTTAACTATTTTACAAATTGGGAAAATTCTATTAATTTGGAAAATAAAAATGAGGAGTTACAAATCTATGCAGCTTGAAAATTTTCGTCCTCGAAATTTCAAGTGACTAACAAGAAGGGAGAGATACATCAGGTCTGGTATAGGTAAGGATACTTCTCCCTCATCTCGTCCTCTCTTTCCCAAGTAGACTCTCCTGGGAAATGGTGCCTCCACGCAACCCAAACAAGAGGGATAGTCTGATTGTGCAGCTGCTTCTTCCTGCGATCTAATATCTCTACTGGCTTCTCTGAATATGTAAGTCTAGGACCTACCTCGAGCTCAGAGTGACCCAATATGTGACTAGGATCAGCAATGTACCTCCGAAGCTAGGAGATATGGAATACTTTGTGTACTCCTTCTATGTGAGGTGGTAGTGCAAGCCAATACCAACTCTGGCCAGTTCTCGAAGGGTCCAATATATCTCAGGCTGATCTTTCCTCCTCGCCCAAATCTGATAGTGCCTCGGGTTAGGAAAATCTTCAGAAATACCCAGACTCCTGCTGCGAATTCCAGAGGCTTGATCTTCCTGACTTTATCTATTGCGTCTACTACCATCTTAGGGCCAAGTAATGCTCTCTCTCCTACATCATCCCATGATAAGGGGTGCAACATTGTCTGGCATATAAGGCCTCGAATGGGGTCATGCCAATGTTGGCCCGGTAGCTATTATTATAAGCAAACTCCACTAGGTGCAGATGGTCTTTCCAAGATCCTCCAAAGTCTAAGGCACAAGTCCTTAACATGTCCTCTTAAGTCTGGATAGTCCTTTCAGACTGACCATCAGTCTGAGGATGGTATGTCGTGTTGAACTTCAACTGGGTCCCCAAACTCTCTTACAAGCTTTTCCAGAAATTTGAGGTGAATCTACTATCTCGGTTTGATACAATAATGACCGGTACCCCATGGATCCTCACTATTTGTCTCATGTACAACTCTACTAACTTCTCGGTTGACAACTCTACTTTGAAAGGTATGAAGTATGCGTATTTGGTCAACCTATCCATAATTACCCATATAGCGTCTTTTCCTCCAGGTGATCGTGGTAACCCTGAGACAAAATCTATAGTGATGTATTTCCACTTCCATTCCGGAATGCGTAAAAGTTGTAGTTGTCCTCTAGGTCTCTGACGTTCCGCCTTTACTTGCTAGCACACTAAGCACCTTGAGATGAATCTGGCCATGTCTCTCTTTATCCCATATCACCAAACATTTTTCCTTAGATCCTTGTACATCTTCGTAGCTCCTGGATGCTTGGAATACTGAGATTGGTGGAACTCTTGCATGATTTCCTCTCTCAGACTTCCACTTGGTACACAAAGTCTAGTGCCATGTCTGAGTGCTCCGTCCTCAGCAACGCTGAACTCTTCAAGTAATCCCGCTTGCACCTGTGCCCTGATACAACGGAGACTCCCATCCTTCTAGAAGCATAAAAAATACTACAGGCAGCATAGAGCTTATACCGCATAAAACCTGATAGATACGTCCAAACGAAAGCCGCATAAATAGCCTTCATGCGGCCATACTAACCAAGTAGCAAGAGGCCGCCTAAAGTATCCTTGACACACTCTCCAACTGTAAACACCCAAATTTTAAAAAAAATTAAATATAAATTTTTGGATTTTTTGTAATTTTTTATTTATTATAATTAATGTTCTTCAAAGAATTAATATTTTTATGTATTAAATTGAGTATTAAAATATTATAAAAATTATACTTTTGAGTGTATAATTAATAATATGATGTTGTGTAATTTTTCTGAAATTTATTGGGCTAAAAAACTATTTTTAAATAGCTAAAAATATTATTTTTGGATAAACCAGACCGAACCAGACTTGAACCGAACCAAACCAAACCAAACTGAACCCAACCAACCCAACACCACCCTAATGGGTCGTCCTACCCGACCCGACCCGACCCGATAAACCACCTTCCCTCACCTGCACGACCCCCGCAGCTCTCGCGACCCCCCCTTCGATTACAAAACCAACCCATACCCTACATGTGCACACCTCACGACCACCCCCGCAGCTCCCCACGACTCCGACGACCACCGACGACCAAAGCACGATGCTGCACGCCGTCGACGAACACCGCCGCGGACATGCTCTTTCACGAACAACAGCGAGGTATGCCCCTTCCCAGTCTCGTATTTCCCTGTACAGTTATCCAAATTTCGTTCTGTCATACCCTATGCGAAGACCACGCGACCCTCTCGAACCCTATAAAATTAGTTCAGGGTATCATGTCCTGTGTCGGTCGCAAATCGCGACGCAAAACAGGAAAAAAATAATATTTTCTGGTTCTGGAAACTGTCCGGAACCCCTATGTTCATGGCCGATTTACTCCCAACCTGGTTAATATTTTTAGATTCTGTTTGAACAGTAAATTAGACAACATAACCATGTTTTAAACCCTGTAATTAGTTTATTTTAATTTATTGTATGTTGTATTTTATTCGCGGATGAATTGGACCAAAACCTTGGTTTTTAAAATTCGAAATTTTCTCGAAACTGGGTGCGTCCCGCTAAACGAGGCGACTTTGTCGTGTGCGAATTGCATCGAAAGGTGTGTATCGTTAACGCAGACTTGTGAGATTTTGCAGAAGTTGATTTGGATGTGCGTGCACACAGGAATCAACGTGTATCCGTCGAAAAACCCCATATCGGACCTGTTTTGACATTCGTTGTAACTTCGTGTGTGCTTGTCGTTTCGCAAGAAACTTGCACCATTAGATTCGTAGTGTTACGCTGGTCCTGTGACCCAATTTTGGTTCGATTATGAGAATGTTGACGAAATCCCGTATCGTGGATCCCACATCTTCACTTGACGGGCGATTTTGTGATCGGCTTATTGAAATCTAGTTCTGAACGTTCAGTTGGGTCTGTATCATTATTCTAGACTCGTACACACTAAGTTTGACGAATTTGGAGAACTTTATCTCTGACATGTATTTCGGTGCGAAGTGGGCCACCTATGGACCCCGCTTTGACCAGAAACTGTCAATTCTGGCCCCTGTGTCCAAATTGGACTTAAGTCAATACTAACTATTTTATGTATTTTGAGAGTGATGGTAATATTTGTTTCAGCATCCGGAGGCGTTCCTGGAGATTTTGCTGTTACCGTAGCAACTGAAGGAGTTCAAACCCCAAGCAAGTGTACCTTGCCAACTTGTAGTAGTTCCTGTTATATTATTTGCTAGAGTTCTTTATATATATATATATATATATATATATATATATATATATATATATATATATATATATATATATATATATATATACTCTTGAGATGTACCTGTTCAACCTTGGATCGTGAGACGTTTCTTAACGTCCGAATAATATTCGGGTGTCGATGCCGTACGCGGAGTCGTATAACATCACTTAGAGAGTTGTTATCTCGATCCTATATTTATGTGCTTGCTTTATCAAGTACGTCATACCATAGGACACTTGACACTATTCATGAAACATAATCTTTCCTGAGTTATTCATGGTGATTCTGTATAGGCTTACATGATTCGTGGCATAGATCTTGCATATACATAGATATTATTATGACTCGTTGTACTAGCTAGAGGTTATGATCTTGCGTGTTATGGACATAAGACGTGAGTTTACATTGGGTGGGGAGAGTTTTACCATACTAAAGGCTGATTATGTTATATATATATATATATATATATATATATATATATATATATATATATATATATATATATATATATATATTCTGGGTGCCTTAGACTCTAACCAGAGATTTGGCACACGTACTGGCCCTTCGAGATAATAAATGCTGCTATGGGTTTCTCTGACACAGAGCCTATAGTAGTTTCAGCCTGAGTATGATTAATGCTCTCATTTGTATTTCACATAGATAGTTACATAGTTTGTCCTGTTGATATATTTTTATATACTGTATTTTATTTGGCTTGAGTTATTCTTGTACCTTGCTATGTCCCCTGAGGACCTGGATCCGGATTATGTCCCCAGGTTTAGCAAAGAAAATCTTCCCCGAGGTATACGGGTCAGGAGCAGACATTAGAGCAGTACCAGCACCAGAGGACGAGGTGATGCCAGAGGATTTTTCTTGAGTATTTTGTTATATACTCAGTCATTTCGGTTTCTAGATACTCTATTTCCTGCCTCTTGGATTATTGTACTAAACTTATATTCGGGTTGTTCACCGAGACATTTTATTGAGACTTGTTGGATTATATTTCTCTTTGATTAGTTTGACAATTAATATTTATGTTTACCTTCTGTGGATGAGATTAGAATTAGATTGTGACATATATCGTAGACCATTATATTTGTTTTACAGCTTAAGTACACTCTAACGGGTCCATTAAATTGGGTTTGCCCATTAGAGTATGCTGCTGGCCATTGTCACGTGGCTAGTCATTCGGTATTTTGGGACTGGGACATGACATAGTTTTTGTGGTAGCCCATGCCGGTCTACGACTATGTTGCTTCGGTTTCAACTAAGGAACCAAGCAAGTCTGCGATAAAGATATGATAAATTATAGGATCTCATCCACTTGATTGATTCGTTCTTGACCTCTATATCGACTTCAAAATAATTTTTTGACTTGCATCTTGCCTTGATTCCTCTATGCGTCTCTTATAGTTTATTTTGGATGCAGAGTAATGGATTCACAAGCAAGCAACGAAACTCCCGTAGGAACACCACAAGTTGAAGTTGTTGTCACGCCCCGGACCCGCCCGGGCCGCCGCTCCGCCCTGCCCCGCCCTTTACGGCCAGGATTAACGAACCGGGCATGAATCACCGTGCCTCGGCGCGCCGGACACGAATCACCGTGCCCGTCCCGCGGGTGCGAAGGAGGAAGGGAGCTATACGAATGGCCCGTTCGAGCTTTCGGGGGACGTGATGCCGCACGGGCCTGGGGTTGCGCCCGTGCAAGGCCAATCGTTTAAGTTGATAGTTGGCTATCATCGCATCAATCGAGTAAGCAGCGGAAAGGGGCTTGTTGCAATGCAATGCATTAGCCAACTGAGTGTTCGGGACAATCGAGGCAACTTGGGTTTCCTTTAGCAAAGGCACACGTTCGTTCCATACATTATGCCCCCTTATACGATAGCATTCTCGGGGCAACAATCGAAGCCAGGATTCTGGGTCTTCGGGACTGTGGCACGCCTATCGCTTCCTCGGACGATCCAGTACCTGCAAGCAAGTAAACTGTTGGTGGGTCAGCACTTTATACAAGTACTGGTGAGATAAATCAACTGAACAGAAACAAGCATTCACTCAAACAGGCACTAAGTAATCATGTTATAAAATATTACATTACTAGTGATCTTTCTAGTTTTACCTAGGTTTGTTTTATGCAGTTCTAGCAGAGTCGATTTACTTGTTTGGAAACATGTTTGGAAACAGAGTTTTATATTGAATATGCAAGCAAGCAAACCGTTCATGTTCCAGGGTGTGCGCAGCGTGTCTCGTGCGACTCGAGGGTCTTATGCAAAGCTAGACACATAATGCACAATCTTAGGGGCAGTCACTATCCAAGCCAACACAATGACTTAGCTATATGCAGGGCGGTCCCCGAGTATCTCAGGATCGGCAGCTGGTGGAACAGCATACCAATGACTTATTTCTCTGAAGCTAATGGCAGTTGTGACCCATGGTGGCTATGACGCATGCAGTTCAGCTCTCCACCAAAAGCCATTGTCCGACCACATGCGAATGCATGGAACACTATCAAATAAACTCTAGTATGCAGACGAGACGAACCATCAGAATACACTCGTTGTTGCGGGGCAATCCGACTTATCACTTGAACACGTTCAGGCACAGTATGGTTCTCTCGAAGCATAGACGATAGCAAACATATTCATGCACTCTAAGCAGGCGATTCAGGATTCTCGTTAAGCAGGCATTATTTCAAAGACAAGCTAGGTGAGTTCGTTCATTAACATGCAAGGCAGGTTCTATCATTCTCTTAAGAAAATATTGCAAGCAAAAACACAGGTTATTATTAAGGCGTGCAAAAATTAGAGAACGAAGTTCTGCCCACTCACCTTGATACATAACGCCGGTGCGGAGCGGGGCGTTACATACTTACCAACCAACAAAAAGTTTCGTCCTCGAAACTTCAAGGATAAACTTCTCGATATCCCGAGTAGCGATAGTGCCGTCCCTCGCCGTACTCAATCGAAACAATCAAGCAATTCAAGTTCAGGAAATATTTTGCACTTTGAGAATATCTATGGACTTATTGTATGGAACGCTCTTTGCAAAACCATATCGATAATATCTCAGAGTCAAAGCAACGGTTTTTGGGCCAGAGAATCGATTCCGCTCTGATACCATTCTGTCACGCCCCGGACCCGCCCGGACCGCCGCTCCGCCCTGCCCCGCCCCTTACGACCGGGATTAACGAACCGGGCACGAATCACCGTGCCTCGGCGCGCCGGACGCGAATCACCGCGCCCGTCCCGCGGGTGCGAAGGAGGAAGGGAGCTATACGAATGGCCCGTTCGAGCTTTCGGGGGACGTGATGCCGTACGGGCCTGGGGTTGCGCCCGTGCAAGGCCAATCGTTTAAGTTGATAGTTGGCTATCATCACATCAATCGAGTAAGCAGCAGAAAGGGGCTTGTTGCAATGCAATGCATTAGCCAACTGAGTGTTCGGGACAATCGAGGCAACTTGGATTTCCTTTAGCAAAGGCACACGTTCGTTCCATACATTATGCCCCTTATACGATAGCATTCTCGGGGCAACAATCGAAGCCAGGATTCCGGGTCTTCGGGACTGTGGCACGCCTATCGCTTTCTCGGACGATCCAGTACCTGCAAGCAAGTAAACTGTTGGTGGGTCAGCACTTTATACAAGTACTGGTGAGATAAATCAACTGAACAGAAACAAGCATTCACTCAAACAGGCACTAAGTAATCATGTTATAAAACATTACATTACTAGTGATCTTCTAGTTTTACCTAGGTTCGTTTCATGCAGTTCTAGCAGAGTCGATTTACTTGTTTGGAAACATGTTTGGAAACAGAGTTTCATATTGAATATGCAAGCAAGCAAACCGTTCATGTTCCAGGGTGTGCGCAGCGTGTCTCGTGCGACTCGAGGGTCTTATACAAAGCTAGACACACAATGCACAATCTTAGGGGCAGTCACTATCCAAGCCAACACAATGACTTAGCTATATGCAGGGCGGTCCCCGAGTATCTCAGGATCGGCAGCTGGTGGAACAGCATACCAATGACTCATTTCTCTGAAGCTAATGGCAGCTGTGACCCATGGTGGCTATGACGCATGCAGTTCAGCTCTCCACCAAAATCCATTGTCCGACCGCGTGTGAATGCATGGAACACTATCAAATAAACTCTAGTATGCAGACGAGATGAACCATCAGAATACACTCGTTGTTGCGGGGCAATCCAACTTATCACTTGAACACGTTCAGGCACAGTATGGTTCTCTCGAAGCATAGATGATAGTGAACATATTCATGCACTCTAAGCAGGCAATTCAGGATTCTCGTTAAGCAGGCATTATTTCAAAGACAAGCTAGGTGAGTTCGTTCATTAACATGCAAGGCAGGTTCTATCATTCTCTTAAGAAAATATTGCAAGCAAAAACACAGGTTATTATTAAGGCGTGCAAGAATCAGAGAACGAAGTTCTGCCCACTCACCTTGATACATAATGTCGGCGCGGAGCGGGGCGTTACATACTTACCAACCAACAAAAAGTTTTGTCCTCGAAACTTCAAGGATAAACTTCTTGATATCCCGAATAGCGATAGTGTCGTCCCTCGACGTACTCAATCGAAACTATCAAGCAATTCAAGTTCAGAAAATATTTTGCACTTTGAGAATATCTATGGACTTATTGTATGGAACGCTCTTTGCAAAACCATATCGATAATATCTCAGAGTCAAAGCAACAGTTTTTGGGCCAGAGAATCGATTCTGCTCTGATACCATTCTGTCACGCCCCGGACCCGCCCGGGCCGCCGCTCCGCCCTGCCCCGCCCCTTACGGTCGGGATTAACGAACCGGGCACGAATCACCGTGCCTCGGCGTGCCGGACACGAATTATCGCGCCCGTCCCGCGGGTGCGAAGGAGGAAGGTGTGGTGCCCCGTTCCCCCTATTCGGGGATCGCGGCTAAGAAATACTAGACGGTATCGTTCGATCTGGATAGATTGAATCAAGAACTCATCCTCGTTATAGATTTGTCTCTTCGGAATCGATTCCCATATTCAGTGGACCGTGCCCCAAGGATCAACTTAGCGGCAGAGTCAGGAGGGACCTCTCCGCTGTATTCTTTGTTGCCTAGTTTTTGCTGTCGCTTGTTGCCTTTCGTGCCTTGAGTTGGTCATCGAATTTGCTTGGGTTTTCTTGAACGATTTCGATAGATTTCATTGCTTTCGTTCTTAGGACTGCACTTCAATTCCGATAACGAAAAGAGAGGAAGAAGTACTGATCAGCTGTTCGTGTCAATACAGGTTATCCGGCAGTAGGCGTCGCTCGAGCGGACTCCTAAAGCACTTCTTTCCTTTTTCCTTCCAACTACTAAAGTGAGTGGCTACCAACCCGATTAGCTAGCCCTTTTTGCTAGTCTTCACATCAAAATCTTGTGTTCGTGCTTGCCCCGATCAAACGATACCAAGTAAATAACTAAAAGATATCAAGATAATAAGGGAATAGACTTGGGAAATATTGCTTGTCAAATGAAACTTGTGAACGGTTACTTACTTATATGCTTGCTCGTTTGGAATGTTCATCATATGCATAAATATAAGTTAGAATGTATATTTCTTCTTAAAACTGTGCTATGTATAGAACTCATTTTTTAATGCAATAACTCAACAGGAGGACTATGCAAAAGTAAATCTTGCCTGTTACTGACATGCTCCTGATATGCCCTGATTTGCCTCGATGCTAACTTAGTGTACTGCGTTGATCACGGACAACTTGTGCACAAGGTCTTAGTTCCTGCGGACGGTCGCTGGGGCACCGGTACCGGTCCGATCCGGACGGAACTCATGATAGTCGCCTGCTATAGGACGGAATGCCTTGGGACGTCCTGATCTATACGTCGCACGGCACTCCGTACTGAGACTAGCCCGTCCATGTGGCAACGTGCCAGTGATCCCCCTTGTATATTTAAACCTGTTGCTACTAACTTGTGTCTTCTTGGCAGGGAAGGCAAGGTAAGTATTGTGCAGGTGGTTCAGACGGGCAGGTAAATGTCACCGAGCGGTGGCAGGTTATTTCATTGATTTCTATATCTAATTCTTGCTGTAAAATGAACTAAGGCAAGATAGAAACCCACAAATATGCATGCTTTATTAAAACAACGTGTTGATTGGTATTGTTGGGTTAGCTTGCCTTCACCAGTACGTTTCGATGTACTGACCCTCGTTGAAACATGTTTCCCACGCTAAGGAGAGCCGAGCGAGGAGCAGGAGACAAACCCCCAATCCAGTCCAAGCTGTAGGCACGCCTCGACCGTGCCAACCTTTGAAGAAGCATTTTGAAGAAGAACCAGCCACCAAGTAACCATGCAACTTCGTGGCAAAGCAGTCGTTCTGACACAAGGTCTTATAGTTTGAGTTTAGTAAAGGATGTAATGTACAGGACTGCTATCTCATTTTGTGTCCACACTTTTGTAAGCCCATAGAGGCAATCCTTATGACTCAGTTCAAGGAGTTTGTAATAGATGATCATATTATCAATAAAAGATAACTTTTCCATGTTTCAATATGTGTTTCAATTATCTGCGTACTCTGAATATGTGCTCGCTATGCGAAACAAAATACTTAGCCTTGTACGGTGCGCAACCTAGGCCCGTACGGCGGTCACGCCCGGGGGGACGACTATAGATTCCATGGAATCGGGGCGTGACATGTTGGTATCAGAGTACAGATTCAAGTTCCTTTGACTCTTAAACTGGAAAAGTTCCCTTAACGATAAATCCCTGTGCGAACTCCTGAACTCGTTAAGGCCAAATGAGATACGTTCATGCAATAAGTCCATAATACATTATGATCCTGATGTAATTTACTTTCTTTACAAGGAACGACGCAAGCGCAACCATCAGCGCTAGCGCCAGGCGAGACAAGGACTCAGGAGAGCAGTTCCGGAACTTCAGGAAGCTCTCGGAGCCAACGGGGCATGTCTCGATCAGATTCACTTCAGCAGGTGATGCAAATGTTCACGGAGCAACGACAGAGGGATGATGCCCGCCAAGCCAAGTTCGAGAGCAACCTAGAGGCCCGGCTCTCAGTCCAGCAAAAGCAGGTAGATACCCTACAGTAGCTTGTTCAGACCCTGGCCTCCAACCATTCTGTCAAAATGACAGCTACACCAGTGGAGCAGCCAACGCTTGAAGTCGAGACACCGCTAGCGCCAAGGACGAGGGAAGTGACTGCCTTCGCCTTTGGCAACTTCAAGAAGGTCTGCAACACGCCATTTAACGGGACTGAGGACCCGATCGTGGCCCTAGATTGGCTTGCCGAGCTTGAAGATCATTTTTTTCTCCTAGAAGTACCGGAAGACAAGCGCGTCACCTGTGTCCAATTACTGCTCTGCCTCAATGCGCACGACTTGTGGGACGTGCATCGGCGATCTCTTCAACCTGGCCATGAAGAGGACACGATCGCGTAGACGACTTTTCGTGCCGCATTTGAGGAGAAGTTTATACCCCCACCTCTACGCCGTCAACGGGAAAACAATTTCGTTCAACTCCGGCAGGGCAGCATGACGGTGAAGCAATACTCGGCAGAATTCAACAAACTGGCCAAGTTTGCTACCGCTTATCTACCGGATGCAGCGAGTCGTGCCAGACGATTCGAAGGAGGGCTACGTCCTGGCATCCACGGGCACGTAGCCGTTCTGCAGTATCAGACGATGAGGGAAGTCTTAAACCATGCCCTCTCCCTGGAACCGCAGTATCCTCACGTTGCTGCCGGCACTGTACAAACTTTCAATCACAAATGCCAAGGCAATGATAGAGGAAACAACGCTGCAAAGCGTCCAAATAATGGCGGTAAACAGCGCAGAGACACCAACAAGACCTGCAACTTTTGCAGGAAGCCAGGGCATATCGAAAAAGATTATCGCCGCAAGCTTGGGACTTGCCTCCGTTGTGGCGATCCTGGTCATCAGATTAGCACCTGTCCGCTTCGTCCACCGCAACAACCAGATCAGACTACGGCAAACCAAGCCAACCGAGCTGCGCCTCAGCCAGGGCGTAATCAAGCTCAAGGCCGAGTCTACACCATGACACGGGAAGAAGCTCTAGCTTCGGATACCGTCATGTCAGGTACCTTACTTTTCAATAATATACCTGCTCGCGTTCTATTTGATTCAGGTGCAACCCATAGCTTTATTTCTATAAACTTCGCCACGGAGAACAATGTAAAAATAACTCCGTTGCATTTAGATTTAAGCGTTAGCACCCCATCTGGTACAAAAATTCCTGTCTGTTCAGCATGCCTAGGCGGTTATATCTGTATTGGGGAGAGAAAGCTGTCACTTGATGTTTTAGTTCTTGATGTATGGGACTATGATATCATTTTGGGAATGGACTGGCTAGGCGCGTACGCGGCAACTATTGAGTGTGCAGAGAAGCGAGTCATTTTCTGTCTGCCCGGAGAAGCCGTGTTCTGTTACACCAGTAGTCCAGCGAACAATGCGACCAGGGCCTGCATAGTGATTTCGGCAAAATCTGCTCGACGAATGCTCTATACAGGCTGCGAGGGATTCCTAGCATCGGTTCGGGACACACGACAGGACTACGCAAACGTCGAGTCAACTTCCGTTGAGGCAGAGTTCCCCGATGTGTTCCCGAGCGAACTACCCGGTATGCCGCCAGACCGAGAGATTGAATTCACTATCGACACATTTCCAAATACACAACCGATTTCCAAGCCTCCGTACAGAATGGCACCTACAGAGCTGAATGAATTAAAGCGCCAACTCCAGGAATTACTTGATCGCGGGTTTATCCGTCCGAGTGTGTCTCCTTGGGGCGCTCCTGTGCTCTTTGTGAAGAAAAAGGACGGAACTCTACGCCTCTGCATAGATTATAGGGAATTAAACAAAGTCACAATCAGGAACAAATATCCTCTGCCACGGATAGATGACTTGTTTGATCAGTTACAAGGGGCAACGGTGTTTTCTAAGATTGATCTTCGCTCGGGTTACCACCAGCTGAAGATTAAGCCAGAAGACGTGCCCAAGACAGCTTTCAGAACCCACTACGGCCATTACGAGTTTTTCGTAATACCGTTTGGACTGATGAATGCCCCTGCTGCATTCATGGATGTTATGAACCGTGTATTTAGGCCTTTCATCGATAAATTCATGGTAGTTTTTATCGATGACATCTTGGTGTACTCGAAGACTAGGGATGAGCACGCAGGACACCTGCGGATGGTGCTGCAGACCCTTCGAGACAATAAGTTGTACGCCAAACTGAGTAAATGTGAATTCTGGTTGAACAGTATCTCGTTTTTGGGGCATATTATCTCCTCGGAAGGCATCTCAGTTGATCCGAAGAAGATAGAAGCAATCACGCAGTGGAAATGACCGGAGTCAGCTAGCGACATCCGAAGTTTCCTTGGTCTGGCAGGGTACTACCACAGATTTATACAAAATTTTGCTAGAATCGCTTCACCCTTGACTCAGTTGACACGAAAGGGTGCTAAGTTTACTTGGACAGAGGACTGTGAAGCTTTATTTATGGAGTTAAAGCAGCGCCTCGTCTCTGCCCCAATTCTCACTCTGCCGAACGGACCGGATGACTTTAAAATATATAGTGATGCCTCAGAAAAGGGTCTAGGATGTGTCCTGATGTAGCGCGACAAAGTCATAGCCTATGCGTCGAGGCAGTTAAAGCCTCACGAGAAGAATTATCCGACGCATGACTTAGAACTGGCGGCGGTAGTGTTTGCGTTGAAGCTGTGGCGCCACTACCTTTATGGTGTACCGTGTGAAATCTATACGGACCATAAAAGCTTGAAATACTTGTACACTCAAAAGGATTTGAATCTTCGACAGCGGCGATGGCTTGAACTCCTCAGCGACTTTGATCTCACGATCAGATACACGCCTGGAAAGGGAAACGTAGTAGCTGACGCGTTGAGTCGAGTGTTTGTAGGGAGTTTGGTTATTGATGATAGGTTGCGCCGAGATCTTGAATCACTGGGTATTACACTGAAAATAAGATATAAAAAGTGGGCGCAAGTAGCTCAACTGTGCCTCGAGCCCGAGTTGTTACACAAAGTAAAGGCCGCTCAGAAGGATAACCCATTCCTGCAGAAGATTCATGCCCTCATCTTGGCAGAAAAGGCGTTCGACTTTGCGGTAAGCACGGATGGGATGCTTCGAGTAAAGGGAAGACTATGCGCTTCGAACGACGTGGCCCTCAGACAAGAGATACTCACTGAAGCTCACTATGCTAGTTATACTTCTCATCCGGGTAGCACTAAGATGTATCGGGATCTTCGCACGACATTTTGGTGGCACGGCTTGAAACGGGATGTGGCGTAGTTTGTGTCGCATTGCATGGCTTGTCAACGAGTGAAGGCCGAACACCAGAAACCAGGCGGAGAGCTTCAGAACCTTGCTATTCCGGAGTGGAAATGGGATGATATAACGATAGATTTTATTGTTGGCTTGCCGAGGATGCAACGGGGACATGATGCAGTCTGGGTTATCGTCGATCGACTCACCAAGTCAGCTCACTTTCTGCCTATCAAATCTACTTGGAGTGCCGACCGCCTGGCTCAGATATACCTCAATAAAATCGTTCGACTCTACGGCGTGCCCGTAACCATAGTCTCCGATCGAGATGGTCGATTCATATCACGTTTCTGGGAAAGCCTGCAGTCAGCAATGGGGACGAAGTTGAAATTCAGCTCCGTCTACCATCCACAGACCGATGGCCAAACAGAGCGCGTCAACCAGATCCTCGAAGACATGCTGTGACTCTACGCCTTGGATACGAAGACTAGTTGGGACCTTCATCTACCTCTAGCCGAATTTGCTTACAATAATAGTTATCAATCAAGCATTCAAATGACGCCGTATGAGGCACTATACGGGCGGAAGTGTCAATCTCTGATCTGTTGGGACGAAGTTGGGGAGCGGCAAGTACTTGGCCCTGAGCTCGTGGAGCAGACCGTCCAGAAAGTTCGGCTGATTCGGGACAGATTAAAGATAGCTCAAAGTCGTCAGAAGAGCTATGCGGATGTTCATCGGAGACCGCTAGAGTTTCAAGTAGGCGACCGGGTATTCCTCAAGGTCTCGCCCATGCGAGGGGTCAGCAGGTTCGGAGCGAAGGGAAAGCTAAGTCCACGATTTGTCGGCCCGTTCGAAATACTAAAGCGGGTTGCCTCAGTTGCTTATCAGATCGCCCTACCACCATCCCTATCTGACGTACATGATATATTCCATGTTTCCCAACTTAGAAAATATGTGTACGATCCAAGCCACGTGGTAGACCTGGGACAACTGAACCTTCAGCCCGACTTGACGTATGTAGAACAACCGGTACAAATTTTGGATAGAAAAGAAAAGCTGCTTCGGACCCGTTCGGTTCCTCTAGTGCGCGTGCTTTGGCGGAATCACTCTGTCGAAGAATCTACTTGGGAGCTCGAATCTTATATGAGGGAACGGTTCCCCTCATTATTTTCTAGTGGTAGGTTCTATTCCTTAAGTTTCGGGATGAAACTTCCAATTAGTTGGGTAGGATGTGGTGCCCCTTTCTCCCTATTCGGGGAGCGCGGCTAAGAAATACTAGACGGTATCGTTCGATCGGGATAGATTGAATCAAGAACTCATCCTCGTTATGGATTTGTCTCTTCAGAATCGATTCTCATATTCAGTGGACCGTGCCCCAAGGATCGACTTAGCGGCAGAGTCATGAGGGACCTCTCCGCTGCATTCTTTGTTGCCTAGTTTTCGTTGTCGCTTGTTGCCTTTCGTGCCTTGAGTTGGTTTTCGGATTTGCTTGGGTTTTCTTGAACGGTTTCGATGGATTTCATTGCTTTCGTTCTTAGGACTGCACTTCAATTCCGATAACGGAAAGAGAGGAAGAAGTACTGATCAGCTGTTCGTGTCAATACAGGTGATCCGGCAGTAGGCGTCGCTCGAGCGGACTCCTAAAGCACTTCTTTCCTTTTTCCTTCCAACTACTAAAGTAAGTGGCTACTAACCCGATTAGCTAGCCCTTCTTGCTAGTCTTTATATCAAAATCTTGTGTTCGTGCTTGCCCCGATCAAACGATACCAAGTAAATAACTAAAAGATATCAAGATAATAAGGGAATAGACTTGGAAAATATTGCTTGTCAAATAAAACTTGTGAACGGTTACTTACTTATATGCTTGCTCATTTGGAATGTTCATCATATGCATAAATATAAGTTAGAATGTATATTTCTTCTTAAAACCGTGCTATGTATAGAACTCATTTTTCAATACAATAACTCAACAGGAGGACTATGCAAAAGTAAATCTTGCCTGTTACTGACATGCTCCTGATATGCCCTGATTTATCTCGATGCTAACTTAGTGTACTGCGTTGATCATGGACAACTTGTGCACAAGGTCTTAGTTCCTGCGGACGGTCGCTGGGGCACCGGCACCGGTCCGATCCGGACGGAACTCATGATAGTCGCCTGCTATAGGACGGAATACCTTGGGACGTCCTGATCTATACGTCGCACGGCACTCCGTACTGAGACTAGCCCGTCCATATGGCAACGTGCCAGTGATCCCCCTTGTATATTTAAACCTGTTGCTACTAACTTGTGTCTTCTTGGCAGGGAAGGCAAGGTAAGTATTGTACAGGTGGTTCAGACGGGCAGGTAAATGTCACAGAGCGGTGGCAGGTTATTTCATTGATTTCTATACCTAATTCTTGCTGTAAAATGAACTAAGGCAAGATAAAAACCCACAAATATGCATGCTTCATTAAAACAACGTGTTGATTGGTATAGTTGGGTTAGCTTGCCTTCACCAGTACGTTTCGATGTACTGACCCTCGTTGAAACAGGTTTCCCGCGCTAAGGAGAGCCGAGCGAGGAGCAGGAGACAAACCCCCAATCCAGTCCAAGCTGTAGGCACGCCTCGACCGTGCCAACCTTTTAAAGAAGCATTTTGAAGAAGAACCAGCCACCAAGTAACCATGCAACTTCGTGGCAAAGCAGTCGTTCCGACACAAGGTCTTATATTTTGAGTTTAGTAAAGGATGTAATGTACAGGACTGCTATCTCATTTTGTGTCCACACTTTTGTAAGCCCATAGAGGCAATCCTTATGACTCAGTTCAAGGAGTTTGTAATAGATGATCATATTATCAATAAAAGAGAACTTTTCCATGTTTCAATATGTGTTTCAATTATCTGCGTACTCTGAATATGTGCTTGCTATGCGAAACAAAATACTTAGCCTTGTGCGGTGCACAACCTAGGCCCGCACGACGGTCACGCCCGGGGGGACGACTATCGATTCCACGGAATCGGGGCGTGACAGAAGGGAGCTATACGAATGGCCCGTTCGAGCTTTCGGGGGACGTGATGCCGCACGGGCCTGGGGTTGTGCCCGTGCAAGGCCAATCGTTTAAGTTGATAGTTGGCTATCATAGCATCAATCGAGTAAGCAGCAAAAAGGGGCTTGTTGCAATGCAATGCATTAGCCAACTGAGTGTTTGGGACAATCGAGGCAACTTGGGTTTCCTTTAGCAAAGGCACACGTTCGTTCCATACATTATGCCCCCTTATACGATAGCATTCTCGGGGCAACAATCGAAGCCAGGTTTCCGGATCTTCGGGACTGTGGCACGCCTATCGCTTCCTCGGACGATCCAGTACCTGCAAGCAAGTAAACTGTTGGTGGGTCAGCACTTTATACAAGTACTGGTGAGATAAATCAACTGAACAGAAACAAACATTCACTCAAACAGGCACTAAGTAATCATGTTATAAAATATTACATTACTAGTGATCTTTCTAGTTTTACCTAGGTTCGTTTCATGCAGTTCTAGCAGAGTCGATTTACTTGTTTGGAAACATGTTTGGAAACAGAGTTTCATATTGAATATGCAAGCAAGCAAACCGTTCATGTTCCAGGGTGTGCGCAGCGTGTCTCGTGCGACTCGAGGGTCTTATGCAAAGCTAGACACACAATGCACAATCTTAGGGGCAGTCACTATCCAAGCCAACACAATGACTTAGCTATATGCAGGGCGGTCCCTGAGTATCTCAGGATCGGCAGCTGGTGGAACAGCATACCAATGACTCATTTCTCTGAAGCTAATGGCAGTTGTGACCCATGGTGGCTATGACGCATGCAGTTCAGCTCTCCACCAAAAGCCATTGTCCGACCGCGTGCGAATGCATGGAACACTATCAAATAAACTCTAGTATGCAGATGAGATGAACCATCAGAATACACTCGTTGTTGTGGGGCAATTCGACTTATCACTTGAACACGTTCAGGCACAGTATGGTTCTCTCGAAGCATAGACGATAGTGAACATATTCATGCACTCTAAGCAGGCGATTCAGGATTCTCGTTAAGCAGGCATTATTTTAAAGACAATCTAGGTGAGTTCGTTCATTAACATGCAAGGCAGGTTCTATCATTCTCTTAAGAAAATATTGCAAGCAAAAACACAGGTTATTATTAAGGCGTGCAAGAATCAGAGAACGAAGTTCTGCCCACTCACCTTGATACATAACGCCAGCGCAGAGCGGGGCGTTACAGTTGTCACCTACGACGATAGAGTGACATCAGTGGATGGAGGTCAATTAGCTCAACAAAGCAATCAAGCAAGTCAACATACCTCAAGATTTTGGCGAGACGATATTCCACCACCGCCGTAGTTTACTCCACCGATGCCCATTTTTCCACCAGGACAGGCTATGGACGGACAGCAGATATTTTAAATGTTCTACGCAATGATGCAAGCCCAACAGCAGATTCATCAAGAGGCTCAACACCACGAGGCAGAGAACCTGAGAAATAGTATACTGATCGCACTAGAGCAAACGAACCCACCAGGTAGATGGCCATCGACGGGATCTATCACCGATTTTTGCCAGCTGAAGCCCCGTACTTTTTCAGGCAAGGAGGAGCCCATTGAAGTTCATGAGTGGCTTACAAACACTCAACACCAATTGGAAGCAGCTGAGCTTCCAAGGGAGCGTTGGATGACTGCCGTCCGAATGCAGTTGACGGGCAATGCACTTTACTAGTGGCTATCTGAGGAGACACGGCTCGGACCAGATCGAGTCACTTAGGAGGTGTTCTCTAGACTCTTTCAGGAGATATACATTCCATCTACTGCTCGATCTGAACTTCAGGATAAATTCAATCGCCTCACTCAAGACAATATGACAGTGGAAGAGTACAAGCAGAGTTTATCCATTTGAGTTGCTTTGCCCCTACCTTGATCCCGACAGAAGAGCAGAAGGCGGAGAAGTTCTTTGACGAACTTAACTTTGAGCTACAAAGACAGATTGGCTCTGTTGCACCTACTTCTTACTCGGACGCCCTTGCTACAGCCCGACGCATGGAGCGCGTTACCAGGAGAGAGTCCAGCCTGAAATGGTCGTTCATATCAGCACCAACCAGAGCATTACAAAGGGAGCCTGCAAAGCGACTCCAGAGAGCAGTATCACAATCCTTAATCCTTCCTACTTGTCACTACTGTAGCAAGATAGGCTATATTGAGAGGGAGTGTAGACTTAAATTAGGATTATGTTTAGCTTGCGGATCTAGTCAACATTCGATAAGGGATTGCCCTGAGCGTCGAGAAGGAGCACCGATAGTAAACCGACAAGCTTTACCAACACCAGGAGGATATCAGCCGAGGCAACCCTTGGTACTACGAGCAGCACTCTTCCAGCACGTTCAGCAACAGCAGAGGGCACCACCGTAAGGACGTGGACAGGCTTTTGCAATGATAGTGGAGGACGCACAGACTCGAGGAGTAGCGAATACGAGTAAGATTTAAGTTTTATCATAGCTATTTTTTCCTAGTAATGCTTTAGCACGTGCCTGTTAGATCATTTTCCTAGCCTAAGCCTAGTATTATGCTAGCATGACCTTGTTAGTCTAGATTAGTAACTAGTACCCAAGTTTTCATAAGCTGTAGTTGATCTTCGTTCTAACTAGACTCTTTTACTCTTGAGTTACTTCTCTCTCATTGCCTAGGAAAACATTTTATTCCTTTTCTATGTGTTCTGCTTAAACAAAACCCTCACCCTTCCTCTCAATTTTTTCTTGTTCACGATTCTTTATCCTTTGTGGCGTGCTTCAAACATGTCTTGCAACCATTTCATCTCTTCTGATCGGTTATGTTTTATTTTCTTAATTGCGAGGACGCAATTCTTTTAAGGTGGGTAGATTGTAAACACTCGAATTTTAAATTTTTTAAATATAACTTTATTGGTTTTTTTGTAATTTTTCATTGATTATAATTAATATTCTTCAAAGGATTAATATTTTTGTGTATTAAATTAAGTATTAAAATATTTAAAAAATTATATTTTTGAGTGTATAATTAATAATATGATGTTGTGTAATTTTTTTAAAATTTATTACGCTCAAAAATTATTTTTAAATAGCTAAAAATATTGTTTTTGGATAAACCAGACCGAACCAGACTTGAACTGAACCAAACCAAACCAAACCAAACTGAACCCAACCCCACCCTAATGGGTCGGATGCTACCCTACCCGACCCAACCTGACCCGATAAACCACCTCCCCTCACTCGTACGACCCCCGCAGCAATCGCGACCCCCCCTTTCGATTACAAAACCAACCCATACCCTACATGTGGACACCTCACGACCACCCCCGCAGCTCCACACGACTCCGACGACCACCGGCGGCCACCGACGACCGTCGCACGCCGCGGACACGCCCTTTCACGAACAACAGCGAGGTATCCCCCTTCCCAGTCTCGTATCTCCCTTTACAGTTATCCAAATTTTGTTCTGTCGAACCCTATACAAAAACCATATGACCCTCTCGAACCTTGTATAATTAGTTCGGGGTATCGTGTCCTGTGTCGGTCGTAAATCGCGATGCAAAACAGAAAAAAAAAAATTATGGTTCTGGAAACTGTCCCGAACCCCTATGTTCATGGACGATTTACTCCCAACCTGGTTAATATTTTTAGATTATGTTTGAACAATAAATTAGACAACATAACCAAGTTTTAAACTCTGTAATTAGTTTATTTTAATTTGATGTATGTTGTGTTTTATTTGCGGGTGAAGTGGACCAAAAACTTGGTTTTCAAAACCCGAATTTTTCTCGAAACTGGGTGCGTCCTGCTAAACGAGACGACTTCGTCGTATGCGAATTACATTGAAAGGTGCGTATCGTCAACGCGAACGTGTGTGATTTTGCGGAAGTTGATTTGGATGTGCGTGCACACCGGAATCAACGCATATCCGTCGAAAAACCCTGTATGGAACATGTTCTGACACTCGTTGTAACTTCGTGCGTGCTTGTCATTTCACAATAAAACTTTCGGCATTGGATTTGTAGCGTTACGTTGGTCCTGTGACCCAAGTTTGGTTCGATTCTGAGAACGTTAACGAAATCCCGTATCGTGGGCCCCACGGCTTCACTTGACGGGCAATTTTGTGACCGGCTCATCGGAATCCAGTTCTGGATATTCCGTTGGGTCCGTATCATCGTTCTAAACCCGTAGACACTAAGTTTGACAAATTTGGAGAACTTTGTCTCTAGCATATTTTTTGGTGCGAAGTGGGCCACCTATGGACCCCGCTTTGACCAGAAACTGTCAATTTTGGCCCTTGTGTCCAAATTGGACTTATGGGTAGTCAATCCTAGCTATTTCATGTATTCTAGAGTGATAGTAATGTTTGTTTCAGCATCCGGAGGTGTTCCTGGAGATTTTGTTGTTACTGGAGCAACTGAAGGGGTTCAAACCCCATGCAAGTGTATCTTTCCAACTTGCAGTAGTTCCTGTTATATTATATGCTTGAGTTCTTTATATATATATATATATATATATATATATATATATATATATATATATATATATATATACTCTTGAGATGTACCTGTTCAACCTAGGACCGTGAGACGTTGCTTAACGTCTGAATAATATTCGGGTGTCGACGCCGTACGCGGAGTCGTGTAACGTCACTTAGAGAGTTGTTATCTCGATCCTATATTTACGTGCTTGCTTTATCAAGTACGTCATACCATAGGACACTTAACACTATTCATGAAATAGAATCTTTTTTGAGTTATTCATGGTGATTCTGTATAGGCTTACATGATTCGTGATATAGATCTTGTATATACATAGATATTATTATGACTCTTTGTACTAGCTAGAGGTCATGATCTTGCGTGTTATGGACATGAGACATGAGGTTACATTGGGTGGAAAGAGTTTTACCATACTAAAGGCTGATTATTATTATTATATATATATATATATATATATATATATATATATATATATATATATATATATATATATATATATATATATATATATATATATATATATTCTGGGAGTGCCTTAGACTCCGACCAGAGCTTTGGCACACGTACTGGCCCTTCGAGGTAATAAATGCTGCTATGGGCTTCCCGACCCAGAGCCTATAGTAGTTTCAGCCTGAGTATGATTAATGCTCTCATTTGTATTTCACATAGATGGTTACATAGTTTGACCTGTTGATATATTTTTATATACTGTATTTTATTTGGCTTGAGTTATTCTTGTACCTTGCTATGTCCCCTGAGGACCTGGATCCGGATTATGTCCCCAGGTTTAGCAGAGGAAATCTACCCTGAGGTATACGGGACAGGACTAGACATTGGAACAGTTCCAGCACCAGAGGACGAGATGATGCCAGAGGATTTCTCCTATGTATTTTGTTATATACTCAGTCATTTCGGTTTCTAGATACTCTATTTCCCGTCGCTTGGATTATTGTACTAAACTTATATTCGGGTTGTTCCCCGAGATATTTTGTTGAGACTTGTTGGATTATATTTCTTTTTGATTAGTTTGACAATTGATA
Organism: Iris macrosiphon; assembly: GCA_036927795.1. Taxonomy (NCBI): domain Eukaryota; kingdom Viridiplantae; phylum Streptophyta; class Magnoliopsida; order Asparagales; family Iridaceae; genus Iris; species Iris macrosiphon. The sequence continues at coordinate 40,094,566 of JAYESA010000017.1, read as the reverse complement.
TTTATGTTTACCTTTTATGGATGAGATTAGAATTAGACTGTGACATGTATCGTAGACCATTATATTTGTTTTACAGCTTAAGTACACTCTAACGGGTCCATTAAATTGGGTTTGCCCATTGGGGTGTGCTACTGGCCATTGCCACGTGGCTAGTCCTTCAGTATTTTGGGACTGGGATGTGACATAGTTTTTGTGGTGGCCCATGCAGGTCTACGACTATGTTGCTTCGGTTTTAACTAAGGAACCAATCAAGTCTGCGATAAAGATAGGATAAATTATAGGATCTCATCCACTTTATTGATTCGTTCTAGACCTCTATATCGACTTCAAAATAATTTTTTGACTTGCATCCTGTCTTGATTTCTCTGTGCGCCTCTTATAGTTTATTTTGGATACAGAGTAATGGATTCACAAGCAAGCGACGAGACTCCCGTAGGAATACCACAAGTTGCAGTTGTCACTTACGACGATGGAGTGACACCAGTGGGTGGAGGTCAATCATCTCAACAAAGCAATCAAACTGGTCAACATACCTCAAGATTCTGGCGAGACGACATTCCACCACCGTCGCAGTTTACTCTACCAATGCCCGTTTTTCTACCAGGACAGGCTATGGATGGACAACAGATGTTTCAAATGTTCTACGCAATGATGCAAGCCCAACAGCAGATTCATCAAGAGGCTCAGCGTCATGAGGCAGAGAACCTGTGAAAAAGTATAGTGATCGCACTGGAGTAGGCGAACCCACCAGCTAAACGGCCATCGATGGGATCTATCACCGATTTTTGCCAGCTAAAGCCCTATACCTTTTCAGGCAAGAAGGAGCCCACTGAAGTTCATGAGTGGCTTACAAACACTCAACACCAATTGGAAGCAACTGAGCTTCCAAGGGAGCATTGGATGACAGCCGTCCGGATGCAGTTGACGGGCAATCTACATCACTAGTGGCTATCTGAGGAGACACGGCTTGGACCAGACTGAGTCACTTGGGAGGAGTTCTCTAGACTCTTTCAGGAGATGTATATTCTATCTATTGCTCGATCGGAACTTCGGGACAAATTCAATCATCTCACTCAAGACAATATGACAGTGGAAGAGTACAATGCGGAGTTTATCTGTTTGAGTCGCTTCGCCCCTACCTTGATCCCGACAGAAGAGGAGAAGGCGGAGAAATTCTTCGACGGACTTAACTTTGAGCCACAAAGACAGATTGGCTCTGTTGTACCTACTTCTTACTCGGACGTCCTTGCTGCAGCTCGACGCATGGAGCGCATCACCAGGAGAGAGTCCAACCTGAAACGACCATTCATATCAGCACCAACCAGATCATTATAGAGGGAGCCTGCAAAGCGACTCCAGAGAGCAGTATCACAATCCTTAATCTTTTCTACTAGTCACTACTGTAGCAAGATAGGCCATATTGAGAGGGAGTGTAGACTTAAATTAGGATTATGTTTAGCTTGCAGATCCAGTCAACATTCGGTAAGGGATTTCCCTGAGCGTCGAGAAGGAGCACAGATAGTAAACAGACAAGCTTTACCAGCACCAAGAGGATATCAGTCGAGGCAACCCTTGGCACCACGAGTAGCACTCTTCCAGCACGCCCAGCAACAGTTGTGGGCACCACCGTAAGGACGTGGACAGGCTTTTGCGATGACAGTGGATAACGCACATACTCGAGGAGTAGCGAATACGAGTAAGATTTAAGTTTTATCATAGCTATCTATTTCTAGTAATGCTTTAACACGTGCCTGTTAGATCATTTTCCTAGCCTAAGCCTAGTATTATGCCAGCATGACCTTGTTAGTCTAGATTAGTAACTATTACCCAAATTTTCATAAGCTATAGTTGATCTTCGTTCTAACCAGTCTCTTTTACTCTTGAGTTACTTATCTTTCATTGTAATACCCCGTTCTGCTCAAGCGGACTGCCGATTCAAATGGCAAAGTGCAAACGTTCCGACCTGCCTTGCTCAGCGAGGTAACTCGTTTGAGGCAAGGATATCCAGACTTGGTCCCTACAGGAGTTCGTCTTAGGCTTTCAGAGGCTCGCTCGCAGTATCACTCGATCGAGGCGGATCATCGCTAAGGTGGGTGGCTAGGGTAAACTTATCTTTGCTTAGCTAGCACACATAAAATACGGAATGATACATGCTAGTTGCTAGGTGAATCACCCCCTGCATGCTAATAAGAATACAACGCACCTAGCTAAGGGAATAATCCCAACTTGTATTGCTTATGCTAGAACATGGAAATAAAATATTGTTTTATATTCAGACCTTCGCATGTTACCTTTGCCTCGTGCAACTGGACCCGCTATGCCTCGAGTAAAATGACATATATATATATTCAGAAGTGCACTGTTCACTCCCGACACTGCACGACCCTAGATCATGTCGCTCAGGAAGCCCCTTTACGGTTTCGCTCGGCTTACCTTCGGGCCCAAGCGAACTTGAATGCTTAAGTTATACAAGTACATGCTTGCCTGCTTTTATATATTGTCTAGTTTCAATGCTTGCTGTATAACTATGCCTAGACCGTGAAACACTATGCTTGTCATGCATTAATTTAGGTTCTCCTCGGAAGACTACCTAATAGTCGTTCCGTGCATGAATAAACCTGAATGTATCCGGGACCGTTAGGTCACTAAGGCAATTCCCGAACCAGGGAACTTGCACCAATCATGTGATCCAAGAATCCCTGCTCGTTGAGCAATACTGTCATGTACTGAATCAAATGGCTCGTGGAGCCGATACTCAATATTTAGAGTAATCCTGATCCTGCCTCAACAAGTTACAAATATATATATATCCTGACTTGAACTTGTTCCATGTAGCTTGTTCTATATATATATATCCTGCCCTGAACTTGTTCCTGTACCTGACCTGACCCTAAAGATTAGAGACTTGCATGGTCACAGGACAACTTGGAAACAAGGTTTTAGTTCCATAGACGATCGCTGGGGCACTGGCACCGATCTGATCCGGACGGAACTCCTGATAGTCACCTGCTATAGGACAGAATGCCCTGGGATGTCCTGCTCTATGCATCGCACGACATTCCGTACTGAGACTAGACTGTCCATTATGGCGCCGTGCCAGTGACCTCATGTTCATATAGATAAGTCATCCTCGCTTAGCGGCTACCCGCGTGTGAGTCATTGCATCGCATCGAGAAGAACTGAACACCCGAACGATCTTGTTATAACAATACTTGTGCATAAAGAGCACTTGATCATCGTATGCAATACACCTGATATTTCCTGTAACCCGTGCACCCAGAACGGGATCTCGCACTGAAACGCTTGTGTTTGCATATGCTTTGCCCTGAATGCTTATACATGTTTGTGCTTGAATTAACTTGTTTTGTCTTGGACAGGAAAGAATTGGTAAGTTGGTAAGTCACGCCGTGTTCCCTCTTATATCACACGGCGCACTGCCACACGAGTTAAGCTATTCAAATCTTGCATGAAACTGATCCTAAGGCAACTAGAAAGACAACTAAATAGTTGGGCATGAAACTTGTATTACGTGTTTGGATTTGTCGAGCGGGCGAGTAGCCTCCCCACCAGTGCATTCATGTACTGATAACCCACCAGATTGCTTGCAGGGTGCGGGAGAACCTCGTTCGGTGCGGATGCCTCCCTCGTGCGTGCTAAGGCGTGGAGTTCAACTCAGAAGCCTCGGAACGCTACGTCCGGAAGTGAAGCATATATACAAGACATAATGTTGGAACATCGCCTGATCATCGCCTGAACATTTCCTGTATATCATCCATAAATGTAGCCACTTGGCACGCTTTATATTTCAGAGAGAGTGCTCGAGCGACTTATAATCTCGGCTATACGCCGCCTGTAACACTTGTTTTAATATGAATAAAAGTGCTTGCTTTACTCCAACTTGTGTTTCCATGCTTCTGCTATATTGTCGACTCAGTGAACCTGTTACCGATCGCCTATGCGTTCATAATTCTGCTGCACTCGGACAATCTGTGCGACTCTGTGCCTTAGAACTCTTACCGCCAGCCAATGAACCATGGCCTTGCACGGGCGCGACTAACGCTCGTGCGGCATCACGCCCGGATGGGTCAAAGCGATCGTTCCGCGGGAGCGCTGGCGCGGTAATTCTCGCCTAGCGGGAACGGCCGATTTGCCTGCGGGAGATCGGGGCGTGACATTCATTGCCTAGGAAAAATATTTTATTCCTTCCCTACGTGTTCTGCTTGAACAAAACCCCCACCCTTCCTCTCAATTTTTTCTTGTTCATGATTCTTTATCCTTTGTGTCGTGCTTCAAACATGTCTTACAACCGTGTCATCTCTTCTGATCAGTTATGTTTCATTTCTTAATTGCGAGGACGCAATTCTTTTAAGGTGGGTGGATTGTAAACACCCAAATTTTAAAAAAAATTAAATATAAATTTTTGGAATTTTTCTGTAATTTTTTATTAATTATAATTAATGTTCTTCAAAGGATTAATATTTTTGTGTATTAAATTAAGTATTAAAATATTATAAATATTATATTTTTGAGTGTATAATTAATAATATGATGTTGTATAATTTTTTTTAAATTTATTGGGCTCAAAAACTATTTTTAAATAGCTAAAAACATTATTTTTGGATAAACCAGGCCGAACCAGACTTGAACTGAACCAAACCAAACCAAACTGAACCCAACCAACCCAATCCCACCCTAATGGGTCGGATCCTACCCTACCCTACCCTACCCTACCCAACCCGACCCGACCCGATAAACCACCTCCCCTCACCCGCAGCTCTCGCGACCCCCACTTTCGATTACAAAACCAACCCATACCCTACATGTGCACACCTCACGACTACCCCCGCAGCTCCCCATGAATTCGACAACCAGCACCGGCCACCGACGACCGTCGCACGCCGCCGCACGCCGTCGACGAACACCGCCGCGGACACGCCCTTTCACAAACAACAGCGAGGTATGCCCCTTCCCAGTCTCGTGTCTCTCTGTACAGTTATCCAAATTTTAATCGATCGAACTCTATACGAAGACCACGTGACCCTCTCGAACCCTGTATAATTAGTTTGAGGTATCATGTCCTGTGTCGGTTGCATATCGCGACGCAAAATAGGAAAAAAAATAATATTTTCTGGTTCTGGAAATTGTCCCGAATCCCTATGTTCATGGCCGATTTACTCCAAAATTGGTTAAAATTTTTAGATTTTGTTTGAACAATAAATTAGACAACATAACCAAGTTTTAAACCGTATAATTAGTTTATTTTAATTTGTTGTAAGTTGTGTTTTATTCGCGGGTTAAGTGGACCAAAAACTTGGTTTTCAAAACCCAAATTTTTCTCGAAACTGGGTGCGTTCCGCTAAACGAGGCGACTTCATGGTATGCAAATTGCATCGAAAGATGTGTATCGTCAACGCATACGTGTGAGATTTTGCGGAAGTTGATTTGGATGTGCGTGCACACCGGAATCAACGCGTATCCATCAAAAACCCCTGTATCGGACCAGTTCTGACACTCGTTGTAACTTTGTGTGTGCTTGTCGTTTCGTAATGAAACTTGTGCTATTAGATTTGTAGCATTACGCTGGTCCTGTGACCCAAGTTTGGTTCGATTCTGAGAACGTTGACGAAACCCCGTATCGTGGGCTTCACTTGACGGACGATTTTGTGATCGACTCATCAGAATCCAGTTCTGGACGTTCCATTTGGTCTGTATCATCGTTTTGGACTCGTTAACACTAAGTTTGACCAATTTGGAGAACTTTGTCTCTAGCACATTTTTTGGTGCTAAGTGGGGCACTAGTGGACCCCACTTTGACTAGAAACTGTCAATTCTGGCCCCTGTGTCCAAATTGGACTTATGGGTAGTCAATCATAGCTATTTCATGTAATCTGAGAGTGATGGTAATATTTGTTTCAGCATCCGGAGGCGTTCCTGGAGATTTTACTGTTAACGGAGCAACTGAAGGGGTTCAAACCCCTGGCAAGTGTACCTTGCCAACTTGCAGTAGTTCCTGTTATATTATTTGCTTGAGTTATATATATATATATATATATATATATATATATATATATATATATATATATATATATATATATATATATATATACTCTTGAGATATACCTGTTCAACCTAGGACCGTGAGACATTGCTTAACGTTCAAATCATATTCGCGGGTCGATGTCGTACACGGAGTCGTGTAACATCACTTAGAGAGTTGTTATCTCGATCCTATATTTACGTGCTTGCTTTATCAAGTACGTCATACCATAGGACACTTGACACTATTCATGAAACATAATCTTTTCTGAGTTATTCATGGTGATTCTGTATAGGCTTACATGATTCGTGACATAGATCTTGCATATACATAGATATTATTATGACTCGTTGTACTAGCTAGAGGTCATGATCTTGCATGTTATGGACATGAGACGCGAGGTTACATTGGGTGGGGAGAGTTTTACCATACTAAAGGTTGATTATGTTATATATATATATATAGATATTCTGGGAGTGCCTTAGACTCTGACCAGAGCTTTGGCACACTGTTTGATAATAAACGGAAGAAATAAAACTAGGTTTATACAAAATCCTTTCTTAGGTTTACAAACAAGAAGTACAATTAATCCTATACGAGGATGTCAAGTACAAATTTTTAATCTGGGTAAATATTGCTATAGGAGTCTGATCTGCAGTCGATCACTTTGTCCCTTGGACCACACGATAATGAAGAAGTACTGTAGAAGGCAGAAAAAGCTTCGAAGGTTACAAAGGAGAGTGGATGCTCGATGCCAAAGTCGTCGATCACTACTCTTTGTCTGAGCTCTGGATTCTTTTCTCTCAAAGACTTTTCGACTCTTAATTCTTTGACCTTTCGACCTTAATTCCTCTACCCTGGACCTCTGTCAATAGAGGTCTCTATTTATAGGATTTTAGTGATAGTAACCATCCAGTCGGCGTAGAAGCCGGGTAGTGGAGAGTATGACACTTTTTACGCGACGGTTACAATAACTGTTACCCACGTATAAATGATCTTCTGAATCTGCATGTGACGCGTGTCTCATTAAGAGATAATACGTATAACTGCTGCGAAGATCACGGCATGAAAGCCACGTAGGTAGTTATCCCTCGCGTAGAAAAGGTTGGCGTAGAAGCCAATAACTGTCACTATAGCGTAGAAGCCAAATAGTTATCAAACTGGCGTAGAGGCCAGGTAGGCGTAGAAGCCGAGTAGGCGTAGAAGCCTGATGCTCTTTCCTTGACTGAGGCCTTGAGCGAATTCTGGACCAAATAGCTTTAATACGCACCAATGCAAATGTAGCCTGAGTTGGCGTATTCCGAGGAGATAGCGTACCGCGTGCTCCTTATAGCTGAAAATAGCCCGGTGACGTATTCTAAGGGGATAGCGTACAGCGTGCTCCCATAGCTGAGAATCGCCTGATGGTGTAATGTACAAAAGTGATGATATAGACGTATTAGCCGTAATCATGGCTTGCCCAATCTTTGGAGATATAATCAAATCTCTTGCATTAAATGCAGAGATCTGTCCCCATCCTGCGCATTAAATGCAGAGGCGTGTCTCAAAGATCTGCCACCATTCTGCGCATTAAATGCAGAGACGTGCCTCAAAGATCTGCCACCATTCTGAGCATTAAATGCAGACACGTGCCTCGAGCCCTGTACGAAGAGCAGCTTTTGACGTGGCAGCATGTTTGTCTTCTGTGGAGCGTAAAAAGCTCATATCTGCCTGTGTAAAACTAGCCAACGTATTTCCTTGTATGCGTAAAAGCAGTTTATGCCAAGGAAATGTCACTAAACGACGGTTTGGGTCGCTGTGCTGCGCCATCATTACAGCCGTCGTCTGGATAGTCGTGTAGTACTCTTTGTCAGGAGTCAGACGTCAGGTTCACTGCATGACTTGACCGGTTTATTCGAGGAATACAAAGCGTTCCTCGTACACTTCTATGCTGCATTAAAAGCGGATGAGTTTTACGCCATAAAGGCGATATAGCACCATTTTTACGCTGAAGCAGCCTGGACATACTGCCCTACGCGGGTTATCCTTGAGCTTATATTTTACACTGTACTTAGCAAAAAAGCTCTGTTATACGCCGATGGCTCTGAAGTTATATTTTACGCTGCCCAGCACTAAAATGCGGCGCATAATTCTTCAGCGTATTTTTCATGCTTCTACAAGACCCCCTTCAAAGTTTTCAAATTCCTCGTAATTTGAAACACTTTGAATGAAGCATGAAACGGTCAAGTCTGACTCGTTCTTCAAGGCTGATTTCTTGGCAGATTTATCGGGGATTTGTTGGGATTCGGTGTGTTCTCTTTTGCCTATATAAAGGCTGAGGAGTTAACTTGTTCTTCCCATATTTCCTTTACCATACAGAGATGATTGCCGGAGTTCATCGGGTCGACTTAAGAAAGAAGACCATGTTCTTCCAGCATGTAAGGAGCCAAAAAAGATGGCGTCTTCGAGCAAATGTCCTCTATAACGATGGATCATGGAAGGATATCATAACTTTCTTTGCTCGGGATAATCAGCAACTTCATATGGCGGTTCGTCCAGGAGAGAGGAAGGGTCACATTCGACCACACAGCTTGCAAGCTGTATTTTCTCCTGTCGTTCGTGGACGAGAGCAAACAAACTAGCTCTGTCCTTCAGTATTGAGTTGGGTCTAAAACCTCAACTTAATCTATCATGGCGTATGGAGGATGGGCTCTGAATAACTTATACAGGCCCAGTTTTGTATCCTCCCGCCATTAATCATTTTTTTGTTAATCGGCCGCGGAAACTGACTAATTGCTGAAGAAGACGAAAGAAGATCTCCACCAATACGAGAACCTGGCAGAACAGATTCTGGGGGTGATCTTTTAATGAAGATGAAGAAACCCTTTGTAGACGGGATTTCCCTCATATGTAATCATGAAGATGAAGAAAAACTCTTTGTAGACTGGATTTCTCTCATATATAATCATGATTAATAAAATCGTCTTCTTCTGCGCATTTGATTATTTTGCCATATATTTTGCTGTGATGAAGTCTGAATATGTGTAGCTTCGACACGTCTGATAATTTTATGCCGACTCTGATAGAAAAAGTGTTTGGTCCCGTCCTGTCTTTTACGCATAACTTAAAGATGCGCAGAAAGCCGCTTAGCATTTAAGTCGAGTATTCGAACTGTCCTGCTGTTTGGAATGGGGAACTGCATAGAATTCTGAACCGTCACTTCTGATAAGAAGAATTTTTGTTCAGACTATCATCTTCAAGAATGATTTCCCGAAAATTCCTTATATGAAACGGCTGTCAAACTGAGTCGCCATCTTGAACTGTAGAGGAAATATTCAGACTGGATTCTGGATGAACTTCCAATCGACCCAAGAAGAAGAGTAATTTTCAAAGCTGAACTCTGTATGCTTTGGGTACTTGGGATATTTTGAGGCCAAGAAGGAGTATCTTCTGCGTGAACCCTTGCAATTGACCGTCTTGAGATTTATTCATATATACAAGCATACTCTGGCCTGCGTATTTTCAGATATGCGGAGAGTCATAGATCTGTAAATGTGGATGAGCATAAAATCATAAGTTCGTAGCCTCTCGAACGTAAAAGCTGCTGAACATAAGAGCATCGTGGCGTAGAAACTATAGATTTGTAGCCTCTGAAAAGGAAATCTTCCGAGCGTGAAGTTGTGGATCTGTTGCCTCTGAGCGTAAAAGATACCGACCGTGAAATCATAGATTTGTAGCTTCTGAGCGTGAAGTTGTAGGTTTGTAGCCTCTCGAGCGTAAAAGTTACCGAGCATAAAAGCATCCGGGCGTAAAACCATAGACTTATAGCCTCTGAGCGTAAAACCGTAGATTTGTAGCTGCCGAGCATAAAAAGCTCCTTGGCGTAAAACCACGAATCTGTTTTGCACGAAAACTTTTTGAATTCGCTGACTGTCCGCCTTCCCTGAGTAATAGGCTGACGTAGTCCCCAATCATAATCGAATATTAAATATTGGATTTGGTTAGGGATTCGAGGAGTCCATCCGAACTCTATATATATCCCAAAGGTTTCAAAGAGAAGACTCTTCACCTGTCTTTTATAAAAGAAAGCTTTCATCTCTTCGAGTTCTCTCCTTCGTTTCCTCTCTGAGCATTCTGAGTTTTTTAGCAATGGCCCCGAAACCAATCTCCTCCTCTAAGGGAAAGAAGGCTGACTCTGTAGTGCCTCAAATCCCGATCCGACCGGGATGTGCACTACGTAATTGGGCTTGTGGCTAGTCTGTCTGAGTCGTAGCTTAGATCTTCGGTATCTTCTTGCCACGGACGAAATGCGATGATCCTTTCCAACTCATGGAAAGGCCTCTATTGAAAAGAGTCCAATAGTTTTCGTGTTTGGTTGCTTGGTTTTCTTGATTGCCGCTTTGGGATTTGATTTGGTGTTGCTTTCGATTTGCTTGGTTTTCGCTGCTGGTTTTATCGTTTAGAGCCTTGATTCTTGGGGAGTTCGGCAAGAAAGGATAGGCAAGATTCTAATTGGTGCTCGTGCTGTGCAGGTCCGCGTAACTGACGTTTGATCGTCGCTAGGCGGGAATCTTTGTTTCAGCTACCTTTTCCTTAACCAGTGAGTGGTTTGGACCCTTCTTTCCTACTTCTTCACGCCAACATCTTTAATGTTTCAAACGTTCACTCGATGATGCCCGGTTGGACGCCTAGGAAATCCTTTGCCACAATGCATGCCAGCCACTAAGAAAGGAACAGGGGATTTGTAGACTAATATTTCTATATGCTTGCACACCTTATAACTGAGTTTGTTTATAATGGGAATTGGTTGTTGGTGGCGGCCTAGTGCCTCGGACGGAGTTTGGACCTATGGGATATCAAAATCGGAACACCGCGTTGAGAAAATATGAACTGTTGCATGAGATATATATTGCTGCTTAACTTCTTTTGTTTCAATCGATGCATTGTATGATATATGAATTGTTCATGCATTTGCATGGTCTGGGAAAACTTGTGCACAAGGTTTGGCATTTCCTCGAAACGGCTTTCCGGGGCACTGGAACCGTATCAATCCGGAGGGAAATATTTGATTCGTGCTTGTCACGATGCATTGCGGGACCTCCAGCAGGGCTTGCTACCCGGGCTGATAGGGCGTACCGCTAATGCTTGAAATATGTCCCTAAGGTGTCGATCACACCAATGACCGCATAGAATAGAACACATGCTAATTTATTGTCTTGTGCAGATGGTAAGTATACTTGTGTTTCGTTGCAGGGAAGGCGTGCATCGGTTGAGTAAGCAATCGATGCACTGGTTGAATTCTATGTTATTTTTATTCCTATCAAAACATGCAACTGATATGAATTGAATTCACTTGCCTCTTTATAGAAGTCATCTTAATGCATGCTCGCCCCTAATAAGCTAGTGTCGATTTAGTCGAGTGGGTTCATCCCGCTCACCAGTACAAGTTGAGTACTGACCCACGTTGTGGGCAACTATTTCAGGCACTCAGGCGGTGCAACGCTAGTGGATAGACGAGAGGCGTTAGGAGCACCTCTATTTTGAAGTATAGTTGGAGTCAGATTATTTTGGAGGCTTGGACTTTCAACCTATACAAGGGCGTAATGTACAAACGACGTGGACTATCTCATGGAGCGCGCCCTGCCTTTTGAGTTATCTTTTGTAATGCAAATCAAGTAGCCGAGAGGCGCATCAATGTAAACTCTATGTAAATTACTCTGAATTATCAATGAAAAAGCATGTTTCTTCCTGCACTGTGTTCAAATCTCTGTGAATGTGTTTTATAAAGTGTGTTTCAAAATGGGTTCCTATAACTGCAAGTTCTTGCCTTGTACGAGCGCAACTCCAAGCTCGTACGGCATCACGCCCCAAGCGAGGACGAATCGGTTCCGTAAAGGATCAAGCAAGGACGACCGACCCTTTCGGGATTGGGGCGTGACATATTGGTATCAGAGCCTAGGCTTTACTTCCACGGGATTTCAAAAGATTATAAAGGAGTTTGATGCGCCTCTCAATTGAGTTGCGTTCGGCGTTCGCTGCATGGAAAGAGTCGCTTATACAATGAGCCCATAGATATAAAATCTATCGTTTTTGGAGTGTTAACAAGCTACTCTCTTTTGTAGCCATGGCTAAGAAGAACACTACAACTGCCAGCAGTGCTCAACCCATTCAGAGTGATCCAGCAAGCTCTGGAGAATCCGGAGGAGCGGGTTCAACCGGAATGGCGGAACGGCTTATGCACCTCATGGAGGCGCAGCAACAACAAGCTGTTACCCAACAAGCTAACATACAAGCACAGTTTGCTTCTCAACAGAAGCAAATTGATACAATGATGCAACTGATTGCATCCCTGGTACCAAGCAACGGGACATCCGCAGCGACGCCTGTCACGCCGTCGGCCGTGGCGGTAGAAAACGAGTCAGAAGAGACAGCCTTCAGCGAAGAACTCCTGCCGAGCAGCTGAGTTTACAAAAATGCATCCCCCTACGTTCAACGGACGAGCGGAGCCGGACGTGGTATTGGGGTGGATTGCTAAGCTGGAAGGACTCTTCAACCTGGTTGGCATCAAGGGATCCAAGCGAGTGGCTTGTGCATCGGTTCAACTGGAACTGCGTGCGCATGATTGGTGGGAAGCCACGAAGCAAGGGATTTATGATTCCAATCCCAACTGTAAAATTACTTGGGAAATGTTCAAATCTGCCTTCATTGAACAATATATTCCCCGAGCCGTGCGTCAACAAAAGAAAGACGACTTCAGTAATCTGGTGCAAGGAAGTTTGTCTGTTGACGATTACGACTCAGTATTCGCTAAACTGGCTAAGTTTGCAGGGCACTTCTTGCCTAATCAGCAGGCGTGGTGCTATCGATTTCAGAAGGGTTTGAATGACGATTTGCGTAGGGACGTCATCAACCAAAGATGCCAAACATATAGGGAATGTTACGAAGCGGCTCTGAACAGCGAACGGATCTTTGGGCGCCCTCTCCCAAAGGCCGAGGTGCAAACCCCCCGTACTAATAACAATAAATGTCCTCATGAAACGGGAGGGTCTGGAGCACACAAGCGTTCGCATACGTCTGATAATAGGGGCCAATCCTAATCACTGAACTGCAGCCGGTGCGGCAAATCAGGGCATAAAGTGAATGAATGTCGGGTTCAAGGATGTTTCAAATATGGTCGCCTGGGTCACAAACAGTTTAACTGCCGAGAGGGCAAGCCGAATCAGAATAACGGGAATCAAAACAAGGGGCCTCCAGCAAGTGATGCCAATGTTGTGCCAGTCAATCCACAATGCCAGGGTGCTCAAGGCTGAGTCTATGTACTGACTCGGGATGAGGCATCTGTATCTGAAACTGTCGTAACAGGTACTTTACTTTTCAGAGATTTGCCCGCTAGAGTCTTATTCGATTCAGGTGCTACGCATAGTTTCATATCTGCTGATTTTACTGTTGAGCATAAATTAGCTTCTACTCCTTTAAATATGAACCTTTGCGTAAGTACCCCTTCGGGAGTCGATATGCCCGCCCATGCGATCTGTAGGGATGGTTACATTTGCATCGGAGGAAGGAAGCTTTCCTTAGATGTCATTGTACTAGACATCAAGGATTATGATATTATTCTCGGTATGGACTGGTTGGGTGCTTGCCATGCAACAATCGAGTGCGCGGAGAAGCGAGTCGTATTCCGTCTACCCGGCGAGGCAGACTTCTACTATTCGTGCAGCGCTGCACCGAAGACGGCAATGGTGATATCAGCAATTTCGGCTAGGCGTATGTTGCATTCGGGCTGTGAAGGGTACTTAGCTTCTGTTCGAGACACCCGGCGGGAATGTGTAGATGCAGCTCAGGCTGAAGTTATTACAGATTTCCTCGACATGTTCCCAGACGAGCTGCCTGGAATGCCTCCTGATCGTGAGATCGAATTCAGCATTGACACTTTTTCGGATTCGCGACCGATATCAAAGGCACCTTATCGCATGGCCCCAGCAGAGCTTAAGGAACTTAAAGTTCAGTTGCAAGATCTGTTGGACCGAGGATACATTCGTCTAAGCGTTTCTCCGTGGGGCGCTCCGGTGCTGTTCGTGAAAAAGAAGGATGGATCCATGCGGCTGTGTATTGACTACCGAGAGCTGAATAAAGCGACCATGCGGAATCAGTACCCATTGCCAAGAATAGATGACTTGTTTGATCAGTTGCAAGGTGCAAGAGTTTTCTCTAAAGTTGATCTCAGGTCAGGGTATCACTAGTTAAAAATCAAATCAAAGGATATTCAAAAATCTGCTTTCAGAACCCGTTACGGACACTATGAGTTCCTCGTAATGTCGTTCGGTTTGACGAACGCCCCTGCAGCTTTCATGGATCTGATGAACCGCGTATTTCGACCGTTTGTGGATAAGTTTGTAGTCGTGTTCATAGACGACATACTAATCTATTCCAAGAATGAGACGGAGCACAAGGAACACCTGAAGATCGTGCTGCAGATATTACGAGACCATCAGTTGTTCGCTAAGCTCAGCAAGTGTGAGTTCTGGTTGAACAGCGTGGCGTTCCTTGGTCATGTCATCTCGGCCGAAGGCGTCACCGTAGACCAGAAGAAAATAGAGGCGGTGGTGGACTGGAAACAACCTACGTCAGCCAGCGAAGTTCGAAGCTTTCTGGGCCTTGCGGGATACTACCGTAGGTTCATGAAGGATTTCTCTAAACTGGCCTCGCCTATGACTCGCCTTACTCAGAAAGGGATTGCATACGAATGGGGTGATGACTGTGAAGCCAGCTTTCGGGAACTTAAGCGGCGTCTTGTTTCAGCTCCGATTCTTGCACTTCCAGATGGGGTAGAAGAGTTTCAGATATACAGCGACGCTTCAGGACTCGGCTTAGGGTGTGTGCTCATGCAGAGGGACAAGGTAATATCATACGCCTCCAGGCAACTGAAGCCGCACGAGAAAAACTACCCGACGCATGATCTGGAATTGGCGGCAATTGTGTTTGCTCTGAAGTTGTGGAGGCATTATCTTTATGGTGTTGCTTGCAAAATCTTTACCGATCACAAGAGCCTCAAGTACCTATTCACCCAGCGGAAATTGAACCTCCGGCAGCGGCGTTGGCTAGAACTGATTAAGGACTATGACCTAACGATCGCGTATACACCGGGCAAGGGAAACATCTTTGCTGATGCTCTGAGTCAGAAGCACGTGGGCTCGTTATCTATAGACAACCGTTTACTTTGAGATCTTGAGGCGATGGGCATCGAATTTCGAGTTCGGCATCAAGGAGTGCAGCTGGCACCACTCTATCTTGAACTGGGTTTACGTGGTAGAATCAAATCAGCTCAGGAGGGCGATCAGTTCTTAGCGAAGGTGCACGGATTGATCTCGGAGGGGAAGACGTCTGACTTTGTGGCAGGCGAAGATGGGGCCTTACAGATGAAAGAAGGCTATGTGTTCCTAGCGACCCAGAACTCCGAAGGGAAATTATGGCGGAAGCACACTACGCGAAGTATTCTTTACATCCGGGGAGCACTAAGATGTACAAGGACTTGCGCGGGACCTTCTGGTGGCACGGTATGAAGCGGGATGTGGCGACCTTTGTGTCACAGTGCATGGCCTGTCAACAGGTTAAAGCTGAACATCAGAGGCCCGGCGGGGAGCTTCAGAACCTCGCTATTCCCGAGTGGAAATGGGACAACATCACTATAGATTTTATTGTGGGATTTCCGAAGACGCCACGGGGGCATGATGCGATTTGGGTCATAGTTGATCGTTTGACCAAATCAGCCCACTTTCTTCCCATAAAAGTTACTTGGAGCGTCGATCGGTTAGCACAAATTTACATAGATGAGATTGTCCGATTACACGGAGTACCTGCCTCAATCGTCTCTGACCATGACGGACGCTTCTTATCTCGTTTCTGGACTAGTCTACAAGCTGCTTTGGGGACCAAGCTACAGTTCAGTACCGTATATCATCTGCAGACTGACGGACAGACAGAGAAGACAAATTAGATACTTGAAGATATGTTACGGCTGTGTGCTATTGATTTAAAGACTAGTTGGGACACGCATCTTCCATTGGCAGAGTTTGCGTACAACAACAGCTACCAATCAAGCATCCAGATGGCACCGTACGAAGCACTATATGGGCGAAGGTGTCGATCTCCAATCTGTTGGGACGAAGTCGACGAGCGGCAGGTACTCGGGCCAAAGCTGGTAGAGCAGGCAGTTGAGAAAGTTTGCTTGATTCGAGAAAGACTCCGCACAGCACAGAGCCGACAGAAAAGTTATGCTGATGCTCATAGAAGGCCTTTAGAATTCTTGGTCAGGGATCATGTCTTCTTGAAAGTGACGCTGATGCGAGGTGTGATGCGTTTCAGCGTGAAGGGCAAACTGAGTCCCCGGTTTGTCGGCCCCTTTGAGATACTGGAACGAGTTGCAGCTGTGGCGTACAGGATAGCACTACCTCCCGCCTTGGCAGAAGTGCATGACGTATTCCACGTTTCCCAGCTCCGGAAGTATGTGCATGACCCTAGTCATGTGGTCAGCTTCGAACAATTGGAATTGCGCACGGATTTGTCATACTCAGAGGAGCCGGCACAGATTTTGGATCGTAAGGAAAAAGTACTTCGCAACCGTACGATGTCCTTGGTTCGCGTGCTGTGACGAAACCATTCTGTTGGGGAATCAACGTGGGAGTTAGAATCGGAGATGAAGGAGAAGTATCCTTCATTGTTCATTCAGTCGGAGGTAGGGCCTTGTTCTTACGTTTCGGGTCGGCCTTGTTCTTAAGTTTCGGGTCGAAACTTTTTCTTAGTGGTATATTATGTAGTGCTTCAAATCCCGATTCGACCGGGATGTGCACTACGTAATTGGGCTTGTGGCTAGTCTGTCTGAGTCGTAGCTTAGATCTTCGGCATCTTCTTGCCACGGACGAAATGCGATGATCCTTTCCAACTCATGGAAAGGCCTCTATTGAAAAGAGTCCAATAGTTTTCGTGTTTGGTTGCTTGGTTTTCTTGATTGCCGCTTTGGGATTTGATTTGGTGTTGCTTTCGATTTGCTTGGTTTTTGCTGCTGGTTTTATCGTTTAGAGCCTTGATTCTTGGGGAGTTCGGCAAAGAAGGATAGGCAAGATTCTAATTGGTGCTCGTGCTGTGCAGGTCCGCGTAACTGACGTTTGATCGTCGCTAGGCGGGAATCTTTGTTTCAGCTACCTTTTCCTTAACCAGTGAGTGGTTTGGACCCTTCTTTCCTACTTCTTCACGCCAACATCTTTAATGTTTCAAACGTTCACTCGATGATGCCCGGTTGGACGCCTAGGAAATCCTTTGCCACAATGCATGCCAGCCACTAAGAAAGGAACAGGGGATTTGTAGACTAATATTTCTATATGCTTGCACACCTTATAACTGAGTTTGTTTATAATAGGAATTGGTTGTTGGTGGCGGCCTAGTGCCTCGGACGGAGTTTGGACCTATGGGATATCAAAATCGGAACACCGCATTGAGAAAATATGAACTGTTGCATGAGATATATATTGCTGCTTAACTTCTTTTGTTTCAATCGATGCATTGTATGATATATGAATTATTCATGCATTTGCATGGTCTGGGACAACTTGTGCACAAGGTTTGGCATTTCCTCGAAACGGCTTTCCGGGGCACTGGAACCGTATCGATCCGGAGGGAAATATTTGATTCGTGCTCGTCACGATGCATTGCGGGACCTCCAGCAGGGCTTGCTACCCGGGCTGATAGGGCGCACCGCTAATGCTTGAAATATGTCCCTAAGGTGTCGATCACACCAATGACCGCATAGAATAGAACACATGCTAATTTATTGTCTTGTGCAGATGGTAAGTATACTTATGTTTCGTTGCAGGGAAGGCGTGCATCGGTTGAGTAAGCAATCGATGCACTGGTTGGATTCTATGTTATTTTTATTCCTATCAAAACATGCAACTGATATGAATTGAATTCACTTGCCTCTTTATAGAAGTCATCTTAATGCATGCTCGCCCCTAATAAGCTAGTGTCGATTTAGTCGAGTGGGTTCATCCCGCTCACCAGTACAAGTTGAGTACTGACCCACGTTGTGGGCAACTATTTCAGGCACTCAGGCGGTGCAACGCTAGTGGATAGACGAGAGGCGTTAGGAGCACCTCTATTTTGAAGTATAGTTGGAGTCAGATCATTTTGGAGGCTTGGACTTTCAACCTATACAAGGGCGTAATGTACAAACGACGTGGACTATCTCATGGAGCGCGTCCTACCTTTTGAGTTATCTTTTGTAATGCAAATCAAGTAGCCGAGAGGCGCATCAATGTAAACTCTATGTAAATTATTCTGAATTATCAATGAAAAAGTATGTTTCTTCCTGCACTGTGTTCAAATCTCTGTGAATGTGTTTTATAAAGTGTGTTTCAAAATGGGTTCCTATAACTGCAAGTTCTTGCCTTGTACGAGCGCAACTCCAGGCTCGTACGGCATCACGCCCCAAGCGAGGACGAATCGGTTCCGTAAAGGATCAAGCGAGGACGACCGACCCTTTCGGGATCGGGGCGTGACAGACTCTTCTTCTCGCTCCTCTGCCCAAGCGAGAGCGACTTCCATCGGGCAGGGCGAACCTCGCTCTGAACGAAGTATCCCACCGACGAGCTGTGCACCGGGCGTTATAGGTAAAGATTTTGGGACGACAAGAATGAAGAAAATCCTTCGCACACGTTGTACGTGAACGCGCTAGGTCGTCTTCTGTGCTGATAGCCTCTTCGAGGAAGATGATGCACAGAGATGTTTCATCTTTTTCGCCCACATTTCTAATGTGTCAGCGTAAAAACTCCATATTTTCGCAGTCCGACGTAAAAGCTTTGACTGTCAAAACTTGGCATATACTATAAAATTTGAGTGTTACGTTTCTGGATGAAAATTTTGGCGTAATAACTCAAACTTTGGCAGTCTGGCGTAAAACACAGACTGTCAAGTTTTTTTGTATACTGCCAGTCTTGAATTTTTACGCTTTAGAATAAGATTTCAGCGTAAAAGATCAAGTTTTTACAGTCTTAGCGTAAAAGCACAGACTGTTGCCTTTTGGCATAGGCTGCAGGATTATGAGGTCTAGTATAGAAATTGACGTATTTTTCTTGTACTTTGTAGTTAACTTGCATATGTCTCCATTCGCTGAGGTGATGGGTTCTGCTGCTGGGATGCTGCATTTCAATTACCTGGAGGATTTGTCCCACGTGACATTCCTATCTCCGGACCCCAATATCCTGAAGGAAGGGCAAATCTGATATCGTCCCAAGGGGAACAAATATTGTTGAGCATGATCAACGGGGAGCCCCTGACTCATATAGACGGGGCACAATATATAAAACTGGCTTTTCTCTTCGGGGATATGATTGACAAGCAATCCTAGACGAAGCCCAAGAAAGAACTCTGGGTTTTCCCTGCCGGGGGCTTGGTCATGTATCTGCCCAAGATGCTGAGAGACTACCCTATCTCGACATTCTTCCATGCCACACATCCCAGGAGGATGTCGTGGACCCTGACTCCCAATCTTCACGGCCAGCCGGGGAAGATATTTTACCAGAAAGGATCTGACCAAGGGTCATTTGTCAGCCGTCCTTCTGGCTCTGTGATGTCGTTCAGGGGATTATATCCGAGCAGTGTCCCGAGTGAAGACACTTCACTACTCCAACCAGTCCAATTATCGACTTTCTGCAATGACTTCATGGGACATGGAGGAGTATACCCCAAGGTTAATCCTCGGACCAATGGGTGGGTCACCCCTACAAATCTTCGATGGACTCGTTTAGCTGACTGGGCCTTGAAGCATTTTAAGACTGAGCTGGAGAGCATTGGTCTGTACGCAGCTGTAAGTGCTACCAGTGTTGGGTTACCCCTCAACCCCAGCCTATTTCTGGCTTTGATGGAGCGATATATCTCTCTCACCGAGACTTTCGCCACTCCACTGGGGGAGTTGGGATTGGCCCTTCATGAAATGGCAGAGATTTCAAGACTGCCAATAGGGGATACTCCTTATGAAGAGTATGTTCCCACAAACCGGGAGCTGGGGGATTCAGACCCTCGGATAGTGGCAGTGTACCAGGAGCTGATATGCCACTACCTTGCTTGCACCGCCTTTTATAATGACCCTCTGATTGGCTCATACCAATAAATGGGCGTCCTACCTCTTCTTTCACCGGGCCAGGGCTGCTAAGCCAGAGAAAGTCTTGGATAGCAAGGATCAGCCTCTGAGCTTTCTGAGCGTGCTTAGTGCTCAGGTAGTCGATGATCTTATGGAAGACGCTGGGGCTTCAGATCAGATTCTCGACGAAGGGATAGGAAAATATCCTGCAGGCACTAAGGCCTACAGTTATCTGAGGCATTGCCGCAGGCCTCTGTCCAAGGAAGCTCAACTGGCTGGCTTCCTCTCTATATGGCTGCGCCAACTGGTAGTACCCAGCATTGCATCTGCGGATCGCATTCACCGTAATACCTTATGGCCTGCAGTACGTCTGGTATTCGGAGCAAGATTGGGCTTGCTCCGTGCCATGGTATGCCGCATACAAGCTGCCCTGAGGGCCATTACCGATGGACTGCTCGTCGATGAAACACGGCATGACAGCTTTCCTAGGGTAGAATTACCGTACCTGTATTTGATGGGATGGTTAATTCTCCATAACCCCAGGGTGATGTCTCCTGGCTCTGGCAGTAGTTCGGGGAGTAATTTCTTGTTGAATTACAAGAATTCCACCTGGAACGTGACCACAGTTTTAGACTGTCAGCGGGCACTAAATTTCAGTCACAGCTAGAAGCTCTTCTACACCGTCCCCTCTGTACATCTCAATCAACAAGGGCACAGACTTCAGGATTTAGGCGACGAAAAGACCGTTCTTTCTCCTGAAGCTTTTAATTGGTTGGTCTACATTAGACCTTCCCATTTACTGTACAGAAGTGAAGACCAATGCTTCTTGGAACCCTACCTGCCTAGTCGGTTTGCCAGGCAGTTTGGGTATGACCAATTGCATGTGGGCAATGCCGTCACCAGCTTCAAGTCCAGGGGTAGACTCATTGATGGAGCGAGAGGATGGCGATACTTCCTAATGGGTTGCACTGGAGCAATTTTTACTGTGCCCGCGACTTCACTCTCCATGGAGTTGCGCATCCTCCACTCGTATGCCCAGTTTTATGTGGCAACCAATACCTTCCATCACGATTTTGATATGCATAGAAGTTTTAGGATGCCCTCCTCCAAGTCCGCGGGAAGAGACGAAATCCCCTCGGTCTCCTCTGACGAGGGTGAAGATTCCGTCAATCCAGATGAACCTTTGTTGGCAGTACCGAGGGGTGAAATACCTCCGCCTGCAGGGCCTCTGGTCATCTCTGGTAAGCGAAGGGCTCCTATTCTGAAGGAGACTTCCCCTCGCAAGAAGAAGAAAAAGAAGACGGTTGGTCGTCCTGCCAGGACTTCCCACCCTGAGGTTCCTAGGAGTGAACCTGCTGTTTCCCCTGTTGGGGACGATTCTTTGATTAGAGGTTCCTCGCCTTGTAAAGAGGGAACCTCCACAGTTCCGGCTGGCGGTGTCGGAGAATCTCTGCTTGAGGCTGTTGTCGCTGCTA
Source organism: Iris macrosiphon (assembly GCA_036927795.1). Taxonomy (NCBI): domain Eukaryota; kingdom Viridiplantae; phylum Streptophyta; class Magnoliopsida; order Asparagales; family Iridaceae; genus Iris; species Iris macrosiphon. Next base: position 40,072,941 of record JAYESA010000017.1, on the reverse strand, counting down.
CCGCTTCAGTAGTGGTACGAGATCGCCTTCGAGGCTGAGCCAAATAAGGATATCTTTATCCAGATCAGCAACGGGAGAAACCCCTGCCGTGTCTGTAAGTATACCCAGCGAGATTCCACCTGATAAACCTCGATTGGATCTGGGTGAAGACTTGGAAGAATACCTGCCAACGTCAGTTAGCACACCCCCTTCTCCAGGTATGACAGCTTGCTTAGCATCATTAAGAAATAATTTAGTTGTACTGGCCGCAGACGCGACATATATACCATCGGCCATGGGTAAATATCGTCTTTACGCCTCTTTTAGAAAAATTAACTTCATTTTGATAATAACTTTCTTTTATCTTATTTTCAGGGGAAGACATCTACGGGGAGGGCAGTGTTGACGCACCTTTTGGCTCTGTTTCAGCTTCTGGCGATGACATGGAGGTGCCCGACTTCGAGGAGGAAACATTTTCGAGTGCCGGCTCGCCCAAAATGGTTCTGATATCTCAAGAGGAGGATGAGACTGTCATTACGACAATGCCTCCTTTGAGCACGCCGGTTACTTCGTCCGTTGTTGGCGCATCTTCTTTTGTCGCACCATCTGTTGAGGCGACGACTGTGGCCACATCGTCTGCAGTCATTCCTGGAGGGAGGTTCGCCAATATTGTAGCCACTCCCAGCGCCCATTCGGATCTAGCCATACTGACTGAGCAGTATACTAGTATCTTCTACACCACTTTGAAAATGCTGATATCAATGGTGCTGGAGAAGAATCTAGGCTTTGAGGAGCTGAGGAGGTCCTCTCATTTTGCGATAGTGCCGATCAGAGACTTCAACGATACTGGAAGGGCTGACACACTGGAGCAGATAGTTAATGGTTTGGAACAACCCATTACGATTATTTGCAGCTATCTCGAGGCAACATTGAAGACCTGGTCCAGGCTGAATATGACTCCCTAACTGCGCAGCTTGCTGAACAGATGGAAGGCCTAAATAAATCCATCCAGACAAATCAGCAGAAGATGGATAAAGAAAAAGCCGTCTTGGAGGAGGTTATTCCTCTTCAAACAAAGTGCCAGGCCGAGCATGAAGGAAATGTAGCGAGGGTCCGCAAACTGGAAGCAAAACTCGCTCAGGCAAAGGAGTGGGCTTCTCAGTCATCGGAAGCTCTAGATGTGGTGAATGGTCGACTGGATATAGCTCAACAGAACTTGGTGCGTGCAGGAGTCGCCTGTGCTGGTTTTGTTCAGGCTAGATCCGAACTGTCCCTCCTGAGCAATGACGAGGTACGACTGGAGCAGGCCCGCGCTACCGTTTTAAGCTCTAGGACTGAGAAGATGGCCGCACTGGCGCAGCAGATTCGTGATTTGACTGCTCCTCCCCAATGATGTACTATTTTATTTCTCCTGTAATTTCTCAGAGATAATAAAGACACATTTTCTGACTTTGTGGGCCCATCATTTTAGAATATGATAGGATAGGGTGAAAGTGATATCAGAGGTATCATTAACATGACATTCTTTCGTTAAGGTTTTGTTGAATGTAAATATATTCAGAGTTAACATGAACATGAAAGAATATAATCCAACTAAATTTGTATACTAAACAATATCAGAGGTATCATTAACATGATAGGCTTACAAATTAGTTAAGGATATCTATTCAGAGGTCACATGAACCTGATAGAATATGATCCAGCTAACCTTTGTGCATGGTATCGTCAGAATAAGATCTTCGTCATACTCCGTTAAACGAAGGAGATCAAGTATAGTACTTCTTCGGGAATTTGCAGTTGATAGTAGCCATTGCCAAATTTCTATTTAGGCTTAGCTAATCTGTAAGTGCGATTTACAATCATATAAGAGCCCCCCCCCCCCCCCATTTTTTTATGATTGTTTGCGCGAATTTTGGACATCATACTAAAGGTAATATGGACGTAGTACGATACCGTATTTGTTAAGAATATCCCACTGGGAGATTTTTAGTGGACCTATTACTTTTTGCGCACGAGAGTGCAAATAATAGGTTTGGGACAAATCCTGACAGAGGTAATATGGACTCTGTGGGGATCGTGGAGAGACGTAGTTCAGAGGTAATATGGACATGAACTGACTTTTTCTCTACTGAGGAAAATGAGGATAGTTCAGAGGTAATATATACGTGAATATTTCGTTTTCCATTGCAGGCATTCCACAAGGGAATTTTTTTGTGGACCTATCATTTGTTGCGCATGAGAGTGCAAATAATTGGTTTGGGACAAGCCCTGCCAGAGGTAATATGGACATGGCAGTTTTTGTGGACTTAACACCACTAGCGTACTTAGAGTTAAGTACGGGTGCTAAGTTGAGATGACAACCGATATCAGAGGTAATATGGACATGATAATCGATAGCCAGATTAGGAAGGTTTGTTCAGAGGTAATATGGACATGATAATCGATAGCCAGAATAGGAAGGTTTGTTCAGAGGTAATATGGACATGACAAACTCTTGAGTTGTGACTCCATCGGGGATGGAGGTATACATCTGCTCAGAGGTAATATAGACATGGCAATTTTTGTGGATTTAACACCACTGGCGTACTTAGAGTTAAGTATGGGTGCTAAGTTGAGATGCCAACCGATATCAGAGATAATATGGACATGATAATCGATAGCCAGATTAGGAAGGTTTGTTCAGAGGTAATATGGACATGACAAACTCTTGAGTTGTGACTCCATCGGGGATGGAGGTATACATCTGCTCAGAGGTAATATGGACATGGCAATTTTTGTGGACTTAACACCACTGGCGTACTTAGAGTTAAGTACGGGTGCTAAGTTAAGATGACAACCGATATCAGAGGTAATATGGACATGATAATCGATAGCCAGATTATGAAGGTTTGTTTAGAGGTAATATGGACATGACAAATTCTTGAGTTGTGACTCCATCGGGGATGGAGGTATACATCTGCTCAGAGGTAATATGGACATGGCAGTTTTTGTGGACTTAACACCACTGGCGTACTTAGAGTTAAGTACGGGTGCTAAGTTGAGATGACAACCGATATCAGAGGTAATATGGACATGATAATCGATAGCCAGATTAGGAAGGTTTGTTCTGAGGTAATATGGACATGACAAACTCTCTGGGGAAAGAAATGAAATATTTGGACAATAGTTCAGAGGTAATATGGACATGAACTTATGTCTGAACAATTCACTGCGGGGTGATATTCCTGAGTGAGGATAGTCCTGAAGAATCCCCAAGGGAAATTTTAGGGACTCATCATCAGGTATATTACTGAGGGGAGCAAATTGTCATGTTAGAGAAAAACCAATTTGCAATGATCGTCCCTTCGTTTACAGATGCAAAGTGATGACTTTGGCGTCGATCAACTCCTGGATTCTCCTTGTCAGTACATAGCACGCCTTTGTAGGATGATGAATGTACCGATAAAAGAGACAATAATCTGGGTCATCAACTTTGCCAGCCCTCTCAGGATATCTGATGTTGGGTAGCCGAAGTTTGTGTTCCTTCATCAACATATTGAAGATTTTAATGATGTCATCTTCATTGAAGGAGAAAGTCCCTTTTGGTCTTCGGGCTCCCGATGCCTGAGTTTTATGGTCTTCCGGAAAGATCGTCATCATCGCATCATCTTCGGATTCCGAAGGAATTCTACCCCCAGCTTTGGATGGTGCCTTATTTTGTCGAGGTAGGCTACCCCCAGACATGTCGTGGCATTTGCCCACAGAAGCGGATTTAGAAGGTCCTGCCTCAGACTCTCGAGGTTGTGAGTTTACAGGAGATGCTGTATACCCCAACCCAAAATGAGCTTGTTGACAGTAAGAATTACCCTGCAACGGTGTTCGTCTGCCTTTTCCATAGTTGAGGCCTTGTTTCAACTTCAAATCATAACCCATGCTTTGTATAATCTTTAAATCTTGTGGGCTATATATGTGGGTTTGTATTTTGCCACCCTCAGACTCACAAAATTCTTCCTGTACAATCGGTCTGCTCCGCATACGATCGAAGACTATTGGATGCTGGTCGTCGCGAGTTGGAGGAACAATAAAGACAGAATCTTTATGTGGCCCATATGTCATGACGACATTAGATGTTGACGCGTCTTCCCATATGATCTCCCCGCGTTTGACAGTTAGGGGAACTGAAGCTTGTTTATGACTCCTGTCTTTGCATTTCTGGAGCAGAAATTCATGCAAGTCAGGAGTATTAACGGAAGAAGAAGAGGAAGAAGGTTTGTTCCTCCCTTTTATATTAGTTGGAATACGGATATTGGGCACCATAGTTCTCCCTGTGCCACCCGTATACAACAGGTTGGCCATCTGGATAGCGGATGATCCCCAAGGAGTGTGTCTTTTCGTAAATTGAGCCTTGTTTACGCTGAGGGGCTTCACCTGGCATAATTTGGAACTCTGTTCAGGCTGGCGTAAAACTGAGGAGGTCCTCAATCGGCCATCAGCTTCTCGCGTAATCTGGAGGGCAGGTAGATTCTTCCCTTGCTGGCGTAAAGGCCGAGAAGTTGAGCAGTCCGCCACTTGTTTTTCCTTGCGTAGATTGTAGGGATCATCTGCTTTTCTGCGGAGGGCAGATGCATTTTTATGTGCGGATAGCGTTTGGAATTTCTGATTTGGCGCTAAGGCATTGTCAGAAATTCTGTCTGCCACGTCATCGACGGGGGACTGAATTTTACACGCAGAGCGCGGAGTAGACTTCTGGACTAGCGCTGAGGCATTGTCAGAAGTTTTGTCTACCACGTCATGAATGGGAGACAGAGTTTTACGCGCAGAGCGCGGAGTAGACTTCTGGACTAGCACTGAGGGATTGTCAGAAGTTTTGTCTGCCACGTCACAGACGGAAGACAGAGCTTTACGCGCGGAGCACGAAGTAGACTTCTGGACTAGCAATGAGGCATTGTCTGAAGTTTTGTCTGCCACGTCACAGACGGAAGACAGAGCTTTACGTGCGGAGCACGAAGGTCGTGCAGCTACAACCTTGTTGGTCAGAGAAACCCGAGAGTCGACAGGAATGGTAGAGGATGTCCTGGGCATCCAGACCTTACACAGCTTCCTGTTGTCTTGGACAGAGAGAGAGTGAGAGCTACCCCCTACGAAGCATATCTTCGTAGGCAGACTGGTCAAACTGGACGACCAGGGTCTTCTTCATGGATCCCACTGATACAGCATCGTGTTGAGCAATTGCTTTCTCATCAGAAGAGAAAGATGTCCCCAGCAGAGTCGCCATCTTGTGTTTAATAATAAACGGAAGAAATAAAACTAGGTTTATACAAAATCCTTTCTTAGGTTTACAAACAAGAAGTACAATTAATCCTATACAAGGATGTCAAGTACAAATTTTTAATCTGGGTAAATATTGCTATAGGAGTCTGATCTGCAGTCGATCACATTGTCCCTTGGACCACACGATGATGAAGAAGTGTTGTAGAAGGCAGAAAAATCTTCGAAGGTTGCAAAGGAGAGTGGATGCTCGATGCCAAAGTCGTCGATCACTACTCTTTGTCTGAGCTCTGGATTCTTCTCTCTCAAAGACTTTTCGACTCTTAATTCTTCGACCTTTCGACCTTTCGACCTTAATTCCTCCACCCTGGACCTCTGTCAATAGAGGTATCTATTTATAGGGTTTTAGTGACAGTAACCATCCAGTCGGCGTAGAAGCCGGGTAGTGGAGAGTATGGCACTTTTTATGCGACGGTTATAATAACCGTTACCCACGTATAAATAATCTTCTGAATCTGCATGTGATGCGTGTCTCATTAAGAGATAATGCGTATAACTGCTGTGAAGATCACGGCATGAAAGCCACGTAGATAGTTATTCCTCGCGTAGAAAAGGTTAGCGTAGAAGCCAATAACTGTCACCATGGCGTAGAAGTATAAAAATAAGAAGTATCGAACGAACCATTGCCATGCTAATAAGAAGTATAAAAATATGCTTGAACAAGTTCTGTACCATATGTTAGAGAAAGAGTAGAACTACATTATTAGTTAAATTAATGACATAGAAGAACTGCTTCCATGCTTGTAAACCCCCTTACCCAAAATTAGGCCTACTTGGCTTAGATAGTGAAACTAGGGCTAGTTGAATCCAATTAGAAATAGAACACGGCATTTTAATTAATTTTATAATATTTATATCACTTAGTGTACCTTACCGTTGCTTCTATAATTGGAGCACTACACTAGCCATTGTCTTCCTACAAATTTTATACCCTTGTCCTAGACATGCCCGCCTTCTATTCTGACCTTAGTGTAACTTATAATTATACTCTCTTGTGCTACATTTTAGTCGCACAATATCCGTCGTGGACGTTTATATTTAATTCTAAATAAATTTAACTTTATATCCTTGTGCGTTCCAATCAAAATTGGAGACACAATCTTGACCCGTTTTGTGCAACCCAATTTATGGTGATATTCTATTCTGAGTCTTCTATGCCCATGATACTTGTGTTCCACCTAATTTTAGTCCCATGTACTTCTAATTAATTCAAGAAGACCATGTGCATTAATTTTAATTAATTTAACCCAATTTCCATCTTTGTGCAAATTTTTAATTGTGGGGCACTTTTATGCAAAAGTACATTGAGGTGTCCACACCATTGGACATGACACATGAAGAAACCCATTTTTCGTTCATATAATTTTTTTTCATGATTTTCGGAATGTGCAACACACAACATTGCCCCCTCATCTAATCCTAGCCTTAAATTTTAAAACAATGCAATCCAAGCCCTCCAAACATCCTCATGACAAACCAAGGCCTAATCCCAAGAGGATGTTGACCAAGCCCACCTTCCTAGGTCAACACCTAAACCCAAATGCTACATGTATTTATACAACTTTTCCCTTTCTTTTTTCTTTTTCATTCACCACCAAAACCTATTCCTAGCCGACCCATCTCCCTACCTCCTATTCATCATCTCCTTCCTCCCGAGCCACCGGAGCAACGCCTCGCCGGACTTCCATCCCGCCAGCCTTCCTCCTTCCACAGTCCGCCGAGCACGACCACCTCTCCCCTGAACACCACCGTTCACCACCAAGAAGCACCATCGTCTCCATTCACCATCTCTTCCATCACCTGCATCCCCCCGGCACGCCGGAGCCTGGTCGCATGACCTCCACCGGACCTCCACAACCCGACCACCATGAGCTGCCATCAACCCTGACTTCTCCTCCGATCCATCACCACCCAGAACCACCACATGCACGACCTCCTGTCCTCCTCCATGTTCTCTCCTTCCTCGCCTCGATCTTCCTCGCCCGGAGCCAGCCGACCCACCATCACCGGAGCACATGACCACTCACCGCTGTCCTCCCCCTCCGCCGACTTCATCACGTCGATAACCACCACCAGCGCCTCCCTCTCTTCTCCGACTTCTTTTCCTCCATGCCGAAACTCCCTCGAACCACCCTCTTCATCTTCTTCCTCCCTGCCTTCCCGCAGCCGGAGCTCCGTCGCGGCCATCTCCCTAGCCCCCTCGCATGAGAACACCCTCGAGCATCTCCACAACTCGTCGCCACCACCATTGTCTCCGACGACTTCTTCCCACACCGAACAACCCGACGCCTCGACTGAACCGCAACTTCCCGCCGGAGTCGACCACAGGCCTCCAACCACCATTAACATTAACACCACTGTCATCCCCCGACTTCCCGAGCCTATCCATCCTCCTCGTCGGACCTCCGCCACTCGCCACCACGTCCCCTTCTCCTCCACGTTCTTTTTCTCCGCCACTGAGCCACCCTGCTGCCATCTCCCTCTCCACCATTCCCTGTCCTCCACCTCCACCTCCACCTCGACAGCAACCCGAGCCCCGCTGCTCTCCGCTGTCCGCCACCCTCTTTACTACCACCGTTCACCTCTCCTTCTTGTTCACTCCTTGCTTCCTGTCCTCCTCCACGGCCGCCTGAGCCTAGCCGGACCAGCACCCGAGCCTCCTCTTCTTCTTCCTTCCGAGCACCTCCACCTCTCCCTGAATTCCTCCTCCTTCCTCCCTGAGCTCCTGCACATCCGGTCGACCACAGCCACCCGAGCCTCCTTCGTCCTCCTCGCTTGAGACTCGACCACCACCACCATCACGACTTCGTCCTCCTTCTTCGGCCATCCCTTCAATATCATCATCATCACCATTATCATCCTCTCATCATCACCATAATCATCCTCATCATCACCATCATCTCACCATCATCATCTCATCATCATTATCTCACCATCATCATCATCTCATCATCTCACCATCATCATCTCATCATCTCACCATCATTATCTCACCATCATCATCTTATTATAACCTCAACCATCATCACCCTCGTCGTCATCGTCGTCATCGTTGTCAACCTCATCGTCGTCATCGTCGTCCCCGTGCGCGCACCCCGAGGTTCGAACCTGTCCCTCTTCTCCTTTTTGTGTGTGCTTTTGTGTATGCCAGTAGGACATTAGTATTGCTTTACCATAGCTAGTGGACATCAGACCCTGAGTCGGTGAACCCAACTCGTATACGTATACGTACGCGTATGCGTATATTGTTCAATTTGGTATATATATATATGTATTATATAATTAGGTAAATGCTAAATAATAATTATGAGTATATATGTGTTTGCTTGTTGTACGACCCTAGGACACCGTAGATTTTGCCCGCATATTTACCTTGACTTTGTGACCTGAATATTAAGGAATTGTCTGCCTTGTGTACACCGACGTACTGGCTAGACAAGTGTTAGTTGACTGTCTGATTATGCACAGTATTTGAAGACATGACACCGCATAATTAGACGCACAGTTGACCCCGTTAGTTGACCAGTGTCACCCCTAGTGTACCCTCCGAGTCCAGTATAAATTTGGTTGTGTATGTGCTAGTGTAATGATTGATGTTGTATTATATTATATTATATTATATTATATTATATTATATTATATTATATTATATGTATATAGGATATCAGTTTGTTCTGCGTGACTTCAGGAGCAGGTTAATGGTACTACGCAGCTTTCTTACCAGGCAAGTATACCTTGCCATTGTACTGTTATTCATATTCCATATGATGCATGCATCTTTATTTCTGTCATTTAGTTCATATATTTTAACTGCTATATAAACTGCGCGTCCAAGGAAACTTGGGTGCAACGACGGTGTCGTCGTATTATGTTCTTATTATGTATATGCATGTGTCCTAGTTTATGAGACCACCCCATTATCATGAGGCATTATTAGGTTTCATTGGCCGTGACACATCTGTTACACGAGTGTGAGTCTCATTTAGATCACGGACTTGCGTGACAGGTTGGCCTCCTGTACATATGGGACATGCGTTAGGGATAACTGCTGATAGAAATTGCATGTTAGAAGACTTAGCACTTATTAGTAGTCCATGGACATAGACTATTGTAGTACAGTGGTTCAATCCTTGTCCTTGTTTGGTTGTAGGGTTGGGCTATTGTACTAACGATAGGCTATGAACCAAAGTTATGACGCCGATACTTGCACTCCGTCTCGACGTAGTAGCTAAAACATGTCATGGATGTGACATGCTTAGAGCATGGGGTGGGGAGAACAACAAGTAAGGCATTTGGGCTCCGTTGTACTTTCCTTTCTGTAACCAGTACGCTCCGCCGGAGATACGTGGCGGTGATGACCCCTATATTACTGGCAGCCTCTGGCATTCAAAAGACGACATACTTTTTAGGCCCCTGATTCTCCGAGAGAATCATGCCAATCCCATTTATGGCCAGATAGCCCACTTGTTAGAAAGTTGTTCTTAACGTGCATTCACATAGATGGTTAGGCGACCCATTGGATGTTTATTTCAGTACTTTATTGGCATGATTCTATATATCTTGTTATGTCTCCTCTGAGGACCTGGTCCCTTTCCAGATGTAGATGTTCATGACTTAGCAGGAGAGCAGATCCGGACTGGCTACTTATCTTTGAGGAGGTCTTCTCTTCGAGCCTTATTGTTTATTAGATGTTCTTATTGTGTTGCTTTTATATTCTAGTTCGGCAGTGGATTTGTTTCCACTCGACTATCATCCTTAGATACTTCATATTGAGATTTAGTTACTTGGTTATTGGTTATTTATTTATCTATTTATGATTTCTGTGGATGAGATTTAGATTATGTCCTATGAATTGTGACTTATATATATACCACTGGTGAATTATTATTCATAATACAGCGTACGTATGTGTTATGGTTTTCATATATTGGAGTCTCTATATACATACCGCTGGCATGCTTACGTGTTCCTAGTCCTACGTATTTTGGGACTGGGACATGACATATTTTTAGTGGTGGCCCATGCAGATCGAGAGCATATTGTCTCGGTTACGTCGTTGTACCGAGCAAGCCTGCAAATAGGATTAGACTATAGGATCTCATCCACAATTGACTATGATTCACCTTCCTTCCAATCTGTTCTATTTGAATAATTACATCCTGCTTGATTCATGTGCTTCCCTAATAGTTCTTGAGTATAGCCTCTGCTAGAATATAGGAATCCCTGTTGTTAGGATGATAATTAGGGTAATATTCCTATTAAGAATACAACTAGGATATTGACACATCATTGAGTTAGAATACTTAATGAACCCTAGCACCCTTACTTGTAGATGGATTGACCATTATCCCTTGATAATTAGGGATGACTTGAGAGTGGTATAGACACTACTAGAGTTAGTTAGAAATTTGACCATAATGTTTGACCCTAGTATTGAGGAACCAATAAAAATCCAAGATTGAATATTAGGACTAAACCTAACTTTTATAGTGAGATAGTATTAGAGAACTATAAATTTAGATTCTTGTCTTGATATTAGCAGATAGTACCTTAGGAAGCAAAGATGAATGAATATAACATTTTCCTCGATCAAACCTCGAACACAGATATTAGCATACCATATTTCCTTAGAGAACCATGATGTTATCAAAAGCCTCTATTTTAATCTCATGTTTTGTTCCTCTGAAACCTTAGCGCTCGCTATTTGTGCGACGACTAATTATGTTTTCATTTTCTTCATCTTTCAATTCGTGCCACCTAATCCTCCTTATTGTAGGCCAAATAATTTCTTTTATGTTAAGGATACATAGTTTGCTAGGATTACAGTTGTAATGTTAAATTTTGAAATTATGTGCCTTGTAGTTAGAACCTGATAGTTGAGTTATTCATTTAGATTGTGATGATTATCCTTTAGTTGTAGATCACGTAATTTGTATCCATAACTCAATACAAGTTATATCCTCTCTCACTTGAGGGCTAGTCACTTTTTCATTCTTACCATTAATCCTTTTGTTCTATAAGCACAATGATTAAGACTTAAGATGGCCATTATCTATATAATGCAATAGGAGACCCTAATAAGTACCAAGATCTTTTTCGCATGTACCCCAATAAGAGTTTATACTTTATTTACAAGAACAATATTATTTTGTAGGATCCCCTCAAGATAGTTACAGTATTAGTTTAATTCTTTTAAGTTGGGTAGTATGCCTCACAACATAGTATCATATAGTCTTTTGACCCATAGTGTAACTGAATGACACCAACTATAGACTTGCATAAGAAGATAGTATTTACCCAGACTGTAGAACTTAGAGGCCCATACCCCATTTGGTCGACTAGCGACTTAGATAAGGAGTTAGTATGACAACTGTAGAGATTGTAGAGTCTTATCTTCTGGGTGAACTTGAATTATTATGTACCTTCTTTCATCATGATCTAGCGTATTTATATTTTATGTACTACCTTGACTTATGTCGCTATTATCGCCTAGTTTTGTGAGCTTATTCTTTTATCGAGCTTTTTCACGACATATGTATTATTGGATGCATACACTAATACATTGTCTAATCAGAATCAGTGTATTAAGGTCTAGCTAACCTTAGTGTGCTTGGTTCGCTCTTCGCATGACTACTTTACGTGGATTGAGTATATAGTTGACTAGTAGACGAATATACTTGCCCTATAAATATGTTCGAGCATATCTTATCGGTTATATAACTGTTCCAATATGAACATGCAAATAGGAATTTACCAAAATAGGATTTCAATCCACAACTGCCTGACAACTCGCTTTTTAAATCCTTTAATCTCCTTGAACCCCGTACTTGTATTCTATTACCTCCCCTTGAACTCTTTATTATTATTTTCCGTCTTTCCTTATTTCGAAAAGACGAACCTCGTGCTTGGTATAAGATTGATACACAGAGAGTACTAGATATACCCCATAGGCCAACCGCATTATTTGGTGACTACCTTTTGTAATTAAGGGCATATCATATATGATATAATTTGTGTGTTAAAACTTTTGAGGATTAAATAACACGATTAAATAATTTGAGGAATAATTTTCTTAAATGTATAGCCTTATGTGATAAATGGGTAAATTCTAAGTTGGGTAGAAGTTGTATTGTTAACTTGGGATGAATTTCTTTTAGAATATGACCAAGTAAGATTAGATAGAGAGAAACGATGCCTTATTTTAATTTCGAGGACGAAATTATTTTAAGTTGGGTAGATTGTAAACCTCCTCACCCAAAATTAGGCCTACTTGGCTTAGATAGTGAAACTAGGGCTAGTTGAATCCAATTAGAAATAGAAAATAGCATTTTAATTAATTTTATAATATTTATATCACTTAGTGCACCTTACCGTTACTTCGATAATTGGAGCACTACACTAGCCATTGTCTTCCTACAAATTTTACACCATTGTCCTAGACATGTCCGCCTTCTATTCTGACCTTTGTGTAACTTATAATTATGCTCTCTTGTGCTATATTTTAGTCGCACAATATTCGTCGTGGACGTTTATATTTAATTCTAAATAAATTCAACTTTGTATCCATGTGCGTTCCAATCGAATTTGGAGACACAATCTTGACCCGTTTTGTGCAACCCAATTTATGGTGATATTCTATTCTGAGTCTTCTATGCCCATGACACTTGTGTCTCACCTAATTTTAGCCCCATGTACTTCTCATTAATTAAAGAACACCATGTGCATTAATTTTAATTAATTTAACCCAATTTCCATCTTTGTGCAATTTTTCAATTGTTGGGCGCTTTTATGCAAAAGTGCATTGAGGTATCCACACCATTGGACATGACACATGAAAAAACTTATTTTTCGTTCATATGAATTTTCTCCATGATTTTCGGAATGTGCAACACACAATATCGCCCCCTCATCTAATCCTAGCCTTGCATTTTAAAACAATACAATCCTAGCCCTCCAAACATCCTCATGACAAGCTAAGGCCCAATCCCAAGAGGATGTTGACAAAGCCCACCTTCCTAGGTCAACACCCAAACCCAAATGCTACATGTATTTATACAACTTTTCCCTTTCTTTTTCCTTTTTTATTCACTACCAAAACCTATTCCTAGCCGACCTATCTCCCCACCTCTTATTCATCATCTCCTTCCTCCCGAGCCATCGGAGCAGCGCCTTGCCGGACTTCCATCCCGCCGGACTTCCTCCTTCCACAGTCCGCTGAGCATGACCACCTCTCCCCTGAACACCACCGTTCACCACCAGTAAGCACCACTGTCTCCATTCACCATCTCTTCCATCACCTGCATCCCCCTCGCACGTCGGAGCCCGGTCGCCTGACCTCCGTCGGACCTCCACAACCCGACCACCATGAGCTACCATCAACCCCGACTTCTCCTCCGATCCATCACCACCCAGAACCACCACCTGCACGACCTCCTGTCCTCCTCCCTGTTCTCTCCTTCCTCGCCTCGATCTCCCTCGGCCGGAGCCCACCGACCCACCATCACCGGAGCACACGACCACTCACCGCTGTCCTCCCCCTCCGCCGACTTCATCGCGTCGACAAACACCACCAGCGCCTCCCTCTCTTCTCTGACTTCTTTTTCTCCACGCCGGAACTCCCTCGAACCACCCTCTTCATCTTCTTCCTCCCTGCCTTCCCGCAGCCGGAGCTCCGCCGCGGCCATCTCCCTAGCCCCCTCGCCTGAGAACACCCTCGAGCATCTCCATGACTCGCCGCTACCACCATTGACTCCGATGACTTCTCCCCACACCGAACAACCCGACGCCTCTACTGAACCGCAACTTCCTGCCGGAGTCGACCACAGGCCTCCAACCACCATTAACACCACCGTCATCCCCCGACTTCCCGAGCCCATCCATCCTCCTCGCCGGACCTCCTCCACTCGCCACCACGTCCCCTTCTCCTCCACGTTCTCCTTCTCGGCCACTGAGCCACCCTGCTGCCATCTCCCTCTCCACCATTCCCTGTCCTCCACCTCCACCTCCACCTGCACCATGACAGCAACCCGAGCCCCGCTGCTCTCCGCTGTCCACCACCCTCTTCACCACCACCGTTCACCTCTCCTCCCTGTTCACTCCATGCTCCCTATCCTCCTCCACGGCCGCCTGATCCTAGCCGGATCAGCACCCGAGCCTCCTCTTCTTCTTCCTCCCGAGCACTTCTACCTCTCCCTGAACTCCTCCTCCTTCCTCCTTGAGCTCCTCCACATCCCGTCGACCACAGCCACCCGAGCCTCCTTCATCCTCCTCGCCTGAGACTCGACCACCACCACCATCATGACTTCGTCCTCCTCCTCCGGCTATCCCTTCAATATCATCATCATCACCATTATTATTCTCTCATCATCACCATAATCATCCTCATCATCACCATCATCTCGCTATCATCATCTCATCATCATCATCTCACCATCATCATCATCTCACCATCATTATCTCATTATCATCATCTCACCATCATCATCTCATCATCTCACCATCTTTATCTCATCATCTCACCATCATCATCTCATCATAACCTCAATCATCGTCACCATCGTCGTCATCGTCGTCCCCGTGTGCGCACCCCGAGGTTTGAACCTGTCCCTTTTCTCCTTTTTATGTGTGCTTGTGTGTATGCCAGTAGGACATTAGTATTGCTTTACCATAACTAGTAGATATCAGATCCTGAGTCGGTGAACCCAACTCGTATACGTATACGTACGTGTATGCGTATATTATTCAATTTGGTATATATATATATATATATATATATATATGTATTGTATAATTAAGTAAATGCTAAATAATAATTATGAGTATATATGTGTTTGCTTGTTGTACGACCCTAGGACACCGTAGATTTTGCCCGTATATTTATCTTGACTTCGTGACCTGAATATTAGGGAATTGTCTGCCTTGTGTACACCGACGTACTGGCTAGACAAGTGTTAGTTGACTGTCTGATTATGCACAGTATTTGAAGACTTGACACTGCGTAATTAGATGCACAGTTGACCCCGTTAGTTGGCCAGTGTCACCCCTGGTGTACCCTCCGAGTCCAATATATGATAGAAGACTTAGCAGTTATTAGTTGTCAGAGCATAGAATATTATGGTACGAAGGTTCAGTCCTTGTCCTTGTTTGGTTGTAAGGTTGGACTATTGTTCTAACGATAGACTATGAGCCAGAGTTACGACGCCTCGGCGTAGTAGCTAAGGCGTGTTGTGGATACGACATGCATAGATCATTGGGCGGGGAGGACGACTAGTAGACGTATGGGACACCCACCTCCTTTATACAGATATCGCACTCGACAAAGTGATACGGACGTATATATATATTGTAGATACCACGTTCTTTATAGTGTTGGACGTCACTTATTATATTTGCAGATACCACACTCTATAGAATATTGGACGTTATTATACAGATACCATGCTCCTCGGAGATGGATGTTATTATTACAGAGCTCCCATGTTCTGGGGGCATATGTGGCATATACTAGTCAGTCACGACGATTGATGAATTACGTCAGCATATGTCTAGCCTACACTTTTCCATACGCACTAAGTTGTCCTCAAATTGCATTCACTTAGATGGTTAGCACACCCCCTTTTATTTATTCAGTATTTACTTTATGGCATATATTTTTGTATCTTGTTACGTCCCTCTGAGGACCTGGATCCCTTCCAGGTTGTTTGTGCAGCTGCAGGATATTTGATCTAGTAGAGTGTGGACGTCATTGCAGGTATATTTACATTTCCAGCTATTTCAGTCATGTATTACTTTCCATTTTATTCTGCTTTTATATCCTAGTGTTTATAGACCTATGTTGTTCTTCTGGTCTATTCGAACGGATGTATTATTGGGCTGCAGACTGATGATGCGTACCATTCTTTCTTGAGATTACTTACCCTGGATTGAGATTTAGATTTAGTTGTTGTATGTTAGAAATAGATTATTATTTGGATCACTTGACCATGGACAGTGTAAGTGCACTTCGTTGGGTCCATTAAATTGGAAAATTCTACGGAGTCGTACCAGCTGGCCATTGCCACGTGTCTGGTCCCATAGATTTTGGGACTGGGGCGTGACATAACTATAGGCGAAAACAGCATCAAAGTTGGCAGAAAATGATACTTTTGGGTATCGCAGACTAAAATGAAAGAGGAGTATAAAATCTCCAATATAAAATAAGATAATGTCAGAAGTGTATCAGCTAAAAAGAATCCATCGCTATATGCAATCAAAGATGCTCAGAAGTTAAGACCTCATCGGCAGAAAGTAATGCGTCAGGTCCAGGTCCATACTCCTGCGGATACTCCTGGTCGTCTATACCTGACAAGGGACCAGGTCCTCAGAGGGACATAACAAGATACATAGAAGCAAGCCAATTTGAATACAGTAAACATGCATAATGTTTGAAAATATATAAGTACGTTGTACCAGACAATCTATATGAATGCAAATGAGGACAACTTTTCGACGTATGGGCAAGGGTAGGCTACTCGGTCTAAATCTCACAACTCACACACCCGTCTAGAACATCATCAGCCGACATACCTCGGGGGTAGCGACCCTCGTGACTCCATCAACCGACATACCTAGGGGGTAGCGACCATCGAACACGACCACCATAGTGCGTGCTAGTTACTACGGTTTACCAGAGTGGTTAAAGCCCATACGCATACTGATTGTCCTCTATGCTACGAAGTGTCAAGTGTGTGTCAACATATCTAATATATAGTAATGACTGAAAGAAACTACACATGCAATAAATAAACAGAAATACAGTAAATATATAGAAATATACTAAGCATACAAAATACTATAAGCAATTTGGCAAGGTATCTTACCTGGCAAGAAAGCTGCAAAATGTAATGTCATGATGTCACGCACGCAGGAGTAGAAGCTGCGGCCTCGAAATAAACGTCTCCGGATGCTGAAATAGACATCACCAACATTTCCAGAATAAGCAAAATAGCTAGAAAGCACTTCCCTTTCGTCCAATTTGGACACAGGGACAAAATAGTAATTTCGGGTCAAAGTGGGGTCCACATGTGGCCCACTTTGCACCAAAAAGTGTGCCAAGGGTAACAGTCTCTAAATGGGACAAATTATAGGTCAAACAAACTCTAAATGTCAATACGAACCCAACGGTATATCCAAATGTGGATTCCAATGGGCCGAACACAAATTCGTCCAAAAAGTCAATCGTGGGACCCGCCAATTGGCGACTTGGTCAACTGTCTCAGAATTGCGTAAAAATTGGGTCACAGGACCAGCGTGTTACCACGAGTCCAGTGGTGCAAGTTTTGTCGCAATCTGACGAGCGTGCACAAAATGAGCACAGCTTTCACAAAAATTACGACACGGGGTTTGTCCGCGGATACGAGCTGATTCCGACGCGCACACGCATCTGAATCAGTTTTTGCGAACTCTCACGTATCTAGGTACACTGCGCGCACAGTTTGGCACACTTGGTACACGGCGGGACGGTCCGGTTTGGCGGGGCGCGCTCCGTTTCACAACTTTTAAAAATCTGGAAAAAATGTATTTTCGGGGTTTTCCAACGAATTTAATTCTACCTACAGCAATTAATAACCTAATGTTAATTAACAAAAATTAAACTAGGTCAGGTGATCTCCGCAATATGGTTGTGTATGTGCTAGTGTAATGACTGATGTTGTATTGTATTATATTATATTATATGTATATAGGATATCGGATTGTTCTGCGCAACTTTAGGAGCAGATTATTGGTACTACGCAGCTTTCTTGACAGGCAAGTATATCTTGCCATTGTACTGTTATTCATATTTCATATGAATTAACTGCTATATAAACTGCGCATCCAAGAAAACTTGGGTGCAACGACGGTGTCGTCGTATTCTATTTTTATTATGTATATGCATGTGACCTAGTTTATGAGACAACCCCATTATCATGAGGCATTATTAGGTTTCATTGGCCGTAACACATCTGTTACATGAGTGTGAGTCTCATATAGATCACGGACTTGCGTGACAGGTTGGCCTCCTATACGTTTGGGACATACGTTAGGGATAACTGCTGATAGAATTTGCATGTTATAAGACTTAGCAGTTATTAATAGTCCATGGACATAGACTATTGTAGTACGGTGGTCCAATCCTTGTCCTTGTTTGGTTGTAAGGTTGGGATATTGTACTAACGATAGGCTATGAACCAAAGTTACGACGCCGATACTTACACTCCGTCTCGACGTAGTAGCTAAAACGTGTCATGGATGTGACATGCTTAGAGCATGGGGTGGAGAGAACAACAAGTAAGGCATTTGGGCTCCTTTGCACTTTCCTTTCTGTAACCCGTACGCTCCGCCGGAGATACGTGGCAGTGATGACCCCTATATTACTGGAGGCCTCTGGCGTTCAAAAGACGACATGCTTTTTAGGCCCCTGATTCTCCAAGAGAATCATGCCAATCCTATTTATGGCCAGATAGCCCACTTGTTAGAAAGTTGTTCTTAACGTGCATTCACATAGATGGTTAGGCGACCCATTGGATGTTTATTTCAGTACTTTATTGGCATGCTTCTATGTATCATGTTATGTCCCTCTGAGGACCTGGTCCCTTTCCAGATATAGATGTTCATGACTTAGCAGAAGCGCAAATCCGGACTGGCTACTTATCTTTGAGGATGTCTTCTCTTCGAGCCTTATTGTTTATTAGATGTTCTTATTGTGTTGCTTTTATATTCTAGTTCGGCGGTGGATTTGTTTCCACCCGACTATCATCCTTACATACTTCATATTGAGATTTAGTTACTTGGTTATTGGTTATTTATTTATCTATTTATGATTTCTGTGGATGAGATTTATATTATGTCCTGTGACTTGTGACTTATATATATACCACTAGTGAATTATTGTTCATAATACAGCGTACGTATGTGTTATGTTTCCATATATTGGAGTCTCCATATACATACGGCTGGCATGCTTACGTGTTCCTAGTCCTACGTATTTTGGGACGGGGGCATGACAATGCTTGCTTTACTAAAAAATTGCTTGAACATCTTTCATTGATCGCACTGCATAATAGAACTGTATAAATTACTTGTACTGCTGTAATGAGATGACGGCTTGTCCGCACTGAGAACAGATTCTAATAGGCACCCTGAGGCTAGAAGTCCTTACGTACTGGGGGTGAGGATATTAGATCTGTTAAGAGATGTGAACTTATTGCTTGATTGATATATAGTTTGCTTGATCACTGTCTGCTTGTACTATAGTCTACTTAATCATTGTCTTCCTGTAATATAGAATTATCTGATAGAAGCTGCATGCATTGCATTGGTTTGACAACTTGTGCACAAGGTATCTGGTCTCTCGGACGATTTCTTGTATAGTTTCCCGCTCGCGATGGCACTATGTACAAGAGATATCGCTTTGCTGGCTCGAGCGGAAGCCTTCTCGAAGAGTTTCCTAATCGAAACACAAGATGGTTGATCTGGGTGAGTGGGCAGAACTTCATTCTCTGATTCTTGCACGCCTTATTAATGAATTTGAGTTTTTATAATGCTTGTTGCTAAGTAGATAATGTTCGCATGGGAATGATATAACGAAAACCTGTATGCTTAACTAGAGAATTTGTAATGCTTGTGTCACTCCTCGTTCCCGATATACGTATTTGGAACGTATTTTTATTTTAGCATTGTTGCATGTGCACGGAGACTAGACCCATTCTTTGGTTTAACCTGGTTCATGATTAATTTTGTGGGTTGGTTCAAGTCATGAGAACCCTTGGTTCAACCCTAAACCCTACCATATTTAACCCAACCTTTTCTTTTTCTCTCTTAACTTCTTTATTTTTCCTCTCTTTAGTTTTCTCTTCCTTTTTAAATTGGCAAGTACACCTTACATGAGAAATGGAGAAACCCTCCATATTATTGTTTCATTATGTTTGTTATGTATTTCTAAGCACTTTTAATACTTGGAGTTTTCTATTTTTATGGATGATTTTGAGTAGATCTGCATTCCTAACCTAGAGTTTTATGGATTTTATGAGTTTTTTTAGTTTTAATCTATTAAACATGTATTTTAGAAAACCAGTTTTTGCTACATGATAGAGCTTTCAATTTATAGCATTTTGGCTTTTGGTTTACTCGATTTGGACTTGAAATGAGGATTTTATGGACAAAATAAGATTTCAGTTTTTGAAAGTTTTTGCCATGGCCGAACCTGCTGTTTGGAGAAGACGAAGTCTTCATGCGGCTAGCAAGTTATGCGGCCGAGAGTGCTATACGTCCTGAGAGGACTTTGCGGCCTGAGCTTTCGTCGCATACTAACCAGCATGCGTCCATCTTGTTGGACGCATGACTGGCATCACATAAGTGTTCTGGAGCTCATCCTTAAACTCTTTGTGTGTTCACTCGCTGAACGAATGAAAAATTCTCTAAGTCCGAGAGACCTTCATGCTACATCGAACTCCATGCGGTACCGACCCATATGCGGCAAGCAGAGCATACAGCCACTTTTTCTTGGACGCATGACTCTGAAACCTTGGCACATCTTTCTATGATTTTTGTCCTTTCTTCCTGACACACTTTATGGCTTGTCACATCAATCACTTTATGTCACATTAATGATACTTCATTTATTGCTTGTCACTTCAACACTTGTCCCAAGGAGTAGACCATACTCCATATGGGCCAAGTGGTTCATGCGGCATGGACTTCCCATGCGGCCTAGTGTCGTATGCTCTATGGACTTCCCATGCGGCCTAGAGTCGTATGTGACATGGACTTCCCATGTGGCCTAGAGACCCATGCGGCCTTGTTTGTTTTGATTGAATGTTTTATTATTCTTTCGTGACCTAATGTATAATTGGTAATTGGACTCGAATATTGTATCTGTGCTGATACCACTATTGCCTGATAATTGTCCATGATATTAATGTGCACCGAGATACGACACATTGTGTCACATGTTAAGTGATTATATTTGGGTTGTGCATCGAGAATACCTCCAAATTTCTGAATACATGATATTATATATATATATATATATATATATATATATATATATATTGTTTTCTCAGCCCGGGCATAATAAGTGAGTCAAATACCAAAGCGTGGCTAGGATATTAACTGTCTAAATGTTGCATACACGCTCGGGTGAATCCAGATTGGACTTCCATAGATACTATCTAGCGTGCCCGTACTTTGTATAATATTTTAAGGAAAATTCTCATGTGACCATGCGTTGAGATTTCAAACACAACATAGGGCTAATTAGGTAACTAAAAGTGGTAGTAACATTGGAGGGAACGTTATCCCGAGATCATGCCAACGAACCTTCCCACAGAGATCCATTCTAAGTTCGCTGTAGGCTGGCCACGACAGATATTATATATTATCTGCCTTAGTGGAGTACAATATCTGACCTATTATTATGTCGAGCCAATGTTTCACTATAGGAACACTGAAATCGCTAATATCATATTTTTACCATAGTGACCCTACGAAAAACTGGTGCATCTCGTGAATATCTATTTTATTCATCTATTAGTTCGGTTAGGTCATGTTTGGCACTAGCGTGATATGATGATACATATTATGCATTATTTCCGAGATAACCTCAAACTCCATAATTAGCAAGTCGTACAAGTGATTGAGCGATATAAAGAAAATTGACTTGGTTGTGATTGTATTATTCGGTTAGTAGCCTAGGGAGACGGACTATCATAGTGTGATGGTTCAAACCTTGTCCTTGTTTGGTTGTAGGGTTGGACCATTGCGCTAGGATATGCCATGGATCTAAGTTACGACACTGAACCTATGTATTATTATGTAATTTTTTTTTTTGGATTTTTGTTTCTCCATTTCGTACTTCCTTTGTGGTACTTGCTATTTGGGGTCTAACCCCACTGGTTTTGCATGGCCAGGTTTCGAGCCAGCACCCGAGGATCTAGCGTACCTTCCCCCAACTCATGGTGCGTACCTTTCCCCAACTCATGGCGCGTACCAGGAACATGGTCGCGGGGAATAGCGAGTGAATTTTCATCTCTCCTGCTCATCATTGTACATTTACTTCTTTTGGACGTTTAGCCACCAGCACCTGTTAGTCGGCTCGTCTGGACATTAGTTTTCTTACATGATTGTATTAACACTACAAGAAAAATGGCTTTTCTTGACAATTTTTTTCTATCAAGAAAGTGTGTTCGTGACGGTTTTGGATCAGTCATCTATCTGATTTAGTTTTCTTGACGGTTTTAAACCGTCAAGTAATATGCCTATCTTGACGGTTTAAAACCGTCGAAAAAACATCAAAAAAATCGTCAAGGTAAATAAAAAAAAATTTGACTGTGACCTAGATGACAGGTAATGACTGTCAAGAAAGCTCTTTCTTGACTGCAAAAAAACCGTCAAGAAAAATATTTTTTGATGTTTAAAAACCGTCAAGAAACTATTTATTGATCTTAAAAAATTATATTTTGTTGACGTTTTACAACTATCAAGAGAAACATGTTTACAATAATATCAATATATTCCAGAATCCACATAATATTAATATAATCTACGAACATCAAAGACTATAATACACAATTTTTATATTAACAAATACTCGTTTGTACACGACAATCCAACCACGTATCCAAAATAACCAAACTACATAGTATTGTTCAACATCTTAAACATCCAAAAACTATTTATACAAGTAAACTAAAATACATTTGAACCCGAAGCATATCCCTCCCACCACAGTACAACCTTCATTTTCTACCACCTAGAAAAAACTAAATTTAATCAGTATAGGTATTAGTACAAATTGATATCAACTATATCGGAGAACAAGTTTAATTTATCAACAACATAAAACCTGAGTGTGCATATGTGCTAGAAACAGTGCAAGTGTCAAGTGGTGTGGTGGTCATTATGTTTTTCTCTAGAAGAGAGTTAAATATGAATTGAAAGTAATGCAGTAAAGGACAAGTAGTCAGGTCTGGCATGTAGCAGTATTTGTGTGTGCAACAATTTCATAGTATAACAGTAAGTGTATAGGTGTAGTGTTAGTCCCTTGGAATCAATAGTATGTATGTGTCAAGTGTTTGTTAGCATCATTTATTTTTCTACCAAACTTCTATATGAAATGTGATTCATTATGTTATATAATGTTCGTCAGTGAACTGTGTTAGGAATTTAAGAATCCAGATTAGTATTAGTGGTGAGAACAACCCATCTTGAAGAAGTCTCCAGGTTGAAGACTTGAAGAAGTCTCCAGGTTGAAGACTTGAAGAAGACTTGATCAGTATATACACACACCTAACTATCCCATCTTCATGTTGTGTACATATCCTCAAATACTTAAAAGAAGTCTCCAGGTTGGGATCTTCTCTTCAGAGTTCCTCCCATCTTCCTCTCTATCTCTCACAGCTTATGCAGATATTGTTGTCGGCTACGTTGATGATCCTCACTCTATTAGTGGCTACTACACTTTTGAAAGCAACTTACATGAAAAAAGCAAGAAACAAACAATTTTTGCATATTCCTCTGTTGAAGTTGAGTACCACGCATGGCTCATGCAATCACTGAGCTAAACTTGGCTGAAAACTCTTTTGTCTCATCTTTGGAGTTCTCCTCTTTTGTCTTATCTTTGAATTCTCTTCACATCTCCGGCTAATTTATACTATGACAACAAAATTTTCATGCATATCGCTAAGAATCCAATTTTTAGAAAGTGCATTAAACATACTAAAGTTGATTGTCATTGCATCTGGGAGAAAGTCAAGCTTCAAGAAGTTTGTCTTCATCGTATTACCATTGTTGTACAATTAACTTATATCCTTAGGGAGCACTTTCTCAACCTTTGTTCCTACAATTTATCTCCAGACTAGGTTTGATTCACATCTACTTTCGAGAATGTGGGGTGTGTAAGAGATTTTTATGTATCTCTTTTTGTTTTCTTTATTAGGCAATATCATTTTGTCTCACAACATTAATGTAATATAGGGAAAGAAGAGCAAGAAAATTCTACTTGCTAGACCTTTCTTCTTTCGACTATTTTTACTACATATAAAGCAACTATAAATATTTATTTGCCATTCTTCCTTTTTTGTTTTTGGTATCCTTCAGCAAGTTTCCATGGTATAATCATTTATGCTAATTTTCTTGGGTTAATTACCCCGTGTCACACACCATTATTAAACAAAAAAAAATACTGACATCATATATAAATAAAAGAATAAAACATCACATACAAGCAAGAAGTATTGGTCGTAAAAAAATTAGTTCATATGCATGAGCACAGGGATCTTCAACTAACAAAATTGTGTAAATTGAAAACTATATAATTATTAAGTATGCTTCAATTGATATACCAGACCTAGCAGTTAATAGGAAGTCAAATTACAGCATTTCTTAACAGGTAACACCATGGGCATATATGTTTGAGTTAAACTTGGTTCAACCGTAAAAAATGCTCAAATATCAAGGTTTCTAGCTAGTTGAAGATAAGTTGATACTTACCACTCAATAACGACCCTATATTAAGAAAGCAAGTTGCTCCATCTTCGATATATGTTGCTAGTTGACTTAAGGGAACTCTCCATAAATTTGATAATATAGGAAGTAAAATACATATAAAGATGACTTCACAAAATTTGTCAGTAGATATTAACTTTCCAACATTTGACCAACTATAGAATGCGGATAAAGATGACTTCACAAAATTTGTTGGAATTAACTATGAAGTAAATAATGATAGCATATTACTTACTTGAAAAGCAGATCCAAAAGAGTTCACCACAAAAAGATCAACTGATCCACACTGCGGTTCAATCATTTGATTTGTTTGCATAATTGATTCATATAACATTCAAAATGACAACATCAACAAATAGAAAACAATGACCCAAATCACAAAAAGAGAAAATTAAGTTCAACAAATTAAAGATCCTGAGTAGCAAGTTGGAGTGTGTGTGTCAACTGCAGCAGGCAGTTTGCAACAGTACACAGACTTGGTAAAATTGTAGTGTGAAGTGCCAATGTACATGTGTAGTTGTGTTGAACAATTAGGTGTGTACATACGAGCATTTTCTTGACGATTTTTCTGGATGCAAAAATATGCTGATACAAGTGATATACATGTAATAAAGGAAGATGGAAACCAAAAGAGTCAATAAAATCATAAAACTAATAAGTAATGCAATCTTGAGTAGTGTCCCTATCTCCATTTCTTTAGACTTAATTTTCGTAAGGAACATAGAGATTGTGTGATTGTTAAGAGGGGCTCATGATCCAAGAAAAGCATACATACACGAATAAAGTACAAAAAGATGCCAGTTTCAGAAGTTTCTACCTCATGTTTGGCCAAGTTTTTTACAGTAATAAAAAAATAGTACATAGTTAAGTAAGCAATTTATTCAAATTTGTAATACTCGTCAAATTTACTTGGATCCTTCAAGTAATCTATTTTTTTTTAGAAAACAGAATGTTTATGTATGCTTTAATGTGAAGTAAACATGTAAGCGAGCATGAAAGGGCCACGAAGAGGCTTCGCCTAACGTAGGGTTAGGATACTCAGGATATGTTAAGCATTATTCTCAATCGAAAGAATAGGGACACAAATTCTGATATAGACATTCTAGATACACATGATAAAAAAAATCCAAATTTGAACAATAACTAATCCTGCTACTAGTTGCAAGAACATGGATACAGATATAGTACGATATGAATATAAAAATAATTTTCCTTGATCAGTGCAACATAACTCCCGATTAATAGTATGTTTTCGTACCTCAAACAGGCATCATGCGAAATAATTGTGTTCTTTATCATCCAGCAAATCTGTATATAAACCATAAGGACATAAGAAGAAAAAACTTTATTAGAAAAAGGCTACCTTGAATATATCCACAGAGAAACATAGCCTAAAGAAGCAATAATGACCTTTCTAAGAACTCAAACTTCTGTTGAAGTAGCCAATAAAAAATTATGTCCAATTCCAATCCATTGATAGGAGATTAAAAGAAGAGCCCTTATTTCCTTGAGATAATATTCCTATATGGTTCTCAGAACTTCTCATAGAACAAGTGCCAACCATTTGATAAGTAGCAAAAAGATAAATAAAAAGGCAAAAGGTCGAGTTGAATCTGTATATAAACCTTAATAATCAAGCATTTCAGCACGAAGGAGACATAATACATATTGCTATTGAAACCGTGAATTTCAGATGGATTAATATAGCTTCTAAAAGTAGTGTATTTAGCAATATGAAGGGGTATGACTTTTAACTAACCTTAGGTGGCATCCTCTCCACACCATGGAGCAAGAAGGCTTCTCCATAAGAGGCTCTTACTGCAACAACAAATAGTGTATGCTTAAAGAAAAGTGTATCTCTGTCATAGGGTTCGCCATGTGAGTCAAGGATCTCACATCAGCAACATGAGGAGGTCCTGATAAATGGTAAAGATGTTAGTCAAAACACATCATACATAATTGTATCAAAAGTTTTCCATTTATTGAAAATTGTAAGAAACCAGGCATTACCTAGTTCATCATCAATGATCAAATGCAAGACAGTAAGCTTTGAGCTAACAATCTATTTCTCTGTTTATTCTCTGCCCTATTACAAATAATGCAAGCAATAACTCACTCATCTTCTCTGCCTTTTCTTATTCCTTATTTAGGCAAAGTTCATCATTCAAAACAACTGTAGATGAACACCAGCTAAAACTTTCCTAAATGTACCAACAAGTCGCATTTCAGTCGTTCCTTATCCAATATGATGAGGACCAAAATAACTGCTTGTCCCCATGATTGTGCCCTTTGGATCAGCTATAAAGAGTACATCTGGTGGAAGAACCTGAATTAGACGTGGCCAGAAAATACTCATGGCACGCCTTTCTCCTTCACTCCACTGAGTAGCTTCAGGGAAAGCATTGGCTCGTATAGTCATTGCAGCAAAGAAGCCCCAAGCTGAGCATTGAAAACTACTTCATCTCTAAGTTCTCCTCTAGCTTAGAAGTTACGACAAATTAGACATATGAACATATAACCAAAGTAATGCATACACAGCTAGTTAATCCTTGAATAAAAACTTATATGCTTACACTACATCCAGAGATGCAAATACATAACAATATGAATTACAAATTTTCTGGTAATCATTCCATTTGCAACATATAGTGTTAGAGCAAGCTTGCTTTGTATACCATTTCAACTTACTTTGGAGAAAATTACATGGATAATGGGACTCGCAACAGATTGATGATAGTCGAGCACGGGAAGTACAGAAACTAATAGGAAGAAAAAACTTAGAAGTTATTGTTATATTTGAAACAAAAGGTAAAAAATAGGAGATGGTTGATAATTACGCATGGATGTACATGTCAAGCCTTTATCCAAATATTTCGGGTTGGCTATTTGGATCCTTTTTCTTCCATTAAACTCAGTTAAGGGACATGTACTTTATAATGTCAAAAAGGAACAAAGGATCTCAACATACGAAGACTATGATGATGAATTACGAATTCAAGTCAATTAAATCAGTCGAACCAAAATTAGCTTAAAAGACAACAAAAATCTTAACTCCACAAGCTCTCCCTAACCTAATCTTACCATGTTTGATGTCAATTTACTTAAACAAACAACGATTCCAAGAATTAAAAAATAATAATAGAATTTTTGGAGGAAGATCACCGGATTTGAGGATCATGTCGAGGACTACCATCGCCTACTCCTCCGTCATCGGCTTCGTCTGCTCTGTGGAGACCAGGGACTGAGCATCCAAAATTGTCTGGTTTGGGAGAGGGATATCAGAGCTTCGATAGGAGGAGGAGACAGAGGGATTCAACGGGTCCAATTCCAGCCACTGGATTACATCGGCCCTGTCGGAACGAAGAGCGGATTCGACGATCTTCCGTAGCTTTCCTCATCTCTCCTCTCGGTAACTCCAGTGGCGTCGAGCAAAAATCGAAGACTACGCGATGGCTTCTGCTCCTAAGAAATAAAAACAAAATCCCAACTTTAATTTGAAATCAAAATTGAAAGAGAATGGTGCTAAACCCTAAGCCTAACCGGAGAGGGAGATCAAAGGAGGAGGAGGCTATACCTAAGAGGGATCGAAGCTCTGCATATGGCCCACATGTCGAAAACCCTAACCCTAATCAATAGTAGAATAGGGAGAGGAGAGGGAGGAGCCAGTTGAGAGCAGCAGTATAAGGCGGCACGAAGTCGGAGACCCACGCTCGTAGATTCTCGACGGGGAGGAACCAGTTCTCGACGTCGTCCTCGTCGATGTCCGGTGCGACAGCGAACCGAGCCAGGTACCCCCTCAGCAGCTCGACGACGACGGTAGAGAGGGGCTGTAGGGGGTCAGCGAGTGGGGGAGGGTTGGTGTAGGTGGGGATGGGGGAGGGTTGGTGGTATTGGGGATCAGGGATCGGGGGAAAATAAGTCTATGGATGTGAAATATATAAGAAACCCGCTATCCCCAAATTTTGTTAAAATCGTCAAGGATTTATTTTTATTTTAAAAAATTATGAAAATGATATTTGAAATGTGCGCGGCAATTTTTTTGTACATGTATTACTTGACGGTTATCAGCGAACCGTCAAGTAATGCAATGGATTTTCTTGATGCTTCGTGTAAAACTGTCAAGTAATATGGTCAAATTTTGATACATAACAGAAAATAGGTGTTTTCTTGACATATGTCTAAAACCGTCAAGATAACTGCTTTTCTTGACGGTTTTGACCATACATCAATAAATTGACTGTCAAGAAAAGTCATTTTTCTTGTAGTGTAAATCAGAATGCAACTGATCACTGTCATGTAATTTTGTTACTGTTCCAGCTCCTTATTTTGCACAGCTGGTCTCCAGAACATTTTGAGAAAGCGTTTAGGACGTCTTATTACTTTATCATATATGCTCTATGCTTGTTGTTTCTTATTTGAATGATTGAGACAAAAAAGTTCTTGACCCTAGGAGACTTGATTGTAGCATGCACCCCCTTGTCTTATATAGCCGT
This sequence comes from Iris macrosiphon, assembly GCA_036927795.1. Classification (NCBI taxonomy): domain Eukaryota; kingdom Viridiplantae; phylum Streptophyta; class Magnoliopsida; order Asparagales; family Iridaceae; genus Iris; species Iris macrosiphon. The sequence goes on along the minus strand of JAYESA010000017.1, from coordinate 40,043,638 downwards.
AACCGTCGTACGACATATAGCACCTTGTACGGGGTAGCTGGCTATGTCCGTCTCCGTATTCCAGTACTGGGGCGTGACAGCTTGTCATTGAAAAGAACATTGACATGCTAAGTAAAAGAATATAACGCTGCATTCTAAGTTATACGAACACAAATATCAAACGAACCATTGTTATGCTAATAAGAAGAGTAATAAGATGTCATAACTTATCCATTCTTGTATGCTAAAGTTAGACAGAACCCCTGCCATGCTAAGGAATACAATAGAAAGTTTGCTTGAACATGCTCTGTTTCATTGCTATGGTAAAGTAGAATTACATGCTTAGAATACAAGAGATAGAAATTGCATACTAGATTTAAAGAATAGTTATCATGCTCACTTATAATATGTTTCGCTTGCTTTTTTCTTTATATCGAACTACTAAAGATAAAATTATATGAATAACTCATAATGTGTGTTATTGAACCTATCGATCGATTAAAAAGAAAATAAAAGAAGAACCTATCGCTTGATTGAATAGAAGAGGATTGATGGTTACGTGTCCCGTATATCAATATAGACTGGTGATAAGAAGAGTTAATATAGAAAAGTCTGCTTGATTATTGCCTGCTTGAATTGTATGTTATCTGATAGAAGTGCATTCATGCATCGGCCTGGACAAACTTGTACACAAGTACGTAACCTCTCGATCAGTTCCCGACACTGAGAATCGTTCGTCCTAGGAGAGGACATGGCACCTTAAGGCTTGAAGACCTCATGATTAAGGAAGGGTGTCAGTCTATTAGTGAGATGGGCTTGAACGTCCCAACTGCTAATCATGGATCTCCATGGACCATCATATAGTTAGGGTGCATGCTATGTTAGCCTTTTTGCATACCTAACTGTTTGATACAGAGACCAACAGAAAATAGTACTTAGATGTTTATGTAAATTATTGCTAACTTGTATGTCTGTTGCAGGAATAATCATCCGACCGAGGGTAAGAATCACTGTATAAATGATCACTAGTTATTGTTTATGTTTCTTATCAAATTGATCATAAGACTTGTTTGTTTTACGTGTATATGTTACTGCTGCCTTGAATTAAGATGAATAGTCTACTAGAGATAGCTTATGTTCCAAAGAGTTAATGAATATAACTCACGATACATGCTACGCACTACACGATAGAACATTGGTTATTGAACACTGTCCCGACAATATGCTTGAATGCATTGAATATGCAAACTGTTTTCAAAGATATATTTTTGAAAGAAGTAATCTGACTCTAATCTTGTGTTGCATGAAACGAACTTAGATAAAAAGTAGCAAGATCACTAGAAATATAATATTTTATCATATGTTTATTTAGTGTTGGTTTTAGAGTGTTATTTTTGTTTGTTGCTTTATACTCACCAGTACTTTCCCCAAAGTGCCGATCCTCCACTAGTTTGCTTGTTCGCAGGTACTGGATCGTCGAAAGAAGCGATATCATATCCTTATCCTCAGGAGTCAGAAATCTGGAGTCGATGCCTTGAGACATATCAAGATTTTTTGAGATACTTTTGTATAAATTGATGTAATGTAAGGAACGATGTCATAATAATCGAGAGAGAGCTTGAGCGAATTGTAATCTCGGCCAAGCACCGCTTGTAACACTTCTTGAATATCAATAAAGAGCTGGTTTTCTTATGCCATTGTGTTCTTTACTTTTATGCTATGTTATGCCACTACTTCTTACTTGAATAGCTTATTTTGTCATTGTTCAAGCCTTAGCCTTGTGCAAGTGCAACTTAGGCTTGCATGGCATCACGCCCATGCGAGGACGATCGGTTCCGTAAGGCACTAAACGAGGATAATCGGCCCCTTACGAGAACGGGACATGACATAATGGTATCAGAGCAACTCGATCCTTTGGCCATTCCGTTGCTTCGCTTCAACTCAAGATGTTTCCTTGCTACTTGATATCGTTGCCGCAATGAGCGTTCCATGTAATAAGTTCGTAAATATTCTCAAAGATGCCGACAAAAGTTTTCTGGATTATTTTATTACTTGAGAGATGTGATTCTTGATTTCTGATTGCTAGAGTTTTTGATTGAGGATGGCGATGGATGAGGACTATCGCTGCGCTGGATATCGAAAGTTTCTCCTTGAGTTTCGAGGACGAAACTTTTTCTTGGTGGATAAGTATGTAGTACCTCGCTCCGCGATGGTACTATGTACAAGAGATATCACTTTGCTGGCTAGAGCGGAAGCCTTCTCGAAGAGTTCCCCAATCGAAACACAAGACGATTGATCTTCATTCTCTGATTCTTGCACCTTACTAATGAATCTGAGTTTTTATAATGCTTGTTGCTAAGTAGATATTGTTTGCATGGGAATGATAGAACGAGAACCTGTATGCTTAACTAGAGAACTTGTAATGCTTTTCATTGAAAAGAACCATGCCATGCTAATTAAAAGAATAGAATATTGCATGCTAAGTTACACAGACACAACTATCAAACGAACCATTATCATGCTAATAAAAAGAGTAATAAGATGTCATAACTTGTCCTTTCTTGTATGCTAAAGTTAGAATGAACCCCTGCCATGCTAAGGAGTAGACTAAAAAGTTTGCTTGAACATGCTCTGTTTTATTGCTATGGTAAGGTAGAATTACATGCTTAGAATACAAGATATAGAAATTGAATGCTAGATTTATAGAATAGTTATCATGCTCGCTTATAATATGTTCTGCTGAATTGTACGAATAACACGTAATGTGTGTTATTGAACCTATCGATCGATTAAAAAGAAAAGAAAAGAAGATTGAACATATCGCTTGATTAAATAGAAAATGATTGATAGTTACGTGTCCCGTACATCAATATAGACTGATGATAAGAAGAGTCTGCTTAATTATTGCCTGCTTGCATTGTATGTTATCTGATAGAAGTGCATTCATGCATCGGTCTTGACAAACTTGTGCACAAGGACGTAATCTCTCGATCGGTTCCTGAGGCACTGGGAATCATTCGTCCTAGGAGAGGACATGACACCCTGAGGCTTGAAGAGCTCGTGATTAAGGAAGGGTTTCAGTCTATTAGTGAGATGGGCTTGAATGTCCTAGCTGCTAATCATGGGTTTCCATGGACCATCATATAGTTAGGTGCATGCTAAGTTAGCCTTCTTTCATACCTAACTGTTTGATGTAGAGACGAACATGAAATAGTACTTAGATGTTTATATAAATTATTGCTAACTTGTATATCTGTTGCATGGATAACCATCTAACCGAGGGTAAGAATCACTTATAAGTGATCACTAGTTATTGTTTATGTTTCTTATCGAACTGCTCATAAGACTTGTCTGTTTTACATATATATGTTATTGCTGCCTTGAATTGGAATGAATAGTCCACTAGAGATAGCTTATGTTCCTAAGTGTTAATGAATATGGCTCACGATACATGTTGCTCACTGCACGATAGAACACTGGTTATTGAACATTGTCCCTACAACATGCTTGAATGTATTGAATATGCAAACTGTTTTCAAAGATATATTTTTGAAAGAAGTAATCTGACTCTAATATTGTGCTGCATGAAATGAACCTAGGTAAAAATTAGCAAGATCACTAATAATGTAATATTTTATCACATGCTTACTTAGTGTTGGTTTTAGGGAGTGTTGCTTTTGTTTATTGCTTTTATACTCACTAGTACTTTCTCCAAACTTCTAACCCCCCACCAGTTTACTTGTTCACAGGTACTGGATTATCCGAAGAAGCGATAGCATATCCTCATTCTCAGGAGCCAAAAATCTAGAGTCGATGCCTTGAGAAGTGATAGTATAAGCCAAGCAAGAAAACAATTGGCAGTTAACGGATATGGGCTTCGGTAAGCACTCCTGGTAGGCGTTAATCCAATAAGTGTGATAGGTGCTGAGGTTAAGCAAGAATAAGGGGTATCAAGATTTTTTGAGATGCTTTTGTATAAAGAGATGTAAGGTATGGAACGATGTCATTGTAACAGAGAGAGAGAGAGAGAGAGAGAGAGAGAGCTTGAGCGAATTATAATCTCGGCCAAATGCCACTTGTAATACTTCTTGAATATCAATAAAGAGCTTATTTTCTTATGCCATTGTGTTCTTTACTTTTCTGTTATGTTGTGCCGCTGCTTCTTACTTGAATAACTTATTTTTCCTTGTTCAAGCATTGGCCTTGTGCAAGCACAACTTATGCTTGCACGACATCACGCACATGCAAGGTGTAACCCCCTGATTTTTCAAGAATTTTAATTTGGATTTTTTCACATTTTTCTGGAATTTTCAGGAATTTTTTCTGTAATTAAAACCTAGGTATTTTGAAATTAAATAATTTTTAATTAATGTTAATTAATATTAAAATATTATGGAAATAATATTTTATGGTGTAAAATAGAAAATCGTACATAGGATAATTTTCTGTGAATTTATTGGACTCCGAAAATATTTTTAAAGCCCTAAAATCAATGTAGAAATAAACCAAAACAAACCCTGACTGAACCCGGTTTAATTGGAATTAAACCGAACCAAACTGACTCAAACCGAACCAGACCAACCCAGACCTAACGGGTGGGGTCGGGTCGGATCCATCAAACCCGACCCGGACCCGAAACCCTAACCAAACCCTAACCGGATTCCTCCACCAGAAATACTGTTCTTGACCTATAAAACCCCATCGACGTTCGTGCCCGCAGCGTCGCAACCCTAGTTATAATCTCGCCGCCGCCCATAGCATCACCGGTCGCCTGAACCCTAGGCTTCCCAGACGTCACCTACAGCCAACTCTCCGCTCCACCCTTGCCTGTCACCGCCTCCATAAATCGCCTCCACCACCATCGACCACCCCAACTCCACGACCTCCGTCGCTGCATCATGCACCCCGCTCGCCTCGCCGTCCCTCTCCGCTCCGTCCTTGACGACGGCCATCCCCCGACCTCATCCTTCCAAAGCCCCGATCTCCACCGCTCTGCCCAGCCCTGTGCCCTAGCCGCACAGCCCGGAGTCGACTACCCCAGCAGCTCCGACGAGCCGCTCCGCCTTCGCACGCGTCGACTCCCGCCGACGAGTCCCCCGCTGTCTCCGGACACAGACTCGAGCAGTACCGGACATGGACACAGCAGGATCCGACAGCAGAACCCTAAACCCTAACCAGGATACGAAACAGACACTCGGACATGAGGAATTCTCGTTTCACGGAGCCCTCTTCAGGTAGCATTTTCTCTCTCCTCGTTATTCCGTTTTTCGTTCTGTCAGTTGTGACGCGTAGGCTGTGTAACCCTTTCGATGTCCGTGTAACTCGCTCGGTGCGTCACGTCCTGTGGTGATCGCAAACCGTGATCCAAAAACAGGAAAAAACCAACGCCTTGTTTCACCCCGGAACTGAGTGCGCCTCGCCAAACGGGACGACTTGGTCGCACGCGGTCTTTACCGAAACATGCGCGCCATTGATACGGACATGCAAGATTTTGCAGAAGTTGATTCGGATGTGCGTGCACACCGAAATCAACGCGTATCCGCCGACAATGCCCCATATCCACCTATTCTGGAATACGTCGTAACTTCGTGTACACACGTCGGATCGAGACGAAACTTGCGCCATCGGACTAGTAGCAATACGCTGGTCCTGTGACCCAAGTTTGGTTCGATTCTGAAAACGTTGACAAAATCGCGTATCGTGGGCCCCATAGGCTCCACTTGACGGGCGATTTTGTGATCGGCTCATCGGAATCCAATTCTGGAAGTTCCGTTGAGTTCGTATCATTGTTCCTGACTTGTTGACACTAAGTTTGACGAATTTGGAGACCTTTGAGCCTGACACATTTTTCAGTGCAAAGCGGCCCACATGTGGACCCCGCTTTGACCAGAAACTGTTATTTTTGCCCCTGTGTCCAAATTGGACTTAAGGACAGACATTTTTAGCTATTTTATATTTTCTGAATCTAATGGTGATATTTATTTCAGCAACCGGAGGAGTTCCTACAATTCCCACTGAGACCAGAGCTACAGTTGGAGTCAGAACCCCAAACAAGTGTACCTTGCCAACATTACAGTTCTTGTTACATATTTCATTGCCTTATTTATATATTATTGTACATGCTTGACCTAGGACCGTGTGACTTTACTTAGCGTCCAATTAATAGTCGGGTGCCAACACCGTACGCGGAGTTGTGTAACATCACATAGACATGGATACCGAGACCCTGTACTTCTCGTACTTGTCTTATCAAGTATATCATAACCCAGGATACTTGACACTATTTATGAGATAGAATCTTCCTGAGATATTCATGGTGATTCTGTGTAGGATACATGTTTTATGACATAGACATTATATTCATAGACATTAGATGACTTGCTGCATTAGATATGATCGTGCGTGACATGGACATGAGGCATCGTGGACATGAGACGTATGATTACATGGGGTGGGGAGAGACACACAGGCTACAGGCTGATTTTATACATATAATACATAGTAAACTACATAGTAAAATACATAGTTATTACTGCTACCGGCTCCCCGACACAGAGCTTGTAGTGGTCTCAGCCTGAGTACTAGTGATGCTCTCACTTGCATTCACATAGATGGTTATATATTTACCCTGTTTATTTCATTTACTATTTCACTGCATTTATGTTGGCTTGTATTATCTGTACCTTGCTATGTCCCCTAAGGACCTGGATCCGGATTATGTCCCCAGGATTAGCTGACGAGATCTATCCCGAGGTATACGGGACCGGAGCATTAGCATTAGCAGAAGCAGGTGCCTACATTAGAGCAGAACCAGGACCAGAGGACGAGATTGTGCCAGAGGACTTCTCCTGAGTATTGGCTTGAGATACTCATTTATTTCTATTTCTAGTTACTTTATTTCCAGTCTATTTCATTGATGTATCAGACTTATTCTCGGATTGTTCTCCGAGACACTTTTTATTGAGACTTGTTAGTTTATATTTATTTGCATTTATTCTGGCATTTGATCTGTGATTATCTGTTGTGGATGAGATTAGAATAGACTATGACTTGTATCATTGGACCTATTTATTGTTGTATTACAGCTTAAGTATGCCCCGATGGATCCATTAAATTGGGTTTGTCCATCGGTGTGTGCTGTTGGCCATTGCCACGTGTCTGGTCCCTCGGTATTTTGGGACTGGAGCGTGACATGGTTTTTGTGGTGGCCCATGCAGGTCAACGACTAAATTGTTCGGTTTCAACTTAGGGACCGAGCAAGCCTGCACTAAGAATAGGATAAGTAACTTTAGGATCTCATCCACTTGCTTGAAACGTTCTTGATATCTATATCGAATTCATATTAATTTCTTGACTTGCATCTAGCCTTGATTCCTGTGCGCCTCTTATAGTTTATTTTGGATGCAGAGCAATGGATTCACAAGCATACAACGAGACTCCCGTAGGAATACCACAAGTTGCAGATGTCACCTATGACGATGAAGTGACACAAGTTGGTGGAGGTCAACTAGAACAACAAAACAGTCAAGATACCTCAAGAGGACGTCAAGACGATATTCCACCTCCGTCGCAGTCCACACCACCAATGGCCATATTCCCACAAGGGCAAGCTATGGACGGGCAACATATATTTTAATTGATCTATGCAATGATGCAATCTCAACAACAGATTCAACAAGAGACTTTGAGTTGCAGTCTAGCACTTGTACTGGAGCAGGCGAATCTACCAGCACGACGACCAACGACGGGCTCTATCACCGATTTCCGGCAGCTGAAGCCCCGTACCTTCTCTGGCAAGGAGGGACCAACCGAAGTTCATGAGTGGCTCACCAACATACAACACCAGTTGGAAGCAGCTGAGCTTCCAAGAGAACGTTGGATGACTGCCGTCAGAATGCAGTTAACGGATAATGCACATCACTGGTGGCTATCTGAGGAGACACGTCTCGGACCAGACCGAGTCACTTGGGAAGAGTTCTCTGGACTCTTTCAAGAGATGTACATCCCAGCTATTGCACGATCAGAACTCAGAGACAAGTTCAACCGCCTTGTCCAAGGCAATATGACAGTAGAAGAGTACAACGCAGAATTCATTCGTCTAAGTCGCTTTGCCCCTACTTTGATCCCCACAGAAGAAGAGAAGGCTGAGAAGTTCTTCGACGGACTAAACTTTGAGCTACAGAGACTGATCGGATCCGTCGTACCTACCTCTTACTCGGACGTTCTTGCTGCAGCACGACGCATGGAGCACGTCACTAGGAGAGACCAGTCTGAAACGGTCTTCCACATCAGCCAGAGCACCACAAGAAGAAGCCGCAAAGAGACCTCACATGCACCAGCCACCCAGAGCCTCTCCGCAGATACTACCTACATGTCAATACTGTGGCAAGGTAGGCCATATTGAGAGAGACTGCAGACGCAAGTTAGCATTATGCTTGATTTGCGGAACCAACCAACACTTAGCCAAGGATTGTCCTCAGCATTGAGATGGAGCACTAACATTAAACAGACAAGCCCTACCAGTACCGGGAGGATATCAGCCGAGGCCACCATTGGCACCACAAGCAGCACTCTTCCAACAGGCCCAGCAGCAGCAGAGGAATCCACCACAAGGACGCGGACAAGCTTATGCGATGACCTTGGAGGACGCACAGATTCATGGAGTAGCTAATGCACGTAAATTTTCAAAGTTTTCTACTTCTAGATTTGCTTTTAGTTCGTGCCTGTTGGTTCGTGACCTCAGCCTTAACCTAGTAATGTTGAACTTGCTAATAACCTAGAATGTTTTTAGAATTGATAACCTAATATGTTTTTATAAGTAATGAGCTGTAGATTTCTAGATTTCCTCCATTCGGAAAATTGTATAACTTTTAATGCTTAGGGAAATAATTTTCCCTTTGTATTATTCTTACACCCTCAACCTTGATTCCCCTTGATCGTGTTGTTCTTCGAACCATGGTTGCAACCGTGTCATCTATGTTGACCGGTTATTCTTTGATTGCGAGGACGTAATCCTCTTAAGGGGGGTAGATTGTAACCCCCTGATTTTTCAAGAATTTTAATTTGGATTTTTTCACATTTTTCTGGAATTTTCAGGAATTTTTTTCTGTAATTAAAACCTAGGTATTTTGAAATTAAATAATTTTTAATTGCTGTTAATTAATATTAAAATATTATGAAAATAATATTTTATGGTGTAAAATGGAAAACCGGACATAGGATAATTTTCTGTGAATTTATTGGACTCCGAAAACATTTTTAAAGCCCTAAAAACCAATGTAGAAATAAACCAAAATAAACCCTGACTGAACCCGGTTTAATTGGAATTAAACCGAACCAAACTGACTCAAACCGAACCAGACCAACCCAGACCTAACGGGTCGGGTCGGGTCGGATCCATCAAACCCGACCCGGACCCGAAACCCTAACCGAACCCTAACCGGATTCCCCCACCGGAAATACTGTTCCTGACCTATAAAACCCCCTCGACGTTCGTGCCCGCAGCGCCGCAACCCTAGTTATAATCTCGCCGCCGCCCGCAGCATCACCGGTCACCTGAACCCTAGGCTTCCCAGCCGTCACCTCCAGCCAATTCTCCGCTCCACCATTGTCTGTCACCGCCTCCACAAATTGCCTCCACCACCATCGACCACCCCAACTCCACGACCTCCGCCGCTGCACCGAGCACCCAGCTCGCCTCGCCGTCCCTCTCTGCTCCGCCCTTGACGACCGCCATCCCCTGACCTTATCCTCCGCAAAGCCCCGATCTATACCGCTCTGCCCAGCCCCGTGCCCTAGCCGCACAGCCCGGAGCCGACTACCCCAGCAGCTCCGACCAGCCGCTCTGCCTCCACACGCGTCGACTCCCGTCGGCGAGTCCCCCACTGTCTCCGGACACAGACTCGAGCAGTGCCTAACATGGATATAGCAGGATCCGACAGCAGAACCCTAAACCCTAACCAGGACACGAAACAGACACTCGGATACGAGGAATTCTTGTTTCACGGAGCCCTGTTCAGGTAGCATTTTCTCTCTCCTCGTTATTCTATTTTTTGTTTTGTCAGTTGTGACGCGTAGGCTGTGTAACCCTCTCGATGCCCGTACAACTCGCTCGGTGCGTCGCGTCCTGTGGTGATCGCAAACCGCGATCCAAAAACAGGAAAAAACTAACGCCCTGTTTTACCCCGGAACTGAGTGTGCCCCGCCAAACGGGACGACTTGGTCGCACGCAGTCTTCACCGAAACGTGCATACCGTTGATACGGACATGCAGGATTTCACAGAAGTTGATTCGGATGTGCGTGCACACCAGAATCAATACGTATCCACCGACAACGCCCCGTATCCACCTATTCTGGAACACATCGTAACTTCGTGTACACATGTCGGATCGAGACGAAACTTATGCCAACGGACTCGTAGCAATACGCTGGTCCTGTGACCTAAGTTTGGTTCGATTCTGAGAACGTTGACAAAATCGCGTATCGTGGGCCCCACAGGCTCCACTTGACGGGCGATTTTGTGATCGGCTCATCGAAATCCAATTCTACAAGTTCCGTTGGATTCGTATCATCGTTCCTGACTTGTTGATACTAAGTTTGATAAATTTGGAGACCTTTGACCCTGACACGTTTTTCAGTGCAAAGCGGCCCACATGTGGACCCCGCTTTGACCAGAAACTGTCATTTTTGTCCCTGTATCCAAATTGGACTTAAGGACAGGCGTTTTCAGCTATTTGATATTTTTTGAATCTAATGGTGATGTTTATTTCAGCAACCGGAGGATTTCCTACAATTCTCACTGAGACCAGAGCTACAGTTGGAGTTAGAATCCCAGGCAAGTGTACCTTGCCAACATTGCAGTTCTTATTACATATTTCATTGCCTTATTTATATATTGTTGTACATGCTTGACCTAGGACCGTGTGACTTTACTTAGCGTCCGATTAATAGTCGGGTGCCAACACCGTACGCGGAGTTGTGTAACGTCACATAGACATGGATACCGAGACCCTATACTTCTCGTACTTGTCTTATCAAGTACATCATAACCCAGGATACTTGACACTATTCATGAGACAGAATCTTCCTGAGATATTTATGGTGATTCTGTGTAGGATACAGGTTTTATGACATAGACATTATATTCATAGACATTAGATGACTTGCTGCATTAGATATGATCGTGCGTGACATGGACATGAGGCATCGTGGACATGAGACGTGTGATTACATGGGGTGGGGAGAGACACACAGGCTACAGGCTGATTTTATACATATAATACATAGTAAACTACATAGTAAAATACATAGTTATTACTGCTACCGGCTCCCCGACACAGAGCTTGTAGTGGTCTCAGTCTGAGTACTAGTGATGCTCTCACTTGCATTCACATAGATGGTTACATATTTACCCTATTTATTTTATTTACTATTTCACTGCATTTATGTTGGCTTGTATTATCTGTACCTTGCTATGTCCCCTGAGGACCTGGACCCGGATTATGTCCCCAGGATTAGCTGATGAGATCTATCCCGAGGTATATGGGACCAGAGCATTAGCATTAGCAGAAGCAGGTGCCTACATTAGAGCAGAACCAGGACCAGAGGACGAGATTATGCCAGAGGACTTCTCCTGAGTATTGGCTTGAGATACTCATTTATTTCTATTTCTAGTTACTTTATTTCCAGTCTATTGCATTGATGTATCAGACTTGTTCTCGGATTGTTCTCCGAGACACTTTTTATTGAGACTTGTTAGTTTATATTTATTTGCATTTATTCTGACATTTGATCTGTGATTATCTGTTATGGATGAGATTAGAATAGACTGTGACTTGTATCATTGGACCTATTTATTGTTGTATTACAGCTTAAGTATGCCCCGATGGATCCATTAAATTGGATTTGTCCATCGGTGTGTGCTGCTGGCCATTGCCACGTGTCTGGTCCCTCGGTATTTTGGAACTGGGGCATGACACAAGGATGATCGGTTCAGCAAGGCGCTAAGCGAGGACGATCGGCCCCTAGTGGGAACGGGGTGTGACACCTTGGGCACTAGGAATCGTCCGTCCTAGGAGAGATAATGAACAACTTGAGGCTAGAAGTCCTTACATTCGGAAGGGTGTGGCTATTGGGAGCCCAGCTGAACCTTGGTCATGGCTGCTAATTTGAACATATTTTAGTGCACAACAACCATTAGTCTCAGTTGCCAATAGCCAATTTGTGTCATTAGAGAGCTTGGGCATGCATTTCCACTTGCTAATACCAAAAAACCAACACTCAAGGACTATCATGTAGTTAGGGAGCATGCTAGGATAGCCTTCTTGAATTCCTAACTGTCTGATGCAAAGACGAACAGGTAATATAACCTTTATGTTTATGCAAATTATTGCTAACTTGTATATCTGTTGCAGGGATAACCATTCAATAAAGGGTAAGAATCATTGTACAAGTGATAATTTATGTTCCTTATCGAAACTGCTTTAGAAGTCTATCTGTTTTACGTGAATATGTTGTTGTTCCTTATAAATTATGAGATGCATATTCCACTAGATCACTGATATTGTTCCGAAAAAAATCGAATATGGCTCACAATACATGCTACGCACTGCACGATAGAATAGTTCCTACTGTATGCTTGCATGAATCAACTATGAAATGTGGCTTTCAAAAGATATTTTCAAAAGAAGTAAACTGACTCTGATCCTATACTGCATAAAATTAACCTAGGTAAAAGTAGAAAGGACATTAGTAATTAATATTTTATCACATGCATACTTACTGTTGATTTTAGTGAGTGTTGCTTCTGTTCGTTGCTTTATACTCACTAGTGCTTTCCCTAAAGTGTTGACCCCCGCCAATTCTGTTCGCAAGTACTGGATCGTCCAAAGAAGCGATAGTTGAGCCTCATCCTAAGAAGTCAGAGATCTGGAGTCGATGTGTTGAGCTGTATTGAGATGTTTTGAGATATTTCTGTATAAAAGGAGGTAATATATGGAACGATGTCATTGTATTATGAGGTATATAGTGCCATGCCCAGGTCCCACAGGGCCGTTCGTCCTCGCTTTGGTCCCTACGGAACCGATCATCCTTGCACGGGCGTGATGCCGTACAAGCCTAAAGTGCGCTTGCACAAGGCCAAAGCTTTGAACAAGGGCAAGTAAGTTATTCAATACTGAAGCAGCGGCACACATATATATTGCAGAAAAGTAAAGAACATAATGGCACATAAAAAATAAGCTCTTTTATTGATAATCGAAAGTGTTACAAGCAGCGCAAGACCGAGGTTACAGATCGCTCAAGCACTCTTCTCTCGATTACAATGACACTGTTCCATACATTATGTCCCTCTATATAAAAGTAGCACAAACTCGATACTGCTCAAGGCATCGACTCCAGATTTTTGGTTCCTTGGGATGAGGCACGACTATCGCTTCTTCGGACGATCAAGCACCTGAGAACAAGCAAACTGTTGGTGGGTCAGCACTTTTATAAGTACTGGTGAGTATAAACAACTGAACATAATCTACACCCCCTGAAACCCATAATAAGTAAGCATGTGGCAAAATATTATATTACTAGTGATCTTGCTAGTTTTACCTAAGTTCATTTCATGCAGCTCAGGACTATAGCCAGATTACATCTTTTGAAAACATAGTTGGAAACAGTTTTGCATATTCAAAAATAAGCATACAAATCAGGACAGTGCTCTATCGTGCAGTGCGCATCATGTATTGTGCATCACAATCTAACTCTTCGGGGCAAAGTTTTCTAGTGGACTGATCATCTCAAATTAAAGCAAACATTTAGTGGACTATCATACTTTCAAGCACACAAGAGGAACTAGTTATATAATTTTCGGTCCCCGAGAAACTCAGGATCGGTAGCAAAAATTTAGCTAACCAATGACTCACATTCTGATGCTATTAGCAGCTGTGACCGAGGTTCAGTTCTGCACTAATAGTCATTGTTCGACCGATGCGAATGCATGAAGTACTAACAGATTTACTCTATGATGCAGACAAAATAAACGAGCAAGCTATATGTATACACATGTATTTCTTATCCCATAGCCGAACGGTTATCCTGCAGCAGACACACAAGTTAGCCACAATTTGCATATGAATAACTTATGAACCAATCTAGGAATCAGGTATTAGGTATGCAAGAAGGTAAACCTAGCATGCGTCCTAACTATATGATGGTCCATGGGTAGCCCCATGATTAGCAGCGGTTGTCCAAGGTTCAGCTCTTCACTAGCACGCATGGGTGTCGGCAGCTGTGACTCATGGTTCAGCTCTTCACCAACACACCCGAGTGCTAGCAGCTGTGACATCATGGGTTCCGCACAACACTAATAGACACATCGCCCCACTAGACCGCCTTTCGAGCCATACCGTCAGGGCGAAACAAAAATCTCTTCCGGACCGAGCGATTTCCAGTGCCCCAGGAATCGTTCGAGAGACAAAACCTTGTGCACAAGTTGTCCGAGACCAATGCAATGACATGAACAAATTATGCAAGCAAAATAATGATCAAGCAAAACATATACGGTCTTAGCAAAATACATATTATCAAACGAAGCACATCTTTATCAAGCGAAGCACAAAGCACATCTTTATCAAACGAAGCACATCTCTCACATATCTAATAGCACACCCCACTAGACCTTTACGGGCCGTATCCTCAGGGCACACTATTAGTCTATGCTTATACGAATCAAAGACTTATAGCAGTTCGATATAGCAAAACAGGCAACGAAACATATGTTTGACAAGCACGATTTTGATTTCATATCTAGCATACAATATCTATCTCTTTCTTAGCATATTACAAAGGGACATATTCGAGCGATTCATTTTCTTATCTTGTTAGCATAGCAAAGGTTCGTTTGATAGCTGTATCAGTGTAATTAAGCATGCAACATTTCTTACACTCTTCTTGTGCATAGCAATGGTTCTATCTCATTTCAAACAAGCATACATATTCTCTAGTTAGGCAGCAGACTCAATTCAATGATAAGCTATACGAGTTATGTTATTAAGCATACAGAGTCAAGTTCTATCATTCTTCTTATGAAACATTCTTCTTAAGCAACAAGCATTCGAAAACTCAGATTCATTATTAAGTTGTGCAAGAATCAGAGAATGCAGTTCTGTCCACTCACACTGATCAATTGGTCGAAAACTCTTCGAGAAGACTTTCGCTCGAGCAAGCAAAGCGATATCACTTGTACATAGTGCCTACGTGGAGCTGGGCACTACATACTTACCCACCAACAAAGAGTTTCATCCTCGAAACTCAAGGAAAAACTCACAAAAATACAGAGCAGCGATAGTCCTCATCCCTCACCATCCTCAATCAAAACACAAACAAATCACAAGCACAAAGGCACAACTTTAAGCAATAAATCAAATCCAAAAAACTTTTGCACGTATCTTTAAGAATATTTAAGGACTTATTGTATGGAACGTTTATTGCAGTACAATCACAACTTAGAGTAGGAGGCAGCAGAATGGGCAAAGAATCGAGTTGCTCTGATGCCATTAAGTCACGTCTCGGTCCCGTAGGGCCGTTCGTCCTCGCGTGGGTCCCTACGGAACCGATCGTCCTCGCACGGGCGTGATGCCGTGTAAGCCTAAAGTATGCTTGCACAAGGCCAAAGCCAAGTAAGCTATTCAATACTGAAGCAGCGGCACACATATATATTGCAAAAAAGTAAAGAACACAATGGCACATGAAAAACAGGCTCTTTTATTGATAATCGAAAGTGTTACAAGCGGCGCAAGGCTAAGGTTACAGATCGCTCAAGCACTCTTCTCTCGATTATAATGAAACCGTTCCATACATTATGTCCCTCTATATAAAAGCAGCACAAACTCGATACGGCTCAAGGCATCGACTCTAGATTTTCGGTTCCTTGAGATGAGGCACGGCTATCGCTTCCTCGGACGATCAAACACCTGAGAACAAGCAAACTGTTGGTGGGTCAGCACTTTTATAAGTACTGGTGAGTATAAACAACTGAACATAAGCTACACCTCCTGAAACCCACACTAAGTAAGCATATGACAAAATATTACATTACTAGTGATCTTGCTAGTTTTACCTAAGTTCATTTCATGTAGCTCAGGACTATAGTCAGATTACATCTTTTGAAAACATAGTTGGAAACAATTTTGCATATTCAAAAATAAGCATACAAATCAGGACAGTGCTCATCGTGCAATGTGCAACATGTATTGTGCATCACAATCTAACTCTTCGAGGCAAAGTTTTCTAGTGGACTGATCATCTCAAATGAAAGCAAACATTTAGTGGACTATCATACTTTCTATCACACAAGAGGAACTAGCTATATGATTTTCGGTCCCCGAGAAACTCATGATCGGTAGCGAAAATCCAGCTAACCAATGACTCACATTCTGATACTATTAGCAGTTGTGACCGAGGTTCAGCTCTGCACTAACAGTCATTGTCCGACCGATGCGAATGCATGAAGCACTAACAGATTTAGTCTACGATGCAGACAAAATAAACGAGCAAGCTATATGTATACACATATATTTCTTACCCCATAGCCGAACGGTTATCCTGTAGCAGACATACAAGTTAGCCACAATTTGCATATGAATAACTTATGAACCAATCTAGGCATCAGGTGTTAGGTATGCAAGAAGGTAAACCTAGCATGCGTCCTAACTATATGATGGTCCATGGGTAGCCCCATGATTAGCGGCGGTTGTCCAAGGTTCAACTCTTCACTAGCATGCATGGGTGTCGACAGTTGTGACTCATGGTTCAGCTCTTCACCAACACACCCGAGTGCTAGCAGCTGTGACATCATGGGTTCTGCAAAACACTAATAGACACATCGCCCCACTAGACCGCCTTTCGAGCCGTATCCTCAGGGCGAAACAAAAATCTCTTCCGGACCGAGAGATTCCCAGTGCCCCAGGAATCGTTCGAGAGACAAAACCTTGTGCACAAGTTGTCCGAGACCAATACAATGACATGAACACATTATGCAAGCAAAACAATGATCAAGCAAAACATATACGATCTTAGCAAAATACATATTATCAAACGAAGCACATCTTTATCAAACGAAGCACACAACACATCTTTATCAAACGAAGCACATCTCTCATATATCTAATAGTACACCCCACTAGACCTTTACAGGCCATATCCTCAGGGCGCACTATTTGTCTATGCTTATACGAATTAAAGACTTATAGCAGTTCAATATAGCAAAACAGGCAACGAAACATATATTTGACAAGCACGATTTCGATTTCATATCTAGCATGCAATATCTATCTCTTTCTTAGCATATTACAAAGGGACATATTCGAGCAATTTATTTTCTTATCTTCTTAGCATAGCAAATGTTCGTTTGATAGCTGTGTCGGTGTAACTAAGCATGCAATATTTCTTACACTGTTCTTATGCATAGCAATGGTTCTATCTCATTTCAGACAAGCATACATATTCTCTAGTTAGACAGCAGACTCGATTCAATGACAAGCTATACGAGTTCTTTTATTAAGCATACAGAGTCAAGTTCTATCATTCTTATTATGAAATATTCTTCTTAAGCAACAAGCATTCAAAAACTCAGATTCATTATTAAGTTGTGCAAGAATCAGAGAATGCAGTTCTGTCTACTCACATTGATCAATCGGTCGAAAACTCTCCGAGAAGACTTCTGCTCGAGCAAGCAAAGCGATATCACTTGTACATAGTGCCTACGTAAAGCGGGGTACTACATACTTACCCACCAACAAAGAGTTTCGTTCTCGAAACTCAAGAAGAAACTCACGAAAATACAGAGCAGCGATAGTCCTCATCCCTCACCATCCTCAATCAAAACACAAATAAATCACAAGCACAAAGGCACAACTCTAAGCAACAAATCAAATCCAGAAAACTTTTGCGCGCATCTTTGAGAATATTTATGGACTTACTGTATAGAACGCTCATTGTAGCACAATCATAACTCAGAGTCGGAGGCAACGAAATGGGTAAAGAATTGAGTTGCTCTGATACCATTATGTCACGCCCCAGTCCCGTAGGGCCGTTCGTCCTCGCTTTGGTCCCCACAGAACCGATCGTCCTCGCACGGGCGTGATGCCGTGTAAGCCTAAAGTACGCTTGCACAAGGCCAAAGCTTTAAACAAGGACAAGTAAGCTATTTAATACTGAAGCAGCAGCACACATATATATTGCAGAAAAATAAAGAATACAATGGCACATGAAAAACAAGCTCTTTTATTGATAATCGAAAGTGTTACAAGCGGCACAAGGCTGAGGTTTCAGATCTCTCAAGCACTCTTCTCTCGATTACAATGACATCGTTCCATACATTATGTCCCTCTATATAAAAGTAGCACAAACTCGATACGGCTCAAGGCATCGACTCCAGATTTCTGGTTCCTTGGGATGAGGCACGACTATCACTTCCTCGAATGATCAAGCACGTGAGAACAAGCAAACTGTTGGTGGATCAGCACTTTTATAAGTACTGGTGAGTATAAACAATTGAACAGAAGCTACACCCCCTAAAACCCACACTAAGTAAGCATGTGGCAAAATATTACATTACTAGTGATCTTGCTAGTTTTACTTAAGTTTATTTTATGCATCTCAGGACTATAGTCAGATTACATCTTTTGAAAACATAATTAGAAATAGTTTTGCATATTCAACAATAAGCATACAAATCGGGACAATGCTCTATCGTGCAGTACGCAGTATGTATTGTGCTTCACAATCTAACTCTACGGGGCAAAGTTTTCTAGTGGAGCGATCATCTCAATTCAAAGCAAGCATTTAGTGGACTATCATACTTTCAAGCACACAAAAGGAACTAGCTATATGATTTTTGGTCCCCGAGAAACTCAGGATCGGTAGCGGAAATCCAGCTAACCAATGACTCACATTCTGATGCTATTAGCAGCTGTGACCGAGGTTCAGCTCTACACTAATAGTTATTTTTCGACCGATGCGAATGCATGAAGCACTAACAGATTTACTCTACGATGCAGACAAAATAAACGAGCAAGCTATATGTATACACATGAATTTCTTACCCCATAGCCGAACGGTTATCCTGCAGCAGATACACAAGTTAGCCACAATTTGTATTTGAATAACTTATAAACCAATCTAGGCATCAGGTGTTAGGTATGCAAGAAGGTAAACCTAGCATGCACCCTAACTATATGATGGTCCATGGGTAGCTCCATGATTAGAAGCGGTTGTCCAAGTTTCAGCTCTTCACTAGCACGCATGGGTGTCGGCAGCTGTGACTCATGGTTCAGCTCTTCACCAACACACCCGAGTGCTAGCAGCTATGACATCATGGGTTCCGCACAACACTAATAGACACTTCGCCCTACTATACCCCCTTTCGAGCTGTAAGCCCTTAATTTTTCAAAAATATTAAAATTGAATTTTTCGCAATTTTCTGGAATTTTCTGGGAATTTTCTATAATTAAAATCAGGGTTTTTAATTATTAATTGATTTTTAATTGATAATAAATAATATTAAAATATTATGGAAATAATATTTTTGGGTGTAAAATGAAAAACTGGACTTAGGGTAATTTTTCTGGAATTTATCGGGCCTCGGACCTAATTTAAAACACCTTAAAACAATTATTTATTTATTTATTTATTCATTTATTTATTATTAATTTTATTATTATTATTATTATTATTATTTTCTTATTATTCCGGCCCAGCCCACCATTCCAGCCCGGCCCAGCCCATTGGGCCCGAGCCCATCCGCCTGCGGGTCGGGTCGGGTCCGCTTGAACCGACCCGCCCGGACCCGGAGACCCGCTCCCCAGCCCCTCTCCCCCACGACCCGCTCCCCGCTCCGCTCCCGCCGGCCGCGCCGCCCGCCGCTCCGCCCGGCTCGCCCCGCCCGCCTCGGCCACTCCCTCTTCCCCTTCCTTTTAAACCCCCGCAGCCCCCGCCCTCGCCACCGTCCGCCTCTCTCCCCCACCGTGCCACCCACCTCGGCCCGGCCGTCGTCTCCTCCCAGCGCCTCGCCTGACCCCGCAGCCACCCGCTCGCCTCCGCCCGGACCTCACCACCGCCGCCGTCCTGCTCCGGCGTCACCGCCTCACCGCCCCGCAGCTGCCCCTCTCCTCCTCCCCTCCGGCGTCGGGCCACAGCAGCCAGTAGCAGCGGCCAGCCTCGGCCCGCCGCTCTCCGGCGCCTGCCACTCGCCGCCGACCAACCTCCGCCCTCGCCGACGCCGCCTAGCCTCCGGCCGGCCTCCCCTCCGCTGGATCCCCGCCACAGCGTCCGAAACCCTAACCCTAGCCCTAATTCTTCTTTCCGTGTCCGACACGAGTCGGACACGACTCGACCCTGATTTTCGGGTCCCCTTCAGGTACGTGTAACTTTCTGTTCGTAGCTTCGTTTTTATTTCCGCAAATTGCGTTGTGAAGCCTGTACGACCCTCTCGGTGTCCGGACAAACTGTTCGGGGCATCGCGTCCTGTGGTGATCGCACACCGCGATCCAAAAACAGGAAAAATCAGACCCTGTTTCACCCCGGAACTGAGTCCGCCCCGCCAAACGGGATGACTTGGTCGCGTGCGGTCTTCACAGATACGTACGCATCGTCGATACGGACGTGTGAGTTTTCGTGGAAGCTGATTCGGGTGTGCGTGCACACCGGAATCAACGCGTATCCGCGGACATCGTCCCGTATCCGCCTTTTCTGCAATTCGCCCTAACTTCTTGTACACTAGTCAGATCGAGACGAAACTTGCGCCATCGGACTCATAGCGATACGCTGGTCCTGTGGGTCAAGTTTGGTTCGATTCTGAGAACGTTGACAAAATTGCGTGTCGTGGGCCCCACAGGTCCCGCTCGACGGGCGATTTTGTGTTCGGCTCATCGGAATCCAAATCTGGAAGTTCCGTTGGGTTCGTATCAGCGTTCCTGACCTGTTGACACTAAGTTTGGTGAATTTGGAGACCTTTGACCCGGATACGTTTTTCGGTACAAAGCGGACCCACCGGCAGACCCCGTTTTGACCCGAAACTGTCGTTTTTGCCCTTGTCTCCAAATTGGACCCAAGGACAGTCGTTTCTAGCTATTTGACATCTTCTGAGCGTGATGGTAATGTCTATTTCAGCATTTGGACTCATCTCTGGATATTTCCCCGAAGAACTATTAATCGGATCCAAACAGCAGGCAAGTACCTGCACTTCAAGTTTAATCTTTATATTGTGATAGTTAATTCCCTGCTTTACTAGTACCCTTGATGATTACACGTAGTGCTAGAATACTGGATTTCATGTCTTGGATACTGTATTTCATGTCTTGCTTTTCATGTCGGGTGGGAGAATACTGAAAGGCATGTAGTTTACCCTGACCCTTGCCATGATTAATAGCTGTTGGTACACGACTGTCCATCAGCCGGATCTCGATTATTCCTGTTTAATAGCCGTCTATGACGGCCGGTTTAACCTTATAGACCCCTACATGCCAACTAGGTATTCTAAATACACAGGTTCACACACATAGTTTCTTGCCTTGTTACAGTTCCTATTGCCTGGTTGTAATTCATTTTCCTGTCACCTTGTTCCTGTTTTACTCATGTCCCTATCTTACAGCAATTAACTCTTAGTTATTGTTACTATTTATTTATACATATCCTCAATAGATACCTGTCAGTTCTTTTTAATTGTCATGAATATTTAGTTTAATCTTGTTGTGCATTGTGTACTTTGCTCCTTTCCTGACTAGATCCGTTGTTTTAGGCGATGATGAGAACTTTGTCCCTACCTATTATGGCCACTATGAGTTAGCAGGTGACACCTTGAGGAGCCGGTTCCCACTCAGGAGACCACCCTTGAGGAGGAGTAGCCAGTTAGTTATTATTTTCTTTCCTTTTCAGCATATACTCGGGTTTGTCCCCGATTTATCTTCTGGCTTGTATTAACTGTGGATTGGTTGTCACAGATTAAATATTATGAAATCTTAGCATTCCTATTTCCTGTGATTATTCTTACATGTTCATTATTGTGGATGAGATAGATACTTTGACTCAGAAAATGACCTAGACAGCGTACTACCGCCGACACTGCGGCGTAGGCTGGACGTGCCCACGCACTCGTGCCCGAATAACCGGGTACGGGTCGTGACACATTTTTGTGGTGGCCCATGCAAGTCTACGACTAAATTGTTCGGTTTCAACTTCGGGACCGAACAGGCCTGCAATAAGAATAGGATAAGTTTAGGATCTCATCCACTTGCTTGAATCGTTCTTGACATCTATGTCGGATTTGAATTAATTCCTTGACTTGCATCCTGCCTTGATTTCTGTGCGTCTTTATCGTTTATTTTGGATGCAGAGTAAAGGATCTACCAGCAAGCGACGGGGTTCCTACAAGATCACCACGAGATGCTCTACCAGCATGGCCGTGGAGAACGCGCAAACTCTGGAAGCAACTAATGCGCGTAAGTGATTCGTAGATGCCGTTTTCTAGTATTGTTTTAGCTTGTGCCTATATGGTTCGCGACCTCAGCCCCAACCTAGTAATTTTAAACTTGCTAATAAATGCTTTTGTATCTGATAACTGAAGAGTTTGTAGAATCTTTTGTTATTGTTCTTAATGTAGGTTGTTTGCGAACTTAAATAATTTGTATCTTCTTTCATCACCATCTAGCGCACTTCATTTTGCTGTACTTGACTTATGCTGCTATTCTATAGCCTAGTTTTGCAAGCTTACTTTTTATCAAGCTTGTTCATGACATATGTATTAGTGGGTCGACACACTAATACAATTGTCTACTCAGAATCAATGTATTACGGTCTGATCAACCTTAGTGCATTTTGATTCGCCCTTCGCACTACTTGCGTGGATTGAGATATACAGTTGACTAGTATACCTACCCTAGACATGTCTGAGCATAACTGTATTAATACGAGCATGTGAATAGGAACTACCAAGATATGATTCAAATCCACAATCGCTTGACAATTCCCACCTGAATACCTTAAAACGCCTTGACCCCGATATTTCTATTCTATCACCTCACCCTTGAACTCTGTATTATTGATCTTCGTCTTCCCTTATTTCGGAAAGACGAAATCTAGTGCCTGGTATAAGTTAGCACATAGATAGTACTAGATATGCCACATAGGCCGATCACATACTTGAGGATTAAACTTTCGTAATTGAGGACATATCATATGTGACATGATCGGCGTTGAAGTTCGAGGATTGAATGACGTAGGTAAACATATCAAGGAATATTTTCTTAAGGTATATAGTCTTTTGTGATGAATGGGTAAACTCTAAGTTGGGTAGCTATGCATTTGTCAACTCGAGAGGAATGTCCCTTGGATCGTGACCGAGTGAGGTCAGATTGGAAGAAGCAAGCCATTATAATTTTAAAAATTTAGAGGAGTGACTAAAATGATTAATGAATTGATATCGAGGACCCAATAAGTTGTATCTTGGATACATGATTTAAATCTTGAATAATGAAGGTAAAATCATCAATTTGAATTTAGAAGATAAAATTTATAGAATTTCAGACTTGAACATGGGTGGACTACATTTAATTATTTTTCAATTTGATGATTTGCATTACAAATTAAAATTTGATGGTTGGACTAACTAGTTGGATTATTGAGGAGATGAAAAGTTGAAGCATACAGGACTCGAATTACTCCAGAAGAAATTACGATCGGGAGGTAAATTCATAAGCCCGTGCCAATCTAGAAGATGCTATGTGAACTTAATCAAAAACCTGCCTGTGGGTAACTTGAGGAAGTAATAACCATAAATCGAATTTCTGATTTGAACAGTAGTCACCTTAATCATGAAGTGGTTGCAGTGGACATGATTATGATTTAAAATTTCGCAAGGGGATTGCGATTGAGATACGTGGAAGATTATGGCTTAATTTTAAATTTCGAGGACGAAATTTTCATAAGTTGGGTAGATTGTAAGCCCTTGATTTTTCAAAAATATTAAAATTGGATTTTTCGCAATTTTCTGGAATTTTCTGGGAATTTTCTGTAATTAAAATCAGGGTTTTTAATCGTTAATTGATTTTTAATTGATAATAAATAATATTAAAATATTATGGAAATAATATTTTTGGGTGTAAAATAAAAAATTGGACTTAGGGTAATTTTTCTGGAATTTATCGGGCCTCGGACCTAATTTAAAACACCTTAAAACAATTATTTATTTATTTATTTATTCATTTATTTATTATTAATTTTATTATTATTATTATTATTATTTTCTTATTATTCCGGCCCAGCCCACCATTCCAGCCCGGCCCAGCCCATTGGGCCCGAGCCCATCCGCCTGCGGGTCGGGTCGGGTCCGCTTGAACCGACCCGCCCGGACCCGGAGACCCGCTCCCCAGCCCCTCTCCCCCACGACCCGCTCCCCGCTCCGCTCCCGCCGGCCGCGCCGCCCGCCGCTCCGCCCGGCTCGCCCCGCCCGCCTCGGCCACTCCCTCTCCCCCTTCCTTTTAAACCCCGGCAGCCCCCGCCCTCGCCACCGTCCGCCTCTCTCCCCCACCGTGCCACCCACCTCGGCCCGGCCGTCGTCTCCTCCCAGCGCCTCGCCTGACCCCGCAGCCACCCGCTCGCCTCCGCCCGGACCTCACCACCGCCGCCGTCCCGCTCCGGCGTCACCGCCTCACCGCCCCGCAGCTGCCCCTCTCCTCCTCCCCTCCGGCGTCGGGCCACAGCAGCCAGTAGCAGCGGCCAGCCTCGGCCCGCCGCTCTCCGGCGCCTGCCACTCGCCGCCGACCAACCTCCGCCCTCGCCGACGCCGCCTAGCCTCCGGCCGGCCTCCCCTCCGCCGGATCCCCGCCACAGCATCCGAAACCCTAACCCTAGCCCTAATTCTTCTTTCCGTGTCCGACACGAGTCGGACACGACTCGACCCTGATTTTTGGGTCCCCTTCAGGTACGTGTAACTTTCTGTTCGTAGCTCCGTTTTTATTTCCGCAAATTGCGTTGTGAAGCCTGTACGACCCTCTCGGTGTCCGGATAAACTGTTCGGGGCATCGCGTCCTGTGGTGATCGCACACCGCGATCCAAAAAAAGGAAAAACCAGACCCTGTTTTACCCCGGAACTGAGTCCGCCCCGCCAAACGGGACGACTTGGTCGCGTGCGGTCTTCACAGATACGTACGCATCGTTGATACGGACGTATGAGTTTTCGTGGAAGCTGATTCGGGTGTGCGTGCACACCGGAATCAACGCGTATCCGCGGACATCGCCCCGTATCCGCCTTTTCTGCAATTCGCCCTAACTTCTTGTACACTCGTCAGATCGAGACAAAACTTGTGCCATCGGACTCGTAGTGATACGCTGGTCCTGTGGGTCAAGTTTGGTTCGATTCTGAGAACGTTGACAAAATCGCGTGTCGTGGGCCCCACAGGTCCCGCTCGACGGGCGATTTTGTGTTCGGCTCATCGGAATCCAAATCTGGAAGTTCCGTTGGGTTCGTATCAGCGTTCCTGACCTGTTGACACTAAGTTTGGTGAATTTGGAGACCTTTGACCCGGACACGTTTTTCGGTACAAAGCGGGCCCACCGGCGGACCCCGTTTTGACCCGAAACTGCCATTTTTGCCCTTGTCTCCAAATTGGACCCAAGGATAGGCGTTTCTAGCTATTTGACATCTTCTGAGCGTGATGGTAATGTCTATTTCAGCATTTGGACTCATCTCTGGATATTTCCCCGAAGAACTATTAATCGGATCTAAACAGCAGGCAAGTACCTGCACTTCAAGTTTAATCTTTATATTGTGATAGTTAATTCCCTGCTTTACTAGTACCCTTGATGATTACACGTAGTGCTAGAATACTGGATTTCATGTCTTGGATACTGTATTTCATGTCTTGCTTTTCATGTCGGGTGGGAGAATACTGAAAGGCATGTAGTTTACCCTGACCCTTGCCATGATTAATAGCTGTTGGTACACGACTGTCCATCAGCCGGATCTCGATTATTCCTGTTTAATAGCCGTCTATGACGGCCGGTTTAACCTTATAGACCCCTACATGCCAACTAGGTATTCTAAATACACAGGTTCACACACATAGTTTCTTGCCTTGTTACAGTTCCTATTGCCTGGTTGTAATTCATTTTCCTGTCACCTTGTTCCTGTTTTACTCATGTCCCTGTCTTACAGCAATTAACTCTTAGTTATTGTTACTATTTATTTATACATATCCTCAACAGATACCTGTCAGTTCTTTTTAATTGTCATGAATATTTAGTTTAATCTTGTTGTGCATTATGTACTTTGCTCCTTTCCTGACTGGATCCGTTGTTTTAGGCGATGATGAGAACTTTGTCCCTACCTATTATGGCCACTATGAGTTAGCAGGTGACACCTTGAGGAGCCGGTTCCCACTCAGAAGACCACCCTTGAGGAGGAGTAGCCAGTTAGTTATTATTTTCTTTCCTTTTCAGCATATACTCGGGTTTGTCCCCGATTTATCTTCTGGCTTGTATTAACTGTGGATTGGTTGTCACAGATTAAATATTATGAAATCTTAGCATTCCTATTTCCTGTGATTATTCTTACATGTTCATTATTGTGGATGAGATAGATACTTTGACTCAGAAAATGACCTAGACAGCGTACTACCGCCGACACTGCGGCGTAGGCTGGACGTGCCCACGCACTCGTGCCCGAATAACCGGGTGCGGGTCGTGACACGAGCCGTACCCTCAGGGCAAAACAAAAATATCTTTCGGACCGAGCGATTCCCAGGGCCCCAGGAATCGTTCGAGAGACAAGACCTTGTGCACAAGTTATCCGAGACCAATGCAATGACATGAACATATTATGCAAGCAAAACAATAATCAAGCAAAACATATACGGTCTTAGCAAAATACATATTAACAAACGAAGCACATCTTTATCAAACGAAGCACAAAGCACATTTTTATCAAACGAAGCACATCTCTCACATATATAATAGCACACCCCACTAGACCTTTACGGGCCGTATCCTCAGGGCACACTATTAGTCTATGCTTATACGAATCAAAGACTTATAGCAGTTCGATATAGCAAAACAGGCAACGAAACATATATTTGACAAGCACGATTTCGATTTCATATCTAGCATGCAATATCTATCTCTTTCTTAGCATATTACAAAGGGACATATTCGGGCGATTCATTTTCTTATCTTGTTAGTATAGCAAAGGTTCGTTTGATAGCTGTGTCGGTGTAACTAAGCATGCAACATTTCTTATACTGTTCTTATGCATAGCAATGGTTCTATCTCATTTCAGACAAGTATACATATTCTCTAGTTAGGCAGCAGACTCGATTCAATGACAAGCTATACGAGTTATGTTATTAAGCATACAGAGTCAAGTTCTATCATTTTTCTTATGAAACATTCTTCTTAAGCAACAAGCGTTCGAAAACTCGGATTCATTATTAAGTCGTGCAAGAATCAGAGAATGCAGTTCTGCCCACTCACATTGATTAATCGGTCGAAAACTCTTTGAGAAGACTTTCGCTCGAGGAAGCAAAGCGATATCACTTGTACATAGTGCCTACGCGGAGCGGGGCACTACATGTAGCCAATTGAAAAATCATGTAATAACTTCATATATCAATAAAGAGCTTATTTTCTTATACCATTGTGTTCATTTACTTTTCTGCAATATTGTGCCGCTGCTTCTATCTTCAATAGCTTACTTGTCCTTGTTCAAAGCCTTCGCCTTGTGCAAGCGCAACTTAGGCTTACACGACATCACGCCCATGCGAGGATGATCGGTTCCGCAAGGCACTAAAGCAAGGACGATCGGCCCTTGCGGGAATTAGGGCATGACATAATTGTATCATAGCAACTCGATCATTTGGTCATTTTGTTTCTTTGCTTCAACTCAAGATGCTTTTTTGCCACTTGATATCGTTTCTACGATGAGCGTTCCATTCAATGAATCCATAAATATTCTAAAAGATATTGACAAAAGTTTTCTGGATTGTTTATTTCTTGAGAGTTGTGATTTCTGATTGCTAGAGTTTTCGATTGAGGATAACGAGGGATGGGGACTATCGCTGCTCTGGATATCGAAAGTTTTTCCTTGAGTTTCGAGGATAAAACTTTTTCTCGGTGGGTAAGTATATAGTGTCCCGCTCCGCGTTGGCACTATGTACAAGAGATATCGGTTTGCTGGCTCGAGAAGAAGCCTTCCTCAAGAGCTCATTGTTGAAACAGAAGATGATTGATCTGGGTGAGTGGACAGAACTTCATTCTTTGATTCTTTCATGCCTAATAATGAATCTCGTTTTATAAGTGCTTGTGCTAAGAAGATAGTGTTCATAAGAAGAATGATAGAACCTGACTCTGCCTGCTCAACTAGAGAACTATATAGGCTTTAACAATGCTTACCTGCTTGCTTAATAAAAAAAATGATCATTGCTATGCTTAACTAGAGAACTTGTAATGCTTGTCTAATAAAAGAACCTTACCATGCTAAGTAAAAAAAATGAATGTTGCATGCTAAGTAAACACAAATACTGCTATCGAACGAACCATTGCCATGATAATAAGAAGAGTAAAAATATTCTTGAACAAGTTCTGTATCATATGCTAGAGAAAGAGTAGAACTACATGCTTAGTTAAGTTAGATAGAAGAACTACTTTTATGCTTGCTTTACTAGAAAATTGCTTGAACATGATTCATTGATCGCAGTGCATAATAGAACTGTATGAATTACTTATACTGTTGTAATGAGATCATGGCTTATCCGTACTGAGAACAGATCCTAATAGGCACCATAAGGCTAGAAGTCCTTACTTACTGGGGGTGTGGTACTGTTAAGAGTTGTGAACTTATCGCTTGATTGATATATAGTTTGCTTGATCACTATCTGCTTGTACTATAGTCTGCTTGATCATTGTCTGCCTGTACAATAGAATTATCTAATAGAAGCTGCATGTATTGCATTGGTCTGACAACTTGTGCACAAGGTATCTGGTCTTTCGGGCTATTCCTGGGACACTGGGAATCGTCTGTCCTAGGAGAGATAATTGAACACCCTGAGGCTAGAAGTCCTTACGTACGGGAGGGTATGGTTATTGGGAGCAGAGCTGAACCTTGGTCCCGACTGCTAATTTGAGCGTATTTTAGTGCACAACAACCATGAGTCTCAATTGCCAAAAGTTGATCTATGTAATTAGCGAGTTTGGACATGCAGTTCTACTTGCTGATCCCGGAGAATCAACACTCGGGGACCATCATGTAGTTATGGAGCATGCTAGGATAGCCTTCTTTCATATCTAACTATTTAATGCAATGACGACAGGGAATAGAACATTTATGTTTATGCAAATTATTGCTAACTTGTATGTCTGTTGCAGGGATAATCGTTCGGTGAAGGGTAAGAATTACTATACAAGTGATAATTTATGTTCCTTATCAAAATTGCTATAGAAGTCTATCTGTTTTACGTGAATATGTTGTTGTTTCTTATAAATAGGATGCATAGTCCACTAGATCACTTCTATTGTTCCTAAAGAAATCGAATATGTCTCACAATACATGCTGCGCACTGCGCGATAGAATAGTTCCTACTTTATGCTTGCATGAATCAACTATGAAATGTGGCTTTCAAAAGATGTTTTCAAAAGAAGTAAACTGACTCTGATCTTGTACTACATGAGATGCACCTAGGTAAAAGTAGCAAGATCACTAGTAATGTAATATTTTATCACATGCTTACTTGGTGTTGGTTTTAGAGAGTGTTGCTTCTGTTCGTTGCTTTTATACTCACCAGTGCTTTCCCCAAAGTGCTGACCTCCCACCAGTTTTATTCGCAAGTACTGGATCTTCCGAAGAAGTGATAACTGAGCCCCAGAGATCTGGAGTCGATGCCTTGTGCTGTATCGAGATGTTTTGAGATATTTCTATATAAAATAATGTAATGTATGGAACTATGTTATTGTATTATGAAGATGTAGCCAATTGGCAAACCTTGTAATAACTTCAGATATCAATAAAGAGTTTCTTATACCATTGTGTTCATTTACTTTTCTGCAATATTGTGCGGCTGCTTCTATCTTCAATAGCTTATTTGTCCTTGTTCAAAGCCTTGGCCTTGTGTAAGTGCAACTTAGGCTTGCACGACATCATTCCCACAAGAGGACGATCGGTTCCGCAATGCGATAAAGCGAGGACGACCGGCCCTTGCGGGAATCGGGGCATGACACTGGAGTCCTCCATCGGCCTTGCTTAAAAAGTGACCACAACCTTATCTTGTTGACACTAAACCTAAGCATGAAGAAGAGAAACTATCCTCAATGATTTGAAGCAGCAAGGATTCAAGAACCCAACTTTAGAAAAGTGTTATCAGATTCATTGAAATCACCTAATAACTCTGGTGATCTTTAGTCAAAACTAAATGATCTTTTGACAGTATTACAAGCTTGGGGGAGAAGAAGGATTGGTAATCTTAGTGTTGATATTAAGTCACAGGAAAAAGACTACTACTCCAACAGAAACCTGTTACAGATGACAATATACTCCAAGAGAAGATAGCTTACCACCATCCCCCCCCCCCCCCCCCCCCTCCTCTCTAACAAATGTTGCTCCAACAAGAACTTTATTGAAAACAAAGGTCATGTATCTCTTGGCTCAAAGAAGGGGGTAAAAATACAAAATTTAACCATTTGATGCCCTTAACAAGAAGCAAAAGAATTCCATCTATAGTCTCTCGAAGGGGAATGGTGAACAGGCTTTTGAACATAAGGACATTGCTTATACTCTTGTGATACACTTCAGTTGTCTGTTTCATGCAACAAATATCCTAGCAGAGCTCAATCAAATCAAACCTTATGAGAATGATTTCATATGTAGCATCCCAACATCAGATGAGATCAGAATAACAATCAAGAATATGAGTTCTTGCAAATCCCCTGGCCCAGACGAATTTTCTGTACTGTTCTATCAAACTTGTTGGGATACAATTGGCCATGAGGTAACCACTCTAATCCAGAGTTTTTTTGAAAGCAGCTCTATGCCTCCTTCTTTAAATCGTACTTTCATTGCTCTCATTCCAAAAGTTTAAAATCCCATTATCCCGTTAATGTTTGACCTATATTATTATGTAATGTTGCGTACAAGATAATTACTAAAATCATAGCCAATAGGATCCAACCTTTACTAGAAAAACTCGTAAGTTCTTTTTAAAATGCCTATTGTTGACCTATATTATTATGTAATGTTGCGTACAAGATAATTACTATAATCATAGCCAACATGATCCAACCTTTACTAGAAAAACTCATAAGTCCTTTGCAAAATGCCTTTAAGCCCCCCAACCCCCCATGGTAGACAAATTGGTGATGATATCATTATTGCCCAAAACCTATGTAATGGAGAGAAACCAATTGTATGCAAGAATCATAATCAATAATACCTCTGACTCATATTCTCATTTGGCCTTTGTTGATGATATCATGCTGTTTGGACATTTTTCCATTTATAACATTTTACAGATCAAGAACATTCTCAAGTCCTATGAACTATGGTCGGGTCAACAGATTAATTTCGACAAATCATCCATATTCTTTTCTAGTAAACTGGATATCTATATGTGCCAAATTTTCTTTGATATTCTTTGTGTTAAGCTTATGAACACCAATGACAAGTATATAGTCCATTATCTTCTCCTTTCTGAAAAAATATCTCTACATACACAAATATCCTAGCTTATAGCAATTCAAAGTTACTTGGTTGGAAAGGAAGATGTCTTTCTCATGCATGAAGAACAACCCTCATCAAATCCACCCTTTCTTCTCTTCCGACATACCATATATCTTCTTATTTACTGCCCAAGCTAGTCACCAAAAAACTGTCACAACATCAACGTATACATTACTTAATTTTTGGTGGGGATGCTCTGACACCAGTAGGAAAATTATCTTCGGTGCCTGTTCGATTTTGACAAAACCTAAGTTTCAAAGTAGATTGGGTATCAAATATCCTGACATCACCAACATGGCTCTATTAACAAAATTGGCATGGAGATTCTTAACGAACACGAGATCGGAATGGTGGAAGCTTTAAGGAGCAAATACCTCTCAAACGCAAGTTTTTGGACAGCCAAACCTTCTCCTTCTTCCTCTTGCATTTGGTCCATCATCCTAGGTAGCAGAGACTATCTGATTAATAATATATACTGGTCGGTCGGGAATGGTGTCAACATTAACATATGGGAAGATCCTTGGGTTCCATCCATGCCAAGCTACAAAGCCTTTGGCTGTCAAGATGCTTGTCAATTGGTTCAAGTTGTCAGTGCGCTCGTCAACCAGGATAAATTCAGTTAGTCGATCTTACTAACTTATCTGGACTCATACGAAGAATGGTATTCTCAATGCTAAGTCAGTATACAGACTTATCCATGAAAAAAGAAATCGAATTTGAGTCCACATGAGTATTCAGGTTTTAAAGAATGTAAACAACTATGGAAGCTTCACTATATCTGTCCAAGAGTTCTTACTTTTGCATGGAGAGCTCTAACAGATTCACTACCGACGGGTGAGACTATACACAGACATCTACAAACCATGGATCCCACATGCTTTATGTCAGGTAAATATCGAGACTCTTGATCATCTCCTCTTTCATTGTCCAATTTCAGGAATTGCTTGGTGAGGAATACAAGCGATCAACAAGCATCTACAACCTCAATCTACAGTCATAAAGTCATAAGCTTTATAAAGAGTATCCTTACTAAAGGTGACCAGGACACAGTTTCCTCAAGACCCTACCTAATGTGGATGATCTGGAAGGCCAGGAACGAAGCAATTTTTTAGCAAAAGCAAATCTGCACAGGAAATATCATTGAAGCAACACGTAGACTCCGGGATAAATATGAAGCTTACAACTCGAGCAATCAACAGACCTCTGAGCCACTACTCAGTCTCCAAATGAGCAATATATGGACACCTCCTCCACTTAGCTCATGGAAAATCAACTTTGATGGAGCATTCTTTGAAGACAAAATGTCAGGTGTTGCGGTCCTTAGGACAACGAAGTACATTTCGAAGGTGCTATATCTAAATTCCAAGAAGGAGGATCTCCATTGGAGGCGGAAGGGCTATGTATTCATCTAGCTTTGGAACTCTGCAGGAGGAAGAGAGATGCAAATATTATCATCGAAGGTGATTGCAAAATTCTAATTGATACAATTCTTCATTATAAGGAAATGAATATTATGTGGCGTGCTCGACATGCTATTGCAGAAGGAAGAGATGCATTGTTCCATGGAAATCGTAGTTTGTTTACCTATGCCAGAGGCTATGGCAGAGGAGTTTCGAGCATTTCAGCAGACAGGTACTATGGATGTTATTCCACTCCTAGACGGGATCCAGCATGTTAGTTGCAAGTGGGTCTTCAAGGTCAAGTATCGACCTGATGGATCCATTGAGCGACACGAGGCTCGACTTGTTGCCCGTAGTTTTACACAGGAGCATGGAATTGACTATGATGAGACATATGCTCCTGTTGCTCAAATGACCACAGTTCGTACATTACTAGCTGTTGTTGCCGCTTGTCAGTGGCCACTCTATCAGATGGATGTGAAGAATACTTTTCTTCACGGTTCTTTATCCGAGGTTGTCTATATGGAACCTTCTCCAGGACTTTCTACTCCACCGAGACATGTTTGTCGCCTTCGTCGTGCTATCTATAGTCTCAAGTAAGCTCCTCGAGCTTCGGAGTGCTATATGCGAGGCAGGTTTTCAGTAGTGTTCTCAGGATCATTCTTTATTTGTGCGATCGTCACCACATGGACGAGTTCTTCTTTTACTCTATGTGGATGACATGATTTTGACTGGTTATGATTCAGCAGGGATTGCATCTACTCAGAGGTACCTTAATAAGCTGTTTCAGATGAAAGACCTTGGCAATCTTCGATATTTTCTTGGACTCAAGATTGTACAAGGCAAGAGAGGGATACTAGTTTCTCAGCAGAAATATACTTCGGAGATTATTTTGTCTGCTGGTATATCGGATAGTTGCATAGTTGATACTCCTTTAGAGCTTCATGTGAAGCTTTGTCCCACAGATGGTGAGCCTCTCATATATCTTACTCGCTACAGACGACTAGTGGGTCAACTTGTGTATCTCTGTTATACCAGGCCAGATATTTCTCATGCAGTTAGTATTGTTAGCCAGTTCATTTTCGCGCCTCGATCAGCTCACTATAATGCCTTACTCCGGATTCTCCCGATATCTTCAGGGCTCCATTACGCACTTATTATTTATGTCTTCTACATCTACTGTAGAGCTTCGGTCATTTTCTGATGCAGATTGGGCAGGAGATCCGACCACTAGACGATCTACTACCATATTTTATTTGTTT
The DNA here is from genome assembly GCA_036927795.1 of Iris macrosiphon. Lineage (NCBI taxonomy): Eukaryota > Viridiplantae > Streptophyta > Magnoliopsida > Asparagales > Iridaceae > Iris > Iris macrosiphon. The sequence goes on along the minus strand of JAYESA010000017.1, from coordinate 40,009,249 downwards.
CTTGGAGATTCATTGATCTCATGGCGAAGCAAAAAATAAGACGTTGTTGCATGTTCTTCTACTGAGGGAGAGTATAGAGATATGGCTGCCACCACCAGGAAGATCGTCTATGTAAGTAGACTGCTATCTGACGTGGATGTTTCTCCTACAGGACCTACGCCGCTTTACTGTAACAACAAGAGTGCTATACAGATGGCAAACAATACAGTTTTTCATGAACGGACACATTGATATTGATTGTCACTTCGTCCATGAGAATTTTTTGGTTGGCACACTATTTCTCTACCACATGTGACGTCCATTGATCAGTTGGCAGATTTCTTTACAAAGTCACATCCCACACTACGATTTCAGTTTATATTGGAAAAACTCATTGTTTGATCCACCATGTGTTTGAAGGGGGGTGTTAAGAATAATTAGATTTAAGATTAGATATTAGTTAAATTTAATAATAGATTCTTTTTCCTATATGGATACATATCTCTTCTCCTACTCCTATTAGGATATAGATACATCCTCTACATATATATCCATAGTTGTATGGCCATTTTACATCATCCATTAATAAAATTAATATTGTTAATTTATTTTATAGGCTAAACGATATTGGAACTTGATTGGTTTATGCTAGGGGTGCAACTCGGGTGGGTTGGGTTGGGCTTGAGCTCAACCTAAGTCCAATCCGACAAATCATAAGCCTAGCCCGAGACCAAGTCCGACCTGACCTCGGGTTCAAAATATATATGTAGCTCAAGGCCAAGCCCAGAGGATCGGGTTGGGTCGGGTCCATCGGGTTTATCGGACTTTAATATAATATTTAAAATAATTCTAAATAAGAGTAATATTAAACACATAATCAAGTAGCAATCAAGTCTCAATCATTACAAAATATAAACCAAAATGAGATTTATGATAAGGAGTTGAAGAGTTTGGGTGAAAAACTTTATGGTCGGATTTTGGGTTCTTTGGGTAACCCGACACATGAACCCGAGCCTAACCCGATTTTTGATCGGGTTCAAATATTTTAACCCGAACCCGAGTCCGAATTCGAGTATCTTCAACCCTAACCCAACTCATTAACGGTTTTACCCGATCGGGCTCGGGTTTAGCCCGCCCGAGTTGCACCCCTAGTTTATGTTACAATCTTGAATTTAACTAATATAGGACTCGAGATTGCACATCATAATTAATGTTATAAAAACAAGAAGAAGTGTGACTCAATAGAGTACCATCTGGTACAATTGGAAAATTTTGAATGTTTATTTAAGTTGATGCGTTCTCTTTCTACTTTTGTTTGCCTAGATTTGTAGATTGCAATAGCACGGAATCAATATTTTCATAAGAAACTTTTATTGATATGATTTTGAAGGTCCTTATATAATTCATATAATGCAACATGTACATAATTCTTGTAAAAAATTTATTAAAAAATTTATTTAATAAATTTTGTAATATAATAGAATAACAGGATTATATGTTAGTCGATAGTTAAATTTGTGGATTCATACACTACCAAAATAACTCATATTAGCGGCATTTTTAGTGACGTCAAGCTTAGACGTCGTTACATATTAAGACTTTAGCGACGTCTACATAAAACGTTGCAATACGTCGTTGATTTGCGACGTTCCCCGACACCCAACAACTACCATTATTGAAATAAATGACGGTCAATCTCGATGTACGTTGCTAAGTTTTTTAAACAGCGATGTCGTATCTTCTCCGCCGTAGTATATTAAAATTATTAGCGACGTTTAGCGATGTCACGTCGCTAAGTTAATATAGGGTTTGATTTTTCATTTTCCTCCCATTCATAAAACCCTCTCCAAAATATTCACAAAACCCGAACCCTCTCCCCCCATTCACCGAACCCTCTCTCCTCCTTCTCCCCGCTACTCCGGAGATCCCCCAAGCCACCACGCCCAGGCGCCGCCCTCTCCGAACGGGCCCCAGCCACTAGTCAGCGCAACCCTCTTCGACCACCCTCCCCCCCCTTTCACCGAGATCCCGGCGACCCCCAAGCCCTCCCCGGCGCTGCCCTCTCCGGTCAGTTTTTCTCTCCAAGGACTTCCCCTCCTCGGTCAACCTGTCACCCCTATATTTTCAAATGAGGGTATTTTAGTATTTGGCATATTTTGTTTTTCTGTAAAGTAATATTTATATATATTTCTATTAATTAATATTTGTGCTTGAGCTATTTATTTATTTTAGTTAGTAGGCTAGCCTAGTTATTTAGACTTGATACTAGTGGACCCAATTAGACTCATTCCTTAATTAATTAGAAGGATTAGAATTAATTCTCATTAGTTTAGAAGCTTCTCAATATAGCCTTCCTAATTAAACATCATGACTAACTAGTGGAGGGTAATTTAGACATTATATATTGCTTGGAGTAGAAGACGAGGGGGCTGGCCACATTTATATGGATTTCTCTCTCTCATCTTCATTATTATTTCAATTCTAGATCCCCAATTTAGTTCTTCCCCAATTTCACTCATCCCTCCACCAAATTCAACCCAATTCTCTCTCTTTTTCTTCCATTTTCATCAATTAAGAAGCATTGGAGCTTGGATTTGCAAGGAGGACTTGGAGAAGAAGGAATTGATAAGGAACTTGTGTCCGGATCGTGTCTATTTGAGCAATTCATTGGGAATCCATCTTTCAATAAGTATAATTATGAAATTCTCCATTATTCTAGACTCTAATTCATGCATTTGACCATTAGGAACCATCCCATGGCTTAGGACTACCCATAGGAAGAAGTTCTAGGCCAAATTGACCCTTATTATGACTTCTACATAGGTTTTTGTGCCCAATTTGGGAAAAATCTGAGATTGGTGCACCAAGTGTTTGTCATTAGTCCAAATTGGTCTAATTAGACTTAGATTGATGGTGTGAGACTAGATACATGTCCACAAATGGATAAGGAGAGTCCGTATCACAATACTTCATGATACGGTGGTGTAGATTTTGTATTTTCCCTTGTATTGTGCATTTATAGGCTAATTCCCTGTTATTAGCATTAAATTCAGTTATTATAATTGTTATATATCATAATTTAGGTTATATTATGGTTATTGGGGGTTTGGTACATTGTTTGGGTGTGTATCCTAGATTATCACAAGAGTGAGCTTCAAGTAGTTGAATTAATGCACTTGGTGCATGTGTATCACATATATACCTACAGTTATGTGTTATATATTTGTTATATATATAAGTATATATGTATATAGATATGATGATAAGCATATATATATATATATATATAAGAGTGTGTGTGGTGTGTTGTTAAGAGTGGGTCATCAGTGGGGAGAAGCTCGGGCCGTCACATGGGACTGTGAGAGTGTAAATTATGAGATATGGACTTGTGTTTCAGTTGGTTTGAGGGGGGGTGCTCGATTATGAGCAGTAGTGTGGGGGTATGCTTGTGGTATGGTGCATTGGTGTGGACTGAAATTAGTTCAGTTGTAGTTGTGTAGAGGGGGTCAGGCTTTGCTCTTTAGCAGTGGTGTTGGGATATTGCAATCAGGAATCTGGTGTGGGTAGTGGTCTCAAGTTAAAGTGTTTATATGATTCTTATGTGTGTATATGTGGGAGTGAGGGGTGCTAAATTGTAACTAATGTGATGTTAAGTATCAACATGGGTACTCAATGTTTGTGAATGTTGAATGTGGGTACTTGTATCAGGTAGGGGGGTCGGATAGCAGTTGGTGAGGTGTCTGTGATATCAGTGTTGGGGTGTTACCTGTGTTGAGTAGTGATGAGGGAAGCTCAGTTGCATTGTGTGCACTGGGTGCAATTGTAGTTCAGGTTGGGGGAAAGGAAGTAGCTGCAGTAAGTGTACACTAGTCTGTGTAAGTGGGTGTTGGTGAGATATCAGTGAGGCAATGTGTGGTGAAGTGCATCTAATTGGGGAGTACAGGTGCAGGGATACAAGGGCTCGGGTCCAGTTTGGGAACTGGTTAGCACTGAAGTGGTAGGGATTTCCTGGGTGAGCTGATGTGTTCAATGGTGAGGGGATGTAGGACTGCACATTGCAGTACAGATGAAAGAGGAGTGGGAGATGTGTGTAGGAATTAAGTACCACTCACTAGCAACATGGAGATTGGTATGGGTCCATGTGATATGAGGTGTTAGCAGGGTGTCGTAGTAGTAGGTGTTTAAGTGTTGTGAGTGTGTTGGTTTCAGAATTCCAGAGTGCATGTGTGTTGGTATATTAAGGAGTTGTGCTAGTGTTAGTATTATATGAGAAATAGGTGTTTATGAGAATGAGTGCACAGTGTGTATCAGTGTGTGTGTGTGGTATGTGTGATTATGCCTATGTGTAAAGATGGTTCTTGTGTGTGTCAGAATTCGAGTATCAGTGAGTGTATGTTGTGTGCATTAGTGTTAGATGAGAGTGTTCTAGACTTAAGTGTGAAGAGAGTGACTGTGAGTGAGTGAATGTGAGACTTGTGAGTATTAGAGTATGTATCAGTAGCTGAACAAGAGTGATTGAATGCTGATTTGTGTATGGATATGCATTTAGTAGAAATTTAGAATGGGGTAGATGTGTACTAAGGGATTTGGTTGTGGGTGAGACTGATACGCTTGTATCAGTGAAAAGTTTTAGCAGTGGACACTTGGTGCTATAAGAAATTGTGCAAGTGAAGTACCTAATGAGTTAGATTAAGTTAGTAGGAATATCTCTTAAGCATTAGTTAGTGAAGATTAAGTAATTAATTAGCTAGGTTAGTATCAGTTATGCACATGTCAGTTAGTGTATTAAGGATTTGTGATATGTTAGTATCACTTCCAATTAGTTAGTTAGTATTGTAGTATTTAATGACTGTTAGTTATTTAATTATTATATAGTATCAGTATTATTAGGTAATGGGTATCAGTTAGGTAGTTAGTAAGTGTTAATTAGTTATGTATCACTTATATAGTTATTTAACTAGATACTAGTTAGTATATAGATACATAGAATACCTTAATATATATATAGTTATTAGTGTTATTAACTAAGGTATTGACTTGTAATGACTAGTTAATAAGCTAGTATTAGCTAGTTAGTAACCAATATAGACCAATTAACTTAGTGTGAACCCAGTTTGACCTAGTTTAGCCAGTGAGACCTAGAAATGGCCTAGAAAGCATACTAGTGCATTCTTTAACTCATTTCTCATTCATTACACCAAGTGACATGATATTTCTTAAATAGGATTTTGTGACATCAGCTCGGACACCGAGTTACATCTATTGCTCAGGACCAAAGGCGAGTACATTCTCTGATAGTTTCTATTATTTGATAATTACTATAATACAAGTATTTAAAAATATTTTACTTGATTCTAACATAGTGGTTACACGGACTGATACTATGTGGATTATGTCAGGAGATTTTATCCCATTATCGTGTACTCCGGATACTCCTGTTGCGTGTACTTTATCATGTGCATCGGGTATTCCTTATGCTCGTGTTCATTCGTGTTCTTCGTATAGTTATATTATATTTGTGTTCGTGACGTGTCGTGATCGGATCCATGAGTATTAGTTGGGGGCAGGAAAAGTGCTAGATAGATATGTGATCAAAACCTTAAACATTGAATTGCATCATATAGACAACAACCAATCATACACCTTACGTATGATTGTGTTACTCCGTAGACAACATCCAATTTTAAATGATTGTGTTCTTATAGACAACATCCAATCTTAAATGATTGTGTTCCTTGTATACAATAGTCAATCATACTGATCATATTATTGTGTTATTGATCGTGTTAGTAGATCTTGATAACCCAAGCCAATCACATATCTAACTAGTATTTCAAACGCTTAGTGTAGTTACAGTTCTTCTCTATATTATAGTTTATTGTATTTTATTTTGATCAGTTTATACCATATTGCTCTAGATTATCTGTCTCTTTCTTCCATAGTATGGCATTATTTTATAGCTTCTCGTCTTGTATTATATTCTCTATTTTTGTTTATAGTCATTATCAATTAACTTGGAAGTGCTATTGGGTTGTACTTTGCTCCAATCCTGACTGGATATATTTTTCAGATGATTAGTTAGAGTAGATGTGTCCCACCTACTACGGGCCACATGATGGCGAGGCCGTTGAGATTGTACTATAGAGCCTCTTGATATAGTACCATATGTTGGAGAGTTTTAGATTGTTCTTTATGATGTTGTATTGATCTTAGCTTGACTTTATGACATGTATTATATTGAGATATTGTGTTGAGATTGGACTTGGACTTGGACTTGTGATATATTGTGACTCTGTATTTCTTTTCTTCTATTTCATATCGTGACATATCTCCCTCTAGCTTTATATTGTGATTGAGTATTGATTATCATTATCATATTCATTGTTGTCCTCCATTTGGAGTTGGGATGGTATGACAGGTATATTATATTGTGTAAGATATTTATATAGTATTATTGACCTAGACAGCGTTCTATCGCCGATGTTGCGGGGTAGGCTGGACGTACCCACGTACTCATGCCCGTACACCAGGTGCGGGTCATGACACAACCCCCTCCTGGGTCAGGTAAACCCTAACCCTATCTTTCCCTCTTAGCAAACTGATAACACACAAACACAGACACGAAATTAGGGTTAGGGCTAGTATGAAGGACACACAAACATAGACACAACACGAACACAAAAAACTGACACAAACACAGAAACAATATGACACGGACACAAACACTGACACTGATACGAAACTAGGGTTAGGGCTAGTATCCCGGCGACCCACAATCTTGTTTGGTTTGATTTTTGCATATTTTTGCAAAGTAGGATAGTATAAAGGATAGTTCTCATGTATGTTGATGAGAATGAGAAAATGCAAGCTCAATAAGTAACCACATCACCAATAACACCAAGGCAATGTTAGGCCCCAAAGATATTGAGACCCTTCTATGTTGAGACCCTTCTATGTAGACAATGCATTATGTGTGTGTGTTCATGTGTGTGTGTGTGTGTGTCTAGTGTATAAAAGTGTCCAAGTGAGAGGTGTGTATGTGTATATTTTTTAGTGGGGGATGAGTGAGCTAGTGAGGGTTAATAATCTATATAGATAAATACATATATAAGGGCATAGAAATATACAGTTATAGAAGTAGGTATAAATATGTGTTGATTGTCAAGAGTGAGTGGCCTAGAGTGTATGTTGGTACCATGATACTAAGAGTCAAGTATAGTTAGTTTCATGGATATTTGAACTGTATCCTAGTGTCAAGATACAAGAGAGTATCAATATGATATTGTGTACCATGGTATGTGGCATCCACATGATACACAAATACCTATAGGGTTATCAACACCTATGTCAAGTGTAACGCCCCAATCTCCAACAGGATCGGCCGTCCCTGCTGAATGCGAATTACCGCGCCAGCGCTCCCGCAGGATGGTCGTTCCCAACAGGACGTAATGCTGTGCAAGGCCAGGGTCCGAACCAGCGATTGGTAATAAGTTCACAGAGTCGTCATAGAGGAAGCATTGAATAACACAAGTATGAAAGTAAAACAAGCACTTTATTGATATTGAATAAGTATTGCAAGCGGCTCTAGGCCGAGATTACAAGTAGCTCAATCTATCTCTATCAAAACAATAAAGGCGTGCAAAGTGGCTTACAACATGGAATGATACATAGGCAATGTTCCAACATTATGTCCTGTATATGTGCTTCAACTCTGGACACAACACTCCAAGGCTCCACGAGGAAATACTCTGCACCGAATGAGGTTCTCCCGCACCCTGTGTGGTGCCCCGTTTCCTCTATTCGGGGAGCGCGGCTAAGAAATACAAAGTCGGTATCGTTCGATCGGGATAAATTAAATTAAGAACTCATCCTCGTTATGGATTTGCTTCTTCGGAATCGATTCCTATATTCAGTAGACCGTGCCCCAAGGATGGACTTAGCGACAGAGTCAAGAGGGATATCTCCGCTGCAAGTTTTCTTGCCTAGTTTTCGCTGTCGCCTTGTTGCTTTCCTGCTTGAGTTGGTTTTTCGGATTTGTTTGCATTTTCTTGAATGATTTCGATGGATTTTATTGTTTTTGTTCGTTGAACTATACTTCAATTTCGAGCTTGAAAAAAGTAGAAGAGGTATTGATCAGCTGTTCGTGGCAATGCAGGTGATCGTGCAGTAGGCGATGTGTGAACGAAGTCTTGAAGCACCTATTTCCTTTCCTTCTCAAACCAACTTGTGAGTGGCTACATTCGATTCAGTTGACACTTCTTCCAAGTCTTCACTTCAAAAATCTTGCATTCTACCTTACCCCGATCAAACGATACCATAATAACTAAAATATGTCAACATAAAAAGGAATAGACTTGGACTACTTTATGCTTGTCAATTAAACTTGTGAACGGTTACCCTATTGCATGCTAGTTTATTAGAATATTCTGCCTATGCTTTAATTTTAGTTAGAATGTATAATTCTTCTATAAATTGTGCTATGTATAGAACAAACCTTGCTATGCAATGAACTGATCAGGGAGACTATGCAAATAAATCATGCCATGTTACTTGTCCCATGTTTGTATTGCCTGGAAATTGCCTAAATTGATAACCTAGTAGACTACGCTTGATCACGAACAACTTGTGCACAAGGTTTTTGGTTCCTGCGGACGGTCGCCGGGGCACTGGGACCGATCCGATCCGGACGAAATGATTTGTATAGTCGTCTGTTATGGATGAAATATTATGTAGGGGGGCTCACCACCCACGTTGCATACCATTCTTGTCTTGAGACTGTAACCCGTCCATTTTGGCATTATGCTACTGATCCCCTCGTATATTTAAACCTGTGCAAAGCTAACTTGTGTCTTCGTGGCAGGGAAGGACATGGTAAGTATTGTGCAGGTGGTTCAGACGGGCAGGTAAAAGTCACCGAGCGGCGGCAAGTTTATTTCAGTAAATTTTCATATCAATGCTTGTTGTAAAATGAACTAAGATAAGATAGAAAGACCATAAATAAGTTACATGCTTCACATATAAACAAAGTGTTGATTGGTATAGTTGGGTTAGCTCGCCTTCACCAGTGCATTTTGATGTACTGACCCTCGTTGAAACAGGTTTCTCGCACCAAGGAAATCCTGCGAGGAGCTGAAGTCACTTCCCAATCCAGTCCTGCTGCCGGCACGTCCTGAACGTGCCTTACTTGAAGCATTTTGAAGCCCGAGAGCTAGCAAACTTAACTTATGCAGCTCAGAGGAAAAGCTATTATCCCGCCTGGAGGTCTCTTATTTTGAAGCTTTAGTAAAGGATGTAATGTACAGGACGACTATCTCATTTTGTGTTAACTTTTGTAAGCCTGTGCGATAACCTTTTGACTCGTTCAAGAGTTTGTAAAAGATGTTCATTATCAATAAAGAGAACTTTTCCATGTTTTAACTTCGTGTTTCAATTATCTGCGTACTCTGAATATGTGCTCGTTATGCAAAATTACCTTGGTCTTGTGTGTTGCACAACCTAGGCATGCACGGCGTTACGCCCAGGGGATGATTATCGATTCCACGAAATCGGGGCATGACATATTGGTATCAGAGCACAGCTTCAAGTTCCTTTGACCCTCGTGTCGGAAAAGTTTCTTTAATGATCTATTTCCTATGCGAACTCTTGAACTCATTAGGCAAAAATGAGATACATTTCATACAATGAGTCCATAATACATTATGATCCTGACATAAGTTACCTTCTTTTGAAGGAATGACTCAGGCGCAAGCATCATTATTAGCACCGGGTGGAACCCAAGCCCAAGAAAGTAGTTCTGGCACATCAAAAAGTTCACGAAGTCAGCGAGCCATGTCCCGTGTCGACTCGATTGAGCAAATGATGAGGATGCTTGAGGCTACCCAGCAGAGGGACGAGGCTTGTTATGAGCGAGCCAAAAAATGCGCGAAAGAGAGGCAGAGCAAGTTTCAAGACAATCTAGAAGCCTGATTTGCAGTCCAGCAAAAGCAGGTAGATACCCTGTAACAGATCGTGCAGACCTTGGCCTCCAACCATTCCACAGCAACAGCAGCGACACCGGTGGAGCAATCCACGCTTGAAGTCTAAATGCCTCAAACTCCAAGGAAGAAGGATGTGACTACCTTCGACTTTGTCGACTTCAAGAAGCTCTGCAATTTGCCGTTTAAGGGGACTGAGGACCCAATCGTGGCTCTAGATTGGTTAGCAAAACTTGAGGATCACTTCAAACTTCTAGAGGTACCTGAGCAGAAGCGTGTCGCGTGTGCCCAACTACAGCTTCGCTTGAACTCACACGATTGGTGGGACGTACATCGAAGATCTCTTCTAGTTGACGATGAAGAGGAGACGATTGCATGGGCTACCTTTCATGGCGCGTTCGAAGAAGAGTTTATACCCCCTCCTGTACGTCGTCAGAAAGAGAATGAGTTTGTGTAACTACGGCAAGGCAGCATGACCGTAAAGAAGTACTCCACCGAGTTTAACATGCTCACTAAGTTTGCAAGCTCCTATTTACCTGATGCAGTGAGTCGTGCCAGAAGATTTGAAGGCGACATGCGACCTGCCATCCATGCACACGTGGTCATTCCTCAGTACCTGACGATACGGGAAGTTCTTAACCATGCCCTTTCTCTCGAACCGTGGTATCCTCCAGTTGCTGACGGCACTGTGCATACTTTCAATCACAAGTGCCATAGCAACGAGAAAGGAAACAATGCTACAAAGCGTCCAAATAATGGCGGTCGACAGAAAGGAAATGCAGTGCCACATTGTACGCACTGTAATAAGCCCTGGCACACGACGAATGTCACCTCAAACACAGGTTATGCTTCAACTGTAGTGGTGTAGGCCACATATCGAAAGACTGTCCGCTCCGGTCCAAGCTTTGCCCTCAACATCCAAATCAGGCCACAATACCCCAAGCCAATCGAGCCGCACCTCAGTAAGAGCGTCGTCAAGCTCAGGGCCGGGTGTACACTATGACACAGGAAGAAGCCCTGGCCTCGGACATCGTTGTGTCAGGTATATTGCTTTTCAATAACATATCCGCACGTGTGCTATTTGATTCTGGTGCAACGCGTAGCTTTATAACCATGAATTTTGTCATGGAAAATAATATAGAAATGACGCCATTGTATCTAGACCTAAGTGTTAGCACCCCGTTAGGCACGAAAATACCTGTCCATTCAGTATGTCAGGGCGGTTACGTCTGTATAGGAGGAAGAAAACTCTGGTTAGATGTTTTAGTCCTAGATGTTCGAGATTACAACATCATCTTGGGGATGGATTGACTCAGTGCTTGCTCGGCAACTATCGAATGTGCAGAGAAATGAGTCGTCTTCCGCCTACCTGGAGAAGCCAAATTCTGCTACACGAGTAGTCCAGCAACAGATGCGTCCAGGGCCTGCATGGTAATTTCTGCGATGTTTGCTCGACGAATGCTACACTCTGGCTGCGATGGATACTTAGCGTCGGTTCGGGACATGCAACTGGATTACGCAAATGTTGAGTCTTCTTTCGTTGTGGTAGAGTTCCTTGATGTGTTTCCGAGCGAACTACCCGGCATGCCACCTGACCGAGAGATCGAGTTCACCATTGATATATTCCCGAATACTCAACCGATTTCCAAAGCTCCGTACAGAATAGCCCTTGCTGAACTAAAGGAGTTAAAGTGCCAACTTCAGGAACTGCTGGATCGTGGGTTCATCCGTCCGAGCGTGTCTCCTTGGGGCGCGCCTGTGCTCTTTGTAAAGAAGAAAGACAGAACGTTGTGACTCTGCATCGATTATCGGGAGCTAAACAAAGTCACTATAAAAAACAAGTATCTGTTGCCCAGGATAGACGACCTCTTCGATCAGCTGCAAGGTGCAACCGTGTTTTCAAAAATTGATCTTCGTTCGGGCTACCACAAACTAAAGATCAAACCAAAGGACATGTCAAAGTCTGCATTCCGAACCCGTTATGGCCACTACGAGTTTTTCGTTATGCCGTTTGGACTGATGAATGCTCCTGCAACATTCATGGATTTGATGAACCGTTTGTTCTGGCCCTTCCTCGATAAATTTGTGGTCATTTTTATCGATGACATCTTAGTGTACTCGAAGAATAAGGATAAACACGCAGGACACCAGCGGATGGTGCTTCAAACCCTTCGAGATAATAAGTTGTACGCGAAGCTAAGTAAGTGCGAGTTCTGGTTGGACAACATATCCTTCCTAGGGCATATTATTTCTGCAAAGGGCATCTCAGTTGACCCAAAGAAAATAGAAGCCATCGTGAACTGGAAGAGGCCTGAGTCAGCTAGCGACATCCGGAGTTTCCTTGGTCTAGCAGGCTACTACCAAAGATTTATAAAAGATTTTGCAAGAATCGCCTCGCCTCTGACCTAGCTCACTCGGAAGGGAGTAACGTTCGCATGGACGGACGACTATGAAGCTTCATTTATGGAGTTAAAGCAGCGCCTCATCTCAACACCAATTCTTACCCTTCCAGACGGACCCGATAACTTTAAGATATATAGCGACGCCTCAGGAAAGGGTTTGGGGTGTGTCCTTATGCAGAGGGACAATGCGATAGCCTTTGCGTCGAGGCAGTTGAAACCTCACAAGAGAAACTTTCCAAAGCATGATCTGGAGCTCGCGGCGGTAGTGTTTATGCTGAAGTTGTGACGACATTACCTCTATGGAGTGTCGTGCGAGATCTATACGGATCATAAGAGTCTAAAATATCTCTATACACAAAAGGATTTAAATCTACGAAAATGGCGTTGGCTCGAACTCCTTAGCAACTTTGACTTGATGATCAGATACACACCGGACAAGGATAATGTTGCAGCTGATGCGCTGAGTCGAGTGTTCGTTGGGAGCCTGGCTATTGATGACAAGCTGCGTCAGGATATTGAAGCTTTGGGCGTAACACTCTGAATCAGATAAAAAAAGGTGGCACAAGTGGCTCAGCTGCGCCTCGAACCCAACTTATTAAAAAATGTCAAGTCAGCTCAGAAGGATGACATATTCCTGCAAAAGATGCAAGGTCTTATATCAGCAGAAAAGGCAACCAACTTTGCGGTAAGCACAGAAGGAATAATGCGAGTGAAGGAAAGATTGTGCTTTCCTAACAATGCAACCCTCAGAAAGGAGATACTCACTGAAGCTCACTATGCAAGTTACACTTCACATCCGGGTAGCACAAAGATGTATCGGGATCTCCGTACGACATTTTAGTGGCACGGTATAAAAAGAGATGTGGCGCTGTTCGTGTCGCAATGCATAGCTTGTCAGAGGGTAAAGGCCGAGCACCAGAAGCCGGGCGGAGTGATGCAGAACCTAGCTATACTGGAGTGGAAATGGGAATATGTACCGAAGATGCAATGGAAGAATAATGCCTTCTGGGTTATCGTTGATCGACTCACCAAGTCATCTTACTTTCTGCCTATCAAAAGTACTTGGAATGTCGACCGCCTGGCCCAGATCTACCTCAATGAGATCATTCGACTCCACGGTGTGCCCGTATCCATTATCTCCGATAGAGATGGTCGATTCTTATCGCGCTTATAGGAAAGCCTGCAGTCAGCAATGGGGACGAGGTTGAAGTTCAGCTTCGCCTACCATCCTCAGACAGACGACCAAACAGAGCGGGTTAACCAAATCCTTGAAGACATGATACGACTCTGTGCCTTGGACTTGAAGACTAGTTGGGAAATGCATCTACCGTTAGCCGAATTTGCATACAACAATAGCTATTAATCCAACATTCAAAAGATGTTGTATGAGGCGTTGTATGGACGGAAGTGCAGATCCCCGATATGTTAGAATAAAGTTGGAGAACGACAAATTCTTGGCTCGAAACTCGTGGAGCAAACCGTCCAAAAGATTATCTTGATCCGTGAACGGCTGAAAGTAGCACAGAGTCGACAGAAGAGCTACTCAGACATGCATCGACGACCACATAAGTTCTTTGAAGGTGATCGGATATTTTTTAAAGTATCGCCCATGCGAGGAGTTACTAGATTCGGAGCAAAGGGAAGCTAAGTCCAAGATTCGTCGGACCGATCGAGATACTAAAGCGAGTCACCCCAGTCGCATATCAGATTGCCCTACCACCGTCACTATCTGAAGTGCACGATGTCTTCCATATTTCACAGCTTAGGAAGTACGTGTACGACTCGAGTCATATGGTAGATCTTGATCAACTGGACCTAAAGGCAGACTTGACTTATGTTGAACACCCTGTGCGAATCTTGGATTATAAGGAGAAGCTGCTTCGAAGTCGCTCGGTTCCTCTCGTACATGTGCTTTAGAGAAATCATTCGGTCGAAGAATCTACTTGGGAGCTTGAATCTGAGATGAGGTAAAGGTTTCCTTCATTGTTTCATAGTGGTAGGTTCTATTCCTAAGTTTCGTGGATGAAACTTCCAATTAGTTGGTTAGGATGTGGTGCCCCGTTCCCCCTATTTGGGGAGCGCTGCTAAGAAATCCTAACTCGGTATCATTCGATCGAGATAGATTGAATCAAGAACTCATCCTTATTATGGATTTGCTTCTTCGGAATCGATTCACATATTCAGTGGACCATGCCCAGAGGATGGACTTAGCGGCAGAGTTAAGAGGGACATCTCCACTGTAAGTTTTCTTGCCTAGTTTTCGTTGTCGCCTTGTTGCTTTCGTGCTTGAGTTGGTTTTTCGGATTTGTTTGCGTTTTCTTGAATGATTTTGATGGATTTCATTATTTTCGTTCGTTGAACTGTACTTCAATTCCGAGCTTGAAAAGAGTAAAAGAGGTATTGATCAACTGTTCGTGGCAATGCAGGTGATCGTATAGTAGGCGACGTACGAACGGAGTCTTGAAGCACCTCTTTCCTTTTCTTCTCAAACCAACTTGTGAGTGGCTACATTAGACTCAGTTGACCCTTCTTCCAAGTCTTCGCTTCAAAAATATTGCATTCTACCTTGCCCCGATCAAACGATACCATAATAACTAAAATATGTCAAGATAAAAAGGAATAGACTTGGACTACTTTATGCTTGTCAATTAAACTTGTGAACGGTTACCCTATTGTATGTTAGTTCGTTAGAATATTCTGCCTATGCTTCAATTTTAGTTAGAATGTATACTTCTTCTATAAATTGTGCTATGTATAGAACATACCTTGCTATGCAATAAACTGATCAGGGAGACTATGCAAATGAATCATGCCATGTTACTTGTCCCATGTTTGTATTGCCTGTAAATTGCCTAAATTGATAACTTTGTAGATTACGCTTGATCACGGACAACTTGTATACAAGATTACTGGTTCCTGCAGACGGTCGCCGGGGCACTGGGATCGATCTGATCCGGACGAAACGATCTGTATAATCGTCTGTTATGGACAAAATATTATGTAACGGGGCTCGCCACCCATGTTGCATACCATTCTCGTCTTGAGACTGTAACCCGTCCATTCTGGCATTATGCCAGTGATCCCCTCGTATATTTAAACCTGTGCAAAGCTAACTTGTGTCTTCGTGGCAAGGAAGGATATGGTAAGTATTGTGCAGGTGGTTCAGACAGGCAGGTAAAAGTCACCGAGCGGTGGTAAGTTTATTTCAGTAAATTTCCATATCAATGCTTGTTGTAAAATGAACTAAGGCAAGATAGAAAGACCACAAATAAGTTGCATGCTTCACATATAAATAACGTGTTGATTGGTATAGTTGGGTTAGCTCACCTTCACCAATGCATTTTGATGTACTGACCCTCGTTGAAACAGGTTCCTCGCACCAAAGGGATCCTACGAGGAGCTGAAGTCATTTTCCAATCCAGTCCAGCTGTCGGCACGTCCTGGTCGTGCCTTACTTGAAGCATTTTGAAGCCCAGGAACTAGCAAGCTTAACTTATGCAGCTTAGAGGAAAAGCTACTGTCCCGCCTAGAGGTCTCTTATTTTGAAGCTTTAGTAAATAATGTAATGTACATGACGACTATCTCATTTTGTGTCAACTTTTGTAAGCCTATGCGGCAACCTTTTGACTCATTTAAGAGTTTGTAAAAGATGTTCATTATCAATAAAGAGAACTTTTCTATGTTTCAACTTTGTGTTTCAATTATCTGCGTACTTTGAATATGTGCTCGTTATACAAAATTACCTTGGCCTTGTGCGTTGCGCAACCTAGGCACGCACAATGTCATGCCCGGTGGATGACTATCGATTCCACAGAATCAGGGCATGACACCCTGCAATCAATCTGGTGGATTATCAATACATTGAATGCACTGGTGGGGAGGCTTCTCGCCCGTTCAACGAATCCAACACGTTCAATTAGTACTGTGCACAATCTATTAAGTTGTCTTTCTAGTCTTGCCTTAGGATCAATTTCATGACATAACATATAAACCCTAACTCGTGTGGCAGTGCGTCGTTCGATATAAGAGAAACACAGCGAGACTTACCAACTTGCCATTCGTCATTCCCTGTCCAAGTATAAACCAAGTTAACCAAGCACGAATATATATAATAAAATCAAGGAAAACACACAGCAAACACAACGAGTGGGTTTCTGATTCAGGTGCACGAGTTACTCAAGTTATTCAGATATGTCAGACTAGAATGTTTACAGGTTCAGATTACTTGAATTGATGCAATGACTTGCACGCAGATTATCGCTAAGCAAGATGACTTAATCTATGTGAACAAGAGGTCACTAGCCTGGCGCCATAGTGGACGGTATAGTCTTGGGGCAAAGTAGGCGACAACATACAGAAGGTTCCGATCGGTCGGATTGGCCCTGGTGCTCCAGCGACCATCTGCGGACCGAGATTCAAAAATCTCTCTTATGCACCAAGTTGTCTGTGACCATGCAAGTCTCTAATCTTCCAGATCTCTTGTCAGGTACAGGTTCAAATTAGGATCTTATTAGGTACAAGTTCAAGTGAGGATCTTATTCATAACTTATCGACTCTCCAAGCCGTCAGATTCAATACAGAACGAGTCTTGCTCCATGAGCTGTCAAATTATGAGCTGTCTAATCATGTTCTTGCTTAACTTGTCATGATGCAGTCTCCTATTTTGGGAACTATTTTGGCAATCTAACAATCACGAATACTTTCAAGTTCAGACTTGCACGCGATAGTCTTCCAGCTAAACTAGATGATGCAAGACATGTATTATTTTTACTTGATTGTGGCAAATCTACGTAATGAGCATAGCAAATATGTGAAGCAATATGGTACAAGAAATATGCAAATAGTCTTATTGAAATATAAGCCTTTACACTAGCGTGAGTTTAAAGGGTTAGAGCGAGGATTGAAACCGTACAGGGCATATAGAGTGGCGCATAAGAAAATCTATCAAGTTACTTCTTTTTTCATGTTCTAGACACATAATATAAGATGGGATTATTCCCTTAGCTAGGTGCGTTGAGATCTTTTATTAGCATCCAACAGGTGATTTTTCTAGCGACTAGCATGTATCGTTCATGTTTTATGTGTGCAGGCTAAGCAAAGACAGGTTCATTGTAGCCACCCACCTTAGCGATAAATTATATCGGTCGAGCGATACTCCGAGCGTGCCTTTGAAAGTCTAAGTATGAACTCCTGAAGGGCTATGTCTGAATTCCTTTGCCCCAATCGAGTCTTCTAATCGAGCAAGTTGGGACTGGTTGTCGCACTTGCACCATTTGAACCGTCTCTCCGCCTAAGCGGAACGGATCATTACATCAAGTGTCCATGTCAGCCCAAAGTTAAGTATCCATGTCAGCCATTCTCTTAGAAGTAAATTTACATCTGTAAGCCTTTTTGAGACTTTTAGAGTTCTACCAATTTTTGAAGAATTATAGAAAAGACAAATAACGCATCAAAGTGTCCATGTCAGATTTTTCAAAAATTTAGTAGAACTCTAAAATCCTTAAAATGGCTAACAGATACAAATTTACTTTTCAGAGAATGCTGACAACGAACACGTGACGACACCTATTTAATAGGGTTTGAAATCAAAGTTGTCCACATGCCTACTAATTTTTGGATTGTCACAAATTATAAAATGGATACTCATTAACCACGATATGGATACTCATTAACCACGATATGGATACTCACGCATCATAACTCGAATACTCACACATCAATAGGATTTGTTATTTAATGAACATGTATATCCATCTTTGCATTCATTTGGATAATATACTTGAACAATGTCTATTTATCTTTGCAGAACTATCTAGAAATAGATATGAATTACTACATGTGTCATCGTTCATGGATGTACAACCGTCATCCTGATGACATGTGCGGTATGCGGGATAATTTCATACAGGGGGTGAAACAGTTCATGCAGTTCGCAAAGACGCTCCCTCAGTACATGGATGACACCAAAATTAAGTGTCCGTGTGTGAGATATCGCAATTTAAAATATCACTCAAAATGGATGTGACATATCATTTGTACTCTGTAAACACCCAAATTTTAAAAAATTTAAATTTTTGGGATTTTTCTGTGATTTTTAATTATTTAAAATTAATGTTTTTTAGGGATTAAATTTTTTGTGAATAAAATTAAATATTAAAATAATGTAAAAATTATATTTTTTGGTGTAAAATTATATTGTAGATATTGTGTAATTTTTTTTGAATTTTTTGGGTTCAAAAACTATTTTTAAATAGCTAAAAATATTGTTTTAATTAAACCAGAATAAACCAGACTGAACCAGCTTGAACTGAACCAAACCAATCTGAACCAAACCCAACCCAACCCAACCCAACCTTAATGGATTTGGATCCTACCCGAACCCACAACCCGACCCAAACCCGACCCGCTAACCCATCTTCAACAGTAACTGAAAATTTTCAAATTCCTCCGGCCGTTACAATAGCCGACGGCCGACCGACTCCTCCGTTCGCCTCCCCTCAACCGCGAGGACCCCTCCTTTCACCTCCTTGAAATCACCGAAACTCGCCCCTATAAGAACCCCGGTGAGCTGAACCCCTACCACCGCCATCACCATTTCGACGAAGACTCCGGTCACTACTCCGACGACCCAATCGCCGCCGACAACCCCAGCCTCGATGACTCCGGCTCCGATAGCGGCCGCAACTGAAAGCACGGGTGACAGGAAGCAGCCGCAAAAACCCGTCGCCGACGATCGAGCACCGCCGCCACCATCCACGTGCAGCACACCGCAGCCGACCCCCTCTGTTTATAGTGAGTTATCTTTCGCCATGTTGTATTGATTCTCGAATGACCTATTGCATTGTGTTCACTGTATGACCTTCTCGAACCCTGTATAATTAGTTCAGGGTATCATGTCCTGTGTCGGTTGCAAATCGCGATGCAAAACAGGAAAAAAATAACCCAATTTTGGAGTTCAGAAACTGTCCCAAAACTCCAAGTTCATGGCCATTTTTCTCCCAACCTACTTAATAATTCTAAAATTCATTTAAACAGTAAATTAGACAACATAACCAAGTTTTAAAACCTGTAATTAGTTTATTTTAATTTGCTGTAAGTTCTGTTTTATTCGCGGGTGAAGTTGACCAAAAACTTGGTTCTTAAAACCCAAAATTTCATAAAACTGGGTGCGATCCACTAAACGAGGTGACTTCGTCGTGTGCAAATTATACCGAAAGGTGCATATCGTCAATGTAGATGTATAGAATTTTACGAAAGTTGATTTGGATGTGCGTGCACACCGAATCAACGAGTATCCGTCGAAAAGCCCCGTATCGGGCCTGTTCCGACACTCGTCATAATTGCGTGTATGCTAGTCGTTTCATAAAGAAACTTGCACCATCGGATTCGTAGCGTTACACTGGTACTATAACTTTGTCTCTGGCACATTTTTTGGGTGCGAAGTGGGCCACATGTAGACCCCGTTTTGACTAAAAATTATTATTTCTGCCCCTGTATCCAAATTGGACTTATGGGTAGTCAATATTAGCTATTTTAAATATTTTGAGAGTAATGGTGATATTTATTTCAGCATCCGGAGGTGTACCTGGAGATTTCGCTGATACCGAAGCAACTGAAGGATTTCAAACCCCAAGCAAGTGTACCTTGCCAAAACTTGCAGTAATTACTTAATATTATTTTCTTGATTTATTTCTGTGATATATCTGCTCAACCTAGGACCGTGAGACGTTCCTTAATGTCCGAATAATATTTCGGTGTCGACACCGTACGCGGAGTCGTGTAACGTCACTTAGAGAGTTGATAACACGATCCTATTTTTCGTGCTTGCTTTACCAAGTACGTCATACCATATGACACTTGATACTATTCATGTGACATAATCTTTCCTGAGTTATTCATGGTGATTCTGTATAGGCTCACAGGATTCATGACATACGACTTGCATATATAGAGATATCATTATGACTTAATGTAATAGTTAGATGTCTTGATCTTGTATGTTATGGACATGAGACGTGAGGTTACATTGGGTGGGGAGAGTCTTACCATACTAAAGGCTGATTAGGTTATATATATATTATATATATATATATATATATATATATATATATATATATATTCTGGGAGTGCCTTAGACTCTGACCAGAGCTTTGGCACACGTACTGGCCCTTCGAGATAATAAATGCTGCTATGGGTTTCCCCGACATAGAGCCTATAGTAGTTTTAGCCTGAGTATGATTAATGCTCTCATTTGTATTTCACATAGATGGTTACATAGTTTGCCATGTTGATATATTTTTACTTACTGTATTTCATTTGGTTTGAGTGTTTATTGTACCTTGTTATGTCCCCTGAGGACCTGGATCCGGATTATGTCCCCAGGTACAGCAGAAGAGGAATACCCCGAGATTTACGGGTCAGGAGCTGACACTGGAGTTGTACCTGTACCCGAGGATGAGGTGGTGCCAGAGAATTTTTTCTGAGTATTTTGTTAAATACTCAGTTATTTTTGTTTCATGATACTCTATTTTCTGACTCTTGGATTATTGTACTAAACTAATTATCGGGTTATTCCCCGAAACACTTTTTATTGAGACTTATTGTTGGATTATATTTCTCTTGGATTAGTATGACATTTGAATTGTGTTTACCTTTTGTGGATGAGATTAGAATTGGACTGTGACATGTATCATAGTCCATTATATTTGTTTTATAGCTTAAGTACACTCTAACGGGTCCATTAAATTGGGTTTGCCCATTGGAGTGTGCTGCTGGCCATTACCACATGGCTAATCCCTCGGTATTTTTGGACTGGGGCGTGACATGACACCCCAGTCCCAAAATACCAAGGGACTAGCCACGTGGAAATGGCCAGCAGCACACTCCAATGGGCAAACCCAATTTAATGGACCAGTTAGAATATACTTAAGCTATAAAATAAAATATAATGATCTACGATACATGTCATAGTCTAATTCTAATCTCATCTACAGAAGATAAACATAATTCAAATGTCAAACTAATCAAAGAGAAATATAATCCAATAAGTCTCAATAAAATATCTCAGGGAGCAACCCGATAATGAGTTTAGTACAGTAATCCAAGAGACAGAAAATAGAGTATCTAAAAACAGATATAACTGAGTATGTAACAAATACTCAGGAGAAATTCTCTAGCAACACCTCATGCTCTAGTGCTGGTACTGCTCCAGTGTCTGCTCCTGTCCCGTATACCTCGGGGTAGATCTCCTCTGCTATACCTGGGGACATAATCCGGATACAGGTCCTCAGGGGATATAACAAGGTACAAGAATAACTCAAGCCAAATAAAATGCAGTATATAAAAATATATCAACAGGGCAAACTATGTAACCAGCTATGTGAAATGCAAATGAGAGCATTAAACATACTTCGGCTGAAACTACTATAGGCTCTGTGTCGGGAAAACTCATAACAACATTTATTATCTCGAAGGGCTAGTACGTGTGCCAAAGCTCTGGTCAGAGTCTAAGGAACTCCCAGAATATCTATATATATATAACCTAATCAGCCTTTAGTATGGTAAGACTCTCCCCACCCAATGTAACCTCACGTCTCATGTCCATAACATGCAAGATCAAGACCTCTAACTATTATAGTGAGTCATAATGATATCTCTATATATGCAAGTCTTATGTCACGAATCCTATGAGCCTATACAGAATCACCATGAATAACCTAGAAAAGATTATGTCACATGAATAGTGTCAAGTATCCTATGGTATGACGTACTTGGTAAAGCAAGCACAAAAATAGGATCATATTATCAACTCTCTAAGTGATGTTACATGACTCCGCGTACGGCGTCGACACCCGAATATTATTCGGACGTTAAGCAATATCTCAGGTCCTAGGTTGAACAGATACATCACAGAAATAAATTAAGCAAATAATATTAAGGCAATTACTGCAAGTTTGGCAAGGTACACTTACTTGGGGTTTGAACTCCTTCAGTTGCTCCAGTAATAGGGAAATCTCCAGGTACGTCTCCAGATGCTAAAATAAACATTACTATCACTCTCAGAAGATATGAAATATCTAGGATTGACTACCTGTAATGCCCCGCTCTACGTCGGCATTATGTATCAGGTGAGTGGGCAGAACTTCATTATCTGATTCTTTCACGCCTTAATAATAACCTGTGTTTTTGCTTGCAATGTTTTCATAAGAGAATGATAGAACCTGCCTTGCATGTTAATGAACAAACTCATCTAGCTTGTCTTTGAAACGATAAGTCTGCTAAACGAGAATCCTGAAACGCTTGCCTAGAGTGCATGAACATGTTCACTATCGTCTATGCTTTAAGAGAACCGTATTGTGCCTGAATGTGTTCAAGTGATAAGTCAGATTGCCCCGCAACAACGATAACTATTTTGATGGTTCATCTCGTCTGCATACTAGAGTTTATTTGATAGTGTTCCATGCATTCGCATGCATTCGGACAATAGCTATTGGTGGAGAGCTGAACTGCATGTGTCACGGTTGCTACAGAGATAGTGGAAAGCAACCATGAGTCACAGCTGCCTCTAGCATCAGATAAAAAGTCATTGGTATGCTGTACAACCAGCTGCCGATCCTGAGATACTCGGGGACCGCCCTGCATATAGCTAAGTCATTGTGTTGGCTTGGATAGATGGACTGCCCCTAAGATCGTGCATGTGTGTCTAGCTATGCATTTGACCCTGGAGTCTCACGAGACACGCTGTGCACACCCTGAAATAGGAACGAATGGCTTGCTTGCTTACATATATCGTATATGAAACTCTATTTCTAAACATGTTTCCAAACAATGTAATATGACTCTGCTAGCGAACTGCATGAAACGAACCTAGGTAAAACTAGAAAGATCACTAGCAATGTAATATTTTATAACATGATTACTTAGTGTTGGTTTTAGTGAATGCTTATTTTTGTTCAGTTGTTTTATCTCACCAGTACTTGTATAAAGTGCTGACCCACCAACAGTTTACTTGCTTGCAGGTACTAGATCGTCCGAGGGAGCGATAGGCGTGCCACAGTCCCTAAGACCCGGAATCCTGGTTTCGAATGATGCCCCAAGATGCTATCGTATAAGGGGTCATAATGTATGGAACGAACGAATGCCTTTGCCTAAAGGAACCCAAGTCCCTCGATTGTCCCTAATACTCAGTTGGCTAATTGCATTGCATTGTAACAAGTCCCTTTCCGCTGCTTACTCGATTGATTCGATGATAGCCAACTATCAACTTAAATGATTGGCCTTGTGCAGGCGCAACCCTAGGCTCGCACGGCATCACGTCCCCGATACACTCGTGCGGGCCACACGAAACCCCTTCCTCGCACTCGTAGGACGGGCGCGGTGATTCGTGTCCGGCGCACCGAGGCGCAGTGATTCGTGCCCGGTTTGATAATTCGGTCATACGGGGGTGAGGCAAGGCGGAGCGGCGGCTCGGGCAGGTCCGGGGCGTGACACTACCCATAAGTCCGATTTGGACACAGGGGCAGAATTGACAGTTTCTGGTCAAAGCGGGGTCCACATGTGGCCCACTTCGTACCAAAAAATGTGCCAGAGACAAAATTCTCCAAATTCGTCAAACTTAGTGTCTACGAGTCCAGAACGATGATACGAACCCAATAGAATATCCAGAACTGGATTTCGATAAGCCGATCACAAAATCGCCCGTCAAGTGGATACGTGGGCCCACTGTCACTACCACATTTTCAGATAAGGGCATTTGTGTAATTTTACTATTTGGAATAATTATGAATTTAATTAATCTGCTGAGTTTTTTTTACTATTTATATATTGTTAGTGATATTGGTTTTAGGTCAAACCCTAGAACTCATTAGGACAAACCCTAATGATCAAACCCTAATTTGAAGACCAATTCTAGAGAAGCCCTAGAATTCTAATTTTTGGGTGGAACCTCAAACCCTAAATTGACTAAACCCTAGTTAATTAGGTTCTACATGACCTAACATAGGGGGTTAACCTAAAACTATGCTTATGAAGCCCTAACCTAGTTTATTATAAAAGGGAACCCATTCCTTCATGAAGAAAAACCTAAAACCTAGCCTCCATCAAGAAAACCATCTTTTCCCCACCACAAATTCAGAATTAAAAACCCTAGGATTCCATTTTCCATCTCCAAAGCACAGGAAAGCAAGGGGTTGGGTCAAGAAGCCTTGGAGAAGAAGAACCCCCATTGAAGAAGCCATCTCCCTAGGTAAAACCCTATTTTTATTCATTTAATTTCTGTTTTCTGATGTTAATATCATTAGAAAACCACCCTTGCTGTGTAGTTTCGATTTTAGGGTTCGAACTAGGGTTTAAGTGTCCCCAACATTTGTTTTTCCCAATTTTCGTGAACCCTAACCCTAGGTATTTGTATGTAGACTGATTTTATCTCCAACGTGTAGTTGGATCTCGATTTTTAGGGTTTAATTTGGGGACATTCACTGTACAGTAGGATTTGGGGGAAGCCAGTGTGCAGTCGGGTATTTGTGTGTTGGTGTTCTTGACCAATATGAGTTTGGTGCTCGTGTCTCAGTGTATCGGACACGGTGGGGAGTTTTGTGTGTCCCACTATTATTCAGATTCAGTGTAGTTCAGTTTAGTGTAGGAAACCCTGTGCATCCCTGTGTCTACTTGTGTCCATGTGTCTGTGTAACTATGTGTTAGTATTCCTGTGTATGCAACCTATGTGAGTTCAGTTTCTGTTGTGTGTATTTGGGAGAAAGGGGGGTTATGTATCAGAAATTTTTGTGTATATGTGTGTGGAAGTGTAGGGATTTAGGGTATCAGGAACAATATCAGTGAGCCTATCATTAGTGTTTGGTATTGGTTAATTGGTATCATGTATAGTTGGTAAGGTTAGATACCAAATAGGTATTAGGTATTAAGTTACTAGTTAAAATTATCAACTAGTATTAGCTAGATGTTCTTAGTATGGTTAATTAGCTAGTATGAGACTAGTATTGACCAATAGACCTTGGTAAGACCTAGAAGCCTTGCATTTAATTAGTTAATCATGCTCATTCCTTTAATTCATTATTTTGACATTGATTTTCCATAAATAGGTCATTGTAATCCCACTTTGGACATCGATCCTCACTCATTGCTCAGGACCACAGGCGAGTACATTCTCTGACAGTTTTTATTGTTGATTACTTCTATAAATTGTAGTGTATTACATACTTGATTCCGACACTGTGGATACACGGGTTAGCACCCTAGATCCCCATCATGAGGAGTCATGATTGGAATCCATCGTGCTAGTTGGAGGATGGGGAACTATTAGTAGATTATGTGATCATATCCAAATCCTTTACATGCATCATAGCTCACCCCACTTCTCACGTTGGGTGCGGCCTGACCATCTTACATGCATCATAGCTGTTATATATGATTAACCTGACCACTACATGCATCATAGCTAACCATATGGTTAGCCTGACCTACAAGAATCATAGTTAATCATATATAACCAGCCTGATCAAGTCCCAAGCCGATCACATGATAAACTGATAATTCAAACACTTAGCTAGATGTCTATTTTATTCAGATTCACCTGTTCCGGCATTCACTATTTATTGTCTAGCATTCACTATTTATTGTTCATTGCTAGATGCTCTATTGCCTATTTCCATTTTCTCCAGTACTTTACATTTTCAGCATTTATTTTCCATCTTGTATTTCTTACACTGTTTATAGATTTTGTCAATTTAATGAAACTGCTGTTAGTGCTTGTGCTTCGCTCCAATCCTGACTGGATAACATTTTTCAGAGGACCTGGAGGATCTTTGCCCCACTCATTACGGCCCAGGATTAGAGGGTGATTTCACTCCAGAAACCCCAGAGGAGTTGCCTAGTCTAGAGGAAAATTTACCTGGCTGTTCTTAGATTATTTTCTGCATTTATTGTTTTAGACTGAGACTGAGTTGTATTTATTATTTTGTAATTTTGTGAGGTCATTTAGACCCAGGATTTGAGTTGGACTTATTGTGGTTGGTTTTTATAGAACTCTTTTCTATTCTCATCGTGCCATTATTTCTTATAGCTTGTGATTGAGTATATTATAAAACTGTGGATATTTATCATTGTCCTCCGTGCGAAGTTGAGACTATTGTCAGGATATATTATATGTTGAGACCTAGACAGCGTTTTACCGCCGATGCTGCGGCGTAGGCTGGACGTACCCACAACTCATGCCCAAATTTCGGGTGCGGGTCGTGACACGTTTTAGTGGTAGCCCATGCAGGTCGAGTCCTAGATTTGCATTAGAGCGATATCGTAGTGGTGCTCGCTTAGAGAATTACTACGAGCCTGTTTTAGGAAATAGGATTTAGGCCGAGGATATGCTCAATCACAATTAGGAAATTCTGATTCTTATGACATTACTCTTAATGATTTTTCCTTTAGAAATTTTCTGTCCTTCCTTGATGATATCGTATCTATTGCCTTAATTTAATCTTTCGATCTGTCTTCAGGATGCCGCCGAGGAGGTCCCAGAGGCTTGGAGCAGCAGATTCAGAGAAGTCTGCCACCTCTCGCCCTGCCGGACAGACATCCGCAGCACCTCCTACATCTCCAGTACATGTGGGAGTGTCTGCAGCATTCGGGGGTACTCCACCACCTGTTCAGAGGGTCCCCATAGCTACGACGGCACCACCACCTCCACCACCACCAGTTCAGCATCCAGGAGGTGTGCCCGTCGATGGGGCACAGATGTTCGCCTTGATTCAGGGCATGGTCGATACCCAGAGGACGTCGGCAGAGGCCCAGAGAGTGCAGGCTGAGGCACATCAGGCCCAGACAGAGATGATGAGGGTGAACATGGAGAATGCTCATCAAGTGGCCCTCCAGGCTGTGGAGAGAGTTACTCAGCAGCAGCAGCGTCCTGATCAGCACCACCAGAGGCCGGGCACCATTGTGGATTTCAAGAGGATGATGCCTCGGGAATTCAAGGGGACAGAAGGGATACTTTACGCCAATGATTGGCTAGAGGACATCGAGAGGAACTTGTGCTTGGCGCAGCTTCCAGAGGCCCTCCAGATCGAGGCCGCTGGCAGCCAGATGTTCGACATTGCCTTGACGTGGTTTCGCACGGAGCCGAGACTCTTGCGCAGGGGACTCACTTGGGAGGATTTCAAGGAGCTCTTCAAGGAGAAGTTCTTTCCTGATGTTGCCCTGGAAGCTTTGGAGAGTCAGTTCCATGACTTAGCCCAGGGGAGCTCGTCCGTCGATGAGTATGGCACGGAGTTTTCCCGTCTGAGCCGCTTCGCGCCATCGATGATTAGAGATCCGGGGGACAGGGCCCAAAAATTCAGAAAGGGGCTGACAAGGGAGATCAAGTCTCGCACGTCGGGACGTCGCACAGCTACCTACGAGGGCATATTGATGGATGCCCAAGTAGCCGAGGACGACTTGGGCCTCAGGCCCAAGAGGGGACGCGATAGTTCCGGAGGAGCAAACAGTAGTACGGGACCGGGCAAGCGTCCACACTTTCAGCAGCAACAGCAGAGACCCTTTCAGCAGCAGCATCAGGCACCAGCCCGAGGACAGGTCCAGCAGCAGCAACAGAGACAGACTCAGCCCGCCATCCAGTGTGCGTACTGTGGGAAGATGGAACATACTAGAGATATCTGCAGGAAGAGATTGGGCTCATGTCTGTCCTGCGGATCGACGACACACCAGCTGAAGGATTGTCCTACCTTTCGTCCAGGTCAGGGTGGAGCAGCCGCCCAGAGAGGATCAGACAGGGTACCTACCGTACCAGGAGGCCAACAACAGAGGGGACCACTTCCACCACAACATCAGAAGTTCGCCCAGCATCAGCAGCAGAGAGGTGTACCCCAGGGGCGAGCGTACGCCATGGCAGTCGAGGAGATCGAGCCAGCAGGAGACTTGATCACAGGTTCGGTTCTTCTCGATTGTATTCCTGCATTTACCTTATTCGACTCTGGCGCTTCCCATAGTTTTGTGTCTGTATCTTATGCACTTCGACATCATTTAGACACAGAACCATTAGCTAGGACTTGCAAGATCACGACTGGTGGAGGTATTATCCTAGTCCGTGATCACTGCAAGGACCGGAGAGTGTCAGTAGGAGGCCGAGAGTTGAGCGTGAGCTTACTCGTCATGCCACTTCCGGGGTACGATATTGTACTCGGAATGGACTGGTTGAGTAGGCATCATGCTACTATAGATTATTATAGAGGCAGAGTATTATTTAGACCACCAGGAGAGCCGGAGTTTGAGGTCGTCAGAGGAGCAGCAGAACAGAGGAGGAGCATATTTTGCGGAGCCAGGGCGGAAGAAGAGGAGTTGCCACATCCTCTGATAGCGGAGTTCCTGGATGTATTTCCAGAGGAGTTACCAGGCTTGCCGCCAGACAGAGATGTTGAATTCTCTATAGACTTGGTTCCAGGAGCGGAGCCCATTTTACAACATGTCTATAGAGTCAACAACAGCGAGCTGGCAGAACTGAAAAAGCAAGTTGAGGAGCTGCAGGACAAAGGCTTCATCAAATCCAGTTCATCACCATGGGGAGCTCCGGTATTGTTCGTACCGAAGAAGGACGGTACGGTACGCATGTGCATTGATTATAGAGCTTTGAACAATATCACTATCAAGAACAAGTACCCGCTGCCGAGGATAGATGATCTCTTCGATCAGTTGAGCGGGGCGAGGGTGTTTTCAAAGATAGATTTGAGGTCACGCTATCACCAGGTGAAGGTGAAGAAAGAAGACACGCCGAAGACAGCTTTTCGGACCAGATACGGCCAGTTTGAATTCATGGTGATGCCATTTGGTTTAACCAATGCACCGGCAGTATTCATGAACCTGATGAACAAGGTGTTCCACCAGTACATTGACAAGTTCGTGGTGGTGTTCATCGACGATATTCTTGTGTATTCCAAGACCCCGGAGGAGCACGAAGAGCACCTGAGGTTGGTCTTAGAGACTCTCAGGAGGGAGAAGCAGTACGGGAAACTCTCTAAGTGTGAATTCTTTCTTGACAAGGTCGAATTTCTTGGGCATGTGGTATCGGATGACGGAATCTCGGTTAACCTACAGAAGATCGAGGCAGTGGAGTCGTGGGCTACTCCCAGTTCGGTAGCTGAGATCAGGAGTTTTCTCGGGCTAGCAGGATACTACAGGAGGTTTGTACAAGACTTCTCCAAGATTGCAGCGCCGATGACCAGACTGACTAGGAAGGATGTGGATTTTGTCTGGACGGAGGAGTGCCAGGCCGCGTTTGATGAGCTGAAGAAGAGGTTGACGACAGCTCCAATTTTGACGTTGCCAGCAGGGACAGGTGGTTTCACCATCTACAGTGATGCTTCAGGGAAGGGTCTGGGATGTGTTCTTCAGCAGCACAGAAAGGTAATTGCCTATGCTTCCAGGCAGTTACGCCCTCATGAAAAGAACTACCCCACCCACGATTTAGAGTTGGCGGCAGTTATCTTCGCTCTAAAGCTGTGGAAACATTACCTGTACGGATAGCGTGTGGAGATCTTTACAGACCACAAGAGCTTGAAGTACGTATTCACACAGAAGGAGCTGAACATGAGGCAGAGGAGGTGGTTAGAGTTGATGAAGGACTTTGACATCTCATTATAGTACCACCCAGGAAAAGCCAACGTAGTCGCCGATGCCTTGAGCAGGTATCCGATGGCTATGTACTTGACGACAGATAGACATTTGTTGGCTGATTTGGAGAGCTTAGAGATTGAAGTGTTAGTTCCCGGTACTGAGATTCAGATATGGGGATTACAGATACAGTCCAAACTGATAGACAGGATCAGAGCTGCGCAGTACGAGTGTCACGTCCCAGTCCCAAAAATACGTAGGACTAGGACACGTAAGCATGCCAGCCGCATGGATATGGCAACTCCAATATATGGAAACCAAATCCATACGTACGCTGTAATATGAATATAAAATCCACAAGTGGTATAAAATGTAATACAAGTCACAGGGTAAAATCTAAATCTCATCCACCAAAATCATATAGAAATAAATAACCAGTATCTATGAAACTGGATCTCAACAAGAAGTATCTAAGGATGATAGTTGGGTGGAAACAAATCCACTACCAACTCAAATGGAAAAGTAAATACAATATAAGTACAACTCACTCAAACAATATAAGTACCAGCTACCAATCACGGCTCGAAGAGAAGACATCCACGGAGCATCTATATCCTTCCAAATCTGTGCTCCTGCAAATACTCAAGAACAGGTACACCTGGCAGCGGACCAGGTCCTCAGAGGGACGTAACAAGATACAGAAAATACGAGCCAACTTGAATACAGTAAACATGCATATAATTTGAAAATAAATAAGTACGCTGTACAAGACAATCTATATGAATGCAAATAAGGACAACTTTTCGACGTATGGGTAAGGGTAGGCTACTCGATCTACCTCACAACTCACACACCCGTCAATGGACATCAGAAATTGACATACCGCGGGGGTAGCGACCAGCGAGACTCCAGAAATCGACATACCGCGGGAGTAGCGACCAGCGGACACACACGCCCGTAGCGCAAACTATATACTACGGTTTACCAGAGTGGTCAAAAGCCCATACGCCTAATAATTGTCCTCTATGATACTAAGTGCCATGTGTGTGTCAACATATCTAATACATAGTAATGACTGAAAGAAAACTACACATGCAAGAACTATACAGAAAGGAAATAAATAAACAGAAATATATAAATAGCATGCAAAGTACTGTAAACAATTTGGCAAGGTATCTTGCCTGGTAAGAAAGCTGCAAGGTGGACTGTCCAGAAGTCAACGCACAAGATCAAAAGCCATGGCCAGAGAACAAATGTATCCGGATGCTGAAATAAACAACACCAACGTTCCTAAAATAAGCAAAATAGCTAAAAAGCACTTCCCTTTCGTCCAATTTGGACACAGGGGCAAAATGGTAATTTCGGATAAAAGTGGGGTCCACATGTGGCCCACACTGCACCGAAAAGCGTGCCAAGGGTAACAGTCTCTAAATGGGACAAACTATAGGTCAAACAACTCTAAATGTCAATACGAACCCAACGGTATGTCCAAATATGGATTCCGATGAGGCGAACACAAATTTGTCCAAAAAGTCAACTGTAGGGCCCGCCAATTGGCGATTTGGTCAACCATCTCAGAATTGCGTAAAATTTGGGTCACAGGACCAGCGCGTTACCACGAGTCCAGTGACACAAGTTTCGTCGCAATCTGAGATCGTTACAAAGGTTAAAGAGCAGAATATAAGATTATGTATAAAATAAAGATGAAAGTTAAATTGTAATTAATGGATTATTGGAGGGTTAAAGTGAATAATTACTTCAAATGTAAGCCCTTCCATTTCTTCCTGTACGTGCATACATATCATCAACCAAGGTGCTGTGCTATCTAACAAACGTGGGTGGCATGTATATGGAGATGGAAGTTAAATTCGTACCCTTTTTTTTTATTCTCAGACTATTGCTTCTTGGGAACACCATAGAAAATATTGGGATGAGACCGCCTCCTTTTGCTCCCTCCATTTGCTCACGTTAGTGATTCTAATCTTACCATCGTCCAGCTTATTCGGAGGGGAGAAAATGTGAAGGTGACGAGGGAGGAGGGCCCGTTTCATGAGAAAAGCAAGAGAGGTTTGTGCGGCGCTATGTTAGGGTTTTCTTTTCTGCTGCTACATATATATATAGGACTTTATATAACACCATAGTTGATAGGGTTTGGGTGGATCCGGGTCTTATTGGAATGAAGAGGCTTTCTCTCAGCTAGTTTGCTGCAGAGTAAGTCTTAAGTAAAGTAAGTAGTTGTTTATTATTATTAATATTATTATTATTATTAATAGATTTTTATTAAATAATTCTTTTTTTTCTAATCTTTTTTTTTTCTTAATATATATACATATATATATATATATATATTTGTGTATACATATATATTATATATATTCTCATAAGAAAATTTATAGATTAGGGTAATGCACACCATTAGGCTAGCAACTGCTCAAGGGGTCTCCTACATGGAATAAATTCCTAAAAATTCCTGATGGTCCCACAAGTCCTCTAAGTGCCCGAACACCTAACATAAAAATTATTAAAAATCTATTTCTCCTATTTATCCCTAATTACTACAATTTAATTAATAATTCATAAATAAAGGGTATATACGATTTTCTAGGAAGGGGGTTTTACATTCTACCCAACTTATAAAAATTTCGTCCTCGAAATTAAAATTAAGCCACGATAGAATGTCAAAAATGGTATAAGATTTGCATCGTTTAAAATGCAAGGCTAGGTTTAAAGGGTTGGCGATGTTGCGCATTGCACATCCCGAAAATCATGGGAAAAATCCACATGAGCGAAAAATAGGTTTCTTTATGTGTCATGTCCAATGGTGTGGACACATAAATGCTCTTTTGCATAAAAGCTTCCAACAATTGAAAAATTGCACAAGGATGAGAATTGGATGATGGGCATGTCTAGGATAAGGGTGTAGAATTTGTAGGAAGGCAGTGGCTAGTGTAGTGCTCCAATTATCGGAGCACGATGAGGGGCACTAAGTGATACAATATTGCAAATTTAAATAAAATACTTTGTTCTACTTCTAACTGGATTCAAACTAACCTTAGTCTCACTAACTCGGCCAAGTATGTCAATTTTTTTTTTTTTTTTTTTGGGTGAGGGGTTCACAATCTGCCGAACTTAAAATTTTCCATCAAACACCTAAGGCCATACATCTAGAAAAACTATTGATCAAATTATTTAATCATGATTTTTAATCCTCAAAGGTTTAACACCAAACATATCACCTATGATATGCCCTTAACCAATTATAAAAGAGAGTCACTAAGTCATGTGTTTAGCCTTATGGGGTATAGCTAGTACTATCAGTGTCAACTTATACCAGCACGAGGTTTCGTCTTTCCGAAATAGGGGAAGACGGAGAGAAATAATAAAGAACTCAAGGTATAGGTGACAGAATACAAGTACGAGGTTCAAAGAGATTAAAGAATCGAAAAGAGAGTTGTCAGGACAGTTGTGGATTAAAATCCTATTTTTTGGTAATTTTCTATTTACATGCTCGTATCAGTACAATTATGTAACCGATACGATATGTCAGACATATCTAGGGGCAAGTATATCTGTCTACTACCATATATCTCAATCCACGTAAAGTAGTCATGCGAATAGCGAACCAAGTGCACTAAGGTTAGCTAGACCTTAATACACCGATTCTGATTAGACAATTGTATCATTGTGTGCACCCAATAATACATATGCCATGAGCAAGCTCGATGAAAGAATAAGCTTGCAAAAACTAGGCTATAATAGCAGCATAAATCAAGGTAGTACAACAAACATAAATACACTGGATTATGATGAAAGAGGGTACAAATTAATTCAAGTTCGCAGAAGCAAAACAACATAAGCAATAATAATAAAAGACTCTACAATCTCTACAGTTATCATACTAATTCTTTGTCTAGGTCGATATTGACAAAGCAGGGGTATGGCTTCTAAGCTCTACAGTCTGAAAAAAAATAATGTCGTCCTAAGCTAACATACAGTTAAATGTCATTCATTCACACTTCAATAATAAGGCAAAAGACTATGTGATACTATGTTGTGAGGTATACTACCCAACTTATAACAATAAAATAGTACTGTAATTGTCTTAAGGATACCGTAGAAATTCTTGTTAAGGTTTACGAGAAGGGTCTTGGTACTTTATTGGGGTATCCTCTTCTATTACATAGGTCATGGTCATCTTACCTCTTAGTCATAGTGCTTATAGAACAAGTGTCAATAGGAAAGATAGAAAGGTTACTAGCCCTCAAGTGAGAGAGGAGATCACTTATGTGGAGATATGGGTTCAATTACGTGATTAAAACTAAGTTGTAACCATAAAATTATAATCTAAATGAACAGCTCAACTATCAAATTCTTGCTACTAAGCACATAATTTCAAAATTCAAGATTACAACTATAATTCTAGGAAACTATATATCATATCATAAAAGAATTCATTTGGCCTACAATCAGAAGTGTCAGAGGGCACGAGTTGAAAGATGAAGAATAGAAGAACATGATTAGTCGTCGCACAAATAGCGAGTGCTAGGGTTTTAGGGAAACAAATATATGAAATAAAATAGAGAGGCTATAGATAATGTCAAGGTTTCCTAAGGGGAGATGCTACGCTACTCTCTGTGTTTACGGTATGTTCAAGAAACTACTATATTCAATGCTCTTGGCTTCCTAAAGTGTTGTCTACTAATAATACGACAATGATCTAAGTTTATAGTTATAATATTATCTAACTATGAAGGTTAGTTCAGTCCAAATATTGAGTTTTGGTTTCCTATTGGTTCCTCAATACTAGGGTCAACAATATGGTCAAACTTCTAACTAACTCTAGTAGTGTCTATACTACTCTCAAGTCTTCTTAATACATAAAGGGGTAATGATAAACCAATCTATAGATAAGGAATTCTACGGTTCACTTAATTGTTCTAAACTTAGTGGGGTGTCTATATTCTCGTTGTATTCTTAATAGGTGTGCTACTCTAATTATCATCCTAATAACAGAGGTTCCAATATTCTAGTAGAAGGCTATACTCAAGAACTGTTAGGGGAGTACAGGAATCAAGCAGGATGCAAATGTTCAAAATAGAACATATAGGAGAAAGATAAATCATAGTCAATTGTGGATGAGATCCTATACTCTAGTCCTAGGTGCAGGCTTGTTCGGTACAATAACGTAACCGAGACAATATGCTCTTGACCTGCATGGGCCACCACAAAAACATGTCATGCCCCAGTCCCAAAAATACGTAGGACTAGGACACGTAAGCATGCCAGCCGCATGGATATGGCAACTCCAATATATGGAAACCAAATCCATACGTACGCTGTAATATGAATATAAAATCCACAAGTGGTATAAAATGTAATACAAGTCACAGGGTAAAATCTAAATCTCATCCACCAAAATCATATAGAAATAAATAACCAGTATCTATGAAACTGGATCTCAACAAGAAGTATCTAAGGATGATAGTTGAGTGGAAACAAATCCACTACCAACTCAAATGGAAAAGTAAATACAATATAAGTACAACTCACTCAAACAATATAAGTACCAGCTACCAATCACGGCTCGAAGAGAAGACATCCACGGAGCATCTATATCCTTCCAAATCTGTGCTCCTGCAAATACTCAAGAACAGGTACACCTGGCAGCGGACCAGGTCCTCAGAGGGACGTAACAAGATACAGAAAATACGAGCCAACTTGAATACAGTAAACATGCATATAATTTGAAAATAAATAAGTATGCTGTACAAGAGAATCTATATGAATACAAATGAGGACAACTTTTCGACGTATGGGCAAGGGTAGGCTACTCGATCTACCTCACAACTCACACACCCGTCAATGGACATCAGAAATCGACATACCGCGGGGGTAGCGACCAGCGAGACTCCAGAAATTGACATACCGCGGGGGTAGCGACCAGCGGACACACACGCCCGTAGCGCGAACTATATACTACGGTTTACCAGAGTGGTCAAAAGCCCATACGCCTAATAATTGTCCTCTATGATACTAAGTGCCATGTGTGTGTCAACATATCTAATACATAGTAATGACTGAAAGAAAACTATATATGCAAGAACTATACAGAAAGGAAATAAATAAACAGAAATATATAAATAGCATGCAAAGTACTGTAAACAATTTGGCAAGGTATCTTGCCTGGTAAGAAAGCTGCAAGGTGGACTGTCCAGAAGTCAACGCACAAGATCAAAAGCTATGGCCAGAGAACAAATGTATCCGGATGCTGAAATAAACAACACCAACATTCCCAAAATAAGCAAAATAGCTAAAAAGCACTTTCCTTTCATCCAATTTGGACACAGGGGCAAAATGGTAATTTCGGATAAAAGTGGGGTCCACATGTGACCCACTTTGCACCGAAAAGCGTGCCAAGGGTAACAGTCTCTAAATGGGACAAACTATAGGTCAAACAACTCTAAATGTCAATACGAACCCAACGGTATATCCAAATGTGGATTCCGATGAGCCGAACACAAATTTGTCCAAAAAGTCAACTGTGGGGCCCGCCAATTGGCGATTTGGTCAACCATCTCAGAATTGCGTAAAATTTGGGTCACAGGACCAGCGCGTTACCACGAGTCCAGTGACGCAAGTTTCGTCGCAATCTGAGATCGTTACAAAGGTTAAAGAGCAGAATATAAGATTATGTATAAAATAAAGATGAAAGTTAAATTGTAATTAATGGATTATTGGAGGGTTAAAGTGAATAATTACTTCAAATGTTAGCCCTTCCATTTCTTCCTGTACGTGCATACATATCATCAACCAAGGTGCTGTGCTATCTAACAAACGTGGGTGGCATGTATATGGAGATGGAAGTTAAATTCATACCCTTTTTTTTTTATTCTCAGACTATTGCTTCTTGGGAACACCATAGAAAATATTGGGATAAGACCGCCTCCTTTTGCTCCCTCCATTTGCTCACGTTAGTGATTCTAATCTTACCATCGTCCAGCTTATTCGGAGGGGAGAAAATGTGAAGGTGACGAGGGAGGAGGGCCCGTTTCATGAGAAAAGCAAGAGAGGTTTGTGCGGCGCTATGTTAGGGTTTTCTTTTCTGCTGCTACATATATATATAGGACTTTATATAACACCATAGTTGATAGGGTTTGGGTGGATCCGGGTCTTATTGGAATGAAGGGGCTTTCTCTCAGCTAGTTTGCTGCAGAGTAAGTCTTAAGTAAAGTAAGTAGTTGTTTATTATTATTAATATTATTATTATTATTAATAGATTTTTATTAAATAATTCTTTTTTTCTAATCTTTTTTTTTCTTAATATATATACATATATATATATATATATATATTTGTGTATACATATATATTATATATATTCTCATAAGAAAATTTATAGATTAGGGTAATGCACACCATTAGGCTAGCAACTGCTCAAGGGGTCTCCTACATGGAATAAATTCCTAAAAATTCCTGATGGTCCCACAAGTCCTCTAAGTGTCCGAACACCTAACATAAAAATTATTAAAAATCTATTTCTCCTATTTAGCCCTAATTACTACAATTTAATTAATAATTCATAAATAAAGGGTATATACGATTTTCTAGGAAGGGGGTTTTACAACGAGGATGAGGCTCTGAGGAGTATCAGGGCACAGGTTCAGATAGGGTTGTCGGACGACTTTACTATCGCAGAGGATGGCTCCTTACGACATGGCACGAGGATGTGTGTGCCGAGCGGAGAGTTGCGCGAGGAGGTTTTGCAGGAGGCACACCGCTCTCAGTACTCGATGCATCCCGGTGCCAACAAGATGTATCGAGACTTAAGGGAGCACGTATGGTGGTATGGAATGAAGCGCGAGGTAGCACGCTTCGTATCCCGGTGTCTAGTGTGCCAGCAGGTAAAGGCAGACCGGCAGAGGCCGGGTGGGTTGCTTCAATCTTTACCGATTCCGGAATAGAAATGGGAGCACGTGACCATGGATTTCGTTTCAGGGCTTCCACGTTCTCCAGGAGGGAAGGACGCGATTTGGGTCATCGTGGACAGGTTGACCAAATCAGCCCATTTCTTACCTTTCAAGGTGGGCACGTCGACAGAGAGGCTAGCAGAGATGTACGTGCGACAGATCATTAGACTTCA
This sequence comes from Iris macrosiphon, assembly GCA_036927795.1. Classification (NCBI taxonomy): domain Eukaryota; kingdom Viridiplantae; phylum Streptophyta; class Magnoliopsida; order Asparagales; family Iridaceae; genus Iris; species Iris macrosiphon. The sequence goes on along the minus strand of JAYESA010000017.1, from coordinate 39,971,141 downwards.
TGGAGTTCCTGTAAGCATCATCTCGGATCGGGATAGCCATTTCACTTTCCACTTCTGGAGGAGTCTGCAGGCTAGCTTGGGCACTCAGCTCAAGTTTAGTACCGCATATCACCCCCAGACAGACGGGCAGTCTGAACGGACTATTCAGACTCTCGAGGATATGCTACGCACTTGCGTTCTAGATCTCGGAGGTTCTTGGGAGGATCATCTGCACCTGGTAGAGTTCGCTTACAACAATAGCTACCAGACCAGCATCGAGATATCACCATTTGAGACTCTTTATGGACGGAGGTATCGTACACCGTTATCTTGGGACGACGTTGGAGAGAGAGCCTTGCTAGGACCAGAAATGGTCGTGGATGCAGCAGAAAAGGTGAAACTCATCAGAGACAGACTGCGAGTGGCGCAGGACAGACAGCGGTATTGGGCCGACAGCCACCGTAGACCCCTTGAGTTTCAGGTATAGATTGTTGTTTTTCTGGCTTGTGTTTGTTTGTTTAGACTGCGTGTTGAGACTGTTTTGTTTTAGGTTGGCGATCTAGTATTCCTACGGATTTCTCTGACGCGTGGAAAGATTCATTTTGATGGAGGCGGAAAGCTTAGCCCACGCTACATCGGACCCTTCGTTATTCTTGCAAGGGTAGGTGCAGTGGCCTATAGACTAGACTTGCCGCCTGTATTAGAGGGAGTGCATGATGTGTTCCACGTGTCGCAGTTGAGACGGTACGTGGCAGACCCTAGTCACGTACTTGATCACTCGGAGATTGGGGTTGGTCCGACGCTCAGCTACCCTGAGCATCCCGTAGAGATCTTGGACCGCAGAGAGAAGGTGTTGCGAAACCAAACTATTCCTTTGGTTCGGGTTGCATGGAGGCATCACTCTCCAGGGGAGTCGACCTGGGAGAGAGAGGACGAAATGCGCGAGCAATACCCATATCTCTTCTAGACTTGAGGTATTTCCTTTTCTGATTTCATTCTTGTACTAGTTAAGTCTAATTTCGAGGACGAAATTTCTTTTAGGAGGGTAGACTTATCACTACCACATTTTCAGATAAGGGCATTTGTGTAATTTCACTATTTGGAATAATTATGAATTTAATTAATCTGCTGAGTTTTTTTTACTATTTATATATTGTTAGTGATATTGGTTTTAGGTCAAACCCTAGAACTCATTAGGACAAACCCTAATGACTAAACCCTAATTTGAAGACCAATTCTAGAGAAGTCCTAGAATTCTAATTTTTGGGTGGAACCTCAAACCCTAAATTGACTAAACCCTAGTTAATTAGGTTCTACATGACCTAACATAGGGGGTTAACCTAAAACTATGCTTATGAAGCCCTAACCTAGTTTATTATAAAAGGGAACCCATTCCTTCATGAAGAAAAACCAAAAACCTAGCCTCCATCAAGAAAACCATCTTTTCCCCACCACAAATTCGGAATTAAAAACCCTAGGATTCCATTTTCCTCCTCCAAAGCACAGGAAAGCAAGGGGTTGGATCAAGAAGCCTTGGAGAAGAAGAACCCCCATTGAAGAAGCCATCTCCCTAGGTAAAACCCTATTTTTATTCATTTAATTTCTGTTTTCTGATGTTAATGTCATTAGAAAACCACCCTTTCTGTGTAGTTTCGATTTTAGGGTTCGAACTAGGGTTTAAGTGTCCCCAACATTTGTTTTCTCCAATTTTCGTGAACCCTAACCCTAGGTATTTGTATGTAGACTGATTTCATCTCCAACGTGTAGTTGGATCTCGATTTTTAGGGTTTAATTTGGGGACATTCACTGTACAGTAGGATTTGGGGGAAGCCAGTGTGCAGTCGGGTATTTGTGTGTTGGTGTTCTTGACCAATATGAGTTTGGTGCTCGTGTCTCAGTGTATCGGACACGGTGGGGAGTTTTGTGTATCCCAGTATTATTCAGATTCAGTGTAGTTCAGTTTAGTGTAGGAAACCCTGTGCATCCCTGTGTCTACTTGTGTCCATGTGTCTGTGTAACTATGTGTTAGTATTCCTGTGTATGCAACCTATGTGAGTTCAGTTTCTGTTGTGTGTATTTGGGAGAAAGGGGGGTTATGTATCAGAAATTTTTGTGTATATGTGTGTGGAAGTGTAGGGATTTAGGGTATCAGGAACAATATCAGTGAGCCTATCATTAGTGTTTGGTATTGGTTAATTGGTATCATGTATAGTTGGTAAGGTTAGATACCAAATAGGTATTAGGTATTAAGTTACTAGTTAAAATTATCAACTAGTATTAGCTAGATGTTCTTAGTATGGTTAATTAGCTAGTATGAGACTAGTATTGACCAATAGACCTTGGTAAGACCTAGAAGCCTTGCATTTAATTAGTTAATCATGCTCATTCCTTTAATTCATTATTTTGACATTGATTTTCCATAAATAGGTCATTGTAATCCCACTTTGGACATCGATCCTCACTCATTGCTCAGGACCACAGGCGAGTACATTCTCTGACAGTTTTTATTGTTGATTACTTCTATAAATTGTAGTGTATTACATACTTGATTCCGACACTGTGGATACACGGGTTAGCACCCTAGATCCCCATCATGAGGAGTCGTGATTGGAATCCATCGTGCTAGCTGGGGGATGGGGAACTATTAGTAGATTATGTGATCATATCCAAATCCTTTACATGCATCATAGCTCACCCCACTTCTCACGTTGGGTGCGGCCTGACCATCTTACATGCATCATAGCTGTTATATATGATTAACCTGACCACTACATGCATCATAGCTAACCATATGGTTAGCCTGACCTACAAGAATTATAGTTAATCATATATAACCAGCCTGATCAAGTCCCAAGCCGATCACATGATAAACTGATAATTCAAACACTTAGCTAGATGTCTATTTTATTCAGATTCACCTGTTCCGGCATTCACTATTTATTGTCTAGCATTCACTATTTATTGTTCATTGCTAGATGCTCTATTGCCTATTTTTATTTTCTCCAGTACTTTACATTTCCAGCATTTATTTTCCATCTTGTATTTCTTACACTGTTTATAGATTTTGTCAATTTAATGAAACTGCTGTTAGTGCTTGTGCTTCGCTCCAATCCTGACTGGATAACATTTTTCAGAGGACCTGGAGGATCTTTGCCCCACTCATTACGGCCCAGGATTAGAGGGTGATTTCACTCCAGAAACCCCAGAGGAGTTGCCTAGTCTAGAGGAAAATTTACCTGGTTGTTCTTAGATTATTTTCTGCATTTATTGTTTTAGACTGAGACTGAGTTGTATTTATTATTTTGTGATTTTGTGAGGTCATTTAGACCCAGGATTTGAGTTAGACTTATTGTGGTTGGTTTTTATAGAACTCTTTTCTATTCTCATCGTGCCATTATTTCTTATAGCTTGTGATTGAGTATATTATAGAACTGTGGATATTTATCATTGTCCTCCGTGCGGAGTTGAGACTATTGTCAGGATATATTATATGGTGAGACCTAGAAAGCGTTCTACCGCCGATGCTGCGGCGTAGGCTGGACGTACCCACGACTCATGCCCAAATTTCGGGTGCGGGTCGTGACACCCACGATTCGAAATTTCGTCAACGTTCTCAGAATCAAACCAAACTTGGGTCACAAGACCAGCGTAACGCTATGAATCCGATGGCGCAAGTTTTGTTACGAAATGACAAGCATACACGAAATTATGACGAGTGTCAGAACATGCCCGATATGTGGCTTTTCGGCGGATATCTGTTAATTTTGAAGTGCACGCATATCCAAATCAACTTCTGCAAAATCTCACATGTCCACATTGACGATACGTATCTTTTGATGCAATTTTCACATGACGAAGTCGCCTCGTTTAGTGGGACGCACCCCGTTTTGGGAAATTTTTGGTTTTAAAAACCAAGTTTTTGGTCAATTTTAACCACGAATAAAATACAGCATACAATAAATTAAAATAAACTAATTAAAGGAATTAAAACTTGGTTATGTTGTTTAAATTACTGTTCAAGTGAAATTTAAAAATATTAAATAACTTGGGAGAAAAATGGCCATGAACATGGGGCTTTGGAACAGTTTTCTGAACCATAAATTGGGTTATTATTTCTTGTTTTACGTCGCGATTTGCGACCGACACAGGATACGATAACCCGAACTAATTATACATGGTTCTAGAGGGTCATACTGTGAACACAATGCAACATGCCGTTCGAGAATTGATACAACGTGGATAAAGATAACTCACTGTAAACAGAGGGGTTTGGCTGTGGTGTGCTGCACGTGGACGGTGGCGGTGGTGCTCGATCGTCGGCGGCGGGTAGCTGCAGCTACTGAGGTGGTGGTCAGAGTCGTGGTGGTCGTCGGCATGGGTCGTCATCCCCGGGGTAGCCGGAGTCGTCGAGGTCACGGCGGAGTCGTCGTCGGCTGGGTCATCGTAGTGGTGACTGGAGTCTTCGTCGAAGTGGTGATGGCGGTGGTGGGGGTTCAGCTCATGGGGTTCTTATAGGGGCGAGTTTCTGCGGTTTCGAGGAGGTGAAAGGAGGGGTCGCCGCGGTTGAGGGGAGGCGAACGGAGGAGTAGGCCGTCGGCTATTGTAACGGTCGGGGGAATTTAAAAATTTTCAGTTACTGTTGAAGATGGGTTAGCGGGTCGGGTTCGAGTTATGGGTTCGGGTAGGATCCAAATCCATTAAGGTTGGGTTGGTTGGGTTCAGTTTGGTTCGGTTCAAGTTATTTCGGTCTGGTTTAGTCTGATTTATTTAAAAACGATATTTTTAGCTATTTAAAAATAGTTTTTGAGCCCAATAAATTCCAAAAAAATTACACAATAACCTATTATTAATTATACACTCAAAAATATAATTTTTATAATATTTTATTATTTATTTTAATTCACAAAAATATTAATCCCTAAAGAACATTAAATTTAAATAATTAAAAATAACAGAAAAATCCTAAAATTTTATAAAAAATCTGGGTGTTTACAATCTACCCACCTTAAAAGAATTGCGTCCTCGCAATTAAGAAAAAAAAACATAACTGGTCAAAAGAGATGACGCGATTGCAAGACATGTTTGTTGAAGCACGACACAAAGGATAAAGAACCATGAACAAGGAGAAATCGAGAGGAAGGGTGAGGGTTTTGTTCAAGCAGAACATGTAAGGAAGGAATAAAAATATTTTTTGAGGCAATGAGAGATAAGTAACTCAAGAGTAAAGGAACCTGATTAGAACGAAGATGAACTACAGCTTAGAAAAACTTGGGTACCAGTTACTAATCTAGACTAACAAGTTCATGCTAACATAATACTAGGCTTAGGCTAGGAAATGGAACTAACAGGCACGTGCTAAAGTATTACTAGGAATATATAGCTATGATAAAACTTAAATCTTACTCATATTCACTACTCCACAAGTCTGTGCCTCCTCTACTGTCATCGCAAAAGCCTGTCCATGTCCCTGTGGTGGTGCCATCTGCTATTGCTGGGCCTGTTGGAAGAGTGTTGTCTGCGATGCCAAGGGTGGCCTCAGCTGATATCCTTCCGGTGCTGGTAAAGCTTATCGGTTAACCATCGGTGTTTCTCTTCGATGCTCCGTGCAATTTCTGGCTGAATGTTGGCTTGATCCATAAACCAAGCATAATCCCAATCTACGTCGGCATTCCTTCTCAATATGGCCTACCTTGCCACAGTAGTAACAAGTAGGAAGACTAGTGCTAGTGGTGTAAATGCTCTCGGTGATGGATTCATCTGTGGTCGCTTTGCAGGTCCTCTCTGTTGCGCTCGGTCTGGTGCTAGTGCATGCAACGGCTTCTGGCTGGACTCTCTCCTGATGACGTGTTCCATGCGTCGGGCTGCAGTAAGGACGTCTGTATAAGAAATAGGTGTGACAGAGCCAATCTATCTTTGTAGCTCAAAGTTTAGTTCGTCAAAGAATTTCTTCGCCCGACATTGCTGGGCCTCTTGATGAACCTGCTGTTGGGCTTGCATCATTGCGTAAAATATTTGGAACATCTGTTGTCCGTCCATAGGCCGTCTGTCACCCGTGCTTTCAGTCACGAATTAATCGAAGACATGAGCAGACACTGGAGGATACTCACACATATAATCGAAGTTGTCCACATGCCTACTAATTTTTGGATTATCACAAATTATAAAATGGATACTCATTAACCACGATATGGATAATCACGTATCATAACTCGAATACTCACGCATCAATATGATTTATTATTTGATGAACATATATATCCATCTTTGCATCCATTTGGATAATATACTTGAACAATGTCTATTCATCTTTGCAGAACTATCTAGAAATAGATCTGAATTACTGCATGTGTCATCGTTCATGGATGTACAACCGTCATCCTGATGACATATATGGTGTGCGGGATAATTTCATACAGGGGTAAAACAGTTCCTACAGTTTGCAAAGATGTTCCCTCAGTACATGGACGACACCAAAATTAAGTGTCCGTGTGTGAGATATCGCAACTTAAAATATCACTCAAAAGTGGATGTGATATATCATTTGTACTCGAAGGATTTTATGCCGAATTACTATCAGTGGATCTCACACGAAAAACTTGTGTCTTTAGCATCGGAGTCGGAGCCTTATATGAAGTCGTATATGGATGTCTACGACAACGCTGATTACGACAACGGGTGCCTGAACATGGTTTTTGACGCTGTCGGACCTAGTTTTGATCCATTTAGAACTATGTGAGAGGGCGACTCTAGTGTACCTATAGAGGGAGGGGATGGTACTTCCTCACAACCATCTACAGCTCCATCGGCGGACAAGCTCTGGATGACCGTCGTTGGTTGTCATGACCCGCACCCGGAAATTCGGGCACGAGTGCGTGGGTACGTCCAGCCTACGCCGCAGTGTCGACGGTAGTACGCTGTCTAGGTCATTTTCTGGGATCAATAAACATCTATCTCATCCACAATAATAAACATGCAAGGATAATCACAGGAATAAGAATGTTAAGATTTTATAAATTAATCTGTGTCAACCAAATCCACAGTTAATACAATGCCAGAAGATAAATCGGGGACAAACCCGATTATATGCTGAAAGGAAATAAATAAGCAGCTACCGCTAACTACTCTGTAGAAGTAGCCTCCTGGATAGGAACAGGCTCCTCAGATGTGTCACCTGCTAACTCACAGTGGCCAATATAGGTAGGGCAAGGTCCTCATCATCGCCTAAATCAACGGATCCAGTCAGGAAAGGAGCAAGGTACACAATACACATCAAGATTAAACTAGATATTTATGACAATTAGATTGAGTATCATATTGAGAAAATTGCATAAACGAACATTAATATCTCAGAGTTAATGCTAGAAACAGGAATATGAGAAAGCAGGAAATAAATGAGACAGGAAATAAAACTACAACAGTCAGCAAGAACTGTAACAAGATCCAGGAACTATCTGCGTGAACTTGTGTTTGTTTTAGAATACATAGTTGGCATGTAGGGGTTTATAAGGCTAATCCGGCCCTCATAGACGGCTATTCAACAGGGAAAATCGAGATCCGGCTGATGGACAGTCGTGTACCAACAGCTATTAAACAGGGCAGGGGATAGGTAAACTATATGCCTTCTAGTATTCTCCCACCCGACATAAAAAATAAGACATGAACTCCAATATTCAAGACATGAAATCCAGTGTTCCAGTACTACGTGTAATCATCAATGGTACTGGTAGAGCAAGGAATTTAATTATTACAATATAAAGATTAAACTTGAAGTGCAGGTACTTGCCTGTTGTTTGGATCTGATTAATATTGGCTCTTGGGAGAAATTTCTAGAGATGAGTCCAAAAGCTGAAATAGACATTACCATCACGCTCAGAAGATGTCAAATAGCTAGAAACGCCTGTCCTTGGGTCCAATTTGGAGACAAGGGCAAAAACGGCAGTTTCGGGTCAAAACGGGGTCCGCCGGTGGGCCCGCTTTGCACCGAAAAACGTATCCGGGTCAAAGGTCTCCAAATTCACCAAACTTAGTGTCAGCAGGTCAGGAACGCTGATACGAACCCAACGGAACTTCCAGATTTGGATTTCGATGAGCCGAACACAAAATCGCCCGTCGAGCGGGGCCTGTGGGGCCCACGACACGCGATTTTGTCAACATTCTCAGAATCGAACCAAACTTGACCCACAGGACCAGCGTATCGCTACGAGTCTGATGGCACAAGTTTCGTCTCGATCTGACGAGTGTACAAGAAGTTAGGGCGAATTGCAGAAAAGTCGGATACGGGGCGATGTCCGCGGATACGCGTTGATTCTGGTGTGCACGCACACCCGAATCAGCTTCCACGAAATCTCACACGTCCGTATCGACAACGCGCACGTATCTGTGAAGACCGCACGCGACCAAGTCGTCCCGTTTGGCGGGGCGCACTCAGTTCCGGGGTGAAACAGGGTCTGGTTTTTCCTTTTTTGGATCGCGGTGTGCGATCACCACAGGACGCGATGCCCCGAGCGGTTTGTCCGGGCACCGAGAGGGTCATACAGGCTTCACAACGCAATTTACGGAATTGAAAACAGAGCTACGAGGCGAAAGTTACACGTACCTGAACAGGGTTTCGCAAACTGGGTTTTTCGTGTCCTCGCGTGTCGACACAAAGCACTAGCTGTGTCCTGTGTCGTATCCGTGCTAGGGTTTCTGCTGTGGCGGACACGGCGGAGGTGGCCAGGGACGGTGGAGCTCCGGGGATGTCGGGCAGAGGCGGGGAGGCTGCTGCGGGTCTCCGGCGAGGGGGAAACGGCTAGGCGAAGGAAGGAGGAGGGAGTCTAGGGTTCAGTTGAGGGCGAGGGGGAGCTCGGCTGGCTAGGGTGGTCGGAGCGGCTGAGGGGAAAAGAGGAAAGAGGGAAAGGAGGAGGAGAGGGGCTGCGGGTGCGGCGGAGCTGGGCGGGAAGCGGTGGTGACGGCGAGCGGAGGAGCGGCGGTTCGTGGTCGGGGTGGCCGGAGGAGAGGGCTGGGGTGCGGGTTTTAAATAGGGGAAGGTCGAGCGGGGGTCAACCGGGTTAGGCGGAGGGAGGGGGGCGTTGTGCCGGAAATGGCGGAGCGGCCAGGCGACGTAGGGCGTGGGCTCGCCGGAAAATGCGCGGGGACGGAGACTGGGTCAGGGGGGAGAGAAGGCCGGGTTTCGGGTGCGGGTCGGGTGCGGGTGGACCCGACCCGACCCGTTAAGGGGGGGCTGGGCCGGTTGGGTTTGGGCCGTTGGGCTGGGCCGTTTGGGCCGGGTTAATTAAATGAATAATAATAATAATAATAATAATTAATAATTAATAATTAATTAATTAAATAAATAAATAGTTTTTAGGCATTTAAAAATAGGTCTGAGGTCCAATAAATCCCAGAAAAATTATCCTAAGTCCAGTTTTCCATTTTACACCCAAAAATATTATTTCTATGATATTTTAATATTATTTATTAATAATTAAAAATTATTTAATAATTAGGATCCCTGATTTTAATTACCGAAAATTCCCGGAAAATTCTAGAAAATTGCGAAAAATCCCAATTTAAAATTCTTGCAAAAATCTGGGGGTTTACAATCTACCCAACTTATAAAAATTTCGTCCTCGAAATTTAAAATTAAGCCATAATCTGTTAACCCTTCATGTACATAGGGCAAGTCGATCGCCATCTCTTTGCGATAATTAAAAGCCTAATCATATCCCCTGCAATCACTTCAAAGTTTAAGACGACTACTCGTTCCAATCAAGAATTCAACCTATGGTTATTACTTCTTACTTACTCAAATTACCCACAGGCAGATTTTAGATTAAGTCCATATAGCATTTTCAAGATTTGCACATGACTTTGCCTCTGATTATCATAAATTCCTCTAGAAGTGATTCGAGTCCAACAGTATTCCTATTCACAATTGTATGCTTCAACTCTTTAAATTCCATTCACATCCTCAATATTCTAACTAGGTAGTCCAACCCTCAAATTTTAATTCTTAAATCAAATCATCAAATTTAAAAAATAATTTAAGTGTAGTCCACTACTGTTCAAGTCTGAATCATATATCCCCTAAATTCAATTTGGCGATTTTACTTTCATTTATTCAAGATTTAAATCATGTATCCAAGATACAACTTATTGGGTCCTCGATATCAACTCATTAATCATTTAGTCACTCCTTTAAATTTTCAAATTTAGAATGGCTTGCTTCTTCCAATCTAACCTTACTCGGTCACAATCCAAAGGATATTCCTCTCGAGTTGACAAAGGCATCGCTACCCAACTTTAGAATTTACCTATTCATCACAAAAGACTATATACCTTAAGAAAATATTTCTTAGTATGGTTACTCATGTCATTCAATCCTCGAACTTCAACGCCGATCATATCACATATAATATGTCCTCAATTACGAAAGTTTAATCCTCAAGTATGTGATCGGCCTATGTGGCATATCTAGTACTATCTATGTACTAACTTATACCAGGCACGAGATTTTGTCTTTCCGAAATAAGGGAAGACGAAGATCAATAATAAAGAGTTCAAGGGTGGGGTGATAGAAAAGAAATATCGGGGTCAAGGCATTTTAAAGTATTCAGGTGGGAATTGTCAAGCGATTGCGGATTGAATCCTATCTCGGTAATTCCTATTCACATGCTCGCATTAATACAGTTATGTAATCAATACGATATGTTCAGAGATGTCTAGGGCAAGTATACTAGTCAACTGTATATCTTAATCCACGTAAAGTAGTGTGAAGGGCGAATCAAAATGCACTAAGGTTGATCAGACCGTAATACACTGATTCTGAATAGACAATTGTATTAGTGTGTCGATCCACTAATACATATGTCATGAACAAGCTTGATAAAAGATAAGCTTGCCAAAACTAGGCTATAAAATAGCAGCATAAGTCAAGTACAGCAAAATTAAGTGCGCTAGATGGTGATGAAAGGAGGTACAAAATTATTTAAGTTCACAAAATAACACGTAATAAGCACAATAACAACAGACTTCTACAATCTCTACGGTTATTAAATATAAAGGCATGCCAGGTTATTAGCAAGTTCAAAATTACTAGGTTGGGGCTGAGGTCACGAACCAACAGGCACGAAAACAATACTAGAAAATGGCATCTACGAGTCACTTACGCGCATTAGCTGCTCTAAGAGTCTGCACGTTCTCCACGGTCATCGCGTAAGCTTGTCCGTGTTCTTGAGGTGGTGCCCTCTGCTGCGCTGCTGGGCCTGGCCTGAACTGAAACTTTTTGTGCAGTGGTGCGTCTTTGAGCAACAGGACAGTCCTTCACTTGATGTGCTGCTGATCCACAGTATAGACATGTACCTAGCCTCTTTCTACAATCCTGCCAAATGTGACCTTGTTTTCGACAATAGCCACAAGTGGGAGCTTGTTGGTTCTGCCCTTGAGTTGGATTCATCTGTGGTCGCTTTGCAGCTCTTTCCTGTTGTGCTTGGTCTGGTGCTGGCGCATACGGCCGCTTCTGGTTGGACTTGATCCTTGTGCTGCACTCCACAGGTCGCGCTGCAGTAAGAACATCCTCGTCGAAGGTAATTGCATTTGAACTGCTTGGCTTCCGTGACTTCGAGCTAAATCTGTCGATAAAGTTCTCTGCTTGGTTTTGCTTAGCTTCTTGTTGAACCTTCTGATAGGCTTGCATCATTACGTAGAACATGCAGAACATCTGCTGTTCGTCCATAGGCGGTCCTGGAGGGAAGGAAGGCGTCGGTGGAATAGGCTGTGTCGAGGGTGAAACGCCATCTTGATGGATTATTGAGGCAGGCTGACTTACTTGACTGCCTCGTGATGTTTGGACGACTGGCATCACATTGTCTTCTTGGGTAACCACAACGGCTTGTGGTGTTTCTGCATGAGCCTCGTTGCTGGCTGGTAGGTCCATTTCCCTGCATTCAAAATAACCGATAAGAGGCGCACAGAAATCAAAGCAGGATGCAAGTCAATAAAATGATTCGAAACCGATATGAATATCAAGAACGATTCAATCAAGTGGATGAGCTTTTCCTAAAATCTTCAATCTTATTGCAGGTCTGTTCGGTCCCAAAGTTGAAACCGAACAATTTAGTCGTTGACCTGCATGGGCCACCACAAAAATGTGTCACGACCCGCACACGGAAATTCGGGCACGAGTGCGTGGGTACGTCCAGCCTACGCCGCAGTGTCGGCGGTAGTACGCTGTCTAGGTCATTTTCTGGGATCAATAAACATCTATCTCATCCACAATAATAAACATGCAAGGATAATCACAGGAATAAGAATGTTAAGATTTTATAAATTAATCTGTGTCAACCAAATCCACAGTTAATACAATGCCAGAAGATAAATCGGGGACAAACCCGATTATATGCTGAAAGGAAATAAATAAGCAGCTACCGCTAACTACTCTGTAGAAGTAGCCTCCTGGATAGGAACAGGCTCCTCAGATGTGTCACCTGCTAACTCACAGTGGCCAATATAGGTAGGGCAAGGTCCTCATCATCGCCTAAATCAACGGATCCAGTCAGAAAAGGAGCAAGGTACATAATACACATCAAGATTAAACTAGATATTTATGACAATTAGATTGAGTATCATATTGAGAAAATTGCATAAACGAACATCAATATCTCAGAGTTAATGCTAGAAACAGGAATATGAGAAAGCAGGAAATAAATGAGACAGGAAATGAAACTACAACAGTCAGCAAGAACTGTAACAAGATCCAGGAACTATCTGCGTGAACTTGTGTTTGTTTTAGAATACATAGTTGGCATGTAGGGGTTTATAAGGCTAATCCGGTCGTCATAGATGGCTATTCAACAGGGAAAATCGAGATCCGGCTGATGGACAGTCGTGTACCAACAGCTATTAAACAGGGCAGGGGATAGGTAAACTACATGCCTTCTAGTATTCTCCCACCCGACATGAAAAATAAGACATGAACTCCAATATTCAAGACATGAAATCCAGTGTTCCAGTACTACGTGTAATCATCAATGGTACTAGTAGAGCAAGGAATTTAATTATCATAATATAAAGATTAAACTTGAAGTGCAGGTACTTGCCTGTTGTTTGGATCTGATTAATATTGGCTCTTGGGAGAAATTTCCAGAGATGAGTCCAAAAGCTGAAATAGATATTACCATCATGCTCAGAAGATGTCAAATAGCTAGAAACGCCTGTCCTTGGGTCCAATTTGGTGACAAGGGCAAAAACGGCAGTTTCGGGTCAAAACGGGGTCCGCCGGTGGGCCCGCTTTGCACCGAAAAATGTGTCCGGGTCAGAGGTCTCCAAATTCAGCAAACTTAGTGTCAGCAGGTCAGGAACGCTAATACGAAACCAACGGAACTTCCAGATTTGGATTCCGATGAGCCGAACACAAAATCGTCCGTCGAGCGGGGCCTGTGGGGCCCACGACACACGATTTCGTCAACGTTCTTAGAATCGAACCAAACTTGACCCACAGGACCAGCGTATTGCTACGAGTCCGATGGCGCAAGTTTCGTCTCGATCTGACAAGTGTACAAGAAGTTAGGACAAATTGCAGAAAAGTCGGATACGGGACGATGTCCGCGGATACGCGTTGATTCCGGTGTGCACGCACACCCGAATCAGCTTCCACGAAATCTCACACGTCCGTATCGACGACGCGCACGTATCTGTGAAGACCGCACGTGACCAAGTTATCCCGTTTGGCGGGGCGCACTCAGTTCCGGGGTGAAACAGGGTCTGGTTTTTCCTGTTTTTGGATCGCTGTGTGCGATCACCACAGGACGCGATGCCCCGAGCGGTTTGTCCGGGCACCGAGAGGGTCATACAGGCTTCACAACGCAATTTGCGGAATTGGAAACAGAGCTAAGAGGCGAAAGTTACACGTACCTGAACAGGGTTTCGCAAACTGGGTTTTTCGTGTCCTCGCGTGTCGATACAAAGCACTAGCTGTGTCCTGTGTCGTATCCGTGCTAGGGTTTCTGCTGTGGCGGACACGACGGAGGCGGCCAGGGACGGTGGAGCTCCGGGGAGGTCGGGCAGAGGCGGGGAGGCTGCTGCGGGTCTCCGGCGAGGGGGAAACGGCTAGGCGGAGGAAGGAGGAGGGAGTCTAGGGTTCAGTTGAGGGCGAGGGGGAGCTCGGCTGGCTAGGGTAGTCGGAGCGGCTGAGGGGAAAAGAGGAAAGAGGGAAAGGAGGAGGAGAGGGGCTGCGGGTGCGGCGGAGCTGGGCGGGAAGCGGTGGTGACGGCGAGCGGAGGAGCGGCGGTTCGTGGTCGGGGTGGCCGGAGGAGAGGGCTGGGGTGCGGGTTTTAAATAGGGGAAGGTCGAGCGGGGGTCAACCGGGTTAGGCGGAGGGAGGGGGCGTTGCGCCGAAAATGGTGGAGCGGCCAGGCGACGTGGGGCGTGGGCTCGCCGGAAAACGCGCGGGGACGGAGACTGGGTCAGGGGGGAGAGGAGGCCGGGTTTCGGGTGCGGGTCGGGTGCGGGTGGACCCGACCCGACCCGTTAAGGGGGGGCTGGGCCGGTTGGGTTTGGGCCGTTGGGCCGGGCCGTTTGGGCCGGGTTAATTAAATGAATAATAATAATTAATAATTAATAATTAATTAATTAAATAAATAAATAGTTTTTAGGCATTTAAAAATAGGTCTGAGGTCCAATAAATCCCAGAAAAATTACCCTAAGTCCAGTTTTCCATTTTACACCCAAAAATATTATTTCTATAATATTTTAATATTATTTATTAACAATTAAAAATCATTTAATAATTAGGATCCCTGATTTTAATTACAGAAAATTTCCGAAAAATTCCAGAAAATTGCGAAAAATCTCAATTTAAAATTCTTGCAAAAATCTGGGGGTTTACATTGGTGGTCTATAGAGGGGTACATACTACGGTTGTCACTACCACATTTTTTTGGAAAGGATATTTTAGTAAATTTATATTAAATAAATATTGTGCATGATAAATAATTATTTGTTATATTATTTAATTGTTGTTAGATGTTAGTTATTTATTTTGGACTTGTGTTAGTGGACCTAACTAGTTTAGTTTAGACTCATGGACCAACATGAATTAATTGATTAAAATTTAGCCCATTTAGGAAGCCCATTATTAAGGAGATAGATTAAATTAATTAAACCATTAGACTAGATGTTTCCTTCCTTAATTATTTCTTCATGAGGGGCCGCAAGGGGTATATTGGACATTACATGAAAGCTTAAGGGAGGGGAAAGGGGGCCGGCCTATATAGAGGGGGGGAATTATTTCTCTCTCCTCTTTTTATTTCAAAACTAGATCTAGAATTTTTCTCAACCAAATTCCTTCATTTCCACTTCATTTTCCTACCAATTTTTATTCCAATTCCTTCCCAAATCACCATTGGAGGCTTGAGAAGCAATGATCTAGAAGGAAGAAGCAAGGATCTATAAAGAGGAGCAAGGATCTATAAGTTGGAGCTAATTTTATCTCATTTGGAGGTTGCATTGGGAATCCATCTCTCAATAGGTACAATTCAGTTTTTCCCCTTAATTTAGGTTCTAAATCTGAGATTTAACCATGGAAAATAAACCCATATGCATAGGCTACCCATAGGATTTGGTCTTGTGTTCATAGGAGGCCTATTGAGAAAGTTATGGTACTTTTTTTGTCAATTTTGGGAGAAATCCGAGATTAACAATTGTTGTATGTGTCAATTAATTCTATAGATCAATTTGGCATGTGCTTGTATATTTGGGGCTAGTGTCATGTCCACAATTGGGTACGTGTAGGACGTATCCCAATAATTTGGTGATACGTGTTGATTTGGGGGTTTTTTTACTCCGACACGGGACTTTGTACATGTCATATTTTGACACGGACACATAGATCTATATTTGACTCTTCGTATTGTTCATAAATAATATATGTGACTTGTTCGTATCCTTCGGGGTACGTTTGGATGTGTGGTGGACTCGTGTCACATGTGTATCCTAGATCTAGTTAGAATATATATATTGTAGTATGTATATATATATGTATATTTTAAATGGGTATTTATATTTATATATGGATGTTATATAATTATATATACGTATACATATATGTATAGTTGTCTATATATATTAATATGTATGTGTGTGTATGTTACTATATCATAGTTATATACATAATAATAGGGAGGATGTATGTATAGTTTTATTGGTAATTATGTATATATATATATATATATATATATATATATATATATATATATATATATATATATATGTGTGTGTGTGTGTGTGTGTGTGTGTGTGTGTGTGTGTGTGTGTTATATTAGATTATATATATATTATGGCGACAACAGTTATTGGTGACAGCCGTCGTCACCAAAGCAGCAGCAGCAGCCGCTATAGCAGTAGCAGCAGCAATTGTGACAGCTGTAGAAGCATGAAAAATACGCTGGGAGGATCTACGCAGCCTCTTGATGTAGAGCAGCATAAACAGAGGCCTTCAGAGCCATCAAGCGTGCAACAGAGCTTTTTTCGCTAAAATACAACGTGAAGAATAAGCTCAAAGGACCATCCGCGTAAGTGCAGTACGTCCAGGCCGCTCAAGCGTAAACAGGGTTCTTCATCGCCTCCATGGCGTAAAAATCATCCGCTCTCAAAGCAGCGCTAAAGCGTACGAGGAACGCTTCGTCTTTCCCGAAATGAATCTGTCAAGTCACGCAGTAAATCTGACCTCTGACTCCTGACAAAAAGTGCTGCACGGCTACCCAGACGACGGCTGGAAACGATGGCAGACCCCTCGGGACGCGCCCCACAGTATGATGGCGGATCTTTGCATTTAATGCAGAGGATTTGGTTAAAACATCACCGAACCGTCGTTTATTGAAGTTCCCTCAGCGTAAACCGCTCTTTCGCGTACAAGGGAATACGCTGCCTTATTTTACACAGGCAAACATGAGCTGTTTTACGCTCTGCAGTAGACAAATCGCCTGCCACGTCAAAAGCTGCACTTCGTACGGGACTCGAGGCACGTCTCTACGTCTAATTGCACAGAGCGGTGACAGTTTCTCTCAAGGCACGTCTCTGCGACGGATGCACAGAAGGGCTGCAGACCTTCAAAACACGCCTCCGCATTTAATGCATAAGATGGTGGCAAATCTCTGCAAGAGATTTGATTATATCTTCAAAAGCCGTAATTTCGGCTAAGACGTCCACATCAGCACTCTGGCACGGTACGCAGCGGCTTCTACGCCCATTCAGGATCTGTGCTCATGCGGCTTCTACGCCCACTCAGTCTCTACGACCACTCGTCCTCTACGACCACTCGGCCTCTATGACCACTCGGTCTCTACGACCATTCGGCTTCTATGCCTATTCGGCTTCTATGCCTGTTCGACTTCTATGCCTATTCGACTTCTACGCAGGGTGACAGTCATTTAGCTTCTACGCCAACCTCTTCTACACAAGGGATACCTACCTACGTGGCTTCTACGCCGTGATCTTCGCAGCAGATATACGCATTTTGTCCCCTTAGTTGGACACGCGTCATATGCTCACTCAAAAGGTCATATATACGCAGGTATTGGTTATTTTAACCGTTGTGTAAAAGGGTGATGTACTTTCCACTCCTCGGTTTTTATACCGACGGAGTGGTCACTGTCATCAAAACTCTATAAATAGAGACCCCTATCAATGGAGAACAAGGTCGACAAATTGAAAGGTCGAAAAATTGGTCAAGAAAACCAATACCAGATCAAAAGGTCAAGAGAGAGAGAGAGAGAGACCGGAGCTCAGGCAAAGAGCAGGGATCGACGACTTTGGCATCGTGCATCCACCCTCTCCTGCAACCTTCAAAGTTGCTACCTGTCTTCCACGGTACTTTTTCAACATCGTGTGGTCCAAGGGCTAAAGTGATCGACTGCAGATCAGACACCTATAGCAATTTATACCCAGATTAAATAAATTGTACTCCCACATCCTCGTATAGGATTAAATTTTACAAGTTTGTTTGTAAACCAAAGGGCGCAGGTTTCGCATAAACCCTGTCATTGAAATACACTTTTATTCTTTCGTTTAATACCACAAACAAGATGGTGACTCTGCTGGGGACATCTTTCTCTTCTGATGAGGAAGCAATTGCTCAACGCGATACGGTATCTGTAGGAACCGTAAAGAAGACACTGGTCGTTCATTTCGACCAGTCTGCCTACGAAGACATGCTTCGAACTGGGGGTAGCTCTCACTCTCTCTCCGTCCAAGATAACAGGAAGCTGCGCAAAGTGTGGATGCCCAAGATATCCTCCGCTGTTCCTGTGGACTCTCCGATCTCTCCGATCTCTCCGACCAATGAGGTGGTAGCATCGCTCCCTCCGTGCCCCGCACGTAAAATTTAGTCTTCCGCTACGCGCGGTACAGACAAAACTTCGGGCAAAGCCTCAGCGCTAACCCAGGAGTATCTACTGCGCTTTACGCACAGAAATTAGTCTCCCGCTACGCGCGGTACAGATAAAACTTTGGGCAAAGCCTCAGCGCTAACCCAGGAGTATCCACTGCACTTTATGCACAGAAATCAGTCTCCCGCTATGCGCGGTACAGACAAAACTTTCGATGGTGCCTCAACGCCAAATCGGAGGTACAGATCACGCTCCATGCGCAAGACAACATCTGACCTCTACGGTAAACCAGATGAGTGCTGTGATCTCCGCGAGGGGAAGCAAGCAGGCGAATACTCAGCTACTCGGCCTTTACGCCAGCAAGGGAACAATCTGCCTACCCTCCGGATTACGCGAGAAGCCGATGGCCGACTGAGGGCCTCTCCAGCTTTATGCCAGAGTGAGCGAATCTCCAAATTACGCCAGGCACAGTCCCTCGGCGTAAAACAAACTCAGATTGCGGAAAGACACCCTCCCAGGGGATTATCCGCCACCCAGATGGCCAACCTGTTGTACACAGGTGGCGTAGGGAAAACCATGGTGCCCAATCTCCGCATGCCCACTGATGGGAACAGAAGAAACAAGCCTTCGTCTTCTTCCTCTACTCCTCCTGACTTGCACGCATATCTAATCCAGAAGCGTAAGGAAAGGGGACCTTCCAACATGTCTATTACGCCCCCTAGCGAGCAATATTGTAATAGTCATAAAATTGTGATTGACTGCTGCTGTTCTAAAGCAAAACGGTCGGTTTTTGACCGATTGAGCTACTCTCAGTCTTTCTAGAAAGAGGAACCCGCGCATGCATCTGTGAACATGGCTTCTCACATACGTAGAGGAGGGTCGAGCTCAAGACGTCATCCCTCCAGGCCCCCGAGCCGAAGGAGGTTCAGTGAGCTCCTCAGGAACGCTGAAGCCGGAGTGTTCCAAAACACTCGCGCAAGGTCACGACAACCAGCTTCGTCCTCTTCTGATTCCGACGCTGGGGGTCGCCAAGCCCCCGAATTAGAGGCAGAAAGTGTAGAGTCGACTTCTACGACGACCTATACTAATCCTTCAATGACACCCAGGGAGATGGGAGTTTACGCCATTGAAGATGAATGAGAGGAAGCTTCGCCGTCAGGGAACGCGAAACAACGCATCACTATACTGGAGACATCTCTGAAACAAATACAATCCATGATGGAGAACATGCACCAGATGATGCTAACTCAGCACGCAACTGCCATGGCTCAAGCATCAGTCCCGCCAACTCAGATACGTGTGGGGGTGGACTTACCACCATCCAACTCAAGCCAAGAGCCTGCGCTAGATCAAGAGTCAGCAGTTCCTCCGCTTCCTCACTCAGAGAATGCCTTACCTCCCGCTGGAGTTACGATACAACCAACTCCGCACCACTCCGTGGCCCCGCTTCTGACTGAAAATCCGATGCAGGCAGTACGGGAGTTGAAAGCCCAGTTCGACGCCTTGAAGCACAAAGATCAGCTCAAGAAACTGGGAATCAACCAGCTCTACCCAGCTATCTGGGAGGAGGTCCCTTTCCCGCCAAGGTACAAACCTCAGACTATGGCCCTGTTCGAGGGAAAAACATCACCAAGCCAGTACATGAACTATTTCAGTATGATGATGGTGTTGCTACAAGGGAACGACGCCCTCCTCACTCGGGTGTTCAAAGGCTGTCTCTCAGGAGTAGCCTATCAGTGGTACCGTAGCTTGGCGGACAACTGCATTACTTCCTTCGAGGACTTCAAATCTTTATTCTTCACACGATTCTACGAGGGAGGAATGGACATGTCTATGTCCTCTCTCATCGAAGTCAAGCAGAAGGAAAAGGAGGACGTTCGCATCTTCATCGAACGTTTTCGTCAGGCCACCTTACAGATGCCTCCAGGAGTTCCCGACTCTGCATTGGTAGACATTTGCAGGAAGAACCTCCTTCCCGTGGTCTTGGTGTTCACAGGACCGTATAGTTCCATGATTGGCCCTCGTTTATCATCTCGGCAGTAGCCGCCGAAGACAACGGTCGTAAGGCACGCGACAATGGCATCATGATCTCCGTCTCTGACAGAGGCAAGAGGTCATCTCCTAGCAGCGACCATCCTCGTGGTCCCAAAGGAAAAGAAGCCCTGGCAATCAATACGGCCAGACCAAAGATTGCGGCAACCACACAAACGAAACCCGGGACTTCCAGGCCCGTCGAAGTCTACTCTTTCGACGACGACGATATCCCAAGTATATTCGAGTGTCTCGTCAAAAGTGGCAAGATCACCCTTCCAGAGCTGAGGCAGCCCCAGGAAGTCGGCAATACTAACGACCCCAAATACTGTGTCTTCCACAGATACGTACACCACCCAACAAAGGTGTGTTACATACTGAAAAGGAAGATCCAGGGGTTAATCGATGCTAAGGCCATCACTCTGCACAACACCGAGAAGACGGTCACGGCCAACATGATCTCTCTGCAGTTTGGCAATCTGCCTCCCCAAGAGATCCCGGACGGCGTTGCACCTATCTCCCGGACAACGATGAACATCGTCAATCTCCCTCCAGCTAGGGATCAAAATCACGACCTGGTACCCCTGACTACCCGGCAAGGTATGTGGGTTCATCCAGACTTGGTGTCAGAGCTCGAGGAAGAAACTAAGGCTACTAAGCCTACATCCAAAAAGAGCTCCAAATATAGGCCCTGCCATATGATCGCGACTTCTTCGGCATCGGACGAAGACGAGGTATTTGCTGCAACCCGTTCAGGGAAAGCCTACCTCAACGACTACGGAGCAAGTCAGGAAGGTGCACCGGCGGACGCTCCAGCAACCAAACCTTCAGAGCAAGGTCCCATCGTACCAGATATCAGTCCTTCAAAACCAACCCCGGCGGAGAAGGGGAAGCAAAAAGAAGTGCGCTTTGATAAACCTGTAAAGAACATTCCAAGCAAAGGTTTAGAGAAACCATACAACTTCGACATCCTGGCCCAACTAGCCAATACGCCAGCCAGGTTGTCCATCTTCGAGCTACTCAGGCTCTCCCAAGACACTCGTCTAGCCCTGAGTGAAGCACTGATGCAGGCGGAGGCATACTTGACCCAGCTCAAGTCCCCCGACGAAGAACCAGTGGCGTGTCCTCAATGCCACAGCGTGATAGAGGTGGTCCCAAATATCACTTTCACTCAAGACGACATGCTGTTAAAACATAACAGACATGACAGGCCCCTCTATTACACCGGGTACATCGGTTCCATGGAGGTCGACCGAATTCACATAGATATATCGTCGATCAGCATCATCCCTCATAGTCTGCTCAGACCACTGAGAATTCCTACCAGCGAATTGGCTTACACCACCACTACAACCGTGGGTTTTAACGCCGGAAGAAGTAAGCCATTGGGGGAAATTCGCCTGAGGATCCAGATCGACAACCTTAGATCGGTGGCCACATGTTACGTCATCGATTCAGAGGTATCCTACAATATTTTGCTGGAAAGACCGTGGATCCATGACCACAACATCGTTCCTTCAACCCTACATCAATGCCTTAAATATGTAGACGCAGAAGGAATGGTACAAATGGAGGTGGCTGACCTAAACCCGTTCAAAGGAATAGAATCCTACTATTCCGATGCCATGTTGTACTCCCAAGACCACACGGAAGAAGTGTCAGGCGACGCAGAGAAGGGATCCCACCGGGAGCCAGGAGAACCCTCTGCCATACTACCGCTGTCAATCAGAGTGAAAGGATGAACCACTCGTCCAAAAGCCATAGAGCCCATGGCTATCCACCTGAACAAGACCAGGTCAGGAGAAGGGAGTGATCCTCTCGTGATCACTTTGAACCGAAAGCCCCCACCCTTGGTCATCAACCTTCGGCGCGACAGGCAGCCGACTGATGTAAATGCAACCAGGAATGGAGTTTCAGATGATAATAAATATCCTCTTTTCCAGTATATTGACGCTCAAATGCCGAAACTGGAATCCACTCCCCGTGACGAGGTAGAACCCATAGCACAAAAATTCTTGAAAGCTATAAAATCCTACCGTCCGTATGTCTGGGAAGTAGCATCATCATCCAACGTCATCACAACGTATGGACCCCATGAGGATTCTATCTTCATTGTCCCCCCTACCTGCAGCAGTCAGCGTCCAATATTCTTCGACCGCATGCGCAATCAACCAGCTATCCAGGAAGATTCTTTCAATGACGATACTGGGAAAATGCAAGTTCACCGATACAGCCCACAAGCGCTGAAGATCATGCAAAACATGGGCTACGACTTGAAGCAGAAGCCAGGCCTCAACTACGGAAAAGGCAGATGAATGCCGCCGTACGGCGACCCCCGCTATCGACAAACTCATCTCGGGTTAGGGTATGCCACCTCCCTTGCGACTTCCAAGTCAGATGAGGACATCTTTCCCTCCTCCCAGAATGGCTCGTCGCCTCCCGACTCACTTGATGCTCTCGAACAAACACTATCAGTAAATATGGTGGTGACAGATCCCTCAGAAGCAGATGAACAGGATTCTGAGCCGTTTGAGAATGACTCTTGGGCTCAACAAATGGATACTCAGTGGAAATTCTGCTTCGAGCAAAGAGAACCTCCCACCAAAGATGAAGTTATCCAAATCGATGTTGGGGGTAAACTTTTGCCAAAGTCGATATTTATCAGTGACAATCTTCCCCCAGCTGAAAGGGAAGAAATCATACAGCTGATAAAGGAATACGTCGACGTCTTTGCATGGGATTATGGGGACATGCCGGGCCTAGACCCGAAGGTGGCTATTCACAAATTCAACATATTGACCGACTCAAAGCCTGTGAAGCAGCACCAACGCCGGTTCCGCCCGGACATGATGGACGCCATTGAAGTTAAAGTCAAGAAGCTGATAGCCTGTGGTTTCATCCGGGAAGAACAAGATCACGACTGGGTCGCCAACGTTGTCCAGCCATAAAGAAAAATGAGAAGGTACGTATCTGCATTGACTACCGAGATCTGAATGCGGCCTGCCCCAAGGATGATTCCCTCTTTCCATCACGGATATCATGATCGACAACACCTGCGGCTTTGAACGCATGTCTTTTATGGACGGGTTCTCAGGATACAATCAGATCAAGATGCATCCTGAAGACGAGAAGCACACTGCCTTCCGGACACCATTGGGGGTATATTGCTATACGGTCATGCCCTTCAGATTGAAGAACGCCAGGACTACATACCAACGGGCTATGAGTAACATATTCCATGAGCATTTACGCAAAATAGTGGAATGTTACATAGACGACATAGCCGTCAAGAGTCGCCTCAAGGGTGATCACATTCAAGACTTGAGGACGGTATTCGAGCTAATGCGCCAACATCAACTCAAGATGAACCCTACGAAGTCCTTTCTGGGTGTATCTAGTGGCAAGTTCCTAGGATTTGTCATCACCGCCAAAGGCATCCAGGTGGACCCCGACAAAGTCCAGGCAATCGTAGAAATGCGACCGCCCCGTAATCTGAGGGAACTCCAGGGATTTCAAGGCCGTCTGGCTTATATCCGGTGATTCATATCCAACCTCTCGGGGAGATGTCAGCCCTTTTCTCATCTCATGAAGAAAGGTGTATCCTTCGTATGGGACGAAGCCTGTCAGCAAGCGTTCGGAGATATCAAGCGCTACCTCACCAGTCCGCCAGTTCTGGTGCCTCCCGTCATGGGAAGGCCATTCTTGCTGTACGTTCGAGCAATGGATCATTCGCTAGGAGCTTTTCTCGCACAGAAGAACGACATGGGTCATGAACAGGCTATCTACTACCTCAGCAGGATGATGGTCGGAGCCGAACACCGGTACAACCCAGTGGAGAAAGAATGCTTGGCTCTGATGTTCGCTATCCAGAAGATGTGGCACTATGTCACCGGTCAGACTATCCACATCATCTCCAGGATCAACCGTCTTTGAGTACTGATGAGCAAGCCAAGTGTTCTTAATTCCCGACTCGTGACTTGGGCGATGCTATTAACACCATATGACATGGTATACATACCGCAGAAGTCCATCAAGGGCCAAGCGCTGGCTGACTTTCTAGCTGCTCATCCGATCCCGGAGGCCTCCAAATTATACGAGGACATTCCCGACGAAGTTACAGAATGTAATTCCGTGATGGAAAGTGACGCGTGGCAACTCTTCTTCGATGGTGCCTCCAGAACCGGTCCTAGGGGAAACGTCGTTTCAGGAGTAGGAGTCATCCTGGTCACTCCTGATCAGCTCGTCATCTACCGAGCATATTCTCTTAGCGAGCCCTGCTCCAACAATGTGGCAGAGTACAACGCTCTGCTAATCGGGCTCCAAGTCGCCAAAGAGCTGGGGGTCGAATCCCTGGAAGCTTTCGGTGATTCTCTGCTTATCGTCAATCAAGTCAGAGGGATATATGAAGTCCGGAATCCATACCTCATCCCATATCACCGGGCGACGGTCGAGATAGCCATGACATTCAAAGGGTTCTTCCTAGAGCATGTACCTCGATCTCAGAATCTAGAAGCTGATGCCCTAGCCAGTCTAGCTGCAGATTTAGCCACTCCTATAAGAAGGCAGGATTCGGTAATCCTTCTTAACAGAGATTTATTCTGTGTGAAGAACAACTTTTACATAGAATGCAGCCACCTTTTACATAGGAGAATGGGCTATTATTGGCCTACCATGATCGCAGATGCAATACGGTATGCAAGACAATGCAGAGCCTGTCAGGTTCATACAGACTTCATACATCAACCGTCTAAATATCTACATCCTACGGTTGCGTCCTGGCCTTTCGAAGCATGGGGTATGGATATCATTGGTCCTATTCACCAGTCTTCTTCCAGCGGTCACCAGTTCATACTGGCCATCACGGATTACTTCTCCAAATGGGCAGAGGCGATCCCCCTCGCTGAGGTGAAGGTGTCTAATGTGATCAGCTTCATCAAGCATCACATCATTTATCGCTTTGGGGTACCCCGGAGGATAATTCATGACAATGGGCCTCAGTTCATCAGCCAAGCATTTCATCGATTTTGCGATAAAAATCGGATATACAATATTGCCTCTACGGCATATTATCCAGCTACTAATGGTTTGGCGGAAGCTTTCAACAAAACCATTATCAAACTCCTGAAGAAATTCGTCTCTTCAAACAAGAGAGATTGGAATGAGAAGCTGGGCGAATGTCTCTGGGCATACCGCACAACGGTACGAACACCGACAGGTTGCACCCCATTCTCGCTGGTCTACGGGAGCGAAGCAGTTCTCCCCATTGAAATCCAGATCCCGTCACTCAGGATAGCCGTGACTAGTGAGCTGACTCGAGAAAAGAATGACCTGTTAAGGCTCCAAGAGCTAGAAGGGTTAGACGAGAAACGCCTACAAGCTCAGCAGCACATCGCGCTCTACCAAGCACGCATTTCCAAAACCTTCAATCATAAAGTGAAAGAAAGAGCGTTCAAAGTCGGCGAGCTAGTTCTAGCCGTAAGAAGGCCGATGATTCTTACTCACAGAAGTAAAGGCAAATTCCAACCCAACTGAGAAGGCCCTTATGTGATCGAGACAATGTTCTCGAACGGCGCCTACAGGATAGCCCAGCCTAATGGAGACCTGTTAATGGCTCCTATCAACGACAAATTCCTGAAAAGGTACTATGCTTAAATCTTCCCTGCTCAAGTGAAATATAGCGAGGATCACAATTCTGACAAAACTACTTCCAGAACGCAATTAGTTGGGTTACATTCTATCATGTCCGTATGACCTCTGAACAGATATGTCCCACTAAAAGTTTATCGACAGTTTATCATCAGATATCACTCTCGCCTAAAAACTGTCATTTACATTCCGAAATGATGGGTCCACAAAAGTCAGAAAAGAGTCGCTTTTATTTATTCCCAAAAGAGAGCAGAATTACATCTGGGGAAGCAGAAAGAGAAAGGATACATCAAGATGGCGGAGTAGTCAGATTGCGAATCAGCCGCTCTAGTGCAGCTATCCTCTCATTCCTAAGAACCAAGGCATCGGCGCGAGCCGGCTCCAGCCGTGCCTCGGGGGTATTCATACAGGACAGCTCAGCCCTTGCCCGAAGGCAGCCCGCACGGGCAGTTTTTGCACGGTCCAAATCCCGTCGCACTGCGCTCAGTCGACCAGTCACTACATCTAGACCCGCCAACGATTGAGAAGCCCACTCCTCTGCCCGAGCGAGTTTTTCCTTCAGCTTGGAGGCCCTCGCTGCATTCCCTTCATGCTCGGATCGACACTTCGTCTCAAGAGCGAGAGCCTCTGCCACGACAGCTTTTCTTTTATCCATCTCCAGCTCATGTGTCTTGATGGAGTTGTCTAGGCTTTCCAGCTTTGTAGTGAGCCGCGCAGTCATATGGTCGTACCTGGTCTGGACCTCAGCATCGAAGCTGTCCCGAGTCAACTGCAAGTATTCGTTAATGGGTTGCTCTAAACCATTAACCACCGCCTCCAGGGTGTCAGCTACCCCAGGATCGCCGAGCTCCCTAATGGCCCCGATCAAAAACTGAGAAGTCTTCTTCAGGCGCTCGAAGTCGAGACTCTTCGCCAACACCATTGATATCATCGTTTTCAAACCGGTGTAAAAGAGGCTGGTATGTTGCTCGGTCAATGCAACTAGATCCGACTGAACGCCAGGAGTGGCCACAATATCAGCAAGTCCCTCTCCAGGGATAATTGCAGACGAGGTGGCCACAGCCGCCGCCTCGACGTGTGGCGCGACCGAAGAAGGTGCGACGACAACAATCGAAGTCATCGGCATACTCGCGAGGGGCGAGGTCATGATGACGAGTTCGTCCTCCTCTTGAGACGACGAAACCATTCTGGGCGAGCTAGCCCCCGAGGACATTTCCTCCTCGAAGTCGGGCGCCTCCACATCATCGCTAGGAGCCGGAGCAGAGCCAGAAGGCGCTTCAACGCTGTGCTCTCCGTGGACGCCATCCCCTGAGAAAAGGACAAGAAAGTTGATATCAGTATGATGGTAATCTTTCTAAAAAGAGACATAAAGACGACATTTACCCGGAGCCAACGGCATATATGACGCATCTGCAGCCGATGTAGCTAAACCACGCCTTAATGACGTAATGCGAACTGTCATACCTGGAGAAGGAGGTGGGCCGACCGATATCGCCAAGAGTTCTGTCAAGCCTTCACCAAGACGCGGTCGAGGTTCATCAGCTGGAATCTCGCCAGACGTGCTCGCTGACACGGCGAGAGTTTTACCCACTGCTGACCTCGGGAAAGATTCTCCCATCTGCTTCGGCCACACAGGCAATCTCGCTCCGATACCTGGAGCAGTAGCCATGACAGCAACCTCTAGCGAGGATTCTCCGGTGCCGCCGGCCGAAACTGTAGAAGGTCCCTCTCTAAAAGGCGAGGAACCTCCAGCCAAAGAATCATCCCTGATATGGGGAGATACAGGCTCACTTCCGGGAGCCTCAACACCAAGAATGCGGAGAGGATGAGCAACCGTCTCCTTCCTCCTCTTATGAAGAGAAGCTTCCTTCGGAGCAGAAGCCCGTCGCTTACCAGAAGAGACTACCAAAGCCCCCGCAGGCGAAGGCACTTCACACCTCGGCACCGACACCAGAGGCTCATCCAGAGTGCCAGACTTCTCATCCTTGTCAGAAGAAACCGAGGGGACTTCGACTCTTCCCCCAGGCTTGGGAGAAGGCACCCTAAAGCTTCCACGCATGTCAAAATCGCGATGGAAGGTGTTAATCACCACGTAAAACTGGGCGTAAGAATGAAGGATGCGCAGCTCCGTGGAGGTTGTAACGACCGGCACGATAAAGATTGCCCCCGTACAACCCATGATGAAATATCGCCACCCTCTAGCTCCATCAATGAGTCCGCCCCTGGACCTGAAGATGGTGACGGCGTTGCCCACGTGCAACTGATCGTACCCAAACTGCCGGGCAAACCGACTAGGCAAGTAGGGCTCGAAGAAGCAATGGTCTTCGCTCCTGTACAGCAGATGGGAGGGCCTAATGCAGACCAACCAATTAAAAACTTTCGGAGAAAGATCGATCTTCTCTCCACCTGAATCCTCAAGCCTCGTCCCTGATTGATTACGATGTACAGGAGGGGGAGTACAAAGGAGCTTCCAGCCGTGGCTGAGGTTCAACACCAGCCGACAGTCTAAAACTGTGCTCACATTCCAGGGAGAGTCCTTGTAATTCAGCAAGAATATACCCCCCGAGCTGCTACCGGAGCCAGGAGACATCACCCGGGGATTGTGGAGAATTAACTATCCCATCAAATACAGGTATGGTAATTCCACCAGGGAAAAACTCTCACGCCGAGCTTCATCGACGAGCAACCCATCAGTCATGGCTCTCAGACCAGCCTGTATACGGCACACCATGGCAGAAAGCAAGCCCAGTCTTGACCCGAACACCAGGCGCACTGCCGGCCACAGGATATTCCGGTGAATGCGGTCCGCGGATGCAGTACCAGGCACTACTACTCGACGTAGCCATATGGAGAGGAAACCAGTCAGCTGGGCTTACTTAGACAGAGGCCTGCGACAGTTCCTCAAGTAACTACAGGCCTTAGTGCCTTCAAGGTACTTTTCTACCCCCTCAACGAGAATCTGATCCGGAGCTATAGCCTCCTCCATAAGATCCTCCATGACCTGGGCACTAAGCACGCCCAAACAGTTCAGGGGCTTATTCTTGTCCCCCGAGGCTTTCTCCGACTTGGCAGCCCTAGCTCGGTGGAAGAAGAGGTAAGACATCCACTTGGTGGTGTGAGCCAAATCAGAAGGCTCGTTATAAAAAGCGGTGAACGCGAAGAATTGGCACATCAGCTCCTGATACACTTTTGCCACCCGAGGGTCCAAGTCCACTAACTCCCGGTTGGTGGGAACATACTCTTCATATGGGGTATCCCCCATCGACAGTCTCGAGACAACTGCCATCTCATGAAAGGCCAATCCCAGCTCCCCCAGTGGAGTGGCGAAGGTGCCAGTGAGTGAAATGTATCGCTCCATCAGTGCCAAGAACAAATTAGGATTGGAAGGCAACCCGATGCTCGTCGCACTCACAGCGGCATACAGTCTAATGCTCTCCAGCTCTCTCCGGAAGTGCTTTAAGGCCCAGTCAACTAGGCATGTCCATCGAGAGTTTGTTGGGGCGATCCACCCATTGCACCGAGGATTCTCCTTGGGATATACCCCGCCTCGTCCCATGAAGTCGTTGCAGAAGGTCGGCAATTGGACCGGCTGGATCACTGAGCTGTCTTTACTCGGGACACTGCCCGGGCACAGTCCCCTGAACAACGTCACAACGCCAGAAGGACGACTGACAAACGACCCCTGGTCAGCTCCTTTCAGATGAAAGATCTTCCCCGGCTTCCCGTGAAGATCAAGAGTCAGCGTCCACGACATCTTCCTGGGATGCGTCGCGTGGAAGAAAGCCGAGATGGGATAATCCCTCGGCATCGTTGGCAGGTATAAAACCAAATTCCCGGCAGGGAAAACCCAGGGCTCCCTCTTGGGCTTCGTCTGAGACTGTTTGTCAATCATGTCCCCAAAGAGGAAAGTTAGCTTTATGTACTGCTCCCCGTCTACATATGTCAAGGGCTCGCCATTGATCATGCTCAGGAGCGTCTGCTCGCCCTGAGCAAATATCAAAAACTCCCTTCCCTCAGGATACTGGGGTCCGGAGATGGGAAATGCCACGTGGGACAAATCCTCTAGGTAGTTCGAGTGCAGCATCCCGGCAGCAGAGCCCATCACCTCGGCCAGTGGAGACTCACCCAAATCAACTGCAAAAGTGCAAGGAAAATATGTCATTGCAAATCTTGCACAAACATACAGACCAAAGAAACGACAGTCTGTGCTCTACGCAGGATTGTACAAATTTGGTTATTTTACGCCGGAAGTCCCCTCCACAAGCGTAAAACTCAAATTTTACGATATACGCCAATTTTTGGTAGCCAGAGCTTTTACGCTCAGAACTACAAAAATATGGAGTCTTTAAGCTGGCACATTAGAAATATGGGCGTAAAAGATAAAAACGTCTCCGTGCATCATCTTCCTCAAAAGAGGCTATCAGTACAGAAGACGACCTAGCGTGGTCACGTTCAACGTGTGCGACAAATTTTTTGTCGTTTTTATCACCCCAAAGGCTCTACCTCTAAGACCGGGTGCGCTGCTCGTCGGCGGGATACTTCGCTCAGAAGAAAGTTCGCCTTGCTCGACCGAAGACTCCCTCGCTGGGCCAGAAGAATGAGAAGAAGAACCTATACTCTTTCCCTTAGTGGAGGGGGTTTGTTTCGGCGCCATTTCTGAAGACTCGAAGTGCTCAGAGAAGGAACGAAGAAAAACTCGAACAGTCGAAAGCTCTCTTTCACAGAAGACAGATAAAAAGTTTTTCTCTCAAAAGCTTGGAATATATATAGAGTTCGGGTCGACTCCTCGAATCCTCGGACGGACTCCTCGAGACCCTAATCTCGCAATTAATAGTGGGTTATGATTGGATGCTACGTCAGCCCACTACCCTTGAAAGATGGACAGTCAGCAAATTCGAAAAGTTTTTCGTGCAAGACGGTTCAGCAGGTTCTACGCTAAAGGAGCTTTCTATGCTCGACAGCAACAGATCTACGGTTTTACGCTCGCAAGCTATAAGTCTATGGTTTTACGCCCGGATGCCTTTGTGCTCGGTAGCTTTTATGCTCGAGAGGCCACAAACCTACGACTTTACGCTCAACAGATACCAAATCGATGATCTCACACTCGGTGGCGCTCAGTTTACGCTCAGAAGCAACAGATCCGCAAACTTCACGCTCGGAGAAATTTTCTTTTCAGGAGCTACAGATATACAATTCTACGCTAAAGGAGCTTTCTATGCTCGACAGCTACGAATCTACGGCTTTACGTTCGACAGCTATAAGTCTATGGTTTTACGCCCGGATGCCTTTGTGCTCGGTAGCTTTTATGCTCGAGAGGCTACAAACCTACAACTTCACGCTCAGGAACCACAAGTCTACGATTTCACGCTCGATGGTGTTCTACGCTCACAGGCTACAATCTCCAGTCCTACGCTAAAGGAGCTTTCTACGCTCGACAGCTACGAATCTACAGCTTTACGTTCGACAGCTATAAGTCTATGGTTTTATGCCCGGATGCCTTTGTGCTCGGTAGCTTTTATGCTCGAGAGGCTACAAACCTACGACTTCACGCTCAGGAACCATAAGTCTACGATTTTACGCTCGATGGTGTTTTACGCCCAGAGGCTACAGACTGATAATTTCATGCTCTACGACTTTTCGCATATTCGAACAGTCCCCAAAGCGGTCAATTGCCAAGAGTTCACACAGAAGATACTCGTTCTTGACCCAGAGCATCCCAAGTACCTGAAGCATACAGAGTTCAAACATTGAGAAATTACTCTTCTCTGGTCCAAAATTGGAGTTTTATCCAGACTCCAGTCTGAACATCTCGTCTGTCAAGATGGCAAACTCAGTTTGACAGCCAAAACCTCGACCCTGTTCCAAGGGAGTTTCGAGAGATCATTCTTGAAGACGAAGTCTGAACAAAATTTTTGCTCATCAGAAGCAGCAGTTCAGAGCTCTACGCGGTCCCTCAGTCCTAGCAACAGGACAGTTCTAAATGTTCAAAATGCTTAAACAGCGTTATGCGTAAAGGACAGGGCCTAATACTCTTTCTATCAGAGTCGGTGTAAAGATTCAGACGTGTCGAAGCTACACATATTCAGACTTCACAGCAACATATGGCAAGATGATCGTATGAAGAAGAAGACGATTCTATTAAAATTAAAATCATGATTACATATGAGGGAAATCCAATCTACAAGGGTTTTTCTCTATTTTTCATAATTACATCTGAGGGAAACTCTGTCTACAAAGGAGATACCCCCTCGTCATCTGAAGATTGCCCAGTTTTTTTGGTCAAAGATGACCCTTCCTCTCTCCTGGGGCAACGCCATACAAAGTTGCTGATTATCCCGAGCAAGGGAGGCTAAGATATCCTTTCATGATCCATCGTTGCAGTGGACACTTGCTTGAAGACGCCATCTTTTTTAGCTCCCTACATGCTAGAAGAACATGATCTCCTTCTTCCTCAGGTCGACCCGACGAACTCCGGCGATCATCTTTGCATGGTGATGGGAATGAGGGGAGAACAGGTTAACTCCCCCAGCCTTTTTATAGGCGAAAGAGATCACAGCAATCCCCAATAAATCTGCCATAAAGTCAGCATCGACCATTTTAACGCTCCATTCAGAAACGTTTCGAGTTACGAGGGGCCGTTCATGCTTCATTCAAAGTGTTTCAAATTCCGAGGAATTTAAAAGCTTTGAAGGGGGTCTTGTAGAAGTATGAAAAATACGCTGGGAGGATCTACGCAGCCTCTTGATGCAGGGCAGCGTAAACAGAGGCCTTCAGAGCCATCAAGCGTGCAACAGAGCTTTTTCTGCTAAAACACAGCGTGAAGAATAAGCTCAAAGGACCATCCGCGTAAGTGCAGTACGTCCAGGCCGCTCCAGCGTAAACAGGGTTCTTCATCGCCTCCATGGCGTAAAACTTATCCGCTCTCAAAGCAGCGTTAAAGTGTACGAGGAATGCTTCGTCTTCCCCGAAATGAACCTGTCAAGTCACACAGTGAATCTGACCTCTGACTCCTGACAAAAAGTGCTGCATGGCTACCCAGACGAAGACTGGAAACGATGGCAGACCCCTTGGGACATGCCCCACAGTATGATGGCGGATCTTTGCATTTAATGCAGAGAATTTGGTTAAAACATCACCGAACCGTCGTTTACTGAAGTCCCCTCAGCGTAAACCATTCTTTCGCGTACAAGAGAATACGCTGCCTTATTTTACACAGGCAAACATGAGCTGTTTTACGCTCCGCAGTAGACAAACCGCCTGCCACGTCAAAAGCTGCACTTCGTACGGGACTCGAGGCACGTCTCCACGTCTAATTGCACAGAGCGGTGACAGTTTCTCTCAAGGCACGTCTCTGCGATGGATGCACAGAAGGGCTGCAGACATTCAAAACACGCCTCCGTATTTAATGCATAAGATGGTGGCAAATCTCTGCAAGAGATTTGATTATATCTTCAAAAGCCGTAATTCCGGCTAAGACGTCCATATCTGCACTCTGGCACGGTACGCAGCGGCTTCTACGCCCATTCAGGATCTGTGCTCACGCGGCTTCTATGCCCACTCAGTCTCTACGACCACTCGGCCTCTACGACCACTCGGCCTCTACGACCACTCGGCCTCTACGACCATTCGGCTTCTATGCCTATTTGGCTTCTATGCCTATTCGGCTTCTACGTCTGTTCGGCTTCTATGCCTGTTCGGCTTCTATGCCTATTCGACTTCTACGCCAGGGTGACAGTCATTTGGCTTCTACGCCAACCTCTTCTACACAAGGGATACCTACCTACGTGGCTTCTACGCCATGATCTTTGCAGCAGATATACGCGTTTTGTCCCCTTAGTTGGACACGCATCACATGCTCACTCAAAAGGTCATATATACGCAGGCATTGGTTATTTTAACCGTTGTGTAAAAGGGTGATGTACTTCCCACTCCTCGGTTTTTACACCGACGGAGTGGTCACTGTCATCATAACTCTATAAATAGAGACCCCTATCAATGGGGAACAAGGTCGACAAATTGAAAGGTCAGAAAATTGGTCAAGAAAACCAATACCAGATCAAAAGGTCAAGAGAGAGAGAGAGACCGGAGCTCAGGCAAAGAGCAGGGATCGACGACTTTGGCATCGTGCATCCACCCTCTCCTGCAACCTTCGAAGTTGCTACCTGTCTTCCACGGCACTTCTTCAATATCGTGTGGTCCAAGGGCTAAAGTGATCGACTACAGATCAGACACCTATAGCAATTTATACCCAGATTAAATAAATTATACTCCCACATCCTCATATAGGATTAAATTGTACAAGTTTGTTTGTAAACCAAAGGGCGCGGGTTTCGCATAAACCCTGTCATTGAAATACACTTTCATTCTTTCGTTTAATACCACAAACAACAGCAGCCGGAGCTGTCACCAAAATAGCAGCAGCGGCGGGAACACTAGCAGCAGCGACGACATCAGTTTGGCGACGGCTGCAAACCGTCACCAAAGCAGCAGCAACAGTGGGAACAGTCAGCATCAGCAGCGACGGCAGATTTTACAACGGTCAGAACCGTCACCAAAGGGGCAGCGTATCAAAATATCAGGTTTTCATCACTGTTTTTAGTAGGAATTGGCAGATTATATATATATATATACATATATACATATATATATATATATATTAGTATTTATTATAGATGTAAATATATTCTTAATTGCTAATTTTATTATATTATATGTATAATATTTAGTATATGTATTATATATATATACGGGTAGTTAATATAACAAGGTATTGGGTATTAACTTGAGGAAACCAAGGTAATTGGAAATACCCAAGATATTAGGTTTGGGTATCAAGTTTGTGAATTATTGTTGAGATACCAAGTTGGTTCAAAACCACGGTACCTATTTAATGTTGTAATTGTGATTCTATATTATTAATAATTATTGATATATATTTATTGATGTTTACCTTGGATTCACGTATCCGGAGATACGGTATCCTAATATTTAAGATATGTGTTTTGTGGCTTAGACTTTAGTATCTTGAACCCAATATCCT
This sequence comes from Iris macrosiphon, assembly GCA_036927795.1. Classification (NCBI taxonomy): domain Eukaryota; kingdom Viridiplantae; phylum Streptophyta; class Magnoliopsida; order Asparagales; family Iridaceae; genus Iris; species Iris macrosiphon. Next base: position 39,936,080 of record JAYESA010000017.1, on the reverse strand, counting down.
TGTGTTAGGCTTGTGCAACCTATAAATAGGTAGTTGACCATAGTTGACCATATTTGACTATAGTTGACCATAGTTGACCATAGTTTGACTTTTGACTTAGAATTGACTTTTTGACCTAGAAATTGATTGGTTTAACTTATTCTCTTGCCGAAACCTTGTATTGATGTTGTATTCCATATCTAGGTTTTCGAGGCACCGTGTCAGACATCTGTGAGACTATTCATTAGACTTCAGGCGAGTACATTTTCTGATAGTTTCTCATTATGATATCCTCTATGTTCATTGTATCTAGTGTAGATATCCTTGTTCTCTTGACACGATGGTTACACGGAATGGTATATCCGAATTTCGTCATGAGATATTATTCCTTGGTATATGGTGTATCTTGTGCAAGTCTTATTTCATTGATTATCTTGTACATGTACAGACACTGATTCTCGGAAAGACTAGCTATCTTTTTGGGGAATCCGGTGCCATAGCATACCATGGTTGGATCTATTATACCAGTCGAGGGTGGGAAGTATTTTAGTGTAGATATGTGATCATATCCTCCTTGTATCAAGTCTTGCATTGAATAGTGTTAATCATACACCACACGTATGATTAGCCAGGCCATATATCTTGTATCATGTTCCCAAGCCGATCATACGTTAAAGCTAGTACTCACACACTTAGACATTAGTATTCTTGTTCATTGACATATTGCTCATTATTGTATTTATTCCAGTATTTTCTTATTGTATATATATCTCCCGTATCTATTATGCATCTTGTATATTTACATCTATTTACTGTTATATAGTTTTTATCATTGATTAGAACTGCTGTTAGAGATGTACTCTGCTCTTTTCCTGACTGGATATATTTTTTCTAGATGACACTGAGGACTGGTACCCTACATATTATAGACATCAGGATATTGTGGGTCTAGAGTCTGAGACCCTGGTTCAGGAGGGACTTAAACTGAAACAGATGACCCGAGTTTAGTAGCTTCTTAGTATTCTTTGTACTGGATTTGTCTCCAGCTTATTTTGTTATTTCTTTCAGACTCATTGATGTATTATTTTAGACTCATGAGTTGTATTATGACTTTTCTATTCTTTATCTGATTCATGCTCATTCTATCTTAGATCTGTGATTGAGTATATTATCATTGTTGGTGGTTCATTATATTGTTAGATAGATTACCCAGACAGCGTTCTACTGCCGATTCTGCGGCGTAGGCTGGGCGTTATTTCCGACTTGTACCCTTACACTGGGTACGGGTTGTGACACATTTTTAGTGGTGGCCCATGCAGGTCTAGCTTCGCAAGTTATGCGATGTCATGGTAGTGCGACAATTTAGTTGTACTACTGCGAGCCTGCGATATGATATAGGATATAGGCTGAGATACTCAATCACATCTAGGAAAATTCTTTTGATTCAACTATTCTCCTTTGATATTGATATTTGATCTCTTAAACTGTCCTTTCCTTGAGTGTCTTACATTATGTGCCATATTGATTCTTTCTTTCGCTTTGTCTCAGGATGCCGCCTAAGACTAGATCGCAGTAGGGGAGAGCAGCTTCTGAGAGGTCTGTGACATCCCGAGGGCCTGCACCAGTCACTTCTTTGGTGATTGGAGTGCCAGCTACTTTCGGAGGTCCACCACATACTCAGAGGACTGTGCCAGCTGTATCTGAGGGGCTTCCACCTCCACCTCCTGTGCCAGCAGAGGCGACACAGATGTTTATACTGTTTCATGAGATGCTCGAGGCACAGAGGGCTCAGTCAGAGGCACATCAGAGGTAGACCGACATTCTACGGCAGGGCATCGAGAGTTCTCATCAGCTTGCTCGTGCCGTAGTCAAGAGAGGAGTTTCGGTCCAGCAGCAGGTTATTCCTCAGGTTGCTCGGCTTTGGCCAGGCAACATTCAGGACTTCAAGGAACTGGAGCCTAGGGTCTTCAAGGGGACGAAGGGCATCGTCTATGCTGATGATTGGCTCGAGGACATTGATCGTCTTATGAGGGTGTCCCATCTTTCTGAGGATCTGACGGTTAAGGCGGTAGGACTTTAATTGTTTGACGTCGCTCGCACTTGGTTCAGGAATGAGCCGATTCTGGTTGACGCAGGACAGTCTTGGAAGGTATTCAAGGACCTCTTCAAGAAGAAGTTCTTCGCCCGGGCAGACATGTTAGACTTGGGGAGGCAGTTCGAGAGTCTCATTCAGGGGAGCATGTCTGTGGAGGAGTATGCTGCGAAGTTCGGCAGGTTGAGCCGATTTGCAGAGTATTTGGTGAGGGAGCTAGAGGTTTGGGCTATTTATTCCGTGAGGGTCTAAACTGGGAAGTGAAGATCCTTATTTCGTCTTTTTATGAGACATACTCGGAGATACTTGCGGAGGCACGCAAGGTTGAGCGGGAGTTGGGTTTGAAGCCCAAGAGAGACCGTAATTCTTTTCTGGGGGCAAACAGCAGTGTAATATCTGCCAAACATCCTTATTTCTAGTCCAGACCTTTCCAGCAGCTACAGCAGAACCAGACTCCAGCTAGGGCACCTTTTCACCAGGCACCACAGTAGTAGAGACAGTTACAGCAAGCTTTCTGCCACTACTGTAAGAAGCTCGGCCACATATGGGAAGTTTACAGAAGGAGATTGGGAGTTTGTTTGTATTATGGTACTGAAGGGCATCAGCTGAGGGAGTGTCCTTCCAATCTTCGTCGTGTAGTTCAAGGAGCAGCTTCAGCTCCGAGGGCACAGACGAGACCACCTGCAGTACAGTCGAGGGGACCGCTTCTGACACAGCAGCAGCGTTATGTCCAGCATCAGCAGCAGGGAGGTGCACGTCAGGGACGAGCGTTTGCTATGACCGTCGAGGAGGATGAACCTACCGGAGATGTCATCGCAGGTTCTATTCTTCTTGATTCCATTCCAGCTTTAGCTTTGTTTGATAGTGGTGCTTCCTATAGTTTTGTATCTGTTTCTTTTGCTCTGAAGCATGGTTTGGTAGCTGAGTCTTTGCTTAGGACTTGCAAGATCATGACCGGGGGAGGCATTATCCTGGTTAATGATATTTGCAAGGATCGGAGAGTTACTCTGGGAGGCCGAGAGTTGAGTGTGTGTCTATCTGTAATGCCACTTTCGAGCTAAGATATTGTACTCGGGATGGATTGGTTGAGTAGGCACCATGCTAGCATAGATTATAGAGGAGGTAGAGTTTTGTTTGGTCCGCCAGGAGAGCCAGAGTTCGAGTTTGCTAGAGGAGCTGCAGAGCAGGGAGAAGGCATTATTTATGTAGCTATGGTGGAGGACAAGGAGTTGCCGCATCCATTGATATCAGAGTTCTTGGATGTATTTCCTGAGGAATTATCAGGATTGCCACCAGATCGAGATGTTGAATTTTCTATAGACTTGGTACCAGGTGCAGAACTAATTTTGTAACATATCTATAGAGTAAACAATAGCGAGCTGGCCGAGTTGAAGAAGCAGGTGGACAAATTGCAGGATAAGGGGTTTATCAGATCAAGTTCTTTACCATGGGGAGCCCTGGTATTGTTTGTACTGAAGAAGGATGGATCGGTGCGCATGTGCATTGATTACAGGGCTTTGAATAATCTCACTATCAAGAATAAGTATCATTTGCCACGGATTGATGATTTGTTCGATCAGTTGAGTGGAGCCAAGATATTTTCTAAGATAGACTTGATATCGGGCTACCATCAGGTGAAGGTGAAGCCGGAGGACATACCGAAGACTACTTTTAGAACTCGGTATGGTCAGTACGAGTTTATAGTGATGTCGTTTGGTTTGACTAATGCACCGGCGATATTTATGAACTTGATGAACAAAGTGTTCCACCAGTACCTTGATAAGTTTGTGGTGGTGTTCATCGACGACATACTCATATACTCGAAGACACTGGAGAAGCATGAGGAGCATTTGAGGATTGTGTTGGATAGGAAGGAGAAGCTGTATGGGAAGTTGTCCAAGTGTGAGTTTTTCCTGGACAAGGTGGAATTCTTGGGGCATATTGTGACTGGTGATGGTATTTTAGTGGATCCAAAGAAGATCGCAGCAGTAGAATCTTGGAAGACCCCGAGTTCAGTAGCAGAGATCAGGAGTTTCTTGGGATTGGCAGGCTAGTACAGAAAGTTTATGCAAGATTTTTCGAGGATTGCCGAGCCGATGACCAGACTCACCAGGAATGATGTAAAGTTTGTTTGGGCGGAGGATTGCCAGGTTGCTTTTGAGGAGTTGAAGAAAAGGTTGACGTCTGCTCCTATTTTTACGTTGCCATCAGGATCTGGAGGTTTCACTATTTATAGTGATGCATCGGGGAAATGTTTGGGTTGTGTTCTTCAGCAGAATGGAAAAGTGATTGCCTATGCATCCAGGCAATTGCGTCCTCATGAAAAGAACTATCCTACCCATGATTTGGAGTTGGCAGCAGTCATCTTTGCCCTGAAGTTATGGAAATATTATTTGTACGGAGAGCGTATGGAGATCTTCACAGACCACAAAAGCTTGAAGTACGTTTTCACGCAGAAGGAGTTGAACATGAGGCAGCATCGGTGGTTGGAACTGATGAAGGATTTTGATATATCTTTGCAATATCATCCTGGAAAAGCAAATGTAGTTGCTGATGCTTTGAGTAGGTATCCGGTAGCTATGTTCTTAGCACATGATCGATATTTGTTGGAGGACTTGGAGAGCTTGGGCATCGAGGTGATAGTTCCTGGTTGTACTATGCAGATATGGGGATTGCAGATACATTCAGATTTGATGGACATGATCAAGGCAGCACAGTATGAGGATATATCTCTGAGAAGCATCAGAGCTCAGGTGAGAGCAGGATTGGAGGATGATTTCACTATTTCTGAGGATGGATCTTTGAGGCATGGAGTTAGATTGTGTGTGCCTAATGAAGAGCTGCGTGAGGAGGTATTGCAGGAAGCACATCGCTCTCAGTATTCCATGCATCCAGGTGCCAACAAGATGTATCAAGATATGTGAGAGAGTGTGTGGTGGTATGGCATGAAGAGGGAAGTGACACAGTTTGTATCTAGATGCTTAGTGTGCCAGCAGGTGAAAGCTGAGAGGCAGGGGCCAGGAGGTTTACTTCAGCCATTACCCATTCCAGAGTGAAAGTGGGAGCACATTACTATGGATTTTGTGTCCGGACTTCCATGATCTCCAGGAAGGAAAGACGCGATTTGGGTCATCGTTGATAGGTTGACCAAGTTGGCCCACTTTTTGCCTTTCAAAGTGGGTTTGTCTACGGAGAAACTGGCAGAGATGTATGTGAGGCAGATCGTTAGGATACATGGAGTTCCCGTCAGCATAGTCTCGAATCAGGATAGTTGTTTCACTTCTCATTTCTGGAAGAGTTTGTAGGAGAGTTTGGGCACTCAGCTCAAGTTCAGTACTGCATATCATCCCCAGACAGATGGGCAGTCGGAGAGGACTATTCAGACTCTCGAAGATATGTTGCGCATTTGTGTACTAGATTTTGGGGGTTCTTGGGAGGACCATCTCCATTTGGTAGAGTTTGCTTACAACAACAGTTACCAGGCTAGTATAGAGATGTCACATTTTAAAGCTCTGTACGGTCGGAGGTGTCATACTCCCTTGTCATGGGACGATGTTGGAGAGAGAGTTTTGCTTGGGCTAGAGATGGTTGTGGATGCAGCAGAGAAGGTTCAGTTGATCAGAGACAGACTTTGTGTGGCGCAGGACAGACAACGGCATTGGGCCGATAACCACCGGAGACCTTTGGAGTTCGAGGTATAGTTTAGATTTTGTTTTGTGATTGTTATTTGTTGTTTGTTATAGATTAAGTTCTTAAGTTGGTGTTCTGTTCTAGGTGGGTGGTTTGGTGTTTCTGAGGATTTCTCTAACACGAGGCACGATTTGCTTCAGTGGAGGCGGGAAGCTTAGTCCGCGATTCATCGAACCTTTCACTATTCTAGAGAGGGTCGGTGCAGTTGCTTATAGACTAGACTTAACACCTGCATTGGAGGGAGTGCACAATATGTTTCACGTGTCGCAGTTGAGATGGTACGTGGCAGATCCTAGTCATGTATTGGATCACTCGGAGATAGAGGTGGGCCCTACTCTTAGCTATCCAGAGCAGCCAGTTGAGATTCTGGATCGGAGAGAGAAGGTGATGAGGAACCAGACTATTCCTTTGGTGCACGTCACATGGAGGCATCACTCTCCGGGGGAGTCTACCTGGGAGAGAGATGATGAAATGCGAGAGCGTTATCCATATTTGTTTGTGCCTTGAGATATGCTATTTTCTAGTTATGTTCTGTTCATTGTTGTGTTCTTTCATAGTTAGTTATGATTCTTTAGTTCTGTCCTTTTATGATTTTCTGAGGGTAGTTTTCGTCTTTGAATTTCGAGGACAAAATTATTTTAAGGAGGGTAGACTTGTCACAACCACATTTTCTAGGAAAGGGTATTTTAGTAAATTCATATTTAATTAAATATTATGCATGATAAATAATTATTTGTTGTATTATTTAATTATTGTTAGATGTTAGTTATTTATTTTGGACTTGTGTTAGTGGACCTAACTAGTTTAGTTTAGACTCATGGACCAACATGAATTAATTGATTAGAAGTAAGCCCATTTAGGAAGCCCATTGTTAAGGAGATGGATTAAATTAATTAAACCATTAGACTAGAAGCTTCCTTCCTTAATTATTTCTTCATGAGAGGCCCCAAGGGGTATATTGGACATTATATGATAGCTTGAGGAAGGGGAAAGGGGGCCGGCCTATATAGAGGGGGGGAAATTATTTCTCTCCTCTTTTTATTTCAAAACTAGATCTAGAATTCCCTCAACCAAATTCCTTCATTCCCACTTTATTTCCCTACCAAATTTTATTTCAATTCCTTTCCAAATCACCATTGGAGGCTTGAGAAGCAAGTATCTAGAAGGAAGAAGCAAGGATCTACAAAGAGGAGCAAGGATCTACAAGTTGGAGCCAATTTTATCTTATTTGGAGGTTGCAATGGGAATCCATCTCCCAATAGGTATAATTTAGTTTTTCTCCTTAATTTAGATTCTAAATCTAAGATTTAACCATGCAAAATTAACCCATATGCATAGGCTACCCATTGGATTTGGTTTTGTGTTCATAGGAGGCCTATTGAGAAAGTTATTGTACTTTTTGTGTCAATTTTAGGAGAATTCCGAGATTGACAATTGTTGTATGTGTCAATTGATCCTATAGATCAATTTGGCATGTGCTTGTATGTTTGGGGCTAGTGTCGTGTCCACAATTGGGTACGTGTAGGTCGTATCCCAACAATTTGGTGATACATGTTGATTTGGGGTTTTTTCCCTCCAACACGGAACTTTGTACATGTCATATTTTGACACGGACACGTAGATCTATATTTGACTCTTCGTATTGTTCATAAATAATATATGTGACTTGTTCGTGTCCTTCGGGGTATGTTTGAATGTGTGGTGGACTTGTGTCACATGCGTATCCTAGATCTAGTGGGATACAGTGTGATACTCTCCATATGTTTGTGCAAATTATATGTAGATCTATTTTTTGTATTCTTAAATCATGGAAAATGTATTTGTACATACATATATATATTTATGTATAGGTATGGTATATATAATTATGCCTCTCATGTCTTAGATCTATGTATTATGTATGTACTATATGTATATATGTTGTACTACATATATGTATGTTATTATTATATATGTTTAGTATATATATTCTATATAGTTGTAACTATGTGATACTATATTTTAACTTTGTATTATTGTGTTAGAATATATATATATATATATATATATATATATATATATATATATATATATATATATATATGTGTGTGTGTGTGTGTGTGTGTGTGTGTGTGTGTGTGTGTATTTTAAATGGGTATTTATATTTATATATGGATGTTATATGATTATATATACGTATACATATACGTATAGTTGTCTATATATATATTAATATGTATGTGTGTGCATGCTACTATATCATAGTTATGTACATAATAATAGGGAGGGTGTATGTATAGTTTTATTGGTAATTATGTATATATATATATATATATATATATATATATATATATATATATATATATATATATATATATATATGTGTGTGTGTGTGTGTGTGTGTGTGTGTGTGTTATATTAGATTATATATATATTATGGCGACAACATCTATTGGTGACAACCGCCGTCACCAAAGCAGCAGCAGCAGCAATGGTGACAGCAGCCGGAGCTGTCACCAAAACAGCAGCAGCGGCAGGAACACTAGCAGCATCGGCGACAGCAATTTGGCGACGGCTGCAAACTGTCACCAAAGCAGCAGCAGCAGTGGGAACAATCAGCAGCAGCAGCGACGGTAGATTTAGCAACGGTCAGAACCGTCACCAAAGGGGCAGCGTATCAGAATATCAGGTTTTCAGCAATGTTTTTAGTGGCAATTGGCAGATTATATATATATATATATATATATATATATATATATATATATATATATATATATATATATATATATATATATATATATATATATATATACAGGTAGTTAATATAACAAGGTATTGGGTATTACCTTGAGGAAACCAAGGTAATTGGAAATACCCAAGATATTGGGTTTGGGTATCAAGTTTGTGAATTATTGTTGAGATACCAAGTTGGTTCAAAACCACGGTACCTATTTAATGTTGTAATTATGATTCTATATTATTAATAATTGTTGATATATATTTATTAATGTTTACCTTGGATTCACGTATCCGGAGATACGGTATCCTAATATTTATGATATGGGTTTTGTGGCTTAGACTTTAGTATCTTGAACCCAATATCCTTGTGTGAGGCTTGTGCAACCTAGAAATAGGTAGTTGACCATAGTTAACCATAGTTTGACTATAGTTGACCATAGTTGACCATAGTTTGACTTTTGACTTAGAATTGACTTTTTACCTAGAAATTGATTAGTTTAACTTATTCTCTTGCCAAAATCTTGTATTGATGTTGTATTCCATATCTAGGTCTTCGAGGCATCGTGTCAGACATCTGTGAGACTATTCATTGGACTTCAAGCGAGTACATTCTCTGATAGTTTCTCATTTATGATATCCTCTATGTTCATTGTATCTAGTGTAGATATCCTTGTTCTCTTGACACGATGGTTACACGGATTGGTATATCCGGATCTCGTCATGAGATATTATTCATTGGTATATGGTGTATCTTGTGCAAGCCTTGTTTCATTGTTTATCTTGTACATGTACAGACACTGATTCTCGGGAAGACTAGCTATCTTCTTAGGAAATCTTATGCCATAGCATACCATGGTTGGATCTATTATACCAGTCGAGGGTGGAGAGTATTTTAGTGTAGATATGTGATCATATCCTCCTTGTATCAAGTCTTGCATTGAATAGTGTTAATCATACACCACACATATGATTAGCCAGGCCATATATCTTGTATCATGTTCCCAAGTCGATCACATATTAAAGCTAGTACTCACACACTTAGACATTAGTATTCTTGTTCATTGACATATTGCTCATTATTGTATTTATTCCATTATTTCCTTATTGTATATATATCTCTTGTATCTATTGTGCATATTGTATATTCACATCTATTTACTGTTACATAGTTTTTATCATTGATTAGAACTGTTGTTAGAGATATACTCTGCTCCTTTCCTGACTGGATATATTTTTTCTATATGACACTGAGGACTGGTACCCTACACATTGTGGACCTCAGGATATTGTGGGTCTAGAGTCTGAGACCCTGGTTCAGGAGGGACTTATCCCAACTGAAATAGATGACCCAAGTTTAGTAGCTTCTTAGTATTCTTTGTACTGGATTTGTCTCTAGCTTATTTTGTTATTTTTTTTAGACTCATTGATGTATTATTTTAGACTCATGAGTTGTATTGTGATTTTTCTATTCTTTATCTGATTCGTGCTCATTCTATCTTAGATCTGTGATTGAGTATATTATTATTGTTGGTGGTTCATTATATTGTTAGATAGATTATCCAGACAACGTTCTACCGCCGATTCTGCGGCGTAGGTTGGACGTTGTTTCTGACTTGTACCCTTACACTGGGTACGTGTTGTGACAACGGTATAGGATCCTACGGCACCTTTGTTGCGACTCAGTCATCCAGGGCCTCCTTTGTCAGTGTGCATTCCTCACAGCCTTCGAAGGCGTCGGCACGAGCCCAGGAGAGCGTTGACCGTCAGATTGCTGACCATGCGTGACGAGTTACTATGGAGGATTACGGAGCGGCCATAGTCTGTGCCACATATGGACGATGCGACGATCACCGCATATTTTGATTTGCTCGAGCATAGCCTTATGGAGCTCAGGACTCTGAGCCAAATGACATAGCACAGCCTAATGGAGCTCAGGACTATTAGCCAGATGACAGCACATCTTGGCAACTCCGCCACTTCTACGGAGCACAAACAGACGAAGCTAGAGGGGTCGCATACGGCCATGAGTGACTTACTTGTGAGGATACATGCGGCACAGGGTTTTTTAGTCGGTCGGTGGCAGAGAACACTGAGGGTGGTATCTGCCATGGATTCATACAATGCTCGAATGCTAGTATTGGAGAAGATAGGTCCTCCTTGTCTGTCGGTATCGACACCGAGTCCATCGATTCCACTGCCTCCTCTATCAGGACCGGTGATGCTTTCTCAGGAGTAGTATGGCTTCCTCCTAACCCAGATGCACGACAACATTCCTCCTCCTCTTGATCCTCAGTACTTCTTATTGGGACATTTTTAGTATCTTTTTGTGTATTGGCCCATTATTGGGTCATTGATGTACTTATTTCATACTTTTCTCGTGGATTATTTGGATGAGATGGATGTGACATTATTTTAAATTCATGTATTTATTTGTTGGGATATTCCTGCGTGTTTCGATATTCTTGACATTTTTGTGTATATACCGGTGTTGAGTGTTCCATTGAGGGGGTCGGCGAACCCATGAAATTCAACAGAGGGTTGCTCCGGGTCTATTTATATAAACTGTGATTTTATAACTACAGACAGACTTTTGTTGGAAAATATTTTTTGAAATTGCATTTTTTTGTCTAGTTTTTTTAAAATTTAGCGACGTTCTGCGACTTTTACCGACGTCTACTGACATGACAGTACGTCGCTAACCTGTGTCAAAACGTCACTACACGTAGCTAAAGAGCTAACATGGCAATTGTTGTCATGTCGGCATTGATGTAGCAAAATGTCGTCGGTAATATCGTTGATTTAGTAACGTTACTCGACAATATGCATTGTCGCTGATACACCAACATCATGTCGTTGGACGTCGCTAATAAAAAAATAATCGACAACGTGGACATGTCGCAAATGTACGTCGCTATATTGACGAATAGCGAAAAATTTGTTGTCAGCAACCATGGATTACGCGATAACACCAAAACATCGCAAATTATGTCGCTAATTTTTTTAAAAACACTTTTTTACCTATTAGCGACAAATTTTGGCGTCACTAATTGGTATTATTTTGGTAGTGATATAGTTGAGGATATTATGACCAATAGAATATATTGAAATATAGACAACGTATTACCACTGATGTTGTAGCGTAGAATAGGCGTACTTACGTACTTATACCCGATTATTCGGGAATGGAGCATGGCACATTTTTATGGTGGCCCATGTAGGTCCCATCTTCATAAATATTGTGATGTCATTGTAGTACCTATAAATAGTCGTACTACTGCGATCCTACAAATGATTGAAGAATTGAAAGATTGAGAGTACATCCACAACTAGCTTATACGTTTCTCATAGGTTATCTCTAATCAGTTTGTTTCTTGTCTCGATTGATCTTTTTTTTTATGAATCCTTGGAACCTTGATTTGAATTTTATTCGACACCGCTTTGGAACATTCTTATAGATAAATTTGAAAGTATATTTGATAACCTATTTTGGCAAGGCAGCTACGAATTGCAGCCATTTGGCTGAATCATGGAACCGAGAGTCCATTGCTACTAAATGCACACTGACAGGGCATGAACTCTAAGCAAATTCATTTTGTGTATACACACACACACACACACACACACACATAAGACTTTCGGATATTATTGAGACTATGTCCTATTATGTATCTTGATTTGGCCTCTTACCGTCATTATATAATTGTATCATTTTTTCTGATTTGCTTGATATCTTCCTTCAAATTAATTGTGTGAAATTTCATATTTAAATCTTTGACCCTTTTTCTTCTATTAATTTTTTTAACTTGGGATTAGTTGGTAGTTACAAGACTACATTAGGGAAGATTATCTTCTGTATTTTGTTTGGGTAGCTAAGGGTGCATTTTCTATATAATGTTGGATCAGGGTCCAATTAGCCATAAATAGCCTATGTCCTCGTAATAACCTATGATGATGACTGTGAAAAGTTGGACTTCATGATCATATTATTGCTAAAATGGTTGTTAACACTATATAATGGTTGTATCAAAATATAGTAGAAGCTTTGAGATCATAACTATACATATATGACTGAGGATAGAATAGCGGATTAGTAGAATTGATAAATGAATCTTAGGTATGAAAGTTTTATGATAGGACCTTAGGGATTATGAATATTTTCAAGGTTAAAAGATTTAGAATATAAAGAAAATTTTGCAAAAGTAAACTAATAAAAGCATTTACTATGGATTAAGGATATAAGATCTTAATCAAATGTTGAAACTTGAATCTTGAATCTTGAAGTTTTAATAAAACAGTGTAAGCCATGAGTAGTAAGGGATACAAAATAAGAACCTGTAAATTCGAAGAATATAAATTTAAAGAAATAACTGGATATTATATCAAATTGTTAAACCGCTAGGTGATGATTATCAATTAGCTAATTAGTCTAAAGTTGAATGATAATATTAGAGATTTGTAAAATAAATGATTTTGAATGGTTGGCCTTTAGGATCTTGTTCTTAGTAAAATTGTTTGTCAACCCTATATTTATGATAGAGTTGTGGACTTTATACTGGTGGATAAGAGCTTCTAGATAAGAACCAAATATAATCACATTTTGAGAGACTCTCATATAGACTACATGATTTGAGGAATCTTAAGGTAATAAGTTATTTAGGGTAGGAGAGAATAAGTAAAGGTATACCTGTTTGAAGATTGACGTCTTTGTAGTTTGAAGATTTGATACACAAACCACTATTTTTCGTGGAATCAAGATCCAGAAAGCTGTTTCTGATAGGAGCATTTGTTGACTTGAACCTGAACCCATTCACACAGAAACTTGGCCATATTTTTACGGCAGTAATTGGTCCCTTGGCTAGAGTCCTAATAGATTCAGTCTCGGGTGATATTAGACGATCGACCTAAATACCAAAGTAGCGATAGTAAGTTATTTGTTTTGCAAGTGCAGAAATAAAAAGTAATTACCAAGCATCTTACATATGCGCTCAACCAAGAAGGAAAATGGCATCTCATATCTTGTTCTACTTCTTCGTCTGTTATGTAGGGTCTAACCGACCTCAACTCATCATTATATGTGCTGAAAAACAATGAAGCAACTGCTGATTAGTAGCATAATAGTATCTTATACTATTACATTGAGATTATATAAACGTGGACGTATTAATTACTTACCCCTCTAGCTTCTCCACTTCATCCTCGTCGCAATTGAGTAATATATACAATTGAGCAGCCCTTAGCTCATCGTCATTCAAATATCTCTTCTTCATTTTTCCCGAGGGCTTTCCGGATGCATTGAATACTTTGAGTATTGCATCATTAGATTCCTGATATGCATCGTCGTTTCTGGGAGCTTTCGTCCTATTAGTAGCAACATGCGGTTTGAAATACGTCGAGCAAAAGTTTGTAATCTCCTCGAGAACATAAGCTTCACAAATAGAGCCTTCAACCCGTGCCTTATTTTTCACCTTTCTCTTTAGGTGATTCAGATGGCGCTCGAAGGGGTACATCCACCGATAATCGACAGGACCACCAACACGTGCCTCATAGGAAAGATGAATTGGCAAATGCTCCATAGAGTCGAAGAATCCAGGAGGAAACACCTTCTCGAGCTTACATAGTGTTACCGCAATGTCCCTCTCTTGCTTTTCTAGAAGATCGACGAGCAACTTAGTACAACAAAGATCTCTGAAGAATATGCTCAGCTCTGTCAATGGGTCCCAAACGACCTGCGGTAAGAATTCCCGAAATGCAATCGGAATTAACCTCTCCATGAATACGTGACAATCGTGGCTCTTCATACCTACTAGTTTGTTCTCCTTTAGGTCGACGCATCTTTTCAAGTTCGACACGTACCCGTTTGGAAACTTTAGACCCTGAATCCACCTACAAAGTCTACCTTTATCCTCTTTATCCAGTGAGAAAACTGACTTAGGTTGCTTTAACTTTCCATTCCCTTCCTCTATCAAATACAATGCAGGACGTCTACATATGTCTTCTAAGTCCAACCTCGCCTTCGGATTATCTTTCGTCTTCCCCTTTACATCCATTACAGTATTAATTATGTTATCAAACACATTCTTCTCGATATGCATGACATCAAGGTTATGTCTGATCAGATTGGTGCTCCGATATGGCATATCCCAGAATATACTCCTCTTCGTCCAGTTATGGGTGCGACCAAATTCGTCACACTTGTACCCCTTAGAAGGCTCTTGGATAGCACTTGGTAAATCTTTTACCTCTTTCCATATCGTACATCCGGGCCACCTTGGCGGTGGATTGGCCTTCTCCACAACTCCCGTACGAAAAGCATTCCGATTCCTCTGGTACGGATGATCCTTCGGCAAAAATTGTCGATGACAATCGAAGAAGCACGGTTTGCCTCCGTGTTTCAAACGGAAAGCCTGAGAACGGTCCATGCAATACGGACATGAGAGACGACCATGGGTGCTCCATCCCGATAATATTCCATAGGCCGGAAAGTCGTTGATGGTCCACATAAGTGCTGCCCTCATCTGAAAATTCTGCTTTCTAGAAACATCGTACGTGTTGGCACCGACTTCCCACAGCTGATTCAACTCATCTATCAAAGGCTGTAAATACACATCGATGTTCCTCTTCGGATTGTTCGGACCCGGGATAATAACGGTTAGGAACATATACGGAGTCTTCATGCACATCCAAGGCGGTAGATTGTACGGAGTGACGATCACAGGCCAACACGAATACTGGGAGCCCGAAAGTCTGAATGGGGTAAAACCGTCAGAGCAGAGCCCCAATCTGACATTACGCGCTTCTTCGGCAAAATATGGATACTCTCGATCAAAGTGCTTCCATGCTTCTCCATCGGATGGATGATCCAATACTCCTTCGATCTGTTTTTGCCTGTGCCAACTCATGTTTTCTGCAGTCTCCTTAACCATAAACAACCGCTGCAACCGCGGCGTCAAAGGCAAGTAGTGCATCGAATCGGTAGGCTTCCTTGCACCGACAAACTTTCCTCTAGCAGTGGCCTTGTAGCGATCAGCACCACAAAATCTGCACGCATCTTCATCCTTGTCGTCTTTGTAGTACAACATGCACCCGTTGCGACATGCATCGATTTTCTCGTATCCCATCCAAAGCGATCTCACCATCCTCTTAGATCGATAGAAGTCTTTAAGCAACTTTGCACCCTCGGGCAAGATCTCTATAATCAAATCGAGCAGTCGATTATAGCATTCTTGCGACATGTTAAAATCGGACTTGATGCTCAATAATCTTGTAACCACCTCCAACGGTGAATGATCCTCACAACCAGGATATAGTGGAGTCCTTGCATTCTCAAACAATTGCAGCATCGGCATTCGGTGCCTCCTCAGCTGCATCATAATTGTCCAGATTGAAACTAGGTCCCGCCGCATCATAATTGTCAGGATTGAAACTAGGCCCCGCCGCATCATAAACCATGTTCACCAACCCGTCGTCGTAAGCATCGTGGTCTTGAACATCCATATACGGCTCCACATAGGGCTCCGACTCCGATGCTAGAGATACAAGTTCTTCGTGCGCGGTCCACTGATAGTAATTCAGCATAAAGCCCTTCAAGTATAAATGATATGTAACTTCCACTTCAGGATGATATTTCCTATTGCGACATCTCACACACGGACACTTAATTTTGGTACCATCCATGTATTGAGGGAACGCCTTTGCGAACTGCAGGAACTGCTGTACACCCTCAATGAATTCATCTCGCACACCGCACATGTCATCAGGATGACGGTTGTACATCCACGAACGATGACGCAGATAGTAATTCATATCCATTTCTAGAAACTTCTGCAAAATTGACAGTATGTATCATATAAATCATTACATGCAAAATTAATCGTACTATAAAAATCATAACTGATATAATACATATTTTTATTTATCAAAACTACAGCTGCCCCCAACCCCATAGTACTATGAACTGCACTATAAGTGTGCAGTCAACACACTACAAATAGTGTGTCATACTATAGAACTGCAGCTGCCCCCAACCACACTCCTAGGTCAGTGTCCGTTATGGGAAAAGAAGTCATGGCATTGCACTAAGGCACCTGGTGCTTGAACAATTTTTGCATCAAAAGTTTCCCAAGTACACGGGCTATTGCTCTATGAAATGGATAACCCCATGCATTGTGACTGTACTCACTCACATTTACCGGCAGATTATTGCACTCCCTTTAGTAAAAAAACCTAACCCCCCAAACTGGCACACTGATACACACATACACTCTTAAGAATTCTGTAATCAAAACTCACCTGGTACCAACAACACCTATTAAGTACTCTAAATTCTATACTTCATATAAACACTCCATCTATACTCATATAAACACTCCATCTATACTCCCAGATCTGGGATACACCTATATGAATGCTCAACCTTCACACCTATTACTTATTCTCTTCAACACATATATTCACTCAAACACCTGACTAATACACCTCTTTAAATCAGTCACCCACTGCTACTGCTTACCTTCTTTCTCAATATTTGATTACCCCTTATCCCGAGCCACACACTCATGTGTGCACTATAGTATCACTATGAATACCCAATCTTCTCTCAGATGTTGGTGTTATATCTGATACTTGCCCTCATGTCCTTCAAATCATACGAGTTCAAACCCTATCTCAAACACATCCACATCCTGCCTTGCACTAGTTGCTGACTGGCTTAGTAAGTTGCTGCACAAGGATGCAGTGTTTACACTGTATTAGGACCCCCTCACACCTGCCTGCAGAAGCTAACAACCAACTACAATGCACCTAAACCTTAATGCACACTATGTTCAGCTGTGCAGTGCCTCCCCAAGTTGCCTGTTGCACATTGGGCTGATGTGCCTCAAGTCTCCCCCTGCTCACTGCTAATAAGCAGTGCTCACTGCTGCTGTTACCTCTCTCGTCGACTTGGGCCAGTCGGCCCTTACCCTAACCCTAACCCTAACCCCATGTCAATAAACCTAACCCTAACCCTAACCCTAACCCTAACCCTAACCCTAGGTCCTGATCAGTGTCTGTGTCAGTGTGTGTGTGTGTGCCGTGTCTGTGTCTGTGTCTGTGTCTGTGTGTGTGTCGTGTTTGTGTCAATGTCACATGTGTCCTGTGAGAGAGAGAGAGAGAGAGAGAGAGAGAGAGAGAGAGAGAGAGAGAGTAGGGTTTACCGGAGTAGTCGCGGTGTAGAGCGGGTCGACGGAGCGCGGGGAGGGGGGGGAATTTTTTTCTTTTCGAAATTTCAGCAGATGGGGAAAAATGAAACCGAGACCTAATTAACCAAATTTTAGCGACGTTTAGCGACGTCCAAGAAAAACGTCGCTAAATTAAATTTTAGCGACGTCAATGACGTCGCTAAACACGTTGCTAAATATTTTTAATATAAAGGTCGCTATATACGTCGCTAAACGTCGCTAAATTAGACATATTAGCGACGTTTAGCGACCTTAATTGAACTTATAGCGACTTATCTTTTAAAATCTTAATAAAAGTCGCTAAACGTCGCTAAATGTCGCCATTTAACGACGTCTAGCGACGTTCTAATAAGGAGTCGCTAATTTATATATTATTAGCAACATTTCTTTTGACGTCGCTAAAATACGTCGCTAATACCGCTTTTTCTAGTAGTGGTAGTAGAGGATCATATGTAAATATTAACTTTATAGAAGTTCTTAAGTGAGAATTGTTAGTAAACAATAATGGTAAGATTCGAATGATAGGCCTTAAACTTAAACTTTAGAAAGGGGTTAGGGAGATCATTAGTTAGTTGGGTAATTTTAAACTCTTGAAGGTCCGTAGAACTCATATGTGATGATAATGATTCATGAGAATTATGAAAGAGGATTTAGGAATTTTTTTTTTTACAAATCTAGATCAGTAGAGCATCAAGTGTGATACTTTCCTAACCCTGATTCACAAATAATCTAGAGGTGGATTCCTCATCAGAAACTATGAGGGAGCACATAACCAAGAACAAGGCCAAGAAGTCATGGTAAGAGCTCAGACTCCACGGCCTAACATTGGAGATTGGTGTAAATTGGTTTGTCAATAGTATAGAACATGTTTTGTTTGATTTTAAAGTCTACAGAGTTTAGTGTGATCCTTAGGTCTTACTTGAATTTGATTCATAAATTAGATATAGTAGCCTAAATATAGAGCAATTGAATAAAAAAAGGATCTTCATTTGAATTAATAAAAATATTAAGATAATAAAAAGATAATAAGGAACTTTTTAGTGAATGCCTACACTAGAATTCGATGAATTTCTCTAGTAAAATTAAGGGTCAATTTCAGGGAACACTACACAAATGGTAGAGTAATAAAGTTAACATATAGTAGAAGCTTATGAGATAGTGAAAACTTATGGCAAAAGATAGAAGAACGGTTTGGTGAAGAAGATAACGAGATCCTATACTTGAAATTTTTGATAATAAAACCTTGATGGATTATGGATATTTTAAGATTGCAATTTAAATTATAAAGGGAACTTTTTATAAACCTAAATTGATGGAAACATTCACTATGGATTAATTAAGGAAATAAGAGGCAAAACTTGACATAGAATTTTTGAAATTTTAGTAGAATATTATAAGCTTTAAGTAGTAAGGATTATAGAGTACATACGATTTGAAAATTACAAATTTAAAGTAATAACTAGATTATATGATATGTCCTTCAAGGTTAAGCTACAAGATGATGATAGTTTATTAGCAGAGTAGTCTCAAGACTTATGGATATTTCAAGAGTACATACGAAATTGAATGGTGATGCTGAAGATTTATAAAATAAATGATAAGTGACAACGAACATGTGATGAGGAGATTTAAGACCAAAAAAATTGACTCGTGGAATATAGTTGGATGGTGATCTTAGGTTAAAGACAATGGATGTGGGAATTTAAATGGTGAAGTTTAAAATTTTAAGATGATAGATTCTTTAGTAGTCAAGGTTGTGAATTTTAAGCTTCTATAGTTTATGGAGTTCATAAGTGGAAATGATGGATTATGAGATTACGAGAATATAGAGTATAACATATAGATAAATTTTGATGAAATAAAAAAAATATAGACTCGAAGGATCGAGGCTTTTAAAGGATGAAGAGATTGAATACTAGTGGATTATGTGACTATCGATAGGGTAAAATTTTGGACTATGAATCTAAAATGCAAGATTAGATAGTTATTAATGGTTGTGGACAATAAGATATGAGGGTGACCTTAACAATGAGTTAGAAAGACCTGTACGCAAGAAACTCAGTGAAGATTGAAGTTTCAAGAAGAAGAGTTTGATTATGAATTCATATTTTACCTCCAACTTTATTCCTTGGATTTTGATCTTCCCTGTAAATAAAATTTAATATTTTAACATCACCTTATTAGATCTTGCAACATACTTGTTTTGCAATACTTCTTACCCTATTATCGCTAGACCAAAGGCTTTCATAAATCTTTATATCTTCGAACTTTTGCATAATTTATACTTATCATCTAAATTCAGTCCGATACATGCACATGCAATCCTTTGGACTCCTTGAGCGTGAACCTCATATTTCTTTGGAACAAGTCAAGGGTTTGACCGAATCATCAACAAAATATTAAAACAAAGCTACATCTCCAAATCAGCAGCTTATCTATCATAGTTAGAGATTAAACAAGTATCTCACAATCTACCATTTTCAACATTATGTACCTATTCTGGAATTATTTATCCTTCTCTACCTCAAACTTGCTTCTCTTAGTCATAATAACTTCGATTGAACAACTTACCTAATTAATGCTAAAATTGTGCCTCCGTGAAGTCATATCTCCAGTGTTCACTCTTCTCCTCTTGACCATTCAAATTCGTCCCTAGTCGTACCATTTGTTGAAATTTGACTACCGTTAACAACTCATTCCTTTTTTGCCCCTATTTAGAAATGCTAAGTTACCATCATTCATTTCTCCCTTCTTTCTTTTCATGTCGTGCATAACTTAAATTTTGATGAATGTAGATTTGTAACCCTTAGAATTCTAAGTTTAAATTTTAATAATTTTCCTAAAATTTCTAAATATTTTTTCTGAATTTATTTGTATTAATAAAGCACTTAAAATTATTCTCGAGATTTTCTAGAAATATTAATTAGTTAACTTTCAAATTTGGGAAACTAAAATCTAAATATTATCATGATTGGATTTCTAAACTTAAAAATATAATTAGTTAGTATACTAGAAGTTTGTTAGTAAATAATTATGTTCTGGAAGAATATTGAAAATTTGAAAAATTATAATTGAAATATGTAGATAGGAACTAAAAAGGATTTTGGAAATGAATTTATAATTAAAATCAATTTTTTCACCAAAGAGGAAGTTTCCTAGATCTTACCTAAGCTTCTAGATAAGGAAGCAATCATACACTAGAATTTAGGATCTCTAACTTACCAATTTTAAAAATTGGAGACAAGAATATAATTTAGTTCCAATTAAAATAAAAATAAATTTGAAATATAAAAATAGAGAATGAGTTATGAAATAAAATAAAATATTTATAATTCCTCAATTCTTCTCTGCTTATATAACACATAATGAAATCTAAATTTTCAAATCTTTCTCACTCTTGAAAATTAAAGTTTCAAGAAGTTGATTTTGATTATGAATTTATATCTCAAACTTTATTCTTTAGATTTGACCTTCCCTATAAAATTAATATTTTAACATCTCCTTAATTTTGGATATTGCAATATTTTTTTTTGCAACACTTCTTACCCTATTATCGTTCGACCAAGGGCCTTCGTAAATCTTCATATCTTCGAACTTTCGCAAAATTTTTACTTATCATCTAAAGTTAGTCCAGTACATGCACATGCAATCCTTTGGACTCCCTGAACGTGAACCTCGCATTTCTTTGGAATAAGTCAAGGGTTTGATCAAATCATCAATAAAGTATTATAACAAAGCTACATCTCCAAATCAACAGGTTAGAGAAGTATTTAACATGAGTTCACTATCTACCATTTTCAACATTATGCACATGTTCTGGAATTATTTATCTTTCTATACCTTAATCTTGCTTCTCTTAGTCATAATAACTTCGATTGAACGACTGACCTAATTATTGCTAAATTTGTGCCTCCTCGTGAAGTCTTATTTTCAATGTTCACTCTTCTCCTCTCGACCATTCAAATTCGTCCCTAGTCGTGCCATTTGTTGAAATCTGACTCACTGTTAACAACTCATTCCTTGTTTACCGCTATTTAGAAATGTTTTTTTTGGCAATTTTATTTAGAAATGTTAAATTATCATCTTTCATTTATCTCTCCTTTCTTTTCATGCCGTGCATAACTTAAATTTTGAGGACATAATTTTTCTAACGTATGTAGACATGTAAACCCTAGAATTCTAGACATGTAACCCCTAGAATTCTAAGTCTCAATTTTAATATTTTTTCTAGAATTTCTAAATATTTTTCTAAATTTATTTGAATTAATAAAAGCCTAAAAATTATTCTCGAGATTTTGTAGATATATGAAATAGTTAAGTTTCAAATTTGGGAAACTAAAATATAAAATTATCTTGATTAAATTTCTAAACATAAATAAGAATTAGTTAGTATACTATAAGTTTGTTAGTAACTAATTACGTTTTAGAAGATTATTGAAAATTTGAAATTAAATTAATTGAAATTGGTAGATAGGAACTAAAAGGAAAATTGGAAATTAATTTATAATTAAAATCAAATTTTCCTCAAAAGAGGAAGTTTTCTAGCTATTACCTAAGCTTCTAGATATATAAGGAAGCAATCAAACCCAAGAATTTAGGATTTCAACTAACCAATTTTGAAAATTGGAGGAAAGAATAGAATTTAGTTCCAATTGAAATTTAAAAAAAATTGAAATATGAAAATAGAGAATGAGTTATGCAATAAAATAAGGTGCTTTTATTGACGTTCCTGAAATGTTATCCAGCAACCTTATTAATTTTCTATCACTCAAATTCCAAATATGTACATTAATTTATGAATGAATAGAGGAATGAGTGCATGATGAAGTGTCAATATTGACATTCCTAAAATGTCGTCTTGTACTTCTAATGGAGGAACACATTTAAAATTTTAATGATAGAAAATTAAATAATAGTACATGATGATATTTTAGAAATTTTAATA
Source organism: Iris macrosiphon (assembly GCA_036927795.1). NCBI lineage: Eukaryota > Viridiplantae > Streptophyta > Magnoliopsida > Asparagales > Iridaceae > Iris > Iris macrosiphon. The sequence continues at coordinate 39,913,438 of JAYESA010000017.1, read as the reverse complement.
ACCGGACACTAAAATAGTTTAATTTACAATTCCTCAATTATTCTCCCATTATATAATAAGAGAGAATGAAATCAAAATTTTCTATTCTTTCTCGCTCCCTTCCCTATCTGGATCCGAGAAATTCGGATCTGGATTATTTTTATTTCCATTGCTCGTCAGACCTTTCGACCATGTCCCAATCAATTTCCAGCCACCCTCGACTCTCCAGTCAACGTTCCCGACTCGGAATTCCGATCGATCTCGTCGAAACATCGACTCTGAGTTCAATTCTTAAAGTCAACTTTGAGATCAAATGTCATCCTCCTCTTTCCACCAAATTCGAATCCATCAACTCCAGGTCAGATTCGGTGACTTCTATTTTAAGCTTGTGCAATTTTGATTCGTAAATAGTTCGTTTGAGGGATCAAACCTCAATCACAAATTCATTCCTTATCGAAGTATTTTAACTAAATAAAATTTTGTAGCAGGAATTCATCTTCCTGGAAGAAAATCTTAATCCACATCGCGCCAACCTCCGATCCATTTTCTACAGTTGAAACTAGGTATGATATACTTACTCACTACCAAATTTCAGTTGTTATGGTGAACATTTGGTTGATCAATTCTTCACGTAAACATGGATCCCCGAAAGTGCTTTTTATTTTGTCCCAGAATCATTCCTGTATCAAGCATGTGATCCTCATCTTCGTATATATGTAAAAAACATGTAAACAGTGATTGTTGATGTCAATCATGTGATCCTCATCTCATAAAATAGTCCATATGCTGTTGTTGTCCTCTTCTTTTCAATTAAAATTTAATTTCTTGTTATGCTTCTCTCTACTAGAAAGTACAAGGGACAAAATCCATCAAGGGACAAAATTAACAGTATAATTGGCACAAACAAAACAGTATTGTCTTAGACATTAGATCAAACATAAATAGAACATTGACATCTTAGATATTAGATCAAACACAAAAAGAGTATTGTGTCAGATAATATGTGGTATCACTGGCATATTTATATCGGTGTATCTTAGGGTATGTTTTTGTGTTTATCTTGTGTTCGATATGTGATCGATAATATGTGACATCACTAACATGGGACTGATTTTCTTAGTCTCCACTAAAAACCCAACAACAATGTATATTTGTTCCATAATCACGGAATTATACATGCATATTTCATCAAACACTAATAGGAGTGGAGAAACATTGACCTGGCCTAACTTGTAAAACACAGATGGTCCGAAATCAATGGCCTTGAGCGTGGCAGGACATCCTCGTCCACATTGTAGAGCATGAATTTCTCCGGCGTGAGATCCCTGCCGAAGAAGTTTGTGGCCTTAAGCAGGCACATGACTTCTCTTCCTAATTCGACCTCTGCTAACTATCATTAATGGCTTCATCTTCCTCGTTTTCTTATTTTTCCTTGCATCTCCAATCCTATTGTCTTGTTTTGTGTTGTGATTCCTATGTGGCATGAGACACAAGACAATATATTTCCTATGTGGCAAGATTGTATTCACACAAGACAATGAGATAGAAAAGTGTTCTCCAATGCAAAAGTATTGAGAAGGCAATAAAAACTACTTTTTTTTCAACTTCCAAGACAACTTTTTCACTTCTTTCTTTGTTTATAAATATTTTTATTTATAATTGATGAAGTGGAAGTAAAGCATTGTGAAGTCCATTGTCTAGATCTAGACAACCAACTTCATATTATCTTTGATATGTCATTGCCATGTCAACTTCACAATTTATTTCACATTTGCATTGGAGAAGGAATTTTGAAATAAGAAGTTGTGATTCCTATGTGGCAACTATTTTTTTCAAACTCACAACAGGGTTGGAGATGCTCTAAGGGAAATAAATGTAGCTAGTGTTTTAGCCCACCCCTGGACTGCAGACAGTGTACCATATGTATATAAAATAAATTTTCGGATTGGCTGGATGGGCTGGAGCTTACCCCTGCCTACCAGTAGATCCTCCCCTGTCCCTATGTCTCTTCCGTGTGGCGACACAGGGACGTAAAAAGGGGAATCCTATCAACTTGTTCCAAATAAGGATAATAAGCTCATGAGCTTGGTCCTACTTCACTGTTGAGAAACGAAAGAAGACTTCCTATTAAGGTGGAATAGGCTAAATTATTCGATTGTAATTTTCAATTCATCCGAGACTTCTTAGACGAATTAAAAATTTCAATCGAATAATTTAGCTTACTGCTGGTTATGGACCTTAATAGGAAGTCTTCTTTCGTTTTGGGAGGAGACTACTGCTGGTTATGGATCATCAACGACAACATGTTAGAATATTTAATTAATAATACTTGTTTGTTAGTTGATATCTTAGTATGTGTAGATCAATGTTATTATGGATCATTGCGTGTTAGTATCTCGATCGACACATCTTTAAGAGCTTTGTTATTTGTACTTTGTAGTAATCAGAGAGTAGGATAATTAGCAAGTATGAGGCACAATTATATAGTATAGCCTTTCAAAATAAAATTATTTGGGGAGAGACAAAAGTATGGGGTGGAGCAAATTAGTATATAGCCTTAATTGAAACTTGAAAAATATATTGCATGGAATTAATCTTAGCAACACATGAGAGTTGAATACCAATTAAATGAATTCCAAACACACATATGTGAGATTATTGTTTGACAGAGCATGATACTGATCGGTTCTACGCAGTTATGAATCTTATGATTAATTCTGGTGTGCTTATTTTCTATACATTATTAACAAATTAAAATGTTATTAACATAGGGTTCCATTATATATGGCTAATAGTGAAAGTTTTTTTTTTTACATTGAGAGAATTTCTTTATTGGACGAGTTTCTTAGCACTTTTGGAATATCTTCTGCCTCTGGATTTTAATGGCCAAGATAAGTAGATGACTAAAAATGAGTTGAACATTGTGCATGACCAGGTACTAATAGTTCAACATTATAGTCATTCTGAGATATTGTATGTAGACAAATAAAGCAGCATGTGATTTACTATTTATCCAACTATAATAATTAATGTTTTCCTATATCTTTAAGTTAATTGTACAAGAAAATAAGCATATGCCTCATGTTCATTATTTTTAAAATCTTGATGTCTCAAAGAAAGTTACTTATGGACTTGTAATTAAGGAGCATGTGCATTTTTAAGTGTATATATATATATATATATATATATATATATGTTTTGGAGGGTGTAGCCTATTGGTTACACCGGGGGCTCCCGTGGCGATGGGCACGGTTCGAATCCCCCTCAAGGCGTTGGTCGCCGACACGTAGGAAGGACACCAATATATATATATATATATATATATATATATATATATATATATATATATATATATAGAGGGAGAGAGAGAGAGATTTGAAAAATGCACATCCTCCGCAATTACTGAATTACTTTTCCGTAAGTAATTTTTTTTGGGATATTAAGATTTAAAAAATATTGAACGTGATGCATATGTTTATTTTCTTATACTATTAATTTAAAAAGATAGGAAGACATTAATTAGTACAGTTGGATAAATAGTAAATCACTTGCTGCTTTATTTGTTTACATACAATATCTCAGAATGACTACAATGTTGAACTATTCGTGTCTGGTCGTACTCCATGTTCAACTCATTTTTAGTCATCTCCTTATCTTGGCCATCAAAATCTAAAGGCAAAGGCTCTTCTAAAAGTGCATTAACAAAAACACATCTAATGAAGAAATTCTCTCAATCTAAAAAAAAACTTTTACTATTAGCCACATATAATGGAACCCTATGCTAATAACATTTTTTTAATAATATATAGAAAATAAGCACACAAGAATTAATCATAAGATTCATAACTGCGTAGTAAGAACTGATCACGCTCTTTCAAACAATAATATCACGTGTGTTCTGAACTCATTTAATTGGTAATCAACTCTTACGTGTTGCTGAGATTAATTCCATGTAATAAGTTTTTCATGTATCAATTGAGGCTATATATTAATTTGCTCTACCCCAGACTTTTGTCTCTCCCTAAATAATTTTATTTTGAAAGACTATATAAATTTCATTTTGAAAGGCTATATACAATTGTGGGTCATACTTGCTAATTATCCTACTCATCAATTACTACAAAGTACAAATTGTTGGAGTTTTCTCCTTAGGACTAGCCAAGATAGTCCTATATTGGCTACAACTCTAAGTGCGTATCTCAATATAAGACTTTGCATGTTATTAAGGTATCCATATGGGTTGTGGTGGGGCACATGTGGGTGCTATGTGAGGTTGTTTTCCTAGAAAGATTAAGGTTAAACTCTTCAAGAAAGCATTTATGCTTTTCGTCACTCTTGAAAAAAATATCTTAGGAGCTAAAGTCCCAAAGGGGCTTAGTGACTCGACCCCGGACTCGGACTCGGGCTTGAGCTCAAGGGTGTAAAGTGGCACTTTGATGGTTCCTGGGAGCCGATCATGTGAGGGCGATTCTTATTTTAAGAAACGATGGTCTTCATCACACAAGCAAAGATTATTTTCTGTCTTCTTCTTCTTCTTCTTCTTCATTATAGTACTTTCTGTCTCAATTGCAAAATGTTTGCAAGGAAGAACAGTTTTGATCTTCTGGAAGTTGTAATCAAATACAATATTATATTTTTTTACTTCATTGGAATCGAGGTCATCAGAGAGCAAACTTGTTTGCGTGAATCTCTGATCTCGAATACAACTTCAGGATCTAAGAGAGGGTATACTGTAAAGTTTGCTTGAACCCTGGTCTCTGTTAACCATCTTTGATTTACCTCGGGACTAACAATCTCAGAGCATGATCCGAGTAAGATGGAGAACAACCGTGCAAGTCTTCTCGACACAAGTTTTAACAAACTTGAAAAGTTTGACGGAGAGCATCACAATATCTGGAAAAGAAAGATCAGTCTCAATCTTCAACTCGTGAACATTGATTACGTGTTGATAGATTCTAAGCCTATTATTCCGAATAATGATAATGCTCAGAGAATTGCTGAGGCCACTACTTTGCAGACGAAGTGGAGGAGAGAACAACCTCTGCAAGTTGCTGATTATGAACGTCATAGAAGATTCAAGGGCAGAATCATACAGCAAGACGGTCATTGCTAAGGACATCTGGGAGTCTCTAGAGAAGCATTACAAGTCTGATGAGGGAAGAAACAAAATTCATATCACAGACCAATGTTACCAGGATCGTGGGTCGCTTTGGCACGTGGTGCGGGTATGGGTACGCGGTACAGTACCTCAGCCGGTACGCGGTACGGTGGGGGTAGGCTTATTCGGTACGCTATTTGGGGTCGTTCATTTTTATCTGGGTCGTCTTTTGTACCATATACAATTATATAGAAGTATACACAAAATATCATAAGTTCATAACAAAATCCATCAAAATCCAAGTGAAGGAAAGGATAGGAACATGCAACTGAGTGAACTTGAGTTTTATTTATTAAGACGTGCAGACCAAAGGATTCATCGAAGGGTCGAAGCCACTCACCCGAACGAATCAACGCAAGAGATGGGGAAGTCTTACGCAGCGATCACTCCTTGGTTATGCGTCCTAAAATTGCAACAACACTTGGTTAGCATCCTTCGATCTCTTTCTCTTAAGATTCGAAATGAATGCGCAAGAGAGAGAGAGAGCGAATCATGAAAACCAAGTCTTCGAAAGCAACACAAAACATAAAGCAACACAAAACCAAGCAGCAAAACAACCAACGAAAACTCATGGACTCATTTCAATAGAAACTGTTCCATCAATTTGAAGGGTTCATTGTATTTCGTCCGTGATTGATTTGGAGGTAAGGTTTTTCCATCAATAGAAACTGTTCCATCATACCAGCTAGTCGCAAGAGTGGTAAACGAAAAGTTTGGTGCTAGGTATAGTGTTGACAATATTATGAATCATATGCAAGGTTGGGAGGCAAAGTAGTTAGATATAATAAGGACGAAAGATCTCTCGGAGGCGGGATGGGATGAAGAACTAAAGATGGTAACTTTGGAGCAAGAAATCATAAAATTCTTAAGAAGGTAAATATGTTTAGTACTATCTAATATTATTTATTAACATTTTTAGAAGTTATTATAACTAAAAATTTGTTTTATATGAATTTTTACTGCGCCAAATCAAAATTAGTATCATGGATTAACATACATATTAGGAGCTTCGAACTGTTACGTATTGCATGTGGAGATGAATACGCTAGGGGGATGCATAAGATAATTAAGCAAAATGGGGACCAAGAGATGAATACCTCAATATAGATAATCCTACTAGTGACTCACAACTGTAGTCAAAGGAAGACACGAACAATACTAGGAGCACTCAAAAGGGTGGAACATCCCTAATGAACAAATTGGTGGGCAATATATCTATCATGGAAGAGGCCCTTAGCACAATATTAAGGAGGTTCATGCTAATTTATTTTTACATATAGGGTTATGATTAATCGTGTCGTTATGGCAACCTATGACTGTCTTTACAATAATGACCAAGCCACCAAGTTCAATGGTTTGCCAGAGAGGTTCCGGAGGGAATGGTTAGAGAATTTTAAGCAACAAAACTTTCCTTCATCACCGAATTATGAACCTGTCAAGTTTCACCAAATTATGTAGCATTATGTCTCGAGAGCACTTGATTATGGGGAAGTGGGCAACCTTAGACTTAGAAGCATGAACTTTTGTAATTAGGTGTGGACACAACTAGGTGGCACACAAATCTATTATAATGCAACTTAATTTTTTTCATGATGCATACTCCTTGTGACTATATGCAAACTTGTTAATTCCAGTCTTTGTGTGCTGCCAACACAGAATTGGTTTTGCTTGTTCTGCTTATCAATAATACAAACATGTAATGATGACGAATGTTGTTTGCAAGGGTTGGCTTTGAATGGAAGATTATGTGCTAATTTTTAGCTAATTTTTAGAGAGTGGTGAGTAAGGTGATTTCTTTGAGTCTAAAAATAGAATTTGGCAATAGTGAGTTGGGTGATGATTCCTTTGAGCCAAATTCTACATTATAAGACTTATGATATACATGTATCAGTCTCATCATTGTAGAAGAGTATCAGTCTCTTGGAACCCCTTGATTAGAGGCTAAATTTGATGTCATCCTCTACCAATTTGAATATAGATAGAAGTAGCGAACATTTCGATAACTTTTAGACATTGATGAGTTTTAGTCTAAAATAAAGAATTTGGTGATGGTGAGTATGAGGGTGATTCCTTTGAGCCAAATTTAGTTTCAAGTACTTACGACGCACATGTTTTTGTCCCATCATCACTTATGAGTATCAGTCACTTTGAGCCCCTCGATTAGAAGCTAAATTTGACGGCTTCCCCTAACAATATGGTGATCGATGGAAGTAGCTAATATTTATCTAATTTTTAGACAATGATGAGTAAGTTGATTCCTCTGAGTCCAAAACAGAGAATTTGACAATGACGAGTAGGACGACGATTCCTTTGAGCCAAATTCTAGATTATTTTCTTGAGTCTTTCATGTCTTCTTGTCGAATACTACTTGGGGCAATTTTTGGCTTCGGGCCATTTTTTATATGTGGTTCTTATACTTTTTATTACTTTTTCTCATTTGTTAATAGTCCTGATATGTGGTTTTCTGAATTGAGAAGGGGATAGTGGAGTTGATATTCCTGGTATGTGGTTTTTCGAATTGCTTAGTGAATCATGCTTTTCCAGCCACCATTGTTGCAAAAAACTATGTTGTAGAATTTTGTATTTATGTTGTGATACTTTATCTTGGTTCTGATACTGCTGCGTTCTGATACTTTATCTTGTGGTTCTGATACTTCTGGGTTAACTTTGATACTTTGTCTGGGCTTGGTTCTAATACTGCTCGGAAGTCATTTCTGATAGCTTAGCATTTTGGAGATAGTGAAGGTTGATGCTTTGTTAAGTGCTGAAGGGTGATGAATGCCCACACTAGTCGATCTTGCATAAAATTTAACCTTTATTCCCTAGTATTGCCGAAGGAGATAGCAAAGCATTGATCTTACATGAATTCTGCAGAAAATTATTTTCACTCCCGAAGCATGCTCCTTGTCTCGTATCCTATTATAGGATGCAAGTACAAGATGCATGACTGTGTAGATGTTAAACTATATAAAAGGTTGCTAGGTCAGTGTACTCTTAAACTGATCAAAGCAATATTAGTTACTGGATTTGTTCCCCTTCCATAGCCACTCTTCATAAACATCCTCTTGTTCTCTGCCTCATTTCTCACAGACATATATTACTGCATGCTGCCAATGGAGATAGGCAAGTATATATTCTTATAGATGTTGGGTCAATCGATATAAAATTAGGAAGACTAATTAATAGTGCATTCTCACCTGACAGGGTGAAGGTTTCTGTACTTGGGTCTAATATTATTAGTGACCTCCGTGCATGGCATGCATGTTTATATAGTCTACATGGACGATAAGCAAAATGACCAGACAAAATAGAGGCTCTCCACCAAAGTACACTGGAACAACTTGAGGGGGGTGGACCTCTTTTATCGGTTAAATTACACTTGTAAAGAAGGAAAACAATATTTTTCTTTGAATGAATTTAATTGAATCAGTAGACGTAGCTTTATACAAGAGATTTCCTACAATCATGCTAATCTATTCTAAGGAAATAAGTATAAAAGACAACTAAACAAATACACAATTAATATAATATATTAATCGATGAATAGCCAGATATCATTGACCTTTCCTTATCAACACCCTCCCTCAAGTTGGAGAGTGAATATCAAGAACTCCCAACTTGCATATCATATAAAGAATGGCAACATTGAGACCGATAGGTCACCAAGTGAAAGATGAAAATGTTGGGACCAATAGGTCACCAAGTGTTGCTTTGCGAAATAAGATATAAAATGTTGGTTCAATTTACTTTCAGTACTTTACCATAAAATTTTGCTTATAGTTGAGTTGTATATGCATTTTCATGGTCATGGAAAATTTGTGTACAAGGTTTGGTAAATTTTCTAGAACAGTACCTGGGGATGGGGGGACTGCGTTGACCTAGGACAAATATTCGAACGTGCTTATAGGCATGAGTATTACGTGATCCTCATTGAGGCTAACTTGTAGCGTGGCAAGACATCCTCGTCCACACTGTAGAGCATGAATTTCTCCGTCGTGAGATCCCTGCCGAAGAAGTTTGTGGCCTTAAGCAGACACATGACTTATATTCCCAATTCGACCTCTGCTAACTATCATTAATGGCTTCGTCTTCCTCGTTTCTTATTTTTCCTTGCATCTCCAATCCTATTGTCTTATTTTGTGTTGTGATTCCTATGTGGCATGAGACACAAGACAATATCTTTCCTATGTGACAAGATTGTATTCATACAAGACAATGAGATAGAAAAAGTATTCTCCAATGCAAAAGTACTGAAAAAACAATAAAAACTACTTTTTCCAACTTGAAAAATGCACATCCTTCTCAATTACTGATCCATAAATAATTTTCTTTGGGATATCAAGAATTAAAAAATATTGAACGTGATGCATATACTTATTTTCTTGTACTTTTAATTTAAAAACATTGGAAATTAATTAGTACAGTTGGATAAATAGTAAATCATTTGTTGCTTTTTTTGTTTACATACAATATCTCAGAATGACTACAATATTGAACTATTAATACCTGGTCGTACTCCATGTTCAACTCATTTTTAGTCATCTCCTTATCTTGGCCATCAAAATCTAGAGGCAAAGGTTCTTCTAAAAGTGCATTAACAAAAACACATATAAAATTCTCTCAATCTAAAAAAAAAATTTCATATTAGCCACATATAATGGAACCCTATGCTAATAACATTTTTGTTAATAATATATAGAATATAAGCACACATGAATTAATCATAAGATTCATAACTACATAGTAAGGACTGATCACACTATTTCAAACAATAATATCATGTGTGTTTTGAACTCATTTAATTGGTAATCAACTCTCATGTGTTGCTAAGATTAATTCCATGTAATAATTTTTTCATGTATCAATTGAGGCTATATATTAATTTGCTCCACCCCAGACTTTTGTCTCTCCCTAAATAATTTCCATTTTGAAAGGCTATATAAATTTCATTTTGAAAGGCTATATACTATTGTGGGTCATACTTGCTAATTATCCTACTCTCCAATTACTACAAAGTACAAATTGTTGGAGTTTTCTCCTTAGGACTAGCAAAGATAGTCCCACATTGGCTACAACTCTAAGTGTGCATCTCAATATAAGACTTTGCTTGTTATTGAGGTATCCATATGGGTTGTGGTGGGGCACATGTAGGTGCCATGTGAGGGTGTTTTCCTAGAAAGATAAATGTTAAACTCTTCAAGAAAGCATTTATGCTTTTTGTCACTCTTGAAAAAAATATCTTAGGAGCTATAGTCCCAAAGGGACTTAGTGACTCGACCCTGGACTTGGACTCGGGCTCAAGGGTGTAAAGTGGCACTTTGATGGTTCCTGAGAGCAGATCATGTGAGGGCGATTCTTTTTTTAAGCAACGATGGTCTTCATGACTCCAGCAAGGATTGTTTTCTGTCTTCCTCACTTTCTTTCTTCTTCTTCGTTATAGTACTTTCTGTCTCAATTGAAAAACGTTTGCAAGGAAGAACAGTTTTGATCTTCTGGAAGTTGTAATCAGATACAATATTATATATTTTTTGCTTCATTGGAATCGAGGCAATCAGAGAGCAAACTTGTTTGCGTGAATCTCTGATCTCGACTACAACTTCATAATCTAACAGAGAGTAGACTGTGAAGTTTGCTTGAACCCTGGCCTCTGTTAACCATCTTTGATTTACCTCGGAACTAACAATCTCAGAGCATGATCCGAGTAAGATGGAGAACAATCGTGCAAGTCTTCTCGACACAAGTTTTAACAAACTTGAAAAGTTTGACGGGGAGCACTACAATATCTGGAAAAGAAAGATCAGTCTCAATCTTCAACTCGTGAACATTGATTACATGTTGATAGATCCTATGCCTACGATTCCGAATAATGATAATGCTCGGAGAATTGTTGAGGCCACTACGTTGCAGACGAAGTGGAGAAGAAACAACCTCTACAAGTTGCTGATTCTGAACGTCATAAAAGATTCAAGGGCAGAATCATACAGCAAGACGGTCATTGCTAAGGACATCTGGGAGTCTCTAGAGAAACATTATAAGTCTGATGAGGGAAGAAACAAAATTCATATGACAGACCAATGTTACCAGGATCGTGGGTCGCTTTGGCACGTGGTGCGGGTATGGGTACGTGGTACGGTACCTCAGCCGGTACGCGGTGCGGTGGGGGTAGGCTTATTCGGTACACTATTTGGGGTCGTTCGTTTTTATCTGGGTCGTCTTTTGTACCATATACAATTATGTAGAAGTATACACCAAATATCACAAATTCATAACCAAAGCCATCAAAATCCAAGTGAAGAGCATAGACAATAATCTTATAACTAAACCAACTATCATAAGTTCATAACCAAAACCATTAAATTCGGGTCGCTAAATTTAACGAACGGGTAGCAAACGCACCCCGTTCGGGGTCGTTCGTCCCAATTCGTGGGACGTAGGGGTTTGGCGAATTAGGCAACTATGTCACAGACGAGTTCTATAAGATGTAGTTTGGGGATAACAAGACTGTTACCTCAAGTTAAAGAATTTCTTATGTTACTCAAAAACTTAAGAATAATGGCATGTCCCTAGTGGACAATTCATTGTGGGGGGTATTGTCTCCAGGCTTTAGCCTACATAGAACAAGTTTATTTCGGACATGTACCGAAAGAATATGGAGATCGACCTAGAACTCCCCCTACACTGGATTCATATTGAAGATGAATTGAGGGCTCAACTTAAGGTGGATACTATGTCCAAGCAGTTGGCCAAGGCCAACATAGTGTATACTGGAGACTCCAATGGAAAGTAGAAGGCTTCTTACAACAAGAAAGACTTCAACTATCTGAAGGTGAAGTCAGTATGCTATGATTGTGTAGGTTATCTCAACTTGTGTCGACACCGACTGGTAGGTGGACACTGGTGCATCATGAAATGTTTGCTCAAATAGGAAGTTGTTCACCACATACAAGCTTACTTCTGAGAAGATTTTAGTGGCGAACAAAGCACAAGCTGAAGTACTTGATATCGGGACAGTGGTACTGAATAAGACTTTGGGAAAGTCACATACGCTTCAGGATGTGAAGCACGTACCGGTGATTGCTAAGAACCCGATCTCAGAAAGTTTGTTGTGTAACGAAGGCGTAAGGATGGACATCAACACTGGCCAGATGGTTGTCTTATAAAGGATGATATTTCAGAAAACCATTTTGTACCAAAGGGATGTTCAAACTTCAACTTGTAACTCCGACTAAAAATGTCAATGATGTATGTTCTTCTGGTTATCCTCTTTAGTTATGGCATAATAGACTAGGATATGTTCATTGCAAAAGAATAAACAAGATGTCTAGTCTAGGGCTTATCTCTAAATATGGGGTAAGGAGGTGGAGTAGTGTGAAGTTTGTGCGCAGACAAAGATTACCAGAAAACTATTCAAATGGATAAACTGAAGCACAAATCTTCTGAAGTTGGTGCACTTAGATATCTGCGACTTCAAGCAATTCTCTACAAAGGTCGGGATGAAGTATTTTATTACGTTCATCGACGACTTTTTAAAGTACGTATTCGTCTATCTTCTCAAGTCGAAAGATGAAGCGTTCGAGAAGTTAATTCAAGGACTTCAAGGCTGAAGCTGAACGGCAAACCATACTACAACTCAAGAGACTCAGAAGTAATCGAGGCTGAGAGTATCGGTTTCTTGAATTCGCATCGTTCTGCAGAGAAAATAGAATTGTCAGTGAGACAACTACTCCATATTCTCCTCAATCAAATAGAGTTACAAAAAGGAAGAATATGATGTTGACACTCAATGTTGTTGACTGTGGGACTTCCAAACTGCTTCTGGGGAGAAGCTGCATATATGGCTATTTTTATTTTGAATATTGTGTCGTACACAACTTTTGATGTTACTCCTCATGAACTCTGGTTCAAGGTCAGACCCAACTTGAATGCCATTCGAGTGTGGGGGTGTCTGGCATATGTGAAGGTTCCGGACTTGAAGATTCAGAAGTTGGGAACGAGGACTATGAATGCTATATTCTTGGGATATGCTAAAAATAGTGATGCTCGAAGGTTCCTTGATATTGAATCAAATTATAGCATCGAATCTCGTAACACGGAATTCTTTGAAGACAAATTTGCAAGGCACAAGAACATTATTCTCACGGACATTCAACATAATAGTGTTGGTGCAGAGGAGGCTATCGCTTCCAATGAAAATATAGTCAAAGAAGAATTTGTCGTTGAAGAGACAACATTTGAACCATAACTCGCAGAGACGTCGACTAAGCGATTGAGGAGGCAGATGGACTTCGTAGATGATTTCGTCACCTTTCATGATGAAGCAGATCCGCTTATCTATGATGATGCGATAAAAAATAGAGATGTCTTCTGGAAGGAGGCTGTAAACGATAAGTTTGATTTTATAACTTCCAACAACACTTGGGTGTTGGTTGATCTGCCTGAAGGAGCAAAGCACATCGGATGTAAATGGATCTTCAAGAAAAAGATGAAGGCCGATGGAACTGTTGATAAGTTCAAGGCAAGGCTAATAGCCAAAGGGTTTTCTCAGAAGCATGGGATCGACTAGTTCGACACATATGCTCTAGTAGTGAGAATAACAACCATCAGGATGTTGATTGCTCAGAGTGTAATACATAAGTTGGTGATACATCAGATGTATGTTAAAACAACATTCCCGAATGGAGAACTTGTTTGCGTGAATCTCTGATCTCTTCTACAACTTTATGATCTAACAGAGGGTAGACTGTGAAGTTTGTTTTAATCTTTATTCATGGGCTCTGTTTACCATCTTTGATCTACCTCGAGACTAAGATAAATAACAATGCTCTTAAAGTTGTATTGATCGAGATACTAATATGCAATGAATAAATACATTAATTGTTCTGAAACCGATATCGAAACCAAATAACATTGATCTACATATATAAAGATATCAACTAACAAACAAGTATTGTTAATTAAATATTCTAACATATTGCTGGAGATGATCCATAATCAGTAGTCTCCTCCCAAAACTTTATCCAGTACTTAATATATGTGTATACGTTCGTGCATATATATAGAGTCAAAGAGTCCAAAAATGACAAGCTAGCCCAATAAAAGGAATTTTTTATAGTAAGTACGTAACACCTAAAATAAAATATTTATTGTATTCTGTGGATATCTTACTAAGTAATTTTGGTTGAAGTAAGTACGTAACATCAATAAAATATATTTTCTAGGTTATCTCACCCAATTTTTTTGCAAATATGAAAATATGATAATGATGTTGCGGGATGAAAGAAAGAAAAAGAAAGCACTGAATTTTGGTTGTGCAAAGTCCATCACCACAGAAAGATTATGATAATGATTTTTGTTTTGTTTAGATTCTTAGATTTCATGTCTAGTAAATATATTTTTAACAGTAATGTAGTAGATTTTCTAGGCTATTTCTGAAGGAGATATGATCAGAGATAACGGATCTCATTGGTCATTTTGGTTTCGGGTTCTACTCTATGTATTTGGTCATCATTAAGTATGGATTTTAATTTGAATATTTTATATTGAAATTAATTAATTTAAGCTTTGTTCTAAATCTTTTTATATATGGTATAATTTATTGTATAGTGGTAAGAGAGAATTTTTTGTAGATTATATTAGAAAGTTAAGCATTTGACAATAAATTCTGCCAAGTCAACTTGGCAGTGATAAGGATTAATATTAATTGATGGTGGATAATTAATTAACAAATAATCCCAACCGGGATTGTTGCGCGTTTGCTATTGGTTTGTGTTGATATTGATTACATGTATGGTTTTCTTGTTTGTGCTAGTTTAGTACATTTGGACATGATGTATGAATTTAGTGCAAGGGATCAGGCTAGTGTTTGTAATTGCGCATTTCAGCAAAAGTTTTTAGTCACTTGGTAACCAAGCCCTAATCTTTATTCCAATAACCAGTAATTGGTAACCAAGTCCATAAAAATTTTGTGGTTAGTTGGGCTGGGTAAAACTCTGTTCTCAATAGTAATCCATTTAGTCAATTGCACTTTGTCAGAGTAAATTTAAAACTATAACAAATAAATTAAAAATTAATTTGAAGGAAAACATATTAGAAATATTTAAATTGTTTAACAAATCATAATTCAAATATGTTTAGATATTTGAATTATTTTTCAATAATATCATAAAAATATTTATTTTACGTGCAACGCATGTGAATTGACTAGTATATATATATATATATATATATATATATATATATATATATATATATATACACGAAGAAGTTAAATTTTATTCTGGCCCGAAGGCCTATAACTTAGTTGGAAGGCCTACAAACCCAACTAGAAGGCTACATCGTGGCCCGAAGGCCACATACCATACTGTAACTGCACTGCACTAGATCCGCAATCGCACTGAAACTGTAGCGTACCAACTGCACTGCATCCGGGCCACACAATACCGCACCCGCATCCGGGTTGGCACCGCACAGCTCCGCAACTACACCTCAATCGCTTCGTACCAATCACAACCGCCCCCGTACTACATTCGCACACCACCCATGTCGTACTGCAATGTACCCGCATCCGGGTCACACCGTACAGCACCTTCCTTGCTAAACTCCCCTATAAAGAAATTGAAGTGCTTCGCACGTTGCTCGAACTAGAATGATATGCCTCACTTCATCTACTTGTCTGTGTGTGCGTGTGTATATATATATATATATATATATATATATATATAATATTGTTTGTCTCGCTAAAATTTTGGGTAATATAATCTCGATTGACATGGTAGATTATATGACAAGTTGACCTGGAAGAATTATTATCAAATACCCAAATATAATCTCCTAAAAATTCTCTATTCCCATAACACAATAAATTATACCATATATAAAAAGATTGAGAACAAACAAAATCTGTCTAAATAAATTAATTGAAATATGAATAACATTTAATGGAGAACTTACAGACGATTACAACAATGACAACAAAACATTTATCCCATATATTTTTGAAGCTACTTGAATTCTTTACTTTCATTCTGCTCTGTCACGGGCCTAACATTAGCACAATTGGTAGTAGAGAACATAATATAGCAGAAGCTACCATATGTCACGTCTTGATTCTGCTAAATTGATAAGTCGTCATCGAACGTAATGCCATACAAATCTAAGTTGCGTTTGTTGAAGGCATATTCGCTTGAAGTTTTGCGCTTGTTGAAGGCATATTCCCTTGATGTTTTGAAATGTCACATATTGGTAGAGCTAGCAACATAGTTATGCAGAAAAAAAATGAATAACATATGGTAAATAGTTCTTTCATTGATAATATACATCTATTACCTAGGTTTTGAGTACAAGTAAAGGGTGTCGCACATGCTTACAACTTGAACACAAAATGAGATACCCTATTATATTCACTTGAAGTTAAGTGTCACATATTGGTAGAGCTAGCAACATAGTTACGCAGAAAAAATTGAATAACATATGGTAAATAAGGAAAATAGTTCTTTCATTGATAATATACGTCTATTACCTAGATTTTGAGTACAAGTAAAGGGTGTCGCACATGCTTACAACTTGAACACAAAATGAGATACATTGTTCCATATATTATATCTTTGTAGAAACAAAATATATAAACACCTTGGAGGAAGTCTTCGAACTACAACAAGAAGCTTCAAAAGATATATGCAGGGGCTTTGGTTGATGGACTAGTCAGGCTTTCAACTCCTCGCTATGTTGCCTTGGTTAGCATAACCTGTGGAGACGTGGGTCGGCACATTTGAAATGTGTCATGCCCTGATCCTAGAGGACCGTAAAGTCACCACTAGACGTGATGTCATACAAGTCTAAGTTGCCTTGTACAAGACACAATACCTGCACAATAAAATAGAGAAGTAATTAAGCTAAATTTTAACTTGATACCCTCAACTATTTAAGTTGTCAACTTGATACCCTCAACTTTTTAAAATACAATTTGATACCCTAAAAAATATGGACAAAATTACCCCTCTCTCCCCCCACCCTCCCTCTGGCTATTCCACCCCCTTCCTCCAGGCTGCCTACACCGCCGCCCCTCCCCTGGCTGCATCACCACACCCCCGCCACTACCAGAAAAAGTCAAATTAGCAACGTCAAAAAATGTCGCTAAATGACAAAAAAATGTCGCTAATCACTTTTAGCGACATAATTAGCGATGTTTTACAGAAGTCGGAACTCAGCACGTCGCTGAAAGGAAAAACGTCGCTAAACGTCGTTATACCGACGTTTTTTAGCGACGTAAATGTGTCGCTAACTTAGCGACATTTAGCGACGCAACGTCACTAATTAGCGACGTAAACAAACGTCGCTATTTAGCGACTTATATAGTGACGTTACAGCGACGTCTTTAATGACCTGGCAGTACTGCCATGTCAGCAATTTGCGACGTACGACTTTTTTAGCGACATGTTTAGCGACGTCATTAGCGATATTTTCTTGGACTCAAGATTGTACAAGGCAAGAGAGGGATACTAGTTTCTCAGCAGAAATATACTTCGGAGATTATTTTGTCTGCTGGTATATCGGATAGTTGCATAGTTGATACTTCTTTAGAGCTTCATGTGAAGCTGTCCCACAGATGGTGAGCCTCTCATATATCTTACTCGCTACAGACGACTAGTGGGTCAACTTGTGTATCTCTGTTATACCAGGCCAGATATTTCTCATGCAGTTAGTATTGTTAGCCAGTTCATTTTCGCGCCTCGATCAACTCACTATAATGCCTTACTCCGGATTCTCCCGATATCTTCAGGGCTCCATTACGCACTTATTATTTATGTCTTCTACATCTACTGTAGAGCTTCGGTCATTTTCTGATACAGATTGGGCAGGAGATCCGACCACTAGACGATCTACTACCGGATTTTATTTGTTTCTTGGAGATTCATTGATCTCATGGCGAAGCAAAAAATAAGACGTTGTTGCATGTTCTTCTACTGAGGGAGAGTATAGAGATATGGCTGCCACTACCAGGAAGATCGTCTATGTAAGTAGACTGCTATCTGACGTGGATGTTTCTCCTACAGGACCTACGCCGCTTTACTGTAACAACAAGAGTGCTATACAGATGGCAAACAATATAGTTTTTCATGAACGGATAAAACACATTGATATTGATTGTCACTTCGTCCATGAGAATTTTTTGGTTGGCACACTATTTCTCTACCACATGTGACGTCCATTGATCAGTTGACAGATTTCTTTACAAAGTCACATCCCACACTACGATTTCAGTTTCTATTGGAAAAACTCATATTGTTTGATCCACCATGTGTTTGAAGGGGGGTGTTAAGAATAATTAGATTTAAGATTAGATATTAGTTAAATTTAATAATAGATTCTTTTTCCTATATGGATACATATCTCTTCTCCTACTCCTATTAGGATATAGATACATCCTCTACATATATATATCCATAGTTGTATGGCCATTTTACATCATCCATTAATAAAATTAATATTGTTAATTTATTTTATAGGCTAAACGATATTGGAACTTGATTGGTTTATGCTAGGGGTGCAACTCGGGTGGGTTGGGTTGGGCTTGAGCTCAACCTAAGTCCAATCCGACAAATCATAAGCCTAGCCCGAGACCAAGTCCGACCTGACCTCGGGTTCAAAATATATATGTAGCTCAAGGCCAAGCCCAGAGGATCGGGTTGGGTCGGGTCCATCGGGTTTATCGGGCTTTAATATAATATTTAAAATAATTCTAAATAAGAGTAATATTAAACACATAATCAAGTAGCAATCAAGTCTCAATCATTACAAAATATAAACCAAAATGAGATTTATGATAAGGAGTTGAAGAGTTTGGGTGAAAAACTTTATGGTCGGATTTTGGGTTCTTTGGGTAACCCGACACATGAACCCGAGCCTAACCCGATTTTTGATCGGGTTCAAATATTTTAACCCGAACCCGAGTCCGAATTCGAGTATCTTCAACCCTAACCCAACTCATTAACGGTTTTACCCGATCGGGCTCGGGTTTAGCCCGCCCGAGTTGCACCCCTAGTTTATGTTACAATCTTGAATTTAACTAATATAGGACTCGAGATTGCACATCATAATTAATGTTATAAAAACAAGAAGAAGTGTGACTCAATAGAGTACCATCTGGTACAATTGGAAAATTTTGAATGTTTATTTAAGTTGATGCGTTCTCTTTCTACTTTTGTTTGCCTAGATTTGTAGCTTGCAATAGCACGGAATCGATATTTTCATAAGAAACTTTTATTGATATGATTTTGAAGGTCCTTATATAATTCATATAATGCAACATGTACATAATTCTTGTAAAAAATTTATTAAAAAATTTATTTAATAAATTTTGTAATATAATAGAATAACAGGATTATATGTTAGTCGATAGTTAAATTTGTGGATTCATACACTACCAAAATAACTCATATTAGCGGCATTTTTAGTGACGTCAAGCTTAGACGTCGTTACATATTAAGACTTTAGCGACGTCTACATAAAACGTTGCAATACGTCGTTGATTTGCGACGTTCCCCGACACCCAACAACTACCATTATTGAAATAAATGACGGTCAATCTCGATGTACGTTGCTAAGTTTTTTAAACAGCGATGTCGTATCTTCTCCGCCGTAGTATATTAAAATTATTAGCGACGTTTAGCGATGTCACGTCGCTAAGTTAATATAGGGTTTGAGTTTTCATTTTCCTCCCATTCATAAAACCCTCTCCAAAATATTCACAGAACCCGAACCCTCTCCCCCCATTCACCGAACCCTCTCTCCTCCTTCTCCCCGCTACTCCGGAGATCCCCCAAGCCACCACGCCCAGGCGCCGCCCTCTCCGAACGGGCCCCAGCCACTAGTCAGCGCAACCCTCTTCGACCACCCTCCCCCCCCCTTTCACCGAGATCCCGGCGACCCCCAAGCCCTCCCCGGCGCCGCCCTCTCCGGTCAGTTTTTCTCTCCAAGGACTTCCCTCCTCGGTCAACCTGTCACCCCTATATTTTCAGATGAGGGTATTTTAGTATTTGGCATATTTTGTTTTTCTGTAAAGTAATATTTATATATATTTCTATTAATTAATATTTGTGCTTGAGCTATTTATTTATTTTAGTTAGTAGGCTAGCCTAGTTATTTAGACTTGATACTAGTGGACCCAATTAGACTCATTCCTTAATTAATTAGAAGGATTAGAATTAATTCTCATTAGTTTAGAAGCTTCTCAATATAGCCTTCCTAATTAAACATCATGACTAACTAGTGGAGGGTAATTTAGACATTATATATTGCTTGGAGTAGAAGACGAGGGGGCTGGCCACATTTATATGGATTTCTCTCTCTCATCTTCATTATTATTTCAATTCTAGATCCCCAATTTAGTTATTCCCCAATTTTACTCATCCCTCCACCAAATTCAACCCAATTCTCTCTTTTTCTTCCATTTTCATCAATTAAGAAGCATTGGAGCTTGGATTTGCAAGGAGGACTTGGAGAAGAAGGAATTGATAAGGAACTTGTGTCCGGATCGTGTCCATTTGAGCAATTCATTGGGAATCCATCTTTCAATAAGTATAATTCTGAAATTCTCCATTATTCTAGACTCTAATTCATGCATTTGACCATTAGGAACCATCCCATGGCTTAGGACTACCCATAGGAAGAAGTTCTAGGCCAAATTGACCCTTATTATGACTTCTACATAGGTTTTTGTGCCCAATTTGGGAAAAATCTGAGATTGGTGCACCAAGTGTTTGTCATTAGTCCAAATTGGTCTAATTAGACTTAGATTGATGGTGTGAGACTAGATACATGTCCACAAATGGATAAGGAGAGTCCGTATCACAATACTTCATGATACGGTGGTGTAGATTTTGTATTTTCCCTTGTATTGTGCATTTATAGGCTAATTCCCTGTTATTAGCATTAAATTCAGTTATTATAATTGTTATATATCATAATTTAGGTTATATTATGGTTATTGGGGGTTTGGTACATTGTTTGGGTGTGTATCCTAGATTATCACAAGAGTGAGCTTCAAGTAGTTGAATTAATGCACTTGGTGCATGTGTATCACATATATACCTACAGTTATGTGTTATATATTTGTTATATATATAAGTATATATGTATATAGATATGATGATAAGCATATATATATATATATATATATAAGAGTGTGTGTGGTGTGTTGTTAAGAGTGGGTCATCAGTGGGGAGAAGCTCGGGCCGTCACATGGGACTGTGAGAGTGTAAATTATGAGATATGGACTTGTGTTTCAGTTGGTTTGAGGGGGGGTGCTCGATTATGAGCAGTAGTGTGGGGGTATGCTTGTGGTATGGTGCATTGGTGTGGACTGAAATTAGTTCAGTTGTAGTTGTGTAGAGGGGGTCAGGCTTTGCTCTTTAGCAGTGGTGTTGGGATATTGCAATCAGGAATCTGGTGTGGGTAGTGGTCTCAAGTTAAAGTGTTTATATGATTCTTATGTGTGTATATGTGGGAGTGAGGGGTGCTAAATTGTAACTAATGTGATGTTAAGTATCAACATGGGTACTCAATGTTTGTGAATGTTGAATGTGGGTACTTGTATCAGGTAGGGGGGTCGGATAGCAGTTGGTGTGGTGTCTGTGATATCAGTGTTGGGGTGTTACCTGTGTTGAGTAGTGATGAGGGAAGCTCAGTTGCATTGTGTGCACTGGGTGCAATTGTAGTTCAGGTTGGGGGAAAGGAAGTAGCTGCAGTAAGTGTACACTAGTCTGTGTAAGTGGGTGTTGGTGAGATATCAGTGAGGCAATGTGTGGTGAAGTGCATCTAATTGGGGAGTACAGGTGCAGGGATACAAGGGCTCGGGTCCAGTTTGGGAACTGGTAAGCACTGAAGTGGTAGGGATTTCCTGGGTGAGCTGATGTGTTCAATGGTGAGGGGATGTAGGACTGCACATTGCAGTACAGATGAAAGAGGAGTGGGAGATGTGTGTAGGAATTAAGTACCACTCACTAGCAACATGGAGATTGGTATGGGTCCATGTGATATGAGGTGTTAGCAGGGTGTCGTAGTAGTAGGTGTTTAAGTGTTGTGAGTGTGTTGGTTTCAGAATTCCAGAGTGCATGTGTGTTGGTATATAAAGGAGTTATGCTAGTGTTAGTATTATATGAGAAATAGGTGTTTATGAGAATGAGTGCACAGTGTGTATCAGTGTGTGTGTGTGGTATGTGTGATTATGCCTGTGTAAAGATGGTTCTTGTGTGTGTCAGAATTCGAGTATCAGTGAGTGTATGTTGTGTGCATTAGTGTTAGATGAGAGTGTTCTAGACTTAAGTGTGAAGAGAGTGACTGTGAGTGAGTGAATGTGAGACTTGTGAGTATTAGAGTATGTATCAGTAGCTGAACAAGAGTGATTGAATGCTGATTTGTGTATGGATATGCATTTAGTAGAAATTTAGAATGGGGTAGATGTGTACTAAGGGATTTGGTTGTGGGTGAGACTGATACGCTTGTATCAGTGAAAAGTTTTAGCAGTGGACACTTGGTGCTATAAGAAATTGTGCAAGTGAAGTACCTAATGAGTTAGATTAAGTTAGTAGGAATATCTCTTAAGCATTAGTTAGTGAAGATTAAGTAATTAATTAGCTAGGTTAGTATCAGTTATGCACATGTCAGTTAGTGTATTAAGGATTTGTGATATGTTAGTATCACTTCCAATTAGTTAGTTAGTATTGTAGTATTTAATGACTGTTAGTTATTTAATTATTATATAGTATCAGTATTATTAGGTAATGGGTATCAGTTAGGTAGTTAGTAAGTGTTAATTAGTTATGTATCAGTTATATAGTTATTTAACTAGATACTAGTTAGTATATAGATACATAGAATACCTTAATATATATATAGTTATTAGTGTTATTAACTAAGGTATTGACTTGTAATGACTAGTTAATAAGCTAGTATTAGCTAGTTAGTAACCAATATAGACCAATTAACTTAGTGTGAACCCAGTTTGACCTAGTTTAGCCAGTGAGACCTAGAAATGGCCTAGAAAGCATACTAGTGCATTCTTTAACTCATTTCTCATTCATTACACCAAGTGACATGATATTTCTTAAATAGGATTTTGTGACATCAGCTCGGACACCGAGTTACATCTATTGCTCAGGACCAAAGGCGAGTACATTCTCTGATAGTTTCTATTATTTGATAATTACTATAATACAAGTATTTAAAAATATTTTACTTGATTCTAACATAGTGGTTACACGGACTGGTACTATGTGGATTATGTCAGGAGATTTTATCCCATTATCGTGTACTCCAGATACTCCTGTTGCGTGTACTTTATCATGTGCATCGGGTATTCCTTATGCTCGTATTCATTTGTGTTCTTCGTATAGTTATATTATATTTGTGTTCGTGACGTGTCGTGATCGGATCCATGAGTATTAGTTGGGGGCAGGAAAAGTGCTAGATAGATATGTGATCAAAACCTTAAACATTGAATTGCATCATATAGACAACAACCAATCATACACCTCACGTATGATTGTGTTACTCCGTAGACAACATCCAATTTTAAATGATTGTGTTCTTATAGACAACATCCAATCTTAAATGATTGTGTTCCTTGTATACAATAGTCAATCATACTGATCATATTATTGTGTTATTGATCGTGTTAGTAGATCTTGATAACCCAAGCCAATCACATATCTAACTAGTATTTCAAACGCTTAGTGTAGTTACAGTTCTTCTCTATATTATAGTTTATTGCATTTTATTTTGATCAGTTTATACCATATTGCTCTAGATTATCTGTCTCTTTCTTCCATAGTATGGCATTATTTTATAGCTTCTCGTCTTGTATTATATTCTCTATTTTTGTTTATAGTCATTATCAATTAACTTGGAAGTGCTATTGGGTTGTACTTTGCTCCAATCCTATATATTTTTCAGATGATTAGTTAGAGTAGATGTGTCCCACCTACTACGGGCCACATGATGGCGAGGCCGTTGAGATTGTACTATAGAGCCTCTTGATATAGTACCATATGTTGGAGAGTTTTAGATTGTTCTTTATAATGTATTGATCTTAGCTTGACTTTATGACATGTATTATATTGAGATATTGTGTTGAGATTGGACTTGGACTTGGACTTGTGATATATTGTGACTCTGTATTTCTTTTTTTCTATTTCATATCGTGACATATCTTCCTCTAGCTTTATATTGTGATTGAGTATTGATTACCATTATCATATTCATTGTTGTCCTCCATTTGGAGTTGGGATGGTATGACAGGTATATTATATTGTGTAAGATATTTATATAGTATTATTGACCTAGACAGCGTTCTATCGTCGATGTTGCGGGGTAGGCTGGACGTACCCACGTACTCATGCCCGTACACCAGGTGCGGGTCATGACACAACCCCCTCCTGGGTCAGGTAAACCCTAACCCTAACCCTATCTTTCCCTCTTAGCAAACTGATAACACACAAACACAGACACGAAATTAGGGTTAGGGCTAGTATGAAGGACACACAAACATAGACACAACACGAACACAAAAAACTGACACAAACACAGAAACAATATGACACGGACACAAACACTGACACTGATACGAAACTAGGGTTAGGGCTAGTATCCCGGCGACCCACAATCTTGTTTGGTTTGATTTTTGCCTATTTTTGCAAAGTAGGATAGTATGAAGGATAGTTCTCATGTATGTTGATGAGAATGAGAAAATGCAAGCTCAATAAGTAACCACATCACCAATAACACCAAGGCAATGTTAGGCCCCAAAGATATTGAGACCCTTCTATGTTGAGACCCTTCTATGTAGACAATGCATTGTGTGTGTGTGTTCATGTGTGTGTGTGTGTGTCTAGTGTATAAAAGTGTCCAAGTGAGAGGTGTGTATGTGTATATTTTTTAGTGAGGGATGAGTGAGCTAGTGAGGGTTAATAATCTATATAGATAAATACATATATAAGGGCATAGAAATATACAGTTATAGAAGTAGGTATAAATATGTGTTGATTGTCAAGAGTGAGTGGCCTAGAGTGTATGTTGGTACCAAGATACTAAGAGTCAAGTATAGTTAGTTTCATGGATATTTGAACTGTATCCTAGTGTCAAGATACAAGAGAGTATCAATATGATATTGTGTACCATGGTATGTGGCATCCACATGATACACAAATACCTATAGGGTTATCAACACCTATGTCAAGTGTAACGCCCCGATCTCCAACAGGATCGGCCGTCCCTGCTGAATGCGAATTACCGCGCCAGCGCTCCCGCAGGATGGTCGTTCCCAACAGGACGTAATGCTGTGCAAGGCCAGGGTCTGAACCAGCGATTGGTAATAAGTTCACAGAGTCGTCATAGAGGAAGCATTGAATAACACAAGTATGAAAGTAAAACAAGCACTTTATTGATATTGAATAAGTATTGCAAGCGGCTCTAGGCCGAGATTACAAGTAGCTCAATCTATCTCTATCAAAACAATAAAGGCGTGCAAAGTGGCTTACAACATGGAATGATACATAGGCAATGTTCCAACATTATGTCCTGTATATGTGCTTTAACTCCGGACACAACACTCCAAGGCTCCACGAGAAAATACTCTGTACCGAATGAGGTTCTCCCGCACCCTGTGTGGTGCCACGTTCCCTCTATTCGGGGAGCGCGGCTAAGAAATATAAAGTCGGTATCGTTCGATCGGGATAAATTAAATTAAGAACTCATCCTCGTTATGGATTTGCTTCTTCGGAATCGATTCCTATATTCAGTGGACCGTGCCCCAAGGATGGACTTAGCGACAGAGTCAAGAGGGACATCTCCGCTGCAAGTTTTCTTGCCTAGTTTTCGCTGTCGCCTTGTTGCTTTCCTGCTTGAGTTGGTTTTTCGGATTTGTTTG
The DNA here is from genome assembly GCA_036927795.1 of Iris macrosiphon. NCBI lineage: Eukaryota > Viridiplantae > Streptophyta > Magnoliopsida > Asparagales > Iridaceae > Iris > Iris macrosiphon. The sequence goes on along the minus strand of JAYESA010000017.1, from coordinate 39,887,378 downwards.
CATTTTCTTGAATGATTTCGATGGATTTTATTGTTTTCGTTCGTTGAACTATACTTCAATTTCGAGCTTGAAAAAAGTAGAAGAGGTATTGATCAGCTGTTCGTGGCAATGCAGGTGATCGTGCAGTAGGCGATGTGTGAACGAAGTCTTGAAGCACCTATTTCCTTTCATTCTCAAACCAACTTGTGAGTGGCTACATTCGATTCAGTTGACACTTCTTTCAAGTCTTCACTTCAAAAATCTTGCATTCTACCTTACCCCGATCAAACGATACCATAATAACTAAAAGATGTCAAGATAAAAAGGAATAGACTTGGACTACTTTATGCTTGTCAATTAAACTTGTGAACGGTTACCCTATTGCATGCTAGTTCATTAGAATATTCTACCTATGCTTTAATTTTAGTTAGAATGTATACTTCTTCTATAAATTGTGCTATGTATAGAACAAACCTTGCTATGCAATGAACTGATCAGGTAGACTATGCAAATGAATCATGCCATGTTACTTGTCCCATGTTTGTATTGCCTGGAAATTGCCTAAATTGATAACCTAGTAGACTACGCTTGATCACGGACAACTTGTGCACAAGGTTTCTGGTTCCTGCGGACGGTCGCCGGGGCACTGGGACCGATCCGATCCGGACGGAATGATTTGTATAGTCGTCTATTATGGATGAAATATTATGTAGGGGGGCTCACCACCCACGTTGCATACCATTCTCGTCTTGAGATTGTAACCCGTCCATTTTGGCATTATGCCACTGATCCCCTCGTATATTTAAACCTGTGCAAAGCTAACTAGTGTCTTCGTGGCAGGGAAGGACATGGTAAGTATTGTGCAGGTGGTTCAGACGGGCAAGTAAAAGTCACCGAGCGGCGGCAAGTTTATTTCAGTAAATTTCCATATCAATGCTTATTGTAAAATGAACTAAGATAAGATAGAAAGACCATAAATAAGTTGCATGCTTCACATATAAACAACGTGTTGATTGGTATAGTTGGGTTAGCTCGCCTTCACCAGTGCATTTTGATGTACTGACCCTCGTTGAAACAGGTTTCTCGCACCAAGGAAATCCTGCGAGGAGCTGAAGTCACTTCCCAATCCAGTCCTGTTGCCGGCACGTCCTGAACGTGCCTTACTTGAAGCATTTTGAAGCCCGAGAGCTAGCAAACTTAACTTATGCAGCTCAGAGGAAAAGCTATTATCCCGCCTGGAGGTCTCTTATTTTGAAGCTTTAGTAAAGGATGTAATGTACAGGACGACTATCTCATTTTGTGTTAACTTTTGTAAGCCTGTGCGACAACCTTTTGACTCGTTCAAGAGTTTGTAAAAGATGTTCATTATCAATAAAGAGAACTTTTCCATGTTTCAACTTCGTGTTTCAATTATCTGCGTACTCTGAATATGTGCTCGTTATGCAAAATTACCTTGGTCTTGTGTGTTGCACAACCTAGGCATGCACGGCGTTACGCTCAGGGGATGATTATCGATTCCACGAAATCGGGGCATGACATATTGGTATCAGAGCACAGCTTCAAGTTCCTTTGACCCTCGTGTCGGAAAAGTTTCTTTAATGATCTATTTCCTATGCGAACTCTTGAACTCATTAGGCAAAAATGAGATACGTTTCATACAATGAGTCCATAATACATTATGATCCTGACATAAGTTACCTTCTTTTGAAGGAATGACTCGGGCGCAAGCATCATTATTAGCACCGGGTGGAACCCAAGCCCAAGAAAGTAGTTCTGGCACATCGAAAAGTTCACGAAGTCAGCGAGCCATGTCCCGTGTCGACCCGATTGAGCAAATGATGAGGATGCTTGAGGCTACCCAGCAGAGGGACAAGGCTTGTTATGAGCGAGCCAAGAAATGCGCGGAAGAGAGGCAGAGCAAGTTTCAAGACAATCTAGAAGCCTGATTTGCAGTCCAACCCTGTAACAGATCGTGCAGACCTTGGCCTCCAACCATTCCACAGCAACAGCAGCGACACCGGTGGAGCAATCCACGCTTGAAGTCTAAATGCCTCAAACTCCAAGGAAGAAGGATGTGACTACCTTCGACTTTGCCGACTTCAAGAAGCTCTGCAATTTGCCGTTTAAGGGGACTGAGGACCCAATCGTGGCTCTAGATTGGTTAGCAAAACTTGAGGATCACTTCAAACTTCTAGAGGTACCTGAGCAGAAGCGTGTCGCGTGTGCCCAACTACAGCTTCGCTTGAACTCACACGATTGGTGGGACGTACATCGAAGATCTCTTCTAGTTGACGATGAAGAGGAGACGATTGCATGGGCTACCTTTCGTGGCGCGTTCGAAGAAGAGTTTATACTCCCTCCTGTACGTCGTCAGAAAGAGAATGAGTTTGTGCAACTACGGCAAGGCAGCATGACCGTAAAGAAGTACTCCACCGAGTTTAACATGCTCACTAAGTTTGCAAGATCCTATTTACCTGATGCGGTGAGTCATGGCAGAAGATTTGAAGGCGACATGCGACCTGCCATCCATGCACACGTGGTCATTCCTCAGTACCTAACGATGCGGGAAGTTCTTAACCATGCCCTTTCTCTCGAACCGTGTTATCCTCCAGTTGCTGATGGCACTGTGCATACTTTCAATCACAAGTGCCATAGCAACGAGAAAGGAAACAACGCTACAAAGCGTCCAAATAATGGCGGTCGACAGAAAGAAAATGCAGTGCCACATTGTACGCACTGTAATAAGCCCTGGCACACGATGAATGTCACCTCAAACACAGGTTATGCTTCAACTGTAGTGGTGTAGGCCACATAACGAAAGACTGTCCGCTCCCGTCCAAGCTTTGCCCTCAACATCCAAATCAGGCCACAACACCCCAAGCCAATCGAGCCGCACCTCAGTAAGAGCGTCGTCAAGCTCAGGGCCGGGTATACACTATGACACAGGAAGAAGCCCTGGCCTCGGACATCGTTGTGTCAGGTATATTGCTTTTCAATAACATATCCGCACGTGTGCTATTTGATTCTGGTGCAACGCATAGCTTTATAACCATGACTTTTGCCATGGAAAATAATATAGAAATGACGCCATTGTATCTAGACCTAGGTGTTAGCACCCCGTTAGGCACGAAAATACCTGTCCATTCAGTATGTCAGGGCGGTTACGTCTGTATAGGAGGAAGAAAACTCTGGTTAGATGTTTTAGTCCTAGATGTTCGAGATTACAACATCATCTTGGGGATGGATTAACTCAGTGCTTGCTCGGCAACTATCGAATGTGCAGATAAATGAGTCGTCTTCCGCCTACCTGGAGAAGCCAAATTCTGCTACACGAGTAGTCCAGCAAAGATGCGTCCAGGGCCTGCATGGTAATTTCTGCGATGTTTGCTCGACGAATGCTACACTCTGGCTGCGATGGATACATAGCATCGGTTCGGGACATGCAACTGGATTACACAAATGTTGAGTCTTCTTCCGTTGTGGTAGAGTTCCTTGATGTGTTTCCGAGCGAACTACCCGGCATGCCACCTGACCGAGAGATCGAGTTCACCATTGATACATTCCCGAAGACTCAACCGATTTCCAAAGCTCCGTACAGAATGGCCCTTGCTGAACTAAAGGAGTTAAAGTGCCAACTTCAGGAACTGCTGGATCGTGGGTTCATCCGTCCGAGCGTGTCTCCTTGGGGCGCGCCTGTGCTCTTTGTAAAGAAGAAAGACAGAACGTTGTGACTCTGCATCGATTATCGGGAGCTAAACAAAGTCACTATCAAAAACAAGTATCTGCTGCCCAGGATAGACGACCTCTTCGATCAGCTGCAAGGTGCAACCGTGTTTTCAAAAATTGATCTTCGTTCGGGCTACCACAAACTAAAAATCAAACCAAAGGACATGTCAAAGTCTGCATTCCGAACCCGTTATGGCCACTACGAGTTTTTCGTTATGCCGTTTGGACTGATGAATGCTCCTGCAACATTTATGGATTTGATGGACCGTTTGTTCTGGCCCTTCCTCGATAAATTTGTGGTCATTTTTATCGATGACATCTTAGTGTACTCGAAGAATAAGGATGAACACGCAGGACACCAGCGGATGGTGCTTTAAACCCTTCGAGATAATAAGTTGTACGCGAAGCTAAGTAAGTGCGAGTTCTGGTTGGACAACATATCCTTCCTAGGGCATATTATTTCTGCAAAGGGCATCTCAGTTGACCCAAAGAAAATAGAAGCCATCGTGAACTGGAAGAGGCCTGAGTCAGCTAGCGACATCCGGAGTTTCCTTGGTCTAGCAGGCTACTACCAAAGATTTATAAAAGATTTTGCAAGAATCGCCTCGCCTCTGACCTAGCTCACTCGGAAGGGAGTAACGTTCGCGTGGACGGACGACTATGAAGCTTCATTTATGGAGTTAAAGTAGCGCCTCATCTCAACACCAATTCTTACCCTTCCAGACGGACCCGATAATTTTAAGATATATAGCGACGCCTCAGGAAAGGGTTTGGGGTGTGTCCTTATACAGAGGGACAATGCGATAGCCTTTGCGTCGAGGCAGTTGAAGCCTCACAAGAGAAACTTTCCAACGCATGATCTGGAGCTCGCGGCGGTAGTGTTTGTGCTGAAGTTGTGACGACATTACCTCTATGGAGTGTCGTGCGAGATCTATACGGATCATAAGAGTCTAAAATATCTCTATACACAAAAGGATTTAAATCTACGACAATGGCGTTGGCTCGAACTCCTTAGCGATTTTGACTTGATGATCAGATACACACCGGACAAGGATAATGTTGTAGCTGATGCGCTGAGTCGAGTGTTCGTTGGGAGCCTGGCTATTGATGACAAGCTGCGTCAGGATATTGAAGCTTTGGGCGTAACACTCTGAATCAGATACAAAAAGGTGGCACAAGTGGCTCAGCTGCGCCTCGAACCCAACTTATTAGAAAATGTCAAGTTAGCTCAGAAGGATGACATATTCCTGCAAAAGATGCAAGGTCTTATATCAGCAGAAAAGGCAACCAACTTTGCGGTAAGCACAGAAGGAATAATGCGAGTGAAGGGAAGATTGTGCTTTCCTAACAATGCAACCCTCAGAAAGGAGATACTCATTGAAGCTCACTATGCAAGTTACACTTCACATCCGGGTAGCACAAAGATGTATCAGGATCTCCGTACGACATTTTAGTGGCACGGTATGAAAAGAGATGTGGCGCTGTTCGTGTCGCAATGCATAGCTTGTCAGAGGGTAAAGGCCGAGCACCAGAAGCCGGGCGGAGTGATGCAGAACCTAGCTATACTGGAGTGGAAATGGGAATATGTACCGAAGACGCAACGGGAGAATAATGCCTTCTGGGTTATCGTTGATCGACTCACCAAGTCATCTTACTTTCTGCCTATCAAAAGTACTTGGAATGTCGACCGCCTGGCCCAGATCTACCTCAACGAGATCATTCGACTCCACGGCGTGCCCGTATCCATTGTCTCCGATAGAGATGGTCGATTCTTATCGCGCTTATAGGAAAGCCTGCAGTCAGCAATGGCGACGAGGTTGAAGTTCAGCTCCACCTACCATCCTCAGACAGACGACCAAACAGAGCGGGTCAACCAAATCCTTGAAGACATAATACGACTCTGCGCCTTGGACTTGAAGACTAGTTGGGACATGCATCTACCGTTAGCCGAATTTGCATACAACAATAGCTATTAATCCAGCATTCAAAAGATGTTGTATGAGGCGTTGTATGGACGGAAGTGCAGATCCCCGATCTGTTGGGATAAAGTTGGAGAACGACAAATTCTTGGCTCGAAACTCGTGGAGCAAACCGTCCAAAAGATTCTCTTGATCCGTGAACGGCTGAAAGTAGCACAGAGTCGACAGAAGAGCTACTCAGACATGCATCGACGACCACATAAGTTCTTTGAAGGTGATCGGATATTTTTTAAAGTATCGCCCATGCGAGGAGTTACTAGATTCGGAGCAAAGGGAAGCTAAGTCCAAGATTCGTCGGACCGATCGAGATACTAAAGCGAGTCGCCCCAGTCGCATATCAGATTGCCCTACCACCGTCACTATCTGAAGTGCACGATGTCTTCCATTTTTTACAGCTTAGGAAGTACGTGTACGACTCGAGTCATATGGTAGATCTTGATCAACTGGACCTAAAGGCAGACTTGACTTATGTTGAACACCCTGTGCGAATCTTGGATTATAAGGAGAAGCTGCTTCGAAGTCGCTCGGTTCCTCTCGTACGTGTGCTTTAGAGAAATCATTCGGTCGAAGAATCTACTTGGGAGCTTGAATCTGAGATGAGGTAAAGGTTTCCTTCATTGTTTCATAGTGGTAGGTTCTATTCCTAAGTTTCGTGGATGAAACTTCCAATTAGTTGGTTAGGATATGGTGCCCCGTTCCCCCTATTCGGGGAGCGCTGCTAAGAAATCCTAACTCGGTATCATTCGATCGAGATAGATTGAATCAAGAACTCATCCTTATTATGGATTTGCTTCTTCGGAATCGATTCACATATTCAGTGGACCGTGCCCAGAGGATGGACTTAGCGGCAGAGTTAAGAGGGACATCTCCACTGTAAGTTTTCTTGCCTAGTTTTCGTTGTCGCCTTGTTGCTTTCGTGCTTGAGTTGGTTTTTCGGATTTGTTTGCGTTTTCTTGAATGATTTTGATGGATTTCATTATTTTCGTTCGTTGAACTGTACTTCAATTCCGAGCTTGAAAAGAGTAAAAGAGGTATTGATCAACTGTTCGTGGCAATGCAGGTGATCGTGTAGTAGGCGACGTACGAACGGAGTCTTGAAGCACCTCTTTCCTTTTCTTCTCAAACCAACTTGTGAGTGGCTACATTAGACTCAGTTGACCCTTCTTCCAAGTCTTCGCTTCAAAAATATTGCATTCTACCTTGCCCCGATCAAACGATACCATAATAACTAAAATATGTCAAGATAAAAAGGAATAGACTTGGACTACTTTATGCTTGTCAATTAAACTTGTGAACGGTTACCCTATTGTATGTTAGTTCGTTAGAATATTCTGCCTATGCTTCAATTTTAGTTAGAATGTATACTTCTTCTATAAATTGTGCTATGTATAGAACATACCTTGCTATGCAATGAACTGATCAGGGAGACTATGCAAATGAATCATGCCATGTTACTTGTCCCATGTTTGTATTGCCTGTAAATTGCCTAAATTGATAACTTCGTAGATTACGCTTGATCACGGACAACTTGTATACAAGATTACTGGTTCCTGCAGACGGTCGCCGGGGCACTGGGATCGATCTGATCCGGACGAAACGATCTGTATAGTCGTCTGTTATGGACAAAATATTATGTAACGGGGCTCGCCACCCACGTTGCATACCATTCTCGTCTTGAGACTGTAACCCGTCCATTCTGGCATTATGCCAGTGATCCCCTCGTATATTTAAACCTGTGCAAAGCTAACTTGTGTCTTCGTGGCAAGGAAGGATATGGTAAGTATTGTGCAGGTGGTTCAGACAGGCAGGTAAAAGTCACCGAGCGGTGGTAAGTTTATTTCAGTAAATTTCCATATCAATGCTTGTTGTAAAATGAACTAAGGCAAGATAGAAAGACCACAAATAAGTTGCATGCTTCACATATAAATAACGTGTTGATTGGTATAGTTGGGTTAGCTCACCTTCACCAGTGCATTTTGATGTACTGACCTTCGTTGAAACAGGTTCCTCGCACCAAGGGGATCCTACGAGGAGCTGAAGTCACTTTCCAATCCAGTCCAGCTGTCGGCACGTCCTGGTCGTGCCTTACTTGAAGCATTTTGAAGTCCAGGAGCTAGCAAGCTTAACTTATGCAGCTCAGAGGAAAAGCTACTGTTCTGCCTAGAGGTCTCTTATTTTGAAGCTTTAGTAAATGATGTAATGTACATGACGACTATCTCATTTTGTGTCAACTTTTGTAAGCCTATGCGGCAACCTTTTGACTCATTTAAGAGTTTGTAAAAGATGTTCATTATCAATAAAGAGAACTTTTCCATGTTTCAACTTCGTGTTTCAATTATCTGCGTACTTTGAATATGTGCTCGTTATGCAAAATTACCTTGGCCTTGTGCGTTGCGCAACCTAGGCACGCACAACGTCACGCCCGGTGGACGACTATCGATTCCACAGAATCAGGGCATGACACCCTGCAATCAATCTGGTGGGTTACCAATACATTGAATGCACTGGTGGGGAGGCTTCTCGCCCGTTCAACGAATCCAACACGTTCAATTAGTACTGTGCACAATCTATTAAGTTGTCTTTCTAGTCTTGCCTTAGGATCAATTTTATGACATAACATATAAACCCTAACTCGTGTGGCAGTGCGTCGTTCGATATAAGAGAAACACAGCGAGACTTACCAACTTGCCATTCGTCATTCCCTGTCCAAGTATAAACCAAGTTAACCAAGCACGAATATATATAATAAAATCAAGGAAAACACACAGCAAACACAACGAGTGGGTTTCTGATTCAGGTGCACGAGTTACTCAAGTTATTCAGATATGTCAGACTAGAATGTTTACATGTTCAGATTACTTGAATTGATGCAATGACTTGCATGCAGATTACCGCTAAGCAAGATGACTTAATCTATGTGAACAAGAGGTCACTAGCCTGGCGCCATAGTGAACGGTATAGTCTTGGGGCAAAGTAGGCGACTACATACAGAAGGTTCCGATCGGTCGGATTGGCCCTGGTGCTCCAGCGACCATCTGCGGACCGAGATTCAAAAATCTCTCTTATGCACCAAGTTGTCTGTGACCATGCAAGTCTCTAATCTTTCAGATCTCTTGTCAGGTACAGGTTCAAATTAGGATCTTATTAGGTACAAGTTCAAGTGAGGATCTTATTCATAACTTATCGACTCCCCAAGCCGTCAGATTCAATACAGAACGAGTCTTGCTCCATGAGCTGTCAAATTATGAGCTGTCTAATCATGTTCTTGCTTAACTTGTCATGATGCAGTCCCCTATTTTGGGAACTGTCTTGGCAATCTAACAATCACGAATACTTTCAAGTTCAGACTTGCACGCGATAGTCTTCCAGCTAAACTAGATGATGCAAGACATGTATTATTTTTACTTGATTGTGGCAAATCTACGTAATGAGCATAGCAAATATGTGAAGCAATATGGTACAAGAAATATGCAAATAGTCTTATTGAAATATAAGCCTTTACACTAGCGTAAGTTTAAAGGGTTAGAGCGAGGATTGAAACCGTACAGGGCATATAGAGTGGCGCATAAGAAAATCTATCAAGTTACTTCTTTTTTCATGTTCTAGACACGTAATATAAGATGGGATTATTCCCTTAGCTAGGTGCGTTGAGATCTTTTATTAGCATCCAACAGGTGATTTTTCTAGCGACTAGCATCTATCGTTCATGTTTTATGTGTGCAGGCTAAGCAAAGACAGGTTCATTGTAGCCACCCACCTTAGCGATAAATTATATCGGTCGAGCGATACTCCGAGCGTGCCTTTGAAAGTCTAAGTCTGAACTCCTGAAGGGCTATGTCTGAATTCCTTTGCCCCAATCGAGTCTTCTAATCGAGCAAGTCGGGACTGGTTGTCGCACTTGCACCATTTGAACCGTCTCTCCGCCTAAGCGGAACAGATCATTACATCAAGTGTCCATGTCAGCCCGAAGTTAAGTATCCATGTCAGCCATTCTCTTAGAAGTAAATTTACATCTGTAAGCCTTTTTGAGGCTTTTAGAGTTCTACCAATTTTTGAAGAATTATAGAAAAGACAAATAACGCATCAAAGTGTCCATGTCAGATTTTTCAAAAATTTAGTAGAACTCTAAAATCCTTAAAATGGCTAACAGATACAAATTTACTTTTCAGAGAATGCTGACAACGAACACGTGACGACACCTATTTAATAGGGTTTGAAATCGAAGTTGTCCACATGCCTACTAATTTTTGGATTGTCACGAATTATAAAATGGATACTTATTAACCACGATATGGATACTCATTAACCACGATATGGATACTCACGCATCATAACTCGAATACTCACACATCAATAGGATTTGTTATTTAATGAACATGTATATCCATCTTTGCATTCATTTGGATAATATACTTGAACAATGTCTATTTATCTTTGCAGAACTATCTAAAAATAGATATGAATTACTACATGTGTCATCGTTCATGGATGTACAACCGTCATCCTGATGACATGTGCGGTATGCGGGATAATTTCATACAGGGGGTGAAACAGTTCATGCAGTTCGCAAAGACGCTCCCTCAGTACATGGATGACACCAAAATTAAGTGTCCGTGTGTGAGATATCGCAATTTAAAATATCACTCAAAATGGACGTGACATATCATTTGTACTCTGAAACACCCGAATTTTAAAAAATTTAAATTTTTGGGATTTTTCTGTGATTTTTAATTATTTAAAATTAATGTTTTTCAGGGATTAAATTTTTTGTGAATAAAATTAAATATTAAAATAATGTAAAAATTATATTTTTTGGTGTAAAATTATATTTTAGATATTGTGTAATTTTTTTTGAATTTTTTGGGTTCAAAAACTATTTTTAAATAGCTAAAAATATTATTTTAATTAAACCAGAATAAACCAGACTGAACCAGCTTGAACCGAACCAAACCAATCTGAACCAAACCTAACCTTAATGGATTTGGATCCTACCCGAACCCACAACCCGACCCAAACCTGACCCGCTAACCCATCGTCAATAGTAACTAAAAAATTTCAAATTCCTCCGGCCGTTACAATAGCCGACGGCCGACCGACTCCTCCGTTCGCCTCCCCTCAACCGCGAGGACCCCTCCTTTCACCTCCTTGAAATCACCGAAACTCGCCCCTATAAGAACCCCGGTGAGCTGAACCCCCACCACCGCCATCACCATTTCGACGAAGACTCCGGTCACTACTCCGACGACCCAATCGCCGCCGACAACCCCAGCCTCGATGACTCCGGCTCCGATAGCGGCCGCAACTGAAAGCATGGGTGACAGGAAGCAGCCGCAAAAACCCGCCGCCGACGATCGAGCACCGCCGCTACCGTCCACGTGCAGCACACCGCAGCCGACCCCCTCTGTTTATAGTGAGTTATCTTCCGCCATGTTGTATTGATTCTCGAATGACCTATTGCATTGTGTTCACTGTATGACCTTCTCGAACCCTGTATAATTAGTTCGGGGTATCATGTCCTGTGTCGGTTGCAAATCGCGATGCAAAACAGGAAAAAAACCCAATTTTGGAGTTCAGAAACTGTCCCAAAACTCCAAGTTCATGGCCATTTTTCTCCCAACCTACTTAATAATTCTAAAATTCATTTAAACAGTAAATTAGACAACATAACCAAGTTTTAAAATCTGTAATTAGTTTATTTTAATTTGCTGTAAGTTCTGTTTTATTCGCGGGTGAAGTTGACCAAAAACTTGGTTCTTAAAACCCAAAATTTCATAAAACTGGGTGCGATCCGCTAAACGAGGTGACTTCGTCGTGTGCAAATTATACCGAAAGGTGCATATCGTCAATGTGGACGTATGGAATTTTACGAAAGTTGATTTGGATGTTCGTGCACACCGAATCAACGAGTATCCGTCGAAAAGCCCCGTATCGGGCCTGTTCCGACACTCGTCATAATTGCGTGTATGCTAGTCGTTTCGTAACGAAACTTGCACCATCGGATTCGTAGCGTTACACTGGTACTATAACCCAAAGTTTGGTTTGGTTCTGAGAACGTTGACAAAATTCCATTTTCGTGGGCCCTACGGCTCTACTTGACGGGCGATTTTGTGACCGGCTCCTCAGAATCCAGTTCTGGATATTTTGTTGGGTTCGTATACTCGTTCTGGACTCGTAGACACTAAGTTTGATAAATTTGGAGAATTTTGTCTCGAGCACATTTTTCGGTGCGAAGTGGGCCACATGTGGACCTCGCTTTGACTAGAAACTGTCATTTCTGTCCCTGTGTCCAAATTGAACTTATGGGTAGTCAATATTAGCTATTTCAAATATTCTGAGAGCAATGATGATTTTGTTTCAGCATCCGGAGGCGTACCTGGAGATGATACCGAAGCAACTGAAGGATTTCAAACCCCAGGCAAGTGTACCTTGCCAAAACTTGCAGTAATTACTTAATATTATTTGCTTGATTTATTTTTGTGATGTATCTGCTCAACCTAGGACCGTGAGACGTTGCTTAACGTTCGAATAATATTCGGATGTCAACGCCGTATGTGAAGTCGTGTAACGTCACTTAGAGAGTTGATAACACGATCATATTTTTTGTGCTTGCTTTACCAAGTACGTCATACCATAGGACACTTGACACTATTCATGTGACAGAATCTTTCCTGAGTTATTCATGGTAATTCTGTATAGGCTCACAGGATTCGTGACATAAGACTTGCATATATAGAGATATCATTATGACTCGATGCAATAGTTAGAGGTCTTGATCTTGCGTGTTATGGACATGAGACGTGAGGTTACATTGGGTGGTGAGAGTCTTACCATACTAAAGGCTGATTAGGTTATATATATATATAGATATTCTGGGAGTGCCTTAGACTCTGACCAAAGCTTTGGCACATGTACTGGCCCTTCGAGATAATAAATGCTGTTATGGGTTTCCCCAACACAGAGCCTATAGTAGTTTCAGCCTGAGTATGATGAATGCTCTCATTTGCATTTCACATAGATGGTTACATAGTTTGCCCTATTGATATATTTTTACTTACTGTATTTCATTTGGCTTGAGTGTTTATTGTACCTTGTTATGTCCCCTGAGGACCTGGATCCAGATTATGTCCCCAGGTACAACATAAGAGGAATTCCCTGAGGTTTATGGGTCAGGAGCTGACACTGGAGCAGTACTAGCACCCGAGGATGAGGTGGTGCCAGAGGATTTCTCCTGAGTATTTTGTTATATACTCAGTTATTTATGTTTCTTGATACTCTATTTTCTGACTCTTGGATTGCTGTACCAAACTTATTATCAGGTTGTTCCCTGAAACACTTTTTATTGAGACTTATTGTTGGATTATATTTCTCTTGGATTAGTATGACATTTGAATTGTGTTTACCTTCTTTGGATGAGATTAGAATTAGACTGTGACATGTATCATAGTCCATTATATTTGTTTTACAGCTTAAGTATACTCTAACGGGTCCATTAAATTGGGTTTGCCCATTGGAGTGTGCTGCTGGCCATTGCCACATGGCTAGTCCTTCGGTATTTTGGGACTGGGGCGTGACATAGTTTTTATGGTGGCCCATGCAGGTCTACGACTATGTTGCTTCGGTTTCAACTAAGGAACCGAGCAAGCCTGCAAATTATGATTAGGATAAATTATAGGATCTCATCCACTTGATTGATTCATTTTTGACCTCTATATCGACTTTAAAATAATTTTTTGACTTGCATCCTGTCTTGATTCCTCTGTGCGCCTTTCATAGTTTACTTTGTATGCAGAATAATGGATCTACGAGCTAGTGACGAGACTCTCGCGAGTACACCACAAGGTGTTGTGGTCACTTACGATAATGGGGTGACACCATTAAGTGGAGATCCCTCCACTCAACAAAGCAATTAAGCAGATAAGCACGCCTCTAGGTTCCGGCGAGACGATATTCCACCACCGCCGCAGTTTACTCCATCAATACCCATTTTTCCACCAGGACAACCTATGGACGGATAACAGATATTCCAAATATTCTACGCAATAGTGCAAGCACAACATCAAGTTTATCAAGAGGCCCAACAACAACAGAGGACACCACCACAGGGACGTGGACAGGTTTTTATGATTACAGTGGAGGAGGCTCAGACTCGAGGAGCAGAGAATATGAGTAAGATTTAGTTTTATCATAGCTAGCTATAGTAGCGAATATCCTAGTAATACTATAGCATGTGCATGTTAGTTCCATTCCCTAGCCTATACCTAGTATTATGCTAGCATGAACTTGTTAGTCTAGATTAGTAATTGGTACCCAAGTTTTCCTAAGCTATAGTTGATCCTTGCTCTAATCCGACTCTTTACTCTTGAGTTACTTATCTCTCATTACTTAGAAAAAAAGTTTTATAGCTTTCCTACGTGTTCTGCTTGAACAAAACCCTCACCCTTCATCTCGATTTCTCCTTGTTCATGATTCCTTATTCTTTGTGTCATGCTTTAACAAACATGTCTTGCAACCACGTCATCTCTTCTGACCGGTTAAGTTTTATTTTCTTAATTGCGAGGATGCAATTCTTTTAAGGTGGGTAGATTGTAAACACCCGAATTTTAAAAAATTTAAATATAAATTTTTAGGATTTTTCTGTGATTTTTAATTATATAAAATTAATGTTCTTCAGTGATTAATATTTTTGTGAATAAAATTAAATATTATAAAATTATAAAAATTATATTTTTGAGTGTAAAATTATATTTTAGATATTGTGCAATTTTTTTGGAATTTATTGGGCTGAAAAATTATTTTTAAATAGTTAAAATATTGTTTTAATTAAACCAGAATAAACCAGACTAAACTAGCTTGAACCGAACCAAACCAAACCGGACTGAACCAAACCCAACTGAACCCAACCCAACCCTAATGGATTTGGATCCTACCTGAACCCACAACCCGACCCGAACCCGACCCGCTAACCCATCTTCAACAGTAACTGAAAATTTTCAAATTCCCCTAACAGTTACAGTAGCCGACGGCCGGCCGACTCCTCCGTTCGCCTCCCCTCAACCGCGGCGACCACTCCTTTCACCTCCTCGAAACTGCCATAACTCGCCCCTATAAGAACCCCGGTGAGCTGAACCCCCACCACCGCCATCACCACTTCGACGAAGACTCCGGTCACCACTCCGACGACCCAGCCGCCGACGATGATCCCAGCCTCGACGACTCCGGCTCCGACAGTGGCCGCGACTGAACGCACGGGTGACAAGCAACAGCCGCAGCAACCCGCCGCCGACGATCAAGCACCACCGCCATCGTCCACGTGCAACACACCGCAGCCAATCCCCTCTGTTTACAGTGAGTTATCTTCCTCCATGTTCTATCGATTCTCGAACGGCCTATTGTATTGTGTTCACAGTATGACCTTGTCGAACCCTTTATAATTAGTTCAGGGTATCGTGTCCTGTGTCGGTCACAAATCGCGATGCAAAACAGGAAAAAAAACCCAATTTTGGAGTTCAGAAACTATCCTAAACCCCAAGTTCATGGCCATTTTTCTCCCAACCTAGTTAATAATTCTAAAATTCATTTGAACAGTAAATTAAATAACATAACCAAGTTTTAAACCCTGTAATTAGTTTATTTTAATTTGCTGTAAGTTGTGTTTTATTTGCGGGTGAAGTTGACCAAAAACTTGGTTCTCAAAATCCAAATTTTTCTAAAACTGGGTACGATCCGCTAAACGAGGCGACTTCGTCTTATGCAAATTTCACCGAAAGGCGCGTATCGTCAATGTGGATGTGTGAGATTTTGCGAAAGTTGATTTGGATGTGCGTGCACACCGGAATCAATGCGTCTATGTGGAAAAGCCCCGTATCGGGCCTGTTCTGACACTCGTCATAATTGCGTGTATACTTGTCTTTTCGCAACAAAACTTGCAACATCGGATTCGTAGCGTTACATTGGTCCTATGACCCAACTTTGGTTCGATTCAGAGAACGTTGACAAAATCCCATTTTGTGGGCCCCACGGCTCCACTTGACGGGCGATTTTGTGACCGGCTCATCGAAATCCAGTTCTGGACATTCTGTTGGGTTCGTATACTCGTTCTGGACTAGTAGACACTAAGTTTGATAAATTTGGAGAACTTTGTCTCTGGCACATTTTTTGGTGCGAAGTGGGCCACATGTGGACCCCGTTTTGACTAAAAATTATTATTTCTGCCACTGTATCCAAATTGGACTTATGGGTAGTCAATATTAGCTATTTTAAATATTCTGAGAGTAATGGTGATATTTATTTCAGCATCCGGAGGTGTACCTGGAGATTTCGCTGATACCGAAGCAACTGATGGATTTCAAACCCCAAGCAAGTGTACCTTGCCAAAACTTGCAGTAATTACTTAATATTATTTTCTTGATTTATTTCTGTGATATATCTGCTCAACCTAGGACCGTGAGACGTTGCTTAACGTCCGAATAATATTTCGGTGTCGACGCCGTACGCGGAGTCGTGTAACGTCACTTAGAGAGTTGATAACACGATCCTATTTTTCGTGCTTGCTTTACCAAGTACGTTATACCATATGACACTTGATACTATTCATGTGACATAATCTTTCCTGAGTTATTCATGGTGATTCTGTATAGGCTCACAGGATTCGTGACATACGACTTGCATATATAGAGATATCATTATGACTTAATGTAATAGTTAGATGTCTTGATCTTGTATGTTATGGACATGAGACGTGAGGTTACATTGGGTGGGGAGAGTCTTACTATACTAAAGGCTGATTAGGTTATATATATATATATATATATATATATATATATATATATATATATATATATTCTGGGAGTGCCTTAGACTCTGACCAGAGCTTTAGCACACGTACTGGCCCTTCGAGATAATAAATGCTGCTATGGGTTTCCCCAACACAGAGCCTATAGTAGTTTTAGCCTGAGTATGATTAATGCTCTCATTTGCATTTCACATAGATGGTTACATAGTTTGCCATGTTGATATATTTTTACTTACTGTATTTCATTTGGTTTGAGTGTTTATTGTACCTTGCTATGTCCCCTGAGGACCTGGATCCGGATTATGTCCCCAGGTACAGCAGAAGAGGAATACCCCGAGATTTACGGGTCAGGAGCTGACACTGGAGTTGTACCTGTACCCGAGGACGAGGTGGTGCCAGAGAATTTTTTCTGAGTATTTTGTTAAATACTCAGTTATTTCTGTTTCTTGATACTCTATTTTCTGACTCTTGGATTACTGTACTAAACTAATTATCGAGTTATTTCCCGAAACACTTTTTATTGAGACTTATTGTTGGATTATATTTCTCTTGGATTAGTATGACATTTGAATTGTGTTTACCTTTTGTGGATGAGATTAGAATTGGACTGTGACATGTATCATAGTCCATTATATTTGTTTTATAGCTTAAGTACACTCTAACGGGTCCATTAAATTGGGTTTGCCCATTGGAGTGTGTTGCTGGCCATTACCACATGGCTAATCCCTCGGTATTTTTGGACTGGGGCGTGACATGACGCCCCAGTCCCAAAATACCAAGGGACTAGCCACGTGGAAATGGCCAGCAGCACACTCCAATGGGCAAACCCAATTTAATGGACCAGTTAGAATATACTTAAGCTGTAAAATAAAATATAATGATCTACGATACATGTCATAGTCTAATTCTAATCTCATCCACAGAAGGTAAACACAATTCAAATGTCAAACTAATCAAAGAGAAATATAATCCAACAAGTCTCAATAAAATATCTCAGGGAGCAACCCGATAATGAGTTTAGTACAGTAATCCAAGAGACAGGAAATAGAGTATCTAAAAACAGATATAACTGAGTATGTAACAAATACTCAGGAGAAATTCTCTAGCAACACCTCATGCTCTAGTGCTGGTACTGCTCCAGTGTCTGCTCCTGTCCCGTATACCTCGGGGTAGATCTCCTCTGCTATACCTGGGGACATAATCCGGATACAGGTCCTCAGGGGATATAACAAGGTACAAGAATAACTCAAGCCAAATAAAATGCAGTATATAAAAATATATCAACAGGGCAAACTATGTAACCAGCTATGTGAAATGCAAATGAGAGCATTAAACATACTTCGGCTGAAACTACTATAAGCTCTGTGTCGGGGAAACCCATAACAACATTTATTATCTCGAAGGGCTAGTACGTGTGCCAAAGCTTTGGTCAGAGTCTAAGGAACTCCCAGAATATCTATATATATACAACCTAATCAGCCTTTAGTATGGTAAGACTCTCCCCACCCAATGTAACCTCACGTCTCATGTCCATAACATGCAATATCAAGACCTCTAACTATTATAGTGAGTCATAATGATATCTCTATATATGCAAGTCTTATGTCACGAATCCTATGAGCCTATACAGAATCACCATGAATAACCTAGAAAAGATTATGTCACATGAATAGTGTCAAGTATCCTATGGTATGACGTACTTGGTAAAGCAAGCACAAAAATAGGATCATATTATCAACTCTCTAAGTGACGTTACACGACTCCGCGTACGGCGTCGACACCCGAATATTATTCGGACGTTAAGCAACATCTCAGGTCCTAGGTTGAACAGATACATCACATAAATTAAGCAAATAATATTAAGGCAATTACTGCAAGTTTGACAAGGTACACTTACTTGGGGTTTGAACTCCTTTAGTTGCTCCAGTAACAGGGAAATCTCCAGGTACGTCTCCAGATGCTGAAATAAATATTACAATCACTCTCAGAAGATATGAAATATCTAGGATTGACTACCTGTAATGCCCCGCTCCGCGTCGGCATTATGTATCAGGTGAGTGGGCAGAACTTCATTCTCTGATTCTTGCACGCCTTAATAATAACCTGTGTTTTTACTTGCAATGTTTTCATAAGAGAATGATAGAACCTGCCTTGCATGTTAATGAACAAACTCATCTAGCTTGTCTTTGAAATGATAAGTCTGCTAAACGAGAATCCTGAAACGCTTGCCTAGAGTGCATGAACATGTTCACTATCGTCTATGCTTTAAGAGAACCATATTGTGCCTGAATGTGTTCAAGTGATAAGTCGGATTGCCCCGCAACAACGATAACTATTTTGATGGTTCATCTCGTCTGCATACTAGAGTTTATTTGATAGTGTTCCATGCATTCGCATGCATTCAGACAATAGCTATTGGTGGAGAGCTGAACTGCATGTGTCACAGTTGCTACAGAGATAGTGGAAAGCAACCATGAGTCACAGCTGCCTCTAGCATCAGATAAAGAGTCATTGGTATGCTGTACAACCAGCTGTCGATCCTGAGATACTCGGGGACCGCCCTGCATATAGCTAAGTCATTGTGTTGGCTTGGATAGATGGACTGCCCCTAAGATCG
This sequence comes from Iris macrosiphon, assembly GCA_036927795.1. Lineage (NCBI taxonomy): Eukaryota > Viridiplantae > Streptophyta > Magnoliopsida > Asparagales > Iridaceae > Iris > Iris macrosiphon. The sequence continues at coordinate 39,868,285 of JAYESA010000017.1, read as the reverse complement.
TGCATGTGTGTCTAGCTATGCATTTGACCCTGGAGTCTCACGAGACACGCTGCGCATACCCTGAAATTGGAACGAATGGCTTGCTTGCTTACATATATCGTATATGAAACTCTATTTCCAAACATGTTTCCAAACAATGTAATATGACTCTGCTAGCGAACTGCATGAAACGAACCTAGGTAAAACTAGAAAGATCACTAGCAATGTAATGTTTTATAACATGATTACTTAGTGTTGGTTTTAGTGAATGCTTATTTTTGTTCAGTTGTTTTATCTCACCAGTACTTGTATAAAGTGCTGACCCACCAACAGTTTACTTGCTTGCAGGTACTAGATCGTCCGAGGGAGCGATAGGCGTGCCACAGTCCCTAAGACCCGGAATCCTGGTTTATTGTTGCCCCAAGATGCTATCATATAAGGGGTCATAATGTATGGAACGAACGAATGCCTTTGCCTAAAGGAACCCAAGTCCCTCGATTGTCCCTAATACTCAGTTGGCTAATTGCATTGCATTGTAACAAGTCCCTTTCTGCTGCTTACTCGATTGATTCGATGATAGCCAACTATCAACTTAAACGATTGGCCTTGTGCAGGCGCAACCCTAGGCTCGTACGGCATCACGTCCCCGATACACTCGTGCGGGCCACACGAAACCCCTTCCTCGCACCCGTGGACGGGCGCGGTGATTCGTGTCCGGCGCGCCGAGGCGCGGTGATTCGTGCCCGGTTTGATAATCAGGTCATACAAGGGTGAGGCAAGGCGGAGCGGCGGCTCGGGCGGGTCAGGGGCGTGACACTACCCATAAGTCCGATTTGGACACAGGGGCAGAATTGACAGTTTCTGGTCAAAGCGGGGTCCACATGTGGCCCACTTCGTACCAAAAAATGTGCCAGAGACAAAATTCTCCAAATTCGTCAAACTTAGTGTCTACGAGTCCAGAACGATGATACGAACCCAATAGAATATCCAGAACTGGATTTTGATAAGCAGGTCACAAAATCGCCCGTCAAGTGGATATGTGGGGCCCACGATTCGAAATTTCGTCAACGTTCTCAGAATCAAACCAAACTTGGGTCACAGGACCAGCGTAACACTATGAATCCGATGGCGCAAGTTTCGTTGCGAAATGACAAGCATCCACGAAATTATGACGAGTGTCAGAACATGCCCGATATGTGGCTTTTCGGCGGATATGTGTTAATTTTGAAGTGCACGCATATCCAAATCAACTTCTGCAAAATTTCACATGTCCACATTGACGATACGCATCTTTTGATGCAATTTTCACATGACGAAGTCGCCTCGTTTAGTGGGACGCACCCCGTTTTAGGAAATTTTTGGTTTTAAAAACCAAGTTTTTGGTCAATTTTAACCACGAATAAAATACAGCATACAATAAATTAAAATAAACTAATTAAAGGAATTAAAACTTGGTTATGTTGTTTAAATTACTGTTCAAGTGAAATTTAAAATATTAAATAAGTTGGGAGAAAAATGGCCATGAACATGGGGCTTTGGAACAGTTTTCTGAACCATAAATTGGGTTATTATTTCTTGTTTTACGTCGCGATTTGCGACCGACACAGGACACGATAACCCGAACTAATTATACATGGTTCGAGAGGGTCATACTGTGAACACAATGCAACATGCCGTTCGAGAATTGATACAACGTGGATAAAGATAACTCACTGTAAACAGAGGGGTTTGGCTGTGGTGTGCTGCACGTGGACGGTGGCGGTGGTGCTCGATCGTCGGCAGCGGGTAGCTGCAGCTACTGAGGTGGTGGTCGGAGTCGTGGTGGTCGTCGGCATGGGTCGTCATCGCCGGGGTAGCCGGAGTCGTCGGGGTCGCGGCGGAGTCGTCGTCGGCTGGGTCATCGTAGTGGTGACTGGAGTCTTCGTCGAAGTGGTGATGGCGGTGGTGGGGGTTCAGCTCACGGGGTTCTTATAGGGGCGAGTTTCGGCGGTTTCGAGGAGGTGAAAGGAGGGGTCGCCGCGGTTGAGGGGAGGCGAACGGAGGAGTAGGCCGTCGGCTATTGTAACGGTCGGGGGAATTTAAAAATTTTCAGTTACTGTTGAAGATGGGTTAGCGGGTCGGGTTCGAGTTATGGGTTCGGGTAGGATCCAAATCCATTAAGGTTGGGTTGGTTGGGTTCAGTTTGGTTCGGTTCAAGTTATTTCGGTCTGGTTTAGTCTGATTTATTTAAAAACGATGTTTTTAGCTATTTAAAAATAGTTTTTGAGCCCAATAAATTCCAGAAAAATTACACAATAACCTATTATTAATTATACACTCAAAAATATAATTTTTACAATATTTTATTATTTATTTTAATTCACAAAAATATTAATCCCTGAAGAACATTAATTTTAAATAATTAAAAATAACAGAAAAATCCCAAAATTTTATAAAAAATCCGGGTGTTTACAATCTACCCACCTTAAAAGAATTACGTCCTCGCAATTAAGAAAACAAAACATAACTGGTCAAAAGAGATGACGCGATTGTAAGACATGTTTGTTGAAGCATGACACAAAGGATAAAGAACCATGAACAAGGAGAAATCGAGAGGAAGGGTGAGGGTTTTGTTCAAGCAGAACATGTAAGGAAGGAATAAAAATATTTTTTGAGGCAATGAGAGATATGTAACTCAAGAGTAAAGGAACCTGATTAGAACGAAGATGAACTACAGCTTAGGAAAACTTGGGTACCAGTTACTAATCTAGACTAACAAGTTCATGCTAACATAATACTAGGCTTAGGCTAGGAAATGGAACTAACAGGCACGTGCTAAAGTATTACTAGGAATATATAGCTATGATAAAACTTAAATCTTACTCATATTCACTACTCCACAAGTCTGTGCCTCCTCTACTGTCATCGCAAAAGCCTGTCCATGTCCCTGTGGTGGTGCCATCTGCTGTTGCTGGGCCTGTTGGAAGAGTGTTGTCTGCGATGCCAATGGTGGCCTCAGCTGATATCCTTCCGGTGCTGGTAAAGCTTATCGGTTAACCATCGGTGTTTCTCTTCGATGCTTCCTCCAATTTCTGGCTGAATGTTGGCTTGATCCATAAACCAAGCACAATCCCAATCTACGTCGGCATTCCTTCTCAATATGGCCTACCTTGCCACAGTAGTAACAAGTAGGAAGACTAGTGCTAGTGGTGTAAATGCTCTCGGTGATGGATTCATCTGTGGTCGCTTTGCAGGTCCTCTCTGCTGCGCTCGGTCTGGTGCTAGTGCATGCGACGGCTTCTGGCTGGACTCTCTCCTGATGACGTGTTCCATGCGTCGGGCTGCAGTAAGGACGTCTGTATAAGAAATAGGTGTGACAGAGCCAATCTATCTTTGTAGCTCAAAGTTTAGTTCGTCAAAGAATTTCTTCGCCCGACATTGCTGGGCCTCTTAATGAACCTGCTGTTGGGCTTGCATCATTGCGTAAAATATTTGGAACATCTGTTGTCCGTCCATAGGCCGTCTGTCACCCGTGCTTTCAGTCACGAATTAATCGAAGACATGAGCAGACACTGGAGGATACTCACACATATAATCGAAGTTGTCCACATGCCTACTAATTTTTGGATTATCACAAATTATAAAATGGATACTCATTAACCACGATATGGATAATCACGTATCATAACTCGATACTCACGCATCAATATGATTTATTATTTGATGAACATATATATCCATCTTTGCATCCATTTGGATAATATACTTGAACAATGTCTATTCATCTTTGCAGAACTATCTAGAAATAGATCTGAATTACTACATGTGTCATCGTTCATGGATGTACAACCGTCATCCTGATGACATATATGGTATGCAGGATGATTTCATACAGGGGTAAAACAGTTCCTACAGTTTGCAAAGACGTTCCCTCAGTACATGGACGACACCAAAATTAAGTGTCCGTGTGTGAGATATCGCAACTTAAAATATCACTCAAAAGTGGATGTGATATATCATTTGTACTCGAAGGATTTTACGCCGAATTACTATCAGTGGATCTCACACGGAAAATTTGTGTCTTTAGCATCGGAGTCGGAGCCTTATATGAAGTCGTATATGGATGTCTACGACAACGCTGATTACGACAACGGGTGCCTGAACATGGTTTTTGACGCTGTCGGACCTAGTTTTGATCCATTTAGAACTATGTGAGAGGGCGACTCTAGTGTACCTATAGAGGGAGGGGATGGTACTTCCTCACAACCATCTACAGCTCCGTCGGCGGACAAGCTCTGGATGACCGTCGTTGGTGGTCTATAGAGGGGTACATACTACGGTTGTCACTACCACATTTTTTAGGAAAGGATATTTTAGTAAATTTATATTAAATAAATATTGTGCATGATAAATAATTATTTGTTATATTATTTAATTGTTGTTAGATGTTAGTTATTTATTTTGGACTTGTGTTAGTGGACCTAACTAGTTTAGTTTAGACTCATGGGCCAACATGAATTAATTGATTAAAATTTAGCCCATTTAGGAAGCCCATTATTAAGGAGATGGATTAAATTAATTAAACCATTAGACTAGAAGTTTCCTTCCTTAATTATTTCTTCATGAGAGGCCGCAAGGGGTATATTGGACATTACATGATAGCTTAAGGAAGGGGAAAGGGGGCCGGCCTATATAGAGGGGGGGGGAATTATTTCTCTCTCCTCTTTTTATTTCAAAACTAGATCTAGAATTTTTCTCAACCAAATTCCTTCATTTCCACTTCATTTTTCTACCAATTTTTATTCCAATTCTTTCCCAAATCACCATTGGAGGCTTGAGAAGTAAGGATCTAGAAGGAAGAAGCAAGGATCTATAAAGAGGAGCAAGGATCTATAAGTTTGAGCTAATTTTATCTCATTTGGAGGTTGCATTGGGAATCCATCTCTCAATAGGTACAATTCAGTTTTTCCTCTTAATTTAGGTTATAAATCTGAGATTTAACCATGGAAAATAAACCCATATGCATAGGCTACCCATAGGATTTGGTCTTGTGTTCATAGGAGGCCTATTGAGAAAGTTATGGTACTTTTTGTGTCAATTTTGGGAGAAATCCGAGATTGACAATTGTTGTGTGTGTCAATTAATTCTATAGATCAATTTGGCATGTGCTTGTATATTTGGGGCTAGTGTCATGTCCACAATTGGGTACGTGTAGGTCGTATCCCAATAATTTGGTGATACGTGTTGATTTGGTGGTTTTTTACTCCGACACGGGACTTTGTACATGTCATATTTTGACACGGACACATAGATCTATATTTGACTCTTCGTATTGTTCATAAATAATATATGTGACTTGTTCGTATCCTTCGGGGTACGTTTGGATGTGTGGTGGACTCGTGTCACATGTGTATCCTAGATCTAGTTAGAATATATATATTGTAGTATGTATATATATATGTATATTTTAAATGGGTATTTATATTTATATATGGATGTTATATAATTATATATACGTATACAAATATGTATTGTTGTCTATATATATTAATATGTATGTGTGTATGTTACTATATCATAGTTATGTACATAATAATAGGGAGGATGTATGTATAATTTTATTGATAATTATGTATATATATATATATATATATGTGTGTGTGTGTGTGTGTGTGTGTGTGTGTGTGTGTTATATATTAGATTATATATATATATATATTATGGCGACAATAGTTATTGGTGACAACCGTCGTCACCAAAGCAGCAGCAGCAGCCGCTATAGCAGTAGCAGCAGCAATTGTGACAGCTGTAGAAGCATGAAAAATACGCTGGGAGGATCTACGCAGCCTCTTAATGCAGAGCAGCGTAAACAGAGGCCTTCAGAGCCATCAAGCGTGCAACAGAGCTTTTTCCGCTAAAATACAGCGTGAAGAATAAGCTCAAAGGACCATCCGCGTAAGTGCAGTACGTCCAGGCCGCTCCAGCGTAAACAGGGTTCTTCACGCCTCCATGGCGTAAAACTCATCCGCTCTCAAAGCAGCGTTAAAGCATACGAGGAACACTTCATCTTTCCCGAAATGAATCTGTCAAGTCACGCAGTGAATCTGACCTCTGACTCCTGACAAAAAGTGCTGCACGGCTACCCAGACGACGGCTGGAAACGATGGCAGACCCCTCGGGATGCGCCCCACAGTATGATGGCGGATCTTTGCATTTAATGCAGAGGATTTGGTTAAAACATCACCGAACCGTCGTTTACTGAAGTCCCCTCAGCGTAAACCGCTCTTTCGCGTACAAGGGAATACGCTGCCTTATTTTACACAGGCAAACATGAGCTGTTTTACGCTCTGCAGTAGACAAACCGCCTGCCACGTCAAAAGTTGCACTTCGTACGGGACTCGAGGCACGTCTCCACGTCTAATTGCACAGAGCGGTGACAGTTTCTTTCAAGGCACGTCTCTGCGACGGATGCACAGAAGAGCTGCAGACCTTCAAAACATGCCTCCGTATTTAATGCATAAGATGGTGGCAAATCTCTGCAAGAGATTTGATTATATCTTCAAAAGCCGTAATTCCAGCTAAGACGTCCACATCAGCACTCTGGCACAGTACGCAGTGGCTTCTACGCCCATTCAGGATCTGTGCTCATGCGACTTCTACGCCCACTCAGTCTCTACGACCACTCGGCCTCTACGATCACTCGGCCTCTATGACCACTCGGCCTCTACGACCATTCGGCTTCTATGCCTATTCGGCTTCTATGCCTGTTCGGCTTCTATGCCTATTCGGCTTCTACGCCAGGGTGACAGTCATTTAGCTTCTACGCCAACCTCTTCTACACAAGGGATACCTACCTACGTGGCTTCTACGCCTTGATCTTCGCAGCAGATATACGCGTTTTGTCCCCTTAGTTGGACACGCGTCACATGCTCACTCAAAAGGTCATATATACGCATGTATTGGTTATTTTAACCGTTGTGTAAAAGGGTGATGTACTTTCCACTCCTCGGTTTTTACACCGACGGAGTGGTCACTGTCATCAAAACTCTGTAAATAGGGACCCCTATCAATGGGGAACAAGGTCGACAAATTGAAAGGTCGAAAAATTGGTCAAGAAAACCAATACCAGATCAAAAGGTCAAGAGAGAGAGAGAGAGAGAGAGACCGGAGCTCAGGCAAAGAGCAGGGATCGACGACTTTGGCATCGTGCATCCACCCTCTCCTGCAACCTTCGAAGCTGCTACCTGTCTTCCACGGTACTTTTTCAACATCGTGTGGTCCAAGGGCTAAAGTGATCGACTGCAGATCAGACACCTATAGCAATTTATACCCAGATTAAATAAATTATACTCCCACATCCTCGTATAGGATTAAATTTTACAAGTTTGTTTGTAAACCAAAGGGCGCGGGTTTCGCATAAACCCTGTCATTGAAATACACTTTCATTCTTTCGTTTAATACCACAAACAAGATGGTGACTCTGCTGGGGACATCTTTCTCTTCTGATGAGGAAGCAATTGCTCAACGCGATACGGTATCTGTAGGAACCGTGAAGAAGACACTGGTCGTTCATTTCGACCAGTCTGCCTACGAAGACATGCTTCGAACTGGGGGTAGCTCTCACTCTCTCTCTCCGTCCAAGATAACAGGAAGCTGCGCAAAGTGTGGATGCCCAAGATATCCTCCGTCGTTCCTGTGGACTCTCCGATCTCTCCGATCTCTCCGACCAATGAGGTGGTAGCATCGCTCCCTCCGTGCCCCGCACGTAAAATTTAGTCTTCCGCTACGCGCGGTACAGACAAAACTTCGGGCAAAGCCTCAGCGCTAACCCAGGAGTATCTACTGCGCTTTACGAGCAGAAATCAGTCTCCCGCTACGCGCGGTACAGACAAAACTTCGGGCAAAGCCTCAGCGCTAACCCAGGAGTATCCACTGCGCTTTACGCGCAGAAATCAGTCTTCCGCTACGCGCGGTACAGACAAAACTTTCGATGGTGCCTCAACGCCAAATCGGAGGTACAGATCACGCTCCACGCGCAAGACAACATCTGACCTCTACGGTAAACCAGATGAGTGCTGTGATCTCCGCGAGGGGAAGCAAGCAGGCGAATACTCAGCTACTCGGCCTTTACGCCAGCAAGGGAACAATCTGCCTACCCTCCGGATTACGCGAGAAGTCGATGGCCGACTGAGGGCCTCTCCAGCTTTACGCCAGACTGAGCGAATCTCCAAATTACGCCAGGCACAGTCCCTCGGCATAAAACAAACTCAGATTGCGAAAAGACACCCTCCCAGGGGATTATCCGCCACCCAGATGGCCAACCTGTTGTACACAGGTGGCGTAGGGAAAACCATGGTGCCCAATCTCCGCATGCCCACTGATGGGAACAGAAGAAACAAGCCTTCGTCTTCTTCCTCTACTCCTCCTGACTTGCGCGCATATCTAATCCAGAAGCGTAAGGAAAGGGGACCTTCCAACATGTCTATTACGCCCCCTAGCGAGCAATGTTGTAATAGTCATAAAATTGTGATTGACTGCTGCTGTTCTAAAGCAAAATGGTCGGTTTTTGACCGATTGAGCTACTCTCAGTCTTTCCAGAAAGAGGAACCCGCGCATGCATCTGTGAACACATCTTCACACATACGTAGAGGAGGGTCGAGCTCAAGACGTCATCCCTCCAGGCCCCCGAGCCGAAGGAGGTTCAGTGAGCTCCTCAGGAACGCTGAAGCCGGAGTGTTCCAAAACACTCGCGCAAGGTCACGACAACCAGCTTCGTCCTCTTCTGATTCCGACGCTGGGGGTCGCCAAGCCCCCGAATCAGAGGCAGAAAGTGTAGAGTCGACTTCTACGGCGACCTATACTAATCCTTCAATGACACCCAGGGAGATGGGAGTTTACGCCGTTGAAGATGAATGAGAGGAAGCTTCGCCGTCAGGGAACGCGAAACAACGCATCACTATACTGGAGACATCTCTGAAACAAATGCAATCCATGATGGAGAACATGCACCAGATGATGCTAACTCAGCACGCAACTGCCATGGCTCAAGCATCAGTCCCGCCAACTCAGATACGTGTGGGGGTGGACTTACCACCATCCAACTCAAGCCAAGAGCCTGCGCTAGATCAAGAGTCAGCAGTTCCTCCGCTTCCTCACTCAGAGAATGCCTTACCTCCCGCTGGAGTTACGATACAACCAACTCCGCACCACTCCGTGGCCCCGCTTCCGACTGAAAATCCGATGCAGGCAGTACGGGAGTTGAAAGCCCAGTTCGATGCCTTGAAGCACAAAGATCAGCTCAAGAAACTGGGAATCAACCAGCTCTACCCAGCTATCTGGGAGGAGGTCCCTTTCCCGCCAAGGTACAAACCTCAGACTATGGCCCTGTTCGAGGGAAAAACATCACCAAGCCAGTACATGAACTATTTCAGTATGATGACGGTGTTGCTACAAGGGAACGACGCCCTCCTCACTCGGGTGTTCAAAGGCTGTCTCTCAGGAGTAGCCTATCAGTGGTACCGTAGCTTGGCGGACAACTGCATTACTTCCTTCGAGGACTTCAGAGCTTTATTCTTCACACGATTCTACGTGGGAGGAATGGACATGTCTATGTCCTCTCTCATCGAAGTCAAGCAGAAGGAAAATGAGGACGTTCGCATCTTCATCGAACGTTTTCGTCAGGCCACCTTACAGATGCCTCCAGGAGTTTCCGACTCTGCATTGGTAGACATTTGCAGGAAGAACCTCCTTCCCGTGGTCTCGGTGTTCACAGGACCGTATAGTTCCATGATTGGCCATCGTTTATCATCTCGGCAGTAGCCGCCGAAGACAACGGTCGCAAGGCGCGCGACAATGGCATCATGATCTCCGCCTCTGACAGAGGCAAGAGGTCATCTCCTACCAGCGACCATCCTCTTGGTCCCAAAGGAAAAGAAGCCCTGGCAATCAATACGGCCAGACCAAAGATTGCGGCAACCACACAAACGAAATCCGGGACTTCCAGGCCCGTCGAAGTCTACTCTTTTGACGACGACGATATCCCAAGTATATTCGAGTGTCTCGTCAAAAGTGGCAAGATCACCCTTCCAGAGCTGAGGCGGCCCCAGGAAGTCGGCAATACTAACGACCCCAAATACTGTGTCTTCCACAGATACATACACCACCCAACAAAGGTGTATTACATACTGAAAAGGAAGATCCAGGGGTTAATCGATGCTAAGGCCATCACTCTGCACAACACCGAGAAGACGGTCACGACCAACATGATCTCTCTGCAGTTTGGCAATCTGCCTCCCCAAGAGATCCCGGACGGCGTTGCACCTATCTCCCGGACAACGATGAACATCGTCAATCTCCCTCCAGCTAGGGATCAAAATCACGACCTGGTACCCCTGACTACCCGGCAAGGTATGTGGGTTCATCCAGACTTGGTGTCAGAGCTCGAGGAAGAAACTAAGGCTACTAAGCCTACATCCAAAAAGAGCTCCAAATACAGGCCCTGCCATATGATCGCGACTTCTTCGGCATCGGACGAAGACGAGGTATTTGCTGCAACCCGTTCAGGGAAAGCCTACCTCAACGACTACGGAGCAAGTCAGGAAGGTGCACCGGCGGACGCTCCAGCAACCAAACCTTCAGAGCAAGGTCCCATCGTACCAGATATCAGTCCTTCAAAACCAACCCCGGCGGAGAAGGGGAAGCAAAAAGAAGTGCGCTTTGATAAACCTGTAAAGAACATTCCAAGCAAAGGTTTAGAGAAACCATACAACTTCGACATCCTGGCCCAACTAGCCAATACGTCAGCCAGGTTGTCCATCTTCGAGCTACTCAGGCTCTCCCAAGACACTCGTCTAGCCCTGAGTGAAGCACTGATGCAGGCGGAGGCATACTTGACCCAGCTCAAGTCCCCCGACGAAGAACCAGTGGCATGTCCTCAATGCCACAGCGTGATAGAGGTGGTCCCAAATATCACTTTCACTCAAGACGACATGCTGTTAAAACATAACAGACATGATAGGCCGCTCTATTACACCGGGTACGTCAGTTCTATGGAGGTCGACCGAATTCACATAGATATATCGTCGATCAGCATCATCCCTCATAGTCTGCTCAGACCGCTGAGAATTCCTACCAGCGAATTGGCTTACACCACCACTACAATCGTGGGTTTCAACGCCGGAAGAAGTAAGCCATTGGGGGAAATTCGCCTGAGGATCCAGATCGGCAACCTTAGATCGGTGGCCACATGTTACGTCATCGATTCAGAGGTATCCTACAACATTTTGCTGGGAAGACCGTGGATCCACGACCACAACATCGTTCCTTCAACCCTACATCAATGCCTTAAATATGTAGACGCACAAGGAACGGTACAAATGGAGGTGGCTGACCTAAATCCGTTCAAAGGAATAGAATCCTACTATTCCGATGCCGTATTGTACTCCCAAGACCACACGGAAGAAGTGTCAGGCGACGCAGAGAAGGGATCCCACCGGGAGCCAGGAGAACCCTCTGCTGCACTACCGCTGTCAATCAGAGTGAAAGGACGAACCACTCGTCCAAAAGCCATAGAGCCCGTGGCTATCCACCTGAACAAGACCAGGTCAGGAGAAGGGAGTGATCCTCTCGTGATCACTTTGAACCGAAAGCCCCCACCCTTGGTCATCAACCTTCGGCGCGACAGGCAGCCGACTGATGTAAATGCAACCAGGAATGAAGTTTCAGATGATAATAAATATCTTCTTTTCCAGTATATTGACGCTCAAATGCCGAAACTGGAATCCACTCCCCGTGACGAGGTAGAACCCATAGCACAAAAATTCTTGGAAGCTATAAACTCCTACCGTCCGTATGTTTGGGAAGTAGCGTCATCATCCAACGTCATCACAATGTATGGACCCCATGAGGATTCTATCTTCATTGTCCCGCCTACCTGCAGCAGTCAGCGTCCAATATTCTTTGGCCACATGCGCAATCAACCTGCTATCCAGGAAGATTCTTTCAATGACGATACTGGGCAAATGCAAGTTCACCGATACAGCCCGCAAGCGCTGAAGATCATGCAAAACATGGGCTACGACTTGAAGCGGAAGCCAGGCCTCAACTACGGAAGAGGCAGACGAATGCCGCCGCACGGCGACCCCCGCTATCGACAAACTCGTCTCGGGTTAGGGTATGCCACCTCCCTTGCGACTTCCAAGTCAGATGAGGACATCTTTCCCTCCTCCCAGAATGGCTCGTCGCCCCCTGACTCACTTGATGCTCTCGAACAAACACTATCAATAAATATGGTGGTGACAGATCCCTCAGGAGCAGATGAACAGGATTCTGAGCCGTTTGAGAATGACTCTTGGGTTCAACAAATGGATACGCAGTGGAAATTCCGCTTCGAGCAAAGAGAACCTCCCACCAAAGATGAAGTTATCCAAATCGATGTTGGGGGTGAACTTTCGCCAAAGCCGATATTTATCAGTGACAATCTTCCCCTAGCTGAAAGGGAAGAAATCATACAGCTGATAAAGGAATACGTCGACGTCTTTGCATGGGATTATGGGGATATGCCGGGCCTAGACCCGAAGGTGGCTACTCACAAACTCAACATATTGACCGACTCAAAGCCTGTGAAGCAGCACCAACGCCGGTTCCGCCCGGACATGATGGACGCCATTGAAGTTGAAGTCAAGAAGCTGATAGCCTGTGGTTTCATTCGGGAAGAACAACATCCCGACTGGGTCGCCAACGTTGTCCAGTCATGAAGAAAAATGGGAAGGTACGTATCTGCATCGACTACCGAGATCTGAATGCGGCCTGCCCCAAGGATGATTCCCTCTTCCCATCACGGATATCATGATCGACAACACCTGCGGCTTTGAACGCATGTCTTTCATGGACGGGTTCTCAGGATACAATCAGATCAAGATGCATCCTGAAGACGAGAAGCACACTGCATTCCGGACACCATTGGGGGTATATTGCTATACGGTCATGCCCTTCGGATTGAAGAACGCCAGGGCTACATACCAACGGGCTATGAGTAACATATTCCATGAGCATTTACGCAAAACAGTGGAATGTTACGTAGACGACATAGCCGTCAAGAGTCGCCTCAAGGGTGATCACATTCAAGACTTGATGACGGTATTCGAGCTAATGAGCCAACATCAACTCAAGATGAACCCTACGAAGTCCTTTCTGGGTGTATCTAGTGGCAAGTTCCTAGGATTTGTCATCACCGCCAAAGGCATCCAGGTGGACCCCGACAAAGTCCAGGCAATCGTAGAAATGCGACCGCCCCGTAATCTGAGGGAACTCCGGGGATTTCAAGACCGTCTGGCTTATATCCGGCGATTCATATCCAACCTCTCGGGGAGATGTCAGCCCTTTTCTCATCTCATGAAGAAAGGTGTATCCTTCGTATGGGACGAAGCCTGTCAGCAAGCGTTCGGAGATATCAAGCGCTACCTCACCAGTCCGCCAGTTCTGGTGCCTCCCGTCATGGGAAGGCCATTCTTGCTGTACGTTCGAGCGATGGATTATTCGCTAGGAGCTCTTCTCGCACAGAAGAACGACATGGGTCATGAACAGACTATCTACTACCTCAGCAGGATAATTGTCGAAGCCGAACACCGGTACAACCCAGTGGAGAAAGAATGCTTGGCTCTGATGTTCGCTATCCAGAAGACGCGGCACTATGTCACCTGCCAGACTATCCACATCATCTCCAGGATCAACCGTCTTCGAGTACTGATGAGCAAGCCAAGTGTTCTTAATTCCCGACTCGCGACTTGGGCGATGCTATTAACACCATATGACATGGTATACATACCGCAGAAGTCCATCAAGGGCCAAGCGCTGGCTGACTTCCTAGCTGCTCATCCGATCCCGGAGGCCTCCAAATTATACGAGAATATTCCCGACGAAGTTGCAGAATGTAATTCCGTGATGGAAAGTGACGCGTGGCAACTCTTCTTCGATGGTGCCTCCAAAACCGGTCCTAGGGGAAACGTCGTTTCAGGAGTAGGAGTCGTCCTGGTCACTCCTGATCAGCTCGTCATCTACCGAGCATATTCTCTTAGCGAGCCCTGCTCCAACAATGTGGCAGAGTACAACGCTCTGCTAATCGGGCTCCAAGTCGCCAAAGAGCTGGGGGTCGAATCCCTGGAAGCTTTCGGTGATTCTCTGCTTATCGTCAATCAAGTCAGAGGGATATATGAAGTCCGGAATCCAGACCTCATCCCCTATCACCGGGCGACGGTCGAGATAGCCATGACATTCAAAGGGTTCTTCCTAGAGCATGTACTTCGATCTCAGAATCTAGAAGCTGATGCCCTAGCCAGTCTAGCTGCAGATTTAGCCACTCCTATAAGAGGGCAGGATTCGGTAATCCTTCTTAACAGAGATTTATTCTGTGTGAAGAACAACTTTTACATAGAATGCAGCCATGCTGTAAATACAGATCCCTCCAAAAGAGACTGGAGAAGTCCCTTCATAGATTTCGTCGCGTACGGAATCTTGCCGGAGGACCCCAAAGAAGCAGTATCCGTCAAAAGACGATCATTACGCTTCTACTATGATGCATCTTCACAATGCCTGTATCGCCGGACCTACGACGGACTGCTATTGAGATGTCTATCCGAAGACGAAGCACAGCAGATTATCCGGAAAGCTCACGACGGTGTATGCGGAGCACACCAACCCGGTCCTAAGCTACAGGATCGCATCAGAAGAATGGGCTATTATTGGCCTACCATGATCGCAGATGCAATACGGTATGCAAGACAATGCAGAGCCTGTCAGGTTCATGCAGACTTCATACATCAACCGTCTAAATATCTACATCTTACGGTTGCGTCCTGGCCTTTCGAAGCATGGGGTATGGATATCATTGGTCCTATTCACCAGTCTTCTTCCAGCGGTCACCAGTTCATACTGGCCATCACGGATTACTTCTCCAAATGGGCAGAGGCGATCCCCCTCGCTGAGGTGAAGGTGTCTAATGTGATCAGCTTTATCAAGCATCACGTCATTTATCGCTTTGGGGTACCCCGGAGGATAATTCACGACAATGGGCCTCAGTTCATCAGCCAAGCGTTTCATCGATTTTGCGATAAAAATCGGATACACAATATTGCCTCTACGGCATATTATCCAGCTGCTAATGGTTTGGCGGAAGCTTTCAACAAAACCATTATCAAACTCCGGAAGAAATTCGTCTCTTCAAACAAGAGAGATTGGAATGAGAAGCTGGGCGAATGTCTCTGGGCATACCGCACAACGGTACGAACACCGACAGGTTGCACCCCATTCTCGCTGGTCTACGGGAGCGAAGCTGTTCTCCCCATTGAAATCCAGATCCCGTCACTCAGGATAGCCGTGACTAGTGAGCTGACTCGAGAAAAGAATGACCTGTTAAGGCTCCAAGAGCTAGAAGGGTTAGACGAGAAACGCCTACAAGCTCAGCAGCGCATCGCGCTCTACCAAGCACGCATTTCCAAAACCTTCAATCATAAAGTGAAAGAAAGAGTGTTCAAAGTCGGCGAGCTAGTTCTAGCCGTAAGAAGGCCGATGATTCTTACTCACAGAAGTAAAGGCAAATTCCAGCCCAACTGGGAAGGCCCTTATGTGATCGAGACAACGTTCTCGATCGGCGCCTACAGGATAGCCCAGCCTAATAGAGACCTGTTAATGGCTCCTATCAACGGCAAATTCCTGAAAAGGTACTATGCTTAAATCTCCCCTGCTCAAGTGGAATATAGCGAGGATCGCAATTCTGACAAAACTACTTCCAGAACGCAATTAGTTGGGTTACATTCTATCATGTCTATATGACCTCTGAGCAGATATGTCCCACTAAAAGTTTATCGAGAGTTTATCATCAGATATCACTCTCGCCTAAAAACTGTCATTTACATTCCGAAATGATGGGTCCACAAAAGTCAGAAAAGAGTCGCTTTTATTTATTCCCAAAAGAGAGCAGAATTACATCTGGGGAAGCAGAAAGAGAAAGGATACATCAAGATGGCGGAGTAGTCAGATTGCGAATCAGCCGCTCTAGTGCAGCTATCCTCTCATTCCTAAGAACCAAGGCATCGGCGCGAGCCCGATCCAGCCGTGCCTCGGGGGTATTCATACAGGACAGCTCAGCCCTTGCCCGAAGGCAGCCCGCGCGGGCAGTTTCTGTACGATCCAAATCCCGTCGCACTGCGCTCAGTCGACCAGTCACTACATCTAGACCCGCCAACGATTGAGAAGCCCATTCCTCTGCCCGAGCGAGTTTTTCCCTCAGCTTGGAGGCCCTCGCTGCATTCCCTTCATGCTCGGATCGACACTTCGTCTCAAGAGCGAGAGCCTCTGCCACGACAGCTTTTCTTTTATCCATCTCCAGCTCATGTGTCTTGATGGAGTTGTCTAGGCTTTCCAGCTTTGTAGTGAGCTGCGCAGTCATGTGGTCGTACCTGGTCTGGACCTCAGCATCGAAGCTGTCCCGAGTCAACTGCAAGTATTCGTTAATGGGTTGCTCTAAACCATTAACCACCGCCTCCAGGGCGTCAGCTACCCCAGGATCGCCGAGCTCCCTAATGGCCCCGATCAAAAACTGAGAAGTCTTCTTCAGGCGCTCGAAGTCGAGACTCTTCGCCAACACCATTGATATCATCGTTTTCAAACCGGTGTAAAAGAGGCTGGTATGTTGCTCGGTCAACGCAACTAGATCCGACTGAACGCCAGGAGTGGCCGCGATATCAGCAAGTCCCTCTCCAGGGATAATTGCAGACGAGGTGGCCACAGCCGCCGCCTCGACGCGTGGCACGACCGAAGAAGGTGCGACGACAACAATCGAAGTCATCGGCATACTCGCGAGGGGTGAGGTCACGATGACGGGTTCGTCCTCCTCTTGAGACGACGAAACCACTCTGGGCGAGCTAGCCCCCGAGGACATTTCCTCCTCGAAGTCGGGCGCCTCCACATCATCGCCAGGAGCCGGAGCAGAGCCAGAAGGCGCTTCAACGCTGTGCTCTCCGTGGACGCCATCCCCTGAGAAAAGGACAAGAAAGTTGATATCGGTATGATGATAATCTTTCTAAAAGGAGACATAAAGACGATATTTACCCGGAGCCAACGGCATATACGACGCATCTGCAGCCGATGTAGCTAAACCACGCCTTAATGACGCAATGCGAACTGTCATACCTGGAGAAGGAGGTGGGCCGACCGATATCGCCAAGAGTTCTGTCAAGCCTTCACCAAGACGCGGTCGAGGTTCATCAGCTGGAATCTCGCCAGACGTGCTCGCTGACACGGCGGGAGTTTTACCCGCTACTGACCTTGGGAAAGATTCTCCCATCTGCCTCGGCCACACAGGAAATCTCGCTCCGATACCTGGAGCAGTAGCCACGACAGCAACCTCTAGCGAGGATTCTCCGGCACCGCCGGCCGGAACTGTAGAAGGTCCCTCTCTAAAAGGCGAGGAACCTCCAGCCAAAGAATCATCCCTGATATGGGGAGATGCAGGCTCACTCCCGGGAGCCTCAACACCAAGAATACGGAGAGGACGAGCAACCGTCTCCTTCCTTCTCTTACGAAGAGAAGCTTCTGTCACGACCCGCACCCGGTTTAGGGGCACGAGTGCGTGGGTACGTCCAGCCTACGCCGCAGCATCGACGGTAGAACGCTGTCAAGGTCTTGATGCTATCTAGCCAATCTCACACAAGCATCCAATCTCCATAAGGAGGCACGGATGACACAACTAAAATAAACACATACTCAATCACAGGATTACAGCACGATAAGATAGCGAAACAAAATTAAATACAACACAAGTCTAAAGTAATAATCAAACTCAACAATATCCAAGTCATCAAAAATGCCGGAGACAAATCCGGTACCAAATAGTCTACTTAAAGAACTAACAAAAATAATAATTCCGGCTAGACCTTCCGGAATCACAACTAAACTACCAAGTCTGCAGCTACTCACCATATGGTCCATAAAGTGTCGGACAGCGGTCCTCTAAGGCATAGTCTGGAAAAATGTTTCCAGTCAGGAAGGAGCAAAGTACAAATCTCAAATAACAGTTCCATTTAATTGATAAGGACTATAAAGCAATAAACATGTGATGCTAGCTACTGAGAAGACAGTGAAATAAATGCAATGGCAATTAAAGAGAGACAGGCAATATAAAGAGACAGGCAATAGGCAATATGATATAGTCAGTGCATGTATGAAAATGAAAGAACAAGGAACAGCATCATATACGGGTGATGTAGTATATGATTTTAAATAGGGAACTATAATCTATTCTAAATGTTTGAAATAGTAGTTTCGAAATGTGATCGGCTTGGGAACATGTACGATTGCTACAGGGCCTGGCTAATCATATGTGAAGAGCATGATTAACACTTACAATTGTTCTACACTACAATAAGAGGTTATGATCACATTTCTTACTAACTACTTTCCCGCCCCCAACTAGTACTGTGGATCCAACCATGACACGTCACGATACACGAGCAAGTCCAGTCTATCATGTACGATGTCTAATATACATGTCGTGTACAATGCCAATACGATAATCAAGGTAACATCTCATGACTGCAGATCCAAGCTATACTAGTCCGTGTAACACAGTGTCAAGGATTCAGATGTAACATTTCATGATTATTTAATTTATAGAAATTATCAAGGAATTGGAAATTATCAGAGAATGTACTTGCCTTGGGTCCTTAGCTGGTATTTATGGATGTCCTGTTCCAGAGTATCCCCTGGGTGAACCAACAGTCCTATAGACATATTACAAGCAAAACAACATTTGCATCAGATGCTACACTAACACAGTCTAAAAACACTGAGTTCGGGACTACGCTAGGTATGATACTGGTCACCTAGTAGCTAGTGGATAGATACATAAATATACATATCTTAAATAACATATGTACTTACAATATATCTATATATATATCAAATTAATTCATATACAATATATATATATATATATATACCATTTAATTCATGTATAATATATATATATAGTTGAACAATTATTTATGTACCATATATATATGTCAAAATATAATTTACTATATATATATTGTTAACATCATTATTAAAATATATATACTAACACTAATACATCACATTAAATACATATACAAAATATATGTATATATATATATTGAAAATATGCTAATGGTTTATACAAAAATATATATATACCAATACGAAAATATAACTCTACATATATATATTGATACCAAAATACGGTTATTTACATATTTATTCATTTATACCAAAATACATTTTTATTAAACATATACCCATACAAAATATATATACACATATATATTTTTATACCAAAATAATAATTATACTATATACAAAATATAATATACACATACACAAAATACATACCAATATACATATGCATTAATTTAAATACCTACTTATTCAATTTATTATACATACTATAATCATACAATTAATTACTAATAAATAAATAATATACATTTACATATTTGATACACATTCTATATGAAAATACAATACAATATTCAAAATATATATAGCATTTAAATATGTATATACCAAATTATATATATACGTTTGCCTACATATACATAAAAATAGAGAAAATATGTATATATATATACATACACAATTTACTCTTAAATACGTATACAACATACGTACGCACACACAATACCCATACACACGTATTTATATTCAGATACGTATATAAACATATACACATTCATACATGTATATATTTGAATTCACATATACGCATTTATATACATACATACATATATATGTTTATATACATATATATATATATATAAAAAGAAGGAGGGAGAGGGGAGGATACTTACTGTGAGTTTGTGCTGGCCGGAAAATGGCCGGGGCTCGCCGGAGTACGGTGAGAAGGAGACGAGGTTGATGGTGTGAGTTGGCCAGCGGAAGGAGTTCAGCGGGCCGCCGGGCCGGAGGGGTGAACAGATGGTGGAGGAGTTCGACGTCGGGTCGACTCAGCCGACCGGAGCAGTGGTCGACGGACAGGGTGCGGGGAGCTCGGTGCGGCAATGGAGAGCAGTCGGAGCGGGGTCAGGGCACGCCGCCGGAATGATGGCCGGAGTCGGGGTAACACAGTGGAGGGGTTGGGAGAGTCCGCCGGAGTGCGCAGGCCGGACTGATGGTCGCCGGAGTCGGTACGGGCAGCAGCAGCCAGCGGGAGGAGATGGGAGTAGCAGCGGCCGACTGTGCAGGTGGAGGGAGGAAGAGTAGAGGCGGAGGGGAGTTGGCCGCCGGAGGAGTTGCTGCCAGCGGGTCGCCGGAGCAGAGAGGGCCGCCGGGGGATGTCTCGGCCGGGAACAGAGTCTGAGGGGATGGGTGAACAGTGTTCCCCCCCCCCCCCCTCTTTCTCTTCTTTGAATTTCAAATTCAAAAAATAAAAGAAGGAGAAGAAGAAGGGAGGAAGAAGAAGAAGAAAAATAGAAGAAGAAAGGAAAGAGAATAGAGAAAATTGGGAACCTACGTTGGAGGCTTGTGAGGGTGGAGGAGAAGGAGAGGTGGGAAAACCTAGGCTTTCTAGGGATTAGGGTTTGATGTTACATTAAATAGGGAAAGAGGGTGTGTAAATGAAAGGTGAGGATTGGCCCATTAAATGTGTGGTCCAGATTTGTCATGAGGAAATTTAATTCATGTAGGATTGAGGGTGAGAGGCTAATTAAAAATTAATAGGGCTCCCTCATTGGTTTTAACAAATGGGTGTTGACACCAAAAATGCCAATTTGTAAATTAGTCCCCTTAAATTTGGGTATTTGCACAGACACATGAAATGACGAAAAATTGGCGGGCGATTCGATGTCCGGTGTTTTGTAGGGTCAGGGAGCGCTGTATGATCAGTATGGGCTCAATTTGCAGGGCACTGGAATTAAATTGGGATTTTCCGAATTGGTTTAAATAGTATCCTCAATTTAATTAGAAATAAATGCAAGTTGAGTTCAAAAATTAATTAGGAGTACATGGGGCCAAAATCAGGTCAGGTCATCAATACCAATAATAAAGAAGACTCAGAACAGAATATTACCCTAATTTGGGCCGCACGAAAAATAGGTCAAGATTGTCTCCAATTTTCGATTGGAACGCACAACGATACAAAATAGGAATTTTATTAAATAACGTCCGCGACGATTTTTGTGCGGCTAGAAATAATGCACAGAGAGCATAATTATGAGTTGCAAAAATAGCAGAATGGAAGGCGGGCATGCCTAGGGCAAGATTGTGAAATTTGTTGGAAGACAAAAGTCAGGATACTGCTCCAATTATCGAAGCAAAGGCAATGCGCAAAAATATTAAATAAAATATGGTAATTAAATACAAACTCCAAGAATTTAAAATTCTAAATAAATAATTAAATACTAAATTCTATAATTCAGACAGGTGGTCATCTACTAGGCTTCTAGGTCAAGTCTACTAGCTTAAAAAATAAATAAACACTGCATATAATACTATATTTATTTACACATCACACATAATTATTAAAATAAAAATATTATCATGCAATTTAATTAATTGTAACTATAATAATATCAAATATTGTAAAAAAGTCGAAAATACCCCTATTTTCGGAATGTGGTAGTGACAAGTCTACCCTCCTTAAAAGAATTTCATCCTCGAAATTTAAAATCCTCCAAGTAGCGTTTATTCATACACATTATTATTTTCCTCAAAGCTTAAAATTCATCATCCATGAAATCAGGTAATAATCCACAATGCCTTTCCATAAATTTCAAAAATTCTGAATGCATTGCATTCCTGAAAATCCTCGGAATAAAATCAAAGTCCATTTTTATCAAAATTTTTCCAAATTTTTTTTTTTTTTTAGTTAATAGTTCAATACTCAGAATTTAATATCCACTCCTCAATTTGATTTTTATCAATGCACTAATATAAAATGTAATCTCGTCCCACAAGGTTTGAGTTTAAACACTAATCCATCAAAATTTTATTTCTCGATTTTCTCTTACTCAAAATACTCAACAATACGATACTCAAGGATCTTCTAATTGCAACATCCAATATAAAATTCTAAAATTCATAACTGGCAATCAAGTAAATATATTGATAATCTCCCAAAATTTCCAAATTTTATAACCAATTTAATCATGTCATAATCTTCCCGGAATTAATTAACCCACCAATTATGAAATGTTAAATTCTTAACCCTGTATTTAAATCAATGGTTATCCTTGAATCTTAATCATCTTGCCTCTCTTGTCAAGTCATAACCCCTTCAGAGATCTTCGTCATGGTCAACCCCAATAATCCTGGTCTAAAAATCTTTCCTATAATCATACAACATGCAACCTAAGGGATATGTATGGTCATGGTGTCTTGTCATGGTATTGCAGTCTCTGTATCATGGGTACTACTAACTACATTATAACAAGAAAATCATGCATTCAACTTGTATTAAGGAATCAATCAATCAATTAAAATGGAGAGGGACAGAAGGAAGGAAAGAACAGAACCTGCTAACACATTACCTGTAGTATCGGTCTCCTCGACCGTCATCGCAAATGCCCTGCCCTGCTGGGGTGGTTCCCTTCGCGGGTGCTGAGCAATATACGGTTCCACAGGTAGCCTAACTGGATCTCTATAATCTGAAGCTGCACGCTGGCCGGGAAGATAAGGGGCTAGAAGACAATCCCTTACTCGATGTCCCGCAGCGCCGCAGTGCAAACAAAGTCCTAGCCTCGTTCTACAGCTTTCCCAAAGGTGACCTGGCTTCTTACAGAAATGACAAGTCTGCTGTGTCTCTCTCGGAGGCTGTTGCTGATTCTGCTGAACACGGACTGGTGCCTGGTACTGTTGTTGATACTGATACGCCCTTGGATGTTGCTGGATAGGAACTGGTGCTAGGTACTGCGGTGGATGCTGAAATGTCCATGGTTGTTGCTGAATATGAAATGGTACTTGGTACTGCTGTTGGTGCTGAATACGGGGATGCTTGGCTGGTCTTGTGCTACCATTCGTATCTCCAAAAGTATTGTGACTCCTCTTAGGCCTGAGATCCAGATCCTCTTCTGCAATCTGAGCATCCATCAAGATAGCCTCAAAGGTAGCGGTACGACGACCAGAAGTGCGTGACCTAATCTCTCTCGTCAGCCCCTTTCTAAATTTTCGGGCTCGATCTCCTGGGTCCCAAATCATAGATGATGCAAAACGGCTCAATCTACAAAATTCTGCAGCGTACTCGTCGACCGACATGTTTCCTTGAACCAAGTCATGAAACTGACTTTCCAAGGTTCCCAATGCCACGTCGGGAAAGAACTTCTCCTTGAAGAGCTCCTTGAAGGTCTCCCAAGTAAGTCCTTGAGCAGTAATTCTCGGCTCCGTGCGATACCACGTGAGTGCGATAACGAACATCTGACTGCCAGCGGCTTCTATCTGCAAGTTCTCCGGAATCTGGGTCAATCGCAGGCTCCTCTCTATATCCTCTAGCCAGTCGTCAGCGTAGAGTATCCCTTCGGTGCCTTTAAACTCTCGAGGCATCATCCTCTTGAAATCCACTATAGTGCCTGATCTCTGCTGCTGGTGGCCAGGAAACTGCTGGTACTGTGCTACTCTCTCCAAAGATTGGAGAGTCACCTGATGAGCATTCTCTATGTTTTTTCTTATCAGCTCGGTTTGTGCCTGGTGCGCTTCTGCTTGCACTCTCTGAGCCTCAGCTTGAACTCGCTGAGCGTCTGCTGTCACTCTCTGGGCATCTACCATGCCTTGGATCAAGGTAAACATCTGCGTCCCGTCAATGGGCAAACCTCCGGGAATCGGAGTCGGTCGAGGAGGAAGGTTGTCCGTCACAGCTGCGGCAATCTTCTGAACAGGTGGGGGAGGAGGATCCCCGAAAAGTGCAGACACTCCTACGTGCATCTGAGATGTAGGAGGAACTACGGCTGTCTGTCCCTCAGGTGGAGAGGTGGCAGACCCCTCTAAAGCTGATGTTCCCGCTCTCATAGACCGTGTCTGCGGCGACATCCTGAAGACAGATCCCAAAGAATCAATTAAGGCAAAAATGTGATATCATCAAGGAAGGACAGGTATAGTTCTAAAGAAGCAACATTCAAGATAAATAGATTGAAAGGAAAAATCCTAGTTGTGATTGCACAGGTCAAAGATACATCCATGGTCTGATACCTCTATCCTCTAGGTACCACAGTTCTACTTGAAACATACTCACTGCTAGCTTCCTTACCTACTGCAATTGCTGATATTAGCTATCCTTATCACTCAAGTGCATATCAATTCAACACACTATACTAAGTACTGTTCTCTCTCCAATACAATCCTAGATGAACACCTAAGCCAATTGGCAGTAAAATCTCAATCATGCTCAAACCAACATATCCTTACATATGCACCTCATCTATTATATACCAGTATATCTCTCCCCCTATAAAATCTTATCCTCAAAATAAAATCCCTCAAAAATAACTCCTTGAATAAATTTTTAAAGTAAAAGCATACACTTTCCTCAAGACTAATTATCTAAATACTGAAGTGAAAAACTTATCAATTCCAAAAATCCTTATAGCTTGTTTAGGTTCATCAAATTGAATATGAATTCCTCAAAAAGTTTTAATGACAATATTTCACTTCTCAAAATTCAAAAATTAAAATTCACTTTCAATCCTCAATTTAAAATTTAAATCCGTATCTTGTAGTTCAATAACCCTAGTGTTATCTTTCTCACTGTCCTCATCGACGTGTGTCATCAAGTAATACCATAAATTAGTCTGCAAATTTTATCTTGATACGAAATCAAACCCTACCATGAAACCAAAATCCTAATTTAATACCTAATTAACAACAATCAAATTCAACATCAATAAGTGAGAATGGACGGAACAAGGGAATGATTTTAAATGGGAAGTTATAACAAGATTCTCAGGGGTCATCCCAGGAATCTCTTAAGGATTTGTGATTGAGTATTCGCTCTCGTCCTAGTATCCTATGTCCTAGATCCTATCGCAGGCACGCAATAGTGTAACAAAGATGCCACACTACTATGACATCGCACAACTCGCGAAGTCTGACCTGCATGGGCCACCACTAAAAATGTGTCACAACCCGCACCCGGTTTAGGGGCACGAGTGCGTGGGTACGTCCAGCCTACGCCGCAGCATCGGCGGTAGAACGCTGTCAAGGTCTTGATGCTATCTAGCCAATCTCACACAAGCATCCAATCTCCATAAGGAGGCACGGATGACACAACTAAAATAAACACATACTCAATCACAGGATTACAGCACGATAAGATAGCGAAACAAAATTAAATACAACATAAGTCTAAAGTAATAATCAAACTCAACAATATCCAAGTCATCAAAAATGCCGGAGACAAATCCGGTACCAAATAGTCTACTTAAAGAACTAACAAAAATAATAATTCCTGCTAGACCTTCCGGAATCACAACTAAACTACCAAGTCTGCAGCTACTCACCATATGGTCCATAAAGTGTCGGACAACGGTCCTCTAAGGCATAGTCTGGAAAAATGTTTCCAGTCAGGAAGGAGCAAAGTACAAATCTTAAATAACAGTTCCATTTAATTCATAAGGACTATAAAGCAATAAACATGTGATGCTAGCTACTGAGAAGACAGTAAAATAAATGCAATGGCAATTAAAGAGAGACAGGCAATATAAAGAGACAGGCAATAGGCAATATGATATAGTCAGTGCATGTATAAAAATGAAAGAACAAGGAACAGCATCATATACGGGTGATGTAGTATATGATTTAAAATAGGGAACTGTAATCTATTCTAAATGTTTGAAATAGTAGTTTCGAAATGTGATCGGCTTGGGAACATGTACGATTGCTACAGGGCCTGGCTAATCATATGTGAAGAGCATGATTAACACTTACAATTGTTCTACACTACAATAAGAGGTTATGATCACATTTCTTACTAACTACTTCCCCGCCTCCAACTAGTACTGTGGATCCAACCATGACACGTCACGATACACGAGCAAGTCCAGTCTATCATGTACGATGTCTAATATACATGTCGTGTACAATGCCAATACGATAATCAAGGTAACATCTCATGACTGCAGATCCAAGCTATACTAGTCCGTGTAACACAGTGTCAAGGATTCAGATGTAACATTTCATGATTATTTAATTTATAGAAATTATCAAGGAATTGGAAATTATCAGAGAATGTACTTGCCTTGGGTCCTTAGTTGGTATTTATGGATGTCCTGTTCCAGAGTATCCCCTGGGTGAACTAACAGTCCTATAGACATATTACAAGCAAAACAACATTTGCATCAGATGCTACACTAACACAGTCTAAAAACACTGAGTTCGGGACTACGCTAGGTATGATACTGGTCACCTAGTAGCTAGTGGATAGATACATAAATATACATATCTTAAATAACATATGTACTTACAATATATCTATATATATATCAAATTAATTCATATACAATATATATATATATACCATTTAATTCATGTATAATATATATATATAGTTGAACAATTATTTATGTACCATATATATATGTCAAAATATAATTTACTATATATATATTGTTAACATCATTATTAAAATATATATACTAACACTAATACATCACATTAAATACATATACAAAATATATGTATATATATATATTGAAAATATGCTAATGGTTTATACAAAAATATATATATACCAATACGAAAATATAACTCTACATATATATATTGATACCAAAATACGGTTATTTACATATTTATTCATTTATACCAAAATACATTTTTATTAAACATATACCCATACAAAATATATATACACATATATATTTTTATACCAAAATAATAATTATACTATATACAAAATATAATATACACATACACAAAATACATACCAATATACATATGCATTAATTTAAATACCTACTTATTCAATTTATTATACATACTATAATCATACAATTAATTACTAATAAATAAATAATATACATTTACATATTTGATACACATTCTATATGAAAATACAATACAATATTCAAAATATATATAGCATTTAAATATGTATATACCAAATTATATATATACGTTTGCCTACATATACATAAAAATAGAGAAAATATGTATATATATATACATACACAATTTACTCTTAAATACGTATACAACATACGTACGCACACACAATACCCATACACACGTATTTATATTCAGATACGTATATAAACATATACACATTCATACATGTATATATTTGAATTCACATATACGCATTTATATACATACATACATATATATGTTTATATACATATATATATATATATATATATAAAGAAGGAGGGAGAGGGGAGGATACTTACTGTGAGTTTGTGCTGGCCGGAAAATGGCCGGGGCTCGCCGGAGTACGGTGAGAAGGAGACGAGGTTGATGGTGTGAGTTGGCCAGCGGAAGGAGTTCAGCGGGCCGCCGGGCCGGAGGGGTGAACAGATGGTGGAGGAGTTCGACGTCGGGTCGACTCAGCCGACCGGAGCAGTGGTCGACGGACAGGGTGCGGGGAGCTCGGTGCGGCAATGGAGAGCAGTCGGAGCGGGGTCAGGGCACGCCGCCGGAATGATGGCCGGAGTCGGGGTAACACAGTGGAGGGGTTGGGAGAGTCCGCCGGAGTGCGCAGGCCGGACTGATGGTCGCCGGAGTCGGTGCAGGCAGCAGCAGCCAGCGGGAGGAGATGGGAGTAGCAGCGGCCGACTGTGCAGGTGGAGGGAGGAAGAGTAGAGGCGGAGGGGAGTTGGCCGCCGGAGGAGTTGCTGCCAGCGGGTCGCCGGAGCAGAGAGGGCCGCCGGGGGATGTCTCGGCCGGGAACAGAGTCTGAGGGGATGGGTGAACAGTGTTCCCCCCCCCCCCTCTCTTTCTCTTCTTTGAATTTCAAATTCAAAAAATAAAATAAGGAGAAGAAGAAGGGGGGAAGAAGAAGAAGAAAAATAGAAGAAGAAAGGAAAGAGAATGGAGAAAATTGGGAACCTACGTTGGAGGCTTGTGAGGATGGAGGAGAAGGAGAGGTGGGAAAACCTAGGCTTTCTAGGGATTAGGGTTTGATGTTACATTAAATAGGGAAAGAGGGTGTGTAAATGAAAGGTGAGGATTGGCCCATTAAATGTGTGGTCCAGATTTGTCATGAGGAAATTTAATTCATGTAGGATTGAGGGTGAGAGGCTAATTAAAAATTAATAGGGCTCCCTCATTGGTTTTAACAAATGGGTGTTGACACCAAAAATGCCAATATGCAAATTAGCCCCCTTAAATTTGGGTATTTGCACAGACACATGAAATGACGAAAAATTGGAGGGCGATTCAATGTCCGGTGTTTTGTAGGGTCAGGGAGCGCTGTATGATCGGTATGGGCTCAATTTGCAGGGCACTGGAATTAAATTGGGATTTTCCGAATTGGTTTAAATAGTATCCTCAATTTAATTAGAAATAAATGCAAGTTGAGTTCAAAAATTAATTAGGAGTACATGGGGCCAAAATCAGGTCAGGTCATCAATACCAATAATGAAGAAGACTCAGAACAGAATATTACCCTAATTTGGGCCGCACGAAAAATAGGTCAAGATTGTCTCCAATTTTCGATTGGAACGCACAACGATACAAAATAGGAATTTTATTAAATAACGTCCGCGACGATTTTTGTGCGGCTAGAAATAATACACAGAGAGCATAATTATGAGTTACAAAAATAGCAGAATGGAAGGCGGGCATGCCTAGGGCAAGATTGTGAAATTTGTTGGAAGACAAAAGTCAGGATACTGCTCCAATTATCGAAGCAAAGGCAATGCGCAAAAATATTAAATAAAATATGGTAATTAAATACAAACTCCAAGAATTTAAAATTCTAAATAAATAATTAAATACTAAATTCTATAATTCAGACAGGTGGTCATCTACTAGGCTTCTAGGTCAAGTCTACTAGCTAAAAAAAAATAAACACTGCATATAATACTATATTTATTTACACATCACACATAATTATTAAAATAAAAATATTATCATGCAATTTAATTAATTGTAACTATAATAATATCAAATATTGTAAAAAAGTCAAAAATACCCCTGTTTTCGGAATGTGGTAGTGACAGCTTCCTTCGGAGCAGAAGCCCGTCGCTTACCAGAAGAGACTACCAAAGCCCCCGCAGGCGAAGGCACTTCACACCTCGGCACCGACACCAGAGGCTCATCCGGAGTGCCAGACTCCTCACCCTCGTCAGAAGAAACCGAGGGGACTTCGACTCTTCCCCCAGGCTTGGGAGAAGGCACCCTGAAGCTTTCACGCATGTCAAAATCGCGATGGAAGGTGTTAATCACCACGTAAAACTGGGCGTAAGAATGAAGGATGCGCAGCTCCGTGGAGGTTGTAACGACCGGCACGATAAAGATTGCCCCCGTACAACCCATGATGAAATATCGCCACCCTCTAGCTCCATCAATGAGTCCGCCCCTGGACCTGAAGATGGTGACGGCGTTGCCCACGTGCAACTGATCGTACCCAAACTGCCGGGCAAACTGACTAGGCAAGTAGGGCTCGAAGAAGCAATGGTCTTCGCTCCTGTACAGCAGATGGGAGGGCCTAATGCAGACCAACCAATTAAAAGCTTTCGGAGAAAGATCGGTCTTCTCTCCACCTGAATCCTCAAGCCTCGTCCCTGATTGATTACGATGTATAGGAGGGGGAGTACAGAGGAGCTTCCAGCCGTGGCTGAGGTTCAACACCAGCCGACAGTTTAAAACTGTGCTCACATTCCAGGGAAAGTCCTTGTAATTCAGCAAGAATATACCCCCCGAGCTGCTACCGGAGCCAGGAGACATCACCCGGGGATTGTGGAGAATTAACCATCCCATCAAATACAGGTATGGTAATTCCACCCGGGAAAAACTCTCACGTCGAGCTTCATCGACGAGCAACCCATCAGTCATGGCTCTCAGACCAGCCTGTATACGGCACACCATGGCAGAAAGCAAGCCCAGTCTTGACCCGAACACCAGGCGCACTGCTGGCCACAGGATATTTCGGTGAATGCGGTCCGCGGACGCAGTACCAGGCACTACTACTCGACGCAGCCATATGGAGAGGAAACCAGTCAGCTGGGCTTCCTTAGACAGAGGCCTGCGACAGCGTCTCAAGTAACTACAGGCCTTAGTGCCTTCAGGGTACTTTCCTACCCCCTCAACGAGAATCTGATCCGGAGCTATAGCCTCCTCCATAAGATCCTCCACGACCTGGGCACTAAGCATGCCCAAACAGTTCACGGGCTCATTCTTGTCCCCCGAGGCTTTCTCCGACTTGGCAGCCTTGGCTCGGTGGAAGAAGAGGTAAGACATCCACTTGGTGGTGTGAGCCAAATCAGAAGGCTCGTTATAAAAAGCGGTGAACACGAAGTATTGACACATCAGCTCCTGATACACTTTCGCCACCCGAGGGTCCAAGTCCACCAACTCCCGGTTGGTGGGAACATACTCTTCATATGGGGTATCCCCCATCGACAGTCTCGAGACAACTGTCATCTCATGAAAGGCCAATCCCAGCTCCCCCAGTGGAGTGGCGAAGGTGCCAGTGAGCGAAATGTATCGCTCCATCAGTGCCAAGAACAAATTAGGATTGGGAGGCAACCCGACGCTCGTCGCACTCACAGCGGCATACAGTCTAATGCTCTCCAGCTCTCTCCGGAAGTGCTTCAAGGCCCAGTCAACTAGGCATGTCCATCGGGAGTTTGTTGGGGCGATCTACCCATTGCACCGAGGATTCTCCTTGGGATATACCCCGCCTCGTCCCATGAAGTCGTTGCAGAAGGTCGACAATTGGACCGGCTGGATCACTGAGCTGTCTTTACTCGGGACACTGCCCGGGCACAGTCCCCTGAATAACGTCACAACGCCAGAAGGACGACTGACAAACGACCCCTGGTCAGCTCCTTTCAGATGAAAGATCTTCCCCGGCTTCCCGTGAAGATCAGGAGTCAGCGTCCACGACATCTTCCTGGGATGCGTCGCGTGGAAGAAAGCCGAGATGGGATAATCCCTCGGCATCGTTGGCAGGTACAAAACTAAATTCCCGGCAGGGAAAACCCAGGGCTCCCTCTTGGGCTTCGTCTGAGACTGTTTGTCAATCATGTCCCCAAAGAGGAAAGCCGGCTTTATGTACTGCTCCCCGTCTACATATGTCAAGGGCTCACCATTGATCATGCTCAGGAGCGTCTGCTCGCCCTGAGCAAATATCAAAAACTCCCTTCCCTCAGGATACTGGGGTCCGGAGATGGGAAATGCCACGTGGGATAGATCCTCCAGGTAGTTCGAGTGCAGCATCCCGGCAGCGGAGCCCATCACCTCGGCCAGTGGAGACTCACCCAAATCAACTGCAAAAGTGCAAGAAAAATATGTCATTGCAAATCTTGCACAAACATACAGACCAAAGAAACGATAGTCTGTGCTCTACGCAGGATCGTACAAATTTGGTTATTTTACGCCGGAAGTCCCCTCCACAAGCGTAAAACTCAAATTTTACGATATACGCCAATTTTCGGTAGCCAGAGCTTTTACGCTCAGAACTACGAAAATATGGAGTCTTTACGCTGGCACATTAGAAATATGGGCGTAAAAGATGAAAACGTCTCCGTGCATCATCTTCCTCAAAAGAGGCTATCAGCACAGAAGACGACCTAGCGTGGTCACGTTCAACGTGTGCGACGGATTTTTTGTCGTTTTTGTCACCCCAAAGGCTCTACCTCTAAGACCGGGTGCGCTGCTCGTCGGCGGGATACTTCGCTCAGAAGAAAGTTTGCCTTGCCCGACCGAAGACTCCCTCGCTGGGACAGAAGAATAAGAAGAAGAACCTATACTATTTCCCTTAGTGGAGGGGGTTTGTTTCGGTGCCATTTCTGAAGACTCGAAGTGCTCAGAGAAGGAACGAAGAAAAACTCGAACAGTCGAAAGCTCTCTTTCGCAGAAGACAGATAAAAAGTTTTTCTCTCAAAAGCTTGGAATATATATAGAGTTCGGGTCGACTCCTCGAATCCTCGGACGGACTCCTCGAGACCCTAATCTCGCAATTAATAGTGGGTTATGATTGGATGCTACGTCAGCCCACTACCCTTGAAAGACGGACAGTCAGCAAATTCGAAAAGTTTTTCGTGCAAGACGGTTCAGCAGGTTCTACGCTAAAGGAGCTTTCTACGCTCGACAGCAACAGATTTACGGTTTTACGCTCGCAAGCTATAAGTCTATGGTTTTACGCCCGGATGCCTTTGTGCTCGGTAGCTTTTATGCTCGAGAGGCCACAAACCTACGACTTTACGCTCAGCAGATACCAAATCGATGATCTCACACTCGGTGGCGCTCAGTTTACGCTCAGAAGCAACAGATCCGCAAACTTCACGCTCGGAGAAATTTTCTTTTCAGGAGCTACAGATATACAATTCTACGCTAAAGGAGCTTTCTATGCTCGACAGCTACGAATCTACGGCTTTACGTTCGACAGCTATAAGTCTATGGTTTTACGCCCGGATGCCTTTGTGCTCGGTAGCTTTTATGCTCGAGAGGCTACAAACCTACAACTTCACGCTCAGGAACCACAAGTCTACGATTTCACGCTCGATGGTGTTCTACGCTCACAGGCTACAGATCTCCAGTCCTACGCTAAAGGAGCTTTCTACGCTCGACAGCTACGAATCTACAGCTTTACTTTCGACAGCTATAAGTCTATGGTTTTATGCCCGGATGCCTTTGTGCTCGGTAGCTTTTATGCTCGAGAGGCTACAAACCTACGACTTCACGCTCAGGAACCACAAGTCTACAATTTCACGCTCGATGGTGTTTTACGTCCAGAGGCTACAGACTGATGATTTCATGCTCCACGACTTTCCGCATATTCGAACAGTCCCCAAAGCGGTCAATTGCCAAGAGTTCACACAGAAGATACTCGTTCTTGACCCAGAATATCCCAAGTACCCGAAGCATACAGAGTTCAAACATTGAGAATTACTCTTCTCTGGTCCAAAATTGGAGGTTCATCCAGACTCCAGTCTGAACATCTCGTCTGTCAAGATGGCAAACTCAGTTTGACAGCCAAAACCTCGACCTTGTTCCAAGGGAGTTTCAAGAGATCATTCTTGAAGACGAAGTCTGAACAAAATTTTTGCTTATCAGAAGCAGCAGTTCAGAGCTCTACGCGGTCCCTCAGTCCTAGCAACAGGACAGTTCTAAATGTTCAAAATGCTTAAACAGCGTTATGCGTAAAGGACAGGGCCTAATACTCTTTCTATCAGAGTCGGCGTAAAGATTCAGACGTGTCGAAGCTACACATATTCAGACTTCACAGCAATATATGGCAAGATGATCGTATGAAGAAGAAGACGATTCTATTAAAATTAAAATCATGATTACATATGAGGGAAATCCAATCTACAAGGATTTTTCTCTATTTTTCATGATTACATCTGAGGGAAACTCTGTCTACAAAGGAGATACCCCCTCGTCATCTGAAGATTGCCCAATTTTTTTGGTCAAAGATGACCCTTCCTCTCTCCTGGGGCAACGCCATACAAAGTTGCTGATTATCCCGAGCAAGGGAGGCTAAGATATCCTTTCATGATCCATCGTTGCAGTGGACACTCGCTCGAAGACGCCATCTTTTTCGGCTCCCTACATGCTGGAAGAACATGATCTCCTTCTTCCTCAGGTCGACCCGACGAACTCCGGCGATCATCTCTGCATGGTGATGGGAATGAGGGGAGAACAGGTTAACTCCCCCAGCCTTTTTATAGGCGAAAGAGATCACAGCGGTCCCCAATAAATTCGCCATAAAGTCAGCATCGACCGTTTCAACGCTCCATTCAGAAATGTTTTGAGTTACGAGGGGCCGTTCATGCTTCATTCAAAGCGTTTCAAATTCCGAGGAATTTAAAAGCTATGAAGGGGGTCTTGTAGAAGTATGAAAAATACGCTGGGAGGATCTACGCAGCCTCTTGATGCAGGACAGCGTAAACAGAGGCCTTCAGAGCCATCAAGCGTGCAACAGAGCTTTTTCCGCTAAAACACAGCGTGAAGAATAAGCTCAAAGGACCATCCGCGTAAGTGCAGTACGTCCAGGCCGCTCCAGCGTAAACATGGTTCTTCATCGCCTCCATGGCATAAAACTCATCCGCTCTCAAAGCAGCGTTAAAGCGTACGAGGAATGCTTCGTCTTCCCCGAAATGAACCTGTCAAGTCACACAATGAATCTGACCTCTGACTCCTGACAAAAAGTGCTGCACGGCTACCCAGACGACGGCTGGAAACGATGGCAGACCCCTTGGGACGTGCCCCACAGTATGATGGCGGATCTTTGCATTTAATGCAGAGGATTTGGTTAAAACATCACCGAACCGTCGTTTACTGAAGTCCCCTCAGCGTAAACCGCTCTTTCGCGTACAAGGGAATACGCTGCCTTGTTTTACACAGGCAAACATGAGCTGTTTTACGCTCCGCAGTAGACAAACCGCCTGTTACGTCAAAAGCTGCACTTCGTACGGGACTCGAGGCACGTCTCCACGTCTAATTGCACAGAGCGGTGACAGTTTCTTTCAAGGCACGTCTCTGCGACGGATGCACAGAAGGGCTGCAGACATTCAAAACACGCCTCCGTATTTAATGCATAAGATGGTGGCAAATCTCTGCAAGAGATTTGATTATATCTTCAAAAGCCGTAATTCCGGCTAAGACGTCCATATCTGCACTCTAGCACGGTACGCAGCGGCTTCTATGCCCATTCAGGATCTGTGCTCACGCGGCTTCTACGCCCACTCAGTCTCTACGACCACTCGGCCTCTACGACCACTCGGCCTCTACGACCATTCGGCTTCTATGCCTATTTGGCTTCTATGCCTATTCGGCTTCTACGTCTGTTCGGCTTCTATGCCTGTTCGGCTTCTATGCCTATTCGGCTTCTACGCCAGGGTGACAGTCATTTGGCTTCTACGCCAACCTCTTCTACACAAGGGATACCTACCTACGTGGCTTCTATGCCGTGATCTTTGCAGCAGATATACGCGTTTTGTCCCCTTAGTTGGACACGCATCACATGCTCACTCAAAAGGTCATATATACGTAGGCATTGGTTATTTTAACCGTTGTGTAAAAGGGTGCTGTACTTTCCACTCCTCGGTTTTATACCGACGGAGTGGTCACTGTCATCAAAACTCTATAAATAGAGACCCCTATCAATAGGGAACAAGGTCGACAAATTGAAAGGTCAGAAAATTGGTCAAGAAAACCAATACCAGATCAAAAGGTCAAGAGAGAGAGAGAGAGAGAGACCAGAGCTCAGGCAAAGAGCAGGGATCGACGACTTTGGCATCGTGCATCCACCCTCTCTTGCAACCTTCGAAGCTGCTACCTGTCTTCCACGGCACTTCTTCAACATCGTGTGGTCCAAGGGCTAAAGTGATCGACTACAGATCAGACACCTATAGCAATTTATACCCAGATTAAATAAATTGTACTCCCACATCCTCGTATAGGATTAAATTGTACAAGTTTGTTTGTAAACCAAAGGGTGCGGGTTTCGCATAAACCCTGTCATTGAAATACACTTTCATTCTTTCGTTTAATACCACAAACAACAGCAGCCGGAGCTGTCACCAAAATAGCATCAGCGGCGGGAACACTAGCAGCAGCGACGACATCAGTTTGGTGACGGCTGCAAACCGTCACCAAAGCAGCAGCAGCAGTGGGAACAGTCAGCAGCAGCAGCGACGGCAGATTTTACAACGGTCAGAACCGTCACCAAAGGGGCAGCGTATCAAAATATCAGGTTTTCATCACTGTTTTTAGTAGGAATTGGCAGATTATATATATATATATATATATACATATATATATATATATATATTGGTATTTATTATAGATGTAAATATATTCTTAATTGCTAATTTTATTATATTATATGTATAATATTTAGTATATGTATTATATATATATACGGGTAGTTAATATAACAAGGTATTGGGTATTAACTTGAGGAAACCAAGGTAATTGGGAATACCCAAGATATTAGGTTTGGGAATCAAGTTTGTGAATTATTGTTGAGATACCAAGTTGGTTCAAAACCACGGTACCTATTTAATGTTGTAATTATGATTCTATATTATTAATAATTGTTGATATATATTTATTGATGTTTACCTTGGATTCACGTATCCGGAGATACGGTATCCTAATATTTAAGATATGTGTTTTGTGGCTTAGACTTTAGTATCTTGAACCCAATATCCTTGTGTTAGGCTTGTGCAACCTAGAAATAGGTAGTTGACCATAGTTGACCATATTTGACTATAGTTGACCATAGTTGACCATAGTTTGACTTTTGACTTAGAATTGACTTTTTGACCTAGAAATTGATTGGTTTAACTTATTCTCTTGCCGAAACCTTGTATTGATGTTGTATTCCATATCTAGGTTTTTGAGGCACCGTGTCAGACATCTGTGAGACTATTCATTAGACTTCATGCGAGTACATTTTCTGATAGTTTCTCATTATGATATCCTCTATGTTCATTGTATCTAGTGTAGATATCCTTGTTCTCTTGACACGATGGTTACACGGATTGGTATATCCGAATTTCGTCATGAGATGTTATTCCTTGGTATATGGTGTATCTTGTACAAGCCTTGTTTCATTGATTATCTTGTACATGTACAGACACTGATTCTCGGAAAGACTAGCTATCTTTTTGGGGAATCCCGTGCCATAGCATACCATGGTTGGATCTATTATACCAGTCGAGGGTGGAAAGTATTTTAGTGTAGATATGTGATCATATCCTCCTTGTATCAAGTCTTGCATTGAATAGAGTTAATCATACACCGCACGTATGATTAGCCAGGCCATATATCTTGTATCATGTTCCCAAGCCGATCATATGTTAAAGCTAGTACTCACACACTTAGACATTAGTATTCTTGTTCATTGACATATTGCTCATTATTGTATTTATTCCAGTATTTTTTTATTGTATATATATCTCTCGTATCTATTATGCATCTTGTATATTTACATCTATTTACTGTTATATAGTTTTTATCATTGATTAGAACTGCTGTTAGAGATGTACTCTGCTCTTTTCCTGACTGGATATATTTTTCTAAATGACACTGAGGACTGGTACCCTACACATTATAGACATCAGGATATTGTGGGTCTAGAGTCTGAGACCCTGGTTCAGGAGGGACTTAAACTGAAACAGATGACCCGAGTTTAGTAGCTTCTTAGTATTCTTTGTACTGGATTTGTCTCCAGCTTATTTTGTTATTTCTTTCAGACTCATTGATGTATTATTTTAGACTCATGAGTTGTATTATGACTTTTCTATTCTTTATCTGATTCGTGCTCATTCTATCTTAGATCTGTGATTGAGTATATTATCATTGTTGGTGGTTCATTATATTGTTAGATAGATTACCCAGACAGCGTTCTACTGCCGATTCTGCGGCGTAGGCTGGGCGTTATTTCCGACTTGTACCCTTACACTGGGTACGGGTTGTGACACATTTTTAGTGGTGGCCCATGCAGGTCTAGCTTCGCAAGTTATGCGATGTCATAGTAGTACGACAATTTAGTTGTACTACTGCGAGCCTGCGATATGATATCGGATATAGGCTGAGATACTCAATCACATCTAGGAAAATTCTTTTGATTCAACTATTCTCCTTTGATATTGATATTTGATCTCTTAAACTGTCCTTTCCTTGAGTGTCTTACATTATGTGCCATATTGATTCTTTCTTTTGCTTTGTCTCAGGATGCCGTCTAAGACTAGATCGCAGTAGGGGAGAGCAGCTTCTGAGAGGTCTGTGACATCCCGAGGGCCTGCACCAGTCACTTCTTTGGTGATTGGAGTGCCAGCTGCTTTCGGAGGTCCATCACATACTCAGAGGACTGTGCCAGCTATATCTGAGGGGCTTCCACCTCCACCTCCTGTGCCAGCAGAGACGACACAGATGTTTATACTGTTTCATGAGATGCTCGAGGCACAGAGGGCTCAGTCAGAGGCACATCAGAGGTAGACCGACATTCTACGGCAGGGCATCGAGAGTTCTCATCAGCTTGCTCGTGCCGTAGTCAAGAGAGGAGTTCCGGTCCAGCAGCAGGTTGTTCCTCAGGTTGCTCGGCTTTGGCCAGGCAACATTCAGGACTTCAAGGAACTGGAGCCTAGGGTCTTCAAGGGGACGAAGGGCATCGTCTATGCTGATGATTGGCTCGAGGATATTGAGCGTCTTATGAGGGTGTCCCATCTTTCTGAGGATCTGACGGTTAAGGCGGTAGGACTTCAATTGTTCGACGTCGCTCGCACTTGGTTCAGGAATGAGCTGATTCTGGTTGACGCAGGACAGTCTTGGGAGGTATTCAAGGACCTCTTCAAAAAGAAGTTCTTCGCCCGGGCAGACATGTTAGACTTGGGGAGGCAGTTCGAGAGTCTCATTCAGAGGAGCATGTCTGTGGAGGAGTATGCTGCGAAGTTCGGCAGGTTGAGACGATTTGCAGAGTATTTGGTGAGGGAGCTAGAGGTTTGGGCTATTCATTCCGTGAGGGTCTAAACTGGGAAGTGAAGATCCTTATTTCGTCTTTTTATGAGACATACTCGGAGATACTTGCGGAGGCACGCAAGGTTGAGCGGGAGTTGGGTTTGAAGCCCAAGAGAGACCGTGATTCTTTTCTGGGGGCAAACAGCAGTGTAATATCTGCCAAACATCCTTATTTCTAGTCCAGACCTTTCCAGCAGCTACAGCAGAACCAGACTCCAGCTAGGGCACATTTTTACTAGGCACCACAGTAGTAGAGACAGTTACAGCAAGCTTTCTGCCACTAGTGTAAGAAGCTCGGCCACATCTGGGAAGTTTACAGGAGGAGATTGGGAGTTTGTTTGTATTATGGTACTGAAGGGCATCAGCTGAGGGAGTGTCCTTCCAATCTTCGTCGTGCAGTTCAAGGAGCAGCTTCAGCTCCGAGGGCACAGACGAGACCACCTGCAGTACAGTCGAGGGGACCGCTTCTGACACAGCAGCAGCGTTATGTCCAGCATCAGCAGCAGAGAGGTGCACGTTAGGGACGAGCATTTGCTATGACCGTCGAGGAGGATGAACCTACCGGAGATGTCATCGCAGGTTCTATTCTTCTTGATTCTATTCCAGCTTTAGCTTTGTTTGATAGTGGTGCTTCCTATAGTTTTGTATCTGTTTCTTTTGCTCTGAAGCATGGTTTGGTAGCTGAGTCTTTGCTTAGGACTTGCAAGATCATGACCGGGGGAGGCATTATCCTGGTTAATAATATTTACAAGGATCGGAGAGTTACTCTGGGAGGCCGAGAGTTGAGTGTGTGTCTATCTATAATGCCACTTTCGAGCTACGATATTGTACTCGGGATGGATTGGTTGAGTAGGCACCATGCTAGCATAGATTATAGAGGAGATAGAGTTTTGTTTGGTCCGCCAGGAGAGCCAGAGTTCGAGTTTGCTAGAGGAGCTGCAGAGCAGGGAGAAGGCATTATTTATGTAGCTATGGTGGAGGACAAGGAGTTGCCACATCCATTGATATCAGAGTTCTTGGATGTGTTTCCTGAGGAATTGTCAGGATTGCCGCCAGATCGAGATGTTAAATTTTCTATAGACTTGGTACCAGGTGCAGAACTAATTTCGCAACATATCTATAGAGTAAACAATAGCGAGCTGGTCGAGTTGAAGAAGCAGGTGGACAAATTGCAGGATAAGGGGTTTATCAGATCAAGTTCTTTACCGTGGGGAGCCCTGGTATTGTTTGTACTGAAGAAGGATGGATCGGTGCGCATGTACATTGATTACAGGGCTTTGAATAATCTCACTATCAAGAATAAGTATCATTTGCCACGGATTGATGATTTGTTCGATCAGTTGAGTGGAGCCAAGATATTTTCTAAGATAGACTTGATATCGGGCTACCATCAGGTGAAGGTGAAGCCGGAGGACATACCGAAGACTACTTTTAGAACTCGGTATGGTCAGTACGAGTTTATAGTGATGCCGTTTGGTTTGACTAATGCACCGACGATATTTATGAACTTGATGAACAAAGTGTTCCACCAGTACCTTGACAAGTTTGTGGTGGTGTTCATCGACGACATACTCATATACTCAAAGACACCGGAGAAGCATGAGGAGCATTTGAGGATTGTGTTGGATAGGAAGGAGAAGCTGTATGGGAAGTTGTCCAAGTGTGAGTTTTTTCTGGACAAGGTGGAATTCTTGGGGCATGTTGTGACTGGTGATGGTATTTCAGTGGATCCAAAGAAGATCGCAGCAGTGGAATCTTGGAAGACCCCGAGTTCAGTAGCAGAGATCAGGAGTTTCTTGGGATTGGCAGGCTAGTACAGAAAGTTTATGCAAGATTTTTCGAGGATTGCCGAGCCGATGACCAGACTCACCAGGAATGATGTAAAGTTTGTTTGGACGGAGGATTGCCAGGTTGCTTTTGAGAAGTTGAAGAAGAGGTTGACGTCTGCTCCTATTTTTACGTTGCCATCAGGATCTGGAGGTTTCACTATTTATAGTGATGCATCGGAGAAATGTTTGGGTTGTGTTCTTCAGCAGAATGGGAAAGTGATTGCCTATGCATCCAGGCAATTGCGTCCTCATGAAAAGAACTATCCTACCCATGATTTGGAGTTGGCAGCAGTCATCTTCGCCCTGAAGTTATGGAAATATTATTTGTACGGAGAGCGTATGGAGATCTTCACAGACCACAAAAGCTTGAAGTACGTTTTCACGCAGAAGGAGTTAAACATGAGGCAGCATCGGTGGTTGGAACTGATGAAGGATTTTGATATATCTTTGCAATATCATCCTGGAAAAGCAAATGTAGTTGCTGATGCTTTGAGTAGGTATCCGGTAGCTATGTTCTTAGCACATGATCGATATTTGTTGGAGGACTTGGAGAGCTTGGGCATCGAGGTGATAGTTCCTGGTTGTGCTATGCAGATATGGGGATTGCAGATACATTCAGATTTGATGGACATGATCAAGGCAGCACAGTATGAGGATATATCTCTGAGAAGCATCAGAGCTCAGGTGAGAGCATGATTGGAGGATGATTTCACTATTTCTGAGGATGGATCTTTGAGGCGTGGAGTTAGATTGTGTGTGCCTAGTGGAGAGCTGCGTGAGGAGGTATTGCAGGAAGCGCATCGCTCTCAGTATTCCATGCATCCAGGTGCCAACAAGATGTATCAAGATATGCGAGAGAGTGTGTGGTGGTATGGCATGAAGAGGGAAGTGACACAGTTTGTATCTAGATGCTTAGTGTGCCAGCAGGTGAAAGCTGAGAGGCAGGGGCCAGGAGGTTTACTTCAGCCATTACCCATTCCAGAGTGAAAGTGGGAGCACATTACTATGAATTTTGTGTCCGGACTTCCATGATCTCCAGGAAGAAAAGACGCGATTTGGG
Source organism: Iris macrosiphon (assembly GCA_036927795.1). NCBI lineage: Eukaryota > Viridiplantae > Streptophyta > Magnoliopsida > Asparagales > Iridaceae > Iris > Iris macrosiphon. The sequence goes on along the minus strand of JAYESA010000017.1, from coordinate 39,826,807 downwards.
TCATCGTTGATAGGTTGACCAAGTTGGCCCACTTTTTGTCTTTCAAAGTGGGTTTGTCTACGGAGAAACTGGCAGAGATGTATGTGAGGCAGATCATTAGGATACATGGAGTTCCCGTCAGCATAGTCTCAAATTGGGATAGTTGTTTCACTTCTCATTTCTGGAAGAGTTTGTAGGAGAGTTTGGGCACTCAACTCAAGTTCAGTACTGCATATCATCCCCAGACAGATGGGCAGTCGGAGAGGACTATTCAGACTCTCGAGGATATGTTGTGCATTTGTGTACTAGATTTTAGGGGTTCTTGGGAGGACCATCTCCATTTGGTAGAGTTTGCTTACAACAACAGTTACCAGGCTAGTATAGAGATGTCACCTTTTAAAGCTCTGTACGGTCGGAGGTGTCATACTCCCTTGTCATGGGACGATGTTGGAGAGAGAGTTTTGTTTGGGCCAGAGATGGTTGTGGATGCAGCAGAGAAGGTTCAGTTGATCAGAGACAGACTTCGTGTGGCGCATGACAGACAACGGCATTGGGCCGATAACCACCGGAGACCTTTGGAGTTCGAGGTATAGTTTAGATTTTGTTTTGTGCTTGTTATTTGTTGTTTGTTATAGATTAAGTTCTTAAGTTGGTGTTCTGTTCTAGGTGGGTGGTTTGGTGTTTCTGAGGATTTCTCTGACACGAGGCACGATTTGCTTCAGTGGAGGCGGGAAGCTTAGTCCGCGATTCATCGAACCTTTCACTATTCTAGAGAGGGTCGGTGCAGTTGCTTATAGACTAGACTTAACACCTGCATTGGAGGGAGTGCACAATATGTTTCACGTGTCGCAGTTGAGATGGTACGTGGCAGATCCTAGTCATGTATTGGATCACTCGGAGATAGAGGTGGGCCCTACTCTTAGCTATCCAGAGCAGCCAGTTAAGATTCTGGATCGGAGAGAGAAGGTGATGAGGAACCAGACTATTCCTTTGGTGCACGTCGCATGGAGGCATCACTCTCCGGGGGAGTCTACCTGGGAGAGAGAGGATGAAATGCGAGAGCGTTATCCATATTTGTTTGTGCCTTGAGATATGCTATTTTCTAGTTATGTTCTGTTCATTGTTGTGTTCTTTCATAGTTAGTTATGATTCTTTAGTTCTGTCCTTTTGTGATTTTCTGGGGGTAGTTTTCGTCTTTGAATTTCGAGGACAAAATTATTTTAAGGAGGGTAGACTTGTCACAACCATATTTTCTAGGAAAGGGTATTTTAGTAAATTCATATTTAATTAAATATTATGCATAATAAATAATTATTTGTTGTATTATTTAATTATTGTTAGATGTTAGTTATTTATTTTGGACTTATGTTAGTGGACCTAACTAGTTTACTTTAGACTCATGGACCAACATGAATTAATTGATTAGAAGTTAGCCCATTTAGGAAGCCCATTGTTAAGGAGATGGATTAAATTAATTAAACCATTAGACTAGAAGCTTCCTTCCTTAATTATTTCTTCATGAGAGGCCCCAAGGGGTATATTGGACATTACATGATAGCTTGAGGAAGGGGAAAGGGGGCCGGCCTATATAGAGGGGGGGAAATTATTTCTCTCCTCTTTTCATTTCAAAACTAGATCTAGAATTCCCTCAACCAAATTCCTTCATTCCCACTTTATTTCCCTACCAAATTGTATTCCAATTCCTTCCCAAATCACCATTGGAGGCTTGAGAAGCAAGTATCTAGAAGGAAGAAGCAAGGATCTACAAAGAGGAGCAAGGATCTACAAGTTGGAGCCAATTTTATCTCATTTGGAGGTTGCATTGGGAATCCATCTCCCAATAGGTATAATTTAGTTTTTCTCTTTAATTTAGATTCTAAATCTAAGATTTAACCATGCAAAATCAATCCATATGTATAGGCTACCCATTGGATTTGGTTTTGTGTTCATAGGAGGCCTATTGAGAAAGTTATTGTACTTTTTGTGTCAATTTTGGGAGAATTCCGAGATTGACAATTGTTGTATGTGTCAATTGATCCTATAGATCAATTTGGCATGTGCTTGTATGTTTGGGACTAGTATCGTGTCCACAATTGGGTACTTGTAGGTCGTATCCCAACAATTTGGTGATACATGTTGATTTGGGGGTTTTTCCCTCCAACATGGAACTTTGTACATGTCATATTTTGACACGGACACGTAGATCTATATTTGACTCTTCGTATTGTTCATAAATAATATATGTGACTTGTTCGTGTCCTTCGGGGTATGTTTGAATGTGTGGTGGACTTGTGTCACATGCGTATCCTAGATCTAGTGGGATACAGTGTGATACTCTCCATATGTTTGTGCAAATTATATGTAGATCTATTTTTTGTATTCTTAAATCAAGGAAAATGTATTTGTACATACATATATATATTTATGTATAGATATGGTATATATAATTATGCCTCTCATGTCTTAGATCTATGTATTATGTATGTACTATATGTATATATGTTGTACTATATATATGTATGTTATTATTATATGTGTTTAGTATATATATTCTATATAGTTGTAACTATGTGATACTATATTTTAACTTTGTATTATTGTGTTAGAATATATATATATATATATATATATATATATATATATATGTGTGTGTGTGTGTGTGTGTGTATTTTAAATGGGTATTTATATTTATATATGGATGTTATATGATTATATATACGTATACATATATGTATAGTTGTCTATATATATATTAATATGTATGTGTGTGCATGCTACTATATCATAGTTATGTACATAATAATAGGGAGGGTGTATGTATAGTTTTATTGGTAATTATGTATATATGTGTGTGTGTTATATTAGATTATATATATATTATGGCGACAACAGCTATTGGTGACAACCGCCGTCACCAAAGCAGCAGTAGCAATGGTGACAGCAGCCGGAGCTGTCACCAAAACAGCGGCAGCGGCAGGAACACTAGCAGCATCGACGGCAGCAGTTTGGCGACGGCTGCAAACTGTCACCAAAGCAGCAGCAGCAGTGGAAACAATCAGCAGCAGCAGCGACGGTAGATTTAGCAACGGTCAGAACCGTCACCAAAGGGGCAGCGTATCAGAATATCAGGTTTTCAGCAATGTTTTTAGTGGCAATAGGCAGAATATATATATATATATATATATACAGGTAGTTAATATAACAAGGTATTGGGTATTACCTTGAGGAAACCAAGGTAATTGGGAATACCCAAGATATTGGGTTTGGGTATCAAGTTTGTGAATTATTGTTGAGATACCAAGTTGGTTCAAAACCACGATACCTATTTAATGTTGTAATTATGATTCTATATTATTAATAATTGTTGATATATATTTATTAATGTTTACCTTGGATTCACGTATCCGGAGATACGGTATCCTAATATTTATGATATGGGTTTTGTGGCTTAGACTTTAGTATCTTGAACCCAATATCCTTGTGTGAGGCTTGTGCAACCTAGAAATAGGTAGTTGACCATAGTTGACCATAGTTAACCATAGTTTGACTATAGTTGACCATAGTTGACCATAGTTGACCATAGTTTGACTTTTGACTTAGAATTGACTTTTTTACCTAGAAATTGATTAGTTTAACTTATTCTCTTGCCGAAATCTTGTATTGATGTTGTATTCCATATCTAGGTCTTCGAGGCACCGTGTCAGACATCTGTGGGACTATTCATTGGACTTCAAGCGAGTACATTCTCTGATAGTTTCTCATTTATGATATCCTCTATGTTCATTGTATCTAGTGTAGATATCCTTGTTCTCTTGACACGATGGTTACACGGATTGGTATATCCGGATCTCGTCATGAGATATTATTCATTGGTATATGGTGTATCTTGTGCAAGCCTTGTTTCATTGATTATCTTGTACATGTACAGACACTGATTCTCGGGAAGACTAAGCTATCTTCTTAGGGAATCTTGTGCCATAGCATACCATGGTTGGATCTATTATACCAGTCGAGGGTGGGGAGTATTTTAGTGTAGATATGTGATCATATCCTCCTTGTATCAAGTCTTGCATTGAATAGTGTTAATCATACACCACACATATGATTAGCCAGGCCATATATCTTGTATCATGTTCCCAAGTCGATCATATATTAAAGCTAGTACTCACACACTTAGACATTAGTATTCTTGTTCATTGACATATTGCTCATTATTGTATTTATTCCATTATTTCCTTATTGTATATATATCTCTTGTATCTATTGTGCATCTTGTATATTCACATCTATTTACTGTTACATAGTTTTTATCATTGATTAGAACTGTTGTTAGAGATATACTCTGCTCCTTTTCTGACTGGATATATTTTTCCTAGATGACACTGAGGACTGGTACCCTACACATTGTGGACCTCAGGATGTTGTGGGTCTAGAGTCTGAGACCCTGGTTCAGGAGGGACTTATCCCAACTGAAATAGATGACCCAAGTTTAGTAGCTTCTTAGTATTCTTTGTACTGGATTTGTCTCCAGCTTATTTTGTTATTTCTTTTAGACTCATTGATGTATTATTTTAGACTCATGAGTTGTATTGTGACTTTTCTATTCTTTATCTGATTCGTGCTCATTCTATCTTAGATCTGTGATTGAGTATATTATCATTGTTGGTGGTTCATTATATTGTTAGATAGATTATCCAGACAACGTTCTACCGCCGATTCTGCGACGTAGGTTGGGCGTTGTTTCTGACTTGTACCCTTACACCGGGTACGTATTGTGACAACGGTATAGGATCCTACGGCACCTTTGTTGCGACTCAGTCATCCAGGGCCCCCTTTGTCAGTGTGCATTCCTCGCAGCCTTCGAAGGCGTCGGCACGAGCCCAGGAGAGCGTTGACCGTCAGATTGCTGACCATGCGTGACGAGTTACTATGGAGGATTACGGAGCGGCCATAGTCTGTGCCACATATGGACGATGCGACGATCACCGCATGTTTTGATTCGCTCGAGCATAGCCTTATGGAGCTCAGGACTCTGAGCCAAATGACATAGCACAGCCTAATGGAGCTCAGGACTATTAGCCAGATGATAGCGCATCTTGGCAACTCCGCCACTTCTACGGAGCACAAACAGACGAAGCTAGAGGGGTCGCATACGGCCATGAGTGACTTACTTGCGAGGATACATGCGGCACATGGTTTTTTAGTCGGTCGGTGGCAGAGAACACTGAGGGTGGTATCTGCCATGGATTCATACAATGCTCGAATGCTAGTATTGGAGAAGATAGGTCCTCCTTGTCTGTCGGTATCGACACCGAGTCCATCGATTCCACTGCCTCCTCTATCAGGACCGGTGATGCTTTCTCAGGAGTAGTATGGCTTCCTCCTAACCCAGATGCACGACAACATTCCTCCTCCTCTTGATCCTCAGTACTTCTTATTGGGACATTTTTAGTATCTTTTTGTGTATTGGCCCATTATTGGGTCATTGATGTACTTATTTTATACTTTTCTCGTAGATTATTTGGATGAGATGGATGTGACATTATTTTAAATTCATGTATTTATTTGTTGGGATATTCCTGCTTGTTTCGATATTCTTGACATTTTTGTGTATATACCGGTGTTGAGTGTTCCATTGAGGGGGTCGGCGAACCCAGGGAATTCAACAGAGGGTTGCTCCGGGTCTATTTATATAAACTGTGATTTTATAACTACAGACAGACTTTTGTTGGAAAATATTTTTTGAAATTGCATTTTTTTGTCTAGTTTTTTTAAAATTTAGCGACGTACTGCGACTTTTACCGACGTCTACTGACATGACAGTACGTCGCTAACCTGTGTCAAAATGTCACTACACGTCGCTAACATGTGTCAAAATGTTGCTACACATAGCTAAAGAGCTAACATGGCAATTGTTGTCATGTCGGCATTGATGTAGCAAAACGTCGTCGGTAATGTCGTTGATTTAGTAACGTTACTCGACAATATGCATTGTCGCTGATACACCAACATCATGTCGTTGGACGTCGCTAATAAAAAAATAATCGACAACGTGGACATGTCGCAAATGTACGTCGCTATATTGACGAATAGCGACAAATTTGTTGTCAGCAACCATGGATTACGCGATAACACCAAAACATCGCAAATTATGTCGCTAATTTTTTTAAAAACGCTTTTTTACCTATTAGCGACAAATTTTGGCGTCACTAATTGGTATTATTTTGGTAGTGATATAGTTGAGGATATTATGACCAATAGAAGATATTGAAGTATAGACAACGTATTACCACTGATGTTGTAGCGTAGAATGGGCGTACTTACGTACTTATACCCGATTATTCGGGAATGGAGCATGGCACATTTTTATGGTGGCCCATGTAGGTCCCATCTTCATAAATATTGTGATGTCATTGTAGTACCTATAAATAGTCGTACTACTGCGATCCTACAAATGATTGAAGAATTGAAAGATTGAGAGTACATCCATAACTAGCTTATACGTTTCTCATAGGTTATCTCTAATCAGTTTGTTTCCTGTCTCGATTGATCTTTTTTTTTATGAATCCTTGGAACCTTGATTTGAATTTTATTCGACACCGCTTTGGAACATTCTTATGGATAAATTTGAAAGTATATTTGATAACCTATTTTGGCAAGGCAGCTACGAATTGCAGCCATTTGGCTGAATCATGGAACCGAGAGTCCATTGCTACTAGATGCACACTGACAGGGCATGAACTCTAAGCAAATTCATTTTGTGTATACACACACACACACACACACACACATAAGACTTTCGAATATTATTGAGACTATGTCCTATTATGTATCTTGATTTGGCCTCTTACCGTCATTATATAATCGTATCATTTTTTCTGATTTGCTTGATATCTTCCTTCAAATTAATTGTGTAAAATTTCATATTTAAATCTTTGACCCTTTTTCTTCTATTAATTTTAACTTGGGATTAGTTGGTAGTTACAAGACTACATTAGGGAAGATTATCTTCTGTATTTTGTTTGGGTAGCTAAGGGTGCATTTTCTATATAATGTTGGATCAGGGTCCAATTAGCCATAAATAGCCTATGTCCTCGTAATAACCTATGATGATGACTGTGAAAAGTTGGACTTCATGATCATATTATTGCTAAAATGGTTGTTAACACTATATAATGGTTGTATCAAAATATAGTAGAAGCTTTGAGATCATAACTATGCATATATGACTGAGGATAGAAGAGCGGATTAGTAGAATTGATAAATGAATCTTAGGTGTGAAAGTTTTATGATAGGACCTTAGGGATTATGAATATTTTCAAGGTTAAAAGATTTAGAATATAAAGAAAATTTTGCAAAAGTAAACTAATAAAAGCATTTACTATGGATTAAGGATATAAGATCTTAATCAAATGTTGAAACTTGAATCTTGAATCTTGAAGTTTTAATAAAATAGTGTAAGCCATGAGTAGTAAGGGATACAAAATAAGAACCTGTAAATTCGAAGAATATAAATTTAAAGAAATAACTGGATATTATATCAAATTGTTAAACCGCTAGGTGATGATTATCAATTAGCTAATTAGTCTAAAGTTGAATGATAATATTAGAGATTTGTAAAATAAATGATTTTGAATGGTTGGCCTTTAGGATCTTGTTCTTAGTAAAATTGTTTGTCAACCCTATATTTATGATAGAGTTGTGGACTTTATACTGGTGGATAAGAGCTTCTAGATAAGAACCAAATATAATCACATTTTGAGAGACTCTCATATAGACTACATGATTTGAGGAATCTTAAGGTAATAAGTTATTTAGGGTAGGAGAGAATAAGTAAAGGTATACCTGTTTGAAGATTGACGTCTTTGTAGTTTGAAGATTTGATACACAAACCACTGTTTTTTGTGGAATCAAGATCCAGAAAGCTGTCTCTGATAGGAGCATTTGTTGACTTGAACCTGAACCCATTCACACAGAAATTTGGCCATATTTTTACGGCAGTAATTGGTCCCTTGGCTAGAGTCCTAATAGATTCAGTCTCGGGTGATATTAGACGATCGACCTAAATACCAAAGTAGCGATAGTAAGTTATTTGTTTTGCAAGTGCAGAAATAAAAAGTAATTACCAAGCATCTTACATATGCGCTCAACCAAGAAGGAAAATGGCATCTCATATCTTGTTCGACTTCTTCGTCTGTTATATAGGGTCTAACCGACCTCAACTCATCATTATATGTGCTGAAAAACAATGAAGCAACTGCTGATTAGTAGCATAATAGTATCTTATACTATTACATTGAGATTATGTAAACGTGGACGTATTAATTACTTACCCCTCTAGCTTCTCCACTTCATCCTCGTCGCAATTGAGTAATATATACAATTGAGCAGCCCTTAGCTCATCGTCATTCAAATATCTCTTCTTCATTTTTCTCGAGGGCTTTCCGGATGCATTGAATACTTTGAGTATTGCATCATTAGATTCCTGATATGCATCGTCGTTTCTGGGAGCTTTCGTCCTATTAGTAGCAACATGCGGTTTGAAATACGTCGAGCAAAAGTTTATAATCTCCTCGAGAACATAAGCTTCACAAATAGAGTCTTCAACCCGTGCCTTATTTTTCACCTTTCTCTTTAGGTGATTCAGATGGCGCTCGAAGGGGTACATCCACCGATAACCGACAGGACCACCAACACGTGCCTCATAGGAAAGATGAATTGGCAAATGCTCCATAGAGTCGAAGAATCCAGGAGGAAACACCTTCTCGAGCTTACATAGTGTTACCGCAATGTCCCTCTCTTGCTTTTTTAGACGATCGACGAGCAACTTAGTACAACAAAGATCTCTGAAGAATATGCTCAGCTCTGTCAATGGGTCCCAAACGACCTGCGGTAAGAATTCCCGAAATGCAATCGGAATTAACCTCTCCATGAATACGTGACAATCGTGGCTCTTCATACCTACTAGTTTGTTCTCCTTGAGGTCGACGCATCTTTTCAAGTTCGACACGTACCCGTCTGGAAACTTTAGACCCTGAATCCACCTACAAAGTCTACCTTTATCCTCTTTATCCAGTGAGAAAACTGACTTAGGTTGCTTTAACTTTCCATTCCCCTCCTCTATCAAATGCAATGCAGGACGTCTACATATGTCTTCTAAGTCCAACCTCGCCTTCGGATTATCTTTCGTCTTCCCCTTTACATCCATTACAGTATTAATTATGTTATCAAACACATTCTTCTCGATATGCATGACATCAAGGTCATATCTGATCAGATTGGTGCTCCAATATGGCAGATCCCAGAATATACTCCTCTTCGTCCAGTTATGGGTGCGACCAAATCCGTCACACTTGTACCCTTAGCAGGCTCTTGGATAGCACTTGGTAAATCTTTTACCTCTTCCCATATCGTGCATTCGGGCCACCTTGGCGGTGGATTGGCCTTCTCCACAACTCCCGTACGAAAAGCATTCCGATTCCTCTGGTACGGATGATCCTTCGGCAAAAATTGTCGATGACAATCGAAGAAGCACGGTTTGCCTCCGTGTTTCAAACGGAAAGCCTGAGAACGGTCCATGCAATACGGATATGAGAGACGACCATGGGTGCTCCATCCCGATAACATTCCATAGGCCGGAAAGTTGTTGATGGTCCACATAAGTGCTGCCCTCATCTGAAAATTCTGCTTTCTAGAAACATCGTACGTGTTGGCACCGACTTCCCACAGCTGATTCAACTCATCTATCAAAGGCTGTAAATACACATCGATGTTCCTCTTCGGATTGTTCGGACCCGGGATAATAACGGTTAGGAACATATACGGAGTCTTCATGCACATCCAAGGCGGTAGATTGTACGGAGTGACGATCACAGGCCAACACGAATACTGGGAGCCCGAAAGTCCGAATGGGGTAAAACTGTCAGAGCAGAGCCCCAATCTGACATTACGCGCTTCCTCGGCAAAATATGGATACTCTCAATCAAAGTGCTTCCATGCTTCTCCATCGGATGGATGATCCAATACTCCTTCGATCTATTTTCGCCTGTGCCAACTCATGTTTTCTGCAGTCTCCTTAACCATAAACAACCGCTGCAACCGCGGCGTCAAAGGCAAGTAGTGCATCGAATCGGTAGGCTTCCTTGCATCGACAGACTTTCCTCTAACAGTGGCCTTGTAGCGATCAGCACCACAGAATCTGCACGCATCTTCATCCTTGTCGTCTTTGTAGTACAACATGCACCCGTTGCGACATGCATCGATTTTCTCGTATCCATCCAAAGTGATCTCACCATCCTTTTAGATCGATAGAAGTCTTTAGGCAACTTTGCACCCTCGGGCAAGATCTCTATAATCAAATCGAGCAGTCGATTATAGCATTCTTGCGACATGTTAAAATCGGACTTGATGCTCAATAATCTTGTAACCACCTCCAACGGTGAATGATCCTCACAACCAGGATATAGTGGAGTCCTTGCATTCTCAAGCAACTCCATAAACTTTGCAGCATCGGCATTCGGTGCCTCCTCAGCTGCATCATAATTGTCCGGATTGAAACTAGGTCCCGCCGCATCATAATTGTCAGGAATGAAACTAGGCCCCGCCGCATCATAAACCATGTTCACTAACCCGTCGTCGTAAGCATCGTGGTCTTGAACATCCATATACGGCTCCACATAGGGCTCCGACTCCGATGCTAGAGATACAAGTTCTCCGTGCGCGGTCCACTTATAGTAATTCAGCGTAAAGCCCTTCGAGTATAAATGATATGTAACTTCCACTTCATGATGATATTTCCTGTTGCGACATCTCACACACGGACACTTAATTTTGGTACCGTCCATGTATTGAGGGAACGCCTTTGCGAACTGCAGGAACTGCTGTACACCCTCAATAAATTCATCCTGTACACCGCACATGTCATCAGGATGACGGTTGTACATCCACGAACGATGACGCAGATAGTAATTCATATCCATTTCTAGAAACTTCTGCAAAATTGACAGTATGTATCATATAAATCATTACATGCAAAATTAACCGTACTATAAAAATCATAACTGATATAATACATATTTTCATTTATCAAAACTACAGCTACCCCCAACCCCATAGTACTATGAACTGCACTATAAGTGTGCAGTCAACACACTACAAATAGTGTGTCATACTATAGAACTGCAGCTGCCCCCAACCACACTCCTAGGTCAGTGTCCGTTATGGAAAAAGCAGTCATGGCATTGTACTAAGGCACCTGGTGCTTGAACAATTTTTGCATCAAAAGTTTCTCAAGTACACGGGCTATTGCTCTATGAAATGGATAACCCCATGCATTGTGACTGTACTCACTCACATTTACCAGCAGATTACTGCACTCCCTTTAGTAAAAAAATCTAACCCCCCAAACTGGCACACTGATACACACATACACTCTTAAGAATTCTGTAATCAAAACTCACCTGGTACCAACAACACCTATTAAGTACTCTAAATTCTATACTTCATATAAACACTCCATCTATACTCATATAAACACTCCATCTATACTCTCAGATCTGGGATACACCTATATGAATGCTCAACCTTCACACCTATTACTTATTCTCTTCAACACATATATTCACTCAAACACCTGACTAATACACCTCTTTAAATCAGTCACCCACTGCTACTGCTTACCTTCTTCCTCAATATTTGATTACCCCTTATCCCGAGCCACACACTCATGTGTGCACTATAGTATCACTATGAATACCCAATCTTCTCTCAGATGTTGGTGTTATATCTGACACTTGCCCTCATGTCCTTCAAATCATACGAGTTCAAATCCCATCTCAAACACATCCACATCCTGCCTTGCACTAGTTGCTGACTGGCTCAGTAAGTTGCTGCACAAGGATGCAGTGTTTACACTGTATTAGGACCCCCTCACACCTGCCTGCAGAAGCTAACAACCAACTATAATGCACCTAAACCTTAATGCACACTATGTTCAGCTGTGCAGTGCCTCCCCAAGTTGCCTGTTGCACATTGGGCTGATGTGCCTCAAGTCTCCCCCTGCTCACTGCTAGTAAGCAGTGCTCACTGCTGCTGTTACCTCTCTCGTCGACTTGGGCCAGTCGGCCCTTACCCTAACCCTAACCCTAATCCCATGTCAACAAACCTAACCCTAACCCTAACCCCATGTCAACAAACCTAACCCTAACCCTAACCCTAGGTCCTGATCAGTGTCTGTGTCAGTGTGTGTGTGTGTGCCGTGTCTGTGTCTGTGTCAGTGTCTGTGTGTTTGTCGTGTTTGTGTCAATGTCACATGTGTCCTGTGAGAGAGAGAAAGAGAGAGAGAGAGAGAGAGAGAGAGAGAGTAGGGTTTACCGGAGTAGTCGCGGTGTAGAGCGGGTCGACGGAGCGCGGGGGGGGGGGGGAATTTTTTTTCTTTTCGAAATTTCAGCAGATGGGAAAAAATGAAACCGAGACCTAATTAACCAAATTTTAGCGACGTTTAGCGACGTCCAAGAAAAACGTCGCTAAATTAAATTTTAGCGACGTCAATGACGTCGCTAAACACGTTGCTAAATATTTTTAATATAAAGGTCGCTATATACGTCGCTAAACGTCGCTAAATTAGACATATTAGCGACGTTTAGCGACCTTAATTGAACTTATAGCGACTTATCTTTTAAAATCTTAATAAAAGTCGCTAAACATCGCTAAATGTCGCCATTTAGCGATGTTCTAATAAGGAGTCGCTAATTTATATATTATTAGCGACGTTTCTTTTGACGTCGCTAATACCGCTTTTTCTAGTAGTGGTAGTAGAGGATCATATGTAAATATTAACTTTATAGAAGTTCTTAAGTGAGAATTGTTAGTAAACAATAATGGTAAGATTCGAATGATAGGCCTTAAACTTAAACTTTAGAAAGGGGTTAGGGAGATCATTAGTTAGTTGGGTAATTTTAAACTCTTGAAGGTTCGTAGAACTCATATGTGATGATAATGATTCATGAGATTATGAAAGAGGATTTAGGAATTTTTTTTTTACAAATCTAGATCAGTAGAGCATCAAGTGTGATACTTTCCTAACCCTGATTCACAAATAATCTAGAGGTGGATTCCTCATCAGAAACTATGAGGGAGCACATAACCAAGAATAAGGCCAAGAAGTCATGGTAAGATCTCAGACTCCACGGCCTAACATTGGAGATTGGTGTAAATTGGTTTGTCAATAGTATATAACATGTTTTGTTTGAGTTTAAAGTCTACAGAGTTTAGTGTGATCCTTAGGTCTTACTTGAATTTGATTCATAAATTAGATATAGTAGCCTAAATATAGAGCAATTGAATAAAAAAAGGATCTTCATTTGAATTAATAAAAATATTAAGATAATAAAAAGATAATAAGGAACTTTTTAGTGAATGCCTACACTAGAATTCGAGGAATTTCTCTAGTAAAATTAAGGGTCAATTTCAGGGAACACTACACAAATGGTAGAGTAATAAAGTAAACATATAGTAGAAGCTTATGAGATAGTGAAAACTTATGGCAAAAGATAGAAGAACGGTTTGGTGAAGAAGATAACGAGATCCTATACTTGAAATTTTTGATAATAAAACCTTGATGGATTATGGATATTTTAAGATTGCAATTTAAATTATAAAGGGAACTTTTTATAAACCTAAATTGATGGAAACATTCACTATGGATTAATTAAGGAAATAAGAGGCAAAACTTGACATAGAATTTTTGAAATTTTAGTAGAATATTATAAGCTTTAAGTAGTAAGGATTATAGAGTACATACGATTTGAAAATTACAAATTTAAAGTAATAACTAGATTATATGATATGTCCTTCAAGGTTAAGCTACAAGATGATGATAGTTTATTAGCAGAGTAGTCTCAAGACTTATGGATATTTCAAGAGTACATACGAAATTGAATGGTGATGCTGAAGATTTATAAAATAAATGATAAGTGACAACGAACATGTGATGAGGAGATTTAAGACCAAAAAAATTGACTCGTGGAATATAGTTGGATGGTGATCTTAGGTTAAAGACAATGGATGTGGGAATTTAAATGGTGAAGTTTAAAATTTTAAGATGATAGATTCTTTAGTAGTCAAGGTTGTGAATTTTAAGCTTCTATAGTTTATGGAGTTCATAAGTGGAAATGATGGATTATGAGATTACGAGAATATAGAGTATAACATATAGATAAATTTTGATGAAATAAAAAAAATATAGACTCGAAGGATCGAGGCTTTTAAAGGATGAAGAGATTGAATACTAGTGGATTATGTGACTATCGATAGGGTAAAATTTTGGACTATGAATCTAAAATGCAAGATTAGATAGTTATTAATGGTTGTGGACAATAAGATATGAGGGTGACCTTAACAATGAGTTAGAAAGACCTGTACGCAAGAAACTCAGGGAAGATTGAAGTTTCAAGAAGAAGAGTTTGATTATGAATTCATATTTTACCTCCAACTTTATTCCTTGCATTTTGATCTTCCCTGTAAATAAAATTTAATATTTTAACATCACCTTATTAGATCTTGCAACATACTTGTTTTGCAATACTTCTTACCCTATTATCGCTAGACCAAAGGCTTTCATAAATCTTTATATCTTCGAACTTTTGCATAATTTATACTTATCATCTAAATTCAGTCCGATACATGCACATGCAATCCTTTGGACTCCTTGAGCGTGAACCTCATATTTCTTTGGAACAAGTCAAGGGTTTGACCGAATCATCAACAAAGTATTAAAACAAAGCTACATCTCCAAATCAGCAGCTTATCTATCATAGTTAGAGATTAAACAAGTATCTCACAATCTACCATTTTCAACATTATGTACCTATTCTGGAATTATTTATCCTTCTCTACCTCAAACTTGCTTCTCTTAGTCATAATAACTTCGATTGAACAACTTACCTAATTAATGCTAAAATTGTGCCTCCGTGAAGTCATATCTCCAGTGTTCACTCTTCTCCTCTTGACCATTCAAATTCGTCCCTAGTCGTACCATTTGTTGAAATTTGACTACCGTTAACAACTCATTCCTTTTTTGCCCCTATTTAGAAATGCTAAGTTACCATCATTCATTTCTCCCTTCTTTCTTTTCATGTCGTGCATAACTTAAATTTTGAGGAATAATTTTTCTAAGGTATGTAGATTTGTAACCCTTAGAATTCTAAGTTTAAATTTTAATAATTTTCCTAAAATTTCTAAATATTTTTTCTGATTTTATTTGTATTAATAAAGCACTTAAAATTATTCTCGAGATTTTCTAGAAATATTAATTAGTTAACTTTCAAATTTGGGAAACTAAAATCTAAATATTATCATGATTGGATTTCTAAACTTAAAAATATAATTAGTTAGTATACTAGAAGTTTGTTAGTAAATAATTATGTTCTGGAAGAATATTGAAAATTTGAAAAATTATAATTGAAATATGTAGATAGGAACTAAAAAGGATTTTGGAAATGAATTTATAATTAAAATCAATTTTTTCACCAAAGAGGAAGTATCCTAGATCTTACCTAAGCTTCTAGATAAGGAAGCAATCATACACTAGAATTTAGGATCTCTAACTTACCAATTTTAAAAATTGGAGACAAGAATATAATTTAGTTCCAATTAAAATAAAAATAAATTTGAAATATAAAAATAGAGAATGAGTTATGAAATAAAATAAAATATTTATAATTCCTCAATTCTTCTCTGCTTATATAACACATAATGAAATCTAAATTTTCAAATCTTTCTCGCTCTTGAAAATTAAAGTTTCAAGAAGTTGATTTTGATTATGAATTTATATCTCAAACTTTATTCTTTAGATTTGACCTTCCCTATAAAATTAATATTTTAACATCTCCTTAATTTTGGATATTGCAATATTTTTTTTTGCAACACTTCTTACCCTATTATCGTTCGACCAAGGGCCTTCGTAAATCTTCATATCTTCGAACTTTCGCAAAATTTTTACTTATCATCTAAAATTAGTCCAGTACATGCACATGCAATCCTTTGGACTCCCTGAACGTGAACCTCGCATTTCTTTGGAATAAGTCAAGGGTTTGATCAAATCATCAATAAAGTATTATAACAAAGCTACATCTCCAAATCAACAGGTTATTATAGTTAGAGAAGTATTTAACATGAGTTCACTATCTACCATTTTCAGCATTATGCACATGTTCTGGAATTATTTATCTTTCTATACCTTAATCTTGCTTCTCTTAGTCATAATAACTTCGATTGAACGAATGACCTAATTATTGCTAAATTTGTGCCTCCTCGTGAAGTCTTATTTTCAATGTTCACTCTTCTCCTCTCGACCATTCAAATTCGTCCCTAGTCGTGCCATTTGTTGAAATCTGACTCACTGTTAACAACTCATTCCTTGTTTACCGCTATTTAGAAATGTTTTTTATGGCGATTTTATTTAGAAATGTTAAATTATCATCTTTCATTTATCTCTCCTTTCTTTTCATGCCGTGCATAACTTAAATTTTGAGGACATAATTTTTCTAACGTATGTAGACATGTAAACCCTAGAATTCTAGACATGTAACCCCTAGAATTCTAAGTCTCAATTTTAATATTTTTTCTAGAATTTCTAAATATTTTTCTAAATTTATTTGAATTAATAAAAGCCTAAAAATTATTCTCGAGATTTTGTAGATATATTAAATAGTTAAGTTTCAAATTTGGGAAACTAAAATATAAAATTATCTTGATTAAATTTCTAAACATAAATAAGAATTAGTTAGTATACTATAAGTTTGTTAGTAACTAATTACGTTTTAGAAGATTATTGAAAATTTGAAATTAAATTAATTGAAATTGGTATTAATTTATAATTAAAATCAAATTTTCCTCAAAAGAGGAAGTTTTCTAGCTATTACCTAAGCTTCTAGATATATAAGGAAGCAATTAAACCCAAGAATTTAGGATTTCAACTAACCAATTTTGAAAATTGGAGGAAAGAATAGAATTTAGTTCCAATTGAAATTTAAAAAAAAATGAAATATGAAAATAGAGAATTAGTTATGCAATAAAATAAGGTGCTTTTATTGACATTCCTGAAATGTTATCCAGCAACCTTATTAATTTTCTATCACTCAAATTCCAAATATGTACATTAATTTATGAATGAATAGAGGAATGAGTGCATGATGAAGTGTCAATATTGACATTCCTAAAATGTCATCTTGTACTTCTAATGGAGGAACACATTTAAAATTTTAATGATAGAAAATTAAATAATAGTACATGATGATATTTTAGAAGTTTTAATAACGGACACTAAAATAGTTTAATTTACAATTCCTCAATTATTCTCCTATTATATAATAAGAGAGAATGAAATCAAAATTTTCTATTCTTTCTCGCTCCCTTCCCTATCTGGATCCGAGAAATTCGGATCTGGATTATTTTTATTTCCATTGCTCGTCGGACCTTTCGACCATGTCCCAATCAATTTCCAGCCACCCTCGACTCTCCAGTCAACGTTCCCGACTCGGAATTCCGATCGATCTCGTCGAAACATCGACTCTGAGTTCAATTCTAGTCAACTTTGAGATCAAATGTCATCCTCCTCTTTCCACCAAATTCGAATCCATCAACTCCAGGTCAGATTCGGTGACTTCTATTTTAAGCTTGTGCAATTTTGATTCGTAAATAGTTCGTTGGAGGGATCAACCTCACTCACAAATTCATTCCTGGAAGAAAATCTTAATCCACATCGCGCCAACCTCCGATCCATTTTCTACAGTTGAAACTAGGTATGATATACTTACTCACTACCAAATTTCAGTTGTTATGGTGAACATTTGGTTGATCAATTCTTCACGTAAACATGGATCCCCGAAAGTGCTTTTTTTTTGGTCCCAGAATCATTCCTGTATCAAGCATGTGATCCTCATCTTCGTATATATGTAAAAAACATGTAAACAGTGATTGTTGATGTCAATCATGTGATCCTCATCTCATAAAATAGTCCATATGCTGTTGTTGTCCTCTTCTTTTCAATTAAAATTTAATTTCTTGTTATGCTTCTCTCTACTAGAAAGTACAAGGGACAAAATCCATCAAGGGACAAAATTAACAGTATAATTGGCACAAACAAAACAGTATTGTCTTAGACATTAGATCAAACATAAATAGAACATTGACATCTTAGATATTAGATCAAACACAAAAAGAGTATTGTGTCAGATAATATGTGGTATCACTGGCATATTTATATCGGTGTATCTTAGGGTATGTTTTTGTGTTTATCTTGTGTTCGATATGTGATCGATAATATGTGACATCACTAACATGGGACTGATTTTCTTAGTCTCCACTAAAAACCCAACAACAATGTATATTTGTTCCATAATCACGGAATTATACATGCATATTTCATCAAACACTAATAGGAGTGGAGAAACATTGACCTGGCCTAACTTGTAAAACACAGATGGTCCGAAATCAATGGCCTTGAGCGTGGCAGGACATCCTCGTCCACATTGTAGAGCATGAATTTCTCCGGCGTGAGATCCCTGCCGAAGAAGTTTGTGGCCTTAAGCAGGCACATGACTTCTCTTCCTAATTCGACCTCTGCTAACTATCATTAATGGCTTCATCTTCCTCGTTTTCTTATTTTTCCTTGCATCTCCTATCCTATTGTCTTGTTTTGTGTTGTGATTCCTATGTGGCATGAGACAAGACAATATCTTTCCTATGTGGCAAGATTGTATTCACACAAGACAATGAGATAGAAAAGTGTTCTCCAATGCAAAAGTATTGAGAAGGCAATAAAAACTACTTTTTTTCAACTTCCAAGACAACTTTTTCACTTCTTTCTTTGTTTATAAATATTTTTATTTATAATTGATGAAGTGGAAGTAAAGCATTGTGAAGTCCATTGTCTAGATCTAGACAACCAACTTCATATTATCTTTGATATGTCATTGCCATGTCAACTTCACAATTTATTTCACATTTGCATTGGAGAAGGAATTTTGAAATAAGAAGTTGTAATTCCTATGTGGCAACTATTTTTTTCAAACTCACAACAGGGTTGGAGATGCTCTAAGGGAAATAAATGTAGCTAGTGTTTTAGCCCACCCCTGGACTGCAGACAGTGTACCATATGTATATAAAATAAATTTTCGGATTGGCTGGGTGGGCTGGAGCCTACCCCTGCCTACCAGTAGATCCTCCCCTGTCCCTATGTCTCTTCCGTGTGGCGACACAGGGACGTAAAACGGGGAATCCTATCAACTTGTTCCAAATAAGGATAATAAGCTCATGAGCTTGGTCCTACTTCACTGTTGAGAAACGAAAGAAGACTTCCTATTAAGGTGGAATAGGCTAAATTATTCGATTGTAATTTTCAATTCATCCGAGACTTCTTAGACGAATTAAAAATTTCAATCGAATAATTTAGCCTACTGCTGGTTATGGACCTTAATAGGAAGTCTTGTTTCGTTTTGGGAGGAGACTACTGCTGGTTATGGATCATCAACGACAACATGTTAGAATATTTAATTAATAATACTTGTTTGTTAGTTGATATCTTAGTATGTGTAGATCAATGTTATTATGGATCATTGCGTGTTAGTATCTCGATCGACACATCTTTAAGAGCTTTGTTATTTGTACTTTGTAGTAATCAGAGAGTAGGATAATTAGCAAGTATGAGGCACAATTATATAGTATAGCCTTTCAAAATAAAATTATTTGCGGAGAGACAAAAGTATGGGGGTGGAGCAAATTAGTATATAGCCTTAATTGAAACTTGAAAAATATATTGCATGGAATTAATCTTAGCAACACATGAGAGTTGAATACCAATTAAATGAATTCCAAACACACATATGTGAGATTATTGTTTGACAGAGCATGATACTGATCGGTTCTACGCAGTTATGAATCTTATGATTAATTCTGGTGTGCTTATTTTCTATACATTATTAACAAATTAAAATGTTATTAACATAGGGTTCCATTATATATGGCTAATAGTGAAAGTTTTTTTTTTTACATTGAGAGAATTTCTTTATTGGACGAGTTTCTTAGCACTTTTGGAATATCTTCTGCCTCTGGATTTTAATGGCCAAGATAAGTAGATGACTAAAAATGAGTTGAACATTGTGCATGACCAGGTACTAATAGTTCAACATTATAGTTATTCTGAGATATTGTATGTAGACAAATAAAGCAGCATGTGATTTACTATTTATCCAACTATAATAATTAATGTTTTCCTATATCTTTAAGTTAATTGTACAAGAAAATAAGCATATGTCTCATGTTCATTATTTTTAAAATCTTGATGTCTCAAAGAAAGTTACTTATGGACTTGTAATTAAGGAGCATGTGCATTTTTAAGTGTATATATATATATATATATATATATATATATATATATATATATATATATATATATGTTTTGGAGGGTGTAGCCTATTGGTTACACCGGGGGCTCCCGTGGCGATGGGCACGGTTCGAATCCCCCTCAAGGCGTTGGTCGCCGACACGTAGGAAGGACACCAATATATATATATATATATATATATATATATATATATATAGAGAGAGAGAGAGAGAGAGAGAGAGAGAGAGAGATTTGAAAAATGCACATCCTCCGCAATTACTGAATTACTTTTCCGTAAGTAATTTTTTTTGGGATATTAAGATTTAAAAAATATTGAACGTGATGCATATGTTTATTTTCTTATACTATTAATTTAAAAAGATAGGAAGACATTAATTAGTACAGTTGGATAAATAGTAAATCACTTGCTGCTTTATTTGTTTACATACAATATCTCAGAATGACTACAATGTTGAACTATTAGTGCCTGGTCGTACTCCATGTTCAACTCATTTTAGTCATCTCCTTATCTTGGCCATCAAAATCTAAAGGCAAAGGCTCTTCTAAAAGTGCATTAACAAAAACACATCTAATGAAGAAATTCTTTCAATCTAAAAAAAACTTTTACTATTAGCCACATATAATGGAACCCTATGCTAATAACATTTTTTTAATAATATATAGAAAATAAGCACACAAGAATTAATCATAAGATTCATAACTGCGTAGTAAGAACTGATCACGCTCTTTCAAACAATAATATCACGTGTGTTCTGAACTCATTTAATTGGTAATCAACTCTTACGTGTTGCTGAGATTAATTCCATGTAATAAGTTTTTCATGTATCAATTGAGGCTATATATTAATTTGCTCCATCCCAGACTTTTGTCTCTCCCTAAATAATTTATTTTGAAAGACTATATAAATTTTATTTTGAAAGGCTATATACAATTGTGGGTCATACTTGCTAATTATCCTACTCTTCAATTACTATAAAGTACAAATTGTTGGAGTTTTCTCCTTAGGACTAGCCAAGATAGTCCTATATTGGCTACAACTCTAAGTGTGCATCTCAATATAAGACTTTGTTTGTTATTAAGGTATCCATATGGGTTCTGGTGGGGCACATGTGGGTGCTATGTGAGGTTGTTTTCCTAGGAAGATTAAGGTTAAACTCTTCAAGAAAGCATTTATGCTTTTCGTCACTCTTGAAAAAAATATCTTAGGAGCTAAAGTCCCAAAGGGGCTTAGTGACTCGACCTCGGACTCGGACTCGGGCTTGAGCTCAAGGGTGTAAAGTGGCACTTTGATGGTTCCTGGGAGCCGATCATGTGAGGGCGATTCTTATTTTAAGAAACGATGGTCTTCATCACACAAGCAAAGATTATTTTCTGTCTTCTTCTTCTTCTTCATTATAGTACTTTCTGTCTCAATTGCAAAATGTTTGCAAGGAAGAACAGTTTTGATCTTCTGGAAGTTGTAATCAAATACAATATTATATTTTTTTACTTCATTGGAATCGAGGTCATCAGAGAGCAAACTTGTTTGCGTGAATCTCTGATCTCGAATACAACTTCAGGATCTAAGAGAGGGTATACTGTAAAGTTTGCTTGAACCCTGGTCTCTGTTAACCATCTTTGATTTACCTCGGGACTAACAATCTCAGAGCATGATCCGAGTAAGATGGAGAACAACCGTGCAAGTCTTCTCGACACAAGTTTTAACAAACTTGAAAAGTTTGACGGAGAGCATTACAATATCTGGAAAAGAAAGATCAGTCTCAATCTTCAACTCGTGAACATTGATTACGTGTTGATAGATTCTAAGCCTATTATTCCGAATAATGATAATGCTCAGAGAATTGCTGAGGCCACTACTTTGCAGACGAAGTGGAGGAGAGAACAACCTCTGCAAGTTGCTGATTATGAACGTCATAGAAGATTCAAGGGCAGAATCATACAGCAAGACGGTCATTGCTAAGGACATCTGGGAGTCTCTAGAGAAGCATTACAAGTCTGATGAGGGAAGAAACAAAATTCATATCACAGACCAATGTTACCAGGATCGTGGGTCGCTTTGGCACGTGGTGCGGGTATGGGTACGCGGTACAGTACCTCAGCCGGTACGCGGTACGGTGGGGGTAGGCTTATTCGGTACGCTATTTGGGGTCGTTCATTTTTATCTGGGTCGTCTTTTGTACCATATACAATTATATAGAAGTATACACAAAATATCATAAGTTCATAACAAAATCCATCAAAATCCAAGTGAAGGAAAGGATAGGAACATGCAACTGAGTGAACTTGAGTTTTATTTATTAAGGCGTGCAGACCAAAGGATTCATCAAAGGGTCGAAGCCACTCACCCGAACGAATCAACGCAAGAGATGGGGAAGTCTTACGCAGCGATCACTCCTTGGTTATGCGTCCTAAAATTGCAACAACACTTGGTTAGCATCCTTCGATCTCTTTCTCTTAAGATTCGAAATGAATGCGCAAGAGAGAGAGAGCGAATCATGAAAACCAAGTCTTCGAAAGCAACACAAAACATAAAGCAACACAAAACCAAGCAGCAAAACAACCAACGAAAACTCATGGACTCATTTCAATAGAAACTGTTCCATCAATTTGAAGGGTTCATTGTATTTCGTCCGTGATTGATTTGGAGGTAAGGTTTTTCCATCAATAGAAACTGTTCCATCATACCAGCTTGTCGCTAGAGTGGTAAACGAAAAGTTTGGTGCTAGGTATAGCGTTGACAATATTATGAATCATATGCAAGGTTGGGAGGCAAAGTAGTTAGATATAATAAGGACGAAAGATCTCTCGGAGGCGGGATGTGATGAAGAACTAAAGATGGTAACTTTGGAGCAAGAAATCATAAAATTCTTAAGAAGGTAAATATGTTTAGTACTATCTAATATTATTTATTAACATTTTTAGAAGTTATTATAACTAAAAATTTGTTTTATATGAATTTTTACTGCGCCAAATCAAAATTAGCATCATGGATTAACATACATATTAGGAGCTTCGAACTGTTACGTATTGCATGTGGAGATGAATACGCTAGGGGGATGCATAAGATAATTAAGCAAAATGGGGACCAAGAGATGAATACCTCAATATAGATAATCCTACTAGTGACTCACAACTGTAGTCAAAGGAAGACACGAACAATACTAGGAGCACTCAAAAGGGTGGAACATCCCTAATGAACAAATTGGTGGGCAATATATCTATCATGGAAGAGGCCCTTAGCACAATATTAAGGAGGTTCATGCTAATTTATTTTTACATATAGGGTTATGATTAATCGTGTCGTTATGGCAACCTATGACTGTCTTTACAATAATGACCAAGCCACCAAGTTCAATGGTTTGCCAGAGAGGTTCCGGAGGGAATGGTTAGAGAATTTTAAGCAACAAAACTTTCCTTCATCACCGAATTATGAACCTGTCAAGTTTCACCAAATTATGTAGCATTATGTCTCGAGAGCACTTGATTATGGGGAAGTGGGCAACCTTAGACTTAGAAGCATGAACTTTTGTAATTAGGTGTGGACACAACTAGGTGGCACACAAATCTATTATAATACAACTTAATTTTTTTCATGATGCATACTCCTTGTGACTATATGCAAACTTGTTAATTCCAGTCTTTGTGTGCTGCCAACACAGAATTGGTTTTGCTTGTTCTGCTTATCAATAATACAAACATGTAATGATGACGAATGTTGTTTGCAAGGGTTGGCTTTGAATGGAAGATTATGTGCTAATTTTTAGCTAATTTTTAGAGAGTGGTGAGTAAGGTGATTTCTTTGAGTCTAAAAATAGAATTTGGCAATAGTGAGTTGGGTGATGATTCCTTTGAGCCAAATTCTATATTATAAGACTTATGATATACATGTATCAGTCTCATCATTGTAGAAGAGTATCAGTCTCTTGGAACCCCTTGATTAGAGGCTAAATTTGATGTCATCCTCTACCAATTTGAATATAGATAGAAGTAGCGAACATTTCGATAACTTTTAGACATTGATGAGTTTTAGTCTAAAATAAAGAATTTGGTGATGGTGAGTATGAGGGTGATTCCTTTGAGCAAATTTAGTTTCAAGTACTTACGACGCACATGTTTTTGTCCCATCATCACTTATGAGTATCAGTCACTTTGAGCCCCTCGATTAGAAGCTAAATTTGACGGCTTCCCCTAACAATATGGTGATCGATGGAAGTAGCTAATATTTATCTAATTTTTAGACAATGATGAGTAAGTTGATTCCTCTGAGTCCAAAACAGAGAATTTGACAATGACGAGTAGGACGACGATTCCTTTGAGCCAAATTCTAGATTATTTTCTTGAGTCTTTCATGTCTTCTTGTCGAATACTACTTGGGGCAATTTTTGGCTTCGGGCCATTTTTTATATGTGGTTCTTATACTTTTTATTACTTTTTCTCATTTGTTAATAGTCCTGATATGTGGTTTTCTGAATTGAGAAGGGGATAGTGGAGTTGATATTCCTGGTATGTGGTTTTTCGAATTGCTTAGTGAATCATGCTTTTCCAGCCACCATTGTTGCAAAAAACTATGTTGTAGAATTTTGTATTTATGTTGTGATACTTTATCTTGGTTCTGATACTGCTGCGTTCTGATACTTTATCTTGTGGTTCTGATACTTCTGGGTTAACTTTGATACTTTGTCTGGGCTTGGTTCTAATACTGCTCGGAAGTCATTTCTGATAGCTTAGCATTTTGGAGATAGTGAAGGTTGATGCTTTGTTAAGTGCTGAAGGGTGATGAATGCCCACACTAGTCGATCTTGCATAAAATTTAACCTTTATTCCCTAGTATTGCCGAAGGAGATAGCAAAGCATTGATCTTACATGAATTCTGCAGAAAATTATTTTCACTCCCGAAGCATGCTCCTTGTCTCGTATCCTATTATAGGATGCAAGTACAAGATGCATGACTGTGTAGATGTTAAACTATATAAAAGGTTGCTAGGTCAGTGTACTCTTAAACTGATCAAAGCAATATTAGTTACTGGATTTGTTCCCCTTCCATAGCCACTCTTCATAAACATCCTCTTGTTCTCTGCCTCATTTCTCACAGACATATATTACTGCATGCTGCCAATGGAGATAGGCAAGTATATATTCTTATAGATGTTGGGTCAATCGATATAAAATTAGGAAGACTAATTAATAGTGCATTCTCACCTGACAGGGTGAAGGTTTCTGTACTTGGGTCTAATATTATTAGTGACCTCCGTGCATGGCATGCATGTTTATATAGTCTACATGGACGATAAGCAAAATGACCAGACAAAATAGAGGCTCTCCACCAAAGTACACTGGAACAACTTGAGGGGGGTGGACCTCTTTTATCGGTTAAATTACACTTGTAAAGAAGGAAAACAATATTTTTCTTTGAATGAATTTAATTGAATCAGTAGACGTAGCTTTATACAAGAGATTTCCTACAATCATGCTAATCTATTCTAAGGAAATAAGTATAAAAGACAACTAAACAAATACACAATTAATATAATATATTAATCGATGAATAGCCAGATATCATTGACCTTTCCTTATCAACACCCTCCCTCAAGTTGGAGAGTGAATATCAAGAACTCCCAACTTGCATATCATATAAAGAATGGCAACATTGAGACCGATAGGTCACCAAGTGAAAGATGAAAATGTTGGGACCAATAGGTCACCAAGTGTTGCTTTGCGAAATAAGATATAAAATGTTGGTTCAATTTACTTTCAGTACTTTACCATAAAATTTTGCTTATAGTTGAGTTGTATATGCATTTTCATGGTCATGGAAAATTTGTGTACAAGGTTTGGTAAATTTTCTAGAACAGTACCTGGGGATGGGGGGACTGCGTTGACCTAGGACAAATATTCGGACGTGCTTATAGGCATGAGTATTACGTGATCCTCATTGAGGCTAACTTGTAGCGTGGCAAGACATCCTCGTCCACACTGTAGAGCATGAATTTCTCCGTCGTGAGATCCCTGCCGAAGAAGTTTGTGGCCTTAAGCAGACACATGACTTATATTCCCAATTCGACCTCTGCTAACTATCATTAATGGCTTCGTCTTCCTCGTTTCTTATTTTTCCTTGCATCTCCAATCCTATTGTCTTATTTTGTGTTGTGATTCCTATGTGGCATGAGACACAAGACAATATCTTTCCTATGTGACAAGATTGTATTCATACAAGACAATGAGATAGAAAAAGTATTCTCCAATGCAAAAGTACTGAAAAAACAATAAAAACTACTTTTTCCAACTTGAAAAATGCACATCCTTCTCAATTACTGATCCATAAATAATTTTCTTTGGGATATCAAGAATTAAAAAATATTGAACGTGATGCATATACTTATTTTCTTGTACTTTTAATTTAAAAACATTGGAAATTAATTAGTACAGTTGGATAAATAGTAAATCATTTGTTGCTTTTTTTGTTTACATACAATATCTCAGAATGACTACAATATTGAACTATTAATACCTGGTCGTACTCCATGTTCAACTCATTTTTAGTCATCTCCTTATCTTGGCCATCAAAATCTAGAGGCAAAGGTTCTTCTAAAAGTGCATTAACAAAAACACATATAAAATTCTCTCAATCTAAAAAATTTTTTCATATTAGCCACATATAATGGAACCCTATGCTAATAACATTTTTGTTAATAATATATAGAATATAAGCACACATGAATTAATCATAAGATTCATAACTACATAGTAAGGACTGATCACACTATTTCAAACAATAATATCATGTGTGTTTTGAACTCATTTAATTGGTAATCAACTCTCATGTGTTGCTAAGATTAATTCCATGTAATAATTTTTTCATGTATCAATTGAGGCTATATATTAATTTGCTCCACCCCAGACTTTTGTCTCTCCCTAAATAATTTCCATTTTGAAAGGCTATATAAATTTCATTTTGAAAGGCTATATACTATTGTGGGTCATACTTGCTAATTATCCTACTCTCCAATTACTACAAAGTACAAATTGTTGGAGTTTTCTCCTTAGGACTAGCAAAGATAGTCCCACATTGGCTACAACTCTAAGTGTGCATCTCAATATAAGACTTTGCTTGTTATTGAGGTATCCATATGGGTTGTGGTGGGGCACATGTAGGTGCCATGTGAGGGTGTTTTCCTAGAAAGATAAATGTTAAACTCTTCAAGAAAGCATTTATGCTTTTTGTCACTCTTGAAAAAAATATCTTAGGAGCTATAGTCCCAAAGGGACTTAGTGACTCGACCCTGGACTTGGACTCGGGCTCAAGGGTGTAAAGTGGCACTTTGATGGTTCCTGAGAGCAGATCATGTGAGGGCGATTCTTTTTTTAAGCAACGATGGTCTTCATGACTCCAGCAAGGATTGTTTTCTGTCTTCCTCACTTTCTTCTTCTTCGTTGTAGTACTTTCTGTCTCAATTAAAAAACGTTTGCAAGGAAGAACAGTTTTGATCTTCTGGAAGTTGTAATCAGATACAATATTATATATTTTTTGCTTCATTGGAATCGAGGCAATCAGAGAGCAAACTTGTTTGCGTGAATCTCTGATCTCGACTACAACTTCATAATCTAACAGAGAGTAGACTGTGAAGTTTGCTTGAACCCTGGTCTCTGTTAACCATCTTTGATTTACCTCGGAACTAACAATCTCAGAGCATGATCCGAGTAAGATGGAGAACAATCGTGCAAGTCTTCTCGACACAAGTTTTAACAAACTTGAAAAGTTTGACGGGGAGCACTACAATATCTGGAAAAGAAAGATCAGTCTCAATCTTCAACTCGTGAACATTGATTACATGTTGATAGATCCTATGCCTACGATTCCGAATAATGATAATGCTCGGAGAATTGTTGAGGCCACTACGTTGCAGACGAAGTGGAGAAGAAACAACCTCTACAAGTTGCTGATTCTGAACGTCATAAAAGATTCAAGGGCAGAATCATACAGCAAGACGGTCATTGCTAAGGACATCTGGGAGTCTCTAGAGAAACATTATAAGTCTGATGAGGGAAGAAACAAAATTCATATGACAGACCAATGTTACCAGGATCGTGGGTCGCTTTGGCACGTGGTGCGGGTATGGGTACGTGGTACGGTACCTCAGACGGTACGCGGTGCGGTGGGGGTAGGCTTATTCGGTACATTATTTGGGGTCGTTCGTTTTTATCTGGGTCGTCTTTTGTACCATATACAATTATGTAGAAGTATACACCAAATATCACAAATTCATAACCAAAGCCATCAAAATCCAAGTGAGAGCATAGACAATAATCTTATAACTAAACCAACTATCATAAGTTCATAACCAAAACCATTAAATTCGGGTCGCTAAATTTAACGAACTGGTAGCAAACGCACCCCGTTCGGGGTCGTTCGTCCCAATTCGTGGGACGTAGGGGTTTGGCGAATTAGGCAACTATGTCACAGACGAGTTCTATAAGATGTAGTTTGGGGATAACAAGACTGTTACCTCAAGTTAAAGAATTTCTTATGTTACTCAAAAACTTAAGAATAATGGCATGTCCCTAGTGGACAATTCATTGTGGGGGGTATTGTCTCCAGGCTTTAGCCTACATAGAACAAGTTTATTTCGGACATGTACCGAAAGAATATGGAGATCGACCTAGAACTCCTCCTACACTGGATTCATATTGAAGATGAGTTGAGGGCTCAACTTAAGGTGGATACTATGTCCAAGCAGTTGGCCAAGGCCAACATAGTGTATACTGGAGACTCCAATGGAAAGTAGAAGGCTTCTTACAACAAGAAAGACTTCAACTATCTGAAGGTGAAGTCAGTATGCTATGATTGTGTAGGTTATCTCAACTTGTGTCGACACCGACTGGTAGGTGGACACTGGTGCATCCTGAAATGTTTGCTCAAATAGGAAGTTGTTCACCACATACAAGCTTACTTCTGAGAAGATTTTAGTGGCGAACAAAGCACAAGCTGAAGTACTTGATATCGGGACAGTGGTACTGAATAAGACTTTGGGAAAGTCACATACGCTTCAGGATGTGAAGCACGTACCGGTGATTGCTAAGAACCCGATCTCAGAAAGTTTGTTGTGTAACGAAGGCGTAAGGATGGACATCAACACTGGCCAGATGGTTGTCTTATAAAGGATGATATTTCAGAAAACCATTTTGTACCAAAGGGATGTTCAAACTTCAACTTGTAACTCCGACTAAAAATGTCAATGATGTATGTTCTTCTGGTTATCCTCTTTAGTTATGGCATAATAGACTAGGATATGTTCATTGCAAAAGAATAAACAAGATGTCTAGTCTAGGGCTTGTCTCTAAATATGGGGTAAGGAGGTGGAGTAGTGTGAAGTTTGTGCGCAGACAAAGATTACCAGAAAACTATTCAAATGGATAAACCGAAGCACAAATCTTCTGAAGTTGGTGCACTTAGATATCTGCGACTTCAAGCAATTCTCTACAAAGGTCGGGATGAAGTATTTTATTACGTTCATCGACGACTTTTTAAAGTACGTATTCGTCTATCTTCTCAAGTCGAAAGATGAAGCGTTCGAGAAGTTAATTCAAGGACTTCAAGGCTGAAGCTGAACGGCAAACCATACTACAACTCAAGAGACTCAGAAGTAATCGAGGCTGAGAGTATCGGTTTCTTGAATTCGCATCGTTCTGCAGAGAAAATAGAATTGTCAGTGAGACAACTACTCCATATTCTCCTCAATCAAATAGAGTTACAAAAAGGAAGAATATGATGTTGACACTCAATGTTGTTGACTGTGGGACTTCCAAACTGCTTCTGGGGAGAAGCTGCATATATGGCTATTTTTATTTTGAATATTGTGTCGTACACAACTTTTGATGTTACTCTTCATGAACTCTGGTTCAAGGTCAGACCCAACTTGAATGTCATTCGAGTGTGGGGGTGTCTGGCATATGTGAAGGTTCCGGACTTGAAGATTCAGAAGCTGGGAACGAGGACTATGAATGCTATATTCTTGGGATATGCTAAAAATAGTGATGCTCGAAGGTTCCTTGATATTGAATCAAATTATAGCATCGAATCTCGTAACACGGAATTCTTTGAAGACAAATTTGCAAGGCACAAGAACATTATTCTCACGGACATTCAACATAATAGTGTTGGTGCAGAGGAGGCTATCGCTTCCAATGAAAATATAGTCAAAGAAGAATTTGTCGTTGAAGAGACAACATTTGAACCATAACTCGCAGAGACGTCGACTAAGCGATTGAGGAGGCAGATGGACTTCGTAGATGATTTCGTCACCTTTCATGATGAAGCAGATCCGCTTATCTATGATGATGCGATAAAAAATAGAGATGTCTTCTGGAAGGAGGCTGTAAACGATAAGTTTGATTTTATAACTTCCAACAACACTTGGGTGTTGGTTGATCTGCCTGAAGGAGCAAAGCACATCGGATGTAAATGGATCTTCAAGAAAAAGATGAAGGCCGATGGAACTGTTGATAAGTTCAAGGCAAGGCTAATAGCCAAAGGGTTTTCTCAGAAGCATGGGATCGACTAGTTCGACACATATGCTCTAGTAGTGAGAATAACAACCATCAGGATGTTGATTGCTCAGAGTGTAATACATAAGTTGGTGATACATCAGATGTATGTTAAAACAACATTCCCGAATGGAGAACTTGTTTGCGTGAATCTCTGATCTCTTCTACAACTTTATGATCTAACAGAGGGTAGACTGTGAAGTTTGTTTTAATCTTTATTCATGGGCTCTGTTTACCATCTTTGATCTACCTCGAGACTAAGATAAATAACAATGCTCTTAAAGTTGTATTGATCGAGATACTAATACGCAATGAATAAATACATTAATTGTTCTGAAACCGATATCGAAACCAAATAACATTGATCTACATATATAAAGATATCAACTAACAAACAAGTATTGTTAATTAAATATTCTAACATATTGCTGGAGATGATCCATAATCAGTAGTCTCCTCCCAAAACTTTATCCAGTACTTAATATATGTGTATACGTTCGTGCATATATATAGAGTCAAAGAGTCCAAAAATGACAAGCTAGCCCAATAAAAGGAATTTTTTATAGTAAGTACGTAACACCTAAAACAAAATATTTATTGTATTCTGTGGATATCTTACTAAGTAATTTTGGTTGAAGTAAGTACGTAACATCAATAAAATATATTTTCTAGGTTATCTCACCCAATTTTTTTGCAAATATGAAAATATGATAATGATGTTGCGGGATGAAAGAAAGAAAAAGAAAGCACTGAATTTTGGTTGTGCAAAGTCCATCACCACAGAAAGATTATGATAATGATTTTTGTTTTGTTTAGATTCTTAGATTTCATGTCTAGTAAATATATTTTTAACAGTAATGTAGTAGATTTTCTAGGCTATTTCTGAAGGAGATATGATCAGAGATAACGGATCTCATTGGTCATTTTGGTTTCGGGTTCTACTCTATGTATTTGGTCATCATTAAGTATGGATTTTAATTTGAATATTTTATATTGAAATTAATTAATTTAAGCTTTGTTCTAAATCTTTTTATATATGGTATAATTTATTGTATAGTGGTAAGAGAGATTTTTTTGTAGATTATATTAGAAAGTTAAGCATTTGACAATAAATTCTGCCAAGTCAACTTGGCAGTGATAAGGATTAATATTAATTGATGGTGGATAATTAATTAACAAATAATCCCAACCGGGATTGTTGCGCGTTTGCTATTGGTTTGTGTTGATATTGATTACATGTATGGTTTTCTTGTTTGTGCTAGTTTAGTACATTTGGACATGATGTATGAATTTAGTGCAAGGGATCAGGCTAGTGTTTGTAATTGCGCATTTCAGCAAAAGTTTTTAGTCACTTGGTAACCAAGCCCTAATATTTATTCCAATAACCAGTAATTGGTAACCAAGTCCATAAAAATTTTGTGGTTAGTTGGGCTGGGTAAAACTCTGTTCTCAATAGTAATCCATTTAGTCAATTGCACTTTGTCAGAGTAAATTTAAAACTATAACAAAACTAAATTAAAAATTAATTTGAAGGAAAACATATTAGAAATATTTAAATTGTTTAACAAATCATAATTCAAATATGTTTAGATATTTGAATTATTTTTCAATAATATCATAAAAATATTTATTTTACGTGCAACGCATGTGAATTGACTAGTATATATATATATATATATATATATATATATATATATATATATATATATACACGAAGAAGTTAAATTTTATTCTGGCCCGAAGGCCTATAACTTAGTTGGAAGGCCTACAAACCCAACTAGAAGGCTACATCGTGGCCCGAAGGCCACATACCATACTGTAACTGCACTGCACTAGATCCGCAATCGCACTGAAACTGTAGCGTACCAACTGCACTGCATCCGGGCCACACAATACCGCACCCGCATCCGGGTTGGCACCGCACAGCTCCGCAACTACACCTCAATCTCTTCGTACCAATCACAACCGCCCCCGTACTACATTCGCACACCACCCATGTCGTACTGCAATGTACCCGCATCCGGGTCACACCGTACAGCACCTTCCTTGCTAAATTCTCCTATAAAGAAATTGAAGTGCTTCGCACGTTGCTCGAACTAGAATGATATGCCTCACTTCATCTACTTGTCTGTGTGTGCGTGTGTATATATATATATATATATATATATATATATATATATATATATATAATATTGTTTGTCTCACTAAAATTTTGGGTAATATAATCTCGATTGACATGGTAGATTATATGACAAGTTGACCTGGAAGAATTATTATCAAATACCCAAATATAATCTCCTAAAAATTCTCTATTCCCATAACACAATAAATTATACCATATATAAAAAGATTGAGAACAAACAAAATCTGTCTAAATAAATTAATTGAAATATGAATAACATTTAATGGAGAACTTACAGACGATTACAACAATGACAACAAAACATTTATCCCATATATTTTTGAAGCTACTTGAATTCTTTACTTTCATTCTGCTCTGTCACGGGCCTAACATTAGCACAATTGGTAGTAGAGAACATAATATAGCAGAAGCTACCATATGTCACGTCTTGATTCTGCTAAATTGATAAGTCGTCATCGAACGTAATGCCATACAAATCTAAGTTGCGTTTGTTGAAGGCATATTCGCTTGAAGTTTTGCGCTTGTTGAAGGCATATTCCCTTGATGTTTTGAAATGTCACATATTGGTAGAGCTAGCAACATAGTTATGCAGAAAAAAAATGAATAACATATGGTAAATAGTTCTTTCATTGATAATATACATCTATTACCTAGGTTTTGAGTACAAGTAAAGGGTGTCGCACATGCTTACAACTTGAACACAAAATGAGATACCCTATTATATTCACTTGAAGTTAAGTGTCACATATTGGTAGAGCTAGCAACATAGTTACGCAGAAAAAATTGAATAACATATGGTAAATAAGGAAAATAGTTCTTTCATTGATAATATACGTCTATTACCTAGATTTTGAGTACAAGTAAAGGGTGTCGCACATGCTTACAACTTGAACACAAAATGAGATACATTGTTCCATATATTATATCTTTGTAGAAACAAAATATATAAACACCTTGGAGGAAGTCTTCGAACTACAACAAGAAGCTTCAAAAGATATATGCAGGGGCTTTGGTTGATGGACTAGTCAGGCTTTCAACTCCTCGCTATGTTGCCTTGGTTAGCATAACCTGTGGAGACGTGGGTCGGCACATTTGAAATGTGTCATGCCCTGATCCTAGAGGACCGTAAAGTCACCACTAGACGTGATGTCATACAAGTCTAAGTTGCCTTGTACAAGACACAATACCTGCACAATAAAATAGAGAAGTAATTAAGCTAAATTTTAACTTGATACCCTCAACTATTTAAGTTGTCAACTTGATACCCTCAACTTTTTAAAATACAATTTGATACCCTAAAAAATATGGACAAAATTACCCCTCTCTCCCCCCACCCTCCCTCTGGCTATTCCACCCCCTTCCTCCAGGCTGCCTACACCGCCGCCCCTCCCCTGGCTGCATCACCACACCCCCGCCACTACCAGAAAAAGTCAAATTAGCAACGTCAAAAAATGTCGCTAAATGACAAAAAAAATGTCGCTAATCACTTTTAGCGACATAATTAGCGATGTTTTACAGAAGTCGGAACTCAGCACGTCGCTGAAAGGAAAAACGTCGCTAAACGTCGTTATACCGACATTTTTTAGCGACGTAAATGTGTCGCTAACTTAGCGACATTTAGCGACGCAACGTCACTAATTAGCGACGTAAACAAACGTCGCTATTTAACGACTTATATAGTGACGTTACAGCGACGTCTTTAATGACCTGGCAGTACTGCCATGTCAGCAATTTGCGACGTACAACGACTTTTTTAGCGACATGTTTAGCGACGTCATTAGCGATATTTTCTTGGACTCAAGATTGTACAAGGCAAGAGAGGGATACTAGTTTCTCAGCAGAAATATACTTCGGAGATTATTTTGTCTGCTGGTATATCGGATAGTTGCATAGTTGATACTTCTTTAGAGCTTCATGTGAAGCTGTCCCACAGATGGTGAGCCTCTCATATATCTTACTCGCTACAGACGACTAGTGGGTCAACTTGTGTATCTCTGTTATACCAGGCCAGATATTTCTCATGCAGTTAGTATTGTTAGCCAGTTCATTTTCGCGCCTCGATCAACTCACTATAATGCCTTACTCCGGATTCTCCCGATATCTTCAGGGCTCCATTACGCACTTATTATTTATGTCTTCTACATCTACTGTAGAGCTTCGGTCATTTTCTGATACAGATTGGGCAGGAGATCCGACCACTAGACGATCTACTACCGGATTTTATTTGTTTCTTGGAGATTCATTGATCTCATGGCGAAGCAAAAAATAAGACGTTGTTGCATGTTCTTCTACTGAGGGAGAGTATAGAGATATGGCTGCCACTACCAGGAAGATCGTCTATGTAAGTAGACTGCTATCTGACGTGGATGTTTCTCCTACAGGACCTACGCCGCTTTACTGTAACAACAAGAGTGCTATACAGATGGCAAACAATACAGTTTTTCATGAACGGATAAAGCACATTGATATTGATTGTCACTTCGTCCATGAGAATTTTTTGGTTGGCACACTATTTCTCTACCACATGTGACGTCCATTGATCAGTTGACAGATTTCTTTACAAAGTCACATCCCACACTACGATTTCAGTTTCTATTGGAAAAACTCATATTGTTTGATCCACCATGTGTTTGAAGGGGGGTGTTAAGAATAATTAGATTTAAGATTAGATATTAGTTAAATTTAATAATAGATTCTTTTTCCTATATGGATACATATCTCTTCTCCTACTCCTATTAGGATATAGATACATCCTCTACATATATATATCCATAGTTGTATGGCCATTTTACATCATCCATTAATAAAATTAATATTGTTAATTTATTTTATAGGCTAAACGATATTGGAACTTGATTGGTTTATGCTAGGGGTGCAACTCGGGTGGGTTGGGTTGGGCTTGAGCTCAACCTAAGTCCAATCCGACAAATCATAAGCCTAGCCCGAGACCAAGTCCGACCTGACCTCGGGTTCAAAATATATATGTAGCTCAAGGCCAAGCCCAGAGGATCGGGTTGGGTCGGGTCCATCGGGTTTATCGGGCTTTAATATAATATTTAAAATAATTCTAAATAAGAGTAATATTAAACACATAATCAAGTAGCAATCAAGTCTCAATCATTACAAAATATAAACCAAAATGAGATTTATGATAAGGAGTTGAAGAGTTTGGGTGAAAAACTTTATGGTCGGATTTTGGGTTCTTTGGGTAACCCGACACATGAACCCGAGCCTAACCCGATTTTTGATCGGGTTCAAATATTTTAACCCGAACCCGAGTCCGAATTCGAGTATCTTCAACCCTAACCCAACTCATTAACGGTTTTACCCGATCGGGCTCGGGTTTAGCCCGCCCGAGTTGCACCCCTAGTTTATGTTACAATCTTGAATTTAACTAATATAGGACTCGAGATTGCACATCATAATTAATGTTATAAAAACAAGAAGAAGTGTGACTCAATAGAGTACCATCTGGTACAATTGGAAAATTTTGAATGTTTATTTAAGTTGATGCGTTCTCTTTCTACTTTTGTTTGCCTAGATTTGTAGCTTGCAATAGCACGGAATCGATATTTTCATAAGAAACTTTTATTGATATGATTTTGAAGGTCCTTATATAATTCATATAATGCAACATGTACATAATTCTTGTAAAAAATTTATTAAAAAATTTATTTAATAAATTTTGTAATATAATAGAATAACAGGATTATATGTTAGTCGATAGTTAAATTTGTGGATTCATACACTACCAAAATAACTCATATTAGCGGCATTTTTAGTGACGTCAAGCTTAGACGTCGTTACATATTAAGACTTTAGCGACGTCTACATAAAACGTTGCAATACGTCGTTGATTTGCGACGTTCCCCGACACCCAACAACTACCATTATTGAAATAAATGACGGTCAATCTCGATGTACGTTGCTAAGTTTTTTAAACAGCGATGTCGTATCTTCTCCGCCGTAGTATATTAAAATTATTAGCGACGTTTAGCGATGTCACGTCGCTAAGTTAATATAGGGTTTGAGTTTTCATTTTCCTCCCATTCATAAAACCCTCTCCAAAATATTCACAGAACCCGAACCCTCTCCCTCCATTCACCGAACCCTCTCTCCTCCTTCTCCCCGCTACTCCGGAGATCCCCCAAGCCACCACGCCCAGGCGCCGCCCTCTCCGAACGGGCCCCAGCCACTAGTCAGCGCAACCCTCTTCGACCACCCTCCCCCCCCCTTTCACCGAGATCCCGGCGACCCCCAAGCCCTCCCCGGCGCCGCCCTCTCCGGTCAGTTTTTCTCTCCAAGGACCTCCCTCCTCGGTCAACCTGTCACCCCTATATTTTCAGATGAGGGTATTTTAGTATTTGGCATATTTTGTTTTTCTGTAAAGTAATATTTATATATATTTCTATTAATTAATATTTGTGCTTGAGCTATTTATTTATTTTAGTTAGTAGGCTAGCCTAGTTATTTAGACTTGATACTAGTGGACCCAATTAGACTCATTCCTTAATTAATTAGAAGGATTAGAATTAATTCTCATTAGTTTAGAAGCTTCTCAATATAGCCTTCCTAATTAAACATCATGACTAACTAGTGGAGGGTAATTTAGACATTATATATTGCTTGGAGTAGAAGACGAGGGGGCTGGCCACATTTATATGGATTTCTCTCTCTCATCTTCATTATTATTTCAATTCTAGATCCCCAATTTAGTTCTTCCCCAATTTTACTCATCCCTCCACCAAATTCAACCCAATTCTCTCTTTTTCTTCCATTTTCATCAATTAAGAAGCATTGGAGCTTGGATTTGCAAGGAGGACTTGGAGAAGAAGGAATTGATAAGGAACTTGTGTCCGGATCGTGTCCATTTGAGCAATTCATTGGGAATCCATCTTTCAATAAGTATAATTCTGAAATTCTCCATTATTCTAGACTCTAATTCATGCATTTGACCATTAGGAACCATCCCATGGCTTAGGACTACCTATAGGAAGAAGTTCTAGGCCAAATTGACCCTTATTATGACTTCTACATAGGTTTTTGTGCCCAATTTGGGAAAAATCTGAGATTGGTGCACCAAGTGTTTGTCATTAGTCCAAATTGGTCTAATTAGACTTAGATTGATGGTGTGAGACTAGATACATGTCCACAAATGGATAAGGAGAGTCCGTATCACAATACTTCATGATACGGTGGTGTAGATTTTGTATTTTCCCTTGTATTGTGCATTTATAGGCTAATTCCCTGTTATTAGCATTAAATTCAGTTATTATAATTGTTATATATCATAATTTAGGTTATATTATGGTTATTGGGGGTTTGGTACATTGTTTGGGTGTGTATCCTAGATTATCACAAGAGTGAGCTTCAAGTAGTTGAATTAATGCACTTGGTGCATGTGTATCACATATATACCTACAGTTATGTGTTATATATTTGTTATATATATAAGTATATATGTATATAGATATGATGATAAGCATATATATATATATATATATAAGAGTGTGTGTGGTGTGTTGTTAAGAGTGGGTCATCAGTGGGGAGAAGCTCGGGCCGTCACATGGGACTGTGAGAGTGTAAATTATGAGATATGGACTTGTGTTTCAGTTGGTTTGAGGGGGGGTGCTCGATTATGAGCAGTAGTGTGGGGGTATGCTTGTGGTATGGTGCATTGGTGTGGACTGAAATTAGTTCAGTTGTAGTTGTGTAGAGGGGGTCAGGCTTTGCTCTTTAGCAGTGGTGTTGGGATATTGCAATCAGGAATCTGGTGTGGGTAGTGGTCTCAAGTTAAAGTGTTTATATGATTCTT
Organism: Iris macrosiphon; assembly: GCA_036927795.1. Taxonomy (NCBI): domain Eukaryota; kingdom Viridiplantae; phylum Streptophyta; class Magnoliopsida; order Asparagales; family Iridaceae; genus Iris; species Iris macrosiphon. Next base: position 39,787,924 of record JAYESA010000017.1, on the reverse strand, counting down.
ATGTGTGTATATGTGGGAGTGAGGGGTGCTAAATTGTAACTAATGTGATGTTAAGTATCAACATGGGTACTCAATGTTTGTGAATGTTGAATGTGGGTACTTGTATCAGGTAGGGGGGTCGGATAGCAGTTGGTGAGGTGTCTGTGATATCAGTGTTGGGGTGTTACCTGTGTTGAGTAGTGATGAGGGAAGCTCAGTTGCATTGTGTGCACTGGGTGCAATTGTAGTTCAGGTTGGGGGAAGGAAGTAGCTGCAGTAAGTGTACACTAGTCTGTGTAAGTGGGTGTTGGTGAGATATCAGTGAGGCAATGTGTGGTGAAGTGCATCTAATTGGGGAGTACAGGTGCAGGGATACAAGGGCTCGGGTCCAGTTTGGGAACTGGTTAGCACTGAAGTGGTAGGGATTTCCTGGGTGAGCTGATGTGTTCAATGGTGAGGGGATGTAGGACTGCACATTGCAGTACAGATGAAAGAGGAGTGGGAGATGTGTGTAGGAATTAAGTACCACTCACTAGCAACATGGAGATTGGTATGGGTCCATGTGATATGAGGTGTTAGCAGGGTGTCGTAGTAGTAGGTGTTTAAGTGTTGTGAGTGTGTTGGTTTCAGAATTCCAGAGTGCATGTGTGTTGGTATATAAAGGAGTTGTGCTAGTGTTAGTATTATATGAGAAATAGGTGTTTATGAGAATGAGTGCACAGTGTGTATCAGTGTGTGTGTGTGGTATGTGTGATTATGCCTGTGTAAAGATGGTTCTTGTGTGTGTCAGAATTCGAGTATCAGTGAGTGTATGTTGTGTGCATTAGTGTTAGATGAGAGTGTTCTAGACTTAAGTGTGAAGAGAGTGACTGTGAGTGAGTGAATGGGAGACTTGTGAGTATTAGAGTATGTATCAGTAGCTGAACAAGAGTGATTGAATGCTGATTTGTGTATGGATATGCATTTAGTAGAAATTTAGAATGGGGTAGATGTGTACTAAGGGATTTGGTTGTGGGTGAGACTGATACGCTTGTATCAGTGAAAAGTTTTAGCAGTGGACACTTGGTGCTATAAGAAATTGTGCAAGTGAAGTACCTAATGAGTTAGATTAAGTTAGTAGGAATATCTCTTAAGCATTAGTTAGTGAAGATTAAGTAATTAATTAGCTAGGTTAGTATCAGTTATGCACATGTCAGTTAGTGTATTAAGGATTTGTGATATGTTAGTATCACTTCCAATTAGTTAGTTAGTATTGTAGTATTTAATGACTGTTAGTTATTTAATTATTATATAGTATCAGTATTATTAGGTAATGGGTATCAGTTAGGTAGTTAGTAAGTGTTAATTAGTTATGTATCAGTTATATAGTTATTTAACTAGATACTAGTTAGTATATAGATACATAGAATACCTTAATATATATATAGTTATTAGTGTTATTAACTAAGGTATTGACTTGTAATGACTAGTTAATAAGCTAGTATTAGCTAGTTAGTAACCAATATAGACCAATTAACTTAGTGTGAACCCAGTTTGACCTAGTTTAGCCAGTGAGACCTAGAAATGGCCTAGAAAGCATACTAGTGCATTCTTTAACTCATTTCTCATTCATTACACCAAGTGACATGATATTTCTTAAATAGGATTTTGTGACATCAGCTCGGACACCGAGTTACATCTATTGCTCAGGACCAAAGGCGAGTACATTCTCTGATAGTTTCTATTATTTGATAATTACTATAATACAAGTATTTAAAAATATTTTACTTGATTCTAACATAGTGGTTACACGGACTGGTACTATGTGGATTATGTCAGGAGATTTTATCCCATTATCGTGTACTCCAGATACTCCTGTTGCGTGTACTTTATCATGTGCATCGGGTATTCCTTATGCTCGTATTCATTTGTGTTCTTCGTATAGTTATATTATATTTGTGTTCGTGACGTGTCGTGATCGGATCCATGAGTATTAGTTGGGGGCAGGAAAAGTGCTAGATAGATATGTGATCAAAACCTTAAACATTGAATTGCATCATATAGACAACAACCAATCATACACCTCACGTATGATTGTGTTACTCCGTAGACAACATCCAATTTTAAATGATTGTGTTCTTATAGACAACATCCAATCTTAAATGATTGTGTTCCTTGTATACAATAGTCAATCATACTGATCATATTATTGTGTTATTGATCGTGTTAGTAGATCTTGATAACCCAAGCCAATCACATATCTAACTAGTATTTCAAACGCTTAGTGTAGTTACAGTTCTTCTCTATATTATAGTTTATTGCATTTTATTTTGATCAGTTTATACCATATTGCTCTAGATTATCTGTCTCTTTCTTCCATAGTATGGCATTATTTTATAGCTTCTCGTCTTGTATTATATTCTCTATTTTTGTTTATAGTCATTATCAATTAACTTGGAAGTGCTATTGGGTTGTACTTTGCTCTAATCCTATATATTTTTCAGATGATTAGTTAGAGTAGATGTGTCCCACCTACTACGGGCCACATGATGGCGAGGCCGTTGAGATTGTACTATAGAGCCTCTTGATATAGTACCATATGTTGGAGAGTTTTAGATTGTTCTTTATGATGTATTGATCTTAGCTTGACTTTATGACATGTATTATATTGAGATATTGTGTTGAGATTGGACTTGGACTTGGACTTGTGATATATTGTGACTCTGTATTTCTTTTCTTCTATTTCATATCGTGACATATCTTCCTCTAGCTTTATATTGTGATTGAGTATTGATTACCATTATCATATTCATTGTTGTCCTCCATTTGGAGTTGGGATGGTATGACAGGTATATTATATTGTGTAAGATATTTATATAGTATTATTGACCTAGACAGCGTTCTATCGTCGATGTTGCGGGGTAGGCTGGACGTACCCACGTACTCATGCCCGTACACCAGGTGCGGGTCATGACACAACCCCCTCCTGGGTCAGGTAAACCCTAACCCTAACCCTATCTTTCCCTCTTAGCAAACTGATAACACACAAACACAGACACGAAATTAGGGTTAGGGCTAGTATGAAGGACACACAAACATAGACACAACACGAACACAAAAAACTGACACAAACACAGAAACAATATGACACGGACACAAACACTGACACTGATACGAAACTAGGGTTAGGGCTAGTATCCCGGCGACCCACAATCTTGTTTGGTTTGATTTTTGCCTATTTTTGCAAAGTAGGATAGTATGAAGGATAGTTCTCATGTATGTTGATGAGAATGAGAAAATGCAAGCTCAATAAGTAACCACATCACCAATAACACCAAGGCAATGTTAGGCCCCAAAGATATTGAGACCCTTCTATGTTGAGACCCTTCTATGTAGACAATGCATTGTGTGTGTGTGTTCATGTGTGTGTGTGTGTGTCTAGTGTATAAAAGTGTCCAAGTGAGAGGTGTGTATGTGTATATTTTTTAGTGAGGGATGAGTGAGCTAGTGAGGGTTAATAATCTATATAGATAAATACATATATAAGGGCATAGAAATATACAGTTATAGAAGTAGGTATAAATATGTGTTGATTGTCAAGAGTGAGTGGCCTAGAGTGTATGTTGGTACCAAGATACTAAGAGTCAAGTATAGTTAGTTTCATGGATATTTGAACTGTATCCTAGTGTCAAGATACAAGAGAGTATCAATATGATATTGTGTACCATGGTATGTGGCATCCACATGATACACAAATACCTATAGGGTTATCAACACCTATGTCAAGTGTAACGCCCCGATCTCCAACAGGATCGGCCGTCCCTGCTGAATGCGAATTACCGCGCCAGCGCTCCCGCAGGATGGTCGTTCCCAACAGGACGTAATGCTGTGCAAGGCCAGGGTCTGAACCAGCGATTGGTAATAAGTTCACAGAGTCGTCATAGAGGAAGCATTGAATAACACAAGTATGAAAGTAAAACAAGCACTTTATTGATATTGAATAAGTATTGCAAGCGGCTCTAGGCCGAGATTACAAGTAGCTCAATCTATCTCTATCAAAACAATAAAGGCGTGCAAAGTGGCTTACAACATGGAATGATACATAGGCAATGTTCCAACATTATGTCCTGTATATGTGCTTTAACTCCGGACACAACACTCCAAGGCTCCACGAGAAAATACTCTGCACCGAATGAGGTTCTCCCGCACCCTGTGTGGTGCCACGTTCCCTCTATTCTGGGAGCGCGGCTAAGAAATATAAAGTCGGTATCGTTCGATCGGGATAAATTAAATTAAGTACTCATCCTCGTTATGGATTTGCTTCTTCGGAATCGATTCCTATATTCAGTGGACCGTGCCCCAAGGATGGACTTAGCGACAGAGTCAAGAGGGACATCTCCGCTGCAAGTTTTCTTGCCTAGTTTTCGCTGTCGCCTTGTTGCTTTCCTGCTTGAGTTGGTTTTTCGGATTTGTTTGCATTTTCTTGAATGATTTCGATGGATTTTATTGTTTTCGTTCGTTGAACTATACTTCAATTTCGAGCTTGAAAAAAGTAGAAGAGGTATTGATCAGCTGTTCGTGGCAATGCAGGTGATCGTGCAGTAGGCGATGTGTGAACGAAGTCTTGAAGCACCTATTTCCTTTCCTTCTCAAACCAACTTGTGAGTGGCTACATTCGATTCAGTTGACACTTCTTTCAAGTCTTCACTTCAAAAATCTTGCATTCTACCTTACCCCGATCAAACGATACCATAATAACTAAAAGATGTCAAGATAAAAAGGAATAGACTTGGACTACTTTATGCTTGTCAATTAAACTTGTGAACGGTTACCCTATTGTATGCTAGTTCATTAGAATATTCTGCCTATGCTTTAATTTTAGTTAGAATGTATACTTCTTCTATAAATTGTGCTATGTATAGAACAAACCTTGCTATGCAATGAACTGATCAGGTAGACTATGCAAATGAATCATGCCATGTTACTTGTCCCATGTTTGTATTGCCTGGAAATTGCCTAAATTGATAACCTAGTAGACTACGCTTGATCACGGACAACTTGTGCACAAGGTTTCTGGTTCCTGCGGACGGTCGCCGGGGCACTGGGACCGATCCGATCCGGACGGAATGATTTGTATAGTCGTCTGTTATGGATGAAATATTATGTAGGGGGGCTCACCACCCACGTTGCATACCATTCTCGTCTTGAGATTGTAACCCGTCCATTTTGGCATTATGCCACTGATCCCCTCGTATATTTAAACCTGTGCAAAGCTAACTTGTGTCTTCGTGGCAGGGAAGGACATGGTAAGTATTGTGCAGGTGGTTCAGACGGGCAAGTAAAAGTCACCGAGCGGCGGCAAGTTTATTTCAGTAAATTTCCATATCAATGCTTGTTGTAAAATGAACTAAGATAAGATAGAAAGACCATAAATAAGTTGCATGCTTCACATATAAACAACGTGTTGATTGGTATAGTTGGGTTAGCTCGCCTTCACCAGTGCATTTTGATGTACTGACCCTCGTTGAAACAGGTTTCTCGCACCAAGGAAATCCTGCGAGGAGCTGAAGTCACTTCCCAATCCAGTCCTGTTGCCGGCACGTCCTGAACGTGCCTTACTTGAAGCATTTTGAAGCCCGAGAGCTAGCAAACTTAACTTATGCAGCTCAGAGGAAAAGCTATTATCCCGCCTGGAGGTCTCTTATTTTGAAGCTTTAGTAAAGGATGTAATGTACAGGACGACTATCTCATTTTGTGTTAACTTTTGTAAGCCTGTGCGACAACCTTTTGACTCGTTCAAGAGTTTGTAAAAGATGTTCATTATCAATAAAGAGAACTTTTCCATGTTTCAACTTCGTGTTTCAATTATCTGCGTACTCTGAATATGTGCTCGTTATGCAAAATTACCTTGGTCTTGTGTGTTGCACAACCTAGGCATGCACGGCGTTACGCTCAGGGGATGATTATCGATTCCACGAAATCGGGGCATGACATATTGGTATCAGAGCACAGCTTCAAGTTCCTTTGACCCTCGTGTCGGAAAAGTTTCTTTAATGATCTATTTCCTATGCGAACTCTTGAACTCATTAGGCAAAAATGAGATACGTTTCATACAATGAGTCCATAATACATTATGATCCTGACATAAGTTACCTTCTTTTGAAGGAATGACTCGGGCGCAAGCATCATTATTAGCACCGGGTGGAACCCAAGCCCAAGAAAGTAGTTCTGGCACATCGAAAAGTTCACGAAGTCAGCGAGCCATGTCCCGTGTCGACCCGATTGAGCAAATGATGAGGATGCTTGAGGCTACCCAGCAGAGGGACAAGGCTTGTTATGAGCGAGCCAAGAAATGCGCGGAAGAGAGGCAGAGCAAGTTTCAAGACAATCTAGAAGCCTGATTTGCAGTCCAGCAAAAGCAGGTAGATACCCTGTAACAGATCGTGCAGACCTTGGCCTCCAACCATTCCACAGCAACAGCAACGACACCGGTGGAGCAATCCACGCTTGAAGTCTAAATGCCTCAAACTCCAAGGAAGAAGGATGTGACTACCTTCGACTTTGCCGACTTCAAGAAGCTCTGCAATTTGCCGTTTAAGGGGACTGAGGACCCAATCGTGGCTCTAGATTGGTTAGCAAAACTTGAGGATCACTTCAAACTTCTAGAGGTACCTGAGCAGAAGCGTGTCGCGTGTGCCCAACTACAGCTTCGCTTGAACTCACACGATTGGTGGGACGTACATCGAAGATCTCTTCTAGTTGACGATGAAGAGGAGACGATTGCATGGGCTACCTTTCGTGGCGCGTTCGAAGAAGAGTTTATACTCCCTCCTGTACGTCGTCAGAAAGAGAATGAGTTTGTGCAACTACGGCAAGGCAGCATGACCGTAAAGAAGTACTCCACCGAGTTTAACATGCTCACTAAGTTTGCAAGCTCCTATTTACCTGATGCGGTGAGTCGTGGCAGAAGATTTGAAGGCGACATGCGACCTGCCATCCATGCACACGTGGTCATTCCTCAGTACCTAACGATGCGGGAAGTTCTTAACCATGCCCTTTCTCTCGAACCGTGTTATCCTCCAGTTGCTGATGGCACTGTGCATACTTTCAATCACAAGTGCCATAGCAACGAGAAAGGAAACAACGCTACAAAGCGTCCAAATAATGGCGGTCGACAGAAAGAAAATGCAGTGCCACATTGTACGCACTGTAATAAGCCCTGGCACACGACGAATGTCACCTCAAACACAGGTTATGCTTCAACTGTAGTGGTGTAGGCCACATATCGAAAGACTGTCCACTCCCGTCCAAGCTTTGCCCTCAACATCCAAATCAGGCCACAACACCCCAAGCCAATCGAGCCGCACCTCAGTAAGAGCGTCGTCAAGCTCAGGGCCGGGTGTACACTATGACACAGGAAGAAGCCCTGGCCTCGGACATCGTTATGTCAGGTATATTGCTTTTCAATAACATATCCGCACGTGTGCTATTTGATTCTGGTGCAACGCGTAGCTTTATAACCATGACTTTTGCCATGGAAAATAATATAGAAATGACGCCATTGTATCTAGACCTAGGTGTTAGCACCCCGTTAGGCACGAAAATACCTGTCCATTCAGTATGTCAGGGCGGTTACGTCTGTATAGGAGGAAGAAAACTCTGGTTAGATGTTTTAGTCCTAGATGTTCGAGATTACAACATCATCTTGGGGATGGATTAACTCAGTGCTTGCTCGGCAACTATCGAATGTGCAGATAAAAGATAAATGAGTCGTCTTCCGCCTACCTGGAGAAGCCAAATTCTGCTACACGAGTAGTCCAGCAAAGATGCGTCCAGGGCCTGCATGGTAATTTCTGCGATGTTTGCTCGACGAATGCTACACTCTGGCTGCGATGGATACATAGCATCGGTTCGGGACATGCAACTGGATTACACAAATGTTGAGTCTTCTTCTGTTGTGGTAGAGTTCCTTGATGTGTTTCCGAGCGAACTACCCGGCATGCCACCTGACCGAGAGATCGAGTTCACCATTGATACATTCCCGAAGACTCAACCGATTTCCAAAGCTCCGTACAGAATGGCCCTTGCTGAACTAAAGGAGTTAAAGTGCCAACTTCAGGAACTGCTGGATCGTGGGTTCATCCGTCCGAGCGTGTCTCCTTGGGGCGCGCCTGTGCTCTTTGTAAAGAAGAAAGACAGAACGTTGTGACTCTGCATCGATTATCGGGAGCTAAACAAAGTCACTATCAAAAACAAGTATCTGCTGCCCAGGATAGACGACCTCTTCGATCAGCTGCAAGGTGCAACCGTGTTTTCAAAAATTGATCTTCGTTCGGGCTACCACAAACTAAAAATCAAACCAAAGGACATGTCAAAGTCTGCATTCCGAACCCGTTATGGCCACTACGAGTTTTTCGTTATGCCGTTTGGACTGATGAATGCTCCTGCAACATTCATGGATTTGATGAACCGTTTGTTCTGGCCCTTCCTCGATAAATTTGTGGTCATTTTTATCGATGACATCTTAGTGTACTCGAAGAATAAGGATGAACACGCAGGACACCAGCGGATGGTGCTTTAAACCCTTCGAGATAATAAGTTGTACGCGAAGCTAAGTAAGTGCGAGTTCTGGTTGGACAACATATCCTTCCTAGGGCATATTATTTCTGCAAAGGGCATCTCAGTTGACCCAAAGAAAATAGAAGCCATCGTGAACTGGAAGAGGCCTGAGTCAGCTAGCGACATCCGGAGTTTCCTTGGTCTAGCAGGCTACTACCAAAGATTTATAAAAGATTTTGCAAGAATCGCCTCGCCTCTGACCTAGCTCACTCGGAAGGGAGTAACGTTCGCGTGGACGGACGACTATGAAGCTTCATTTATGGAGTTAAAGCAGCGCCTCATCTCAACACCAATTCTTACCCTTCCAGATGGACCCGATAATTTTAAGATATATAGCGACGCCTCAGGAAAGGGTTTGGGGTGTGTCCTTATACAGAGGGACAATGCGATAGCCTTTGCGTCGAGGCAGTTGAAGCCTCACAAGAGAAACTTTCCAACGCATGATCTGGAGCTCGCGGCGGTAGTGTTTGTGCTGAAGTTGTGACGACATTACCTCTATGGAGTGTCGTGCGAGATCTATACGGATCATAAGAGTCTAAAATATCTCTATACACAAAAGAATTTAAATCTACGACAATGGCGTTGGCTCAAACTCCTTAGCGATTTTGACTTGATGATCAGATACACACCGGACAAGGATAATGTTGTAGCTGATGCGCTGAGTCGAGTGTTCGTTGGGAGCCTGGCTATTGATGACAAGCTGCGTCAGGATATTGAAGCTTTGGGCGTAACACTCTGAATCAGATACAAAAAGGTGGCACAAGTGGCTCAGTTGCGCCTCGAACCCAACTTATTAGAAAATGTCAAGTTAGCTCAGAAGGATGACATATTCCTGCAAAAGATGCAAGGTCTTATATCAGCAGAAAAGGCAACCAACTTTGCGGTAAGCACAGAAGGAATAATGCGAGTGAAGGGAAGATTGTGCTTTCCTAACAATGCAACCCTCAGAAAGGAGATACTCATTGAAGCTCACTATGCAAGTTACACTTCACATCCGGGTAGCACAAAGATGTATCAGGATCTCCGTACGATATTTTAGTGGCACGGTATGAAAAGAGATGTGGCGCTGTTCGTGTCGCAATGCATAGCTTGTCAGAGGGTAAAGGCCGAGCACCAGAAGTCGGGCGGAGTGATGCAGAACCTAGCTATACTGGAGTGGAAATGGGAATATGTACCGAAGACGCAACGGGAGAATAATGCCTTCTGGGTTATCGTTGATCGACTCACCAAGTCATCTTACTTTCTGCCTATCAAAAGTACTTGGAATGTCGACCGCCTGGCCCAGATCTACCTCAACGAGATCATTCGACTCCACGGCGTGCCCGTATCCATTGTCTCCGATAGAGATGGTCGATTCTTATCGCGCTTATAGGAAAGCCTGCAGTCAGCAATGGCGACGAGGTTGAAGTTCAGCTCCGCCTACCATCCTCAGACAGACGACCAAACAGAGCGGGTCAACCAAATCCTTGAAGACATAATACGACTCTGCGCCTTGGACTTGAAGACTAGTTGGGACATGCATCTACCGTTAGCCGAATTTGCATACAACAATAGCTATTAATCCAGCATTCAAAAGATGTTGTATGAGGCGTTGTATGGACGGAAGTGCAGATCCCCGATCTGTTGGGATAAAGTTGGAGAACGACAAATTCTTGGCTCGAAACTCGTGGAGCAAACCGTCCAAAAGATTCTCTTGATCCGTGAACGGCTGAAAGTAGCACAGAGTCGACAGAAGAGCTACTCAGACATGCATCGACGACCACATAAGTTCTTTGAAGGTGATCGGATATTTTTTAAAGTATCGCCCATGCGAGGAGTTACTAGATTCGGAGCAAAGGGAAGCTAAGTCCAAGATTCGTCGGACCGATCGAGATACTAAAGCGAGTCGCCCCAGTCGCATATCAGATTGCCCTACCACCGTCACTATCTGAAGTGCACGATGTCTTCCATTTTTTACAGCTTAGGAAGTACGTGTACGACTCGAGTCATATGGTAGATCTTGATCAACTGGACCTAAAGGCAGACTTGACTTATGTTGAACACCCTGTGCGAATCTTGGATTATAAGGAGAAGCTGCTTCGAAGTCGCTCGGTTCCTCTCGTACGTGTGCTTTAGAGAAATCATTCGGTCGAAGAATCTACTTGGGAGCTTGAATCTGAGATGAGGTAAAGGTTTCCTTCATTGTTTCATAGTGGTAGGTTCTATTCCTAAGTTTCGTGGATGAAACTTCCAATTAGTTGGTTAGGATATGGTGCCCCGTTCCCCCTATTCGGGGAGCGCTGCTAAGAAATCCTAACTCGGTATCATTCGATCGAGATAGATTGAATCAAGAACTCATCCTTATTATGGATTTGCTTCTTCGGAATCGATTCACATATTCAGTGGACCGTGCCCAGAGGATGGACTTAGCGGCAGAGTTAAGAGGGACATCTCCACTGTAAGTTTTCTTGCCTAGTTTTCGTTGTCGCCTTGTTGCTTTCGTGCTTGAGTTGGTTTTTCGGATTTGTTTGCGTTTTCTTGAATGATTTTGATGGATTTCATTATTTTCGTTCGTTGAACTGTACTTCAATTCCGAGCTTGAAAAGAGTAAAAGAGGTATTGATCAACTGTTCGTGGCAATGCAGGTGATCGTGTAGTAGGCGACGTACGAACGGAGTCTTGAAGCACCTCTTTCCTTTTCTTCTCAAACCAACTTGTGAGTGGCTACATTAGACTCAGTTGACCCTTCTTCCAAGTCTTCGCTTCAAAAATATTGCATTCTACCTTGCCCCGATCAAACGATACCATAATAACTAAAATATGTCAAGATAAAAAGGAATAGACTTGGACTACTTTATGCTTGTCAATTAAACTTGTGAACGGTTACCCTATTGTATGTTAGTTCGTTAGAATATTCTGCCTATGCTTCAATTTTAGTTAGAATGTATACTTCTTCTATAAATTGTGCTATGTATAGAACATACCTTGCTATGCAATGAACTGATCAGGGAGACTATGCAAATGAATCATGCCATGTTACTTGTCCCATGTTTGTATTGCCTGTAAATTGCCTAAATTGATAACTTCGTAGATTACGCTTGATCACGGACAACTTGTATACAAGATTACTGGTTCCTGCAGACGGTCGCCGGGGCACTGGGATCGATCTGATCCGGACGAAACGATCTGTATAGTCGTCTGTTATGGACAAAATATTATGTAACGGGGCTCGCCACCCACGTTGCATACCATTCTCGTCTTGAGACTGTAACCCGTCCATTCTGGCATTATGCCAGTGATCCCCTCGTATATTTAAACCTGTGCAAAGCTAACTTGTGTCTTCGTGGCAAGGAAGGATATGGTAAGTATTGTGCAGGTGGTTCAGACAGGCAGGTAAAAGTCACCGAGCGGTGGTAAGTTTATTTTAGTAAATTTCCATATCAATGCTTGTTGTAAAATGAACTAAGGCAAGATAGAAAGACCACAAATAAGTTGTATGCTTCACATATAAATAACGTGTTGATTGGTATAGTTGGGTTAGCTCACCTTCACCAGTGCATTTTGATGTACTGACCTTCGTTGAAACAGGTTCCTCGCACCAAGGGGATCCTACGAGGAGCTGAAGTCACTTTCCAATCCAGTCCAGCTGTCGGCACGTCCTGGTCGTGCCTTACTTGAAGCATTTTGAAGCCCAGGAGCTAGCAAGCTTAACTTATGCAGCTCAGAGGAAAAGCTACTGTTCTGCCTAGAGGTCTCTTATTTTGAAGCTTTAGTAAATGATGTAATGTACATGACGACTATCTCATTTTGTGTCAACTTTTGTAAGCCTATGCGGCAACCTTTTGACTCATTTAAGAGTTTGTAAAAGATGTTCATTATCAATAAAGAGAACTTTTCCATGTTTCAACTTCGTGTTTCAATTATCTGCGTACTTTGAATATGTGCTCGTTATGCAAAATTACCTTGGCCTTGTGCGTTGTGCAACCTAGGCACGCACAACGTCACGCCCGGTGGACGACTATCGATTCCACAGAATCAGGGCATGACACCCTGCAATCAATCTGGTGGGTTATCAATACATTGAATGCACTGGTGGGGAGGCTTCTCGCCCGTTCAACGAATCCAACACGTTCAATTAGTACTGTGCACAATCTATTAAGTTGTCTTTCTAGTCTTGCCTTAGGATCAATTTTATGACATAACATATAAACCCAAACTCGTGTGGCAGTGCGTCGTTCGATATAAGAGAAACACAGCGAGACTTACCAACTTGCCATTCGTCATTCCCTGTCCAAGTATAAACCAAGTTAACCAAGCACGAATATATATAATAAAATCAAGGAAAACACACAGCAAACACAACGAGTGGGTTTCTGATTCAGGTGCACGAGTTACTCAAGTTATTCAGATATGTCAGACTAGAATGTTTACATGTTCAGATTACTTGAATTGATGCAATGACTTGCATGCAGATTACCGCTAAGCAAGATGACTTAATCTATGTGAACAAGAGGTCACTAGCCTGGCGCCATAGTGGACGGTATAGTCTTGGGGCAAAGTAGGCGACTACATACAGAAGGTTCCGATCGGTCGGATTGGCCCTGGTGCTCCAGCGACCATCTGCGGACCGAGATTCAAAAATCTCTCTTATGCACCAAGTTGTCTGTGACCATGCAAGTCTCTAATCTTTCAGATCTCTTGTCAGGTACAGGTTCAAATTAGGATCTTATTAGGTACAAGTTCAAGTGAGGATCTTATTCATAACTTATCGACTCCCCAAGCCGTCAGATTCAATACAGAACGAGTCTTGCTCCATGAGCTGTCAAATTATGAGCTGTCTAATCATGTTCTTGCTTAACTTGTCATGATGCAGTCCCCTATTTTGGGAACTGTCTTGGCAATCTAACAATCACGAATACTTTCAAGTTCAGACTTGCACGCGATAGTCTTCCAGCTAAACTAGATGATGCAAGACATGTATTATTTTTACTTGATTGTGGCAAATCTACGTAATGAGCATAGCAAATATGTGAAGCAATATGGTACAAGAAATATGCAAATAGTCTTATTGAAATATAAGCCTTTACACTAGCGTGAGTTTAAAGGGTTAGAGCGAGGATTGAAACCGTACAGGGCATATAGAGTGGCGCATAAGAAAATCTATCAAGTTACTTCTTTTTTCATGTTCTAGACACGTAATATAAGATGGGATTATTCCCTTAGCTAGGTGCGTTGAGATCTTTTATTAGCATCCAACAGGTGATTTTTCTAGCAACTAGCATCTATCGTTCATGTTTTATGTGTGCAGGCTAAGCAAAGACAGGTTCATTGTAGCCACCCACCTTAGCGATAAATTATATCGGTCGAGCGATACTCCGAGCGTGCCTTTGAAAGTCTAAGTCTGAACTCCTGAAGGGCTATGTCTGAATTCCTTTGCCCCAATCGAGTCTTCTAATCGAGCAAGTCGGGACTGGTTGTCGCACTTGCACCATTTGAACCGTCTCTCCGCCTAAGCGGAACAGATCATTACATCAAGTGTCCATGTCAGCCCGAAGTTAAGTATCCATGTCAGCCATTCTCTTAGAAGTAAATTTACATCTGTAAGCCTTTTTGAGGCTTTTAGAGTTCTACCAATTTTTGAAGAATTATAGAAAAGACAAATAACGCATCAAAGTGTCCATGTCAGATTTTTCAAAAATTTAGTAGAACTCTAAAATCCTTAAAATGGCTAACAGATACAAATTTACTTTTCAGAGAATGCTGACAACGAACACGTGACGACACCTATTTAATAGGGTTTGAAATCGAAGTTGTCCACATGCCTACTAATTTTTGGATTGTCACGAATTATAAAATGGATACTTATTAACCACGATATGGATACTCATTAACCACGATATGGATACTCACGCATCATAACTCGAATACTCACACATCAATAGGATTTGTTATTTAATGAACATGTATATCCATCTTTGCATTCATTTGGATAATATACTTGAACAATGTCTATTTATCTTTGCAGAACTATCTAAAAATAGATATGAATTACTACATGTGTCATCGTTCATGGATGTACCGTCATCCTGATGACATGTGCGGTATGCGGGATAATTTCATACAGGGGGTGAAACAGTTCATGCAGTTCGCAAAGACGCTCCCTCAGTACATGGATGACACCAAAATTAAGTGTCCGTGTGTGAGATATCGCAATTTAAAATATCACTCAAAATGGATGTGACATATCATTTGTACTCTGAAACACCCGAATTTTAAAAAATTTAAATTTTTGGGATTTTTCTGTGATTTTTAATTATTTAAAATTAATGTTTTTCAGGGATTAAATTTTTTGTGAATAAAATTAAATATTAAAATAATGTAAAAATTATATTTTTTGGTGTAAAATTATATTTTAGATATTGTGTAATTTTTTTTGAATTTTTTGGGTTCAAAAACTATTTTTAAATAGCTAAAAATATTATTTTAATTAAACCAGAATAAACCAGACTGAACCAGCTTGAACCGAACCAAACCAATCTGAACCAAACCTAACCTTAATGGATTTGGATCCTACCCGAACCCACAACCCGACCCAAACCTGACCCGCTAACCCATCGTCAATAGTAACTAAAAAATTTCAAATTCCTCCGGCCGTTACAATAGCCGACGGCCGACCGACTCCTCCGTTCGCCTCCCCTCAACCGCGAGGACCCCTCCTTTCACCTCCTTGAAATCACCGAAACTCGCCCCTATAAGAACCCCGGTGAGCTGAACCCCCACCACCGCCATCACCATTTCGACGAAGACTCCGGTCACTACTCCGACGACCCAATCGCCGCCGACAACCCCAGCCTCGATGACTCCGGCTCCGATAGCGGCCGCAACTGAAAGCATGGGTGACAGGAAGCAGCCGCAAAAACCCGCCGCCGACGATCGAGCACCGCCGCTACCGTCCACGTGCAGCACACCGCAGCCGACCCCCTCTGTTTATAGTGAGTTATCTTCCGCCATGTTGTATTGATTCTCGAATAACCTATTGCATTGTGTTCACTGTATGACCTTCTCGAACCCTGTATAATTAGTTCGGGGTATCATGTCCTGTGTCGGTTGCAAATCGCGATGCAAAACAGGAAAAAAACCCAATTTTGGAGTTCAGAAACTGTCCCAAAACCCCAAGTTCATGGCCATTTTTCTCCCAACCTACTTAATAATTCTAAAATTCATTTAAACAGTAAATTAGACAACATAACCAAGTTTTAAAACCTGTAATTAGTTTATTTTAATTTGCTGTAAGTTCTGTTTTATTCGCGGGTGAAGTTGACCAAAAACTTGGTTCTTAAAACCCAAAATTTCATAAAACTGGGTGCGATCCGCTAAACGAGGTGACTTCGTCGTGTGCAAATTATACCGAAAGGTGCATATCGTCAATGTGGACGTATGGAATTTTACGAAAGTTGATTTGGATGTGCGTGCACACCGAATCAACGAGTATCCGTCGAAAAGCCCCGTATCGGGCCTGTTCCGACACTCGTCATAATTGCGTGTATGCTAGTCGTTTCGTAACGAAACTTGCACCATCGGATTCGTAGCGTTACACTGGTACTATAACCCAAAGTTTGGTTTGATTCTGAGAACGTTGACAAAATTCCATTTTCGTGGGCCCTACGGCTCTACTTGACGGGCAATTTTGTGACCGGCTCCTCAGAATCCAGTTCTGGATATTTTGTTGGGTTCGTATACTCGTTCTGGACTCGTAGACACTAAGTTTGATAAATTTGGAGAATTTTGTCTCGAGCACATTTTTCGGTGCGAAGTGGGCCACATGTGGACCTCGCTTTGACTAGAAACTGTCATTTCTGCCCCTGTGTCCAAATTGAACTTATGGGTAGTCAATATTAGCTATTTCAAATATTCTGAGAGCAATGATGATTTTGTTTCAGCATCCGGAGGCGTACCTGGAGATGATACCGAAGCAACTGAAGGATTTCAAACCCCAGGCAAGTGTACCTTGCCAAAACTTGCAGTAATTACTTAATATTATTTGCTTGATTTATTTTTGTGATGTATCTGCTCAACCTAGGACCGTGAGACGTTGCTTAACGTTCGAATAATATTCGGATGTCAACGCCGTATGTGAAGTCGTATAATGTCACTTAGAGAGTTGATAACACGATCATATTTTTTGTGCTTGCTTTACCAAGTACGTCATACCATAGGACACTTGACACTATTCATGTGACAGAATCTTTCCTGAGTTATTCATGGTAATTCTGTATAGGCTCGCAGGATTCGTGACATAAGACTTGCATATATAGAGATATCATTATGACTCGATGCAATAGTTAGAGGTCTTGATCTTGCGTGTTATGGACATGAGACGTGAGGTTACATTGGGTGGTGAGAGTCTTACCATACTAAAGGCTGATTAGGTTATATATATATATAGATATTCTGGGAGTGCCTTAGACTCTGACCAAAGCTTTGGCACATGTACTGGCCCTTCGAGATAATAAATGCTGTTATGGGTTTCCCCAACACAGAGCCTATAGTAGTTTCAGCCTGAGTATGATGAATGCTCTCATTTGCATTTCACATAGATGGTTACATAGTTTGCCCTGTTGATATATTTTTACTTACTGTATTTCATTTGGCTTGAGTGTTTATTGTACCTTGTTATGTCCCCTGAGGACCTGGATCCAGATTATGTCCCCAGGTACAACATAAGAGGAATTCCCTGAGGTTTATGGGTCAGGAGCTGACACTGGAGCAGTACTAGCACCCGAGGATGAGGTGGTGCCAGAGGATTTCTCCTGAGTATTTTGTTATATACTCAGTTATTTATGTTTCTTGATACTCTATTTTCTGACTCTTGGATTGCTGTACCAAACTTATTATCAGGTTGTTCCCTGAAACACTTTTTATTGAGACTTATTGTTGGATTATATTTCTCTTGGATTAGTATGACATTTGAATTGTGTTTACCTTCTTTGGATGAGATTAGAATTAGACTGTGACATGTATCATAGTCCATTATATTTGTTTTACAGCTTAAGTATACTCTAACGGGTCCATTAAATTGGGTTTGCCCATTGGAGTGTGCTGCTGGCCATTGCCACATGGCTAGTCCTTCGGTATTTTGGGACTGGGGCATGACATAGTTTTTATGGTGGCCCATGCAGGTCTACGACTATGTTGCTTCGGTTTCAACTAAGGAACCGAGCAAGCCTGCAAATTATGATTAGGATAAATTATAGGATCTCATCCACTTGATTGATTCATTTTTGACCTCTATATCGACTTTAAAATAATTTTTTGACTTGCATCCTGCCTTGATTCCTCTGTGCGCCTTTCATAGTTTACTTTGTATGCAGAATAATGGATCTACGAGCCAGTGACGAGACTCTCGTGAGTACACCACAAGGTGTTGTGATCACTTACGATAATGGGGTGACACCATTAAGTGGAGATCCCTCCACTCAACAAAGCAATTAAGCAGATAAGCACGCCTCTAGGTTCCGGCGAGACGATATTCCACCACCGCCGCAGTTTACTCCATCAATACCCATTTTTCCACCAGGACAACCTATGGACGGATAACATATATTCCAAATATTCTACGCAATAGTGCAAGCACAACATCAAGTTCATCAAGAGGCCCAACAACAACAGAGGACACCACCACAGGGACGTGGACAGGTTTTTATGATTACAGTGGAGGAGGCTCAGACTCGAGGAGCAGAGAATATGAGTAAGATTTAGTTTTATCATAGCTAGCTATAGTAGCGAATATCCTAGTAATACTATAGCATGTGCATGTTAGTTCCATTCCCTAGCCTATACCTAGTATTATGCTAGCATGAACTTGTTAGTCTAGATTAGTAATTGGTACCCAAGTTTTCCTAAGCTATAGTTGATCCTTGCTCTAATCCGACTCTTTACTCTTGAGTTACTTATCTCTCATTACCTAGAAAAAAAGTTTTATAGCTTTCCTACGTGTTCTGCTTGAACAAAACCCTCACCCTTCATCTCGATTTCTCCTTGTTCATGATTCCTTATTCTTTGTGTCGTGCTTTAACAAACATGTCTTGCAACCGCGTCATCTCTTCTGACCGGTTAAGTTTTATTTTCTTAATTGCGAGGATGCAATTCTTTTAAGGTGGGTAGATTGTAAACACCCGAATTTTAAAAAATTTAAATATAAATTTTTAGGATTTTTCTGTGATTTTTAATTATATAAAATTAATGTTCTTCAGTGATTAATATTTTTGTGAATAAAATTAAATATTATAAAATTATAAAAATTATATTTTTGAGTGTAAAATTATATTTTAGATATTGTGCAATTTTTTTGGAATTTATTGGGCTAAAAAATTATTTTTAAATAGTTAAAATATTGTTTTAATTAAACCAGAATAAACCAGACTAAACTAGCTTGAACCGAACCAAACCAAACTGGACTGAACCAAACCCAACTGAACCCAACCCAACCCTAATGGATTTGGATCCTACCTGAACCCACAACCCGACCCGAACCCGACCCGCTAACCCATCTTCAACAGTAACTGAAAATTTTCAAATTCCCCTGACAGTTACAGTAGCCGACGGCCGGCCGACTCCTCCGTTCGCCTCCCCTCAATCGCGGCGACCACTCCTTTTACCTCCTCGAAACTGCCATAACTCGCCCCTATAAGAACCCCGGTGAGCTGAACCCCCACCACCGCCATCACCACTTCGACGAAGACTCCGGTCACCACTCCGAAGACCCAGCCGCCGACGATGATCCCAGCCTCGACGACTCCGGCTCCGACAGTGGCCGCGACTGAACGCACGGGTGACAAATAACAGCCGCAGCAACCCGCCGCCGACGATCAAGCACCACCGCCATCGTCCACGTGCAACACACCGCAGCCAATCCCCTCTGTTTACAGTGAGTTATCTTCCTCCATGTTCTATCGATTCTCGAACGGCCTATTGTATTGTGTTCACAGTATGACCTTGTCGAACCCTTTATAATTAGTTCAGGGTATCGTGTCCTGTGTCGGTCACAAATCGCGATGCAAAACAGGAAAAAAAACCCAATTTTGGAGTTCAGAAACTATCCTAAACCCCAAGTTCATGGCCATTTTTCTCCCAACCTAGTTAATAATTCTAAAATTCATTTGAACAGTAAATTAGATAACATAACCAAGTTTTAAACCCTGTAATTAGTTTATTTTAATTTGCTGTAAGTTGTGTTTTATTTGCGGGTGAAGTTGACCAAAAACTTGGTTCTCAAAATCCAAATTTTTCTAAAACTGGGTACGATCCGCTAAACGAGGCGACTTCGTCTTATGCAAATTTCACCGAAAGGCGCGTATCGTCAATGTGGATGTGTGAGATTTTGCGAAAGTTGATTTGGATGTGCGTGCACATCGGAATCAATGCGTCTATGTGGAAAAGCCCCGTATCGGGCCTGTTCTGACACTCGTCATAATTGCGTGTATACTTGTCTTTTCGCAACAAAACTTGCACCATCGGATTCGTAGCGTTACATTGGTCCTATGACCCAAGTTTGGTTCGATTCAGAGAACGTTGACAAAATCCCATTTTTGTGGGCCCCACGGCTCCACTTGACGGGCGATTTTGTGACCGGCTCATCGAAATCCAGTTCTGGACATTCTGTTGGGTTCGTATACTCGTTCTGGACTAGTAGACACTAAGTTTGATAAATTTGGAGAACTTTGTCTCTGGCACATTTTTTGGTGCGAAGTGGGCCACATGTGGACCCCGTTTTGACTAAAAATTATTATTTCTGCCCCTGTATCCAAATTGGACTTATGGGTAGTCAATATTAGCTATTTTAAATATTCTGAGAGTAATGGTGATATTTATTTCAGCATCTGGAGGTGTACCTGGAGATTTCGCTGATACCGAAGCAACTGATGGATTTCAAACCCCAAGCAAGTGTACCTTGCCAAAACTTGCAGTAATTACTTAATATTATTTTCTTGATTTATTTCTGTGATATATCTGCTCAACCTAGGACCGTGAGACGTTGCTTAACGTCCGAATAATATTTCGGTGTCGACGCCGTACGCGGAGTCGTGTAACGTCACTTAGAGAGTTGATAACACGATCCTATTTTTCGTGCTTGCTTTACCAAGTACGTTATACCATATGACACTTGATACTATTCATGTGACATAATCTTTCCTGAGTTATTCATGGTGATTCTGTATAGGCTCACAGGATTCGTGACATACGACTTGCATATATAGAGATATCATTATGACTTAATGTAATAGTTAGATGTCTTGATCTTGTATATTATGGACATGAGACGTGAGGTTACATTGGGTGGGGAGAGTCTTACTATACTAAAGGCTGATTAGGTTATATATATATATATATATATATATATATATATATATATATATATATATATATATTCTGGGAGTGCCTTAGACTCTGACCAGAGCTTTAGCACACGTACTGGCCCTTCGAGATAATAAATGCTGCTATGGGTTTCCCCAACACAGAGCCTATAGTAGTTTTAGCCTGAGTATGATTAATGCTCTCATTTGCATTTCACATAGATGGTTACATAGTTTGCCATGTTGATATATTTTTACTTACTGTATTTCATTTGGTTTGAGTGTTTATTGTACCTTGCTATGTCCCCTGAGGACCTGGATCCGTATTATGTCCCCAGGTACAGCAGAAGAGGAATACCCCGAGATTTATGGGTCAGGAGCTGACACTGGAGTTGTACCTGTACCCGAGGACGAGGTGGTGCCAGAGAATTTTTTCTGAGTATTTTGTTAAATACTCAGTTATTTCTGTTTCTTGATACTCTATTTTCTGACTCTTGGATTACTGTACTAAACTAATTATCGATTTATTCCCCGAAACACTTTTTATTGAGACTTATTGTTGGATTATATTTCTCTTGGATTAGTATGACATTTGAATTGTGTTTACCTTTTGTGGATGAGATTAGAATTGGACTGTGACATGTATCATAGTCCATTATATTTGTTTTATAGCTTAAGTACACTCTAACGGGTCCATTAAATTGGGTTTGCCCATTGGAGTGTGCTGCTGGCCATTACCACATGGCTAATCCCTCGGTATTTTTGGACTGGGGCGTGACATGACGCCCCAGTCCCAAAATACCAAGGGACTAGCCACGTGGAAATGGCCAGCAGCACACTCCAATGGGCAAACCCAATTTAATGGACCAGTTAGAATATACTTAAGCTGTAAAATAAAATATAATGATCTACGATACATGTCATAGTCTAATTCTAATCTCATCCACAGAAGGTAAACACAATTCAAATGTCAAACTAATCAAAGAGAAATATAATCCAACAAGTCTCAATAAAATATCTCAGGGAGCAACCCGATAATGAGTTTAGTACAGTAATCCAAGAGACAGGAAATAGAGTATCTAAAAACAGATATAACTGAGTATGTAACAAATACTCAGAAGAAATTCTCTAGCAACACCTCATGCTCTAGTGCTGGTACTGCTCCAGTGTCTGCTCCTGTCCCGTATACCTCGGGGTAGATCTCCTCTGCTATACCTGGGGACATAATCCGGATACAGGTCCTCAGGGGATATAACAAGGTACAAGAATAACTCAAGCCAAATAAAATACAGTATATAAAAATATATCAACAGGGCAAACTATGTAACCAGCTATGTGAAATGCAAATGAGAGCATTAAACATACTTCGGCTGAAACTACTATAAGCTCTGTGTCGGGGAAACCCATAACAACATTTATTATCTCGAAGGGCTAGTACGTGTGCCAAAGCTTTGGTCAGAGTCTAAGGAACTCCCAGAATATCTATATATATACAACCTAATCAGCCTTTAGTATGGTAAGACTCTCCCCACCCAATGTAACCTCACGTCTCATGTCCATAACATGCAATATCAAGACCTCTAACTATTATAGTGAGTCATAATGATATCTCTATATATGCAAGTCTTATGTCACGAATCCTATGAGCCTATACAGAATCACCATGAATAACCTAGAAAAGATTATGTCACATGAATAGTGTCAAGTATCCTATGGTATGACGTACTTGGTAAAGCAAGCACAAAAATAGGATCATATTATCAACTCTCTAAGTGACGTTACACGACTCCGCGTACGGCGTCGACACCCGAATATTATTCGGACGTTAAGCAACATCTCAGGTCCTAGGTTGAACAGATACATCACATAAATTAAGCAAATAATATTAAGACAATTACTGCAAGTTTGGCAAGGTACACTTACTTGGGGTTTGAACTCCTTTAGTTGCTCCAGTAACAGGGAAATCTCCAGGTACATCTCCAGATGCTGAAATAAATATTACAATCACTCTCAGAAGATATGAAATATCTAGGATTGACTACCTGTAATGCCCCGCTCCGCGTCGGCATTATGTATCAGGTGAGTGGGCAGAACTTCATTCTCTGATTCTTGCACGCCTTAATAATAACCTGTGTTTTTACTTGCAATATTTTCATAAGAGAATGATAGAACCTGCCTTGCATGTTAATGAACAAACTCATCTAGCTTGTCTTTGAAATGATAAGTCTGCTAAACAAGAATCCTGAAACGCTTGCCTAGAGTGCATGAACATGTTCACTATCGTCTATGCTTTAAGAGAACCATATTGTGCCTGAATGTGTTCAAGTGATAAGTCGGATTGCCCCGCAACAACGATAACTATTTTGATGGTTCATCTCGTCTGCATACTAGAGTTTATTTGATAGTGTTCCATGCATTCGCATGCATTCGGACAATAGCTATTGGTGGAGAGCTGAACTGCATGTGTCACAGTTGCTACAGAGATAGTGGAAAGCAACCATGAGTCACAGCTGCCTCTAGCATCAGATAAAGAGTCATTGGTATGCTGTACAACCAGCTGTCGATCCTGAGATACTCGGGGACCGTCCTGCATATAGCTAAGTTATTGTGTTGGCTTGGATAGATGGACTGCCCCTAAGATCGTGCTTGTGTGTCTAGCTATGCATTTGACCCTGGAGTCTCACGAGACACGCTGCGCATACCCTGAAATTGGAACGAATGGCGTGCTTGCTTACATATATCGTATATGAAACTCTATTTCCAAACATGTTTCCAAACAATGTAATATGACTCTGCTAGCGAACTGCATGAAACGAACCTAGGTAAAACTAGAAAGATCACTAGCAATGTAATGTTTTATAACATGATTACTTAGTGTTGGTTTTAGTGAATGCTTATTTTTGTTCAGTTGTTTTATCTCACCAGTACTTGTATAAAGTGCTGACCCACCAACAGTTTACTTGCTTGCAGGTACTAGATTGTCCGAGGGAGCGATAGGCGTGCCACAGTCCCTAAGACCCGGAATCCTGGTTTATTGTTGCCCCAAGATGCTATCATATAAGGGGTCATAATGTATGGAACGAACGAATGCCTTTGCCTAAAGGAACCCAAGTCCCTCGATTGTCCCTAATACTCAGTTGGCTAATTGCATTGCATTGTAACAAGTCCCTTTCTGCTGCTTACTCGATTGATTCGATGATAGCCAACTATCAACTTAAACGATTGGCCTTGTGCAGGCGCAACCCTAGGCTCGCACGGCATCACGTCCCCGATACACTCGTGCGGGCCACACGAAACCCCTTCCTCGCACCCGTGGACGGGCGCGGTGATTCGTGTCCGGCGCGCCGAGGCGCGGTGATTCGTGCCCGGTTTGATAATCCGGTCATACGGGGGTGAGGCAAGGCGGAGCGGCGGCTCGGGCGGGTCAGGGGCGTGACACTACCCATAAGTCCGATTTGGACACAGGGGCAGAATTGACAGTTTCTGGTCAAAGCGGGGTCCACATGTGGCCCACTTCGTACCAAAAAATGTGCCAGAGACAAAATTCTCCAAATTCGTCAAAC
This sequence comes from Iris macrosiphon, assembly GCA_036927795.1. Taxonomy (NCBI): domain Eukaryota; kingdom Viridiplantae; phylum Streptophyta; class Magnoliopsida; order Asparagales; family Iridaceae; genus Iris; species Iris macrosiphon. The sequence continues at coordinate 39,763,452 of JAYESA010000017.1, read as the reverse complement.
TTAGTGTCTACGAGTCCAGAACGATGATACGAACCCAATAGAATATCTAGAACTGGATTTTGATAAGCAGGTCACAAAATCGCCCGTCAAGTGGATATGTGGGGCCCACGATTCGAAATTTCGTCAACGTTCTCAGAATCAAACCAAACTTGGGTCACAGGACTAGCGTAACGCTATGAATCCGATGGCGCAAGTTTCGTTGCGAAATGACAAGCATCCACGAAATTATGACGAGTGTCAGAACATGCCCGATATGTGGCTTTTCGGCGGATATGTGTTAATTTTGAAGTGCACGCATATCCAAATCAACTTCTGCAAAATTTCACATGTCCACATTGACGATACGCATCTTTTGATGCAATTTTCACATGACGAAGTCGCCTCGTTTAGTGGGACGCACCCCGTTTTGGGAAATTTTTGGTTTTAAAAACCAAGTTTTTGGTCAATTTTAACCACGAATAAAATACAGCATACAATAAATTAAAATAAACTAATTAAAGGAATTAAAACTTGGTTATGTTGTTTAAATTACTGTTCAAGTGAAATTTAAAATATTAAATAAGTTGGGAGAAAAATGGCCATGAACATGGGGCTTTGGAACAGTTTTCTGAACCATAAATTGGGTTATTATTTCTTGTTTTACGTCGCGATTTGCGACCGACACAGGACACGATAACCCGAACTAATTATACATGGTTCGAGAGGGTCATACTGTGAACACAATGCAACATGCCGTTCGAGAATTGATACAACGTGGATAAAGATAACTCACTGTAAACAGAGGGGTTTGGCTGTGGTGTGCTGCACGTGGACGGTGGCGGTGGTGCTCGATCGTCGGCGGCGGGTAGCTGCAGCTACTGAGGTGGTGGTCGGAGTCGTGGTGGTCGTCGGCATGGGTCGTCATCGCCGGGGTAGCCGGAGTCGTCGGGGTCGCGGCGGAGTCGTCGTCGGCTGGGTCATCGTAGTGGTGACTGGAGTCTTCGTCGAAGTGGTGATGGTGGTGGTGGGGGTTCAGCTCACGGGGTTCTTATTGGGGCGAGTTTCGGCGGTTTCGAGGAGGTGAAAGGAGGGGTCGCCGCGGTTGAGGGGAGGCGAACGGAGGAATAGGCCGTCGGCTATTGTAACGGTCGGGGGAATTTAAAAATTTTCAGTTACTGTTGAAGATGGGTTAGCGGGTCGGGTTCGAGTTATGGGTTCGGGTAGGATCCAAATCCATTAAGGTTGGGTTGGTTGGGTTCAGTTTGGTTCGGTTCAAGTTATTTCGGTCTGGTTTAGTCTGATTTATTTAAAAACGATGTTTTTAGCTATTTAAAAATAGTTTTTGAGCCCAATAAATTCCAGAAAAATTACACAATAACCTATTATTAATTATACACTCAAAAATATAATTTTTACAATATTTTATTATTTATTTTAATTCACAAAAATATTAATCCCTGAAGAACATTAATTTTAAATAATTAAAAATAACAGAAAAATCCCAAAATTTTATAAAAAATCCGGGTGTTTACAATCTACCCACCTTAAAAGAATTACGTCCTCGCAATTAAGAAAACAAAACATAACTGGTCAAAAGAGATGACGCGATTGTAAGACATGTTTGTTGAAGCATGACACAAAGGATAAAGAACCATGAACAAGGAGAAATCGAGAGGAAGGGTGAGGGTTTTGTTCAAGCAGAACATGTAAGGAAGGAATAAAAATATTTTTTGAGGCAATGAGAGATAAGTAACTCAAGAGTAAAGGAACCTGATTAGAACGAAGATGAACTACAGCTTAGGAAAACTTGGGTACCAGTTACTAATCTAGACTAACAAGTTCATGCTAACATAATACTAGGCTTAGGCTAGGAAATGGAACTAACAGGCACGTGCTAAAGTATTACTAGGAATATATAGCTATGATAAAACTTAAATCTTACTCATATTCACTACTCCACAAGTCTGTGCCTCCTCTACTGTCATCGCAAAAGCCTGTCCATGTCCCTGTGGTGGTGCCATCTGCTGTTGCTGGGCCTGTTGGAAGAGTGTTGTCTGCGATGCCAATGGTGGCCTCAGCTGATATCCTTCCGGTGCTGGTAAAGCTTATCGGTTAACCATCGGTGTTTCTCTTCGATGCTCCGTCCAATTTCTGGCTGAATGTTGGCTTGATCCATAAACCAAGCACAATCCCAATCTACGTCGGCATTCCTTCTCAATATGGCCTACCTTGCCACAGTAGTAACAAGTAGGAAGACTAGTGCTAGTGGTGTAAATGCTCTCGGTGATGGATTCATCTGTGGTCGCTTTGCAGGTCCTCTCTGCTGCGCTCGGTCTGGTGCTAGTGCATGCGACGGCTTCTGGCTGGACTCTCTCCTGATGACGTGTTCCATGCGTCGGGCTGCAGTAAGGACGTCTGTATAAGAAATAGGTGTGACAGAGCCAATCTATCTTTGTAGCTCAAAGTTTAGTTCGTCAAAGAATTTCTTCGCCCGACATTGCTGGGCCTCTTAATGAACCTGCTGTTGGGCTTGCATCATTGCGTAAAATATTTGGAACATCTGTTGTCCGTCCATAGGCCATCTGTCACCCGTGCTTTCAGTCACGAATTAATCGAAGACATGAGCAGACACTGGAGGATACTCACATATATAATCGAAGTTGTCCACATGCCTACTAATTTTTGGATTATCACAAATTATAAAATGGATACTCATTAACCACGATATGGATAATCACGTATCATAACTCGATACTCACGCATCAATATGATTTATTATTTGATGAACATATATATCCATCTTTGCATCCATTTGGATAATATACTTGAACAATGTCTATTCATCTTTGCAGAACTATCTAGAAATAGATCTGAATTACTACATGTGTCATCGTTCATGGATGTACAACCGTCATCCTGATGACATATATGGTATGCAGGATGATTTCATACAGGGGTAAAACAGTTCCTACAGTTTGCAAAGACGTTCCCTCAGTACATGGACGACACCAAAATTAAGTGTCCGTGTGTGAGATATCGCAACTTAAAATATCACTCAAAAGTGGATGTGATATATCATTTGTACTCGAAGGATTTTACGCCGAATTACTATCAGTGGATCTCACACGGAAAACTTGTGTCTTTAGCATCGGAGTCGGAGCCTTATATGAAGTCGTATATGGATGTCTACGACAACGCTGATTACGACAACGGGTGCCTGAACATGGTTTTTGACGCTGTCGGACCTAGTTTTGATCCATTTAGAACTATGTGAGAGGGCGACTCTAGTGTACCTATAGAGGGAGGGGATGGTACTTCCTCACAACCATCTACAGCTCCGTCGGCGGACAAGCTCTGGATGACCGTCGTTGGTGGTCTATAGAGGGGTACATACTACGGTTGTCACTACCACATTTTTTAGGAAAGGATATTTTAGTAAATTTATATTAAATAGATATTGTGCATGATAAATAATTATTTGTTATATTATTTAATTGTTGTTAGATGTTAGTTATTTATTTTGGACTTGTGTTAGTGGACCTAACTAGTTTAGTTTAGACTCATGGGCCAACATGAATTAATTGATTAAAATTTAGCCCATTTAGGAAGCCCATTATTAAGGAGATGGATTAAATTAATTAAACCATTAGACTAGAAGTTTCCATCCTTAATTATTTCTTCATGAGAGGCCGCAAGGGGTATATTGGACATTACATGATAGCTTAAGGAAGGGGAAAGGGGGCCGGCCTATATAGAGGGGGGGAGGGAATTATTTCTCTCTCCTCTTTTTATTTCAAAACTAGATCTAGAATTTTTCTCAACCAAATTCCTTCATTTCCACTTCATTTTTCTACCAATTTTTATTCCAATTCTTTCCCAAATCACCATTGGAGGCTTGAGAAGTAAGGATCTAGAAGGAAGAAGCAAGGATCTATAAAGAGGAGCAAGGATCTATAAGTTTGAGCTAATTTTATCTCATTTGGAGGTTGCATTGGGAATCCATCTCTCAATAGGTACAATTCAGTTTTTCCCCTTAATTTAGGTTATAAATCTGAGATTTAACCATGGAAAATAAACCCATATGCATAGGCTACCCATAGGATTTGGTCTTGTGTTCATAGGAGGCCTATTGAGAAAGTTATGGTACTTTTTGTGTCAATTTTGGGAGAAATCCGAGATTGACAATTGTTGTGTGTGTCAATTAATTCTATAGATCAATTTGGCATGTGCTTGTATATTTGGGGCTAGTGTCATGTCCACAATTGGGTACGTGTAGGTCGTATCCCAATAATTTGGTGATACGTGTTGATTTGGTGGTTTTTTACTCCGACACGGGACTTTGTACATGTCATATTTTGACACGGACACATAGATCTATATTTGACTCTTCGTATTGTTCATAAATAATATATGTGACTTGTTCGTATCCTTCGGGGTACGTTTGGATGTGTGGTGGACTCGTGTCACATGTGTATCCTAGATCTAGTTAGAATATATATATTGTAGTATGTATATATATATATGTATATTTTAAATGGGTATTTATATTTATATATGGATGTTATATAATTATATATACGTATACAAATATGTATTGTTGTCTATATATATTAATATGTATGTGTGTATGTTACTATATCATAGTTATGTACATAATAATAGGGAGGATGTATGTATAATTTTATTGGTAATTATGTATATATATATATATATATATATATATGTGTGTGTGTGTGTGTGTGTGTGTGTGTGTGTGTGTGTTATATTAGATTATATATATATATATATATTATGGCGATAATAGTTATTGGTGACAACCGTCGTCACCAAAGCAGCAGCAGCAGCCGCTATAGCAGTAGCAGCAGCAATTGTGACAGCTGTAGAAGCATGAAAAATACGCTGGGAGGATCTACGCAGCCTCTTGATGCAGAGCAGCGTAAACAGAGGCCTTCAGAGCCATCAAGCGTGCAACAGAGCTTTTTCCGCTAAAATACAGCGTGAAGAATAAGCTCAAAGGACCATCCGCGTAAGTGCAGTACGTCCAGGCCGCTCCAGCGTAAACAGGGTTCTTCATCGCCTCCATGGCGTAAAACTCATCCGCTCTCAAAGCAGCGTTAAAGCGTACGAGGAACGCTTCATCTTTCCCGAAATGAATCTGTCAAGTCACGCAGTGAATCTGACCTCTGACTCCTGACAAAAAGTGCTGCACGGCTACCCAGACGACGGCTGGAAACGATGGCAGACCCCTCGGGATGCGCCCCACAGTATGATGGCGGATCTTTGCATTTAATGCAGAGGATTTGGTTAAAACATCACCGAACCATCGTTTACTGAAGTCCCCTCAGCGTAAACCGCTCTTTCGCGTACAAGGGAATACGCTGCCTTATTTTACACAGGCAAACATGAGCTGTTTTACGCTCTGCAGTAGACAAACCGCCTGCCACGTCAAAAGTTGCACTTCGTACGTGACTCGAGGCACGTCTCCACGTCTAATTGCACAGAGCGGTGACAGTTTCTTTCAAGGCACGTCTCTGCGACGGATGCACAGAAGAGCTGCAGACCTTCAAAACATGCCTCCGCATTTAATGCATAAGATGGTGGCAAATCTCTGCAAGAGATTTGATTATATCTTCAAAAGCCGTAATTCCAGCTAAGACGTCCACATCAGCACTCTGGCACAGTACGCAGCGGCTTCTACGCCCATTCAGGATCTGTGCTCATGCGGCTTCTACGCCCACTCAGTCTCTACGACCACTCGGCCTCTACGATCACTCGGCCTCTATGACCACTCGGCCTCTACGACCATTCGGCTTCTATGCCTATTCGGCTTCTATGCCTGTTCGGCTTCTATGCCTATTCGGCTTCTACGCCAGGGTGACAGTCATTTAGCTTCTACGCCAACCTCTTCTACACAAGGGATACCTACCTACGTGGCTTCTACGCCTTGATCTTCGCAGCAGATATACGCGTTTTGTCCCCTTAGTTGGACACGCGTCACATGCTCACTCAAAAGGTCATATATACGCATGTATTGGTTATTTTAACCGTTGTGTAAAAGGGTGATGTACTTTCCACTCCTCGGTTTTTACACCGACGGAGTGGTCACTGTCATCAAAACTCTGTAAATAGGGACCCCTATCAATGGGGAACAAGGTCGACAAATTGAAAGGTCGAAAAATTGGTCAAGAAAACCAATACTAGATCAAAAGGTCAAGAGAGAGAGAGAGAGAGAGACCGGAGCTCAGGCAAAGAGCAGGGATCGACGACTTTGGCATCGTGCATCCACCCTCTCCTGCAACCTTCGAAGCTGCTACCTGTCTTCCACGGTACTTTTTCAACATCGTGTGGTCCAAGGGCTAAAGTGATCGACTGCAGATCAGACACCTATAGCAATTTATACCCAGATTAAATAAATTATACTCCCACATCCTCGTATAGGATTAAATTTTACAAGTTTGTTTGTAAACCAAAGGGCGCGGGTTTCGCATAAACCCTGTCATTGAAATACACTTTCATTCTTTCGTTTAATACCACAAACAAGATGGTGACTCTGCTGGGGACATCTTTCTCTTCTGATGAGGAAGCAATTGCTCAACGCGATACGGTATCTGTAGGAACCGTGAAGAAGACACTGGTCGTTCATTTCGACCAGTCTGCCTACGAAGACATGCTTCGAACTGGGGGTAGCTCTCACTCTCTCTCTCCGTCCAAGATAACAGGAAGCTGCGCAAAGTGTGGATGCCCAAGATATCCTCCGTCGTTCCTGTGGACTCTCCGATCTCTCCGATCTCTCCGACCAATGAGGTGGTAGCATCGCTCCCTCCGTGCCCCGCACGTAAAATTTAGTCTTCCGCTACGCGCGGTACAGACAAAACTTCGGGCAAAGCCTCAGCGCTAACCCAGGAGTATCTACTGCGCTTTACGAGCAGAAATCAGTCTCCCGCTACGCGCGGTACAGACAAAACTTCGGGCAAAGCCTCAGCGCTAACCCAGGAGTATCCACTGCGCTTTACGCGCAGAAATCAGTCTCCCGCTACGCGTGGTACAGACAAAACTTTCGATGGTGCCTCAACGCCAAATCGGAGGTACAGATCACGCTCCACGCGCAAGACAACATCTGACCTCTACGGTAAACCAGATGAGTGCTGTGATCTCCGCGAGGGGAAGCAAGCAGGCGAATACTCAGCTACTCGGCCTTTACGCCAGCAAGGGAACAATCTGCCTACCCTCCGGATTATGCGAGAAGCCGATGGCCGACTGAGGGCCTCTCCAGCTTTACGCCAGACTGAGAAAATCTCCAAATTACGCCAGGCACAGTCCCTCGGCGTAAAACAAACTCAGATTGCGAAAAGACACCCTCCCAGGGGATTATCCGCCACCCAGATGGCCAACCTGTTGTACACAGGTGGCGTAGGGAAAACCATGGTGCCCAATCTCCGCATGCCCACTGATGGGAACAGAAGAAACAAGCCTTCGTCTTCTTCCTCTACTCCTCCTGACTTGCGCGCATATCTAATCCAGAAGCGTAAGGAAAGGGGACCTTCCAACATGTCTATTACGCCCCCTAGCGAGCAATGTTGTAATAGTCATAAAATTGTGATTGACTGCTGCTGTTCTAAAGCAAAACGGTCGGTTTTTGACCGATTGAGCTACTCTCAGTCTTTCCAGAAAGAGGAACCCGCGCATGCATCTGTGAACACAGCTTCACACATACGTAGAGGAGGGTCGAGCTCAAGACGTCATCCCTCCAGGCCCCCGAGCCGAAGGAGGTTCAGTGAGCTCCTCAGGAACGCTGAAGCCGGAGTGTTCCAAAACACTCGCGCAAGGTCACGACAACCAGCTTCGTCCTCTTCTGATTCCGACGCTGGGGGTCGCCAAGCCCCCGAATCAGAGGCAGAAAGTGTAGAGTCGACTTCTACGGCGACCTATACTAATCCTTCAATGACACCCAGGGAGATGGGAGTTTACGCCGTTGAAGATGAATGAGAGGAAGCTTCACCGTCAGGGAACGAGAAACAACGCATCACTATACTGGAGACATCTCTGAAACAAATGCAATCCATGATGGAGAACATGCACCAGATGATGCTAACTCAGCACGCAACTGCCATGGCTCAAGCATCAGTCCCGCCAACTCAGATACGTGTGGGGGTGGACTTACCACCATCCAACTCAAGCCAAGAGCCTGCGCTAGATCAAGAGTCAGCAGTTCCTCCGCTTCCTCACTCAGAGAATGCCTTACCTCCCGCTGGAGTTACGATACAACCAACTCCGCACCACTCCGTGGCCCCGCTTCCGACTGAAAATCCGATGCAGGCAGTACGGGAGTTGAAAGCCCAGTTCGATGCCTTGAAGCACAAAGATCAGCTCAAGAAACTGGGAATCAACCAGCTCTACCCAGCTATCTGGGAGGAGGTCCCTTTCCCGCCAAGGTACAAACCTCAGACTATGGCCCTGTTCGAGGGAAAAACATCACCAATCCAGTACATGAACTATTTCAGTATGATGACGGTGTTGCTACAAGGGAACGACGCCCTCCTCACTCGGGTGTTCAAAGGCTGTCTCTCAGGAGTAGCCTATCAGTGGTACCGTAGCTTGGCGGACAACTGCATTACTTCCTTCGAGGACTTCAGAGCTTTATTCTTCACACGATTCTACGAGGGAGGAATGGACATGTCTATGTCCTCTCTCATCGAAGTCAAGCAGAAGGAAAATGAGGACGTTCGCATCTTCATCGAACGTTTTCGTCAGGCCACCTTACAGATGCCTCCAGGAGTTCCCGACTCTGCATTGGTAGACATTTGCAGGAAGAACCTCCTTCCCGTGGTCTCGGTGTTCACAGGACCGTATAGTTCCATGATTGGCCATCATTTATCATCTCGGCAGTAGCCGCCGAAGACAACGGTCGCAAGGTGCGCGACAATGGCATCATGATCTCCGCCTCTGACAGAGGCAAGAGGTCATCTCCTAGCAGCGACCATCCTCTTGGTCCCAAAGGAAAAGAAGCCCTGGCAATCAATACGGCCAGACCAAAGATTGCGGCAACCACACAAACGAAATCCGGGACTTCCAGGCCCGTCGAAGTCTACTCTTTTGACGACGACGATATCCCAAGTATATTCGAGTGTCTCGTCAAAAGTGGCAAGATCACCCTTCCAGAGCTGAGGCGGCCCCAGGAAGTCGGCAATACTAACGACCCCAAATACTGTGTCTTCCACAGATACATACACCACCCAACAAAGGTGTGTTACATACTGAAAAGGAAGATCCAGGGGTTAATCGATGCTAAGGCCATCACTCTGCACAACACCGAGAAGACGGTCACGACCAACATGATCTCTCTGCAGTTTGGCAATCTGCCTCCCCAAGAGATCCCGGACGGCGTTGCACCTATCTCCCGGACAACGATGAACATCGTCAATCTCCCTCCAGCTAGGGATCAAAATCACGACCTGGTACCCCTGACTACCCGGCAAGGTATGTGGGTTCATCCAGACTTGGTGTCAGAGCTCGAGGAAGAAACTAAGGCTACTAAGCCTACATCCAAAAAGAGCTCCAAATACAGGCCCTGCCATATGATCGCGACTTCTTCGGCATCGGACGAAGACGAGGTATTTGCTGCAACCCGTTCAGGGAAAGCCTACCTCAACGACTACGGAGCAAGTCAGGAAGGTGCACCGGCGGACGCTCCAGCAACCAAACCTTCAGAGCAAGGTCCCATCGTACCAGATATCAGTCCTTCAAAACCAACCCCGGCGGAGAAGGGGAAGCAAAAAGAAGTGCGCTTTGATAAACCTGTAAAGAACATTCCAAGCAAAGGTTTAGAGAAACCATACAACTTCGACATCCTGGCCCAACTAGCCAATACGTCAGCCAGGTTGTCCATCTTCGAGCTACTCAGGCTCTCCCAAGACACTCGTCTAGCCCTGAGTGAAGCACTGATGCAGGCGGAGGCATACTTGACCCAGCTCAAGTCCCCCGACGAAGAACCAGTGGCATGTCCTCAATGCCACAGCGTGATAGAGGTGGTCCCAAATATCACTTTCACTCAAGACGACATGCTGTTAAAACATAACAGACATGATAGGCCGCTCTATTACACCGGGTACGTCAGTTCTATGGAGGTCGACCGAATTCACATAGATATATCGTCGATCAGCATCATCCCTCATAGTCTGCTCAGACCGCTGAGAATTCCTACCAGCGAATTGGCTTACACCACCACTACAATCGTGGGTTTCAACGCCGGAAGAAGTAAGCCATTGGGGGAAATTCGCCTGAGGATCCAGATCGGCAACCTTAGATCGGTGGCCACATGTTATGTCATCGATTCAGAGGTATCCTACAACATTTTGCTGGGAAGACCGTGGATCCACGACCACAACATCGTTCCTTCAACCCTACATCAATGCCTTAAATATGTAGACGCACAAGGAACGGTACAAATGGAGGTGGCTGACCTAAATCCGTTCAAAGGAATAGAATCCTACTATTCCGATGCCGTATTGTACTCCCAAGACCACACGGAAGAAGTGTCAGGCGACGCAGAGAAGGGATCCCACCGGGAGCCAGGAGAACCCTCTGCTGCACTACCGCTGTCAATCAGAGTGAAAGGACGAACCACTCGTCCAAAAGCCATAGAGCCCGTGGCTATCCACCTGAACAAGACCAGGTCAGGAGAAGGGAGTGATCCTCTTGTGATCACTTTGAACCGAAAGCCCCCACCCTTGGTCATCAACCTTCGGCGCGACAGGCAGCCGACTGATGTAAATGCAACCAGGAATGAAGTTTCAGATGATAATAAATATCTTCTTTTCCAGTATATTGACGCTCAAATGCCGAAACTGGAATCCACTCCCCGTGACGAGGTAGAACCCATAGCACAAAAATTCTTGGAAGCTATAAACTCCTACCGTCCGTATGTCTGGGAAGTAGCGTCATCATCCAACGTCATCACAACGTATGGACCCCATGAGGATTCTATCTTCATTGTCCCGCCTACCTGCAGCAGTCAGCGTCCAATATTCTTCGGCCACATGCGCAATCAACCTGCTATCCAGGAAGATTCTTTCAATGACGATACTGGGAAAATGCAAGTTCACCGATACAGCCCGCAAGCGCTGAAGATCATGCAAAACATGGGCTACGACTTGAAGCGGAAGCCAGGCCTCAACTACGGAAGAGGCAGACGAATGCCGCCGCACGGCGACCCCCGCTATCGACAAACTCGTCTCGGGTTAGGGTATGCCACCTCCCTTGCGACTTCCAAGTCAGATGAGGACATCTTTCCCTCCTCCCAGAATGGCTCGTCGCCCCCCGACTCACTTGATGCTCTCGAACAAACACTATCAGTAAATATGGTGGTGACAGATCCCTCAGGAGCAGATGAACAGGATTCTGAGCCGTTTGAGAATGACTCTTGGGTTCAACAAATGGATACGCAGTGGAAATTCTGCTTCGAGCAAAGAGAACCTCCCACCAAAGATGAAGTTATCCAAATCGATGTTGGGGGTGAACTTTCGCCAAAGCCGATATTTATCAGTGACAATCTTCCCCTAGCTGAAAGGGAAGAAATCATACAGCTGATAAAGGAATACGTCGACGTCTTTGCATGGGATTATGGGGATATGCCGGGCCTAGACCCGAAGGTGGCTACTCACAAACTCAACATATTGACCGACTCAAAGCCTGTGAAGCAGCACCAACGCCGGTTCCGCCCGGACATAATGGACGCCATTGAAGTTGAAGTCAAGAAGCTGATAGCCTGTGGTTTCATTCGGGAAGAACAACATCCCGACTGGGTCGCCAACGTTGTCCAGTCATGAAGAAAAATGGGAAGGTACGTATCTGCATCGACTACCGAGATCTGAATACGGCCTGCCCCAAGGATGATTCCCTCTTCCCATCACGGATATCATGATCGACAACACCTGCGGCTTTGAACGCATGTCTTTCATGGACGGGTTCTCAGGATACAATCAGATCAAGATGCATCCTGAAGACGAGAAGCACACTGCATTCCGGACACCATTGGGGGTATATTGCTATACGGTCATGCCCTTCGGATTGAAGAACGCCAGGGCTACATACCAACGGGCTATGAGTAACATATTCCATGAGCATTTACGCAAAACAGTGGAATGTTACGTAGACGACATAGCCGTCAAGAGTCGCCTCAAGGGTGATCACATTCAAGACTTGATGACGGTATTCGAGCTAATGAGCCAACATCAACTCAAGATGAACCCTACGAAGTCCTTTCTGGGTGTATCTAGTGGCAAGTTCCTAGGATTTGTCATCACCGCCAAAGGCATCCAGGTGGACCCCGACAAAGTCCAGGCAATCGTAGAAATGCGACCGCCCCGTAATCTGAGGGAACTCCGGGGATTTCAAGACCGTCTGGCTTATATCCGGCGATTCATATCCAACCTCTCGGGGAGATGTCAGCCCTTTTCTCATCTCATGAAGAAAGGTGTATCCTTCGTATGGGACGAAGCCTGTCAGCAAGCGTTCGGAGATATCAAGCGCTACCTCACCAATCCGCCAGTTCTGGTGTCTCCCGTCATGGGAAGGCCATTCTTGCTGTACGTTCGAGCGATGGATTATTCGCTAGGAGCTCTTCTCGCACAGAAGAACGACATGGGTCATGAACAGGCTATCTACTACCTCAGCAGGATAATTGTCGAAGCCGAACACCGGTACAACCCAGTGGAGAAAGAATGCTTGGCTCTGATGTTCGCTATCCAAAAGATGCGGCACTATGTCACCGGCCAGACTATCCACATCATCTCCAGGATCAACCGTCTTCGAGTACTGATGAGCAAGCCAAGTGTTCTTAATTCCCGACTCGCGACTTGGGCGATGCTATTAACACCATATGACATGGTATACATACCGCAGAAGTCCATCAAGGGCCAAGCGCTGGCTGACTTCCTAGCTGCTCATCCGATCCCGGAGGCCTCCAAATTATACGAGAACATTCCCGACGAAGTTGCAGAATGTAATTCCGTGATGGAAAGTGACGCGTGGCAACTCTTCTTCGATGGTGCCTCCAAAACCGGTCCTAGGGGAAACGTCGTTTCAGGAGTAGGAGTCGTCCTGGTCACTCCTGATCAGCTCGTCATCTACCGAGCATATTCTCTTAGCGAGCCCTGCTCCAACAATGTGGCAGAGTACAACGCTCTGCTAATCGGGCTCCAAGTCGCCAAAGAGCTGGGGGTCGAATCCCTGGAAGCTTTCGGTGATTCTCTGCTTATCGTCAATCAAGTCAGAGGGATATATGAAGTCCGGAATCCAGACCTCATCCCCTATCACCGGGCGACGGTCGAGATAGCCATGACATTCAAAGGGTTCTTCCTACAGCATGTACTTCGATCTCAGAATCTAGAAGCTGATGCCCTAGCCAGTCTAGCTGCAGATTTAGCCACTCCTATAAGAGGGCAGGATTCGGTAATCCTTCTTAACAGAGATTTATTCTGTGTGAAGAACAACTTTTACATAGAATGCAGCCATGCTGTAAATACAGATCCCTCCAGAAGAGACTGGAGAAGTCCCTTCATAGATTTCGTCGCGTACGGAATCTTGCCGGAGGACCCCAAAGAAGCAGTATCCGTCAAAAGACGATCATTACGCTTCTACTATGATGCATCTTCACAATGCCTGTATCGCCGGACCTACGACGGACTGCTATTGAGATGTCTATCCGAAGACGAAGCACAGCAGATTATCCGGAAAGCTCACGACGGTGTATGCGGAGCGCACCAACCCGGTCCTAAGCTACAGGATCGCATCAGAAGAATGGGCTATTATTGGCCTACCATGATCGCAGATGCAATACGGTATGCAAGACAATGCAGAGCCTGTCAGGTTCATGCAGACTTCATACATCAACCGTCTAAATATCTACATCTTACGGTTGCGTCCTGGCCTTTCGAAGCATGGGGTATGGATATCATTGGTCCTATTCACCAGTCTTCTTCCAGCGGTCACCAGTTCATACTGGCCATCACGAATTACTTCTCCAAATGGACAGAGGCGATCCCCCTCGCTGAGGTGAAGGTGTCTAATGTGATCAGCTTTATCAAGCATCACGTCATTTATCGCTTTGGGGTACCCCGGAGGATAATTCACGACAATGGGCCTCAGTTCATCAGCCAAGCGTTTCATCGATTTTGCGATAAAAATCGGATACACAATATTGCCTCTACGGCATATTATCCAGCTGCTAATGGTTTGGCGGAAGCTTTCAACAAAACCATTATCAAACTCCGGAAGAAATTCGTCTCTTCAAACAAGAGAGATTGGAATGAGAAGCTGGGCGAATGTCTCTGGGCATACCGCACAACGGTACGAACACCGACAGGTTGCACCCCATTCTCGCTGGTCTACGGGAGCGAAGCAGTTCTCCCCATTGAAATCCAGATCCCGTCACTCAGGATAGCCGTGACTAGTGAGCTGACTCGAGAAAAGAATGACCTGTTAAGGCTCCAAGAGCTAGAAGGGTTAGACGAGAAACGCCTACAAGCTCAGCAGCGCATCGCGCTCTACCAAGCACGCATTTCCAAAACCTTCAATCATAAAGTGAAAGAAAGAGTGTTCAAAGTCGGCGAGCTAGTTCTAGCCGTAAGAAGGCCGATGATTCTTACTCACAGAAGTAAAGGCAAATTCCAGCCCAACTGGGAAGGCCCTTATGTGATCGAGACAACGTTCTCGATCGGCGCCTACAGGATAGCCCAGCCTAATAGAGACCTGTTAATGGCTCTTATCAACGGCAAATTCCTGAAAAGGTACTATGCTTAAATCTCCCCTGCTCAAGTGGAATATAGCGAGGATCGCAATTCTGACAAAACTACTTCCAGAACGCAATTAGTTGGGTTACATTCTATCATGTCCATATGACCTCTGAGCAGATATGTCCCACTAAAAGTTTATCGAGAGTTTATCATCAGATATCACTCTCGCCTAAAAACTGTCATTTACATTCCGAAATGATGGGTCCACAAAAGTCAGAAAAGAGTCGCTTTTATTTATTCCCAAAAGAGAGCAGAATTACATCTGGGGAAGCAGAAAGAGAAAGGATACATCAAGATGGCGGAGTAGTCAGATTGCGAATCAGCCGCTCTAGTGCAGCTATCCTCTCATTCCTAAGAACCAAGGCATCGGCGCGAGCCCGATCCAGCCGTGCCTCGGGGGTATTCATACAGGACAGCTCAGCCCTTGCCCGAAGGCAGCCCGTGCGGGCAGTTTCTGTACGATCCAAATCCCGTCGTACTGCGCTCAGTCGACCAGTCACTACATCTAGACCCGCCAACGATTGAGAAGCCCATTCCTCTGCCCGAGCGAGTTTTTCCCTCAGCTTGGAGGCCCTCGCTGCATTCCCTTCATGCTCGGATCGACACTTCGTCTCAAGAGCGAGAGCCTCTGCCACGACAGCTTTTCTTTTATCCATCTCCAGCTCATGTGTCTTGATGGAGTTGTCTAGGCTTTCCAGCTTTGTAGTGAGCTGCGCAGTCATGTGGTCGTACCTGGTCTGGACCTCAGCATCGAAGCTGTCCCGAGTCAACTGCAAGTATTCGTTAATGGGTTGCTCTAAACCATTAACCACCGCCTCCAGGGCGTCAGCTACCCCAGGATCGCCGAGCTCCCTAATGGCCCCGATCAAAACCTGAGAAGTCTTCTTCAGGCGCTCGAAGTCGAGACTCTTCGCCAACACCATTGATATCATCGTTTTCAAACCGGTGTAAAAGAGGCTGGTATGTTGCTCGGTCAACGCAACTAGATCCGACTGAACGCCAGGAGTGGCCGCGATATCAGCAAGTCCCTCTCCAGGGATAATTGCAGACGAGGTGGCCACAGCCGCCGCCTCGACGCGTGGCGCGACCGAAGAAGGTGCGACGACAACAATCGAAGTCATCGGCATACTCGCGAGGGGTGAGGTCACGATGACGGGTTCGTCCTCCTCTTGAGACGACGAAACCACTCTGGGCGAGCTAGCCCCCGAGGACATTTCCTCCTCGAAGTCGGGCGCCTCCACATCATCGCCAGGAGCCGGAGCAGAGCCAGAAGGCGCTTCAACGCTGTGCTCTCCGTGGACGCCATCCCCTGAGAAAAGGACAAGAAAGTTGATATCGGTATGATGATAATCTTTCTAAAAGGAGACATAAAGACGATATTTACCCGGAGCCAACGGCATATACGACGCATCTGCAGCCGATGTAGCTAAACCACGCCTTAATGACGCAATGCGAACTGTCATACCTGGAGAAGGAGGTGGGCCGACCGATATCGCCAAGGGTTCTGTCAAGCCTTCACCAAGACGCGGTCGAGGTTCATCAGCTGGAATCTCGCCAGACGTGCTCGCTGACACGGCGGGAGTTTTACCCGCTACTGACCTCGGGAAAGATTCTCCCATCTGCCTCGGCCACACAGGAAATCTCGCTCCGATACCTGGAGCAGTAGCCACGACAGCAACCTCTAGCGAGGATTCTCCGGCACCGCCGGCCGGAACTGTAGAAGGTCCCTCTCTAAAAGGCGAGGAACCTCCAGCCAAAGAATCATCCCTGATATGGGGAGATGCAGGCTCACTCCCGGGAGCCTCAACACCAAGAATACGGAGAGGACGAGCAACCGTCTCCTTCCTCCTCTTACGAAGAGAAGCTTCTGTCACGACCCGCACCCGGTTTAGGGGCACGAGTGCGTGGGTACGTCCAGCCTACGCCGCAGCATCGACGGTAGAACGCTGTCAAGGTCTTGATGCTATCTAGCCAATCTCACACAAGCATCCAATCTCCATAAGGAGGCACGGATGACACAACTAAAATAAACACATACTCAATCACAGGATTACAGCACGATAAGATAGCGAAACAAAATTAAATACAACACAAGTCTAAAGTAATAATCAAACTCAACAATATCCAAGTCATCAAAAATGCCGGAGACAAATCCGGTACCAAATAGTCTACTTAAAGAACTAACAAAAATAATAATTCCGGCTAGACCTTCCGGAATCACAACTAAACTACCAAGTCTGCAGCTACTCACCATATGGTCCATAAAGTGTCGGACAGCGGTCCTCTAAGGCATAGTCTGGAAAAATGTTTCCAGTCAGGAAGGAGCAAAGTACAAATCTCAAATAACAGTTCCATTTAATTGATAAGGACTATAAAGCAATAAACATGTGATGCTAGCTACTGAGAAGACAGTGAAATAAATGCAATGGCAATTAAAGAGAGACAGGCAATATAAAGAGACAGGCAATAGGCAATATGATATAGTCAGTGCATGTATGAAAATGAAAGAACAAGGAACAGCATCATATACGGGTGATGTAGTATATGATTTAAAATAGGGAACTATAATCTATTCTAAATGTTTGAAATAGTAGTTTCGAAATATGATCGGCTTGGGAACATGTACGATTGCTACAGGGCCTGGCTAATCATATGTGAAGAGCATGATTAACACTTACAATTGTTCTACACTACAATAAGAGGTTATGATCACATTTCTTACTAACTACTTTCCCGCCCCCAACTAGTACTGTGGATCCAACCATGACACGTCACGATACACGAGCAAGTCCAGTCTATCATGTACGATGTCTAATATACATGTCGTGTACAATGCCAATATGATAATCAAGGTAACATCTCATGACTGCAGATCCAAGCTATACTAGTCCGTGTAACACAGTGTCAAGGATTCAAATGTAACATTTCATGATTATTTAATTTATAGAAATTATCAAGGAATTGGAAATTATCAGAGAATGTACTTGCCTTGGGTCCTTAGCTGGTATTTATGGATGTCCTGTTCCAGAGTATCCCCTGGGTGAACCAACAGTCCTATAGACATATTACAAGCAAAACAACATTTGCATCAGATGCTACACTAACACAGTCTAAAAACACTGAGTTTGGGACTACGCTAGGTATGATACTGGTCACCTAGTAGCTAGTGGATAGATACATAAATATACATATCTTAAATAACATATGTACTTACAATATATCTATATATATATCAAATTAATTCATATACAATATATATATATATATATATATACCATTTAATTCATGTATAATATATATATATAGTTGAACAATTATTTATGTACCATATATATATGTCAAAATACAATTTACTATATATATATTGTTAACATCATTATTAAAATATATATACTAACACTAATACATCACATTAAATACATATACAAAATATATGTATATATATATATTAAAAATATGCTAATGGTTTATACAAAAATATATATATACCAATACGAAAATATAACTCTACATATATATATTGATACCAAAATACGGTTATTTACATATTTATTCATTTATACCAAAATACATTTTTATTAAACATATACCCATACAAAATATATATACACATATATATTTTTATACCAAAATAATAATTATACTATATACAAAATATAATATACACATACACAAAATACATACCAATATACATATGCATTAATTTAAATACCTACTTATTCAATTTATTATACATACTATAATCATACAATTAATTACTAATAAATAAATAATATACATTTACATATTTGATACACATTCTATATGAAAATACAATACAATATTCAAAATATATATAGCATTTAAATATGTATATACCAAATTATATATATACGTTTGCCTACATATACATAAAAATAGAGAAAATATGTATATATATATACATACACAATTTACTCTTAAATACGTATACAACATACGTACGCACACACAATACCCATACACACGTATTTATATTCAGATACGTATATAAACATATACACATTCATACATGTATATATTTGAATTCACATATACGCATTTATATACATACATACATATATATGTTTATATACATATATATATATATATATAAAGAAGGAGGGAGAGGGGAGGATACTTACTGTGAGTTTGTGCTGGCCGGAAAATGGCCGGGGCTCGCCGGAGTACGGTGAGAAGGAGACGAGGTTGATGGTGTGAGTTGGCCAGCGGAAGGAGTTCAGCGGGCCGCCGGGCCGGAGGGGTGAACAGATGGTGGAGGAGTTCGACGTCGGGTCGACTCAGCCGACCGGAGCAGTGGTCGACGGACAGGGTGCGGGGAGCTCGGTGCGGCAATGGAGAGCAGTCGGAGCGGGGTCAGGGCACGCCGCCGGAATGATGGCCGGAGTCGGGGTAACACAGTGGAGGGGTTGGGAGAGTCCGCCGGAGTGCGCAGGCCGGACTGATGGTCGCCGGAGTCGGTACGGGCAGCAGCAGCCAGCGGGAGGAGATGGGAGTAGCAGCGGCCGACTGTGCAGGTGGAGGGAGGAAGAGTAGAGGCGGAGGGGAGTTGGCCGCCGGAGGAGTTGCTGCCAGCGGGTCGCCGGAGCAGAGAGGGCCGCCGGGGGATGTCTCGGCCGGGAACAGAGTCTGAGGGGATGGGTGAACAGTGTTCCCCCCCCCCTCTTTCTCTTCTTTGAATTTCAAATTCAAAAAATAAAAGAAGGAGAAGAAGAAGGGAGGAAGAAGAAGAAGAAAAATAGAAGAAGAAAGGAAAGAGAATGGAGAAAATTGGGAACCTACGTTGGAGGCTTGTGAGGGTGGAGGAGAAGGAGAGGTGGGGAAACCTAGGCTTTCTAGGGATTAGGGTTTGATGTTACATTAAATAGGGAAAGAGGGTGTGTAAATGAAAGGTGAGGATTGGCCCATTAAATGTGTGGTCCAGATTTGTCATGAGGAAATTTAATTCATGTAGGATTGAGGGTGAGAGGCTAATTAAAAATTAATAGGGCTCCCTCATTGGTTTTAACAAATGGGTGTTGACACCAAAAATGCCAATTTGTAAATTAGTCCCCTTAAATTTGGGTATTTGCACAGACACATGAAATGACAAAAAATTGGCGGGCGATTCGATGTCCGGTGTTTTGTAGGGTCAGGGAGCGCTGTATGATCGGTATGGGCTCAATTTGCAGGGCACTGGAATTAAATTGGGATTTTCCGAATTGGTTTAAATAGTATCCTCAATTTAATTAGAAATAAATGCAAGTTGAGTTCAAAAATTAATTAGGAGTACATGGGGCCAAAATCAGGTCAGGTCATCAATACCAATAATAAAGAAGACTCAGAACAGAATATTACCCTAATTTGGGCCGCACGAAAAATAGGTCAAGATTGTCTCCAATTTTCGATTGGAACGCACAACGATACAAAATAGGAATTTTATTAAATAACGTCCGCGACGATTTTTGTGCGGCTAGAAATAATGCACAGAGAGCATAATTATGAGTTGCAAAAATAGCAGAATGGAAGGCGGGCATGCCTAGGGCAAGATTGTGAAATTTGTTGGAAGACAAAAGTCAGGATACTGCTCCAATTATCGAAGCAAAGGCAATGCGCAAAAATATTAAATAAAATATGGTAATTAAATACAAACTCCAAGAATTTAAAATTCTAAATAAATAATTAAATACTAAATTCTATAATTCAGACAGGTGGTCATCTACTAGGCTTCTAGGTCAAGTCTACTAGCTTAAAAAATAAATAAACACTGCATATAATACTATATTTATTTACACATCACACATAATTATTAAAATAAAAATATTATCATGCAATTTAATTAATTGTAACTATAATAATATCAAATATTGTAAAAAAGTCGAAAATACCCCTATTTTCGGAATGTGGTAGTGACAAGTCTACCCTCCTTAAAAGAATTTCATCCTCGAAATTTAAAATCCTCCAAGTAGCGTTTATTCATACACATTATTATTTTCCTCAAAGCTTAAAATTCATCATCCATGAAATCAGGTAATAATCCACAATGCCTTTCCATAAATTTCAAAAATTCTGAATGCATTGCATTCCTGAAAATCCTCGGAATAAAATCAAAGTCCATTTTTATCAAAATTTTTCCAAAATTTTTTTTTTTTTTTTAGTTAATAGTTCAATACTCAGAATTTAATATCCACTCCTCAATTTGATTTTTATCAATGCACTAATATAAAATGTAATCTCGTCCCACAAGGTTTGAGTTTAAACACTAATCCATCAAAATTTTATTTCTCGATTTTCTCTTACTCAAAATACTCAACAATACGATACTTAAGGATCTTCTAATTGCAACATCCAATATAAAATTCTAAAATTCATAACTGGCAATCAAGTAAATATATTGATAATCTCCCAAAATTTCCAAATTTTATAACCAATTTAATCATGTCATAATCTTCCCGGAATTAATTAACCCACCAATTATGAAATGTTAAATTCTTAACCCTGTATTTAAATCAATGGTTATCCTTGAATCTTAATCATCTTGCCTCTCTTGTCAAGTCATAACCCCTTCAGAGATCTTCGTCATGGTCAACCCCAATAATCCTGGTCTAAAAATCTTTCCTTTAATCATACAACATGCAACCTAAGGGATATGTATGGTCATGGTGTCTTGTCATGGTATTGCAGTCTCTGTATCATGGGTACTACTAACTACATTATAACAAGAAAATCATGCATTCAACTTGTATTAAGGAATCAATCAATCAATTAAAATGGAGAGGGACAGAAGGAAGGAAAGAACAGAACCTGCTAACACATTACCTGTAGTATCGGTCTCCTCGACCGTCATCGCAAATGCCCTGCCCTGCTGGGGTGGTTCCCTTCGCGGGTGCTGAGCAATATACGGTTCCACAGGTAGCCTAACTGGATCTCTATAATCTGAAGCTGCACGCTGGCCGGGAAGATAAGGGGCTAGAAGACAATCCCTTACTCGATGTCCCGCAGCGCCGCAGTGCAAACAAAGTCCTAGCCTCGTTCTACAGCTTTTCCAAAGGTGACCTGGCTTCTTACAGAAATGACAAGTCTGCTGTGTCTCTCTCGGAGACTGTTGCTGATTCTGCTGAACACGGACTGGTGCCTGGTACTGTTGTTGATACTGATACGCCCTTGGATGTTGCTGGATAGGAACTGGTGCTAGGTACTGCGGTGGATGCTGAAATGTCCATGGTTGTTGCTGAATATGAAATGGTACTTGGTACTGCTGTTGGTGCTGAATACGGGGATGCTTGGCTGGTCTTGTGCTACCATTCGTATCTCCAAAAGTATTGTGACTCCTCTTAGGCCTGAGATCCAGATCCTCTTCTGCAATCTGAGCATCCATCAAGATAGCCTCAAAGGTAGCGGTACGACGACCAGAAGTGCGTGACCTAATCTCTCTCGTCAGCCCCTTTCTAAATTTTCGGGCTCGATCTCCTGGGTCCCGAATCATAGATGATGCAAAACGGCTCAATCTACAAAATTCTGCAGCGTACTCGTCGACCGACATGTTTCCTTGAACCAAGTCATGAAACTGACTTTCCAAGGTTCCCAATGCCACGTCGGGAAAGAACTTCTCCTTGAAGAGCTCCTTGAAGGTCTCCCAAGTAAGTCCTTGCGCAGTAATTCTCGGCTCCGTGCGATACCACGTGAGTGCGATATCGAACATCTGACTGCCAGCGGCTTCTATCTGCAAGTTCTCCAGAATCTGGGTCAATCGCAGGCTCCTCTCTATATCCTCTAGCCAGTCGTCAGCGTAGAGTATCCCTTTGGTGCCTTTAAACTCTCGAGGCATCATCCTCTTAAAATCCACTATAGTGCCTGATCTCTGCTGCTGGTGGCCAGGAAACTGCTGGTACTGTGCTACTCTCTCCAAAGATTGGAGAGTCACCTGATGAGCATTCTCCATGTTTTTTCTTATCAGCTCGATTTGTGCCTGGTGCGCTTCTGCTTGCACTCTCTGAGCCTCAGCTTGAACTCGCTGAGCGTCTGCTGTCACTCTCTGGGCATCTACCATGTCTTGGATTAAGGTAAACATCTGCGTCCCGTCAATGGGCAAACCTCCGGGAATCGGAGTCGGTCGAGGAGGAAGGTTGTCCGTCACAGCTGCGGCAATCTTCTGAACAGGTGGGGGAGGAGGATCCCCGAAAAGTGCAGACACTCCTACGTGCATCTGAGATGTAGGAGGAACTACGGCTGTCTGTCCCTCAGGTGGAGAGGTGGTGTAACACCCCGTTCCGCTCAAGCGGACTGCCGTCTCAAAACGGCAATCGTGCAGCTGTCCCGACCTGCTTTGCCTCAAAGGAGAAGCAAAGGATATCCAGACTTGCCCCTACAGGGATCCGGCTTGGACTTTCAAAGGCTCGCTCAGACGTATCGCTCTACCAAGGCGAATCATCGCTAAGGTGGGTGGCTACGGTGAACTTGTCTTTGCTTAGCCAGCACACATAAGAATCTGGAATATTTATGCTAGTCGCTAGGTGATTCACCCCCTGCATGCTAATAAATCCAACGCACCTAGCTAAGGGAATAATCCCAACTTGTATCGCTTGCTAGAACATGGAAATTGAAACACTGCTTATATTCAGACATTCGCATGCTAAGTCCCTTAACGGTTTCAACTCTCGGCTTACCTTCGGGTCCGAGCAACGTCCCTGCTTATGTTCCTTAGAAACGCATGCTTGTCTGCTTGAATGTGCATTGTTTTCATCCTTACTCCGGGAGACTACTCAGTAGTCGTTCCGTGTATGATTGACCCTGCAAGTATCCGGGACCGTCAGGTCATCTAAGGCAATCCCCGAACCAGGGGAATGCACTAAGCAAGAATAAATACTGAACGTAAAATCTCACTTGAATGATAATCATGCTATGTGTGCATCTGAACGAGGATCGTGTTATGTACTGATGGAATCACAGCTCGTGGAGCAATATGTCTCGTTCAGACTAAGTTTAAGTTTCATGATTATCATGTCAAGCTATGGAAAAAGGACAGACCCTGACCTGCATTGTCGCGGACCACCTGTGTGCACAATTATGTTATGTTGAGTTCCGCGGACGGTCACACCGGGGCACTGGGACCGATCCGATCCGGACGGAACGTATGTATAGTCGTATGTTACCCGGCAAGTGTTATGCGACGGGGCTCGCCACCCGCATTGTACGTCACTTCGCCCTGAGACTATAAACGGTCCTTTATGGCTATGCCAGCGACATCATGTTCATATAGATAAGTCATCCTCGCTTAGCGGCTATCCGCGTGCGAGTCACTGCATCGCATCAAGAACAACTAAACACCTGAACGATCATGTTAAAATGACCCTCCTGTCTGCATATGCTATGCTCCTGAATGCTTATACTTGTCCGTGCTTGAATTAACAATTTTTGCCTTGGACAGGGAAGGAGATGGTAAGTCTCGCCGTGTTTCCTCAAACATCGCACGGCGCACTGCCCGACACGATAGCTATTCAATGTTTGCATGAAACTGATCCTAAGGCAACTAGACAGACAACTTAATAGTTGTGCACGAAACCTGTACTACGTGTTTGGATTTGTCGAGCGGGCGAGTAGCTTCCCCACCAGTGCATTCAATGTACTGATAATCCACCAGTTTGATATGCAGGGTGCGGGAGAACCTCGTGCGGTGCGGACGCCTCCTTCGTGCGTGCTAAGGCCAGGAGTTTCCTCTGAAGCCTTGCAACGGTGCGTCCGGGACTGAAGCACATATACAAGACATAAGTTGTGAACATCGCCTGACCATCGCCTGAACAATCATTCCACAGTTGTAGCCACTTGGCACGCTTTTACTGTTTCAGAGAGAGAGGCTCGAGCGACTTGTAATCTCGGCTATACGCCGTCTGTAATACATATTTCATATCAATAAAGAGATTACTTTACTTGTTTCAATGCTTCCGCTATATTTGTCAACTCAGAGAACTTGTTACCGAATCGCTATGCGTTCATGACTCCGCTACACTCGGGCAATCTGTGCGACTCTGTGGCTTAGAACTCTTGCCGCCAGCCAATGAACCATGGCCTTGCACGGGCGTGGCTCACGCTCGTGCGGCTTCACGCCCGGATGGGTTAAGCGATCGTTCCGCGGGAGCGCTGGCGAGGGTGATTCCCGCCTAGCGGGAACGGCCGATTGCCTGCGGGAGATCGGGGCGTGACATGTTGGTATCAGAGCCTGGCTTCTACGCCTTTGGACTTCGATTTGATATCTCTGTTTTGAAAGCTCGTTCGTGGGTTATGTGCACGCTCTCTCTCAATGCCTCGATGGGATGTTCCAACAATAAGTCTAAATACTTTCAAAATACATTTTGAATGATATGCTTGCTTGTCTGGTTGTATGCTGCGAGTGGCCTTTGAGCCAACCTGTGCGAACCCTTCGAGAGTATCGCTAGTAGCTTGTCCGATTTTTACTAACCCTAAGTTTGGTTGAATGCATCTATTCGAGGGACGCCTTGAACTAGTGCACCATCCAAGACTTAAGAAAAAGGTGAAACTCGAGTGCTAAGACTTCGCTATCACTAAGCTGGTTGACGTGTTCACACTAGAAATGCATGTCAAAGGTGCGCACGATCCAGTCTAAGCGGTATGCTAAGATCGAAGCTTGTGCAAGTGAAGATCCAAATGAACAAGTACCAACGACTTGTCTAGGATTGCCTCAACCCTAGATTACTACTTGTCCTTAGTAAGTCTCGAGGACGAGACTTTTTCTAAGTTGGGTAGGATGTAACACCCCGTTCCGCTCAAGCGGACTGCCGTCTCAAAACGGCAATCGTGCAGCTGTCCCGACCTGCTTTGCCTCAAAGGAGAAGCAAAGGATATCCAGACTTGCCCCTACAGGGATCCGGCTTGGACTTTCAAAGGCTCGCTCAGACGTATCGCTCTACCAAGGCGAATCATCGCTAAGGTGGGTGGCTACGGTGAACTTGTCTTTGCTTAGCCAGCACACATAAGAATCTGGAATATTTATGCTAGTCGCTAGGTGATTCACCCCCTGCATGCTAATAAATCCAACGCACCTAGCTAAGGGAATAATCCCAACTTGTATCGCTTGCTAGAACATGGAAATTGAAACACTGCTTATATTCAGACATTCGCATGCTAAGTCCCTTAACGGTTTCAACTCTCGGCTTACCTTCGGGTCCGAGCAACGTCCCTGCTTATGTTCCTTAGAAACGCATGCTTGTCTGCTTGAATGTGCATTGTTTTCATCCTTACTCCGGGAGACTACTCAGTAGTCGTTCCGTGTATGATTGACCCTGCAAGTATCCGGGACCGTCAGGTCATCTAAGGCAATCCCCGAACCAGGGGAATGCACTAAGCAAGAATAAATACTGAACGTAAAATCTCACTTGAATGATAATCATGCTATGTGTGCATCTGAACGAGGATCGTGTTATGTACTGATGGAATCACAGCTCGTGGAGCAATATGCCTCGTTCAGACTAAGTTTAAGTTTCATGATTATCATGTCAAGCTATGGAAAAAGGACAGACCCTGACCTGCATTGTCGCGGACCACCTGTGTGCACAATTATGTTATGTTGAGTTCCGCGGACGGTCACACCGGGGCACTGGGACCGATCCAATCCGGACGGAACGTATGTATAGTCGTATGTTACCCGGCAAGTGTTATGCGACGGGGCTCGCCACCCGCGTTGTACGTCACTTCGCCCTGAGACTATAAACGGTCCTTTATGGCTATGCCAGCGACATCATGTTCATATAGATAAGTCATCCTCGCTTAGCGGCTATCCGCGTGCGAGTCACTGCATCGCATCAAGAACAACTAAACACCTGAACGATCATGTTAAAATGACCCTCCTGTCTGCATATGCTATGCTCCTGAATGCTTATACTTGCCCGTGCTTGAATTAACAATTTTTGCCTTGGACAGGGAAGGAGATGGTAAGTCTCGCCGTGTTTCCTCAAACATCGCACGGCGCACTGCCCGACACGATAGCTATTCAATGTTTGCATGAAACTGATCCTAAGGCAACTAGAAAGACAACTTAATAGTTGTGCACGAAACCTGTACTACGTGTTTGGATTTGTCGAGCGGGCGAGTAGCTTCCCCACCAGTGCATTCAATGTACTGATAATCCACCAGTTTGATATGCAGGGTGCGGGAGAACCTCGTGCGGTGCGGACGCCTCCTTCGTGCGTGCTAAGGCCAGGAGTTTCCTCTGAAGCCTTGCAACGGTGCGTCCGGGACTGAAGCACATATACAAGACATAAGTTGTGAACATCGCCTGACCATCGCCTGAACAATCATTCCACAGTTGTAGCCACTTGGCACGCTTTTACTGTTTCAGAGAGAGAGGCTCGAGCGACTTGTAATCTCGGCTATACGCCGTCTGTAATACATATTTCATATCAATAAAGAGATTACTTTACTTGTTTCAATGCTTCCGCTATATTTGTCAACTCAGAGAACTTGTTACCGAATCGCTATGCGTTCATGACTCCGCTACACTCGGGCAATCTGTGCGACTCTGTGGCTTAGAACTCTTGCCGCCAGCCAATGAACCATGGCCTTGCACGGGCGTGGCTCACGCTCGTGCGGCATCACGCCCGGATGGGTTAAGCGATCGTTCCGCGGGAGCGCTGGCGAGGGTGATTCCCGCCTAGCGGGAACGGCCGATTGCCTGCGGGAGATCGGGGCGTGACAGGTGGCAGACCCCTCTAAAGCTGATGTTCCCGCTCTCATAGACCGTGTCTGCGGCGACATCCTGAAGACAGATCCCAAAGAATCAATTAAGGCAAAAATGCGATATCATCAAGGAAGGACAGGTATAGTTCTAAAGAAGCAACATTCAAGATAAATAGATTGAAAGGAAAAATCCTAGTTGTGATTGCACAGGTCAAAGATACATCCATGGTCTGATACCTCTATCCTCTAGGTACCACAGTTCTACTTGAAACATACTCACTGCTAGCTTCCTTACCTACTGCAATTGCTGATATTAGCTATCCTTATCACTCAAGTGCATATCAATTCAACACACTATACTAAGTACTGTTCTCTCTCCAATACAATCCTAGATGAACACCTAAGCCAATTGGCAGTAAAATCTCAATCATGCTCAAACCAACATATCCTTACATATGCACCTCATCTATTATATACCAGTATATCTCTCCCCCTATAAAATCTTATCCTCAAAATAAAATCCCTCAAAAATAACTCCTTGAATAAATTTTTAAAGTAAAAGCATACACTTTCCTCAAGACTAATTATCTAAATACTGAAGTGAAAAACTTATCAATTCCAAAAATCCTTATAGCTTGTTTAGGTTCATCAAATTGAATATGAATTCCTCAAAAAGTTTTAATGACAATATTTCACTTCTCAAAATTCAAAAATTAAAATTCACTTTCAATCCTCAATTTAAAATTTAAATCCGTATCTTGTAGTCCAATAACCCTAGTGTTATCTTTCTCACTGTCCTCATCGACGTGTGTCATCAAGTAATACCATAAATTAGTCTGCAAATTTTATCTTGATACGAAATCAAACCCTACCATGAAACCAAAATCCTAATTTAATACCTAATTAACAACAATCAAATTCAACATCAATAAGTGAGAATGGACGGAACAAGGGAATGATTTTAAATGGGAAGTTATAACAAGATTCTCAGGGGTCATCCCAGGAATCTCTCAAGGATTTGTGATTGAGTATTCGCTCTCGTCCTAGTATCCTATGTCCTAGATCCTATCGCAGGCACGCAATAGTGTAACAAAGATGCCACACTACTACGACATCGCACAACTCGCGAAGTCTGACCTGCATGGGCCACCACTAAAAATGTGTCACGACCCGCACCCGGTTTAGGGGCACGAGTGCGTGGGTACGTCCAGCCTACGCCGCAGCATCGACGGTAGAACGCTGTCAAGGTCTTGATGCTATCTAGCCAATCTCACACAAGCATCCAATCTCCATAAGGAGGCACGGATGACACAACTAAAATAAACACATACTCAATCACAGGATTACAGCACGATAAGATAGCAAAACAAAATTAAATACAACACAAGTCTAAAGTAATAATCAAACTCAACAATATCCAAGTCATCAAAAATGCCGGAGACAAATCCGGTACCAAATAGTCTACTTAAAGAACTAACAAAAATAATAATTCCTGCTAGACCTTCCAGAATCACAACTAAACTACCAAGTCTGCAGCTACTCACCATATGGTCCATAAAGTGTCGGACAACGGTCCTCTAAGGCATAGTCTGGAAAAATGTTTCCAGTCAGGAAGGAGCAAAGTACAAATCTTAAATAACAGTTCCATTTAATTCATAAGGACTATAAAGCAATAAACATGTGATGCTAGCTACTGAGAAGACAGTGAAATAAATGTAATGGCAATTAAAAAGAGACAGGCAATATAAAGAGACAGGCAATAGGCAATATGATATAGTCAGTGCATGTATAAAAATGAAAGAACAAGGAACAGCATCATATACGGGTGATGTAGTATATGATTTAAAATAGGGAACTGTAATCTATTCTAAATGTTTGAAATAGTAGTTTCGAAATGTGATCGGCTTGGGAACATGTACGATTGCTACAGGGCCTGGCTAATCATATGTGAAGAGCATGATTAACACTTACAATTGTTCTACACTATAATAAGAGGTTATGATCACATTTCTTACTAACTACTTCCCCGCCTCCAACTAGTACTGTGGATCCAACCATGACACGTCACGATACACGAGCAAGTCCAGTCTATCATGTACGATGTCTAATATACATGTCGTGTACAATGCCAATACGATAATCAAGGTAACATCTCATGACTGCAGATCCAAGCTATACTAGTCCGTGTAACACAGTGTCAAGGATTCAGATGTAACATTTCATGATTATTTAATTTATAGAAATTATCAAGGAATTGGAAATTATCAGAGAATGTACTTGCCTTGGGTCCTTAGTTGGTATTTATGGATGTCCTGTTCCAGAGTATCCCCTGGGTGAACCAACAGTCCTATAGACATATTACAAGCAAAACAACATTTGCATCAGATGCTACACTAACACAGTCTAAAAACACTGAGTTCGGGACTACGCTAGGTATGATACTGGTCACCTAGTAGCTAGTGGATAGATACATAAATATACATATCTTAAATAACATATGTACTTACAATATATCTATATATATATCAAATTAATTCATATACAATATATATATATACCATTTAATTCATGTATAATATATATATATAGTTGAACAATTATTTATGTACCATATATATATGTCAAAATATAATTTACTATATATATATTGTTAACATCATTATTAAAATATATATACTAACACTAATACATCACATTAAATACATATACAAAATATATGTATATATATATATTGAAAATATGCTAATGGTTTATACAAAAATATATATATACCAATACGAAAATATAACTCTACATATATATATTGATACCAAAATACGGTTATTTACATATTTATTCATTTATACCAAAATACATTTTTATTAAACATATACCCATACAAAATATATATACACATATATATTTTTATACCAAAATAATAATTATACTATATACAAAATATAATATACACATACACAAAATACATACCAATATACATATGCATTAATTTAAATACCTACTTATTCAATTTATTATACATACTATAATCATACAATTAATTACTAATAAATAAATAATATACATTTACATATTTGATACACATTCTATATGAAAATACAATACAATATTCAAAATATATATAGCATTTAAATATGTATATACCAAATTATATATATACGTTTGCCTACATATACATAAAAATAGAGAAAATATGTATATATATATACATACACAATTTACTCTTAAATACGTATACAACATACGTACGCACACACAATACCCATACACACGTATTTATATTCAGATACGTATATAAACATATACACATTCATACATGTATATATTTGAATTCACATATACGCATTTATATACATACATACATATATATGTTTATATACATATATATATATATATAAAGAAGGAGGGAGAGGGGAGGATACTTACTGTGAGTTTGTGCTGGCCGAAAAATGGCCGGGGCTCGCCGGAGTACGGTGAGAAGGAGACGAGGTTGATGGTGTGAGTTGGCCAGCGGAAGGAGTTCAGCGGGCCGCCGGGCCGGAGGGGTGAACAGATGGTGGAGGAGTTCGATGTCGGGTCGACTCAGCCGACCGGAGCAGTGGTCGACGGACAGGGTGCGGGGAGCTCGGTGCGGCAATGGAGAGCAGTCGGAGCGGGGTCAGGGCACGCCGCCGGAATGATGGCCGGAGTCGGGGTAACACAGTGGAGGGGTTGGGAGAGTCCGCCGGAGTGCGCAGGCCGGACTGATGGTCGCCGGAGTCGGTGCAGGCAGCAGCAGCCAGCGGGAGGAGATGGGAGTAGCAGCGGCCGACTTTGCAGGTGGAGGGAGGAAGAGTAGAGGCGGAGGGGAGTTGGCCGCCGGAGGAGTTGCTGCCAGCGGGTCGCCGGAGCAGAGAGGGCCGCCGGGGGATGTCTCGACCGGGAACAGAGTCTGAGGGGATGGGTGAACAGTGTTCCCCCCCCCCCTCTCTTTCTCTTCTTTGAATTTCAAATTCAAAAAATAAAAGAAGGAGAAGAAGAAGGGAGGAAGAAGAAGAAGAAAAATAGAAGAAGAAAGGAAAGAGAATGGAGAAAATTGGGAACCTACGTTGGAGGCTTGTGAGGATGGAGTAGAAGGAGAGGTGGGGAAACCTAGGCTTTCTAGGGATTAGGGTTTGATGTTACATTAAATAGGGAAAGAGGGTGTGTAAATGAAAGGTGAGGATTGGCCCATTAAATGTGTGGTCCAGATTTGTCATGAGGAAATTTAATTCATGTAGGATTGAGGGTGAGAGGCTAATTAAAAATTAATAGGGCTCCCTCATTGGTTTTAACAAATGGGTGTTGACACCAAAAATGCCAATATGCAAATTAGCCCCCTTAAATTTGGGTATTTGCACAGACACATGAAATGACGAAAAATTGGTGGGCGATTCGATGTCCGGTGTTTTGTAGGGTCAGGGAGCGCTGTATGATCGGTATGGGCTCAATTTGCAGGGCACTGGAATTAAATTGGGATTTTCCGAATTGGTTTAAATAGTATCCTCAATTTAATTAGAAATAAATGCAAGTTGAGTTCAAAAATTAATTAGGAGTACATGGGGCCAAAATCAGGTCAGGTCATCAATACCAATAATGAAGAAGACTCAGAACAGAATATTACCCTAATTTGGGCCGCACGAAAAATAGGTCAAGATTGTCTCCAATTTTCGATTGGAACGCACAACGATACAAAATAGGAATTTTATTAAATAACGTCCGCGACGATTTTTGTGCGGCTAGAAATAATGCACAGAGAGCATAATTATGAGTTGCAAAAATAGCAGAATGGAAGGCGGGCATGCCTAGGGCAAGATTGTGAAATTTGTTGGAAGACAAAAGTCAGGATACTGCTCCAATTATCGAAGCAAAGGCAATGCGCAAAAATATTAAATAAAATATGGTAATTAAATACAAACTCCAAGAATTTAAAATTCTAAATAAATAATTAAATACTAAATTCTATAATTCAGACAGGTGGTCATCTACTAGGCTTCTAGGTCAAGTCTACTAGCTAAAAAAAAAAATAAACACTGCATATAATACTATATTTATTTACACATCACACATAATTATTAAAATAAAAATATTATCATGCAATTTAATTAATTGTAACTATAATAATATCAAATATTGTAAAAAAGTCGAAAATACTCCTGTTTTCGGAATGTGGTAGTGACAGCTTCCTTCGGAGCAGAAGCCCGTCGCTTACCAGAAGAGACTACCAAAGCCCCCGCAGGCGAAGGCACTTCACACCTCGGCACCGACACCAGAGGCTCATCCGGAGTGCCAGACTCCTCACCCTCGTCAGAAGAAACCGAGGGGACTTCGACTCTTCCCCCAGGCTTGGAAGAAGGCACCCTGAAGCTTTCACGCATGTCAAAATCGCGATGGAAGGTGTTAATCACCACGTAAAACTGGGCGTAAGAATGAAGGATGCGCAGCTCCGTGGAGGTTGTAACGACCGGCACGATAAAGATTGCCCCCGTACAACCCATGATGAAATATCGCCACCCTCTAGCTCCATCAATGAGTCCGCCCCTGGACCTGAAGATGGTGACGGCGTTGCCCACGTGCAACTGATCGTACCCAAACTGCCGGGCAAACTGACTAGGCAAGTAGGGCTCGAAGAAGCAATGGTCTTCGCTCCTGTACAGCAGATGGGAGGGCCTAATGCAGACCAACCAATTAAAAGCTTTCGGAGAAAGATCGGTCTTCTCTCCACCTGAATCCTCAAGCCTCGTCCCTGATTGATTACGATGTACAGGAGGGGGAGTACAGAGGAGCTTCCAGCCGTGGCTGAGGTTCAACACCAGCCGACAGTTTAAAACTGTGCTCACATTCCAGGGAGAGTCCTTGTAATTCAGCAAGAATATACCCCCCGAGCTGCTATCGGAGCCAGGATACATCACCCGGGGATTGTGGAGAATTAACCATCCCATCAAATACAGGTATGGTAATTCCACCCGGGAAAAACTCTCACGTCGAGCTTCATCGACGAGCAACCCATCAGTCATGGCTCTCAGACCAGCTTGTATACGGCACACCATGGCAGAAAGCAAGCCCAGTCTTGACCCGAACACCAGGCGCACTGCCGGCCACAGGATATTTCGGTGAATGCGGTCCGCGGACGCAGTACCAGGCACTACTACTCGACGCAGCCATATGGAGAGGAAACCAGTCAGCTGGGCTTCCTTAGACAGAGGCCTGCGACAGCGCCTCAAGTAACTACAGGCCTTAGTGCCTTCAGGGTACTTTCCTACCCCCTCAACGAGAATCTGATCCGGAGCTATAGCCTCCTCCATAAGATCCTCCACGACCTGGGCACTAAGCATGCCCAAACAGTTCACGGGCTCATTCTTGTCCCCCGAGGCTTTCTCCGACTTGGCAGCCCTGGCTCGGTGGAAGAAGAGGTAAGACATCCACTTGGTGGTGTGAGCCAAATCAGAAGGCTCGTTATAAAAAGCGGTGAACACGAAGTATTGACACATCAGCTCCTGATACACTTTCGCCACCCGAGGGTCCAAGTCCACCAACTCCCGGTTGATGGGAACATACTCTTCATATGGGGTATCCCCCATCGACAGTCTCGAGACAACTGTCATCTCATGAAAGGCCAATCCCAGCTCCCCCAGTGGAGTGGCGAAGGTGCCAGTGAGCGAAATGTATCGCTCCATCAGTGCCAAGAACAAATTAGGATTGGGAGGCAACCCGACGCTCGTCGCACTCACAGCGGCATACAGTCTAATGCTCTCCAGCTCTCTCCGGAAGTGCTTCAAGGCCCAGTCAACTAGGCATGTCCATCGGGAGTTTGTTGGGGCGATCCACCCATTGCACCGAGGATTCTCCTTGGGATATACCCCGCCTCGTCCCATGAAGTCGTTGCAGAAGGTCGACAATTGGACCGGCTGGATCACTGAGCTGTCTTTACTCAGGACACTGCCCGGGCACAGTCCCCTGAACAACGTCACAACGCCAGAAGGACGACTGACAAACGACCCCTGGTCAGCTCCTTTCAGATGAAAGATCTTCCCCGGCTTCCCGTGAAGATCAGGAGTCAGCGTCCACGACATCTTCCTGGGATGCGTCGCGTGGAAGAAAGCCGAGATGGGATAATCCCTCGGCATCGTTGGCAGGTACAAAACCAAATTCCCGGCAGGGAAAACCCAGGGCTCCCTCTTGGGCTTCGTCTGAGACTGTTTGTCAATCATGTCCCCAAAGAGGAAAGCCGGCTTTATGTACTGCTCCCCGTCTACATATGTCAAGGGCTCACCATTGATCATGCTCAGGAGCGTCTGCTCGCCCTGAGCAAATATCAAAAACTCCCTTCCCTCAGGATACTGGGGTCCGGAGATGGGAAATGCCACGTGGGATAGATCCTCCAGGTAGTTCGAGTGCAGCATCCCGGCAGCGGAGCCCATCACCTCGGCCAGTGGAGACTCACCCAAATCAACTGCAAAAGTGCAAGAAAAATATGTCATTGCAAATCTTGCACAAACATACAGACCAAAGAAACGATAGTCTGTGCTCTACGCAGGATTGTACAAATTTGGTTATTTTACGCCGGAAGTCCCCTCCACAAGCGTAAAACTCAAATTTTACGATATACGCCAATTTTCGGTAGCCAGAGCTTTTACGCTCAGAACTACGAAAATATGGAGTCTTTACGCTGGCACATTAGAAATGTGGGCGTAAAAGATGAAAACGTCTCCGTGCATCATCTTCCTCAAAAGAGGCTATCAGCACAGAAGACGACCTAGCGTGGTCACGTTCAACGTGTGCGACGGATTTTTTGTCGTTTTTGTCACCCCAAAGGCTCTACCTCTAAGACCGGGTGCGCTGCTCGTCGGCGGGATACTTCGCTCAGAAGAAAGTTTGCCTTGCCCGACCAAAGACTCCCTCGCTGGGGCAGAAGAATAAGAAGAAGAACCTATACTATTTCCCTTAGTGGAGGGAGTTTGTTTCGGTGCCATTTCTGAAGACTCGAAGTGCTCAGAGAAGGAACGAAGAAAAACTCAAACAGTCGAAAGCTCTCTTTCGCAGAAGACAGATAAAAAGTTTTTCTCTCAAAAGCTTGGAATATATATAGAGTTCGGGTCGACTCCTCGAATCCTCGGACGGACTCCTCGAGACCCTAATCTCGCAATTAATAGTGGGTTATGATTGGATGCTACGTCAGCCCACTACCCTTGAAAGACGGACAGTCAGCAAATTCAAAAAGTTTTTCGTGCAAGACGGTTCAGCAGGTTCTACGCTAAAGGAGCTTTCTACGCTCGACAGCAACAGATCTACGGTTTTACGCTCGCAAGCTATAAGTCTATGGTTTTACGCCCGGATGCCTTTGTGCTCGATAGCTTTTATGCTCGAGAGGCCACAAACCTACGACTTTACGCTCAGCAGATACCAAATCGATGATCTCACACTCGGTGGCGCTCAGTTTACGCTCAGAAGCAACAGATCCGCAAACTTCACGCTCGGAGAAATTTTCTTTTCAGGAGCTACAGATATACAATTCTACGCTAAAGGAGCTTTCTATGCTCGACAGCTACGAATCTACGGCTTTACGTTCGACAGCTATAAGTCTATGGTTTTACGCCCGGATGCCTTTGTGCTCGGTAGCTTTTATGCTCGAGAGGCTACAAACCTACAACTTCACGCTCAGGAACCACAAGTCTACGATTTCACGCTCGATGGTGTTCTACGCTCACAGGCTACAGATCTCCAGTCCTACGCTAAAGGAGCTTTCTACGCTCGACAGCTACGAATCTACAGCTTTACTTTCGACAGCTATAAGTCTATGGTTTTATGCCCGGATGCCTTTGTGCTCGGTAGCTTTTATGCTCGAGAGGCTACAAACCTACGACTTCACGCTCAGGAACCACAAGTCTACGATTTCACGCTCGATGGTGTTTTACGTCCAGAGGCTACAGACTGATGATTTCATGCTCCACGACTTTCCGCATATTCGAACAGTCCCCAAAGCGGTCAATTGCCAAGAGTTCACACAGAAGATACTCGTTCTTGACCCAGAGCATCCCAAGTACCCGAAGCATACAGAGTTCAAACATTGAGAATTACTCTTCTCTGGTCCAAAATTGGAGGTTCATCCAGACTCCAGTCTGAACATCTCGTCTGTCAAGATGGCAAACTCAGTTTGACAGCCAAAACCTCGACCTTGTTCCAAGGGAGTTTCAAGAGATCATTCTTGAAGACGAAGTCTGAACAAAATTTTTGCTTATCAGAAGCAGCAGTTCAGAGCTCTACGCGGTCCCTCAGTCCTAGCAACAGGACAGTTCTAAATGTTCAAAATGCTTAAACAGCGTTATGCGTAAAGGACAGGGCCTAATACTCTTTTTATCAGAGTCGGCGTAAAGATTCAGACGTGTCGAAGCTACACATATTCAGACTTCACAGCAATATATGGCAAGATGATCGTATGAAGAAGAAGACGATTCTATTAAAATTAAAATCATGATTACATATGAGGGAAATCCAATCTACAAGGATTTTTCTCTATTTTTCATGATTACATCTGAGGGAAACTCTGTCTACAAAGGAGATACCCCCTCGTCATCTGAAGATTGCCCAATTTTTTTGGTCAAAGATGACCCTTCCTCTCTCCTGGGGCAACGCCATACAAAGTTGCTGATTATCCCGAGCAAGGGAGGCTAAGATATCCTTTCATGATCCATCGTTGCAGTGGACACTCGCTCGAAGACGCCATCTTTTTCGGCTCCCTACATGCTGGAAGAACATGATCTCCTTCTTCCTCAGGTCGACCCGACGAACTCCGGCGATCATCTCTGCATGGTGATGGGAATGAGGGGAGAACAGGTTAACTCCCCCAGCCTTTTTATAGGCGAAAGAGATCACAGCGGTCCCCAATAAATCCGCCATAAAGTCAGCATCGACCGTTTCAACGCTCCATTCAGAAACGTTTTGAGTTACGAGGGGCCGTTCATGCTTCATTCAAAGCGTTTCAAATTCCGAGGAATTTAAAAGCTTTGAAGGGGGTCTTGTAGAAGTATGAAAAATACGCTGGGAGGATCTACGCAGCCTCTTGATGCAGGACAGCGTAAACAGAGGCCTTCAGAGCCATCAAGCGTGCAACAGAGCTTTTTCCGCTAAAACACAGCGTGAAGAATAAGCTCAAAGGACCATCCGCGTAAGTGCAGTACGTCCAGGCCGCTCCAGCGTAAACAGGGTTCTTCATCGCCTCCATGGCATAAAACTCATCCGCTCTCAAAGCAGCGTTAAAGCGTACGAGGAATGCTTCGTCTTCCCCAAAATGAACATGTCAAGTCACACAGTGAATCTGACCTCTGACTCCTGACAAAAAGTGCTACACGGCTACCCAGACGACGGCTGGAAACGATGGCAGACCCCTTGGGACGTGCCCCACAGTATGATGGCGGATCTTTGCATTTAATACAGAGGATTTGGTTAAAACATCACCGAACCGTCGTTTACTGAAGTCCCCTCAGCGTAAACCGCTCTTTCGCGTACAAGGGAATACGCTGCCTTGTTTTACACAGGCAAACATGAGCTGTTTTACGCTCCGCAGTAGACAAACCGCCTGCCACGTCAAAAGCTGCACTTCGTACGGGACTCGAGGCACGTCTCCACGTCTAATTGCACAGAGCGGTGACAGTTTCTTTCAAGGCACGTCTCTGCGACGGATGCACAGAAGGGCTGCAGACATTCAAAACATGCCTCCGTATTTAATGCATAAGATGGTGGCAAATCTCTGCAAGAGATTTGATTATATCTTCAAAAGCCGTAATTCCGGCTAAGACGTCCATATCTGCACTCTAGCACGGTACGCAGCGGCTTCTATGCCCATTCAGGATCTGTGCTCACGCGGCTTCTACGCCCACTCAGTCTCTATGACCACTCGGCCTCTACGACCACTCGGCCTCTACGACCATTCGGCTTCTATGCCTATTTGGCTTCTATGCCTATTCGGCTTCTACGTCTGTTCGGCTTCTATGCCTGTTCGGCTTCTATGCCTATTCGGCTTCTACGCCAGGGTGACAGTCATTTGGCTTCTACGCCAACCTCTTCTACACAAGGGATACCTACCTACGTGGCTTCTATGCCGTGATCTTTGCAGCAGATATACGCGTTTTGTCCCCTTAGTTGGACACGCATCACATGCTCACTCAAAAGGTCATATATACGTAGGCATTGGTTATTTTAACCGTTGTGTAAAAGGGTGCTGTACTTTCCACTCCTCGGTTTTATACCGACGGAGTGGTCACTGTCATCAAAACTCTATAAATAGAGACCCCTATCAATAGGGAACAAGGTCGACAAATTGAAAGGTCAGAAAATTGGTCAAGAAAACCAATACCAGATTAAAAGGTCAAGAGAGAGAGAGAGAGACCAGAGCTCAGGCAAAGAGCAGGGATCGACGACTTTGGCATCGTGCATCCACCCTCTCTTGCAACCTTCGAAGCTGCTACCTGTCTTCCACGGCACTTCTTCAACATCGTGTGGTCCAAGGGCTAAAGTGATCGACTACAGATCAGACACCTATAGCAATTTATACCCAGATTAAATAAATTGTACTCCCACATCCTCGTATAGGATTAAATTGTACAAGTTTGTTTGTAAACCAAAGGGTGCGGGTTTCGCATAAACCCTGTCATTGAAATACACTTTCATTCTTTCGTTTAATACCACAAACAACAGCAGCCGGAGCTGTCACCAAAATAGCATCAGCGGCGGGAACACTAGCAGCAGCGACGACATCAGTTTGGTGACGGCTGCAAACCGTCACCAAAGCAGCAGCAGCAGTGGGAACAGTCAGCAGCAGCAGCGACGGCAGATTTTACAACGGTCAGAACCGTCACCAAAGGGGCAGCGTATCAAAATATCAGGTTTTCATCACTGTTTTTAGTAGGAATTGGCAGATTATATATATATATATATATACATATATATATATATATATATATATATATATATATATATATATATATATATATATATATATATATATATATATATATTGGTATTTATTATAGATGTAAATATATTCTTAATTGCTAATTTTATTATATTATATGTATAATATTTAGTATATGTATTATATATATATACGGGTAGTTAATATAACAAGGTATTGGGTATTAACTTGAGGAAACCAAGGTAATTGGGAATACCCAAGATATTAGGTTTGGGTATCAAGTTTGTGAATTATTGTTGAGATACCAAGTTGGTTCAAAATCACGGTACCTATTTAATGTTGTAATTATGATTCTATATTATTAATAATTGTTGATATATATTTATTGATGTTTACCTTGGATTCACGTATCCGGAGATACGGTATCCTAATATTTAAGATATGTGTTTTGTGGCTTAGACTTTAGTATCTTGAACCCAATATCCTTGTGTTAGGCTTGTGCAACCTAGAAATAGGTAGTTGACCATAGTTGACCATATTTGACTATAGTTGACCATAGTTGACCATAGTTTGACTTTTGACTTAGAATTGACTTTTTGACCTAGAAATTGATTGGTTTAACTTATTCTCTTGCCGAAACCTTGTATTGATGTTGTATTCCATATCTAGGTTTTCGAGGCACCGTGTCAGACATCTGTGAGACTATTCATTAGACTTCAGGCGAGTACATTTTCTGATAGTTTCTCATTATGATATCCTCTATGTTCATTGTATCTAGTGTAGATATCCTTGTTCTCTTGACACGATGGTTACACGGATTGGTATATCCGGATTTCGTCATGAGATGTTATTCCTTGGTATATGGTGTATCTTGTACAAGCCTTATTTCATTGATTATCTTGTACATGTACAGACACTGATTCTCGGAAAGACTAGCTATCTTTTTGGGGAATCCCGTGCCATAGCATACCATGGTTGGATCTATTATACCAGTCGAGGGTGGAAAGTATTTTAGTGTAGATATGTGATCATATCCTCCTTGTATCAAGTCTTGCATTGAATAGTGTTAATCATACACCGCACGTATGATTAGCCAGGCCATATATCTTGTATCATGTTCCCAAGCCGATCATATGTTAAAGCTAGTACTCACACACTTAGACATTAGTATTCTTGTTCATTGACATATTGCTCATTATTGTATTTATTCCAGTATTTTTTTATTGTATATATATCTCTCGTATCTATTATGCATCTTGTATATTTACATCTATTTACTGTTATATAGTTTTTATCATTGATTAGAACTGCTGTTAGAGATGTACTCTGCTCTTTTCCTGACTGGATATATTTTTTCTAAATGACACTGAGGACTGGTACCCTACACATTATAGACATCAGGATATTGT
This sequence comes from Iris macrosiphon, assembly GCA_036927795.1. NCBI lineage: Eukaryota > Viridiplantae > Streptophyta > Magnoliopsida > Asparagales > Iridaceae > Iris > Iris macrosiphon. The sequence continues at coordinate 39,722,659 of JAYESA010000017.1, read as the reverse complement.
GGGTCTAGAGTCTGAGACCCTGGTTCAGGAGGGACTTAAACTGAAACAGATGACCCGAGTTTAGTAGCTTCTTAGTATTCTTTGTACTGGATTTGTCTCCAGCTTATTTTGTTATTTCTTTCAGACTCATTGATGTATTATTTTAGACTCATGAGTTGTATTATGACTTTTCTATTCTTTATCTGATTCGTGCTCATTCTATCTTAGATCTGTGATTGAGTATATTATCATTGTTGGTGGTTCATTATATTGTTAGATAGATTACCCAGACAGTGTTCTACTGCCGATTCTGCGGCGTAGGCTGGGCATTATTTCTGACTTGTACCCTTACACTGGGTACGGGTTGTGACACATTTTTAGTGGTGGCCCATGCAGGTCTAGCTTCGCAAGTTATGCGATGTCATGGTAGTACGACAATTTAGTTGTACTACTGCGAGCCTGCGATATGATATCGGATATAGGCTGAGATACTCAATCACATCTAGGAAAATTCTTTTGATTCAACTATTCTCCTTTGATATTGATATTTGATCTCTTAAACTGTCCTTTCCTTGAGTGTCTTACATTATGTGCCATATTGATTCTTTCTTTCGCTTTGTCTCAGGATGCCGCCTAAGACTAGATCGCAGTAGGGGAGAGCAGCTTCTGAGAGGTCTGTGACATCCCGAGGGCCTGCACCAGTCACTTCTTTGGTGATTGGAGTGCCAGCTGCTTTCGGAGGTCCACCACATACTCAGAGGACTGTGCCAGCTATATCTGAGGGGCTTCCACCTCCACCTCCTGTGCCAGCAGAGACGACACAGATGTTTATACTGTTTCATGAGATGCTCGAGGCACAGAGGGCTCAGTCAGAGGCACATCAGAGGTAGACCGACATTCTACGGCAGGGCATCGAGAGTTCTCATCAGCTTGCTCGTGCCGTAGTCAAGAGAGGAGTTCCGGTCCAGCAGCAGGTTGTTCCTCAGGTTGCTCGGCTTTGGCCAGGCAACATTCAGGACTTCAAGGAACTGGAGCCTAGGGTCTTCAAGGGGACGAAGGGCATCGTCTATGCTTATGATTGGCTCGAGGACATTGAGCGTCTTATGAGGGTGTCCCATCTTTCTGAGGATCTGACGGTTAAGGCGGTAGGACTTCAATTGTTCGACGTCGCTCGCACTTGGTTCAGGAATGAGCTGATTCTGGTTGACGCAGGACAGTCTTGGGAGGTATTCAAGGACCACTTCAAAAAGAAGTTCTTCGCCCGGGCAGACATGTTAGACTTGGGGAGGCAGTTCGAGAGTCTCATTCAGAGGAGCATGTCTGTGGAGGAGTATGCTGCGAAGTTCGGCAGGTTGAGACGATTTGCAGAGTATTTGGTGAGGGAGCTAGAGGTTTGGGCTATTCATTCCGTGAGGGTCTAAACTGGGAAGTGAAGATCCTTATTTCGTCTTTTTATGAGACATACTCGGAGATACTTGCGGAGGCACGCAAGGTTGAGCGGGAGTTGGGTTTGAAGCCCAAGAGAGACCGTGATTCTTTTCTGGGGGCAAACAGCAGTGTAATATCTGCCAAACATCCTTATTTCTAGTCCAGACCTTTCCAGCAGCTACAGCAGAACCAGACTCCAGCTAGGGCACATTTTCACTAGGCACCACAGTAGTAGAGACAGTTACAGCAAGCTTTCTGCCACTAGTGTAAGAAGCTCGGCCACATCTGGGAAGTTTACAGGAGGAGATTGGGAGTTTGTTTGTATTATGGTACTGAAGGGCATCAGCTGAGGGAGTGTCCTTCCAATCTTCGTCGTGCAGTTCAAGGAGCAGCTTCAGCTCCGAGGGCACAGACGAGACCACCTGCAGTACAGTCGAGGGGACCGCTTCTGACACAGCAGCAGCGTTATGTCCAGCATCAGCAGCAGAGAGGTGCACGTTAGGGACGAGCGTTTGCTATGACCGTCGAGGAGGATGAACCTACCGGAGATGTCATCGCAGGTTCTATTCTTCTTGATTCTATTCCAGCTTTAGCTTTGTTTGATAGTGGTGCTTCCTATAGTTTTGTATCTGTTTCTTTTGCTCTGAAGCATGGTTTGGTAGCTGAGTCTTTGCTTAGGACTTGCAAGATCATGACCGGGGGAGGCATTATCCTGGTTAATAATATTTACAAGGATCGGAGAGTTACTCTGGGAGGCCGAGAGTTGAGTGTGTGTCTATCTATAATGCCACTTTCGAGCTACGATATTGTACTCGGGATGGATTGGTTGAGTAGGCACCATGCTAGCATAGATTATAGAGGAGATAGAGTTTTGTTTGGTCCGTCAGGAGAGCCAGAGTTCGAGTTTGCTAGAGGAGCTGCAGAGCAGGGAGAAGGCATTATTTATGTAGCTATGGTGGAGGACAAGGAGTTGCCACATCCATTGATATCAGAGTTCTTGGATGTGTTTCCTGAGGAATTGTCAGGATTGCCGCCAGATCGAGATGTTAAATTTTCTATAGACTTGGTACCAGGTGCAGAACTAATTTCGCAACATATCTATAGAGTAAACAATAGCGAGCTGGTCGAGTTGAAGAAGCAGGTGGACAAATTGCAGGATAAGGGGTTTATCAGATCAAGTTCTTTACCGTGGGGAGCCCTGGTATTGTTTGTACTGAAGAAGGATGGATCGGTGCGCATGTGCATTGATTACAGGGCTTTGAATAATCTCACTATCAAGAATAAGTATCATTTGCCACGGATTGATAATTTGTTCGATCAGTTGAGTGGAGCCAAGATATTTTCTAAGATAGACTTGATATCGGGCTACCATCAGGTGAAGGTGAAGCCGGAGGACATACCGAAGACTACTTTTAGAACTCGGTATGGTCAGTACGAGTTTATAGTGATGCCGTTTGGTTTGACTAATGCACCGACGATATTTATGAACTTGATGAACAAAGTGTTCCACCAGTACCTTGACAAGTTTGTGGTGGTGTTCATCGACGACATACTCATATACTCAAAGACACCGGAGAAGCATGAGGAGCATTTGAGGATTGTGTTGGATAGGAAGGAGAAGCTGTATGGGAAGTTGTCCAAGTGTGAGTTTTTTCTGGACAAGGTGGAATTCTTGGGGCATGTTGTGACTGGTGATGGTATTTCAGTGGATCCAAAGAAGATCGCAGCAGTGGAATCTTGGAAGACCCCGAGTTCAGTAGCAGAGATCAGGAGTTTCTTGGGATTGGCAGGCTAGTACAGAAAGTTTATGCAAGATTTTTCGAGGATTGCCGAGCCGATGACCAGACTCACCAGGAATGATGTAAAGTTTGTTTGGACGGAGGATTGCCAGGTTGCTTTTGAGGAGTTGAAGAAGAGGTTGACGTCTGCTCCTATTTTTACGTTGCCATCAGGATCTGGAGGTTTCACTATTTATAGTGATGCATCGGGGAAATGTTTGGGTTGTGTTCTTCAGCAGAATGGGAAAGTGATTGCCTATGCATCCAGGCAATTGCGTCCTCATGAAAAGAACTATCCTACCCATGATTTGGAGTTGGCAGCAGTCATCTTCGCCCTGAAGTTATGGAAATATTATTTGTACGGAGAGCGTATGGAGATCTTCACAGACCACAAAAGCTTGAAGTACGTTTTCACGCAGAAGGAGTTGAACATGAGGCAGCATCGGTGGTTGGAACTGATGAAGGATTTTGATATATCTTTGCAATATCATCCTGGAAAAGCAAATGTAGTTGCTGATGCTTTGAGTAGGTATCCGGTAGCTATGTTCTTAGCACATGATCGATATTTGTTGGAGGACTTGGAGAGCTTGGGCATCGAGGTGATAGTTCCTGGTTGTGCTATGCAGATATGGGGATTGCAGATACATTCAGATTTGATGGACATGATCAAGGCAGCACAGTATGAGGATATATCTCTGAGAAGCATCAGAGCTCAGGTGAGAGCATGATTGGAGGATGATTTCACTATTTCTGAGGATGGATCTTTGAGGCATGGAGTTAGATTGTGTGTGCCTAGTGGAGAGCTGCGTGAGGAGGTATTGCAGGAAGCGCATCGCTCTCAGTATTCTATGCATCCAGGTGCCAACAAGATGTATCAAGATATGCGAGAGAGTGTGTGGTGGTATGGCATGAAGAGGGAAGTGACACAGTTTGTATCTAGATGCTTAGTGTGCCAGCAGGTGAAAGCTGAGAGGCAGGGGCCAGGAGGTTTACTTCAGCCATTACCCATTCCAGAGTGAAAGTGGGAGCACATTACTATGAATTTTGTGTCCGGACTTCCATGATCTCCAGGAAGAAAAGACGCGATTTGGGTCATCGTTGATAGGTTGACCAAGTTGGCCCACTTTTTGCCTTTCAAAGTGGGTTTGTCTACGGAGAAACTGGCAGAGATGTATGTGAGGCAGATCGTTAGGATACATGGAGTTCCCGTCAGCATAGTCTCAAATTGGGATAGTTGTTTCACTTCTCATTTCTGGAAGAGTTTGTAGGAGAGTTTGGGCACTCAACTCAAGTTCAGTACTGCATATCATCCCCAGACAGATGGGCAGTCGGAGAGGACTATTCAGACTCTCGAGGATATGTTGCGCATTTGTGTACTAGATTTTGGGGGTTCTTGGGAGGACCATCTCCATTTGGTAGAGTTTGCTTACAACAACAGTTATCAGGCTAGTATAGAGATGTCACCTTTTAAAGCTCTGTACGGTCGGAGGTGTCATACTCCCTTGTCATGGGACGATGTTGGAGAGAGAGTTTTGTTTGGGCCAGAGATGGTTGTGGATGCAGCAGAGAAGGTTCAGTTGATCAGAGACAGACTTCGTGTGGCGCATGACAGACAACGGCATTGGGCCGATAACCACCGGAGACCTTTGGAGTTCGAGGTATAGTTTAGATTTTGTTTTGTGCTTGTTATTTGTTGTTTGTTATAGATTAAGTTCTTAAGTTGGTGTTCTGTTCTAGGTGGGTGGTTTGGTGTTTCTGAGGATTTCTCTGACACGAGGCACGATTTGCTTCAGTGGAGGCGGGAAGCTTAGTCCGCGATTCATCGAACCTTTTACTATTCTAGAGAGGGTCGGTGCAGTTGCTTATAGACTAGACTTAACACCTGCATTGGAGGGAGTGCACAATATGTTTCACGTGTCGCAGTTGAGATGGTACGTGGCAGATCCTAGTCATGTATTGGATCACTCGGAGATAGAGGTGGGCCCTACTCTTAGCTATCCAGAGCAGCCAGTTAAGATTCTGGATCGGAGAGAGAAGGTGATGAGGAACCAGACTATTCCTTTGGTGCACGTCGCATGGAGGCATCACTCTCCGGGGGAGTCTACCTGGGAGAGAGAGGATGGAATGCGAGAGCGTTATCCATATTTGTTTGTGCCTTGAGATATGCTATTTTCTAGTTATGTTCTGTTCATTGTTGTGTTCTTTCATAGTTAGTTATGATTCTTTAGTTCTGTCCTTTTGTGATTTTCTGGGGGTAGTTTTCGTCTTTGAATTTCGAGGACAAAATTATTTTAAGGAGGGTAGACTTGTCACAACCATATTTTCTAGGAAAGGGTATTTTAGTAAATTCATATTTAATTAAATATTATGCATAATAAATAATTATTTGTTGTATTATTTAATTATTGTTAGATGTTAGTTATTTATTTTGGACTTATGTTAGTGGACCTAACTAGTTTACTTTAGACTCATGGACCAACATGAATTAATTGATTAGAAGTTAGCCCATTTAGGAAGCCCATTGTTAAGGAGATGGATTAAATTAATTAAACCATTAGACTAGAAGCTTCCTTCCTTAATTATTTCTTCATGAGAGGCCCCAAGGGGTATATTGGACATTACATGATAGCTTGAGGAAGGGAAAAGGGGGCCGGCCTATATAGAGGGGGGGAAATTATTTCTCTCCTCTTTTCATTTCAAAACTAGATCTAGAATTCCCTCAACCAAATTCCTTCATTCCCACTTTATTTCCCTACCAAATTGTATTCCAATTCCTTCCCAAATCACCATTGGAGGCTTGAGAAGCAAGTATCTAGAAGGAAGAAGCAAGGATCTACAAAGAGGAGCAAGGATCTACAAGTTGGAGCCAATTTTATCTCATTTGGAGGTTGCATTGGGAATCCATCTCCCAATAGGTATAATTTAGTTTTTCTCCTTAATTTAGATTCTAAATCTAAGATTTAACCATGCAAAATCAATCCATATGTATAGGCTACCCATTGGATTTGGTTTTGTGTTCATAGGAGGCCTATTGAGAAAGTTATTGTACTTTTTGTGTCAATTTTGGGAGAATTCCGAGATTGACAATTGTTGTATGTGTCAATTGATCCTATAGATCAATTTGGCATGTGCTTGTATGTTTGGGGCTAGTGTCGTGTCCACAATTGGGTACTTGTAGGTCGTATCCCAACAATTTGGTGATACATGTTGATTTGGGGGTTTTTCCCTCCAACATGGAACTTTGTACATGTCATATTTTGACACGGACACGTAGATCTATATTTGACTCTTCGTATTGTTCATAAATAATATATGTGACTTGTTCGTGTCCTTCGGGGTATGTTTGAATGTGTGGTGGACTTGTGTCACATGCGTATCCTAGATCTAGTGGGATACAGTGTGATACTCTCCATATGTTTGTGCAAATTATATGTAGATCTATTTTTTGTATTCTTAAATCATGGAAAATGTATTTGTACATACATATATATATTTATGTATAGATATGGTATATATAATTATGCCTCTCATGTCTTAGATCTATGTATTATGTATGTACTATATGTATATATGTTGTACTATATATATGTATGTTATTATTATATGTGTTTAGTATATATATTCTATATAGTTGTAACTATGTGATACTATATTTTAACTTTGTATTATTGTGTTAGAATATATATATATATATATATATATGTGTGTGTGTGTGTGTGTGTGTGTGTGTGTGTGTGTGTGTGTATTTTAAATGGGTATTTATATTTATATATGGATGTTATATGATTATATATACGTATACATATATGTATAGTTGTCTATATATATATTAATATGTATGTGTGTGCATGCTACTATATCATAGTTATGTACATAATAATAGGGAGGGTGTATGTATAGTTTTATTGGTAATTATGTATATATGTGTGTGTGTTATATTAGATTATATATATATTATGGCGACAACAGCTATTGGTGACAACCGCCGTCACCAAAGCAGCAGTAGCAATGGTGACAGCAGCCGGAGCTGTCACCAAAACAGCGGCAGCGGCAGGAACACTAGCAGCATCGACGGCAGCAGTTTGGCGACGGCTGCAAACTGTCACCAAAGCAGCAGCAGCAGTGGAAACAATCAGCAGCAGCAGCGACGGTAGATTTAGCAACGGTCAGAACCGTCACCAAAGGGGCAGCGTATCAGAATATCAGGTTTTCAGCAATGTTTTTAGTGGCAATTGGCAGAATATATATATATATATATACAGGTAGTTAATATAACAAGGTATTGGGTATTACCTTGAGGAAACCAAGGTAATTGGGAATACCCAAGATATTGGGTTTGGGTATCAAGTTTGTGAATTATTGTTGAGATACCAAGTTGGTTCAAAACCACGGTACCTATTTAATGTTGTAATTATGATTCTATATTATTAATAATTGTTGATATATATTTATTAATGTTTACCTTGGATTCACGTATCCGGAGATACGGTATCCTAATATTTATGATATGGGTTTTGTGGCTTAGACTTTAGTATCTTGAACCCAATATCCTTGTGTGAGGCTTGTGCAACCTAGAAATAGGTAGTTGACCATAGTTGACCATAGTTAACCATAGTTTGACTATAGTTGACCATAGTTGACCATAGTTTGACTTTTGACTTAGAATTGACTTTTTTACCTAGAAATTGATTAGTTTAACTTATTCTCTTGCCGAAATCTTGTATTGATGTTGTATTCCATATCTAGGTCTTCGAGGCACCGTGTCAGACATCTGTGGGACTATTCATTGGACTTCAAGCGAGTACATTCTCTGATAGTTTCTCATTTATGATATCCTCTATGTTCATTGTATCTAGTGTAGATATCCTTGTTCTCTTGACACGATGGTTACACGGATTGGTATATCCGGATCTCGTCATGAGATATTATTCATTGGTATATGGTGTATCTTGTGCAAGCCTTGTTTCATTGATTATCTTGTACATGTACAGACACTGATTCTCGGGAAGACTAAGCTATCTTCTTAGGGAATCTTGTGCCATAGCATACCATGGTTGGATCTATTATACCAGTCGAGGGTGGGGAGTATTTTAGTGTAGATATGTGATCATATCCTCCTTGTATCAAGTCTTGCATTGAATAGTGTTAATCATACACCACACATATGATTAGCCAGGCCATATATCTTGTATCATGTTCCCAAGTCGATCACATATTAAAGCTAGTACTCACACACTTAGACATTAGTATTCTTGTTCATTGACATATTGCTCATTATTGTATTTATTCCATTATTTCCTTATTGTATATATATCTCTTGTATCTATTGTGCATCTTGTATATTCACATCTATTTACTGTTACATAGTTTTTATCATTGATTAGAACTGTTGTTAGAGATATACTCTGCTCCTTTTCTGACTGGATATATTTTTCCTAGATGATACTGAGGACTGGTACCCTACACATTGTGGACCTCAGGATGTTGTGGGTCTAGAGTCTGAGACCCTGGTTCAGGAGGGACTTATCCCAACTGAAATAGATGACCCAAGTTTAGTAGCTTCTTAGTATTCTTTGTACTGGATTTGTCTCCAGCTTATTTTGTTATTTCTTTTAGACTCATTGATGTATTATTTTAGACTCATGAGTTGTATTGTGACTTTTCTATTCTTTATCTGATTCGTGCTCATTCTATCTTAGATCTGTGATTGAGTATATTATCATTGTTGGTGGTTCATTATATTGTTAGATAGATTATCTAGACAACGTTCTACCGCCGATTCTGCGACGTAGGTTGGGCATTGTTTCTGACTTGTACCCTTACATCGGGTACGTGTTGTGACAACGGTATAGGATCCTACGGCACCTTTGTTGCGACTCAGTCATCCAGGGCCCCCTTTGTCAGTGTGCATTCCTCGCAGCCTTTGAAGGCGTCGGCACGAGCCCAGGAGAGCGTTGACCGTCAGATTGCTGACCATGCGTGACGAGTTACTATGGAGGATTACGGAGCGGCCATAGTCTGTGCCACATATGGACGATGCGACGATCACCGCATGTTTTGATTCGCTCGAGCATAGCCTTATGGAGCTCAGGACTCTGAGCCAAATGACATAGCACAGCCTAATGGAGCTCAGGACTATTAGCCAGATGACAGCGCATCTTGGCAACTCCGCCACTTCTACGGAGCACAAACAGACGAAGCTAGAGGGGTCGCATACGGCCATGAGTGACTTACTTGCGAGGATACATGCGGCACATGGTTTTTTAGTCGGTCGGTGGCAGAGAACACTGAGGGTGGTATCTGCCATGGATTCATACAATGCTCGAATGCTAGTATTGGAGAAGATAGGTCCTCCTTGTCTGTCGGTATCGACACCGAGTCCATCGATTCTACTGCCTCCTCTATCAGGATCGGTGATGCTTTCTCAGGAGTAGTATGGCTTCCTCCTAACCCAGATGCACGACAACATTCCTCCTCCTCTTGATCCTCAGTACTTCTTATTGGGACATTTTTAGTATCTTTTTGTGTATTGGCCCATTATTGGGTCATTGATGTACTTATTTCATACTTTTCTCGTAGATTATTTGGATGAGATGGATGTGACATTATTTTAAATTCATGTATTTATTTGTTGGGATATTCCTGCTTGTTTCGATATTCTTGACATTTTTGTGTATATACCGGTGTTGAGTGTTCCATTGAGGGGGTCGGCGAACCCAGGGAATTCAATTGAGGGTTGCTCCGGGTCTATTTATATAAACTGTGATTTTATAACTACAGACAGACTTTTGTTGGAAAATATTTTTTGAAATTGCATTTTTTTGTCTAGTTTTTTTAAAATTTAGCGACGTACTGCGACTTTTACCGACGTCTACTGACATGACAGTACGTCGCTAACCTGTGTCAAAATGTCACTACACGTCGCTAACATGTGTCAAAATGTTGCTACACGTAGCTAAAGAGCTAACATGGCAATTGTTGTCATGTCGGCATTGATGTAGCAAAACGTCGTCGGTAATGTCGTTGATTTAGTAACGTTACTCGACAATATGCATTGTCGCTGATACACCAACATCATGTCGTTGGACGTCGCTAATAAAAAAATAATCGACAACGTGGACATGTCGCAAATGTACGTCGCTATATTGACGAATAGCGACAAATTTGTTGTCAGCAACCATGGATTACGCGATAACACCAAAACATCGCAAATTATGTCGCTAATTTTTTTAAAAACGCTTTTTTACCTATTAGCGACAAATTTTGGCGTCACTAATTGGTATTATTTTGGTAGTGATATAGTTGAGGATATTATGACCAATAGAAGATATTGAAGTATAGACAACGTATTACCACTGATGTTGTAGCGTAGAATGGGCGTACTTACGTACTTATACCCGATTATTCGGGAATGGAGCATGGCACATTTTTATGGTGGCCCATGTAGGTCCCATCTTCATAAATATTGTGATGTCATTGTAGTACCTATAAATAGTCGTACTACTGCGATCCTACAAATGATTGAAGAATTGAAAGATTGAGAGTACATCCATAACTAGCTTATACGTTTCTCATAGGTTATCTCTAATCAGTTTGTTTCCTGTCTCGATTGATCTTTTTTTTTATGAATCCTTGGAACCTTGATTTGAATTTTATTCGACACCGCTTTGGAACATTCTTATGGATAAATTTGAAAGTATATTTGATAACCTATTTTGGCAAGGCAGCTACGAATTGCAGCCATTTGGCTGAATCATGGAACCGAGAGTCCATTGCTACTAGATGCACACTGACAGGGCATAAACTCTAAGCAAATTCATTTTGTGTATACACACACACACACACACACACACACATAAGACTTTCGAATATTATTGAGACTATGTCCTATTATGTATCTTGATTTGGCCTCTTACCGTCATTATATAATCGTATCATTTTTTCTGATTTGCTTGATATCTTCCTTCAAATTAATTGTGTAAAATTTCATATTTAAATCTTTGACCCTTTTTCTTCTATTAATTTTAACTTGGGATTAGTTGGTAGTTACAAGACTACATTAGGGAAGATTATCTTCTGTATTTTGTTTGGGTAGCTAAGGGTGCATTTTCTATATAATGTTGGATCAGGGTCCAATTAGCCATAAATAGCCTATGTCCTCGTAATAACCTATGATGATGACTGTGAAAAGTTGGACTTCATGATCATATTATTGCTAAAATGGTTGTTAACACTATATAATGGTTGTATCAAAATATAGTAGAAGCTTTGAGATCATAACTATGCATATATGACTGAGGATAGAAGAGCGGATTAGTAGAATTGATAAATGAATCTTAGGTGTGAAAGTTTTATGATAGGACCTTAGGGATTATGAATATTTTCAAGGTTAAAAGATTTAGAATATAAAGAAAATTTTGCAAAAGTAAACTAATAAAAGCATTTACTATGGATTAAGGATATAAGATCTTAATCAAATGTTGAAACTTGAATCTTGAATCTTGAAGTTTTAATAAAATAGTGTAAGCCATGAGTAGTAAGGGATACAAAATAAGAACCTGTAAATTCGAAGAATATAAATTTAAAGAAATAACTGGATATTATATCAAATTGTTAAACCGCTAGGTGATGATTATCAATTAGCTAATTAGTCTAAAGTTGAATGATAATATTAGAGATTTGTAAAATAAATGATTTTGAATGGTTGGCCTTTAGGATCTTGTTCTTAGTAAAATTGTTTGTCAACCCTATATTTATGATAGAGTTGTGGACTTTATACTGGTGGATAAGAGCTTCTAGATAAGAACCAAATATAATCACATTTTGAGAGACTCTCATATAGACTACATGATTTGAGGAATCTTAAGGTAATAAGTTATTTAGGGTAGGAGAGAATAAGTAAAGGTATACCTGTTTGAAGATTGACGTCTTTGTAGTTTGAAGATTTGATACACAAACCACTGTTTTTTGTGGAATCAAGATCCAGAAAGCTGTCTCTGATAGGAGCATTTGTTGACTTGAACCTGAACCCATTCACACAGAAATTTGGCCATATTTTTACGGCAGTAATTGGTCCCTTGGCTAGAGTCCTAATAGATTCAGTCTCGGGTGATATTAGACGATCGACCTAAATACCAAAGTAGCGATAGTAAGTTATTTGTTTTGCAAGTGCAGAAATAAAAAGTAATTACCAAGCATCTTACATATGCGTTCAACCAAGAAGGAAAATGGCATCTCATATCTTGTTCGACTTCTTCGTCTGTTATATAGGGTCTAACCGACCTCAACTCATCATTATATGTGCTAAAAAACAATGAAGCAACTGCTGATTAGTAGCATAATAGTATCTTATACTATTACATTGAGATTATGTAAATGTGGACGTATTAATTACTTACCCCTCTAGCTTCTCCACTTCATCCTCGTCGCAATTGAGTAATATATACAATTGAGCAGCCCTTAGCTCATCGTCATTCAAATATCTCTTCTTCATTTTTCCCGAGGGCTTTCCGGATGCATTGAATACTTTGAGTATTGCATCATTAGATTCCTGATATGCGTCGTCGTTTCTGGGAGCTTTCGTCCTATTAGTAGCAACATGCGGTTTGAAATACGTCGAGCAAAAGTTTATAATCTCCTCGAGAACATAAGCTTCACAAATAGAGTCTTCAACCCGTGCCTTATTTTTCACCTTTCTCTTTAGGTGATTCAGATGGCGCTCGAAGAGGTACATCCACCGATAACCGACAGGACCACCAATACGTGCCTCATAGGAAAGATGAATTGGCAAATGCTCCATAGAGTCGAAGAATCCAGGAGAAAACACCTTCTCGAGCTTACATAGTGTTACCGCAATGTCCCTTTCTTGCTTTTTAGACGATCGACGAGCAACTTAGTACAACAAAGATCTCTGAAGAATATGCTCAGCTCTGTCAATGGGTCCCAAACGACCTGCGGTAAGAATTCCCGAAATGCAATCGGAATTAACCTCTCCATGAATACGTGACAATCGTGGCTCTTCATACCTACTAGTTTGTTCTCCTTGAGGTCGACGCATCTTTTCAAGTTCGACACGTACCCGTCTGGAAACTTTAGACCCTGAATCCACCTACAAAGTCTACCTTTATCCTCTTTATCCAGTGAGAAAACTAACTTAGGTTGCTTTAACTTTCCATTCCCCTCCTCTATCAAATGCAATGCAGGACGTCTACATATGTCTTCTAAGTCCAACCTCGCCTTCGGATTATCTTTCGTCTTCCCCTTTACATCCATTACAGTATTAATTATGTTATCAAACACATTCTTCTCGATATGCATGACATCAAGGTCATATCTGATCAGATTGGTGCTCCAATATGGCAGATCCCAGAATATACTCCTCTTCGTCCAGTTATGGGTGCGACCAAATCCGTCACACTTGTACCCTTAGCAAGCTCTTGGATAGCACTTGGTAAATCTTTTACCTCTTTCCATATCGTGCATCCGGGCCACCTTGGCGGTGGATTGGCCTTCTCCACAACTCCCGTACGAAAAGCATTCTGATTCCTCTGGTACGGATGATCCTTCGGCAAAAATTGTCGATGACAATCGTAGAAGCACGGTTTGCCTCCGTGTTTCAAACAGAAAGCCTGAGAACGGTCCATGCAATACGGATATGAGAGACGACCATGGGTGCTCCATCCCGATAACATTCCATAGGCCGAAAAGTTGTTGATGGTCCACATAAGTGCTGCCCTCATCTGAAAATTCTGCTTTCTAGAAACATCGTACGTGTTGGCACCGACTTCCCACAGCTGATTCAACTCATCTATCAAAGGCTGTAAATACACATCGATGTTCCTCTTCGGATTGTTCGGACCCGGGATAATAACGGTTAGGAACATATACGGAGTCTTCATGCACATCCAAGGCGGTAGATTGTACGGAGTGACGATCACAGGCCAACACGAATACTCGGAGCCCGAAAGTCCGAATGGGGTAAAACTGTCAGAGCAGAGCCCCAATCTGACATTACGCACTTCCTCGGCAAAATATGGATACTCTCGATCAAAGTGCTTCCATGCTTCTCCATCGGATGGATGATCCAATACTCCTTCGATCTATTTTCGCCTGTGCCAACTCATGTTTTCTGCAGTCTCCTTAACCATAAACAACCGCTGCAACCGCGGCGTCAAAGGCAAGTAGTGCATCGAATCGGTAGGCTTCCTTGCATCGACAGACTTTCCTCTAACAGTGGCCTTGTAGCGATCAGTACCACAGAATCTGCACGCATCTTCATCCTTGTCGTCTTTGTAGTACAACATGCACCCGTTGCGACATGCATCGATTTTCTCGTATCCATCCAAAGCGATCTCACCATCCTCTTAGATCGATAGAAGTCTTTAGGCAACTTTGCACCCTCGGGCAAGATCTCTATAATCAAATCGAGCAGTCGATTATAGCATTCTTGCGACATGTTAAAATCGGACTTGATGCTCAATAATCTTGTAACCACCTCCAACGGTGAATGATCCTCACAACCAGGATATAGTGGAGTCCTTGCATTCTCAAGCAACTCCATAAACTTTGCAGCATCGGCATTCGGTGCCTCCTCAGCTGCATCATAATTGTCCGGATTGAAACTAGGTCCCGCCGCATCATAATTGTCAGGAATGAAACTAGGCCCCGCCGCATCATAAACCATGTTCACCAACCCGTCGTCGTAAGCATCGTGGTCTTGAACATCCATATACGGCTCCACATAGGGCTCCGACTCCGATGCTAGAGATACAAGTTCTCCGTGCGCGGTCCACTTATAGTAATTCGACGTAAAGCCCTTCGAGTATAAATGATATGTAACTTCCACTTCAGGATGATATTTCCTGTTGCGACATCTCACACACGGACACTTAATTTTGGTACCGTCCATGTATTGAGGGAACGCCTTTGCGAACTGCAGGAACTGCTGTACACCCTCAATGAATTTATCCTGTACACCGCACATGTCATCAGGATGACGGTTGTACATCCACGAACGATGACGCAGATAGTAATTCATATCCATTTCTAGAAACTTCTGCAAAATTGACAGTATGTATCATATAAATCATTACATGCAAAATTAACCGTACTATAAAAATCATAACTGATATAATACATATTTTCATTTATCAAAACTACAGTTACCCCCAACCCCATAGTACTATGAACTGCACTATAAGTGTGCAGTCAACACACTACAAATAGTGTGTCATACTATAGAACTGCAGCTGCCCCCAACCACACTCCTAGGTCAGTGTCCGTTATGGAAAAAGCAGTCATGGCATTGTACTAAGGCACCTGGTGCTTGAACAATTTTTGCATCAAAAGTTTCTCAAGTACACGGGCTATTGCTCTATGAAATGGATAACCCCATGCATTGTGACTGTACTCACTCACATTTACCGGCAGATTACTGCACTCCCTTTAGTAAAAAAATCTAACCCCCCAAACTGGCACACTGATACACACATACACTCTTAAGAATTCTGTAATCAAAACTCACCTGGTACCAACAACACCTATTAAGTACTCTAAATTCTATACTTCATATAAACACTCCATCTATACTCATATAAACACTCCATCTATACTCCCAGATCTGGGATACACCTATATGAATGCTCAACCTTCACACCTATTACTTATTCTCTTCAACACATATATTCACTCAAACACCTGACTAATACACCTCTTTAAATCAGTCACCCACTGCTACTGCTTACCTTCTTCCTCAATATTTGATTACCCCTTATCCCGAGCCACACACTCATGTGTGCACTATAGTATCACTATGAATACCCAATCTTCTCTCAGATGTTGGTGTTATATCTGACACTTGCCCTCATGTCCTTCAAATCATACGAGTTCAAACCCCATCTCAAACACATCCACATCCTGCCTTGCACTAGTTGCTGACTGGCTCAGTAAGTTGCTGCACAAGGATGCAGTGTTTACACTGTATTAGGACCCCCTCACACCTGCCTGCAGAAGCTAACAACCAACTACAATGCACCTAAACCTTAATGCACACTATGTTCAGCTGTGCAGTGCCTCCCCAAGTTGCCTGTTGCACATTGGGCTGATGTGCCTCAAGTCTCCCCCTGCTCACTGCTAGTAAGCAGTGCTCACTGCTGCTGTTACCTCTCTCGTCGACTTGGGCCAGTCGGCCCTTACCCTAACCCTAACCCTAATCCCATGTCAACAAACCTAACCCTAACCCTAACCCCATGTCAACAAACCTAACCCTAACCCTAACCCTAGGTCCTGATCAGTGTCTGTGTCAGTGTGTGTGTGTGTGCCGTGTCTGTGTCTGTGTCAGTGTCTGTGTGTTTGTCGTGTTTGTGTCAATGTCACATGTGTCCTGTGAGAGAGAGAAAGAGAGAGAGAGAGAGAGAGAGAGAGAGAGAGTAGGGTTTACCGGAGTAGTCGCGGTGTAGAGCGGGTCGACGGAGCGCGGGGGGGGGAATTTTTTTTCTTTTCGAAATTTCAGCAGATGGGAAAAAATGAAACCGAGACCTAATTAACCAAATTTTAGCGACGTTTAGTGACGTCCAAGAAAAACGTCGCTAAATTAAATTTTAGCGACGTCAATGACGTCGCTAAACACGTTGCTAAATATTTTTAATATAAAGGTCGCTATATACGTCGCTAAACGTCGCTAAATTAGACATATTAGCGACGTTTAGCGACCTTAATTGAACTTATAGCGACTTATCTTTTAAAATCTTAATAAAAGTCGCTAAACATCGCTAAATGTCGCCATTTAGCGACGTTCTAATAAGGAGTCGCTAATTTATATATTATTAGCGACGTTTCTTTTGACGTCGCTAATACCGCTTTTTCTAGTAGTGGTAGTAGAGGATCATATGTAAATATTAACTTTATAGAAGTTCTTAAGTGAGAATTGTTAGTAAACAATAATGGTAAGATTCGAATGATAGGCCTTAAACTTAAACTTTAGAAAGGGGTTAGGGAGATCATTAGTTAGTTGGGTAATTTTAAACTCTTGAAGGTTCGTAGAACTCATATGTGATGATAATGATTCATGAGATTATGAAAGAGGATTTAGGAATTTTTTTTTTACAAATCTAGATCAGTAGAGCATCAAGTGTGATACTTTCCTAACCCTGATTCACAAATAATCTAGAGGTGGATTCCTCATCAGAAACTATGAGGGAGCACATAACCAAGAATAAGGCCAAGAAGTCATGGTAAGATCTCAGACTCCACGGCCTAACATTGGAGATTGGTGTAAATTGGTTTGTCAATAGTATATAACATGTTTTGTTTGAGTTTAAAGTCTACAGAGTTTAGTGTGATCCTTAGGTCTTACTTGAATTTGATTCATAAATTAGATATAGTAGCCTAAATATAGAGCAATTGAATAAAAAAAGGATCTTCATTTGAATTAATAAAAATATTAAGATAATAAAAAGATAATAAGGAACTTTTTAGTGAATGCCTACACTAGAATTCGAGGAATTTCTCTAGTAAAATTAAGGGTCAATTTCAGGGAACACTACACAAATGGTAGAGTAATAAAGTTAACATATAGTAGAAGCTTATGAGATAGTGAAAACTTATGGCAAAAGATAGAAGAACGGTTTGGTGAAGAAGATAACGAGATCCTATACTTGAAATTTTTGATAATAAAACCTTGATGGATTATGGATATTTTAAGATTGCAATTTAAATTATAAAGGGAACTTTTTATAAACCTAAATTGATGGAAACATTCACTATGGATTAATTAAGGAAATAAGAGGCAAAACTTGACATAGAATTTTTGAAATTTTAGTAGAATATTATAAGCTTTAAGTAGTAAGGATTATAGAGTACATACGATTTGAAAATTACAAATTTAAAGTAATAACTAGATTATATGATATGTCCTTCAAGGTTAAGCTACAAGATGATGATAGTTTATTAGCAGAGTAGTCTCAAGACTTATGGATATTTCAAGAGTACATACGAAATTGAATGGTGATGCTGAAGATTTATAAAATAAATGATAAGTGACAACGAACATGTGATGAGGAGATTTAAGACCAAAAAAATTGACTCGTGGAATATAGTTGGATGGTGATCTTAGGTTAAAGACAATGGATGTGGGAATTTAAATGGTGAAGTTTAAAATTTTAAGATGATAGATTCTTTAGTAGTCAAGGTTGTGAATTTTAAGCTTCTATAGTTTATGGAGTTCATAAGTGGAAATGATGGATTATGAGATTACGAGAATATAGAGTATAACATATAGATAAATTTTGATGAAATAAAAAAAATATAGACTCGAAGGATCGAGGCTTTTAAAGGATGAAGAGATTGAATACTAGTGGATTATGTGACTATCGATAGGGTAAAATTTTGGACTATGAATCTAAAATGCAAGATTAGATAGTTATTAATGGTTGTGGACAATAAGATATGAGGGTGACCTTAACAATGAGTTAGAAAGACCTGTACGCAAGAAACTCAGGGAAGATTGAAGTTTCAAGAAGAAGAGTTTGATTATGAATTCATATTTTACCTCCAACTTTATTCCTTGCATTTTGATCTTCCCTGTAAATAAAATTTAATATTTTAACATTACCTTATTAGATCTTGCAACATACTTGTTTTGCAATACTTCTTACCCTATTATCGCTAGACCAAAGGCTTTCATAAATCTTTATATCTTCGAACTTTTGCATAATTTATACTTATCATCTAAATTCAGTCCGATACATGCACATGCAATCCTTTGGACTCCTTGAGCGTGAACCTCATATTTCTTTGGAACAAGTCAAGGGTTTGACCGAATCATCAACAAAGTATTAAAACAAAGCTACATCTCCAAATCAGCAGCTTATCTATCATAGTTAGAGATTAAACAAGTATCTCACAATCTACCATTTTCAACATTATGTACCTATTCTGGAATTATTTATCCTTCTCTACCTCAAACTTGCTTCTCTTAGTCATAATAACTTCGATTGAACAACTTACCTAATTAATGCTAAAATTGTGCCTCCGTGAAGTCATATCTCCAGTGTTCACTCTTCTCCTCTTGACCATTCAAATTCGTCCCTAGTCGTACCATTTGTTGAAATTTGACTACCGTTAACAACTCATTCCTTTTTTGCCCCTATTTAGAAATGCTAAGTTACCATCATTCATTTCTCCCTTCTTTCTTTTCATGTCGTGCATAACTTAAATTTTGAGGAATAAATTTTCTAAGGTATGTAGATTTGTAACCCTTAGAATTCTAAGTTTAAATTTTAATAATTTTCCTAAAATTTCTAAATATTTTTTCTGATTTTATTTGTATTAATAAAGCACTTAAAATTATTCTCGAGATTTTCTAGAAATATTAATTAGTTAACTTTCAAATTTGGGAAACTAAAATCTAAATATTATCATGATTGGATTTCTAAACTTAAAAATATAATTAGTTAGTATACTAGAAGTTTGTTAGTAAATAATTATGTTCTGGAAGAATATTGAAAATTTGAAAAATTATAATTGAAATATGTAGATAGGAACTAAAAAGGATTTTGGAAATGAATTTATAATTAAAATCAATTTTTTCACCAAAGAGGAAGTATCCTAGATCTTACCTAAGCTTCTAGATAAGGAAGCAATCATACACTAGAATTTAGGATCTCTAACTTACCAATTTTAAAAATTGGAGACAAGAATATAATTTAGTTCCAATTAAAATAAAAATAAATTTGAAATATAAAAATAGAGAATGAGTTATGAAATAAAATAAAATATTTATAATTCCTCAATTCTTCTCTGCTTATATAACACATAATGAAATCTAAATTTTCAAATCTTTCTCGCTCTTGAAAATTAAAGTTTCAAGAAGTTGATTTTGATTATGAATTTATATCTCAAACTTTATTCTTTAGATTTGACCTTCCCTATAAAATTAATATTTTAACATCTCCTTAATTTTGGATATTGCAATATTTTTTTTTGCAACACTTCTTACCCTATTATCGTTCGACCAAGGGCCTTCGTAAATCTTCATATCTTCGAACTTTCGCAAAATTTTTACTTATCATCTAAAGTTAGTCCAGTACATGCACATGCAATCCTTTGGACTCCCTGAACGTGAACCTCGCATTTCTTTGGAATAAGTCAAGGGTTTGATCAAATCATCAATAAAGTATTATAACAAAGCTACATCTCCAAATCAACAGGTTATTATAGTTAGAGAAGTATTTAACATGAGTTCACTATCTACCATTTTCAGCATTATGCACATGTTCTGGAATTATTTATCTTTCTATACCTTAATCTTGCTTCTCTTAGTCATAATAACTTCGATTGAACGAATGACCTAATTATTGCTAAATTTGTGCCTCCTCGTGAAGTCTTATTTTCAATGTTCACTCTTCTCCTCTCGACCATTCAAATTCGTCCCTAGTCGTGCCATTTGTTGAAATCTGACTCACTGTTAACAACTCATTCCTTGTTTACCGCTATTTAGAAATGTTTTTTATGGCGATTTTATTTAGAAATGTTAAATTATCATCTTTCATTTATCTCTCCTTTCTTTTCATGCCGTGCATAACTTAAATTTTGAGGACATAATTTTTCTAACGTATGTAGACATGTAAACCCTAGAATTCTAGACATGTAACCCCTAGAATTCTAAGTCTCAATTTTAATATTTTTTCTAGAATTTCTAAATATTTTTCTAAATTTATTTGAATTAATAAAAGCCTAAAAATTATTCTCGAGATTTTGTAGATATATTAAATAGTTAAGTTTCAAATTTGGGAAACTAAAATATAAAATTATCTTGATTAAATTTCTAAACATAAATAAGAATTAGTTAGTATACTATAAGTTTGTTAGTAACTAATTACGTTTTAGAAGATTATTGAAAATTTAAAATTAAATTAATTGAAATTGGTATTAATTTATAATTAAAATCAAATTTTCCTCAAAAGAGGAAGTTTTCTAGCTATTACCTAAGCTTCTAGATATATAAGGAAGCAATCAAACCCAAGAATTTAGGATTTCAACTAACCAATTTTGAAAATTGGAGGAAAGAATAGAATTTAGATCCAATTGAAATTTAAAAAAAAATGAAATATGAAAATAGAGAATTAGTTATGCAATAAAATAAGGTGCTTTTATTGACATTCCTAAAATGTTATCCAGCAACCTTATTAATTTTCTATCACTCAAATTCCAAATATGTACATTAATTTATGAATGAATAGAGGAATGAGTGCATGATGAAGTGTCAATATTGACATTCCTAAAATGTCGTCTTGTACTTCTAATGGAGGAACACATTTAAAATTTTAATGATAGAAAATTAAATAATAGTACATGATGATATTTTAGAAGTTTTAATAACGGACACTAAAATAGTTTAATTTACAATTCCTCAATTATTCTCCTATTATATAATAAGAGAGAATGAAATCAAAATTTTCTATTCTTTCTCGCTCCCTTCCCTATCTGGATCCGAGAAATTCGGATCTGGATTATTTTTATTTCCATTGCTCGTCGGACCTTTCGACCATGTCCCAATCAATTTCCAGCCACCCTCGACTCTCCAGTCAACGTTCCCGACTCGGAATTCCGATCGATCTCGTCGAAACATCGACTCTGAGTTCAATTCTTAAAGTCAACTTTGAGATCAAATGTCATCCTCCTCTTTCCACCAAATTCGAATCCATCAACTCCAGGTCAGATTCGGTGACTTCTATTTTAAGCTTGTGCAATTTTGATTCGTAAATAGTTCGTTGGAGGGATCAACCTCACTCACAAATTCATTCCTGGAAGAAAATCTTAATCCACATCGCGCCAACCTCCGATCCATTTTCTACAGTTGAAACTAGGTATGATATACTTACTCACTACCAAATTTCAGTTGTTATGGTGAACATTTGGTTGATCAATTCTTCACGTAAACATGGATCCCCGAAAGTGCTTTTTTTTTTGTCCCAGAATCATTCCTGTATCAAGCATGTGATCCTCATCTTCGTATATATGTAAAAAACATGTAAACAGTGATTGTTGATGTCAATCATGTGATCCTCATCTCATAAAATAGTCCATATGCTGTTGTTGTCCTCTTCTTTTCAATTAAAATTTAATTTCTTGTTATGCTTCTCTCTACTAGAAAGTACAAGGGACAAAATCCATCAAGGGACAAAATTAACAGTATAATTGGCACAAACAAAACAGTATTGTCTTAGACATTAGATCAAACATAAATAGAACATTGACATCTTAGATATTAGATCAAACACAAAAAGAGTATTGTGTCAGATAATATGTGGTATCACTGGCATATTTATATCGGTGTATCTTAGGGTATGTTTTTGTGTTTATCTTGTGTTCGATATGTGATCGATAATATGTGACATCACTAACATGGGACTGATTTTCTTAGTCTCCACTAAAAACCCAACAACAATGTATATTTGTTCCATAATCACGGAATTATACATGCATATTTCATCAAACACTAATAGGAGTGGAGAAACATTGACCTGGCCTAACTTGTAAAACACAGATGGTCCGAAATCAATGGCCTTGAGCGTGGCAGGACATCCTCGTCCACATTGTAGAGCATGAATTTCTCCGGCGTGAGATCCCTGCCGAAGAAGTTTGTGGCCTTAAGCAGGCACATGACTTCTCTTCCTAATTCGACCTCTGCTAACTATCATTAATGGCTTCATCTTCCTCGTTTTCTTATTTTTCCTTGCATCTCCTATCCTATTGTCTTGTTTTGTGTTGTGATTCCTATGTGGCATGAGACAAGACAATATCTTTCCTATGTGGCAAGATTGTATTCACACAAGACAATGAGATAGAAAAGTGTTCTCCAATGCAAAAGTATTGAGAAGGCAATAAAAACTACTTTTTTTCAACTTCCAAGACAACTTTTTCACTTCTTTCTTTGTTTATAAATATTTTTATTTATAATTGATGAAGTGGAAGTAAAGCATTGTGAAGTCCATTGTCTAGATCTAGACAACCAACTTCATATTATCTTTGATATGTCATTGCCATGTCAACTTCACAATTTATTTCACATTTGCATTGGAGAAGGAATTTTGAAATAAGAAGTTGTAATTCCTATGTGGCAACTATTTTTTTCAAACTCACAACAGGGTTGGAGATGCTCTAAGGGAAATAAATGTAGCTAGTGTTTTAGCCCACCCCTGGACTGCAGACAGTGTACCATATGTATATAAAATAAATTTTCGGATTGGCTGGGTGGGCTGGAGCCTACCCCTGCCTACCAGTAGATCCTCCCCTGTCCCTATGTCTCTTCCGTGTGGCGACACAGGGACGTAAAAAGGGGAATCCTATCAACTTGTTCCAAATAAGGATAATAAGCTCATGAGCTTGGTCCTACTTCACTGTTGAGAAACGAAAGAAGACTTCCTATTAAGGTGGAATAGGCTAAATTATTCGATTGTAATTTTTAATTCATCCGAGACTTCTTAGACGAATTAAAAATTTCAATCGAATAATTTAGCCTACTGCTGGTTATGGACCTTAATAGGAAGTCTTGTTTCGTTTTGGGAGGAGACTACTGCTGGTTATGGATCATCAACGACAACATGTTAGAATATTTAATTAATAATACTTGTTTGTTAGTTGATATCTTAGTATGTGTAGATCAATGTTATTATGGATCATTGCGTGTTAGTATCTCGATCGACACATCTTTAAGAGCTTTGTTATTTGTACTTTGTAGTAATCAGAGAGTAGGATAATTAGCAAGTATGAGGCACAATTATATAGTATAGCCTTTCAAAATAAAATTATTTGCGGAGAGACAAAAGTATGGGGGTGGAGCAAATTAGTATATAGCCTTAATTGAAACTTGAAAAATATATTGCATGGAATTAATCTTAGCAACACATGAGAGTTGAATACCAATTAAATGAATTCCAAACACACATATGTGAGATTATTGTTTGACAGAGCATGATACTGATCGGTTCTACGCAGTTATGAATCTTATGATTAATTCTGGTGTGCTTATTTTCTATACATTATTAACAAATTAAAATGTTATTAACATAGGGTTCCATTATATATGGCTAATAGTGAAAGTTTTTTTTTTACATTGAGAGAATTTCTTTATTGGACGAGTTTCTTAGCACTTTTGGAATATCTTCTGCCTCTGGATTTTAATGGCCAAGATAAGTAGATGACTAAAAATGAGTTGAACATTGTGCATGACCAGGTACTAATAGTTCAACATTATAGTTATTCTGAGATATTGTATGTAGACAAATAAAGCAGCATGTGATTTACTATTTATCCAACTATAATAATTAATGTTTTCCTATATCTTTAAGTTAATTGTACAAGAAAATAAGCATATGCCTCATGTTCATTATTTTTAAAATCTTGATGTCTCAAAGAAAGTTACTTATGGACTTGTAATTAAGGAGCATGTGCATTTTTAAGTGTATATATATATATATATATATATATATATATATATGTTTTGGAGGGTGTAGCCTATTGGTTACACCGGGGGCTCCCGTGGCGATGGGCACGGTTCGAATCCCCCTCAAGGCGTTGGTCGCCGACACGTAGGAAGGACACCAATATATATATATATATATATATATATATATATATATAGAGAGAGAGAGAGAGAGAGAGAGAGAGAGATTTGAAAAATGCACATCCTCCGCAATTACTGAATTACTTTTCCGTAAGTAATTTTTTTTGGGATATTAAGATTTAAAAAATATTGAACGTGATGCATATGTTTATTTTCTTATACTATTAATTTAAAAAGATAGGAAGACATTAATTAGTACAGTTGGATAAATAGTAATTCACTTGCTGCTTTATTTGTTTACATACAATATCTCAGAATGACTACAATGTTGAACTATTAGTGCCTGGTCGTACTCCATGTTCAACTCATTTTAGTCATCTCCTTATCTTGGCCATCAAAATCTAAAGGCAAAGGCTCTTCTAAAAGTGCATTAACAAAAACACATCTAATGAAGAAATTCTCTCAATCTAAAAAAAAACTTTTACTATTAGCCACATATAATGGAACCCTATGCTAATAACATTTTTTTAATAATATATAGAAAATAAGCACACAAGAATTAATCATAAGATTCATAACTGCGTAGTAAGAACTGATCACGCTCTTTCAAACAATAATATCACGTGTGTTCTGAACTCATTTAATTGGTAATCAACTCTTACGTGTTGCTGAGATTAATTCCATGTAATAAGTTTTTCATGTATCAATTGAGGCTATATATTAATTTGCTCCACCCCAGACTTTTGTCTCTCCCTAAATAATTTATTTTGAAAGACTATATAAATTTTATTTTGAAAGGCTATATACAATTGTGGGTCATACTTGCTAATTATCCTACTCTTCAATTACTATAAAGTACAAATTGTTGGAGTTTTCTCCTTAGGACTAGCCAAGATAGTCCTATATTGGCTACAACTCTAAGTGCGCATCTCAATATAAGACTTTGCTTGTTATTAAGGTATCCATATGGGTTCTGGTGGGGCACATGTGGGTGCTATGTGAGGTTGTTTTCCTAGGAAGATTAAGGTTAAACTCTTCAAGAAAGCATTTATGCTTTTCGTCACTCTTGAAAAAAATATCTTAGGAGCTAAAGTCCCAAAGGGGCTTAGTGACTCGACCTCGGACTCGGACTCGGGCTTGAGCTCAAGGGTGTAAAGTGGCACTTTGATGGTTCCTGGGAGCCGATCATGTGAGGGCGATTCTTATTTTAAGAAACGATGGTCTTCATCACACAAGCAAAGATTATTTTCTGTCTTCTTCTTCTTCTTCATTATAGTACTTTCTGTCTCAATTGCAAAATGTTTGCAAGGAAGAACAGTTTTGATCTTCTGGAAGTTGTAATCAAATACAATATTATATTTTTTTACTTCATTGGAATCGAGGTCATCAGAGAGCAAACTTGTTTGCGTGAATCTCTGATCTCGAATACAACTTCAGGATCTAAGAGAGGGTATACTGTAAAGTTTGCTTGAACCCTGGTCTCTGTTAACCATCTTTGATTTACCTCGGGACTAACAATCTCAGAGCATGATCCGAGTAAGATGGAGAACAACCGTGCAAGTCTTCTCGACACAAGTTTTAACAAACTTGAAAAGTTTGACGGAGAGCATTACAATATCTGGAAAAGAAAGATCAGTCTCAATCTTCAACTCGTGAACATTGATTATGTGTTGATAGATTCTAAGCCTATTATTCCGAATAATGATAATGCTCAGAGAATTGCTGAGGCCACTACTTTGCAGACGAAGTGGAGGAGAGAACAACCTCTGCAAGTTGCTGATTATGAACGTCATAGAAGATTCAAGGGCAGAATCATACAGCAAGACGGTCATTGCTAAGGACATCTGGGAGTCTCTAGAGAAGCATTACAAGTCTGATGAGGGAAGAAACAAAATTCATATCACAGACCAATGTTACCAGGATCGTGGGTCACTTTGGCACGTGGTGCGGGTATGGGTACGCGGTACAGTACCTCAGCCGGTACGCGGTACGGTGGGGGTAGGCTTATTCGGTACGCTATTTGGGGTCGTTCATTTTTATCTGGGTCGTCTTTTGTACCATATACAATTATATAGAAGTATACACAAAATATCATAAGTTCATAACAAAATCCATCAAAATCCAAATGAAGGAAAGGATAGGAACATGCAACTGAGTGAACTTGAGTTTTATTTATTAAGGCGTGCAGACCAAAGGATTCATCAAAGGGTCGAAGCCACTCACCCGAACGAATCAACGCAAGAGATGGGGAAGTCTTACGCAGCGATCACTCCTTGGTTATGCGTCCTAAAATTGCAACAACACTTGGTTAGCATCCTTCGATCTCTTTCTCTTAAGATTCGAAATGAATGCGCAAGAGAGAGAGAGCGAATCATGAAAACCAAGTCTTCGAAAGCAACACAAAACATAAAGCAACACAAAACCAAGCAGCAAAACAACCAACGAAAACTCATGGACTCATTTCAATAGAAACTGTTCCATCAATTTGAAGGGTTCATTGTATTTCGTCCGTGATTGATTTGGAGGTAAGGTTTTTCCATCAATAGAAACTGTTCCATCATACCAGCTTGTCGCTAGAGTGGTAAACGAAAAGTTTGGTGCTAGGTATAGCGTTGACAATATTATGAATCATATGCAAGGTTGGGAGGCAAAGTAGTTAGATATAATAAGGACGAAAGATCTCTAGGAGGCGGGATGTGATGAAGAACTAAAGATGGTAACTTTGGAGCAAGAAATCATAAAATTCTTAAGAAGGTAAATATGTTTAGTACTATCTAATATTATTTATTAACATTTTTAGAAGTTATTATAACTAAAAATTTGTTTTATATGAATTTTTACTGCGCCAAATCAAAATTAGCATCATGGATTAACATACATATTAGGAGCTTCGAACTGTTACGTATTGCATGTGGAGATGAATACGCTAGGGGGATGCATAAGATAATTAAGCAAAATGGGGACCAAGAGATGAATACCTCAATATAGATAATCCTACTAGTGACTCACAACTGTAGTCAAAGGAAGACACGAACAATACTAGGAGCACTCAAAAGGGTGGAACATCCCTAATGAACAAATTGGTGGGCAATATATCTATCATGGAAGAGGCCCTTAGCACAATATTAAGGAGGTTCATGCTAATTTATTTTTACATATAGGGTTATGATTAATCGTGTCGTTATGGCAACCTATGACTGTCTTTACAATAATGACCAAGCCACCAAGTTCAATGGTTTGCCAGAGAGGTTCCGGAGGGAATGGTTAGAGAATTTTAAGCAACAAAACTTTCCTTCATCACCGAATTATGAACCTGTCAAGTTTCACCAAATTATGTAGCATTATGTCTCGAGAGCACTTGATTATGGGGAAGTGGGCAACCTTAGACTTAGAAGCATGAACTTTTGTAATTAGGTGTGGACACAACTAGGTGGCACACAAATCTATTATAATGCAACTTAATTTTTTTCATGATGCATACTCCTTGTGACTATATGCAAACTTGTTAATTCCAGTCTTTGTGTGCTGCCAACACAGAATTGGTTTTGCTTGTTCTGCTTATCAATAATACAAACATGTAATGATGACGAATGTTGTTTGCAAGGGTTGGCTTTGAATGGAAGATTATGTGCTAATTTTTAGCTAATTTTTAGAGAGTGGTGAGTAAGGTGATTTCTTTGAGTCTAAAAATAGAATTTGGCAATAGTGAGTTGGGTGATGATTCCTTTGAGCCAAATTCTACATTATAAGACTTATGATATACATGTATCAGTCTCATCATTGTAGAAGAGTATCAGTCTCTTGGAACCCCTTGATTAGAGGCTAAATTTGATGTCATCCTCTACCAATTTGAATATAGATAGAAGTAGCGAACATTTCGATAACTTTTAGACATTGATGAGTTTTAGTCTAAAATAAAGAATTTGGTGATGGTGAGTATGAGGGTGATTCCTTTGAGCCAAATTTAGTTTCAAGTACTTACGACGCACATGTTTTTGTCCCATCATCACTTATGAGTATCAGTCACTTTGAGCCCCTCGATTAGAAGCTAAATTTGACGGCTTCCCCTAACAATATGGTGATCGATGGAAGTAGCTAATATTTATCTAATTTTTAGACAATGATGAGTAAGTTGATTCCTCTGAGTCCAAAACAGAGAATTTGACAATGACGAGTAGGACGACGATTCCTTTGAGCCAAATTCTAGATTATTTTCTTGAGTCTTTCATGTCTTCTTGTCGAATACTACTTGGGGCAATTTTTGGCTTCGGGCCATTTTTTATATGTGGTTCTTATACTTTTTATTACTTTTTCTCATTTGTTAATAGTCCTGATATGTGGTTTTCTGAATTGAGAAGGGGATAGTGGAGTTGATATTCCTGGTATGTGGTTTTTCGAATTGCTTAGTGAATCATGCTTTTCCAGCCACCATTGTTGCAAAAAACTATGTTGTAGAATTTTGTATTTATGTTGTGATACTTTATCTTGGTTCTGATACTGCTGCGTTATGATACTTTAACTTGTGGTTCTGATACTTCTGGGTTAACTTTGATACTTTGTCTGGGCTTGGTTCTAATACTGCTCGGAAGTCATTTCTGATAGCTTAGCATTTTGGAGATAGTGAAGGTTGATGCTTTGTTAAGTGCTGAAGGGTGATGAATGCCCACACTAGTCGATCTTGCATAAAATTTAACCTTTATTCCCTAGTATTGCCGAAGGAGATAGCAAAGCATTGATCTTACATGAATTCTGCAGAAAATTATTTTCACTCCCGAAGCATGCTCCTTGTCTCGTATCCTATTATAGGATGCAAGTACAAGATGCATGACTGTGTAGATGTTAAACTATATAAAAGGTTGCTAGGTCAGTGTACTCTTAAACTGATCAAAGCAATATTAGTTACTGGATTTGTTCCCCTTCCATAGCCACTCTTCATAAACATCCTCTTGTTCTCTGCCTCATTTCTCACAGACATATATTACTGCATGCTGCCAATGGAGATAGGCAAGTATATATTCTTATAGATGTTGGGTCAATCGATATAAAATTAGGAAGACTAATTAATAGTGCATTCTCACCTGACAGGGTGAAGGTTTCTGTACTTGGGTCTAATATTATTAGTGACCTCCGTGCATGGCATGCATGTTTATATAGTCTACATGGACGATAAGCAAAATGACCAGACAAAATAGAGGCTCTCCACCAAAGTACACTGGAACAACTTGAGGGGGGTGGACCTCTTTTATCGGTTAAATTACACTTGTAAAGAAGGAAAACAATATTTTTCTTTGAATGAATTTAATTGAATCAGTAGACGTAGCTTTATACAAGAGATTTCCTACAATCATGCTAATCTATTCTAAGGAAATAAGTATAAAAGACAACTAAACAAATACACAATTAATATAATATATTAATCGATGAATAGCCAGATATCATTGACCTTTCCTTATCAACACCCTCCCTCAAGTTGGAGAGTGAATATCAAGAACTCCCAACTTGCATATCATATAAAGAATGGCAACATTGAGACCGATAGGTCACCAAGTGAAAGATGAAAATGTTGGGACCAATAGGTCACCAAGTGTTGCTTTGCGAAATAAGATATAAAATGTTGGTTCAATTTACTTTCAGTACTTTACCATAAAATTTTGCTTATAGTTGAGTTGTATATGCATTTTCATGGTCATGGAAAATTTGTGTACAAGGTTTGGTAAATTTTCGAGAACAGTACCTGGGGATGGGGGGACTGCGTTGACCTAGGACAAATATTCGGACGTGCTTATAGGCATGAGTATTACGTGATCCTCATTGAGGCTAACTTGTAGCGTGGCAAGACATCCTCGTCCACACTGTAGAGCATGAATTTCTCCGTCGTGAGATCCCTGCCGAAGAAGTTTGTGGCCTTAAGCAGACACATGACTTATATTCCCAATTCGACCTCTGCTAACTATCATTAATGGCTTCGTCTTCCTCGTTTCTTATTTTTCCTTGCATCTCCAATCCTATTGTCTTATTTTGTGTTGTGATTCCTATGTGGCATGAGACACAAGACAATATCTTTCCTATGTGACAAGATTGTATTCATACAAGACAATGAGATAGAAAAAGTATTCTCCAATGCAAAAGTACTGAAAAAACAATAAAAACTACTTTTTCCAACTTGAAAAATGCACATCCTTCTCAATTACTGATCCATAAATAATTTTCTTTGGGATATCAAGAATTAAAAAATATTGAACGTGATGCATATACTTATTTTCTTGTACTTTTAATTTAAAAACATTGGAAATTAATTAGTACAGTTGGATAAATAGTAAATCATTTGCTGCTTTTTTTGTTTACATACAATATCTCAGAATGACTACAATATTGAACTATTAATACCTGGTCGTACTCCATGTTCAACTCATTTTTAGTCATCTCCTTATCTTGGCCATCAAAATCTAGAGGCAAAGGTTCTTCTAAAAGTGCATTAACAAAAACACATATAAAATTCTCTCAATCTAAAAAAAAATTTTCATATTAGCCACATATAATGGAACCCTATGCTAATAACATTTTTGTTAATAATATATAGAATATAAGCACACATGAATTAATCATAAGATTCATAACTACATAGTAAGGACTGATCACACTATTTCAAACAATAATATCATGTGTGTTTTGAACTCATTTAATTGGTAATCAACTCTCATGTGTTGCTAAGATTAATTCCATGTAATGATTTTTTCATGTATCAATTGAGGCTATATATTAATTTGCTCCATCCCAGACTTTTGTCTCTCCCTAAATAATTTTCATTTTGAAAGGCTATATAAATTTCATTTTGAAAGGCTATATACTATTGTGGGTCATACTTGCTAATTATCCTATTCTCCAATTACTACAAAGTACAAATTGTTGGAGTTTTCTCCTTAGGACTAGCAAAGATAGTCCCACATTGGCTACAACTCTAAGTGTGCATCTCAATATAAGACTTTGCTTGTTATTGAGGTATCCATATGGGTTGTGGTGGGGCACATGTAGGTGCCATGTGAGGGTGTTTTCCTAGAAAGATAAATGTTAAACTCTTCAAGAAAGCATTTATGCTTTTTGTCACTCTTGAAAAAAATATCTTAGGAGCTATAGTCCCAAAGGGACTTAGTGACTCGACCCTGGACTTGGACTCGGGCTCAAGGGTGTAAAGTGGCACTTTGATGGTTCCTGAGAGCAGATCATGTGAGGGCGATTCTTTTTTTAAGCAACGATGGTCTTCATGACTCCAGCAAGGATTGTTTTATGTCTTCCTCACTTTCTTTCTTCTTCTTCGTTGTAGTACTTTCTGTCTCAATTGAAAAACGTTTGCAAGGAAGAACAGTTTTGATCTTCTGGAAGTTGTAATCAGATACAATATTATATATTTTTTGCTTCATTGGAATCGAGGCAATCAGAGAGCAAACTTGTTTGCGTGAATCTCTGATCTCGACTACAACTTCATAATCTAACAGAGAGTAGACTGTGAAGTTTGCTTGAACCCTGGCCTCTGTTAACCATCTTTGATTTACCTCGGGACTAACAATCTCAGAGCATGATCCGAGTAAGATGGAGAACAATCGTGCAAGTCTTCTCGACACAAGTTTTAATAAACTTGAAAAGTTTGACGGGGAGCACTACAATATCTGGAAAAGAAAGATCAGTCTAAATCTTCAACTCGTGAACATTGATTACATGTTGATAGATCCTATGCCTACGATTCCGAATAATGATAATGCTCGGAGAATTGTTGAGGCCACTACGTTGCAGACGAAGTGGAGAAGAAACAACCTCTACAAGTTGCTGATTCTGAACGTCATAAAAGATTCAAGGGCAGAATCATACAGCAAGACGGTCATTGCTAAGGACATCTGGGAGTCTCTAGAGAAACATTATAAGTCTGATGAGGGAAGAAACAAAATTCATATGACAGACCAATGTTACCAGGATCGTGGGTCGCTTTGGCACGTGGTACAGGTATGGGTACGTGGTATGGTACCTCAGCCGGTACGCGGTGCGGTGGGGGTAGGCTTATTCGGTACACTATTTGGGGTCGTTCATTTTTATCTGGGTCGTCTTTTGTACCATATACAATTATGTAGAAGTATACACCAAATATCACAAATTCATAACCAAAGCCATCAAAATCCAAGTGAAGAGCATAGACAATAATCTTATAACTAAACCAACTATCATAAGTTCATAACCAAAACCATTAAATCCGGGTCGCTAAATTTAACGAACGGGTAGCAAACGCACCCCGTTCGGGGTCGTTCGTCCCAATTCGTGGGACGTAGGGGTTTGGCGAATTAGTCAACTATGTCACAGACGAGTTCTATAAGATGTAGTTTGGGGATAACAAGACTGTTACCTCAAGTTAAAGAATTTCTTATGTTACTCAAAAACTTGAGAATAATGGCATGTCCCTAGTGGACAATTCATTGTGGGGGGTATTGTCTCCAGGCTTTAGCCTACATAGAACAAGTTTATTTCGGACATGTACCGAAAGAATATGGAGATCGACCTAGAACTCCTCCTACACTGGATTCATATTGAAGATGAGTTGAGGGCTCAACTTAAGGTGGACACTATGTCCAAGCAGTTGGCCAAGGCCAACATAGTGTATACTGGAGACTCCAATGGAAAGCAGAAGGCTTCTTACAACAAGAAAGACTTCAACTATCTGAAGGTGAAGTCAGTATGCTATGATTGTGTAGGTTATCTCAACTTGTGTCGACACCGACTGGTAGGTGGACACTGGTGCATCCTGAAATGTTTGCTCAAATAGGAAGTTGTTCACCACATACAAGCTTACTTCTGAGAAGATTTTAGTGGCGAACAAAGCACAAGCTGAAGTACTTGATATCGAGACATTGGTACTGAATAAGACTTTGGGAAAGTCACATACGCTTCAGGATGTGAAGCACGTACCGGTGATTGCTAAGAACCCGATCTCAGAAAGTTTGTTGTGTAACGAAGGCGTAAGGATGGACATCAACACTGGCCAGATGGTTGTCTTATAAAGGATGATATTTCAGAAAATCATTTTGTACCAAAGGGATGTTCAAACTTCAACTTGTAACTCCGACTAAAAATGTCAATGATGTATGTTCTTCTGGTTATCCTCTTTAGTTATGGCATAATAGACTAGGATATGTTCATTGCAAAAGAATAAACAAGATGTCTAGTGTAGGGCTTATCTCTAAATATGGGGTAAGGAGGTGGAGTAGTGTGAAGTTTGTGCGCAGACAAAGATTACCAGAAAACTATTCAAATGGATAAACCGAAGCACAAATCTTCTGAAGTTGGTGCACTTAGATATCTGCGACTTCAAGCAATTCTCTACAAAGGTCGGGATGAAGTATTTTATTACGTTCATCGACGACTTTTTAAAGTACGTATTCGTCTATCTTCTCAAGTCGAAAGATGAAGCGTTCGAGAAGTTAATTCAAGGACTTCAAGGCTGAAGCTGAACGGCAAACCATACTACAACTCAAGAGACTCAGAAGTAATCGAGGCTGAGAGTATCGGTTTCTTGAATTCGCATCGTTCTGCAGAGAAAATAGAATTGTCAGTGAGACAACTACTCCATATTCTCCTCAATCAAATAGAGTTACAAAAAGGAAGAATATGATGTTGACACTCAATGTTGTTGACTGTGGGACTTCCAAACTGCTTCTGGGGAGAAGCTGCATATATGGCTATTTTTATTTTGAATATTGTGTCGTACACAACTTTTGATGTTACTTCTCATGAACTCTGGTTCAAGGTCAGACCCAACTTGAATGCCATTCGAGTGTGGGGGTGTCTGGCATATGTGAAGGTTTCGGACTTGAAGATTCAGAAGCTGGGAACGAGGACTATGAATGCTATATTCTTGGGATATGCTAAAAATAGTGATGCTCGAAGGTTCCTTGATATTGAATCAAATTATAGCATCGAATCTCGTAACACGGAATTCTTTGAAGACAAATTTGCAAGGCACAAGAACATTATTCTCACGGACATTCAACATAATAGTGTTGGTGCAGAGGAGGCTATCGCTTCCAATGAAAATATAGTTAAAGAAGAATTTGTCGTTGAAGAGACAACATTTGAACCATAACTCGCAGAGACGTCGACTAAGCGATTGAGGAGGCAGATGGACTTCGTAGATGATTTCGTCACCTTTCATGATGAAGCAGATCCGCTTATCTATGATGATGCGATAAAAATTAGAGATGTCTTCTGGAAGGAGGCTGTAAACGATAAGTTTGATTTTATAACCTCCAACAACACTTGGGTGTTGGTTGATCTGCCTGAAGGAGCAAAGCATATCGGATGTAAATGGATCTTCAAGAAAAAGATGAAGGCCGATGGAACTGTTGATAAGTTCAAGGCAAGGCTAATAGCCAAAGGGTTTTCTCAGAAGCATAGGATCGACTAGTTCGACACATATGCTCTAGTAGTGAGAATAACAACCATCAGGATGTTGATTGCTCAGAGTGTAATACATAAGTTGGTGATACATCAGATGTATGTTAAAACAACATTCCCGAATGGAGAACTTGTTTGCGTGAATCTCTGATCTCTTCTACAACTTTATGATCTAACAGAGGGTAGACTGTGAAGTTTGTTTTAATCTTTATTCATGGGCTCTGTTTACCATCTTTGATCTACCTCGAGACTAAGATAAATAACAATGCTCTTAAAGTTGTATTGATCGAGATACTAACACGCAATGAATAAATACATTAATTGTTCTGAAACCGATATCGAAACCAAATAACATTGATCTACATATATAAAGATATCAACTAACAAACAAGTATTATTAATTAAATATTCTAACATATTGCTGCAGATGATCCATAATCAGTAGTCTCCTCCCAAAACTTTATCCAGTACTTAATATATGTGTATACGTTCGTGCATATATATAGAGTCAAAGAGTCCAAAAATGACAAGCTAGCCCAATAAAAGGAATTTTTTATAGTAAGTACGTAACACCTAAAATAAAATATTTATTGTATTCTGTGGATATCTTACTAAGTAATTTTGGTTGAAGTAAGTACGTAACATCAATAAAATATATTTTCTAGGTTATCTCACCCAATTTTTTTGCAAATATGAAAATATGATAATGATGTTGCGGGATGAAAGAAAGAAAAAGAAAGCTCTGAATTTTGGTTGTGCAAAGTCCATCACCACAGAAAGATTATGATAATGATTTTTGTTTTGTTTAGATTCTTAGATTTCATGTCTCGTAAATATATTTTTAACAGTAATGTAGTAGATTTTCTAGGCTATTTCTGAAGGAGATATGATCAGAGATAACGGATCTCATTGGTCATTTTGGTTTCGGGTTCTACTCTATGTATTTGGTCATCATTAAGTATGGATTTTAATTTGAATATTTTATATTGAAATTAATTAATTTAAGCTTTGTTCTAAATCTTTTTATATATGGTATAATTTATTGTATAGTGGTAAGAGAGAATTTTTTGTAGATTATATTAGAAAGTTAAGCATTTGACAATAAATTCTGCCAAGTCAACTTGGCAGTGATAAGGATTAATATTAATTGATGGTGGATAATTAATTAACAAATAATCCCAACCGGGATTGTTGCGCGTTTGCTATTGGTTTGGGTTGATATTGATTACATGTATGGTTTTCTTGTTTGTGCTAATTTAGTACATTTGGACATGATGTATGAATTTAGTGCAAGGGATCAGGCTAGTGTTTGTAATTGCGCATTTCAGCAAAAGTTTTTAGTCACTTGGTAACCAAGCCCTAATCTTTATTCCAATAACCAGTAATTGGTAACCAAGTGCATAAAAATTTTGTGGTTAGTTGGGCTGGGTAAAACTCTGTTCTCAATAGTAATCCATTTAGTCAATTGCACTTTGTCAGAGTAAATTTAAAACTATAACAAAACTAAATTAAAAA
The DNA here is from genome assembly GCA_036927795.1 of Iris macrosiphon. NCBI lineage: Eukaryota > Viridiplantae > Streptophyta > Magnoliopsida > Asparagales > Iridaceae > Iris > Iris macrosiphon. Next base: position 39,685,960 of record JAYESA010000017.1, on the reverse strand, counting down.
TTAATTTGAAGGAAAACATATTAGAAATATTTAAATTGTTTAACAAATCATAATTCAAATATGTTTAGATATTTGAATTATTTTTCAATAATATCATAAAAATATTTATTTTACGTGCAACGCATGTGAATTGACTAGTATATATATATATATATATATATATATATAATATTGTTTGTCTCGCTAAAATTTTGGGTAATATAATCTCGATTGACATGGTAGATTATATGACAAGTTGACCTGGAAGAATTATTATCAAATACCCAAATATAATCTCCTAAAAATTCTCTATTCCCATAACACAATAAATTATACCATATATAAAAAGATTGAGAACAAACAAAATCTGTCTAAATAAATTAATTGAAATATGAATAACATTTAATGGAGAACTTACAGACGATTACAACAATGACAACAAAACATTTATCCCATATATTTTTGAAGCTACTTGAATTCTTTACTTTCATTCTGCTCTGTCACGGGCCTAACATTAGCACAATTGGTAGTAGAGAACATAATATAGCAGAAGCTACCATATGTCACGTCTTGATTCTGCTAAATTGATAAGTCGTCATCGAACGTAATGCCATACAAATCTAAGTTGCGTTTGTTGAAGGCATATTCGCTTGAAGTTTTGCGCTTGTTGAAGGCATATTCCCTTGATGTTTTGAAATGTCACATATTGGTAGAGCTAGCAACATAGTTATGCAGAAAAAAATGAATAACATATGGTAAATAGTTCTTTCATTGATAATATACATCTATTACCTAGGTTTTGAGTACAAGTAAAGGGTGTCGCACATGCTTACAACTTGAACACAAAATGAGATACCCTATTATATTCACTTGAAGTTAAGTGTCACATATTGGTAGAGCTAGCAACATAGTTACGCAGAAAAAATTGAATAACATATGGTAAATAAGGAAAATAGTTCTTTCATTGATAATATACGTCTATTACCTAGATTTTGAGTACAAGTAAAGGGTGTCGCACATGCTTATAACTTGAACACAAAATGAGATACATTGTTCCATATATTATATCTTTGTAGAAACAAAATATATAAACACCTTGGAGGAAGTCTTCGAACTACAACAAGAAGCTTCAAAAGATATATGCAGGGGCTTTGGTTGATGGACTAGTCAGGCTTTCAACTCCTCGCTATGTTGCCTTGGTTAGCATAACCTGTGGAGACGTGGGTCAGCACATTTGAAATGTGTCATGCCATGATCCTAGAGGACCGTAAAGTCACCACTAGACGTGATGTCATACAAGTCTAAGTTGCGCTTGTACAAGACACAATACCTGCACAATAAAATAGAGAAGTAATTAAGCTAAATTTTAACTTGATACCCTCAACTATTTAAGTTGTCAACTTAATACCCTCAACTTTTTAAAATACAATTTGATACCCTAAAAAATATGGACAAAATTACCCCTCTCTCCCCCCACCCTCCCTCTGGCTATTCCACCCCCTTCTTCTAGGCTGCCTACACCGCCGCCCCTCCCCTGGCTGCATCACCACACCCCCGCCACTACCAGAAAAAGTCAAATTAGCAACGTCAAAAAATGTCGCTAAATGACAAAAAAATGTCGCTAATCACTTTTAGCGACGTAATTAACGATGTTTTACAGAAGTCGGAACTCAACACGTCGCTGAAAGGAAAAACGTCGCTAAACGTCGTTATACCGACGTTTTTTAGCGACGTAAATGTGTCGCTAACTTAGTGACATTTAGCGACGCAACGTCACTAATTAGCGACGTAAACAAACGTCGCTATTTAGCGACTTATATAGTGACGTTACAGCGACGTCTTTAATGACCTGGCAGTACTGCCATGTCAGCAATTTGCGACGTACAACGACTTTTTTAGCGACATGTTTAGCGACGTCATTAGCGATATTTTTTTGGACTCAAGATTGTACAAGGCAAGAGAGGGATACTAGTTTCTCAGCAGAAATATACTTCGAAGATTATTTTGTCTGCTGGTATATCGGATAGTTGCATAGTTGATACTCCTTTAGAGCTTCATGTGAAGCTTTGTCCCACAGATGGTGAGCCTCTCATATATCTTACTCGCTACAGACGACTAGTGGGTCAACTTGTGTATCTCTGTTATACCAGGCCAGATATTTCTCATGCAGTTAGTATTGTTAGCCAGTTCATTTTCGCGCCTCGATCAGCTCACTATAATGCCTTACTCCGGATTCTCTCGATATATTCAGGGCTCCATTACGCACTTATTATTTATGTCTTCTACATCTACTGTAGAGCTTCGGTCATTTTCTGATGCAGATTGGGCAGGAGATCCGACCACTAGACGATCTACTACCGGATTTTATTTGTTTCTTGGAGATTCATTGATCTCATGGCGAAGCAAAAAATAAGACGTTGCATATTCTTCTACTGAGGGAGAGTATAGAGATATGGCTGCCACCACCAGGAAGATCGTCTATGTAAGTAGACTGCTATCTGACGTGGATGTTTCTCCTACAGGACCTACGCCGCTTTACTGTAACAACAAGAGTGCTATACAGATGGCAAACAATACAGTTTTTCATGAACGGATAAAGCACATTGATATTGATTGTCACTTCGTCCATGAGAATTTTTTGGTTGGCACACTATTTCTCTTCCACATGTGACGTCCATTGATCAGTTGGCAGATTTATTTACAAAGTCACATCCCACACTACGATTTCAGTTTCTATTGGAAAACTCATATTGTTTGATCCACCATGTGTTTGAAGGGGGGTGTTAAGAATAATTAGATTTAAGATTAGATATTAGTTAAATTTAATAATAGATTCTTTTTCCTATATGGATACATATCTCTTCTCCTACTCCTATTAGGATATAGATACATCCTCTACATATATATATCCATAGTTGTATGGCCATTTTACATCATCCATTAATAAAATTAATATTGTTAATTTATTTTATAGGCTAAACGATATTGGAACTTGATTGGTTTATGCTAGGGGTGCAACTCGGGTGGGTTGGGTTGGGCTTGAGCTCAACCTAAGTCCAATCCGACAAATCATAAGCCTAGCCCGAGACCAAGTCCGACCTGACCTTGGGTTCAAAATATATATGTAGCTCAAGCCCAAGCCCAGAGGATCGGGTTGGGTCGGGTCCATCGGGTTTATCGGGCTTTAATATAATATTTAAAATAATTCTAAATAAGAGTAATATTAAACACATAATCAAGTAGCAATCAAGTCTCAATCATTACAAAATATAAACCAAAATGAGATTTATGATAAGGAGTTGAAGAGTTTGGGTGAAAAACTTTATGGTCGGATTTTGGGTTCTTTGGGTAACCCGACACATGAACCCGAGCCTAACCCGATTTTTGATCGGGTTCAAATATTTTAACCCGAACCCGAGTCCGAATTCGAGTATCTTCAACCCTAACCCAACTCATTAACGGTTTTACCCGATCGGGCTCGGGTTTAGCCCGCCCGAGTTGCACCCCTAGTTTATGTTACAATCTTGAATTTAACTAATATAGGACTCGAGATTGCACATCATAATTAATGTTATAAAAACAAGAAGAAGTGTGACTCAATAGAGTACCATCTGGTACAATTGGAATATTTTGAATGTTTATTTAAGTTGATGCGTTCTCTTTCTACTTTTGTTTGCCTAGATTTGTAGATTGCAATAGCACGGAATCAATATTTTCATAAGAAACTTTTATTGATATGATTTTGAAGGTCCTTATATAATTCATATAATGCAACATGTACATAATTCTTGTAAAAAATTTATTAAAAAATTTATTTAATAAATTTTGTAATATAATAGAATAACAGGATTATATGTTAGTCGATAGTTAAATTTGTGGATTCATACACTACCAAAATAACTCATATTAGCGGCATTTTTAGTGACGTCAAGCTTAGACGTCGTTACATATTAAGACTTTAGCGACGTCTACATAAAACGTTGCAATACGTCGTTGATTTGCGACGTTCCCCGACATCCAACAACTACCATTATTGAAATAAATGACGGTCAATCTCGATGTACGTTGCTAAGTTTTTTAAACAGCGATGTCGTATCTTCTCCACCGTAGTATATTAAAATTATTAGCGACGTTTAGCGATGTCACGTCGCTAAGTTAATATAGGGTTTGAGTTTTCATTTTCCTCCCATTCATAAAACTCTCTCCAAAATATTCACAGAACCCGAACCCTCTCCCCCCATTCACCGAACCCTCTCTCCTCCTTCTCCCCGCTACTCCGGAGATCCCCCAAGCCACCACGCCCAGGCGCCGCCCTCTCCGAACGGGCCCCAGCCACTAGTCAGCGCAACCCTCTTCGACCACTCTCCCCCCCCCTTTCACCGAGATCCCGGCGACCCCCAAGCCCTCCCCGGCGCCGCCCTCTCCGGTCAGTTTTTCTCTCCAAGGACTTCCCCTCCTCGGTCAACCTGTCACCCCTATATTTTCAAATGAGGGTATTTTAGTATTTGGCATATTTTGTTTTTCTGTAAAGTAATATTTATATATATTTCTATTAATTAATATTTGTGCTTGAGCTATTTATTTATTTTAGTTAGTAGGCTAGCCTAGTTATTTAGACTTGATACTAGTGGACCCAATTAGACTCATTCCTTAATTAATTAGAAGGATTAGAATTAATTCTCATTAGTTTAGAAGCTTCTCAATATAGCCTTCCTAATTAAACATCATGACTAACTAGTGGAGGGTAATTTAGACATTATATATTGCTTGGAGTAGAAGACGAGGGGGCTGGCCACATTTATATGGATTTCTCTCTCTCATCTTCATTATTATTTCAATTCTAGATCCCCAATTTAGTTCTTCCCCAATTTCACTCATCCCTCCACCAAATTCAACCCAATTCTCTCTCTTTTTCTTCCATTTTCATCAATTAAGAAGCATTGGAGCTTGGATTTACAAGGAGGACTTGGAGAAGAAGGACTTGATAAGGAACTTGTGTCCGGATCGTGTCTATTTGAGCAATTCATTGGGAATCCATCTTTCAATAAGTATAATTATGAAATTCTCCATTATTCTAGACTCTAATTCATGCATTTGACCATTAGGAACCATCCCATGGCTTAGGACTGCCCATAGGAAGAAGTTCTAGGCCAAATTGACCCTTATTATGACTTCTACATAGGTTTTTGTGCCCAATTTGGGAAAAATCTGAGATTGGTGCACCAAGTGTTTGTCATTAGTCCAAATTGGTCTAATTAGACTTAGATTGATGGTGTGAGACTAGATACATGTCCACAAATGGATAAGGAGAGTCCGTATCACAATACTTCATGATACGGTGGTGTAGATTTTGTATTTTCCCTTGTATTGTGCATTTATAGGCTAATTCCCTGTTATTAGCATTAAATTCAGTTATTATAATTGTTATATATCATAATTTAGGTTATATTATGGTTATTGGGGGTTTGGTACATTGTTTGGGTGTGTATCCTAGATTATCACAAGAGTGAGCTTCAAGTAGTTGAATTAATGCACTTGGTGCATGTGTATCACATATATACCTACAGTTATGTGTTATATATTTGTTATATATATAAGTATATATGTATATAGATATGATGATAAGCATATATATATATATATATATAAGAGTGTGTGTGGTGTGTTGTTAAGAGTGGGTCATCAGTGGGGAGAAGCTCGGGCCGTCACATGGGACTGTGAGAGTGTAAATTATGAGATATGGACTTGTGTTTCAGTTGGTTTGAGGGGGGGTGCTCGATTATGAGCAATAGTGTGGGGGTATGCTTGTGGTATGGTGCATTGGTGTGGACTGAAATTAGTTCAGTTGTAGTTGTGTAGAGGGGGTCAGGCTTTGCTCTTTAGCAGTGGTGTTGGGATATTGCAATCAGGAATCTGGTGTGGGTAGTGGTCTCAAGTTAAAGTGTTTATATGATTCTTATGTGTGTATATGTGGGAGTGAGGGGTGCTAAATTGTAACTAATGTGATGTTAAGTATCAACATGGGTACTCAATGTTTGTGAATGTTGAATGTGGGTACTTGTATCAGGTAGGGGGGTCGGATAGCAGTTGGTGAGGTATCTGTGATATCAGTGTTGGGGTGTTACCTGTGTTGAGTAGTGATGAGGGAAGCTCAGTTGCATTGTGTGCACTGGGTGCAATTGTAGTTCAGGTTGGGGGAAAGGAAGTAGCTGCAGTAAGTGTACACTAGTCTGTGTAAGTGGGTGTTGGTGAGATATCAGTGAGGCAATGTGTGGTGAAGTGCATCTAATTGGGGAGTACAGGTGCAGGGATACAAGGGCTCGGGTCCAGTTTGGGAACTGGTTAGCACTGAAGTGGTAGGGATTTCCTGGGTGAGCTGATGTGTTCAATGGTGAGGGGATGTAGGACTGCACATTGCAGTACAGATGAAAGAGGAGTGGGAGATGTGTGTAGGAATTAAGTACCACTCACTAGCAACATGGAGATTGGTATGGGTCCATGTGATATGAGGTGTTAGCAGGGTGTCGTAGTAGTAGGTGTTTAAGTGTTGTGAGTGTGTTGGTTTCAGAATTCCAGAGTGCATGTGTGTTGGTATATAAAGGAGTTGTGCTAGTGTTAGTATTATATGAGAAATAGGTGTTTATGAGAATGAGTGCACAGTGTGTATCAGTGTGTGTGTGTGGTATGTGTGATTATGCCTATGTGTAAAGATGGTTCTTGTGTGTGTCAGAATTCGAGTATCAGTGAGTGTATGTTGTGTGCATTAGTGTTAGATGAGAGTGTTCTAGACTTAAGTGTGAAGAGAGTGACTGTGAGTGAGTGAATGTGAGACTTGTGAGTATTAGAGTATGTATCAGTAGCTGAACAAGAGTGATTGAATGTTGATTTGTGTATGGATATGCATTTAGTAGAAATTTAGAATGGGGTAGATGTGTACTAAGGGATTTGGTTGTGGGTGAGACTGATACGCTTGTATCAGTGAAAAGTTTTAGCAGTGGACACTTGGTGCTATAAGAAATTGTGCAAGTGAAGTACCTAATGAGTTAGATTAAGTTAGTAGGAATATCTCTTAAGCATTAGTTAGTGAAGATTAAGTAATTAATTAGCTAGGTTAGTATCAGTTATGCACATGTCAGTTAGTGTATTAAGGATTTGTGATATGTTAGTATCACTTCCAATTAGTTAGTTAGTATTGTAGTATTTAATGACTGTTAGTTATTTAATTATTATATAGTATCAGTATTATTAGGTAATGGGTATCAGTTAGGTAGTTAGTAAGTGTTAATTAGTTATGTATCAGTTATATAGTTATTTAACTAGATACTAGTTAGTATATAGATACATAGAATACCTTAATATATATATAGTTATTAGTGTTATTAACTAAGGTATTGACTTGTAATGACTAGTTAATAAGCTAGTATTAGCTAGTTAGTAACCAATATAGACCAATTAACTTAGTGTGAACCCAGTTTGACCTAGTTTAGCCAGTGAGACCTAGAAATGGCCTAGAAAGCATACTAGTGCATTCTTTAACTCATTTCTCATTCATTACACCAAGTGACATGATATTTCTTAAATAGGATTTTGTGACATCAGCTCGGACACCGAGTTACATCTATTGCTCAGGACCAAAGGCGAGTACATTCTCTGATAGTTTCTATTATTTGATAATTACTATAATACAAGTATTTAAAAATATTTTACTTGATTCTAACATAGTGGTTACACGGACTGGTACTATGTGGATTATGTCAGGAGATTTTATCCCATTATCGTGTACTCCGGATACTCCTGTTGCGTGTACTTTATCATGTGCATCGGGTATTCCTTATGCTCGTATTCATTCGTGTTCTTCGTATAGTTATATTATATTTGTGTTCGTGACGTGTCGTGATCGGATCCATGAGTATTAGTTGGGGGCAGGAAAAGTGCTAGATAGATATGTGATCAAAACCTTAAACATTGAATTGCATCATATAGACAACAACCAATCATACACCTCACGTATGATTGTGTTACTCCGTAGACAACATCCAATTTTAAATGATTGTGTTCTTATAGACAACATCCAATCTTAAATGATTGTGTTCCTTGTATACAATAGTCAATCATACTGATCATATTATTGTGTTATTGATCGTGTTAGTAGATCTTGATAACCCAAGCCAATCACATATCTAACTAGTATTTCAAACGCTTAGTGTAGTTACAGTTCTTCTCTATATTATAGTTTATTGCATTTTATTTTGATCAGTTTATACCATATTGCTCTAGATTATCTGTCTCTTTCTTCCATAGTATGGCATTATTTTATAGCTTCTCGTCTTGTATTATATTCTCTATTTTTGTTTATAGTCATTATCAATTAACTTGGAAGTGCTATTGGGTTGTACTTTGCTCCAATCCTATATATTTTTCAGATGATTAGTTAGAGTAGATGTGTCCCACCTACTACGGGCCACATGATGGCGAGGCCGTTGAGATTGTACTATAGAGCCTCTTGATATAGTACCATATGTTGGAGAGTTTTAGATTGTTCTTTATGATGTATTGATCTTAGCTTGACTTTATGACATGTATTATATTGAGATATTGTGTTGAGATTGGACTTGGACTTGGACTTATGATATATTGTGACTCTGTATTTCTTTTCTTCTATTTCATATCGTGACATATCTTCCTCTAGCTTTATATTGTGATTGAGTATTGATTACCATTATCATATTCATTGTTGTCCTCCATTTGGAGTTGGGATGGTATGACAGGTATATTATATTGTGTAAGATATTTATATAGTATTATTGACCTAGACAGCGTTCTATCGCCGATGTTGCGGGGTAGGCTGGACGTACCCACGTACTCATGTCCGTACACCAGGTGCGGGTCATGACACAACCCCCTCCTGGGTCAGGTAAACCCTAACCCTAACCCTAACCCTATCTTTCCCTCTTAGCAAACTGATAACACACAAACACAGACACGAAATTAGGGTTAGGGCTAGTATGAAGGACACACAAACATAGACACAACACGAACACAAAAAACTGACACAAACACAGAAACAATATGACACGGACACAAACACTGACACTGATACGAAACTAGGGTTAGGGCTAGTATCCCGGCGACCCACAATCTTGTTTGGTTTGATTTTTGCATATTTTTGCAAAGTAGGATAGTATGAAGGATAGTTCTCATGTATGTTGATGAGAATGAGAAAATGCAAGCTCAATAAGTAACCACATCACCAATAACACCAAGGCAATGTTAGGCCCCAAAGATATTGAGACCCTTCTATGTTGAGACCCTTCTATGTAGACAATGCATTGTGTGTGTGTGTTCATGTGTGTGTCTGTGTGTCTAGTGTATAAAAGTGTCCAAGTGAGAGGTGTGTATGTGTATATTTTTTAGTGAGGGATGAGTGAGCTAGTGAGGGTTAATAATCTATATAGATAAATACATATATAAGGGCATAGAAATATATAGTTATAGAAGTAGGTATAAATATGTGTTGATTGTCAAGAGTGAGTGGCCTAGAGTGTATGTTGGTACCAAGATACTAAGAGTCAAGTATAGTTAGTTTCATGGATATTTGAACTGTATCCTAGTGTCAAGATACAAGAGAGTATCAATATGATATTGTGTACCATGGTATGTGGCATCCACATGATACACAAATACTTATAGGGTTATCAACACCTATGTCAAGTGTAACGCCCCGATCTCCAACAGGATCGGCCGTCCCTGCTGAATGCGAATTACCGCGCCAGCGCTCCCGCAGGATGGTCGTTCCCAACAGGACGTAATGCTGTGCAAGGCCAGGGTCCGAACCAGCGATTGGTAATAAGTTCACAGAGTCGTCATAGAGGAAGCATTGAATAACACAAGTATGAAAGTAAAACAAGCACTTTATTGATATTGAATAAGTATTGCAAGCGGATCTAGGCCGAGATTACAAGTAGCTCAATCTATCTCTATCAAAACAATAAAGGCGTGCAAAGTGGCTTACAACATGGAATGATACATAGGCAATGTTCTAACATTATGTCCTGTATATGAGCTTCAACTCCGGACACAACACTCCAAGGCTCCACGAGGAAATACTCTGCACCGAATGAGGTTCTCCCGCACCCTGTGTGGTGCCCCGTTCCCTCTATTCGGGGAGCGCGGCTAAGAAATACAAAGTCGGTATCGTTCGATCGGGATAAATTAAATTAAGAACTCATCCTCGTTATGGATTTGCTTCTTCGGAATCGATTCCTATATTCAGTGGACCGTGCCCCAAGGATGGATTTAGCGACAGAGTCAAGAGGGACATCTCCGCTGCAAGTTTTCTTGTCTAGTTTTCGCTGTCGCCTTGTTGCTTTCCTGCTTGAGTTGGTTTTTCGGATTTGTTTGCATTTTCTTGAATGATTTCGATGGATTTTATTGTTTTCGTTCGTTGAACTATACTTCAATTTCGAGCTTGAAAAAAGTAGAAGAGGTATTGATCAGCTGTTCGTGGCAATGCAGGTGATCGTACAGTAGGCGATGTGTGAACGAAGTCTTGAAGCACCTATTTCCTTTCCTTCTCAAACCAACTTGTGAGTGGCTACATTCGATTCAGTTGACACTTCTTCCAAGTCTTTACTTCAAAAATCTTGCATTCTACCTTACCCCGATCAAACGATACCATAATAACTAAAAGATGTCAAGATAAAAAGGAATAGACTTGGACTACTTTATGCTTGTCAATTAAACTTGTGAACGGTTACCCTATTGCATGCTAGTTCATTAGAATATTCTGCCTATGCTTTAATTTTAGTTAGAATGTATACTTCTTCTATAAATTGTGCTATGTATAGAACAAACCTTGCTATGCAATGAACTGATCAGGGAGACTATGCAAATGAATCATGCCATGTTACTTGTCCCATGTTTGTATTGCCTGGAAATTGCCTAAATTGATAACCTAGTAGACTATGCTTGATCACGGACAACTTGTGCACAAGGTTTCTGGTTCCTGCGGACGGTCGCCGGGGCACTGGGACCGATCCGATCCGGACGGAATGATTTGTATAGTCGTCTGTTATGGATGAAATATTATGTAGGGGGGCTCACCACCCACGTTCCATACCATTCTCGTCTTGAGACTGTAACCCGTCCATTTTGGCATTATGCCACTGATCCCCTCGTATATTTAAACCTGTGCAAAGCTAACTTGTGTCTTCGTGGCAGGGAAGGACATGGTAAGTATTGTGCAGGTGGTTCAGACGGGCAGTTAAAAGTCACCGAGCGGCGGCAAGTTTATTTCAGTAAATTTTCATATCAATGCTTGTTGTAAAATGAACTAAGATAAGATAGAAAGACCATAAATAAGTTGCATGCTTCACATATAAACAACGTGTTGATTGGTATAGTTGGGTTAGCTCGCTTTCACCAGTGCATTTTGATGTACTGACCCTCGTTGAAACAGGTTTCTCGCACCAAGGAAATCCTGCGAGGAGCTGAAGTCACTTCCGAATCCAGTCCTGTTGCCGGCACGTCCTGAACGTGCCTTACTTGAAGCATTTTGAAGCCCGAGAACTAGCAAACTTAACTTATGCAGCTCAGAGGAAAAGCTATTATCCCGCCTGGAGGTCTCTTATTTTGAAGCTTTAGTAAAGGATGTAATGTACATGACGACTATCTCATTTTGTGTTAACTTTTGTAAGCCTGTGCGACAACCTTTTGACTCGTTCAAGAGTTTGTAAAAGATGTTCATTATCAATAAAGAGAACTTTTCCATGTGCTCGTTATGCAAAATTACCTTGGTCTTGTGTGTTGCACAACCTAGGCATGCACGACGTTACGCCCATAGGATGATTATCGATTCCACGAAATCGGGGCATGACATATTGGTATCAGAGCACAGCTTCAGGTTCCTTTGACCCTCGTGTCGAAAAAGTTTCTTTAATGATCTATTTCCTATGCGAACTCTTGAACTCATTAGGCAAAAATGAGATACGTTTCATACAATGAGTCCATAATACATTATGATCCTGACATAAGTTACCTTCTTTTGAAGGAATGACTCGGGCGCAAGCATCATTATTAGCACCGGGTGGAACCCAAGCCCAAGAAAGTAGTTCTGGCACATCGAAAAGTTCACGAAGTCAGCGAGCCATGTCCCGTGTCGACCCGATTGAGCAAATGATGAGGATGCTTGAGGCTACCCAGCAGAGGGACGAGGCTTGTTATGAGCGAGCCAAGAAATGCGCGGAAGAGAGGCAGAGCAAGTTTCAAGACAATCTAGAAGCCTGATTTGCAGTCCAGCAAAAGCAGGTAGATACCCTGTAACAGATCGTGCAGACCTTGGCCTCCAACCATTCCACAGCAACAGCAGCGACACCGGTGGAGCAATCCATGCTTGAAGTCTAAATGCCTCAAACTCCAAGGAAGAAGGATGTGACTACCTTCGACTTTGCCGACTTCAAGAAGCTCTGCAATTTGTCGTTTAAGGGGACTGAGGACCCAATCGTGGCTCTAGATTGGTTAGCAAAACTTGAGGATCACTTCAAACTTCTAGAGGTACCTGAGCAGAAGCGTGTCGCGTGTGCCCAACTACAGCTTCGCTTGAACTCACACGATTGGTGGGACGTACATCGAAGATCTCTTCTAGTTGACGATGAAGAGGAGACGATTGCATGGGCTACCTTTCGTGGCGCGTTCGAAGAAGAGTTTATACCCCCTCCTGTACGTCGTCAGAAAGAGAATGAGTTTGTGCAACTACGGCAAGGCAGCATGACCGTAAAGAAGTACTCCACCGAGTTTAACATGCTCACTAAGTTTGCAAGCTCCTATTTACCTGATGTGGTGAGTCGTGCCAGAAGATTTGAAGGCGACATGCGACCTGCCATCCATGCACACGTGGTCATTCCTCAGTACCTGACGATGCGGAAAGTTCTTAACCATGCCCTTTCTCTCGAACCGTGGTATCCTCCAGTTGCTGACGGCACTGTGCATACTTTCAATCACAAGTGCCATAGCAACGAGAAAGGAAACAACGCTACAAAGCATCCAAATAATGGCGGTCGACAGAAAGGAAATGCAGTGCCACATTGTACGCACTGTAATAAGCCCTGGCACACGACGAATGTCACCTCAAACACAGGTTATGCTTCAACTGTAGTGGTGTAGGCCACATATCGAAAGACTGTCCGCTCCCGTCCAAGCTTTGCCCTCAACATCCAAATCAGGCCACAACACCCCAAGCCAATCGAGCCGCACCTCAGTAAGAGCGTCGTCAAGCTCAGGGCCGGGTGTACACTATGACACAGGAAGAAGCCCTGGCCTCGGACATCGTTGTGTCAGGTATATTGCTTTTCAATAACATATCCGCACGTGTGCTATTTGATTCTGGTGCAACGCGTAGCTTTATAACCATGAATTTTGCCATGGAAAATAATATAGAAATGACGCCATTGTATCTAGACCTAAGTGTTAGCACCCCGTTAGGCACGAAAATACCTGTCCATTCAGTATGTCAGGGCGGTTACGTCTGTATAGGAGGAAGAAAACTCTGGTTAGATATTTTAGTCCTAGATGTTCGAGATTACAACATCATCTTGGGGATGGATTGACTCAGTGCTTGCTCGGCAACTATCGAATGTGCAGAGAAATGAGTCGTCTTCCGCCTACCTGGAGAAGCCAAATTCTGCTACACGAGTAGTCCAGCAACAGATGCGTCCAGGGCCTGCATGGTAATTTCTGCGATGTTTGCTCGACGAATGCTACACTCTGGCTGCGATGGATACATAGCGTCGGTTCGGGACATGCAACTGGATTACGCAAATGTTGAGTCTTCTTCCGTTGTGGTAGAGTTCCTTGATGTGTTTCCGAGCGAACTACCCGGCATGCCACCTGACCGAGAGATCGAGTTCACCATTGATACATTCCCGAATACTCAACCGATTTCCAAAGCTCCGTACAAAATGGCCCTTGCTGAACTAAAGGAGTTAAAGTGCCAACTTCAGGAACTGCTGGATCGTGGGTTCATCCGTCCGAGCGTGTCTCCTTGGGGCGTGCCTGTGCTCTTTGTAAAGAAGAAAGACAGAACGTTGTGACTCTGCATCGATTATCGGGAGCAAAACAAAGTCACTATCAAAAACAAGTATCTGCTGCCCAGGATAGACGACCTCTTCGATCAGCTGCAAGGTGCAACCGTGTTTTCAAAAATTGATCTTCGTTCGGGCTACCACAAACTAAAGATCAAACCAAAGGACATGTCAAAGTCTGTATTCCGAACCCGTTATGGCCACTACGAGTTTTTCGTTATGCCGTTTGGACTGATGAATGCTCCTGCAACATTCATGGATTTGATGAACCGTTTGTTCTGGCCCTTCCTCGATAAATTTGTGGTCATTTTTATCGATGACATCTTAGTGTACTCGAAGAATAAGGATGAACACGCAGGACACCAGCGGATGGTGCTTCAAACCCTTCGAGATAATAAGTTGTACGCGAAGCTAAGTAAGTGCGAGTTCTGGTTGGACAACATATCCTTCCTAGGGCATATTATTTCTGCAAAGGGCATCTCAGTTGACCCAAAGAAAATAGAAGCCATTGTGAACTGGAAGAGGCCTGAGTCAGCTAGCGACATCCGGAGTTTCCTTGGTCTAGCAGGCTACTACCAAAGATTTATAAAAGATTTTGCAAGAATCGCCTCGCCTCTGACCTAGCTCACTCGGAAGGGAGTAACGTTCGCGTGGACGGACGACTATGAAGCTTCATTTATGGAGTTAAAGCAGCGCCTCATCTCAACACCAATTCTTACCCTTCCAGACGGACCCGATAATTTTAAGATATATAGCGACGCCTCAGGAAAGGGTTTGGGGTGTGTCCTTATGCAGAGGGACAATGCGATAGCCTTTGCGTCGAGGCAGTTGAAGCCTCACAAGAGAAACTTTCCAACGCATGATCTGGAGCTCGCGGCGGTAGTGTTTGTGCTGAAGTTGTGACGACATTACCTCTATGGAGTGTCGTGCGAGATCTATACGGATCATAAGAGTCTAAAATATCTCTATACACAAAAGGATTTAAATCTACGACAATGGCGTTGGCTCGAACTCCTTAGCGATTTTGACTTGATGATCAGATACACACCGGACAAGGATAATGTTTTAGCTGATGCGCTGAGTCGAGTGTTCGTTGGGAGCCTGGCTATTGATGACAAGCTGCGTCAGGATATTGAAGCTTTGGGCGTAACACTCTGAATCAGATACAAAAAGGTGGCACAAGTGGCTCAGCTGCGCCTCGAACCCAACTTATTAGAAAATGTCAAGTCAGCTCAGAAGGATGACATATTCCTGCAAAAGATGCAAGGTCTTATATCAGCAGAAAAGGCAACCAACTTTGCGGTAAGCACAGAAGGAATAATGCGAGTGAAGGGAAGATTGTGCTTTCCTAACAATGCAACCCTCAGAAAGGAGATACTCACTGAAGCTCACTATGCAAGTTACACTTCATATCCGGGTAGCACAAAGATGTATCGGGATCTCCGTACGACATTTTAGTGGCACGGTATGAAAAGAGATGTGGCGCTGTTCGTGTCGTAATGCATAGCTTGTCAGAGGGTAAAGGCCGAGCACCAGAAGCCGGGCGGAGTGATGCAGAACCTAGCTATACTGGAGTGGAAATGGGAATATGTACCGAAGATGCAACGGGAGAATAATGCCTTCTGGGTTATCGTTGATCGACTTACCAAGTCATCTTACTTTCTGCCTATCAAAAGCACTTGGAATGTCGACCGCCTGGCCCAGATCTACCTCAACGAGATCATTCGACTCCACGGCGTGCCCGTATCCATTGTCTCCGATAGAGATGGTCGATTCTTATCGCGCTTATAGGAAAGCCTGCAGTCAGCAATGGGGACGAGGTTGAAGTTCAGCTCCGCCTACCATCCTCAGACAGACGACCAAATAGAGCGGGTCAACCAAATCCTTGAAGACATAATACGACTCTGCGCCTTGGACTTGAAGACTAGTTGGGACATGCATCTACCGTTAGCCGAATTTGCATACAACAATAGCTATTAATCCAGCATTCAAAAGATGTTGTATGAGGCGTTGTATGGACGGAAGTGCAGATCCCCGATCTGTTGGGATAAAGTTGGAGAACGACAAATTCTTGGCTCGAAACTCGTGGAGCAAACCGTCCAAAAGATTCTCTTGATCCGTGAACGGCTGAAAGTAGCACAGAGTCGACAAAAGAGCTACTCAGACATGCATCGACGACCACATAAGTTCTTTGAAGGTGATCAGATATTTTTTAAAGTATCGCCCATGCGAGGAGTTACTAGATTCGGAGCAAAGGGAAGCTAAGTCCAAGATTCGTCGGACCGATCGAGATACTAAAGCGAGTCGCCCCAGTCGCATATCAGATTGCCCTACCACCGTCACTATCTGAAGTGCACGATGTCTTCCATATTTCACAGCTTAGGAAGTACGTGTACGACTCGAGTCATATGGTAGATCTTGATCAACTGGACCTAAAGGCAGACTTGACTTATGTTGAACACCCTGTGCGAATCTTGGATTATAAGGAGAAGCTGCTTCGAAGTCGCTCGGTTCCTCTCGTACGTGTGCTTTAGAGAAATCATTCGGTCGAAGAATCTACTTGGGAGCTTGAATCTGAGATGAGGTAAAGGTTTCCTTCATTGTTTCATAGTGGTAGGTTCTATTCCTAAGTTTCGTGGATGAAACTTCCAATTAGTTGGTTAGGATGTGGTGCCCCGTTCCCCCTATTCGGGGAGCGCTGCTAAGAAATCCAAACTCGGTATCATTCGATCGAGATAGATTGAATCAAGAACTCATCCTTATTATGGATTTGCTTCTTCGGAATCGATTCACATATTCAGTGGACCGTGCCCAGAGGATGGACTTAGCGGCAGAGTTAAGAGGGACATCTCCACTGTAAGTTTTCTTGCCTAGTTTTCGTTGTCGCCTTGTTGCTTTCGTGCTTGAGTTGGTTTTTCGGATTTGTTTGCGTTTTCTTGAATGATTTTGATGGATTTCATTATTTTCGTTCGTTGAACTGTACTTCAATTCCGAGCTTGAAAAGAGTAAAAGAGGTATTGATCAACTGTTCGTGGCAATGCAGGTGATCGTGTAGTAGGCGACGTACGAACGGAGTCTTGAAGTACCTCTTTTATTTTCTTCTCAAACCAACTTGTGAGTGGCTACATTAGACTCAGTTGTCCCTTCTTCCAAGTCTTCGCTTCAAAAATATTGCATTCTACCTTGCCCCGATCAAACGATACCATAATAACTAAAATATGTCAAGATAAAAAGGAATAGACTTGGACTACTTTATGCTTGTCAATTAAACTTGTGAACGGTTACCCTATTGTATGTTAGTTCGTTAGAATATTCTGCCTATGCTTCAATTTTAGTTAGAATGTATACTTCTTCTATAAATTGTGCTATGTATAGAACATACCTTGCTATGCAATGAACTGATCAGGGAGACTATGCAAATGAATCATGCCATGTTACTTGTCCCTTGTTTGTATTGCCTGTAAATTGCCTAAATTGATAACTTCGGAGATTACGCTTGATCACGGACAACTTGTATACAAGATTACTGGTTCCTGCAGACGGTCGCCGGGGCACTGGGATCGATCTGATCCGGACGAAACGATCTGTATAGTCGTCTGTTATGGACAAAATATTATGTAACGGGGCTCGCCACCCACGTTGCATACCATTCTCGTCTTGAGACTGTAACCCGTCCATTCTGGCATTATGCCAGTGATCCCCTCGTATATTTAAACCTGTACAAAGCTAACTTGTGTCTTCGTGGCAAGGAAGGATATGGTAAGTATTGTGCAGGTGGTTCAGACAGGCAGGTAAAAGTCACCGAGCGATGGTAAGTTTATTTCAGTAAATTTCCATATCAATGCTTGTTGTAAAATGAACTAAGGCAAGATAGAAAGACCACAAATAAGTTGCATGCTTCACATATAAATAACGTGTTGATTGGTATAGTTGGGTTAGCTCACCTTCACCAGTGCATTTTGATGTACTGACCCTCGTTGAAACTGGTTCCTCGCACCAAGGGGATCCTACGAGGAGCTGAAGTCACTTTCCAATCCAGTCCAGCTGTCGGCACGTCCTGGTCGTGCCTTACTTGAAGTATTTTGAAGCCCAGGAGCTAGCAAGCTTAACTTATGCAGCTCAGAGGAAAAGCTAATGTCCCGCCTAGAGGTCTCTTATTTTGAAGCTTTAGTAAATGATGTAATGTACATGACGACTATCTCATTTTGTGTCAACTTTTGTAAGCCTATGCGGCAACCTTTTGACTCATTTAAGAGTTTGTAAAAGATGTTCATTATCAATAAAGAGAACTTTTCCATGTTTCAACTTCGTGTTTCAATTATCTGCGTACTTTGAATATGTGCTCGTTATGCAAAATTACCTTGGCCTTGTGCGTTGCGCAACCTAGGCACGCACAACGTCACGCCCGGTGGACGACTATCGATTCCACAGAATCAGGGCATGACACCCTGCAATCAATCTGGTGGGTTATCAATACATTGAATGCACTAGTGGGGAGCTTTTCGCCCGT
This sequence comes from Iris macrosiphon, assembly GCA_036927795.1. Taxonomy (NCBI): domain Eukaryota; kingdom Viridiplantae; phylum Streptophyta; class Magnoliopsida; order Asparagales; family Iridaceae; genus Iris; species Iris macrosiphon. Next base: position 39,667,393 of record JAYESA010000017.1, on the reverse strand, counting down.
TCAACGAATCCAACACGTTCAATTAGTATTGTGCACAATCTATTAAGTTGTCTTTCTAGTCTTGCCTTAGGATCAATTTCATGACATAACATATAAACCCTAACTCGTGTGGCAGTGCGTCGTTCGATATAAGAGAAACACAGCGAGACTTACCAACTTGCCATTCGTCATTCCCTGTCCAAGTATAAACCAAGTTAACCAAGCACGAATATATATAATAAAATCAAGGAAAACACACAGCAAACACAACGAGTGGGTTTCTGATTCAGGTGCACGAGTTACTCAAGTTATTCAGATATGTCAGACTAGAATGTTTACAGGTTCAGATTACTTGAATTGATGCAATGACTTGCACGCAGATTACCGCTAAGCAAGATGAGTTAATCTATGTGAACAAGAGGTCACTAGCCTGACGCCATAGTGGACGGTATAGTCTTGGGGCAAAGTAGGCGACTACATACAGAAGGTTCCGATCGGTCGGATTGGCCCTGGTGCTCCAGCGACCATCTGCGGACCGAGATTCAAAAATCTCTCTTATGCACCAAGTTGTCTGTGACCATGCAAGTCTCTAATCTTCCAGATCTCTTGTCAGGTACAGGTTCAAATTAGGATCTTATTAGGTACAAGTTCAAGTGAGGATCTTATTCATAACTTATCGACTCCCCAAGCCGTCAGATTCAATACATAACGAGTCTTGCTCCATGAGCTGTCAAATTATGAGCTGTCTAATCATGTTCTTGCTTAACTTGTCATGATGCAGTCCCCTATTTTGGGAACTGTCTTGGCAATCTAACAATCACGAATACTTTCAAGTTCAGACTTGCACGCGATAGTCTTCCAGCTAAACTAGATGATGCAAGACATGTATTATTTTTACTTGATTGTGGCAAATCTACGTAATGAGCATAACAAATATGTGAAGCAATATGGTACAAGAAATATGCAAATAGTCTTATTGAAATATAAGCCTTTACACTAGCGTGAGTTTAAAGGGTTAGAGCGAGGATTGAAACCGTACAGGGCATATAGAGTGGCGCATAAGAAAATCTATCAAGTTACTTCTTTTTTCATGTTCTAGACACGTAATATAAGATGGGATTATTCCCTTAGCTAGGTGCGTTGAGATCTTTTATTAGCATCCAACAGGTGATTTTTCTAGCGACTAGCATGTATCGTTCATGTTTTATGTGTGCAGGCTAAGCAAAGACAGGTTCATTGTAGCCACCCACCTTAGCGATAAATTATATCGGTCGAGCGATACTCCGAGCGTGCCTTTGAAAGTCTAAGTCTGAACTCCTGAAGGGCTATGTCTGAATTCCTTTGCCCCAATCGAGTCTTCTAATCGAGCAAGTCGGGACTGGTTGTCGCACTTGCACCATTTGAACCGTCTCTCCGCCTAAGCGGAACGGATCATTACATCAAGTGTCCATGTCAGCCCGAAGTTAAGTATCCATGTCAGCCATTCTCTTAGAAGTAAATTTACATCTGTAAGCCTTTTTGAGGCTTTTAGAGTTCTACCAATTTTTGAAGAATTATAGAAAAGACAAATAACGCATCAAAGTGTCCATGTCAGATTTTTCAAAAATTTAGTAGAACTCTAAAATCCTTAAAATGGCTAACAGATACAAATTTACTTTTCAGAGAATGCTGACAACGAACACGTGACGACACCTATTTAATAGGGTTTGAAATCGAAGTTGTCCACATGCCTACTAATTTTTGGATTGTTACGAATTATAAAATGGATACTCATTAACCACGATATGGATACTCATTAACCACGATATGGATACTCACGCATCATAACTCGAATACTCACACATCAATAGGATTTGTTATTTAATGAACATGTATATCCATCTTTGCATTCATTTGGATAATATACTTGAACAATGTCTATTTATCTTTGCAGAACTATCTAGAAATAGATATGAATTACTACATGTGTCATCGTTCATGGATGTACAACCGTCATCCTGATGACATGTACGGTATGCGGGATAATTTCATACAGGGGGTGAAACAGTTCATGCAGTTCGCAAAGACGCTCCCTCAGTACATGGATGACACCAAAATTAAGTGTCCGTGTGTGAGATATCACAATTTAAAATATCACTAAAAATGGATGTGACATATCATTTGTACTCTGTAAACACCCGAATTTTAAAAAATTTAAATTTTTGGGATTTTCTGTGATTTTTAATTATTTAAAATTAATGTTTTTCAGGGATTAAATTTTTTGTGAATAAAATTAAATATTAAAATAATGTAAAAATTATATTTTTTGGTGTAAAATTATATTTTAGATATTGTGTACTTTTTTTTGAATTTTTTGGGTTCAAAAACTATTTTTAAATAGCTAAAAATATTGTTTTAATTAAACCAGAATAAACCAGACTGAACCAGCTTGAACCGAACCAAACCAATCTGAACCAAACCCAACCCAACCCAACCTTAATGGATTTGGATCCTACCCGAACCCACAACCCGACCCAAACCCGACCCGCTAACCCATCTTCAACAGTAACTGAAAATTTTCAAATTCCTCCGGCCGTTACAATAGCCGACGGCCGACCGACTCCTCCGTTCGCCTCCTCTCAACCGCGAGGACCCCTCCTTTCACCTCCTTGAAATCACCGAAACTCGCCCCTATAAGAACCCCGGTGAGCTGAACCCCCACCACCGCCATCACCATTTCGACGAAGACTCCGTTCACTACTCCGACGACCCAATCGCCGCCGACAACCCCAGCCTCGATGACTCCGGCTCCGATAGCGGCCGCAACTGAAAGCACGGGTGACAGGAAGCAGCCGCAAAAACCCGCCGCCGACGATCGAGCACCGCCGCCACCGTCCACGTGCAGCACACCGCAGCCGACCCCCTCTGTTTATAGTGAGTTATCTTCCGCCATGTTGTATTGATTCTCGAATGACCTATTGCATTGTGTTCACTGTATGACCTTCTCGAACCCTGTATAATTAGTTCGGGGTATCATGTCCTGTGTCGGTTGCAAATCGCGATGCAAAACAGGAAAAAAATAACCCAATTTTGGAGTTCAGAAACTGTCCCAAAACCCCAAGTTCATGGCCATTTTTCTCCCAACCTACTTAATAATTCTAAAATTCATTGAAACAGTAAATTAGACAACATAACCAAGTTTTAAAACCTGTAATTAGTTTAATTTAATTTGCTGTAAGTTCTATTTTATTCGCGGGTGAAGTTGACCAAAAACTTGGTTCTTAAAACCCAAAATTTTATAAAACTGGGTGCGATCCGCTAAACGAGGTGACTTCGTCGTGTGCAAATTATACCGAAAGGTGCATATCGTCAATGTGGACGTATGAAATTTTACAAAAGTTGATTTGGATGTGCGTGCACACCGAATCAACGAGTATCCGTCGAAAAGTCCCGTATCGGGCCTGTTCCGACACTCGTCATAATTGCGTGTATGCTAGTCGTTTTGTAACGAAACTTGCACCATCGGATTCGTAGCGTTACACTGGTACTATAACCCAAAGTTTGGTTTGATTCTGAGAACGTTGACAAAATTCCATTTTTGTGGGCCCTACGGCTCTACTTGATGGGCGATTTTGTGATCGGCTCCTCAGAATCCAGTTCTGGATATTTTGTTGGGTTCGTATACTCGTTCTGGACTCGTAGACACTAAGTTTGATAAATTTGGAGAATTTTGTTTCGAGCACATTTTTCGGTGCGAAGTGGGCCACATGTGGACCTCGCTTTGACTAGAAACTGTCATTTCTGCCCCTGTGTCCAAATTGAACTTATGGGTAGTCAATATTAGCTATTTCAAATATTCTGAGAGCAATGGTGATTTTGTTTCAGCATCCGGAGGCGTACTTGGAGATGATACCGAAGCAACTGAAGGATTTCAAACCCCAGTCAAGTGTACCTTGCCAAAACTTGCAGTAATTACTTAATATTATTTGCTTGATTTATTTTTGTGATGTATCTGCTCAACCTAGGACCGTGAGACGTTGCTTAACGTTCGAATAATATTCGGATGTCGACGCCGTATGCGAAGTCGTGTAACGTCACTTAGAGAGTTGATAACACGATCATATTTTTTGTGCTTGCTTTACCAAGTACGTCATACCATAAGACACTTGACACTATTCATGTGACAGAATCTTTCCTGAGTTATTCATGGTAATTCTGTATAGGCTCACAGGATTCGTGACATAAGACTTGCATATATAGAGATATCATTATGACTCGATGCAATAGTTAGAGGTCTTGATCTTGCGTGTTATGGACATGAGACGTGAGGTTACATTGGGTGGTGAGAGTCTTACCATACTAAAGGCTGATTAGGTTATATATATATATAGATATTCTGGGAGTGCCTTAGACTCTGACCAAAGCTTTGGCACATGTACTGGCCCTTCGAGATAATAAATGCTGTTATGGGTTTCCCCAACACAGAGCCTATAGTAGTTTCAGCCTGAGTATGATGAATGCTCTCATTTGTATTTCACATAGATAGTTACATAGTTTGCCCTGTTGATATATTTTTACTTACTGCATTTCATTTGGCTTGAGTGTTTATTGTACCTTGTTATGTCCCCTGAGGACCTGGATCCAGATTATGTCCCCAGGTACAACATAAGAGGAATTCCCTGAGGTTTACGGGTCAGGAGCTGACACTGGAGTAGTACTAGCACCCGAGGATGAGGTGGTGCCAGAGGATTTCTCCTGAGTATTTTGTTATATACTCAGTTATTTCTGTTTCTTGATACTCTATTTTCTGACTCTTGGATTGCTGTACCAAACTTATTATCAGGTTGTTCCCTGAAACACTTTTTATTGAGACTTATTGTTGGATTATATTTCTCTTGGATTAGTATGACATTTGAATTGTGTTTACCTTCTTTGGATGAGATTAGAATTAGACTGTGACATGTATCATAGTCCATTATATTTGTTTTACAGCTTAAGTATACTCTAACGGGTCCATTAAATTGGGTTTGCCCATTGGAGTGTGCTGCTGGCCATTGCCACATGGCTAGTCCTTCGGTATTTTGGGACTGGGGCGTGACATAGTTTTTATGGTGGCCCATGCAGGTCTACGACTATGTTGCTTCGGTTTCAACTAAGGAACCGAACAAGCCTGCAAATTATGATTAGGATAAATTATAGGATCTCATCCACTTGATTGATTCATTTTTGACCTCTATATCGACTTTAAAATAATTTTTTGACTTGCATCCTGCCTTGATTCCTCTGTGCGCCTTTCATAGTTTACTTTGTATGCAGAATAATGGTTCTACGAGCCAGTGATGAGACTCTCGCGAGTACACCACAAGGTGTTGTGGTCACTTACGATAATGGGGTGACACCATTAAGTGAAGATCCCTCCACTCAACAAAGCAATTAAGCAGATAAGCACGCCTCTAGGTTCCGGCGAGACGATATTCCACCACCGCCGCAGTTTACTCCATCAATACCCATTTTCCCACCAGGACAACCTATGGACGGATAACAGATATTCCAAATATTCTACGCAATAGTGCAAGCACAACATCAAGTTCATCAAGAGGCCCAACAACAACAGAGGACACCACCACAGGGACGTGGACAGGTTTTTATGATTACAGTGGAGGAGGCTCAGACTCGAGGAGCAGAGAATATGAATAAGATTTAGTTTTATCATAGCTAGCTATAGTAGCGAATATCCTAGTAATACTATAGCATGTGCATGTTAGTTCCATTCCCTAGCCTATACCTAGTATTATGCTAGCATGAACTTGTTAGTCTAGATTAGTAATTGGTACCCAAGTTTTCCTAAGCTATAGTTGATCCTTGCTCTAATCCGACTCTTTACTCTTGAGTTACTTATCTCTCATTACCTAGAAAAAAGTTTTTATAGCTTTCCTACGTGTTCTGCTTGAACAAAATCCTCACCCTTCATCTCGATTTCTCCTTGTTCATGATTCCTTATTCTCTGTGTCGTGCTTTAACAAACATGTCTTGCAACCGCGTCATCTCTTCTGACCGGTTAAGTTTTATTTTCTTAATTGCGAGGATGCAATTCTTTTAAGGTGGGTAGATTGTAAACACCCGAATTTTAAAAAATTTAAATATGAATTTTTAGGATTTTTCTGTGATTTTTAATTATATAAAATTAATGTTCTTCAGTGATTAATATTTTTGTGAATAAAATTAAATATTATAAAATTATAAAATTTATATTTTTGAGTGTAAAATTATATTTTAGATATTGTGCAAAATTTTTAGAATTTATTGGGCTGAAAAACTATTTTTAAATAGTTAAAATATTGGTTTAATTAAACCAGAATAAACCAGACTAAACCAGCTTGAACCGAATCAAAGCAAACCAGACTGAACCAAACCCAACTGAACCCAACCCAACCCTAATGGATTTGGATCCTACCTGAACCCACAACCCGACCCGAACCCGACCCGCTAACCCATCTTCAACAGTAACTAAAAATTTTCAAATTCCCCTGACAGTTACAGTAGCCGACGGCCGGCCGACTCCTCTGTTCGCCTCCCCTCAACCGCGGCGACCACTCCTTTCACCTCCTCGAAACTGCCAGAACTCGCCCCTATAAGAACCCCGGTGAGCTGAACCCCCACCACCGCCATCACCACTTCGACGAAGACTCCGGTCACCACTCCGACGACCCAGCCGCCGACGATGATCCCAGCCTCGACGACTCCGGCTACGACAGTGGCCGCGACTGAACGCACGGGTGACAAGCAACAGCCGCAGCAACCCGCCGCCGACGATCAAGCACCACCGCCATCGTCCACGTGCAGCACACCGCAGCCAATCCCCTCTGTTTACAGTGAGTTATCTTCCTCCATGTTCTATCGATTCTCGAACGGCCTATTGTATTGTGTTCACAGTATGACCTTCTCGAACCCTTTATAATTAGTTCAGGGTATCGTGTCCTGTGTCGGTCACAAATCGCGATGCAAAACAGGAAAAAAACCTAATTTTGGAGTTCAGAAACTATCCTAAACCCCAAGTTCATGGCCATTTTTCTCCCAACCTAGTTAATAATTCTAAAATTCATTTGAACAGTAAATTAGATAACATAACCAAGTTTTAAACCCTGTAATTAGTTTATTTTAATTTGCTGTAAGTTGTGTTTTATTTGCGGGTGAAGTTGACCAAAAACTTGGTTCTCAAAATCCAAAATTTTCTAAAACTGGGTACGATCCGCTAAACGAGGCGACTTCGTCTTATGCAAATTGTACCGAAAGGCGCGTATCGTCAATGTGGATGTGTGAGATTTTGCGAAAGTTGATTTGGATGTGCGTGCACACCGGAATCAATACGTATATGTGGAAAAGTCCCGTATCGGACCTGTTCTGACACTCGTCATAATTGCGTGTATACTTGTCTTTTTGCAACAAAACTTGCACCATCGGATTCGTAGCGTTACATTGGTCCTATGACCCAAGTTTGGTTCGATTCAGAGAACGTTGACGAAATCCCGTTTTTGTGGGCCCCACGTCTCCACTTGACGGGCGATTTTGTGACCGGCTCATCGAAATCCAGTTCTGGACATTCTGTTGGGTTCGTATACTCGTTCTGGACTAGTAGACACTAAGTTTGATAAATTTGGAGAACTTTGTCTCTAGCACATTTTTTTGTGCGAAGTGGGCTGGGTAAAACTCTGTTCTCAATAGTAATCCATTTAGTCAATTGCACTTTGTCAGAGTAAATTTAAAACTATAACAAAACTAAATTAAAAATTAATTTGAAGGAAAACATATTAGAAATATTTAAATTGTTTAACAAATCATAATTCAAATATGTTTAGATATTTGAATTATTTTTCAATAATATCATAAAAATATTTATTTTACTTGCAACGCATGTGAATTGACTAGTATATATATATATATATATATATATATATATATATATACACACACGAAGAAGTTAAATTTTATTCTGGCCCGAAGGCCTATAACTTAGTTGGAAGGCCTACAAACCCAACTAGAAGGCTACATCGTGGCCCGAAGGCCACATACCATACTGTAACTGCACTGCACTAGATCCGCAATTGCACTGAAACTGTAGCGTACCAACTGCACTACATCCGGGCCACACAATACCGCACCCGCATCCGGGTTGGCACCGCACAGCTCTGCAACTACACCTCAATCGCTTCGTACCAATCACAACCGCCCCCGTACTACATTCGCACACCACCCATGTCGTACTGCAATGTACCCGCATCCGGGTCACACCGTACCGCACCTTCCTTGCTAAATTCCCCTATAAAGAAATTGAAGTGCTTCGCACGTTGCTCGAACTAGAATGATATGCCTCACTTCATCTACTTGTCTGTGTGTGCGTGTATATATATATATATATATATATATATATATATATATATATATATATATATATAATATTGTTTGTCTCGCTAAAATTTTGGGTAATATAATCTCGATTGACATGGTAGATTATATGACAAGTTGACCTGGAAGAATTATTATCAAATACCCAAATATAATCTCCTAAAAATTCTCTATTCCCATAACACAATAAATTATACCATATATAAAAAGATTGAGAACAAACAAAATCTGTCTAAATAAATTAATTGAAATATGAATAACATTTAATGGAGAACTTACAGACGATTACAACAATGACAACAAAACATTTATCCCATATATTTTTGAAGCTACTTGAATTCTTTACTTTCATTCTGCTCTGTCACGGGCCTAACATTAGCACAATTGGTAGTAGAGAACATAATATAGCAGAAGCTACCATATGTCACGTCTTGATTCTGCTAAATTGATAAGTCGTCATCGAACGTAATGCCATACAAATCTAAGTTACGTTTGTTGAAGGCATATTCGCTTGAAGTTTTGCGCTTGTTGAAGGCATATTCCCTTGATGTTTTGAAATGTCACATATTGGTAGAGCTAGCAACATAGTTATGCAGAAAAAAATGAATAACATATGGTAAATAGTTCTTTCATTGATAATATACATCTATTACCTAGGTTTTGAGTACAAGTAAAGGGTGTCGCACATGCTTACAACTTGAACACAAAATGAGATACCCTATTATATTCACTTGAAGTTAAGTGTCACATATTGGTAGAGCTAGCAACATAGTTACGCAGAAAAAATTGAATAACATATGGTAAATAAGGAAAATAGTTCTTTCATTGATAATATACGTCTATTACCTAGATTTTGAGTACAAGTAAAGGGTGTCGCACATGCTTACAACTTGAACACAAAATGAGATACATTGTTCCATATATTATATCTTTGTAGAAACAAAATATATAAACACCTTGGAGGAAGTCTTCGAACTACAACAAGAAGCTTCAAAAGATATATGCAGGGGCTTTGGTTGATGGACTAGTCAGGCTTTCAACTCCTCGCTATGTTGCCTTGGTTAGCATAACCTGTGGAGACGTGGGTCGGCACATTTGAAATGTGTCATGCCATGATCCTAGAGGACCGTAAAGTCACCACTAGACGTGATGTCATACAAGTCTAAGTTGCGCTTGTACAAGACACAATACCTGCACAATAAAATAGAGAAGTAATTAAGCTAAATTTTAACTTGATGCCCTCAACTATTTAAGTTGTCAACTTGATACCCTCAACTTTTTAAAATACAATTTGATACCCTAAAAAATATGGACAAAATTACCCCTCTCTCCCCCCACCCTCCCTCTGGCTATTCCACCCCCTTCCTCTAGGCTGCCTACACCGCCGCCCCTCCCCTGGCTGCATCACCACACCCCCGCCACTACCAGAAAAAGTCAAATTAGCAACGTCAAAAAATGTCGCTAAATGACAAAAAAATGTCGCTAATCACTTTTAGCGACGTAATTAGCGATGTTTTACAGAAGTCGGAACTCAGCACGTCGCTGAAAGGAAAAACGTTGCTAAACGTCGTTATACCGACGTTTTTTAGCGACGTAAATGTGTCGCTAACTTAGCGACATTTAGCGACGCAACGTCACTAATTAGCGACGTAAACAAACGTCGCTATTTAGCGACTTATATAGTGACGTTACAGCGACGTCTTTAATGACCTGGCAGTACTGCCATGTCAGCAATTTGCGACGTACAACGACTTTTTTAGCGACATGTTTAGCGACGTCATTAGCGACGTGTATTAACGTCGCTAAAAATGTCGCTAAACGTCGCTAAAAACGTCGCTAATTCTACAGAAAAAATAAAAAAATGAATACTGAATTGTTTCCAAACTATTATTCCTGCAGTTTATAAAATCATAATCTGTACAAATAGACCCGGAGCAACCCTCCGTTGAATTTCTGGGTTGAACACTCAATACCGGTAAAATAACATATTTAATATGAATAATATAATAAAATTTGAAGAAAAGAAAGCATCCAGCAAATATCATCATAAAGAATACAGCAAATATATATCCATACAATCTCATCCTAAATAATACAAACAATACAAATATCCAGCAACTATACTACTGCGGATCTGCGGGAGGATGACCACCGACGCGCATGAAGGATAATAACAGCTTATACTGCTACCGTGAAATCGACACCGATGTCGATGGAGAAGGCAGTGACGTCGGTGGAGTCTGTGTCGATGTAGGCACACCAGGAGGCCGTATCCGCTCCAAGTCTGCGAGTCGCTGGTTGTAAGAATCCATGGTTACTGCTATGAACCATTGAATCCTGCATCATCGTCAGCCTCTCGCCCATGGATAGCTGTGATGCCTGCAGCTCCGTGATGTTGCGGTCTGTCGAGGCTCTAAGATTATTTGTCAAATTCTGGAGCTCCATAATGCTGCGGTCGAGCATATCGAATCGTGCGATGAGCGCCGGATCGTCCGGCTGCGGCTGGGACCGGGACTGCTCCTCCATCCTTCGCAGCAACTCGTCACGAGAGACGCAATCTGACGGTCAACTGCCTTCTGGACTCTGGCCGACGACTGCGAGGGCTATGTGGAATGCGCAGTTGTCGGGGAGGCCCTAGATGACTGCATCTCAACCAGGGCGCCATAGGATCCCGTATCGTAATACGTACCCCTCTGGAGACCACCAGCTGCGGTCACCCACAGATCGTCCTTCGACGGTGCTGGAACGGGCTGCAAGGAAGTACCAGCCTCTCCAGCTGTAGGTGCACTAGCAGTCGCCCGCTCACGCAGCCTAAGATACTCGGCCTAGAAAGGTTTGGAAACTCGATAATTGCCTAAGTTATATTAAAATTAACACAAAGTAAAGTAATACTTACATAGGTCTGTGAGGCCCTCTCATCAATAAGATTTCCGTCCTTGCGCTGGGTGGCCAAGAAGACGGTCACCATGTTTGCATCCTCACCCCTCTGTACCTGTTAAAAATATATTATTTAGTACTAAACTTAAATATTTTTTTCTACTACCATTTTATCGTACTTACATTAAAATAATATATCTTAAATAAAAAATATACCAAATGACGGAAATGTTCCGTCATCGAAATTGAGCCACCACACCACTTGGCAGCATTCCGCCTAGCCGCCTTGGCCTTCTCAGACCTTTCCTTGTAGCTCAAATCGTCGAATCTAGCCATCATCGCAGTCCACTGCTCAGGCGTGATCCAACCTTGGATCGGTTTTTCAGCACGATCACGAGCCTTCTGGTCATCTAGAGCATCTCGGATAAGCTTGGCGGCAACGGTAGGAAACAGCCGCTCGATCAACTCGGCCCGGTGAGGAGGATAGAAATATGTTTGCTACAATAAATAATTTAGTGAGTATCACGGATAAGTTATATAATATACATAAATTAGAGGATTTATTTAATATACTTTTACCTGGAAGTGCGCAAACCAGAATGCCTTCCTCTCCTCCGGAGCTTCAGAATAGTTGACCCAAGGGCCACCGTAGTTGTTCCTCTGAAATAGGCCCAGGCGTCTCTGAACCGACGATGGACGATATCTATACAGAGATAATTATTTTTATCGAAAAAGTCAATATATGATGAATAAAGAAATAAACGATATATATGATGCTAAACCTTCTAATTGACTTACTTTGTACCGTCGGTCCAAATCTCTGTCCTCATCTCCTCCGGAGGTGCGCATGGAGGATCTTGTTAATGCTGGGACAACGTGGGCACGACCTCCTCGACATGCTCATTTGTCTCCATAGTTCCTCAGCATGAGGAACACTGGACGAGGGACTACTATCACGCCTGGAACTACTCGTCCCAACAGTCGGAGATGTGAGTGATCGATATACTGGAGTACTGGGCGACGACGATCCGGAACCAACAGTAGGCAGTACCGGAGGAGCACTCTGTCTACCTCGGGACCTGCCGAATCCTCCGCGTCGTCCTGTCATACCTGATAACAACATATGATGAATATAGAAAAACACAAATATATAGTATATTCTACAGTCAAAATGTGATACATATCTCACAGCATTCTGCAGTCAAAATATAATACATATATTCGTTAAAATAGTACATTCTACAGTCAAAATATAGTTATATTCTACAGGCAAAATATTTTATTTTCAATCATCTTCAGAAAATTCATCTTGTTCGCCTTCCTCGTCCTCCTCTCCCTCTTCCTCCTCCTCGTCTTCACTTTCATCTACTTCGTCTTCGTCTTCGTTTTCCTCTTCGGATAATTCTACATCTACATTATTACTCGTGTAATGAGTAACTTTCGTTGAGTCCACATCTACAATATTTGTTATAAGAGGTAGATCGTCCTCCTGATAAGCTATTTCGTCAATGTCAAAGGTATTTCTAGCTTTAGTCTTGCATACTGCCCACCAATTCGACCTCGCTGTCCCCCGTCTAGGATAAGTTATGAAGTACACGAGCTGAGCCTAACTTGATAGGATAAATGGTTCGTAGCCTTGATATCTACGCTTGTAGTTTATATCCACAAGGCCATGCTTGTCAATTTTCCAACCTTGATCTTGAATCGGATCGATCCATTCACACTTGAATAGCACGATATTAGCAGGTTCTGTGCCATAATTATTTGTCAACTCCACAATCTCTCGTAAGATGCCAAAGAAATCATTGTCTGGATCGACGTCTTTGTAGTTCGAAGATTTGATACACAAACAACTATTTTTCGTGGAATCAAGATCCAGAAAGCTGTCTCTGATAGGAGCATTTGTTGACTTGAACCTGAACCCATTCACACTGAAACTTGGCCATATTTTAACGGCAATAATTGGTCCCTTGGCTAGATTTCTAATAGATTCAGTCTCGGGTGTTATTAGACGATCGACCTTGTTTGATAATAAACGAAAGAAATGAACCTAGGTTTATACGAAAACCTTTTCTTTGGTTTACAAATAAGAAGTATAATTAATCCTATACGAGGATGTCAAGTACAAAATTTAATCTGGGTAAATATTGCTATAGGAGTCTGATCTGCGGTCGATCACTTTGTCCCTTGGACCACACGATGATGAAGAAGTGCTGTAGAAGAAGGAATAGCTTCAAAGATTGCAAGAGGGAGTGGATGCTCGATGCCAAAATCGTCGATCACTACTCTCTGTCTGGGCTCTTCTCTCTCAAGAATAACTTTCTGACCTCTCGACCTCTGTTCTCCGAGTTTCCGACCTTGGACCTCCGTGGACGGAGGTATCTATTTATAAGGTTTTAGTGACAGTAACCGTCCAGTCGGCGTAGAAGCCGGACAGTGGAGAGTGTGGCACTTTTTACGCGGCGATTATAATAACTGTCACCCACGTATAAATGATCTTCTGAATCCGCGTGTGATGCGTGTCCCATGATGAGGTAACACGTATAACCGCTGCGAATATAACGACATGCGAGCCACGTAGGTAACGGCCCCTTGCGTAGAAAAGGTTGGCGTAGAAGCCAATAACTGTCACCATAGCGTAGAAGCCAAATAGTTGTCAAGTTGGCGTAGAAGCCAAGTAGGCGTAGAAGCCAGGTGCTGCATGGATAGGTAGCTAGCATAAAAGATAGCCGATCCTCCTTCCTTGACTGAGGTCTTGAGCTAATTCTGGACCAAATAGCCTTATTACGCACCAATACAAATATAGCCTGAGTTGGCGTATTCCGAGGAGATAGCATACGGCGTACTCCTATAGTTGAAAATAGCCAGGTCGGCGTATTTCAAGGAGATGGCGTACAACGTGCTCCTATAGCTGAAAATTGCCTGATGGCGTAATATGCAGAGGTGATGATGTGGACGTATTAGTCATAATTATGGCTCACCTAGTCTTTGAAAATAGAACCAAATCTCGTGCATTAAATGCAGAGATCTGCCCCCATCAGGCGCATTAACTGCAGAGACGTGCCTCGAGCTCTGTACGAGGAGCAGATTTTGACGTGGCAGTTTGTTTCGTCTTCTGCTGATCGTAAAAGCTCACATCTGCCTATATAAAACTAGGCAGCGTATTCCTTTGAGTACGGAAAAGCAATTTGTATCAAGGAAATGTCACTAAACAACGGTCTGGATTTCTGTGCCGAACCATCATTACAGCTGTCGTATGGATATTTGTGCAGTACTCTTTGTCAGGAGTCAGGTTCACTGCATGATCTGACAGGTTCATTCGAGGAATACGAAGAGTTCTCCGTACAACTTCCTACTGCATTAAAAGCGAGTAGGTTTTACGCCGAAGGGGCGATGTAACAACCTTTTTACGTCGAAGCAGTCTGGAAATACTGTATTATGCGGGTTGTTCAGGAGCTATATTTTACGTTGTACTAGCGATGAAGCTCTGTTGTACGCCGATGGCTCTGAAGTCATGTCTTACGCCACACAGCACTGAAATACTATGTATGACTCTGCAGCGTATTTTTCATGTTTCTACAAGACCCCCTTCAAAGTTTTTAAATTCCTCGTAATTTGAAACACTTTGAATGAAGCATAAAATGGTCAAGTCTGACTCGTTCCTCGAGGCTGATTTCATGGCGAATTTTTGGGAGTTTGTTGGGATTCGGTGTGTTCTCTTTTGCCTATATAAAGACTGATGAGTTAACCTGTTCTTCCCACATTTCCTTCATCACACAGAGATGGTTGACGAGGTTCGTCTTGCTGACTTGAGGAAGAAGAAGATCATGTTCTTCCAGCATAGAAGGAGCCGAAAAAGAAGGCGTCTTCGAGCAAATGTCCTCTGCAACGATGGATCATGGAAGGATATCATAGCTTCCTTTGCTCGGGATGATCAGCAATTTCATATGGCGATTCGTCCAAGAGAGAGGAAGGGTCACATTCGACCACACAGCTTGCAAGTTGTATTTTCTCCCGTTACGACGGTGGACGAGGGCAGACAAACTAGCCCTGTCTTCCAGTATTGAGTTGGGTCTGAATCCCAACTCAATCTGTCATGGCGTACGGAGGGTGGGCTCTTGAATAATTTAAACAAGCCTAGTTTTGTATCCTCCCGCCATTAATCATTTTTTTTGTTAATCGACCGCGGAAACCGATTAACTGCTGAAGAAGACGGATAAAGATCTCCACCAATATGAGCACTTGGCAGAACAGATTCTCGGCGTGATCTTTAAATGAAAATGAGAAACCCTTGGTAGAACAAGGATTTCCATCATATGTAATCATGAAGATAAAAAATCCTTTGTAAACTGGATTTCCATCATATGTAATCATGATTAATAAAATTGTCTTCTTTTACGCTGTAGAAGCATGAAAAATACGCTGGATAGCTATACGCAGCATGTCGATGCATGGCAGCGTAAATAGAGGACCTCAGAGCCATCGAACGTGCAACAGAGCTTTTCCGTTGAGCACAGCGTAAAAATATAGGCTCAAGGACCATCCGCGTAATACGGTATGTCCAGGCTGCTTCAGCGTAAACGGGGTACTTCATCGCCTTTATGGCGTAAAACTTATCCGCTTTCAATGCAGCATTGAAGTGTACGAGGAACGCTTCGTATTCTTTGAAATGAACCTGTCAGATCATGCAATGAACCTGACGTCTGGACTCCTGACAAAGAGTACTGAACGACTACCCAAGCGACGGGTATAATGATGGCACGGTACTGCAACCCAGGCTGTCATTTACTGCCATTACCTTGGCGTAAACCACTTTTACGCATACGAAGGAATACGCTGCCTAGTTTTACATAGGCAGATGTGAGTTGTTTACGCTCCGCAGAAGACAAACAGCCTGCCACGTCAAAAGCTGCACTTCGTACAGGGCTCGAGGCACGTCTCTGCATTTAATGCGCAGAGCGGTGACAGTTTCTCGAGGCACGTCTCTGCATTTAAAGCGCCGAATACTGATAGATGCCCAAGGCACGTCTCTGCACTTGATGCACAGAAGGGTGGCAGACCTTCAAAACACACCTCCTCATTTAATGAGCAGGATAATGGCGGATCTCCGCATTTAATGCAGGAGATTTGATTAAATGTCACCGAACCGTCGTTTAGTGACATCCCCTTTTCGTAAACTACTCTTACGCATATAAGGGAATACGCTGTCCAGTTTTACACAGGCAGACGTGAGCTTCTTACGCTCCTCAGAAGGCAAACAGACCGCCACATCAGCAGTTACTCTTCATACAAAATTCGAGGCGCGTATCTGCATTTAATGCGCAGAATAATGACAAATCTTAAAGACAAGCCTCTGCATTTAATGCGCAGGATGGGGGCAGATCTCTGCATTTAATGCAAGAGATTTGATTATATCCCCAAGAGCCGTAATTCTGGCTAAACGTCCATATCATCTCGGCTTCTACGCCTGCTCGGCTTCTATGCCCACTCGGCTTCTACGCCTGCTCGGCTTCTATGACCGTTCGGCTTCTACGCCCACTCGGTCTCTACGCCTACTCGGCTTCTACGCCTACTCGGCTTCTATGCCTGCTTGGCTTCTACGCCTACTCGGCTTCTATGCCTACTTGGCTTCTATGCCATGGTGACAGTCATTGGCTTCTACGCCAACCTCTTCTAAACAAGGGATAACTACCTACGTGGCTTCTACACCATGATCTTCGCAGCAGATATACGCGTTTGTCCCTCAGTTGGACACGCGTCACATGCTCACTCAAAAGGTCATCTATACGCAGGCATTGGTTATTTTAAACCGTCGTGTAAAAGGGTGCTGTACTTTCCACTACTCGGTTTCTACACTGACTGAGTGGTCACTGTCACTAAAACTCTATAAATAGATACCTCTATCAACAGAGGAAAAGGTCGAAAAATTGGAGATTAGTAGGTCGGAAAAATTGATCAAGAAATCCAGTATCAGATCCAACGGTCGCAAAGATCGAAGGTCAAACGGTCAAGAGAGAGAAGAATCCAGAGCTCAGGCAAAGAGAAGGGATCAACGACTTTGGCATCGGGCATCCACCCTCTTTAGCAACCTTTGAAGTTGCTTTCTGTCTTCCACGACACTTCTTCAACATCGTGTGGTCCAAGGTCTAAAGTGATCGACTGCAGATCAGACACCTATAGCAATATTTACCCAGATTAAATAAATTGTATTTAGACATCCTCGTATAGGATTAAACTGTACAATCTTGTTTGTAAACACAGAAGAAAGGGCGGGTTTTCGTATAAGACCTCGTTTTCCATATTCTCTCTCGTTTATCATCCGAAACAAGATGGCGACTCTGCTGGGGACATCTTTCTCTTCTGATGAGGAAGCTATTGCTCAACACAATGCTGTATCCATGGGATCCGTGAAGAAGATACTGGTCATCCAGTTCGACCAGTCTGCCTACGAAGACATGCTTCGAACAGGGGGGTAGCTCTCACTCCCTCTTCATCCAAAACAACAGGAAGCTGCGTAAGGTCTGGATACCCAAGACATCCTCTACCATTCCTGTGGACTCTCCGATCTCTCTGATCTCTCCGACCAATGAGGTTGTAGCATTGCTCCCTCCGCGCCTTGCGCGTAAAATTCAGTCGCCTGTCTCTGACAGGGCCGACAAAACTTCTGGCAATGCCTCAGTGCTAACTCAGAAGTATACTCCGCGCCTTGCGCGTAAAATTCAGTCGCCTGTCTCTGACAGGGCTGACAAAACTTCTGGCAATGCCTCAGCGCTAACCCAGAAGTATACTCCGCGCCTTGCACGTAAAATTCAGTCGCCTGTCTCTGACAGGGCCGACAAAACTTCTGGCCATGTCTCAGCGCTAACCCAGAAGTATAATCCGCGCTCTGCACGTAAAATTCAGTTTCCCGTCCCTCGCGGAAAAGACGAAACTTCGGACAATGCCTCAGCGCTAGTCCAGAAGCCTACTCCGCGCTCTGTGCGTAAAATTCAGTCTCCCGTCCCTGGCGAAATAGACAGAATTTCTGATGATGCCTCAGCGCCCAATCAGGAATCACAAATGCGCTCCGCGTATAAAAATGCATCTTTCTTCCGCGGAAAAGCAGATGATCCCTGCAATCTACGCAAGGGAAAGCAAGCGGCGGACTACTCAACTTCTCGGCCTTTACGCTAGCAAGGGAACAATCTGCCCGCCTACCGGATTACGCGAGAAGCTGATGGCCGACTGAGGACATCCTCAGCTTTATGCCAACCAGAGCAGAGCTCTAGATTATGCCAGGAGAAGCCACTCAGCGTAAAGAAGGATCAATTTGCTGGAAGACACCCTCCTCGGGGATTATCCGCCACCCAGATGGCCAACCTGTTGTATATAGGTGGCACAGGGAAAACTATGGTTCCCAACATCCGCATGCCCTCTGATGTGAACAGAAGGAACAAGCCATCATCTTCTTCTTCTGTAACTCCTCCTGACCTGCACAATTATCTAATCCAGAAACGCAAGGAGAGGGGATCTTCCAACATGTCTATTACGCCTCCTAGCGAGCACTGTTGTAATAGTCATAGGATTGTAATTAATTGTTGCTGTTCTGAAGCAAAACGGTCGGTTTTCGACCGGTTGAGCTACTCTCCATCTTTCCCGGAAGAAGAGCCCACGCATGGGAAAGAAGAGCCCATGCATGCATCTGTGAACATGGCTTCACACATACCTAGAGGAGGGTCGGGCTCAAGACGTCATCCCTCTAGAACTCCGAGCCGAAGGAGATTCAACATGCTCCTTAGGAACACCGAAGCTGGGGTGTTCCAAAACACTCGTTCGAGGTCACGACAACCGGCTTCGTACTCTTCTGATTTCGATGCTGGGGGTCGCCAGTGTCACGCCCCAGTCCCAAAATACCGAGGGACTGAGCACGTGAGCAATGGCCAGCAGCACGCACCGATGGACAACCCAATTTAATGGATCCATCAGGGCATGCTTAAGCTATAGTCTAGCAGTAATAAGTACAAGTCTCAGGTATTACTAATCTCATCCACAGAATAACACAGATTAATTGCCAGAAATAATGCAATGGAAATAATATGCAATAACAAATAAGGTTATCTCGGGAAACAAATCCGAGAATTTTTCTGTTACATTTTAAGAAAAGACAGGAATTAAAATGCTGGAAATGTAAATACTGTGTAGTGGAAGCCGGTGCTCAGGAGAAATCTTCGGCCACTACTTCGTCCTCTG
The DNA here is from genome assembly GCA_036927795.1 of Iris macrosiphon. Taxonomy (NCBI): domain Eukaryota; kingdom Viridiplantae; phylum Streptophyta; class Magnoliopsida; order Asparagales; family Iridaceae; genus Iris; species Iris macrosiphon. Next base: position 39,647,926 of record JAYESA010000017.1, on the reverse strand, counting down.
TTCCTTGTTCTGCTCCAAGGAGTGCTCCGGTACCGTACACCTCTGGGTAGTTCTCTTCAGCTGTACCTGGGGACATAATCCGGATCCAGGTCCTCAGGGGACAGCAAGGTACAGAAAATACAAGCCAAAATAAATAGAGTGCAGCAGTTAATTAAACAAGAGGGTAAGCTATGTAACCAGCTAAGTGATATGCAATATGAGAGCAGCACTAGAACTCAGGCTGAAGCCACTACAAGCTCTGTGTCGGGGAGCCGGTAGCGGCAATAACTATGAACTACACTATGTTATAAACTATGTTTTATATATAATATCAGCCTGTAGTTTGTGTGTCTCTCCCCACCCAATGTAATCCCACGTCTCATGTCCACGATGCCTCATGTCCATGTCACGCACGATTATAACTAATGCAGCAAGTCTGATAGCTATGAACCAATTGTTTAAGAATGTAAAGTCTATGTCATAAAACATGCATCCTATACAGAATCACCTTGAATGTCTCAGGAAGACTCTGTCTCATGAAATAGTGTCAAGTGTCCTGGGTTCTGAAGTACTTGATAAGACAAGTACGAGAATTATCGGGTCTCGATATCCATGTCTATGTGACGTTACACAACCCCGCGTACGGAGTTGGCACCCGACTATGATCGGACACTAAGTAAAGCCACTCGGTCCTGGGTTTAACAGTTTAACAAGTTTATTTGCATTTAAATTCAGGCAAGTTCTATAACAATAATCACTGCAATTGGCAAGCTTTACTTGCCCACTAATGTATAATTAAGTCCAGAAAATAAAGAGCAAGCTGCAGGGTTTGGCAAGGTACACTTGCCTGTGGTTCCGGCTATGTTTACGGCTCTGACTTCAGCTGGAATTGCAGGCGGTACTCCGGTTACTGAAACAAACATCACCATCAGATCCAGAAAATATCAATCAGCTAGAAACGCCTGTCCTTGGGTCCAATTTGGAGACAAGGGCAAAAACGGCAGTTTCGGGCCAAAACGGGGTCCACCGGTGGGCCCGCTTTGCACCGAAAAACGCGTCCGGGTCAACGGTCTCCAAATTCACCAAACATAGTGTCAACAGGTCAGGAACGCTGATACGAACCCAACGGAACTTTCAGATTTGAATTCCGATGAGCCGATCACGAAATCGCCCGTCGAGCGGGGCCTGTAGGGCCCACGACACGTGATTTCGTCAACGTTCTCAGAATCGAACCAAACTTGACCCACAGGACCAGCGTATCGCTATGGGTCCGATGGCGCAAGTTTCGTCTCGATCCGACGTGTGTACACAAAGTTAGGTCGAATTGCAGAAAAGACGGATACGGGGCGATGTCCGCGGATACGCGTTGATTCCGGTGTGCACGCACACCCGAATCAGCTTTCGCGAAATCCCACACGTCCGTATCGACGAGGCGCACGTATCTGTGAAGACCGCGCGCGACCAAGTCGTCCCGTTTGGCGGGGCGTACTCAGTTCCGGGGTGAAACAGGGTCTGGGTTTTTTCCTGATTTTAGATCGCGGTGTGCGATCACCACAGGACGCGATGCCCCGAACGGTTTGTTCGGACACCGAGAGGGTCATACAGGCTTCGCAACGCAATTTGCGGAATCGAAAACGGAGCTACGAACAAAAAGTTATGAATACCTGAACTGGGCTTGAAAATCAGGATTTCTCGTGTCCTCGTGTCGACTCGACACAGTGTCCACTGTGTCCGGGTACCGTTCTAGGGTTAGGGCTTCTCTGTGTCGGTGCCCAACCCTGTGTCCGGCTGTGTCCTCAGCTAGGGTCTGCGAGGCGGGACGACCGTCGGCTGAACGGCGGCGAGGCGGAGCTGGGTTCACGGCGTGGCCCAAGGGCGGCGGCAGGCGTCTGTTGGCGGGTCCGTAGGCGGCTACGGCGAGGTCTCGGCTCGCTGGGGACGAAGGGGAGGGGAGCTGCGGGCGGCGTCCGGTGGCTCGGGGAGCGGCGCTGGGCTGCGGCGTTGCACGGCGTGGCGGTGGCGGCGCGGCTGGGGGCACGGCGGTGGCGAGGGTCGGTGGTCGAGAGGGGATCGGGGGAGGGTTTTTATAGGGGCCGGTCGGGGGTGAGGGGCTGGCAGCGCGGTGGAGGTCGTGGCGGGGAAGGCGGTGGAGGGGAGATCGTGGGGGTGAGGGCCGGGCGGAGCGGCGGGCAGCGCGGCCGGCGGAAGCGGCGCGGGGCGTGGGTTCGTGGGGCGAGCGGGTCGGGCGGCGGCGGATCCGACCCGACCCGCTGGGCGGGGTCTGGGCCGGGTTGGGCTGGGCCGGGCCCAACGGGCCGCGGGCCGAAAATAAAAATGATAAAATTAATAATAATAATAAATAATAATTAAAAACAGTAAATTAATTAATAAATAATTAATTAAGTAAATAAATAGTTTTTAGGCATTTAAAAATAGGTCTGGGGTCCGATAAATTCCAGAAAAATTGCCCTAAGTCCAGTTTTTTATTTTACATCCAAAAATATTATTTTCATAATATTTTAATATCATTTATTATCATTTAAAAATCATTGAAAAAATTAAAATCCTATTTTTAATTTACAGAAAAATCCCAGAAAATTCCAGAAAATTGTGAAAAATCCAGTTTTTAAAATTTTAAAAATTCAGGGGGTTTACAGCCAGTCTCCCGAATCAGATGTCGAAAGTATAGAGTCAACTTCTACAGAGACCTATACTAATCTTTCAATGACACCCAGGGAGATAGGAGTTTATGCCATTGGAGATGAACACGAAGAAGCTTCCCCATCCGGGAGCGCTGAGCAGCGCATTACTGTACTGGAGACATCTCTGAAGGAAATGCAATCCATGATGGAGAACATGCACCAGATGATGCTAACTCAACACACAGCTACTATGGCTCAAGCGTCAGTCCCTCCAACTCAGATACGCGTGGGGGTGGACTTACCACCATCCAACCCGTTCCAAGAGCCTGCTCTAGATCAGGAGTCAGCAGTTCCTCCGCTTCCTCACTCGGAGAACGTATTACCTCCCGTCGGAGTCGCGATGCAATAGATTCCTCACCACTCCGTGGTTCCGCTACCGACTGAAGATCCGATGCAGGTAGTACGGGAGTTAAAAGCCCAATTTAATGCCCTGAAGCACAAAGATCAGCTCAAAAAATTGGGAATCAACCAACCTTACCCAGCTATCTGGGAAGAGGTCGCTTTCCCTCCTAAATACAAACCACAGACTATGGCTTTGTTCGAGGGAAAAACATCACCGAGTCAATATATGAACTACTTCAGCATGATGACAGTGTTATTACAAGGGAACGACGCCCTCCTCACTCGGGTGTTCAAGGGCTGTCTCCGGGAGTAGCTTACTAGTGGTACCGCAGCCTGGCGGACAACTGCATTACTTCCTTTGAAGACTTCAAGGCTTTATTCTTCACGCGATTCTACGAGGGAGGGATGGACATGTCTATGTCCTCTCTCATCGAAGTCAGGCAGAAGGAAAAAGAGAATGTTCGTACTTTCATCGAACGTTTTCGTCAAGCCACTCTACAAATGCCTCCAGGAGTCCCAGACTCGGCATTGGTGGACATCTGCAGGAAGAACCTTCTCCCCGTGATCTCGGTATTCACAGGACCATATCAGTTCCATGATTGGCCCTCGTTCATCATCTCGGCGGTAGCCGCGGAGGACAATAGTCAGAAGGTGCGCGATAATGGCATCATGATCTCGGCCTCCGATAAAGGCAAGAGGTCATCCTCCAACGTCGACCATCCTCGTGGTACCAAGGGTAAAGAAGCTGTGGTGATCAACACGTCCAGGCAAAAGACGGTGGCTACCACGCAGACGAAACCTGGGACTTCCAGGCCCCTTGAAGTGTACTCTTTCGACGACGACGATATTCCGAGCATATTCGAATGTCTCGTCAAAAGCGGCAAGATTACCCTTCCTGAGGTGAGACAGCCCAATGAGGCCGGCAGTACCAACAATCCCAAGTACTGCATCTTCTATAGGTACATACACCACCCCACAAAGGCGTGTTATATACTGAAAAGGAAGATCTAGGAGCTGATCGATGCTAAGGCCATCACTCTGCGCAACAGCGAGAAGATAGTCATGGCCAACATGATCTTCCTGCAATTTGGCAATCTGCCTCCCCAAGAAATCTTGGACGGTATTACGCCTATTTCCTGGACGACGATGAACATCGTTAATCTCCCTCCAGCCAGAGGTCAAAATCATGACCTGCAACCACTAACTACCTAGCGAGGTGAGACTATGTGGGTTCATCCAGATCTGGTGCCAGAGATCGAGAAAGAGACTCAAGCTGCTAAGGCTAAGTCTAAAAAGAACTCAAAGAACAAACCGTGTCACATGATTACGGTACACTCGGCATCAGAAGACGAGATCTTGGCTACGGGAACCCGCTCAGGGAAAGCCTACCTCCAGGACTATGGAGCCAGCCAGGAAGATGCAGCGGCAGACGCTTTAGCTGCCAAACCTTCAGAACCGGAATCCGCCGTACCAGAAGCCGGTCCTTCGAGACCAACTTCGGTGGACAAAGGGAAGCAAAAAGAAGTGCGCTTCGATAAACCTGTGAAAAACATTCAAAACAAAGGTTTAGAGAAGCCATACAACTTCGACATCCTGGCCCAACTGGCTAATACACCAGCCAGGCTGTCCATCTTCGAGCTACTCAGGCTCTCTCAGGACACTCGTCAAGCCCTGAGTGATGCATTGATGCAGGCAGATGCGTACTTGACCCAGCTCAAGTCCCTTGACGAAGAACCCGTGGCGTGTCCTCAATGCCACAGTGTGATGGAGGTGGTCCCAAACATCACTTTCACTCAAGATGACATATTGTTAAAACATAACAGGCATGACAGACCCCTCTATTACACCGGGTACATCGGTTCCATGGAGGTCGATCGGATTCACATAGATCCGGGATCATCAATCAGCATCATTCTTCATAGTCTGCTCAGACCGCTGAGGATACCTACCAGCGAATTGGCGTACACCACCATTACAATCGTGGGTTTCAACGCCGAAAGAAGTAAGCCGTTGGGGAAAATTTGCCTGAGGATCCAAATTGGCAACCTCAGATCGGTGGCTATATGTTACGTCATCGATTCAGAGGTATCCTACAACATTCTGCTGGGTAGACCTTGGATCCACGACCACAACATCGTTCCTTCGACTCTATATCAATGCTTCAAATATGTAGACGCCCGAGGAACAGTACAGACGGAGATTGCTGACCTGAACCCGTTCAAAGGAGTAGAATCCTACTACTCAGATGCCGTGTTGTACTCTCAAGACTGCAAGGAAGAGGCGTCCGCCGAAGCAGAGAAGGAATCCCACCGGGAGCCAGAAGAACCCTCTGCCAAGCAACCTCTGACAATCAAGGTGAAAGGACGGACTACTCGTCCAAAAGCCATAGAGCCTATGGCTATCCACCTAAACGAGACCAGGTCAGGAAAAGGTGGTGATCCTCTAGTGATCACTTTGAACCAGAAGCCTCCACCCTTGGTCATCAACCTCCGGCGTAACAGGCAGCCGAGTGATGTAAATGCAACCGGGAACAGAGTTTCAGATGACAATAAACATCCTCTTTTCCAGTATATTGACGCCCAAATTCCAAATCAGGAATCCTCCCCCTACGATGATATAGAACCTATAGTGCAAAAATTCTTGGAAGCTATAGATTCCTATCATCCGTACATATGGGAAGTGGCGTCATCATCTAATGTCACCACGACATATGGACCGCATGAGGATTCTATCTTCATTGTCCTGCCTACCTGCAGCAGTCAGCATCCAATAGTCTTCGGCCGCATGCGCAATGAACCGACTGTGCAAGAGGATTCTTTCGATGACGATGACGGTAAAATACAGGTTCACAGATACAGCCCGCAAGCTTTGAAGATCATGCAAAGTATGGGTTATAACTTGAAGCTGGAACTGGGTCTCAACTACGGAAAAGGCAGACGAATGCCGCTGCACGGCGATCCCTACTATCAACGAACTCGTTTCGGGTTAGGGTATACCACCTCCATCGTAACTCCCGAGTCAAACGAGGATATCTTTTCCTCCTCTCAAAACGGCTCAGCGCCCTCCGACTCATCTCATGCTCTCGAGCGAACATTATCAGTAAATATGGTAGTGACGGATTCCTTCGAATCAGGCGAACAAGAATCTGAACCGTTTGAGAATGACGCTTGGGCTCAGCAAATGGATACACAATGGGAGTTCCGCTTCGAGCAGAGAGAACCGCCCACTGAAGACAAAGTTATCCAGATTGACGTTGGGGATAAACTTTCGCCAAAGCCGATATTTATCAGTAATAATCTTTCCGAAGCAGAAAGGGAAGAAGTCATCCAGCTGATAAAAGAATATATCGACGTCTTTGCGTAGAATTATGAGGACATGCCAGGCCTTGATCCAAAGGTGGCTACTCACAAGCTCAATATATTGCCCGATTCGAAGCCTGTGAAGCAGCACTAACGCCGGTTCCGCCCGGATATGATGGACGCCATTGAAGCTGAAATCAAGAAGTTGATAGCCTGCGGCTTTATCCGTGAAGAACAACATCCCGACTGGGTCGCCAATGTTGTCCCGGTCATGAAAAAAATGGGAAAGTACGAGTCTGCATCGATTACCGAGATCTGAACGCAGCCTACCCCAAGGATGAGTTTCCTCTTCCCATCGCAGACGTCATGATTGACAATATATGCATTTTAAACGTATGTCTTTCATGGACGGATTTTCAGGATACAATCAAATCAAGATGCATCCTGAAGACGAGAAGCATACTGCCTTTCGGACACCATTGGGGGTATATTGCTATACGGTCATGCCCTTCGGATTGAGAATGCCGAGGCTACGTACCAACGGGCTATGAGTAACATATTCCATGAGCATTTACGCAAAACAGTGGAGTATTACGTGGACGATGTAGCTGTCAAAATCCACCTCAAGGATAATCACATCCAAGACTTGAAGACGGTATTTGAATTGATGCGCCAATATCAACTCAGAATGAATCCTACAAAGTCCTTTCTGGGGGTATCTAGTGGCAAATTTCTGGGATTTGTCATTACCGCCAAAGGCATTCAAGTGGACCCTGATAAAGTCAAGGCCGTCTTAGAAATGCGACCGCCCCGCAATCTGAGGGAACTCAGGGGATTTCAAGGTCGTCTGGCTTATATCCGGAGATTCATATCCAACCTCTCTGGGAGATGTCAGCCATTTTCTCGTCACATGAAGAAAGGTGTATCCTTCGTATGGGACGAAGCCTGTAAGCAAGCGTTCGGTGATATCAAGCGCTACCTCACTAGTCCGCTAGTTCTGGTGCCTCCTGTCATAGGAAGACCATCCGTGCTGTATGTTCGAGTGATGGATCATTCTCTAGGAGCTCTTCTCGCACAAAAGAACGAGATGGGTCACGAGCAGGCTATCTACTACCTCAGCAGAACGATGGTGGGAGCCGAACACCGGTACAATCCAGTGGAGAAAGAATGCTTGGCTCGGATGTTTGCTATTCAGAAAATGCGATACTATGTCACAGGCCAAACCATTCACATCATCTCCAGGATCAATCCTCTGCGGGTACTGATGAACAAGCCAAGTGTTCTTAATTCCCGACTCGCGACTTGGGCGATGTTATTAACACTGTATGACATGGTGTACGTCCCTCAAAAGTCTGTCAAAGGCCAAGCATTGGCCGACTTCCTAGCTGCTCATCCGATTCCGGAGGCCTCCAAACTGTACGAGGACATTCTCGATGAAGTTGCAGAATTTAATTCCGCAATGGAAAGTGATGCATGGCAACTGTTCTTCGATGGTGCCTCCAGAACTGGTCCCAGGGGAAACGTAGTTTCGGGAGTAGGAATTGTTCTGGTCACTCCTGATAAGCTCGTCATCTACCCAGCATATTCTCTTAGCGAGCCCTGTTCCAACAATGTGGCAGAGTACAACGCTCTACTAATCGGTCTCCAAGTCGCTAAAGAATTGGGCATCGAATCTCTGGAAGCTTACGGTGATTCTCTGCTGATCGTCAATCAAGTCAGAGGAATATATGAAGTCCAGAATCCAGACCTCATCCCCTATCACCAAGCAACGGTCGAGATAGCCATGACATTCAAAGGATTCTTCCTGAAACATGTGCCTCGATCTCAGAATCTGGAAGCTGATGCCCTAGCCAGTCTAGCTGCAGATTTAGCTACCCCTATAAGAAGGCAGCATTCGGTAATCCTTCTTAACAGAGATTTATTCTGTGTGAAAAATAACTTTCACATCGAACACAGCTACGCGGCGGACACAGATCCTCCCAGGAGAGACTGGAGAAGTCCCTTTATAGATTTCGTAGCATACGGAATCTTGCCAGAGGATCCTAAAGAAGCAGTATCCATTAAAAGACGATCATTACGCTTCTATTTCGACGCATCGTCACAATGTCTATATCGCCAATCTTATGACGGACTATTATTACGATGTCTCTCTGGTGATGAAGCACAACGGATTATCCGTGAAGCCCACGACGGCGTATGCGGAGCGCATCAACACGGTCCTAAGCTACAGGATTGCATCAGGAGAATGGGCTACTACTGGCCTACTATGATCACAGATGCAATAAAGTATGCAAGACAATGCAGAGCCTGTCAGGTCCACGCGGACTTTATCCATCAACCTCCCGAATATCTGCATCCTACGGTTGCGTCCTGGCCTTTCGAAGCATGGGGTATGGATATCATTGGTCCTATTCATCCGTCTTCTTCCAGAGGTCACCGGTTCATACTGGCCGTCACGGATTACTTCTCCAAATGGGCAGAGGCGATCCCTCTTGCTGAGGTGAAGGCATCTAATGTGATCAGCTTCATCAAGCATCACGTCATTTACCGCTTCGGGATACCCCGAAGGATAATCCATGATAATGGGCCTCAATTCATCAGCCAAGCGTTTCATCAATTTTGCGATAAAAACCGGATACAAAATATCGCCTCTACAGCATATAATCCTGCTGCTAATGGTTTGGCGAAAGTTTCAACAAAACCATTATCAAGCTCTTGAAGAAGTTCGTCTCTTCAAACAAAAGGGATTGGAATGAGAAGCTGGGAGGATGTCTCTGGGCATACCGCACAACGGTACGGGCACCAACAGGTTACACACCATTCTCATTAGTCTACGGGAGCGAAGCAGTTATCCCTATCGAGATCCAAATTCCGTCACTTAGGATAGTCGTGACTAATGAGTTGACTCAAGAAAAGAATGACCTGTTAAGGCTTCAAGAGCTAGAAGGATTAGACGAGAAACACCTCGAAGCTCAACAGCGCATCGCGCTCTACCAAGCACGCATTTCCAGGGCTTTTAATCAAAAAGTGAAGAAAAGGGTGTTCAAAGTCGGCGAGCTAGTTTTAGCTGTAAGAAGGCCGATGATTCTTACTCACAGAAGTAAGGGCAAATTCTAGCCCAAATGGGAAGGCCCTTTTGTGATAGAGACGACGTTCTCAAACGGCGCTTACAAGTTAGCCCAGCCTAATGGAGACCTGTTAATGGCTCCCATCAATGGCAAATTTCTGAAAATGTACTATGCTTAACCTCCTCTGCTCAAGTGGAATATGGCAAAAACCTCATTCTGACAAAACTACTTCCAAAACGAAACTAGTTGGATCATATTCTATCATGTCCATATAACCTCTGAATAGATATGTTTAACTAATTTGGAACTTCAAGACCTATCACGTCCATACTACCTCTGATAGTGTCTTGTGTACAAATTTTAGCTAAAAAACATATTTTTATGCTGTCCATATAACCTCTGAATAGATATATCCTGCTGAAACTTACCGAGAGTATATCATGTCCATATTACCTCTGATATCACTTTCACCCAAACCTGTCATTTATATTCCAAAATGATGGGTCCATAAAGTCAGATGAAAGCCTCTTTATTATTCCCAAAAAGGAGCGAAAGTACATTGAAAAGCAAAAGCAAAAGTAAATCATTTTGGGGGAGCGGTCAGGTCGCGAAGCTGCTGCGCCAGTGCAGCTATCTTCTCAGTCCTAGAACCCAAGACATCAGCGCGAGCCCGCTCCAGTCGTGCCTCATCATTGCTCATGAGGGACAATTCGGCTCTAGCCCAAAGAAAACCAGCACGGGCGACTCCTGCACGCGCCAAGTTCTGTTGTGCTACGCCCAATCGGCCATCCGCCACAGCTAGAGCTTCCGACGACTGAGAAGCCCACTCCTTTGCCTGAGCGAGTTTTGTTTCCAGCCTGCGGACCCTCGCTACATTCTCCTCATGCTCGGCCTGGCACTTCGTTTGAAGAGCGATGACCTCCTCCAGGACGGCTTTTCCTTCATCCATCTCCTGCTGATGTGTCTGGATAGATTTATTTAGGCCTGCCATCTGTTCGGCAAGCTGCAAGTATTCGTTAATGGGTTGCTCCAAACCATTAACTATCTCGAGCTAGTCATGGAGTCGTACCTAGCCTGGACCAGATCTTCAACACTGTCTCGAGCTAGCTGCAAGTATTCGTTAATGGGTTGCTCCAAACCATTAACTATCTCCTCCAGCGTATCAGCTAGCCCAGTGTCGTCGAATTCTCGGATCGGCACTATCGCGGACTGGGAGGACCTCTTCAGCGACGCAAAGCTCAGATTCTTCGCCAACACCATTGATATTAACATTTTCAAAGTGGCGTAGAAGATGCCGGTGTACTGCTCGATTAGCGCAGCTAAATCCGAATGGACGCCGGGAGTGGCCTCGATATTGGTGAGTCCCCCTCCGAGAACAACCGTAGACGATGTTGCCACGGCCGTCGCCTCAACATGTAGTGCAACAAAAGAAGAAGCGCCAACACCGGACGAAGATACCAGCATACTCAAAGGAGGCATTGTCGCAATGACAGGCTCGTCCTCCTCTTGAGATATCGGGACCTCGTCGACAGGTGAGCCGGCACCCGAAGATGTTTCCTCTTCAAAATCAGGCACCTCCGTGTCGCCGCCAGGACCTGACACAGAGCCGAAGGGCGCATCTACACTGCCCTCCCTAAAGAGGTCTTCCCCTGAAAAGAGGACGAAAGGAAGTTAGTATCGAAATGATGTTAACTTTTCTAAAAAGAGGCGTGAAGACAACATTTACCCATGGCCGACGGCATATATGTCGCATCTTTGGCCTGTACAGCTAAATCATTTCTTAATGATGCTAAGCAAGCTGTCATACCTGGAGAAAGGGGTCAGATAACCGATGCTGGCAAATAGTCTTCCAGGTCCTCGTTAAATTCCAACCGAGGCTCATCGGCAGGAATCTCGCCAGGTGCGCTTACAGGCACGGTAGGGGTCCCTCCCGATGCCGATCCGCATAAAGGTATACTCAGCCCCAGAGGCGACCTCGTTCCACTACCTGAAGCAGTAGCAGCGACGGCAGCCTCCAGCAGAGATTATCCGGTACCACCGGCCAGAACATTAGAGGGTCCCTCTCTAAAAGGCGAGGAACCTCCAATCAAAGAATCATCCCCAACATGGGGAGGTGCAGGCTCACTTCCAGGAGCCTCAATACCAGGAATCCGGATAGGACGATTAATCGTCTTCTTCTTCCTCTTGCGAGGGGAAGTCTCCTTCGGAGCAGAAGCCCTTTGCTTCCCGGAGATTACCAAAGGCCTTGCAGGCAGAGGTACTTCACCCCTCGATACCGCCAATAGAGGCTCATCTGGGGTGACGGACTCCTCACCCTCGTCAGAAGAAACCGAGGGGACTTTGACTCTTCCCCCAGACTTAGAAGAGGGTACCCTAAAACTTCCATGCATATCAAAATTGCGATGGAAGGTGTTCGTTGCCACATAGAACTGGGCATACGAGTGCAGGATGCGCAGCTCCGTGGAGAGTGTAATGACCGGCACAGTAAAAATTTCTCTAGTACAACCCATGAGGAAGTATCGCCAGCCTCTCGCTCCATCAAAGAGTCCACCCCTGGACCGGAAGCTGGTGACGGCGTTGCCCACGTGCAACTGATCATACCCAAACTGCCTGGCAAATCGACTAGGCAGGTAGGGCTCCAAGAAGCAATGGTCTTCACTCCTGTACAGTAAATGGGAAGGTCTAATGCAGACCAACTAATTAAAAGCTTCAGGAGAAAGATTGGTCTTCTCTCTACCTAAATCCTCAAGCCTAATTCCCGATTGATTGCGATGTACAAAGGGGACAGTATAGAAAAGGTTCCAGCTGTGACTGACGCCCAGCACCCGCCGACAGTCTAGAACCGTGGCCACATTCCAGGAAGATTTCTGGTAGTTCAACAAGAAACTAGCCCCCGAACTACTGCCGAAGCCGGGAGACATAACCCTGGGGTTATGAAGAATTAACCATCCCATCAAATACAGGTATGGTAATTCTACCATGGGAAAGCTATCACGCCGAGTTTCATCGGCGAGCAGCCCGTCAGTCATGGCCCTCAGGCCAGCTTGTATACGGTATACCATGGCAGGAAGCAAGCCCAGTCTTGCCTCAAACACTAGACGCACTGCAGGCCATAGCGTGTTGCGGTGAATGTGGTCCGCGGATGCGATGCCAGGTACCACCAGTCGGCACAGCCATATAAAGAGGAAGCCAGCCAGTTGAGCTTCCCTGGACAGAGGCCTGCGGCAGCACCTCAAATAACTATAGGCCTTAGTGCCTACAGGATACTGTCCTACCCCTTTGTCGAGAATCAAGTCCGGAGCCCCAGCGTCTACCATGAGATCGTCGACTACCTGAGCATTAAGCACGCTCAGAGGATTCACAGGCTGATCCTTGCCCTCCAATACCTTCTCCGGCTTAGCGGTCCTGGACCGGTGAAAGAAGAGGTAGGACGTCCATTTATTGATGTGAGCCAAATCTGAGGGCTCACTATAAAAAGTGGTGCAAGCAAGGTAGTGGCACATCAGCTCCTGGTACACTTCCACTACCCGAGGGTCTGAATCCTGCAGCTCCCGGTTCGTAGGAACAAACTCTTCATACGGAGTATCCCCCATCGGTAGTCTCGAGATCTCTGCCATCTCATGAAGGGCCAATCCCAGCTCCCCCAGTGGAGTGGCGAAAGTCCCGGTGAGCGAAATATATCGCTCCATCAATGCTAGAAACAGGTTGGGGTTAGGAGGTAACCCAACACTGGTGGCACTCACAGCTGCAAACAGACCAATGTTCTCCAACTCGGTCTGAAAATGCTTCAGGGTCCAATCAACTAAGCGAGCCCATCGAAGGTTTGTAGGGGTGATCCACCCACCGCACCGAGGGTTCACCTTAGGGTATACTCCCCCGTGCCCCATAAAATCATTGCAGAAGGTCGGTAATTGGACCGGTTGGATCACTAAGCTGTCTTCACTGGGGGCACTGCCCGGGTACAGTCCCCTGAATATCGTCACAGACCCGGAAGGGCGGTTGACAAACGACCCCTGGTCGGCTCCTTTCAGATGAAAGATCTTCCCCGGCCTGCCATGAAGATCAGGAGTCAGCGTCCACGACATCCGCCTGGGATGTGTAGCATGAAAGAAAGCCGAGATAGGATAGTCTCTCGGCATCTTGGGCAGATACAAAACCAAGCTCCCTGCAGGGAAAACCCAGAGTTCTCTCTTGGGCTTCGTTTGGGACTGCTTGTCAATCATTTCCCCGAAGAGGAAAGCCGGCTTTAGGTATTGGTCTCCGTTTATGTATATCAGGGGCTCCCCATTGATCAAGTTCAGCAGCGTTCGCTCGCCCTGAGCCGATATCAAAATTTCCCTTCCTTCGGGATACTGGGGCCCGGAGATAGGGAATGTCACGTGCTCCAAATAGTTGGAGTGCAGCATCCCGGCGGCAGAACCTATCACATCGGCTAGCGGAGACACATGCAAGTCAACTGCAAGAGTGCAAGAAAAACACATCAGTTCCTATAACTAGACGTTACAGATCTTGCAACATACGCCAAAAATTAATAGTCTGTGCTTTACGCCAAGACCGTAAAAACTTGACCATTACGCTGGAATACATTTCCTAAAAACATAAAGTTCAAGGCTGGCAGTATAAAGTCTGTGCTTTATGCCAGACTGGTAAAATTGAGTCATTACGCCAGAATCTTCATCCAGAAGCGTAACACTCAAATTTTATACGCCAAACTTTCGACAGTCAAAGCTTTTACGCCAGACTGCGAAAATATGGAGTTTTTGCGCTGACACATTAGAAATATGGGCATAAAAGATGAAAGGTCTCTGTGCATCATCTTCCTCAAAGAGGCTATCAGCACAGAAGACGACCTAGCGCGGTCACGTACAACGTGTGCGAAGGATTTTCAGTCGTTCTTTTTCGTCCCAAAAGCTCTACCTTTAAGGCTGGGTGCACTGCTCGTCGAAGGGATACTTCGCTCAGAATGAAGTTCGCCTTGCCCGACCGAAGACGCTCTCACTTGAGCAGAAGAACGGAAAGAAGAATCAACCTTCTTTTCCTTAGTGGAGGGGACTTATTTCGGGGCCATTACTGGAAACTTTGAAATCTCGGAGAAGAAACGAAGAAGAACTCGAACAGTCGAAGCCTTTCTTTCGTAAAAGACGGATGAAATGTTTTTCTCTCAGAAACTTGGGGTATATATAGAGTTCGGATGGACTCCTCAAATCCTGAACCAAATCTCCTAATTAATATTCGGTTATGATTGGGTGCTACGTCAGCCTATTACTCAGAGAAGACGGACAGTCAGCGAATTCGAAAAGTTTTCGCGCAAAGCAGATTCGTGATTTTTACGCTAAGGAGCTTTCTACGCTCGACAGCTACAGATCTACAATTTTACGCTCACAGGCTATAAGTCTATGGTTTTACGCCCGGATGCCTTTGTGCTCGGTAGCTTTTACGCTCGAGAGGCTACAAACCTTCGACTTCATGCTCAGGAACTACAAGTCTATGATTTCACGCTCGGTGGCGTTTAGTTTACGCTCAGAGGCTGCAAACTTATGATTTCACGCTCTATGACTTTCCGCACATTTGAAAGATGCGCAGGCATACAATACATCTGAACAATTCTCAAGACGGTCAATTGCAGGAGTTCACACAGAAGATACTCCTTCTTAACCTCAAGATGCCCCAAGTACCCGAAGCATGTTCAATATTGAAAATTACTCTTCTTCATGGGTCGATTCGAAGTTCATCCAAACTCTAGTATGAATATTTCATCTACAAAATCAAGATGGCGACTCAGTTTAACAGCCATTTCTCGCCCTGATCCAAGGGATTTTTGAGAAATCATTCTTGAAGATGATGTTTGAACAAGAATTCTGTTTATCAGAAGTAACAGTTCAGAATTCTACGCGGTTTCTCATTCCTAACAGCAGGACAGTTTGAACACTCGAATGCTAGGCGGCTTTCTGCGCATCCTTAGTTATGCGTAAAAGACAGGACAAGACCTAACACTCTTTCTAAACAGAGTCGGCGTAAAGTATCAGACGTGTCGAAGCTACACATATTCAGACTTCCCAGCAAAGTATGGTAAGATGATCATATGCAAAGAAGAAAGACAATTTTATTAAAATTAAAAGCATGACTACATGAGGGAAATCCAGTCTACAAGGGTTTTCTTTATTTTCATGATTATATATGAGGGAAATCCCGTCTACAAAGGACTTCCTCATCGTCGTCTGAAGATTGCGCCCAGAATCTGTTCTGCCAGGTTCTCGCTTGGGCGAAATTCTTCATCCATCTTCTCCAGCAGTCAGTCGGTAACCGCAAACCGACTGACATATTGGTCAACGGCCGGAGGATACAAAACTGGGCATAGACCCATCCTCCAACAGAAGAAAAGTAGAGTAAATATGCTTTCTTACATCCAATGCCGTGACAGATTGAGTTGAGGTATTTCACCCAACTCAATCCTGGACAGAGCTAGTCTATCTGCTCTCGTCCACGGAGGTAACGGGAGAAGGCACCGCTTGCAAGCTGCATGGCGAAATACGACCCTTCCTCTCTCCCGAAGAACCACCGTACAAAGTTGTTGATTATCCCGAGCAAATGAGGCTATGATATCCTTCAATGATCCATCGTTGCAGAGGACATTTGCTCGAATATGCCGTCTTTTTTGGCTCCGTATATGCTGGAAGAGCATGATCTCCTTCTTCCTCAAGTCGACCCGACGAACTCCGGCCATCATCTCTGTGTGGTAAAGGAAGTATGGGAAGAACAGGAAAACTCCTCAGCCTTTTTATAGGCGAAAGAGATCACACCGATCCCCAATAACTCCGCCATAAAGTCAGCCATGAAAGAACGTGTCAGGCTTGACCGTTTCAGGCTCCATTCAGAGCGTTTCGAGTTACGAGGAACGGTTCATGCTTCATTCAAAGCGTTTCAAATTACGAAGAATTTAAAAGCTTTGAAGGGGGTCTTATAGAAGCATGAAAAATACGCTGGATAGCTATACGCAGCATGTCGATGCAGGACAGCGTAAACAGAGGACCTCAGAGCCATCAAACGTGCAACAGAGCTTTTCCGCTGAGCACAGCGTAAAAATATAGGCTGAAGGACCATACGCGTAATACGGTATGTCCAGGCTGCTTCAGCGTAAACGGGGTACTTTATCGCCTTTATGGCGTAAAACTCATTCGCTTTCAATGCAGCATTGAAGTGTACGAGGAACGCTTCGTATTCTTCAAAATAAACCTGTCAGATCATGCAATGAACCTGACATCTGGACTCCTGACAAAGAGTACTGAACGACTACCCAGGCGACGGGTATAATGATGGCACGGCACTGCAACCCAGGCTGTTATTTTACTGCCATTACCTTGGCGTAAACCACTTTTACACATACGAAGGAATACGCTGCCTAGTTTTACACAGGCAGATGTGAGCTGTTTACTTTTCGCAGAAGACAAACAGCCTGCCACGTCAAAAGCTGCACTTCGTACAGGGCTCGAGGCACGTCTCTGCATTTAATGCGCAGAGCGGTGACAGTTTCTCGAGGCACGTCTCTGCATTTAAAGCGCCAAATACTGACAGATGTCCAAGGCACGTCTCTGCACTTGATGCACAAAAGGGTGGCAAACCTTCAAAACATGCCTCCTCATTTAATGAGCAGGATAATGGTGGATCTCCGTATTTAATGCAGGAGATTTGATTAAATGTCACCGAACTGTCGTTTAGTGACATCCCCTTTGCGTAAACTACTCTTACGCATATATGGGAATACGCTGCCCAGTTTTACACAGGTAGACGTGAGCTTCTTACGCTCCGCAGAAGGCAAACAGACCGCCACATCAGCAGTTACTCTTCGTACAGAATTCGAGGCGCGTATCTGTATTTAATGCGCAGAATGATAGCAAATCTTAAAGACAAGCCTCTGCATTTAATGCGCAGGATGGGGGCAGATCTCTGCATTTAATGCAAGAGATTTGATTATATCCCCAAGAGCCGTAATTCCGGCTAAACGTCCATATCATCTCGGCTTCTACGCCTGCTCGGCTTCTATGCCCACTCGGCTTCTACGCCTGCTCGGCTTCTATGACCGCTCGGCTTCTACGCCCACTCGGTCTCTATGATCGCTCGGCTTCTACGCTTACTCGGCTTCTACGCCTACTCGGCTTCTATGCCTGCTTGGCTTCTACGCCTACTCGGCTTCTATGCCTACTTGGCTTCTATGCCATGGTGACAGTCATTGGCTTCTACGCCAACCTCTTCTAAACAAGGGATAACTACCTACGTGGCTTCTACACCGTGATCTTCGCAGCAGATATACGCATTTGTCCCTCAGTTGGACACGCGTCACATGCTCACTCAAAAGGTCATCTATACGCAGGCATTGGTTATTTTAAACCGTCGTGTAAAAGGGTGCTGTACTTTCCACTACTCGATTTCTACACTGACTGAGTGGTCACTGTCACTAAAACTCTATAAATAGATACCTCTATTAACAAAGGAAAAGGTCAAAAAATTGGAGATTAGTAGGTCAGAAAAATTGATCAAGAAATCCAGTATCAGATCCAACGGTCGCAAAGATCGAAGGTCAAACGGTCAAGAGAGAGAGAAAAATCCAGAGCTCAGGCAAAGAGAAGGGATCGACAACTTTGGCATCGGGCATCCACCCTCTTTAGCAACCTTTGAAGCTGCTTTCTGTCTTCCATGGTACTTCTTCAACATCGTGTGGTCCAAGGGCTAAAGTGATCGACTGCAGATCAGACACCTATAGCAATATTTATCCAGATTAAATAAATTATACTTAGACATCCTCGTATAGGATTAAATTGTAAAATCTTGTTTGTAAACACAGAAGAAAGGGCGGGTTTTCGTATAAGACCTCATTTTCCATATTCTCTCTCGTTTATCATCAGAAACATACGCATCTGATGATTTGTCATATTTTTTTGCTGTGATGAAGTCTGAATATGTGTAGCTTCGACACGTCTGAATAACTTTACGCCGAATTTGATAAAAAGAGTATCTGGTCTTGTCCCGTCTTTTACGCATAACTGAAGACGCATAGAAAGCTGCTTAGCATTTAAGTCGAATATCCGAACTGTCATGCTGTTTTGAACGATGAGTCACATAGAATTCTGAACTGTCACTTCTCTGACAAGGAGAATTCTTGTTCAGACCATCATCTTCAAGAATGATTTCCCGAAAATCCCTTGAAATAGGGCAAGAAATGGCTGTCAAAACTGACCATGCTTGAACTGTAGAGAAAATATTCTGACTGAATTTTTGGATGAACTTCCAATCGACCCAAGAAGAAGATTCATTTTCAATGCTGAACTCTGTATGCTTTGGGTACTTGGGATGTTTTGAGGTCAAGAAGGAGCATCTTCTGCGTGAACCCTTGTAATTGACCGTCTTGAGATTTGTTCAGATATACGCATACTCTGGCCTGCATATTTTAAGACATGCGGAAAGTCATAGATCCGTAGTGTAGATGAGCATAAAAATCATAAGTTTTTAGCCTCTCGAGCGTAAAAGCTTCAGAGCATAAAAATATCCGGTCATAAAACCGTAGATTTATAGCCTCTGAAAAGAAAACTTCCGAGCGTGAAGTTGTAGATTTGTCGCCTCTGAGCGTAAAAAACTTCTGAGCGTGAAATCATAGATTTGTAATCTTTGAGCGTGAAGTCGTAGGTTTGTAGCCTCTCGAGCGTAAAAGCTACCGTGTATAAAAGCATCCGGGCGTAAAACCCTAGACTTATAGCCTCTGAGCGTAAAACCGTAGATTTGTGGCTTCTTGAGCGTAAAAGCTCCTTAGCGTAAAATCACGAATCTGCTCTGCACGAAAAACTTTTTGAATTCGCCGACTGTCCGTATTTCCTAAATGATAGGCTGACATGGTCCCCAATCATAACCGAATATTAAATATCCGATTTGGTTAGGGATTCGAAGAGTTTATCTGAACTCTATAAATACCCCAAGGCCTTCAGAGAAGAAACTCTTCATTTGTCTTTTGCAAAAGAAAAACCTTCGTCTCTTTGAGAACTCTTCTTCGTTTCTTCTCTGAGCACTCTGAGTTTTTAGCAATGGCACCGAAATAACCTTCCACCACTAAGGGAAAGAAAGCTGCCGCCTCTTCTCACTCCTCTGCTCAAGCACGAGCGACTCCCATTGGGCTGAGCGAATCTCGCTCTGAACGAAGTGTCCCACCGTCAAGCTGTGCACCGGACGTTATAGGTAAAGTTTTTGGGACGACAAAAAAAATAAAGAAAACCCTTCGCACACGTTGTACGTGAACGCGCTAGATCATCTTCTGTGCTGAGAGCCTCTTCGAGGAAGATGATGCACAGAGATGTTTTATCATTTACGCCCAAATTCCTAATGTGTCAGCATAAAAAATACATATTTTCGCAGTCTGACTTAAAAGCTTTGACGGTCGAAATTTGGCGTATACTACCCATTTTGGGTGTTACGCTCTGGATGAAAATTCCGACGTAACAACTCAAATTTTGGTAGTCTGGCGTAAAACACAGACTGTCAAATTTTTGTGTATACTGCCAATCTTGAATTTTACGCCTAGGTAATAGGTTCCAGCGTAAAAACTCAAGTTTTTACAGTCTTGGCGTAAAAGCACAGACTGTTGATCTTTGGCATAAGCTGTAAGACTGTAATGTCTAGTATAGAAACTGACATGTTCTTCTTGCATTTTGTAGTTGACTTGCAGATACCTCCGTTGGCTGAGGTGATGGGTTCTGCTGCTGGGATGCTGAACTCCAATTACCTGGAGGATTTGTCCCACGTGTCATTCCCTATTTCTGGAACTCAGTATCCTGAAGGAAGGGGAATTCTGATATCGGCTCAGGGAGAATGAATGCTGTTGAGCATGATCAACGGAGAGCCCCTGACGTATATAGATGGGGCCAAATATATAAAACCAGCTTTCCTTTTCAGGGTTATAATTGATAAACAATCCCAGACGAAGCCCAAGAAGGAAAAGTGGGTTTTTACTGCTGGGGGCATGGTCATGTGTAACACCCCGTTCCGCTCAAGCGGACTACCGTCTCAAACGGCAATCGTGCAGCTGTCCCGACCCGCTTTGCCTCGATCAAGAAGCAAAGGATATCCAGACTTGCCCCTATAGGAATCCGGCTTGAACTTTCAGAGGCTCGCTCAGACGTATCGCTCTACCGAGGCGAATCATCGCTAAGGTGGGTGGCTACGGTGAACTTGTCTTTGCTTAGCCAGCACACATAAAATCTAGAATATTTATGCTAGTCGCTAGGTGAATCACCCCCTGCATGCTAATAAATCCAACGCACCTAGCTAAGGGAATAATCCCAACTTGTATTGCTTGCTAGAACATGGAAAATGGAAATACTGCTTATATTCAGACCCTCGCATGCTAAGTCCTTTAACGGTTTCACTTCTCGGCTTACCTTCGGGTCCGAGCAACGTGCCTGCTTATGTTCCTTTAGAAACGCATGCTTGTCTGCTTGAATGTTGCCATGTTTTCATCCAAACCCCGGGAGACTACTAAGTAGTCGTTCCGCACATGGAAGAACCTGAAAGTATTCGGGACCATTAGGTCACCAAGGCAATTTCCGAACCAGGGAATCTGCACCCTGAATGAATAAATCACTGAATCATAGCTCGAGGAGCAAACTACTGAATCAACTGGCCTGGCAATCGATATACGACTGTGAACAATCATGCCTGTACATTGAACATGATATGTCCTATCCTGAACTTGATCCTGTGCCTAGCCAGACCTGAATATAGACCTGCATGTCGCGGACAACTCGGAAACGAGGCACCGTTCCACGGGCGGTCACCGGGGCACTGGGGCCGACCCGATCCGGATGGAACTCTCCTGTTTAGTCATCCTGTTTAAAGACGGAATGGTGTGGAGCGCATCCTGTACTCTCGCTGCACCCCATTCTCGTTAGTGACTAAAATTGGTAACTTTCCTGTTTAGTCATCCTGTGCAAAGACAAAATGGTGTGGAGCGCATCCTGTATTCTCGCTGCACCCCATTCTCGTTAGAGACTAAAATTGGTCCTTTATGGCTATGTCAGCGACAACTGTTCATATAGATAAGTCATCCTCACTTAGCGGCTATCCGCGTGCGAGTTACTGCATTGCATCAATGAATGACTTAACACCCGAACGATCATGTTAAAACGAACCTCATGTTTGCATATGCTATGCCTCCTGAATGTTATACTTGCCCGTGCTTGAATTAACATGTTTGCCTCAATGTTTGCCTTGGACAGGGAAGGAAAGGGTAAGTTGGTAAGTCTCGCCGTATTTCCTCTAACATCGCACGGCATACTGCCCGACACGTTAAGCTGTTCAATGTTTGCATGAAACTGATCCTAAGGCAACTAGAAAGACAACTTAATAGTTGTGCACAGAACCTGTATTACGTGTTGGATTTGTCGAGCGGGCGAGTAGCTTTCCCACCAGTGCATTCAATGTACTAATAATCCACCAGTTTGTATGCAGGGTGCGGGAGAACCCCGTTCGGTGCGGATGCCTCCAACGTGCGTGCTAAGGCCAGGAGTTCCCTCTGAAGCCTTGCAACGGTGCGTCCGGGACTGAAGCACATATACAAGACATAAGTTGTGAACATCGCCTGAACATCGCCTGTACAATCATTCCACAGTTGTAGCCATTTGGCACGCTTTTACTGTTTCAGAGAGAGAGGCTTGAGCGACTTGTAATCTCGGCTATACGCCGCCTGTAACACAAGTTTATATCAATAAAAGAGCTTGCTTTACTTCAACTTGTGTTTCTATGCTTCCGCTATATTTGCCGACTCAGTGAACCTGTTACCGATCGCCTATGCGTTCATGACTCCGCTGCACTCGGATAATCTGTGCGACTCTGTGGCTTAGAACTCTTGCCGCCAGCCAATGAACCATGGCCTTGCACGGGCGTGGCTCACGCTCGTGCGACATCACGCCCGGATGGGTTAAGCGATCGTTCCGCGGGAGCGCTGGCGAGGGTGATTCCCGCCTAGCGGGAACGGCCGATTTGCCTGCGGGAGATCGGGGCGTGACATCATGTACCTGCCCAGGATGCCGAGAGATTATCCCATCTCGGCATTCTTCCATGCCACGCATCCGAGGAAGATGTCGTGGACCCTGACCCCTAATCTTCACGGCCAGCCGGGGAAGATATTTTATCAGAAAGGATCAGACCAAGGATTATTTGTGAGCCGCCCTTCAGGCACTGTAATGCCCTTCAGGGGATTATTTCTGGGCAGTATCCCGAGTGAAGACACTTTACTGCTCCAACCAGTCCAATTACCGACTTTTTGCAATGACTTCATGGGGCATAGAGGAGTATACCCTAAGGTTAATCCTCGGACCAATGGGTGGCTTACCCCTTCAAATCTTCGATGGGCCCGTTTAGCTGCCTGGGCCCTGAAGCATTTTTAGACGGAGCTGGAGAGTATTGGTCTGTTCGCGGTTGTGAGTGCTACCAGTGTTGGGCTGCCTCCCAATCTCAACCTGTTTTTGGCTTTGATGGAGCGGTATATCTCGCTCACTGGGACTTTCGCCACTCCGCTAGGGGAGTTGGAATTTGCCCTTCACGAGATCGCAGAGATTTCAAGACTTCCAATGGGGGATACTCCTTATAAAGAGTATGTTCCCACAAACAGGGAGCTGGGGGATACAAACTCTCGGGTGGTGGCAGTGTACTAGGAGCTAATGAGCCATTATCTTGCGTGCACCACCTTTTATAATGAGCCCTCTGATTTGGCTCATACCAACAAATGAGCCCTCTGATTTGGCTCAAACCCCGGGAGACTACTAAGTAGTCGTTCCGCACATGGAAGAACCTGAAAGTATTCGGGACCATTAGGTCACCAAGGCAATTTCCGAACCAGGGAATCTGCACCCTGAATGAATAAATCACTGAATCACAGCTCGAGGAGCAAACTACTGAATCAACTGGCCTGGCAATCGATATACGACTGTGAACAATCATGCCTGTACATTGAACATGATATGTCCTATCCTGAACTTGATCCTGTGCCTAGCCAGACCTGAATATAGACCTGCATGTCGCGGACAACTCGGAAACGAGGCACCGTTCCACGGGCGGTCACCGGGGCACTGGGGCCGACCCGATCCGGATGGAACTCTCCTGTTTAGTCATCCTGTTTAAAGACGGAATGGTGTGGAGCGCATCCTGTACTCTCGCTGCACCCCATTCTCGTTAGTGACTAAAATTGGTAACTTTCCTGTTTAGTCATCCTGTGCAAAGACGAAATGGTGTGGAGCGCATCCTGTATTCTCGCTACACCCCATTCTCGTTAGAGACTAAAATTGGTCCTTTATGGCTATGTCAGCGACAACTGTTCATATAGATAAGTCATCCTCACTTAGCGGCTATCCGCGTGCGAGTTACTGCATCGCATCAATGAATGACTTAACACCCGAACGATCATGTTAAAACGAACCTCATGTTTGCATATGCTATGCCTCCTGAATGTTATACTTGCCCGTGCTTGAATTAACATGTTTGCCTCAATGTTTGCCTTGGACAGGGAAGGAAAGGGTAAGTTGGTAAGTCTCGCCGTGTTTCCTCTAACATCGCACGGCATACTGCCCGACACGTTAAGCTGTTCAATGTTTGCATGAAACTGATCCTAAGGCAACTAGAAAGACAACTTAATAGTTGTGCACGGAACCTGTATTACGTGTTGGATTTGTCGAGCGGGCGAGTAGCTTTCCCACCAGTGCATTCAATGTACTGATAATCCACCAGTTTGTATGCAGGGTGCGGGAGAACCCCGTTCGGTGCGGATGCCTCCAACGTGCGTGCTAAGGCCAGGAGTTCCCTCTGAAGCCTTGCAACGGTGCGTCCGGGACTGAAGCACATATACAAGACATAAGTTGTGAACATCGCCTGAACATCGCCTGTACAATCATTCCACAGTTGTAGCCATTTGGCACGCTTTTACTGTTTCAGAGAGAGAGGCTTGAGCGACTTGTAATCTCGGCTATACGCCGCCTGTAACACAAGTTTATATCAATAAAAGAGCTTGCTTTACTTCAACTTGTGTTTCTATGCTTCCGCTATATTTGCCGACTCAGTGAACCTGTTACCGATCGCCTATGCGTTCATGACTCCGCTGCACTCGGATAATCTGTGCGACTCTGTGGCTTAGAACTCTTGCCGCCAGCCAATGAACCATGGCCTTGCACGGGCGTGGCTCACGCTCTTACGGCATCACGCCCGGATGGGTTAAGCGATCGTTCCGCGGGAGCGCTGGCGAGGGTGATTCCCGCCTAGCGGGAACGGCCGATTTGCCTGCGGGAGATCGGGGCGTGACATTATGTACCTGCCCAGGATGCCGAAAGATTATCCCATCTCGGCATTCTTCCATGCCACGCATCCGAGGAAGATGTCGTGGACCCTGACCCCTAATCTTCACGGCCAGCCGGGGAAGATATTTTATCAGAAAGGATCAGACCAAGGATTATTTGTGAGCCGCCCTTCAGGCACTGTAATGCCCTTCAGGGGATTATTTCTGGGCAGTATCCCGAGTGAAGACACTTTACTGCTCCAACCAGTCCAATTACCGACTTTTTGCAATGACTTCATGGGGCATAGAGGAGTATACCCTAAGGTTAATCCTCGGACCAATGGGTGGCTTACCCCTTCAAATCTTCGATGGGCCCGTTTAGCTGCCTGGGCCCTGAAGCATTTTTAGACGGAGCTGGAGAGTATTGGTCTGTTCGCGGTTGTGAG
Organism: Iris macrosiphon; assembly: GCA_036927795.1. NCBI lineage: Eukaryota > Viridiplantae > Streptophyta > Magnoliopsida > Asparagales > Iridaceae > Iris > Iris macrosiphon. Next base: position 39,622,786 of record JAYESA010000017.1, on the reverse strand, counting down.
TGCTACCAGTGTTGGGCTGCCTCCCAATCTCAACCTGTTTTTGGCTTTGATGGAGCGGTATATCTCGCTCACTGGGACTTTCGCCACTCCGCTAGGGGAGTTGGAATTTGCCCTTCACGAGATCGCAGAGATTTCAAGACTTCCAATGGGGGATACTCCTTATGAAGAGTATGTTCCCACAAACAGGGAGCTGGGGGATACAAACTCTCGGGTGGTGGCAGTGTACTAGGAGCTAATGAGCCATTATCTTGCGTGCACCACCTTTTATAATGAGCCCTCTGATTTGGCTCATACCAACAAATGGGCGTCCTATCTCTTCTTTCATCATGCCAGAGATGCTAAGCCAGACAAAGTCGTGGATAGCAGGGATAAGCCTTTGAACTTTCTGAGCGTGCTCAATGCTCAAATAGTCGATAATCTTATTGAAGAATGCTGGGGCTTCAGATCAAGTTCTTGATGAAGGGATAGGGAATTATCCTTCAGGCACTAAAGCCTACAGTTATATGAGGCATTGCCGCAGGCCTCTATCAAGGGAAGCTCAACTTTCTGGTTTTCTCTCTGTATGGCTACGCCGATTGGTAGTCCCTGGCATTGCATTTTCGGATCGCATTTACCGCAACACCTTATGGCCTACAGTACGTTTGGTATTCGGGGCAAGACTGGGCCTGCTCCCTGCCATGGTATGCCGCATATAAGCTGGCATGAGGGCCATTACTGATGGGCTGCTTGCCGACGAAACACGGCGTGACAGCTTTCCCAGGATAGAATTATCGTTCCTGTATCTGATGGGATGGCTAATTCTTCATAACCTCAGGGTGATGTCTCCCGGCTCTGCCAGTAGTTCGGGGAATAATTTCTTGTTGAATTACAAGAATTCCACCTGGAACGTGACCACCGTCGTAGACTGTCGGCGGACATTAAATTTTGCTCACAGCTGGAAGCTCTTCTGTATTGTCCCCACTGTACATATCAATCAACAGGGGACAAGACTTCAGGATTCAGGTAAAGGAAAGACCGTTCTTTCTCCTGAAGCTTTTTATTAGTTGGTCTATATTAGACCTTCCTATTTATTGTACAGAAGTGAAGACCATTGCTTCTTGTAGCCCTACCTGCCTAGTCGGTTCGCCAGGCAGTTTGGGTATGACCAATTTGCATGTGGAAAATGCCATCATCAGCTTCAAGTCCAGGGGAGGACTTATTGATGGAGAGAGATGATGGCGGTACTTCATAATGGATTGTACTGGAGCAACCTTTACTGTGCCCGCGACTTCTCTCTCCATGGAGTTGCGCATCCTCCATTCGTACGCCCAATTTTATGTGGCCATCAATACTTTCCATCGCGATTTTGACATGCGTAGAAGTTTTAGGATGCCCTCTCATAAGTCCGCTGGAAGAGAGGAAGTCCCCTCAGTTTTCTCTGACGAGGGTGAAGACTCTGTCGATCCAGATAAGTTTTTGCTGACAGTACCGAGAGGCATAATACCTCCGCCTGCAGAGCCTCTGGTTATCCCTAGTAAGCGAAGGGCTCCTGTTCTGAAGTGGACTTCCCCTTGCAAGAAAAAGAAGACTGTTAGTGGTCCTGTCAGGACTTCCAGCCATGAGGCTCCTAGGAGTGAACCTGCTGTTTCCCCTGTTGGGGATGATTTTTTGACTAGAGGTCCTTCGCTTATTAGAGAGGGAACCTCCACAGTTCCGGCTGGCAGTGCCGGAGATTCTTTGCTCGAGGCTGCTGTCGCTGCTACCACTTCAGGTAGTGCTACGAGATCGCCTTCGAGGCCGAGCAAAATAAGATTGCATATACCTCTATCCAGACCAGTAACGGGAGTAACCCCTGCCGCGTTTGTAAGTATATCCAGCGAGATTCCACCCGATGAGCCTCGAGTGGATCTTAGTGAAGACCTGGAAGAATACCTGCCAGCGTCAGTTGGCACACCCCCTTCTCCAGGTATAACAGCTCTCTTAGCATCATTAAGAAATGATTTAGCTGTACTGGCTGCAGACGCGACATATATACCATCGGCCATGGGTAAATATCGTCTTTACGCCTCTTTTAGAAAAATTAATATCAGGTTGATATTAACTTTCTCTTATCTTCTTTTCAGGGGAAGACATCTACGAGGAGGGCAGCATCGATGCAACTTTTGGCTTTGTTGCAGCTCCTGCCGATGACACGGAGGTGCCCGACTTTGAAGAGGAAACATTTTTGGGTGCCGGCTCGCCCGGTACAGTTCCGATATCTTGAGAGGAGGATGAGCCTGTTATCACGACTATGCCTCCTTTGAGTATGTCAGCCACTTCGACCGTTGTTGGTGCCTCTACCTTTGTCGCGCCATCTACTGAGGCGACGACTGTGATGACACCCTCTGCAGTCGTTCCTGGAAGGGGATTCACCGATATTGCAGCCACTCCCAGCGTCCATTCGGATCTCGCCATGCTAATTGAGCAGTGCACTAGTATTTTCTACACCACTTTGAAAACGTTGATATAAATGGTGCTGGAGAAGAATCTAGGCTTCGAGGCTCTGAGGAGGTCCTCCCAGTTTGCGATAGCGCCGATCAGAGACTTCAACGACGCTAGGAGAGCTGATACACTGGAGCAGATAGTTAATGGTTTGGAATAACCCATTAACAATTATTTGCAACTATCCCAGGGCAGCATTGATGACCTGATTCAGGCTGAATATGACTCTTTGATTGCGAGGCTTGGTGGGGAGATGGAAACTTTGAGCAAGTCCATCGAGGCTCAACAGAAAGAGATGAATGACGAGCATACCGTATTAGAGTATGTCATTCCCCAGCTGGCCAAGTGCGAGGCCGAATATAAGGAAGAGGCAGCGAGGGTCCGTAAATTGAAAGATGAACTCGCTCAGGCAGAGGAGAGGGTTCTTGCTTCATCGGCAGCTAGAGATGTGTTGAAGAACCGACTGGAAGTGTCTCAGCAAAACCTGACACGTGTGGGTATCATCCACGCAGATTTTGTACGTGTTCGATCTAAAATGTCTGCCTTGAACAATGAGGATGCAAGGTTAGAGCGGGCTCGCGCTACAGTTTTGAGCTCCAGGAATGAGAAGATGGCCGCACTGGCGCAGCAGATCCGTAATTTGACTGCTCCTCCCCAATGATGTACTATTTTGCTTCTCTATGTAACTTGATTTTTTTGGAGATAATAAAGAGACTTTATCTGACTTTGGTGGACCCATCATTTTTTTGAATATAAATGATAGGTTAGGGTGAAAGTGATATCAGAGGTATCATTAACATGACATTCTTTCGTTAAGGTTTTGCTGAATGTAAATCTATTCAGAGTTAACATGAACCTGAAGGAATATAATCCAACTAAATTTGTATACTAAACACTATCAGAGGTAATATAAACATGATATGCTTACAAATTAGTTAAGGATATATATTCGGAGGTAACATGAACCTGATAGAATATGATCCAGCTAACCTTTGTGCATGGTATCGTCAGAATAAGATCTTCGTCATACTCCGTTAAACGAAGGAGATCAAGCATAGCACTTCTTCGGGGGTTTGCAGTTGATAGTAGCCATTGCCAAATTTCCATTAGGCTTGGCTAATCTGTAAGCGCCATTTGCAATTATATAAGGGTCCTCCATTTCTTTATGATTGTTTGTGCGAATTTTAGACATCGTTCCAGAGGTAATATTGACGTAGTATGATACCATATTTGTTGAGGACATCCCACTGGGGGATTTTTAGTGGATCCATTACTTTTTGCACACATTAGTGCAAGTAATAGGTTTGAGACAAATCCTGACGGAGGTAATATAGACGCGATAAAAAACGACTCTGTGGGGATGAAATAAGGACTGACTCTTTCTTCGCTGGGAAAATAATGATAGTTCAGAGGTAATATGGACATGAATATTTCATTTTCCATTGCGGGCATTCCACAGGGGAATTTTTGTGGACCTATTACTTCTTGTGCACGAGAGTGCAAGTAATAAGTTTAGGACAAGCCCTGCCAGGGATAATATGGACGTGGCAGTTTTTTTGTGGACCTAACACCACTGGTGTACTTAGAGTTAAGTACGGGTGTTAAGTTAAAATGACAACCAATATCAGAGGTAATATGAACATGATAATCGATAGCCAAAACTCAGAGGATTTGTTCAGAGGTAATATGAACATGACAAACTTTTGAGTTGTGACTTCACTGGGGATGGAGGTATACATCTGCTCAGAGGTAATATGGACATGACAGTTTTTGTGGGCCTAACACCACTGGTGTACTTAGAGTTAAGTACGGGTGTTAAGTTGAGATGACAACCGATATCAGAGATAATATGAACATGATAATCGATAGCTAAAACTCGGAGGGTTTGTTCAGAGGTAATATGAACATGATAAAACTCAGCTGGAGAAATAAAGAAATGTTTGGACAATAGTTCAGAGGTAATATGGACGTGAACTCATGTCCGAAAAATTCAATGTGGAGTGATTTTCCTGAGTGGGGATAGACCTGAAGAATCCGCTGGGGAAACTTTTAGGGACTCATCATCTGTATTTTCTTGGGGGGAGCAAATTGTTACATTAGAGTAAAATCAATTTGCAGTGATTGTCCCCTCATTTAAAAATACAAAATGATGACTTTGGCGTCGATCAACTCCTGGATTCTCCTTTTCAGTACGTAGCACGCCCTTGTAGGGTGATGAATGTACCGATAAAAGAGACAATAATCTGGGTCCTCGACTTTGCCAGTCCTCTCAGGATATCTGATGTTGGGTAGCCGAAGTTTGTGTTCCTTTATCAACATATTGAAGATTTCAATGATGTCATCTTCATTGAAGGAGAAAGTCCCTTTTGGTCTTCGGGCTCCCGATGCCTGAGTTTTATGGTCTTCTGGGAAGATCGTCATCTTTGCATCATCTTCGGACTCAGAGGAAATTCTACCCCCAACTTTGGATGCTGCTCTGTTTTGTCGAGGTAAGCTACCCCCAGACATGTCGTGGCATTTGTCCACAGAAGTTGATTTAGAAGGACCTGCCTCTGGTTGTACAGGATCAGACTATGAAGGTTTGGAGTTTGCAAGAGACGCAGTATACCCCAACCCAAAACGAGTATTTTACAGTAAGGATTACCATGCAACGGTGTTCGTCTGCCTTTTCCATAGTTGAGGCCTTGTTTTAACTTCAAATCATAGCCCATGCTTTGTATAATCTTTAAAGCTTGTGGGCTATATCTGTGGATTTATATTTTCCCACCATCAGACTCGTGAAATCCTTCTTGTACAATCGGTCTGCTCCACATGCGACCGAAGACTATTGGATGCTGCTCATCGCGAGTTGGTGGAATAATAAAGGCAGAATCTTTATGTGGTCCATATGTCATGATGACATTAGATGTTGACGCATCTTCCCACATAATCTTCCCACGTTTGATAGTTAGGGGCACTGAATCCTGGTTATGACTCATGTCTTTACGTTTTTGGATCAAGAATTCGCGCAAGTCAGGAGGATTAATAGAAGAAGAAGAGAAAGAAGGCTTGTTCCTCCTATTTACATTAGTGGGAATGCGGATATTGGAAACCATAACTCTCCCCCTGCCACCCATATACAGCAATTCAGCCATATGAGTAGCAGATGATCCACGAGGAGCGTATCTATCCGCAAACTGGGCCTTCTTTACGCTGAGGGGCTTAACCTGGCGTAGTCTAGAATTTTGCACAGGCTGGCGTAAAACTGAGGAGGTCCTCAATCGGCCATCAGCTTCTCGCATAATCTGGAGAGCGGACAGATTCTTCTCTTGATGGCGTAAAAGTCGAGAGGTTGGGAAATCCGCCACTTGTTTTCCCTTGCGTAGATTGCAGGGACCATCTGCTTTTCCACGGAGGGAAGATGCATTTTTACGCGCGGAGCACGTTTGGAATTTCTGATTTGGCGCTGAGGCATTATCATAAATTTTGTCTGCCATGTCACAGACGGGAGACTGAATTTTACGCGCAGAGCGCGAAGCAGACTTCTGGATTAGCACTGAGGCATAACCAGAAGCTTTGTCTGCCACGTCACAGACGGGAGATAGAGTTTTATGCGCGGGGCACGGAGGTTTTGAAGCTACAACCTTGCTGGTCTGCGAAACCAGAGAGTCGGCAGGAATGGAAGGGGATGTCCGGGGCATCCATACCTTACGCAATTTCCTGTTGTCTTGGACAAAGAGAGAGTGAGAGTTACCCCATGCTCGAAGCATATCTTCATAGGAGGATTGGTCGAATTGGACGACCAAGGTCTTCTTCATTGATCCTACTGACACAGCATCGTGTTGAGCAATTGCTTTCTCGTCAGATGAGAAAGAGGTCCCCAGCAGAGTCGCCATCTTGTGTTTGATAATAAACGAAAGAAGTGAAACTAGGTTTATACAAAAACATTTTCTTTGGTTTACAAACAAGAAGTATAATTAATCCTATATGAGGATGTCAAGTACAAAATTTAATCTGGGTAAATATTGCTATAGGAGTCTGATCTGCGGTCGATCACTTTGTCCCTTGGACCACACGATGATGAAAAAGTGCTGTAGAAGAAGGAATAGCTTCAAAGATTGCAAGAGGGAGTGGATGCTCGATGCCAAAACCGTCGATCACTACTCTCTGTCTGTGCTCTTCTCTCTCAAGAATAACTTTCTGACCTCTCGACCTCTGTTCTCCGAGTTTTCGAACTTGGACCTCCGTGGACGGAGGTCTCTATTTATAGGGGTTTAGTGACAGTAACCGTCCAGTCGGCGTAGAAGCCGGACAGTGGAGAGTGTGGTACTTTTTACGCGGCGGTTATAATAACTGCCACCCACGTATAAATGATCTTCTGAATCCGTGTGTGACGCGTGTCCCATGATGAGGTAACGCGTATAACTACTGCGAAGATCATGGCATGAAAGCCACGTAGGTAACGGCCCCTTGCGTAGAAAAGGTTAGCGTAGAAGCCAATAACTGTCACCATGGCGTAGAAGTCAAATAGTTGTCAAGTTGGCATAGAAGTCAAGTAGGCGTAGAAGCCAGGTGCTGCATGGATAGGTAGCTAGCGTAAAAGATAGCCGATCCTCCTTCCTTGACTGAGGTCTTGAGCTAATTCTGGACCAAATAGCCTTATTACGCACCAATACAAATATAGCCTGAGTTGGCGTATTCCGAGGAGATAGCATACGGCGTACTCCTATAGTTGAAAATAGCCAGGTCGGCATATTTTAAGGAGATGGTGTACAGCGTGCTTCTATAGCTGAAAATATCCTGATGGCGTAATATGCAGAGGTGATGATGTGGACGTATTAGTCATAATTATGGCTCACCCAGTCTTTGAAAATAGAACCAAATCACGTGCATTAAATGCAGAGATCTACCCCCATCACGCGCATTAACAGCAGAGACGTGCCTCAAGCTCTGTACGAGGAGCAGCTTTTGACGTGGCGGTTTGTTTCGTCTTCTGTTGAGCGTAAAAGCTCACATCTGCCTGTATAAAACTAGGCAGCGTATTCCCTTGAGTGCATAAAAGTAATTTGTATCTAGGAAATATCACTAAATGACGGTCTGGGTTTCTGTGCCAAACCATCATTACAGCCGTCGTCTGGATATTTGTGCAGTACTCTTTATCAGGAGTCAGGTTCACTGCATGATCTGACAGGTTCATTCGAGGAATACGAAGAGTTCCCCGTACAACTTCCCAATGCATTAAAAGCGAGTAGGTTTTACGCCGAAGGGGCGATGTAACAACCTTTTTACGCCGAAGCAGTCTGGAAATATTGTATTACGCGGGTTGTTCAGGAGCTATATTTTACGTTGTACTAGCGATGAAGCTCTGCTGTACGCCGATGGCTCTGAAGTCATGTCTTACGCCACACAGCACTGAAATACTGCGTATGACTCTGCAGCGTATTTTTCATGCTTCTACAGACCTAAATACCAAAGTAGTGATAGTAAGTTATTTGTTTTGCAAGTGCAGAATTAAAAAGTAATTACCAAGCATCTTAATATACGCTCAACCAAGAAGGAAAATGGCATCTCATTTCTAGTTCTACTTCTTCGTCTGTTATGTAGGGTCTAACCGACCTCAACTCATCATTATATGTGCTGAAAAACAATGAAGCAACTGTTGATTAGTAGCATAATAGTAGCTTATACTATTACATTGAGATGATGTAAACGTGGACGTATTAATTACTTACCCCTCTAGCTTCTCCACTTCATCCTCGTCGCAATTGAGTAATATATACAACTGAGCAGCCCTTAGCTCGTCGTCATTCAAATATCTCTTCTTTATTTTTTTTGAAGGCTTTTCGGACGCATTGAATACTTTGAGTATTGCATCATTAGATTCCTGATATCAGTTGTCGTTTCTCGGAGCTTTTGTTCTATTAGTAGCAACATGCGGTTTAAAATACGTCGAGCAAAAGTTTGTAATCTTCTCGAGAACATAAGCTTCACAAATAGAGCCCTCAACCCGTGCCTTGTTTTTCACCTTTCTCTTTAGGTGATTCAGATGCCGCTCGAAGGGGTACATCCACCGATAACCGACAGGACCAACAACAAGTGTCTCATAGGAAAGATGAATTGGCAAATGCTCCATAGAGTCGAAAAATCCAGGAGGAAACACCTTCTCGAGCTTACATAGTGTTACCGCAATGTCCTTCTCTTGCTTTTCTAGACGATCGACGAGCAACTTAGTACAATAAAGATCTCTGAAGAATATGCTTAGCTCTGTCAATAGATCCCAAACGACCTGTGGTAAGAATTCCTGAAATGCAATCGGAATTAACCTTTCTATGAATACGTGACAATCGTGACTCTTCATACCCGCCAGTTTATTCTCCTTGAGGTCGACGCATCTTCTCAAGTTCGACACGTACCCGTCTGGAAACTTTAGACCCTGAATCCACCTACAGAGTCTCCCTTTATCCTCTTTCTCCAGTGGGAAAACTGACTTAGGTTGCTTTAACTTTCCATTCCCCTCCTCTATCAAATGCAATACAGGACGTCTACATATTTCTTCTAAGTCCAACCTGGCCTTCGGATTATCTTTTGTCTTCCCCTTTACCTCCATTACAGTATTATTTATGTTATCAAACACATTCTTCTCGATATGCATGACATCAAGGTTATGTCTGATCAGATTGGTGCTCCAATATGGCAGATCCCAGAATATACTCCTCTTCGTCTAGTTATGGGTGCGACCAAATCCTTCACACTTGTACCCTTTAGCAGGCTCTTCGATAGCACTTGGTAAATCTTTTACCTCTTCCCATATCATGTATCCGGGCCACCTTGGCGGTGGATTGGCCTTCTCCACAACTCCCGTACGAAAAGCATTCTTGTTCCTCCGGTACGGATGATCCTTCGGTAGAAATTATCGATGGCAATCGAAGAAGCACGGTTTGCCTCCGTGTTTCAAACGGAAAGCCTTAGTACGGTCAATGCAATATGGACATGAGAGACGACTATGGGTGCTCTATCCCGATAACATTCCATAGGCCGGAAAGTCGTTGATGGTCCACATAAGTGCTGTCCTCATCTGAAAATTCTGCTTTCTAGAAACATCGTACGTGTTGGCACCTACTTCCCACTGCTGATTCAACTCATCTATCAAAGGCTGTAAATACACATCGATGTTCCTCTTCGGATTGTTCGGACCCGGGATAATAACGGTTAGGAACATATACGGAGTCTTCATGCACATCCAAGGCGATAGATTGTACGGAGTGACGATCACAGGCCAACACGAATACTGGGAGCCCAAAAGTTCAAATGGGGTAAAACTGTCAGAGGAGATCCCCAATCTGACATTACGCGGATCCGAAGCAAAATATGGATACTCTCGATCAAAGTGCTTTCATGCTTCTCCATCGGATGGATGATCCAATACTCCTTCGATCTGTTTCCGCCTGTGCCAACTCATGTTTTCTGCAGTCTCCTTAACCATAAACAACCGCTGCAACCGTGGCGTCAAAGGCAAGTAGTGCATCAAATCGGTAGGCTTCCTTGCACCGACAGACTTTCCTCTAACAGTGGCCTTGTAGCGATCAACACCACAGAATCTGTACGCATCTTTATCCTTGTCGTCTTTGTAGTACAACATGTACCCGTTGCGACATGCATCGATTTTCTCGTATCCTATCCAGAGCGATCTCACCATCCTCTTAGATCGATAGAAGTCTTTAGGCAACTTTGCACCCTCGGACAAGATCTCTATAATCAAATCGATTAGTCGATTATAGCATTCTTGCGACATGTTAAAATAGGACTTGATGCTCAATAATCTTGTAACCACCTCCAACGGTGAATGATCCTCACAACCAGGATATAGTGGAGTCCTTGCATTCTCCAGCAACTCCATAAACTTTGCAGCATCGGCATTCAGTGCCTCCTCAGCTGCATCATAATTGTCCGGATTGAAACTAGGTCTCACCGTATCATAATTGTCCGGATTGAAACTAGGCCCCACCGCATCATAAACCATGTTCACCTACCCGTCGTCGTAAGCATCGTGGTCGTGGATATCCATATACGGCTCCTACATAAGGCTTTGACTCCGATGCTAGAGACACAAGTTCTCCGTGCGCGGTCCACTGATAGTAATTCGGCGTGAAGCCCTTCGAGTACAAATGATATATGACTTCCACTTCTGGATGATATTTTCTGTTGCGACATCTCACACACGAACACTTAATTTAGGTACCGTCCATGTACTGAGGGAACACCTTGGCGAACTGCAGGAACTGTTGTACACCCTCAATAAATTTATTCCGCACACCGTACATGTCATCAGGATGACGGTTGTACATCCACGAACGATGATGCAGATAGTAATTCATATCCATTTCTTGATACTTCTATAAAAATGACAGTATGTATCATATAAATCATTACATATAGTGTGATTCTCTAAAGAAGAAGCTGACAATTAGTTGGCTAGGTAATCTATATTTGAAGTCACATAGAAGAAGCAAAGTAGGATATATATGATTATAATTGTGCATCACCGTCAAGAAGGATGTGGTAAGTAGGCTTCAAAGTTTTCCTACGAAACTCCATTGTAGCATTCTCAAATCCAGAAGAAGCAAAGTTTTCCTAGTGTGGGTGTGCATTAGCACTGTGGTGTAACAGTGACACTGGGACACTATATAGAGTGTGTGCACACCAGTGTAGGTATAATATTTTGTAGGACAGCAGCATGCTAGATCCTGTGCAGCATGCTAGATCATTGGAGCCTACTCGATCGTTCACAAAGCAATGAATTCAAAGATAGCAGACTAAATTTAACTTAAATCCGAAACAAAAGATTGGAAACTCGGCTCTCGAGATATATATATATATATATATATAAGATTGTTAGGCTTGGTTTGGGATTGTTAAAGCTTATTATAAGATGGTAGGATTAAATTAAAAAAGGTAATAAATTATTATGTAAAAACAAATTTGATAAGCAACACTTTTTGATGTGATTCAAGTTTCTGCTTTCTTTCCTCAGAGTGAATATATCCACTGGACTACAGTAGCAAAGTATTATCCAAACCCTTGTCCGCTTTGTCATTCCAGATGGTCATATTTTAAATCTGATTCTATATTTTATTTATAGATAAGGTCATTTGACCCCTGATTTTTCCTGTCCTAGGCCACTACTAGCACCAATACTTAATGGCCATCCCTATCCTAAGCTAGGAAAACCAAGACCCCGTCGCCCATTTAATTATTGCTCACGCTAACGTTTGAACCAATACCTACTCATTCCTTCCCTTACTAGTGTTACTACTAAACCGCCCCCTTATTGGTTCTAATACTATGTTACTACATACAAAAACATACTTCCATCTTTAGAGTGTGTGGGTGTACATTAGCACTGTGGTGTAACAGTGACACTGGGACACTATATAGAGTGTGTGCACACCAGTGTAGGTACAATATTTTGTAGGACAGCAGCATGCTAGATCATGTGCAGCATGCTAGATCATTGGAGCCTACTCGATCGTTCACAAAGCAATGAATTCAAAGATAGCAGACTAAATTTAACTTAAATCCAAAACAAAAGATTGGAAACTCGGCTCTCGATATATATATATATATATATATATATATATATATATATATATATATATATATATATATAAGATTGTTAGGCTTGGTTTGGGATTGTTAAAGCTTATTATAAGATGGTAGGATTAAATTAAAAAAGGTAATAAATTTTTATTAAAAACAAATTTGATAAGCAACACTTTTTGATGTGATTCAAGTTTCTGCTTTCTTTCCTCAGAGTGAATATATCCACTGGACTACAGTAGCAAAGTATTATCCAAACCCTTGTCCGCTTTGTCATTCCAGATGGTCATATTTTAAATCTGATTCTATATTTTATTTATAGATAAGGTCATTTGACCCCTGATTTTTCCTGTCCTAGGCCACTACTAGCACCAATACTTAATGGCCATCCCTATCCTAAGCTAGGAAAACCAAGACCCCGTACCCCATTTAATTATTGCTCACGCTAACGTTTGAACCAATACCTACTCATTCCTTCCCTTACTAGTGTTACTACAAAAATATGGAAGTGACAACAGTAGTATTTAAAAGCAATGAAATATGCAAATAATTATATGTAGAAATGATTAATATTAGGCAAAACATGCGAATCACATCATTTAGTGAACATAGTACAACTATGAAACTATGCAAATAACTTCAAAACAAGTGACTACCCATATGAGTAGCGCTTACAGCTTCCAAGTAGTTTATGCTAATTATCCAATTAACCTGATAATGCAAATAACTTCAAATCACATGTGACACTGAGAATAGAGATGCATATTTACTTTATAAGTCTAAAAGTTGAAACAAGAATCAAATGTCAAATAAATATACAGTTTACGGTGTGTTGATATTAGTGTCATTCTGTGTGTGTGTGTGTGTGTGTGTGTGTGTGTGTGTCATAAGTGATCAGTGTATCATTGATGTATGTGTCCAGTGAGCTATGCCAGTGTAGAGTTAGTGTGTGTCGTGTGCACAATGTAAACTTAGTGAACATCAATAATTAATTACATATAAGCAGAAAGTATATGTATTTAGGCAGAGCAGAGCAGAGCAGAGCAGTAGACAGTGTATTCTAGGATTAAGGTAGTCTTGAATAAGATAGACGTATAGGAATCAATCCTGATCAAAAACCCTAACTCTAACCCTAACCCTAACCCCAGGTCAAAAAACCTAACCCTAACCCTAACCCTAGGTCCTGATCCCAGGTCGTGTCAGTTTTGGGTTAGGGTTGGTGTCACGTGTGTGTGTGTGTCGTGTTAGTGTCAGTGTCTGTCAAGTGTGTGTGTTGTGTCAGTATCACATGTGTGTCTTGAGAGAGAGAGAGAGAGATAGAGATAGAGATAGAGAGAGTTAGGGTTTACGTAGACCTCGAGGAGGAGGAGGGGGATGCCGGAGTAGCCGCTGTGGAGACGCCGGTCACCGGAGAGGGGTGGGTGGGGGAAATCGAAAGTTTTTCAAATCTTTCAAAAAATTCGACAGATGGGGGAAACCAAAACTGAGCCCTAATTAACCAAATTATAGCGACGTTTAACGACGTCAAATAAAAACGTCGCTAAAATAAATTTTAGCTAAATATTTTTAATATAAACGTCGCTAAATACGTCGCTAAACGTCGCTAAATCAGACATATTAGCGACGTTTAGCGACCTTAATTGAACTTATAGCGACTAATCTTTTAAAATCTTAATAAAAGTCGCTAAACGTCGCTAAATATCGCCATTTAGCGACGGCTAGCGACGTTTTTACATGGAGTCTCTAATTTATATTTTATTAGCGACGTGTCCTTTGACATCGCTAAAAAACTTCGCTAATCCCGCTTTTTCTAGTAGTGCGCCCCCTCTCTTCATGGCGGTAGCAGTAGTAATTTGTGGCTGCAGAAGCGATGCTGGCGGTAGTGACGACAACAACAACGAAGAGAGGGGGGGAGGTTGTGCAGCCGGGAGGCTGAGTAGCGGTGGCGGCAACTGGGGGTAGAGGGTGGGGGTTGGGTGTGTTGGATATAAAAAGGGTAGTTTATGTCACGATTCGATCCTGCTTGGTCCTTACGGAACCAATCGTCCTCGCATGGGCATGATGTCGTGCAAGCCTAAGTTGTTCTTGAACAAGGCGTAGTACCTGCACAAGACACAAATTAGACAAATATACATATATAGAAGCACGCAATTTAAAATATAGAGAACCAAATTTGAACACATTTGATAAGAACATAAAATACTTTCTTTTATTGAATACTTGAAGATTGGATTACAATGTACTTGCTTGGCTGATTACAAAATATGTCATAGATGGCTAAAATACTTATAAACCCAAAATTTGCAACAACGCCCATACATCATGTGTTACGCCCCGATCTCCCGCAGGCTAAATCGATCGTCCCAGCTAGGCGAAAATGACCAAGCCAACGCTCCCGTGGAACAATCGCTTTGACCCATCCGGGCGTGATGCCGCACGTGCGTGAGCCACGCCCGTGCAAGGTCGTGGTTCATTTGGCTGGCGGTAAGAGTTCTAAGCCACAGGATCGCACAGATTGTCCGAGTGCAGCGGAATTATAAATGTATAACGATTTGGTAACAAGTTCATTGTGTCGACAATAGCGGAAGCATTGAATAACACAAGTTGAAGTAAAATAAGCTCTTTATTGATATTGAACATGTATTACAGGCGGCGCTTGGCCGAGATTTCAATTCGCTCAGATCTCTCTCTGAAACAGTAAAAGCGTGCCAAGTGGCTACAATTGTGGAATGATTGTAAAGGCGATGTTCAGGAGAAGTTCAGACGATGTTCAATATTATGTCTTGTATATGTGCTTCAGTTCCGGATGCAACGCTGCTTCGGAGTGATCTCCACGCCATAACACGCACGAGGGAGGCATTAGCACCGAACGAAGTTCTCCCGCACCCTGCAAACGAACTGGTGGATTATCAGTACATTGAATACACTGGTGGGGAGGCTACTCGCCCGCTCGACAAATCCAAATACGTAATATAGGTTCTGTGCACCAACTATTATGTTGTCTTTTTAGTTGCCTTTGGATCAGTTTCATGCAAACATTGAATAGCCTAACTTGTGTGGCAGTGTGCCGTACGACATGAGAGAAAATACGACGAGACTTACCAACTTACCATTTGACCTTCTCTGTCCCAGGCAAACAAGTTAATTCAAGCACGAGCATTCATAATGAAAACCAAGGCAATAGCAACATGCAACACGAGTGTTGTTATTTCAAGATCGTTCAGGTGTTCAGCTGTTCTTTGATGCGATGCAATGACTCACACACGGATAGCCGCTAAGCGAGGATGACTTATCTATATGAACGTTGAGTCGCTGACATAGCCATAAAGGACCATAGTCTTTGACGAGGAGAGCATGCAACGAAAGTACGTGGTGTACTGCAAGCTACCCCGCCAATCACGTAAGACTATTACGTTAGTTCCATCCGGATCGGAATGGTCCCAGTGTCCCGATGACCGCCCGTGGAACGATATCTTGTTTCCGAGTTGTCCGCGATATACAGGTCAGGGTCTTTCCAAATCCATAACTTGATATGATAATCCATGATTCTTGTTCTGAACCGAGCGTTTGCTCCACGGGCTGGGATTCATTCTTTACGTGACGTGATTCTCGTTCGGATGTAAACTTGATGTGATTATCATTCAGTTGTAACGTGATAGGATTCTTGTTCAGTATTCACTTGTCTTGATGCATGCCCCTGGTTCAGAGATTTGCCTTGGTGACCTAACGGTCCCGGATACTTGCAGGTTCAATTGCATAGAAGAGCTATTTGATAGTCTCCTGGCTAACTAGAATGCATGCACAATACAATAACGTTAGACATTTATAAGCAGACAAGTATGCATTTCTAAGGAACTTAAGCAAACACGTTGGCTCGGGCCCAAAGGTAAACCGAGAGGTAAAACCGTGAGGGACTTTTCGAGCAACATTATATAGGGTAGCATGCGAGGGTCTGAATATAAGCAATATTTCATTTCCATGTTCTAGTATAAGTAATACAAGTTGGGATATAGCTAGGTGCGTTGGATTCTTATTAACATGCAGGGGGTGATTCACCTAGCGACTAGCATAAAATATTTCGTATTTTATGTATGCTGGCTAAGCAAAGACAAGTTCACCGTAGCCACCCACCTTAGTGATGATTCGCCTCGGTAAAGCGATACGCCGAGCGAGCCTCTGAAAGCCTAATCAGAATTCCTATAGGGACAAGTCTGGATATCCTTTGCCTCAAATGAGTATTCTCGCATGAGCAAAGCGGGTTGGGACATTGCACTTTTACCGTTTGAATCGGCAGTCCGTTTGAGCAGAACGGGGTGTTACATCCTACCCAACTCAGAAAATGTTTCGTCCTCGAGACTTACTGAGGACAAGCCGTACTAACGCATTATGGAACCTATCCCAAACGTAGCAATCCTGATCAACGATCTAAGGCTGAGGCAACCTATACAAGTCGTTATACTTATTCATTTAGATATTCACTTGCACAAGTATTCGAGATCAGCATATCGCTTGTCTGGATCGTACACATATTCGAAGTGCACTTCTAGCATGAGCACGCCAACCAACTTAGCGATAGCGACGTCTTAGCACTTGAGTTTCACATTTTTCTTGAGTCTTGGATCGTGCACAAGTTTAAGGCGTCCCTCAAACATATGCATTCAACCAAACATAGAGATAGTAAAACCGGATAAGCTACTTGCAAAAATCTCAAGGGTTTGCACAGGTCAGCACAAAGGCCCTACCATCACAATTTCATACATGCAATCATATTATTTTAATGCGCTTTTTGAAAATATTTAGACTTATTATTTGGAACATCCCATTGAGGCATTGAGAGAGAGCGTGCACATAACCCACGAACGAGCTTTCGAAACTGAGATAATCGAAATGAAGTCCAAAGGCGTATAAGCCAATCTCTGATACCAACATGTCGCCCCGATCTCCCGCAGGCTAAATTGGCCGTCCCCGTTAGGCGAGAATGACCACGCCAGCGCTCCCGCAGAACGATCGCTTTGACCCATCCGGGCGTGATGCCGCACAAGCGTGAGCCACGTCCGTGCAAGGCCGTAGTTTATTTGGCTGGCGATAAGAGTTTTAAGCCACAGGATCGCACAGATTGTTCGAGTGCAGCAAAATTATAAACGCATAGCGATTTGGTAACAAGTTCACTGAGTCGACAATAGCGAAAGCATTGAATAACACAAGTTGAAGTAAAACAAGCTCTTTATTGATATTAAACATGTGTTACAAGGCGCTTGGCCGAGATTTCAATTCGCTCAGATCTCTCTCTCTGAAACAGTAAAAGCATGCCAAGTGGCTACAATTATGGAATGATTGTACAGGCGATGTTCAGGCGAAGTTCAGGCGATGTTCAACATTATGTCTTGTATATGTGCTTCAGTTCTGAACGCAACACTGTTTCGGAGTGATCTCCATGCCTTAGCACGCACGAAGGAGGCATCCGCACCGAACGAGGTTCTCCCGTACCCTGCAAACGAACTGGTGGATTATCAGTACATTGAATGCACTGGTGGGGAGGCTACTCGTCCGCTCGACAAATCCAAACACGTAATATAGGTTCTATGCACCAACTATTATGTTGTCTTTTTAGTTGCCTTAGGATCAGTTTTATGCAAACATTGAATAGCCTAACTCGTGTGGCAGTGCGCCGTACGACATGAAAGAAAATACGGCGAGACTTACCAACTTACCATTTAACCTTCTCTGTCCAAGGCAAACAAGTTAATTCAAGCACGAGCATTCATAATGGAAACCAAGGCAATAGCAACAAGCAATACGAGTATTGTTATTTCAAGATCATTCAGGTGTTCTTTGATGCGATGCAATGACTCGCACACGGATATCCGCTAAGCGAGGATGACTTATTTATATGAACGTTGAGTCGTTGGCATAGCCATAAAGGACCATAGTCATTGACGAGGAGAGCATGCAACGAAAGTACGTGGTGCGCTGCAAGCTACCCCGCCAATCACGTGAGACTATAACGTTAGTTCCATCCAGATCGAAACAGTCCCAGTGCCCCGGTGACCGCCCGTGGAACGATACCTCATTTCCGAGTTGTTCGCGACATGCAGGTCAGGGTCTTTCCAAATCCACAGCTTGATATGATAATCCATGATTCTTGTTCTGAACCGAGCGTTTGCTCCACGACCTGGGATTCATTCTTTACGTGACGTGATTCTCGTTCAGATGTAAACTTGATGTGATTATCATTCAGTTGTAACGTGATAGGATTCTCGTTCAGTATTCACTTGCCTTGATGTATATCCCTGGTTCGAGGATTTGCCTTAGTGACCTAACGGTCCCGGATACTTGCAGGTTCAATTGCACAGAAGAGCTATTTGATAGTCTCCTGGCTAACTAGAATGCATGCACAATACAATAACGTTAGACATTTGTAAGCAGGCAAGCATGCGTTTCTAAGGAACTTAAGCAGACATGTTGGCTCGGGCCCGAAGGTAAATCGAGAGGTAAAACCGTAAGGGACTTTCCGAGCAACATTATATAGGGTAGCATGCGAGGGTCTGAATATAAGCAATATTTCATTTCCATGTTCTAGCACAAGCAATACAAGTTGGGATTATTCCCTTAGCTAGGTGCGTTGGATTCTTATGAACATGCAGGGGTGATTCACCTAGCGACTAACATAAAATATTTCGTATTTTATGTATGTTGGCTAAGCAAAGACAAGTTCACCGTAGCCACCTACCTTAGTGATGATTTGCCTCGGTAGAGCGATACGCCGAGCGAGCCTCTGAAAGCCTAAGCCGAATTCCTGTAGGGACAAGTCTGAATATCTTTTGTCTCAAACGAGTATTCTCGCATGAGCAAAGCGGGTCGGGACATTGCACTTTTACCGTTTGAATCGGTAGTCCGCTTAAGCAGAACGGGGTGTTACATCATGTCCTTTTAGTATAACCAAAAAATAAAAAACCTAGCAGAAGAAAAGCTTGCACACAGGAGAGGAAAGCTTTGGAAAGCAGCACGAGCACGGTTCCATTTGAGGGGATGCGCTCCTAAAGCTTCAAAATGCTTGCCAAACTCTCGCTACAAGAACCTGGAGATTTTTCCACAAACGTGGGTCAGTACTACAAGATGTACTGGTGAGCGACCGTGGCCAAACTCACCTAGAAATCCATACAGCGTGAGAGATGGGGAAGCCTTACGCAGCGATCACTCCTTGGTTATGCATCCTGAAATTGCAACAACATTTGGTTAGTATCCTTCGATCTCTTTCTCTTACGAATCAAAATGAATGCGCAAGTGCGCAAGCGAATCATGAAAACCAAGTCTTCGAAAGCAAGACAAAACACAAAGCAGCACAAAATCAAGCACCAAAATAACCAACGAAAATTCTTGACTCATTTCACTATAAGCCGTTCCATCAGTTTGAAGGGTTCATTGCATTTCTTCCGTAATTGATTTGGCGGTAAGGTTTTCCCGAAACTCGATTCTCAACCAAGTCAAAGTAACAAGTGTTCCATTAGTGAACTGCTGGAGGCGAGGCATTACATAATACCCCCGAGAAAAAGTTTCGTCCTCAAAACTTAAGAGATCAAGGAGTCAATAATCAAGGCATCAAGAGGTCAAAAAAATCAGACTCACCAATATCGTGTCCGCTTGCGTTGCGCTCAATATTCAGCTGATACACCCTAGGTCTCTCCATCTGATCAGTCTGTCTGTTGGCTGGAGCTGGCACGGGATTTTGATTCTGGCCACGTCCATCATTCTCATTGCGGTTATGTGGCGCGAGCCTCTTGGTCGGACAGTTTATCAGAACATGGCCCTTTTGGCCGCAGTTGAAGGATTCACCTTTAGCATAACGACAATTTTCCACAACGTGCCCTTGCTTACCACAATAGCTGCACTCAATTGTAGAGCATTTTTTACCCTCTATCTTCTTCTCCCCGTCGTGGTATCTTTTGGCAGAATTAAAATAATAATTTTGGCATTTTAGAATTTCTGAAATTTTTCTATAATTTTTAGATAATTAAAATCTAAGAAACATAATTTTTAGGGCTTTCAGAATTTACTGTGGGAACATACATGTATATTTTGCTACCAAACAATTATTTTAGGGTTATCAGGACTAAATATATTTTCTGTAATTTATTCATATTTTTTTGAAATTATTTAACAATTATGTGGAGTTATTTAAGTTTAAAAACTAATTACTAAAAAAGAAATTAAATAAGAAAAGTTAATGCCTAGTCAGCTGCATAACCCCACCCGCCTGGCCCACTTGTCATGCAGACTGCTGCAGTGGCGGGGGCCCCACGTGACAGTGCGGGTGCAGAAGAATCCGAGTCTGAGCCGTGCTCGGTCTCCCAAGCCGAGCAGAGCTCGAGACCGGGCCGGACTCGTACAGACCATTGGATGGCTGGCAGGGCACCGCTAGATGGAGGACACATGTCCAGCCCCTTAGCCGCGGCTCTCAGCTGCTGCCTATAAATAGATAATAAATCATAAGTTTTTATTTGCATAATTTAGAGATAGATTGTAGAGAGGGGTTCCAGGACTTCTCGATCTTCGCGAAGCCTTTGCTAGTAGCTCCGAACTCCAAACTCCAAACTCCAAACGAGTTCCAGTTTTTTTTTGTTATAACCATCTTGAGGTAAGGTTTTTGAATATTTAATTAGTTTCCAAAAATTCTGAATCTATTTTTCTGGAAAATTCATAGAATGCCAGTTGTCCGAAAACTGACATATTTCGGTGTTTTCTAGATTCAAACCGTTTAAAGTTTCAGAAAGCTAACACAAAAATATATAATATATGAATTTTCCAGAATTTAATAGATTAAATTAATATTATGTTTAATTCGTTGAACATAGGGATAATCATTGAGCCTCCGAAATTGTGATATGTGTGCCATATCGACAATAACTCATAACCAGTTCAAGATTCGATGAAACCGTCAATTCTAGCATCCTTGTAGAGCTAAAATCTATCGCTTTACCTAGTGAAATCTCAGTTTTGTATTGGTTGACTTTGGTCAACCAAATGCCTTGATTTGCGTGCCACAGATCTCGAATTTGTAAACTAGATTATTTTTAGTCCAAAATTTAGATTTTCTTTAAAATAAGAATATGATAGAATTAAAAAAGATTTTAGATGATTTTATCCAGAATTAAATAGATTAATTAGGAAAATTTTAGTTAGACACTTTTCAAGGCTTTAAGTCTAATTTTTGTTAATTCATGCGACAGGGTTCGTAGGATTATGGCGTAGTTGGATAGCTGATAGACCAGAGTTTATATTGTCTTCAACTTGAGATATCAAAACATCAAAAAAGTCAGGCAAGTACTTGTTTAATGATTTTATGTGCAATTACTTTATATTGTTGTAATTTATCTATGCATCTTACCTTCTGTGTCTTAAATGTTTACACACATGAGAGAAGAGTGACCTATTTATATTCTTGATTACTTGTTTTCGTATATTGTCATCGTGATCTTGTGTCACTACCATTAGCGTGATCATGTTATCGTGACTGTGAGATGTGGGAGTTGGGGGAGTATAGTCATTTGGCACGTGGTCCTTCATGAGACGTGCTTATGAACTTGAGAAGGTGTTATATATTATTATAAATTCGTATGACGTGCAAACGTGATCAGGTGACCTTTTCAAGAACTAATAGGTATATCCACGCGTTAGATGTTGTGTTTCCAAAGAGACATGCGTACACAAACTATTTCATCTTGATTTCTATCAGTTCCTCTTACTAGTTATTACTGCTATTAGTATTTCTCCTATCACTTGATTTACTTGCGCGTTCTATCTATATTTTCACTAATCATTGGTTTCTCATATTTAGTGTTTTACTGCTTTTTATTGTATTTGTATTGTGTTGGCTTATACTTGTACTTTGCTCCAATCCTGACTAGATATGTTGGCAATTTTAGGTGACATGGTACCTTGCTCTTTGGACATTCGTTGGAGATAGAGATATTTTGGAGGCCAATCTTAGATATTTTGGAAGTGTAGATAGATTATATTTTGTTTTAACTAAAATGCTTAGCGGGGTTGTTTCCAAGATTATTTCGATGTATTATTGGATTTGTAAATTAAATAGTTGTTGTGAATAGGCAAAGAGATATTATTTATGGTTAGATGATTATATTTTGGATTTGAGATTGGTATTGTGGTATAGACAGCGTACTACCGCCGATGCCGCGCCGTAGGCAGGGCTTGGCCACATACTCGTAACCCAAAAGTGGGAGTGGGTCGTGACATAGCTACCTGCTTTGAAGAGATGTATCGCAAGACCATTAAAAAGTCCTACATGGTGTAGAATATGCCAATATATATGAGAGTACGCATGCTAACGATTGTCTTATGCAAGGACAATAAGTATTATATCATGTACTTTATGTAGTGAAATAGCATGTTTTACTACTTTCACTGTTACCTATAAGAATGAATTGTTTAATTGACCCTAGTCCAACTAGAAAGATCATTTTATAATAAAATGCTTCTTTACATAGCAAAAGTGATGGTTTAGGTGAATGGGCTAGTTTTGCTCATCAGTACACGATATGTACTGACCCATGTCTTTGTGGGCATCTACAGGTGTTAAAGACACTGCGAGCGCTCAAGCTTCTTCCTATTCTCAAAGTATTTGGCGATCTGTTGCTGCATTTCAATTTTAGTTGTAATAAAGGGGCATAATGTATTAAATGGGATATTATTTCATGACAGTCTATCAGTTGTTTTATTTTTGCAAAGCTATGTAAGCCGGAATGCATTTTCATTTGTACTGAGAAAGTTATACTCTGTTGCAATGAATCAATAAAATGAGTTATTTTTCCTATATTATGTATTGAATGTTTCTGCTATTATGTTGCTGAGTTATTTTTAAAAGAATATTATTCGTGCACGTTCTTGCCTAGTATAAGTGCAATATAGACTTGTACGACATCACGTATAGTGGCGACTATCGGTTCTGCGGAATCAGCCGCTGCCGATCCTGAGTTACTCGGGGACCACACTGCATATAAGATAGTCCATTGTGTTGGCTTGGATAGAGGACTGCCCCTAAGATATGTATTAGTTGCATTTGTCCCTAGAGGTTTTGAGTATAGCTCACGAGACACACTGCGCACATCCTAATAGAACAATCAGCTTGTCTTGCTTGCTTATATCGAATATGAACCCTGCTTTCAAAAGATGTTTTCTAAAGAAAGTAATCTGACTCTGCTATCGAACTGCATGTAACGAACATATATAAAACTAGAAAGATCACTAGTAATGTAATATTTTATAACATGATTACTTAGTGTTAGTTTTAGTAAATGTTTGCTTCTGTTCAGTTGTTTATTCTCACCAGTACTTATAAAAGTGATGACCCACCAACAGTTTACTCGCTTGCAGGTGCTGGATCGTCCGAGGGAGCGATAGGCGTGCCTCATCCCCAAGACCCAGAAATTCTGTATTTCGTTTGCCTCGAGCATGCTTCGTATAGAGGGGCATAATGTATGGAATGATGCCTTTATAATCAAAAGAACCCATGTTGCCTCGATTTGCTCCGAATACTCAGATTGTTGAATGCTTGCAACAATGTCCCTCCGCTGCCTACTCGATTCGATGCGATGATAGCCAAAACTTTAACGATGTTGCCTTGTGCTGGCGTAACCCCAGGCTCACACGATATCACATCCCGGTATCAAACGGCCATATGCACCTAGCGGGTAGCCGAGGTGCGGTAATTCGTGCCCGCTCCGTCGGGGGAACGCGGTGGCCGGGCGGCCCTCGGGGACGGGGCGTGACACAGAACCCGATGAAGTTATGGAATTTTTAGCTACGTTGGAAGGCTACTTCCGAATGCTGGACATCCAAGAAACCAAAAGGGTGGAGTGTATGACTGTCCAACTTCGTCTTAAGGCTCATGATTGGTGGGAGGCCAAAAGACATGCGCTCTGTGGTGCTAACCAAGACGCCAAGATCTCTTGTGAAATGTTTAAACAAGCATTCATTGCTCAATATGCCCATGCACTTCATCAAAAAAAGGAGAATGAGTTTGTAGCACTCCGACAAGAAAATGTCGATGGAGGACTATGAATCTGAGTTCTTGAAGAGAGTAAAATTTGCTGGTACATGGTGCAAATGACGAAGCAGAACTGTTAAGATTCATAGAAAATTTGAATATGGGTATGTAGCGTGATGTTCTGAGCAGGAAGTGTGCAACCTTTAGGGAAGCATATGAAGCAACCCTCGAGATGGAGAAGTTTTATCCTCCAAGTGCTTGCGGGGTAACGCAGAGCGGTCGTAGCCACTATCAGAAATGACCCATGGGTGTGGAAGGATCTGACGCTCCAAAGAGTCATAATATGGGAGACGAGAAATATTATTTTGGATGTTACAAATGTGGTCGCATGGGCTTCAAGGTAATTGAATGCACAAGTGGAGGGGGAATCCCCAACCACCATGGTATCATCATAATCAGAATTATGGGCGAGCACCACGAGCTCCACAAGCGATGCCAACGAATGTTCAGAATTCATGACTTGGTGCACAAGGGAGAGTTTATGAATTAACCCAAGAAGAGGATTTTGCCTCCAACACCGTCAAAACAGGTATATTGTTGTATAGAGGAATACCTGCTCGAGTTTTGTTTAATTCGGGTATTACATATAGTTTCATATTATTTGATTTTAGTAAAGAAAATAGATTATGCATGACTCTTCTATATGTAGATCTTTGTGTCAACACTCCATCTGGAGTGGATTTTCCTGCTATCTTGATTTGCAGGGATGGTTACATATGTATTGGTGGAAAGAATCTGTCTTTGGATGGTATAGTCCTGGACATCAAAGAATACAACATTATTTTTTGGGATGGATTGGCACGGTGCATGCCATGCGACGATCCACTATGCAAAATAGAGAATTGTGTTTCACTTAGGGAAACAGAGTTCTCTTACTCGTGTGGTTCGACGTCTAGGTCAACAATGGTGATATTGACAGTGACGATAAGACATATGTTGTAATCAGGGATGAATGGTACCTTGCTTCTGTTTTGGACACTGGGAGGAATGGTGCATACTCAGTTAAACCGAAGTCATTATAGAATTTCCTGATGTGTTTCCATATCTGTGCACCATTAACCATGCTTCCCAAGTATGCCAAACTCACGTTAGGATGCCCCACATACATCAAGTTAGGATGCCCCACATACAACTGGTTATAGCAAATTAACGCACGAGGCATAAGGATATATGAATCTAGATGACATTGATTCCCAACACTAACCACAAAGTGAGAGGAGGGATATGTTCATCAACCACTCGAACGCCCAACCGACTTTGGAGGTCGCCAAGATCCTCACTAGCTTCTGTGTCGACAATATATTGATTACATAAAAGAAACTTTTGTAATTACTCCACCTCCTAACTATTTGTCGAGCCTTAGCAAGGCTCTTGGTTGGTTAGGTCGAGCCCCCCATACCATATAAAAAGGCTTCATCATAACGAGTATCGACGTCAAAATCAAAAGAAATAAGAAGGGAGTAGTGCATGACAAACCATGCAATCAGATAAGCGTAGGGCAGTTCCACCATAGGACACAAACCCTTCTCCAGTAATGCTCCTTCCTAGAGGCGACGAACTAATTAATGAGTACATGGAGCCCTCGGTGAATCTATCACACCATCACCGGAAGGAGAGCTAAACGATGGTCGAATACAAATCTGACAAACGAGAATAATACATTCAGATGGATATATATAACCTAGCCCGCTGCTCGGGACCAACATATTTTCTCAACCAAATTGATAAGAACTGAGTGAAAGTAGCCCCTCTCGTCAAGGGGTAGGAACCCCTGATGAGGAAAACTCTTAAAGATTCCCACTGCGGAAGCAGCACCCAAGATTGAGAAGCCCTCATTTTCATTGCCAAAGATATATGAGATTACGAGAATGTAGAGTATAACATAGAGATAAATTTCGATGAAACAAAAAAATATAGACTCGAAGGATCTAGGCTTTTAAAGGATGAAGAGATTGAATACTGGTGGATTATGTGACTATCGATAGGGTAAGATTTTGGACTATGAATCTAAAATTCAAGATTAGATAGTTATTAATGGTTGTGGACAATATGATATTAGGGTGACCTTAACAATGAGTTATAAAGACCTGTATGCAGGAAACTCAGTGAAGATTTGTAAAACCCCTCGACCAATTCAGGATTAACTGGAATTAAATCAAGAGACTAGGATTAATTTGGAATTAATTAGAATTAATGTGCGTCAATTATACGTCTTAATACACCTTGTCGTTGCTTCGAGGTGGGAGCATCCCACCATTAGTATCTTCCATCCGAAGTCACGAACATCTTGTAGACGTGCCAGACTACCCCTCTGACCATTGTGCAACCTTAGATACTCGTTATTGCATCTTGTCTTAGCTACGCAACATTTCTTAAGAGAACGCCTTTTATTTATTAATTTAATTAAATTCTAGGTCAAGTTTACCACAAACAAGCCCGATCAAGCCCACATGCACTCTGCTACGTGGACCAGCCCCCCAATAAGGCAGGACAGGCCCACACTCGAGGCCAGCCCATAACCTCCATCACCATATATAAATACAAACCTTCTCATGCAAAACCCTAAAAAAAACCATTATTCACCATCCCCTTCAAACCCTAGCCGACCTCCCCCATCCAAACAGAGTTTACCCCCCAACCGACCGGACACCCGCCACCTCAGTCCGCCACCTCCACCGCACCTCAGCCCACCGCCCCTCAACGCCGGACCACCCCCAGCCGCCTGCAACCGCCCTCACCCTCACCATCACCAATCCCATTATCAACATCCCTCAGCCTAACTCGACTGCCCCGACTGCTCCCGACTGCTCCCGATCGTCCACAGCCCCTTAGCCCGTGCCACCTCGACCCGACGACCGCAGCCGCCTCGACCCGACGACTGCCGCCGACGCCGGAGCTCCCCCGCCAGAGGACTTCCAACCAGTAGATAGACCCCCTTCATCCTATCGACCAGGTACTCGACTACCAGCCTCCTTTTCTTGTATCATGTCATCATACGAACGTGTCGTCGTATTGTCAAGTTGTGTCGTGTGTCGTGCGTGGACACAAATCAATTATATGGAACCCTAGATATGAGTTTGTATGCTAATATGATTTAAAATAGTAATTAATAAATAATAATTACCCTAATAGTCGGACTTGCTATAAGCACTTATAATGCACCAGAAACGTAGGCATCTACCTAGTACAACTAACATGGAATAAATGGCGTGTAATTCAACAAGGCGTATTGGAGTTCGTAAACCGAGTACATAGAATTATTGTCTCAAGACGCACGTTAACCGAGGACAGAACGCGTGTACACCCTAGCTACGTGCACACGTGACGCTGTATTCGATCAACCGTGATCTTGCGACAGTACCTAAGAGCAGCGTCATAAATTATGTATGTATTTGCGTTAGTGTCTGATGTAGAATTTCTATATTATATTGTATGTTTAGGGTCATTGGATCAGCCAGGAGACACTACAGGAGGAGGCTATTGGCATTCACATCTTGAGGACTCAGGCAAGATAACTTGCCATATTTACTGTCTAATTAAATTATGCAAATGTTGTATTGTATGCTTGTTGTTTTGCTTTATACAACTGTGCGCGTCCGAGATTGTCTCGGGTGCATTCGACGGATACGTCGATGTTTAGTATACATTGACTTAGTCATTAGCAGACTCACCTCATTGGATGATACCCTGTTATCTTCCAAGACCTGACACTTCTACACGTATTCATAGTGACAAATCATATGTTGGGATGTGAGTTCGCGTGATCGACTAGCTATCGCCGCGTGTGACATGCATCACGGTTAGCAAGCAATTCAAGACTATTTCAGTATAGAGACTTGGCATTTAGATAAGGGGGTATGCGCGTCGATTATTTGACTTGTATATCTACATTGGGCGGGGAGGATGACTAGTAGGCATATGTGTTACCCCTCTTTTATACAGACACCGCACTCGACGGAGTGATACGGACGTATATATATATATTACAGATACCATGTTCTGTAGAGTGTTGGACGTTACTTGGTGATATTGCAGATACCACACTTTATAGAACGTCGGACGTTATTGTATTCCTGCGCCCGTGTTATAGGGGGCATGTGTGGCATATACTAGCCGGTTGCCACGACTGGTGAATTACGTCAGCATATGTCTAGCCTACACCTTCCCATATACTCACAGTTGTCCTTACATTGCATTCACTTAGATGGCTAGCACACCCTTTATTATATTTATTTTATTTAATATTTATATATGGCATGTCTCTATGTATCTTATTACGTTCCTCTGAGGACCTGGTTCCCTTCCAAATTTGGACGAGGCTTTCTACCCCAAAGTGTACGGCCCCGGACAGGAGACGTGTCAGCTGGCTATTGCCACGTGGCCTGGTCCTGTATATTTTGGGACTGGGGCGTGACATGGTTTTAGTGGTGGCCCATGCAGGTCTACTTTTTTGCCTGTGGTATGGTAACATGCCCAACGAACCTGCAATAGGATAAAAATTATTAGGTCTCATCCACTTTTGATTCGTCTTTGAACTTCCTTTATACTTCTCCTAAATATCTGCATCCTGATTGTTTGTTATCGTACTCTTTTAATGAAGACCTACCTCTTACAGCAAGATGAATTTGTGCAGTGGACGAGGAGCACCCCGTGCCGCGGTGCCAGATAACACCACCCATGGAGAGGAGGTACCCCAAGGATAACCCCCGCTACAGACCCCGTTGATACATTGGCACGAGACATCGCAGGGCGATCCTATACCGCAGCCTGAGGGATAGACTTCCCCCACGCAAAATTGTGAGGGCCAAATTTTAGGAGCCATACCGATACCGCAGACTGAGAGGCCGACATCTGAGGAGACGCCTACTGCACAGCTAGAGATTCCATTACCACCGCCTCCACCTTATCCACCCCAGATGCCACAGCTAGATGGCCAGCCACAGATGCTTCAGTTCTTCCAAACAATGATGCAAGCACAGTGGCAGCAGACAGAGACATTGAGACAGAGTCTGATGACAGTACTAGAGAGGACACCTGTCACAACACCAGTACCAGCACCTCCACCAGCCCAGACAGGTGGCACTGTTAGATGGTTCCGACAGATGGGACCAGATACTTTCTAGGGCAATGAGACTGCCGAGCAGATCTCCGATTGGGTCGCCAACACGGAGATGTTACTAGAGGCTTCATAACTGCATCCAGACCTTTGGATGACCGCAGTGAGGGCCCAACTAAAAGGCAACGCCCATCACTGGTGGGATTCTATTGAGCGCAGTGTAGGCAAGAATCAGACTTGGGAACAGTTCTTAGAGTACTTCAACACGAAGTATTTTCCAGCTACAGTCAGAAATGCCCTATACTCCCAGTTCCTACATCTAGAACAAGGGAATATGACTGTTGACGCATATGACGCGGAGTTCAGCCGTCTTAGCAGATTTGGTGCCGTCCTGATACCCAATGATCTCGAGAAAGCCCAGAGATTCCATCACGGCCTAAATTTTGAACTACAAAGGTATACCACTACACAGGCGAGGATTTCTTACAAAGAGGTTCTTGTAGAGGCGAGAATCCAGGAGGCCATCGTCAGAGGAGATAGACGTTCCAGCACGATTATACCAGCCAGAGCTGTCATGCCCCAGTCCAAAAAATACGTAGGACTAGGACACGTAAGCATGCCAGCGGCATGGATATGACAACTCTAATATATGGAAACCAAATCCATACGTACGCTGTAATATGAATATCAAATCCACATGTGGTATAAATCTATCACAAGTCACAGGGTATAATCTAAATCTCATCCACGAAAATCAATATAAATGAATAACCAGCATCTATGAAACTAGATCTCAATATAAGTATCTAAGGATGATAGTTGGATAGAAATAAATCTACTACCAACTTGAATGTAAAAGTAAATACAATATAAGTACACCACAACAAACACGATATAAGAATACCAGCTAACAATCACGGCTCGAAGAGAAGACCTCCTCGAAACATAAGTAACCATCCGAATCTGCGCTCCTGCGAATACTCAATAACAGATACACCTGGAAGGGGCCAGGTCCTCAGAGGGACGTAACAAGATACATAAAACACATGCCAATAAAGTATTGAAATAAATATCTAATGGGTCGCCTAACCATCTATGTGAAAGCAGTTAAGAATAACTTTTCCTATAAGTGAGCTATCTGGCTGAAAACTGGGATTGGCAGGACTCTCTCGGAGAACCAGGGGCCTCAAAGGTACGTCGTCTTTTAAACGGCGGAGCCCCGCTAAGTAGTATAGGGGTCATCACCACCCGTAACTCCAGCGGATCTTCCGGGTTACTGAAGGAAAATTGTAAAGGAGCTCAAATGCGTTACTTGTTGTTCTTCCCACCCAATGCTCTAAGCATGTCACATCCATGACACCATTTAGTTCATAGCCTATTCTTAGTACCCTAGCCCAATCCTGCAACCAAACAAGGACAAGGATGGGACCACCGTACTACAATAGGCTATGTCCCTAGACCTCTAATAACTGCTAAGTCTACTAGCATGCAAAGTTTCTAACAGCAGTTATTCCTAACGCACGGCCCACACGTACAGGAGGCCAAACCCTGCACGCCAGTCCGTGATCTATATAAGACTCACAACTCGTGTAACAACTGTGTCACGGCCAATGAACCTAAAGATGCTACATGATAATAGGGTAGTCTCATAAACAAGGTTAATGCAAATACATAAATAAAAATATACCGCGACGACACCGTCGCACGCATTTTATATAACAGTTAAAATATATAAACTACAGACAGAAAATAAAGATGCATACAACATATGGGATATGAATAACAATACAATGGCAAAGTATACTTGCCTGACAAGAAATCTGTAAAGTGTAAGCGTCCAATGTCAAGGACACGGGAACTGAAACTAATGGCCTCCGAACAAACGTCTCCGGATGCTAAAATAGACAGCACCAACATTTCCAGAATGAGCAAAATAGCTAAAAGTACTTCCCTTTCGTCAAATTTGGACACAGGGGCAAAACGGTAATTTCGGATAAAAGTGGGGTCCACGTGTGTCCCACTTTGTACCGAAAAGTATGCCGAGGGTAACAGTCTCTAAATGGGACAAATTATAGGTCAAACAACTCTAAATGTCAATACGAACCCAACGGTATGTCCAAATGTGGATTCCGATGAGCCGAACACAATTTTGTCCAAAAAGTCAACTGTGGGGCCCGCCAATTGGCGTCTTGGTCAACTGTCTCAGAATTGGTGAAAATTCGGTCACAAGACCAGCACGTTACCACGAGTCCAGTGGCGCAAGTTTTTTCGTAATCTGACAAGCGTGCACAAAATGCGCACGACTTCCACAAAAGTTACGACACGGGGTGTGTCCGCGGATACGGACTGATTCCGGCGCACACACGTCCAAATCAGTCTCCGTAAATTTTTACGTGTCCGGTTACGCTGTGCGCACCATTCGGTACACTTGGTACAGGACGAGGCGGTCCCGTTTGGCGGAACGCGCTCCGTTTCACAACTTTTGGAAATTTAGGAAAAGTTAGTTCGCGGGGTTTTCCAACGAATTTAATTCTGTCTACAGCAGTTAATAATCTAGGGTTATTTAACAGAAATTAAACTAGGTCAAGTGGTCTATGCATACCAAAAAGAATAATCAATTCGGATCTCTGTGGTGGGAGATACGAACTCGGCAACATGGGTGGTCACCGCAGTTTTTCTGCGATCCCAGAATTTGGCTATTTTTGGCCAACTTTGGCGCTATTTTCGCCTAAGGT
Organism: Iris macrosiphon; assembly: GCA_036927795.1. Classification (NCBI taxonomy): domain Eukaryota; kingdom Viridiplantae; phylum Streptophyta; class Magnoliopsida; order Asparagales; family Iridaceae; genus Iris; species Iris macrosiphon. The sequence goes on along the minus strand of JAYESA010000017.1, from coordinate 39,590,895 downwards.
TACGTATTGTTCAAGGTCTACTAACATACAGATATGGAAGAGGGTTAAGGGGTGAGCATACCGGTAAAGACGGGGCGGCGTTTGGTCGAGCGAGTCGACGGAAAATAACTCCGGAACACAGGTACCTCGCTGTGAGAATCTGCAGTACGCGGGATCGCGGTCGTCGGGATTGGTTTGGACGGCCTAGCGGGGTTCTCCTGCTGCGGTGGCGGCGCTCTCTAGGTCTAGATGGGAAGAGGGAGAGTCTGGATGATTAGGTTAGGATTTTAGAGAAATAAATAAATAAATAAATAAATAAATAAATAAATATATATATATATATATATATATATATATATATATATATATATATATATATATATATATATATATATATATGTGAAAGGAAGAGAGGAGGCGTTTGGTATTCGCGGCCAAGGGGGTTTGTGTATAAAGGAACGGGTGGGCTTCTTGCTTGCTGTGAGCAAAAAGAAAGTGGGTGTTCACATTTGCTAAAGGGGGTTGGTGGCTGTGGTTTGCTGGTAGTAGCTAGGAAGTGGCTGGAGTAGTATTTGGTTAAGTTGGTTTAGTAGTTAACTTATTAATAAGTTTTTTTATTAGTTATATATATTTTTTCTTTTCTTAATCTTTTCCTTTTCTATTTAAATATATACATGCATATACATATATATATATATATATATATATATATATATATATATATACTCATAGAAAATTCCAAATTATATTAATGTACACTATTAAGCTAGCAACTGCTCAAGGGGTCTCCTACATGAAATAAATTCTTAAAAATTCCTAATGGTCCCATAAATATCCTAAGTGCACCAACACTTAAAATAAAAATTATTAAAAATCTATTTCTCCTAATTATCCACTAATTACTACAATTAATTTATTAATTAATAATTAAAAGGGTATATACGATTTCTAGGATAGGGGTTTTACATTCTACCCAATTTATAAAAATTTTGTCCTCGAAATTAAAATTAAGTCACGGTAGAGGTCAATGATGGTATAAGATTTGCATTGTTTGAAATGCAAGGTTAGGTTTAAAGGAGTGGTCGATGTTGCGCGTTGCACATTCCGAAATCATGAGAAAAATCCACATGAGCGAAAAATAGGTTTCTTCATGTGTTATGTCAATGGTGTGGACACCTAAATGCTCTTTTGCATAAAAACACCCAACCATCAAAACGTTGCACAAAGATCGGAATGGAAGATGGGCATGTCTAGGACAAGGATGTGAAATTTGTAGGAAGGCAATGACTAGTGAAGTGCTCCAATTATCGAAGCAATGGTAAGGTGCGCTAAGTGATACCATGTTGTAAAACTAAAAAAATACCGTGTTCTATTTCTAAGTGGATTCGAGCTAGCCTCAGTCTCACTATCTAAGCCAAGTAGGTCTAATTCTTGGGTGAAGGGATTTCACAATCCAGCCAACTTAAAACAATATCGTCCTCAAAATTAAAATAAGGCATAATTTGTTAATCCTTCATGTACATAAGGCAAGTCAATCGCAATCTCCTTGCGATAATTAAAATCCTAATCATATCCATCGCAATCACTTCAAGGTTAAGATGATCACTGTTCCAATCAAAATTCAACCTATTATTATCTCTTCTCACTTTTTCAAATTATCCATATCCAAATTTAAATTAAATCCATATAACATCTTCTAGATTTAAATATGCATATAATTTATTTTTTACCTCACGATCTCCAACAATCATAATCTCCTCTAGAAGTAATTCGAGTCCAATATTATTCCTATTTTCACTTATAATTTTTTTTTGTATTCTTCAACTTTTTAAATTTCATTCACATCCTCAATATTTCAAATAGGTAGTCCAACCATCAAATTTTAATTCTTAATTTAAATCATCAAATTAAAAAATTTAAATGCAGTCCACCAATGTTCAAGTCTGAAATTCTATATTTATCCTTCAAATTATTTTACCTTCAATACTCAAAAATTTAAATTATGTACTTTAAGGTAAAAATATTGGGTCCTCAATATCAAAATTTTTAAAATTTATTAATTCTCATCATCTTAGTCATTCTTCTAAAATTCTCAAAATTAAAATGGCTTGAACCTCTCCCAATCTAATCTTACTCGATCACAATCTAAAAGAAATTCCTCTCGAGTTGACAATGCACTGCTACCCAACTTAGAATTTACCCATCTATCACAGAAGGCTATATACTTTAAGAAAAATATTTCTTAATTTATTTACTCATGTCATTCAATCCTCAAAACTTCAACGCCGATTATATCATATATGATATGTCCTTAATTACGAAAGAATAATCCTCAAGTATGTGATCGGCCTATGGGGTATATCTAGTACTCTCTGTGTATCAAACTTATACCAAGCACGAGGTTTCGTCTTTCCGAAATAAGGAAAGACGGAGATCAATAATAAAGAGTTCAAGGACGAGGTAATAGAATAGAAGTATCGGAATCAAGGCGTTTTAAGAATTCAAATGGGAATTGTCAAGGTAGTTATGGATTGAAGTCCTATTTTGGTAATTTCTATTCACATGCTCGTATCAGTACAGTTATATAACGGATACGATATGCTAAGACATATCTAGGGGGCAAGTACATTCGTCTACTAATCACTATATATCTCGATCCACGTAAAGTAGGTATGCGAAGGGCGAACCAAGCGCACTATGGTTGATCAGACCGTAGTACATTGATTCTGAAATGTATTAGTGTAGTACTCCAATAATACATGTCATGAATAAGCTCGATAAAGAATAAGCTTGCAAAACTAGGCTATAATAGCAGCATAAGTCAAGGTAGTACAGAAATTATAGATACACTGAATTATGATGAGAGAAGGTAGAAATAATTTAATTTCACAAAGAAGATAAGACTCCACAATCTCTACAGTTGTCATACTAACTCCTTGTCTAAGTCGCTAGTTGGGGGTATGGGCCTCTAGATTCTATAGTCTGAATAAACACTGTCATCTTATGCTAGCATACAGATAATGTCATTCAGTTACACTTCATTAGTGGGTCAAGAGGACTATATGATACTATGTTGTGAGGCATACTACCCAACTTATAAAAATTTAACTACTATTGTAATTGTCTTAAAGATACCGTAGAAGCTCCTGTTAAGGTCTACAAGAAAGGGTCTTAGTACCTATTAGGGTATCCTCCTATATTACATAGATCATGGTCGTCTTAAGCCTTAGTCTTAGTGCTTATAAAACAAGTGTCGATAGTAAGAATAGAAGAGTTACTAGCCGTTAAGGGAAAAGGGATCTAACTTGTATCGAGGTGGGGGTACAAATTACGTGGTCTACAACTAGGGGTAATCATCACAATCTAATTGAACAACTCAACTATCGGGTTCTAACTACAAGGTACACAATTCAAAATTCAAGATTACAGCTATAATCCTAGCAAACTATATATCTTAACATAAGAGAATATCACTTGGTCTATAATCAGAAGTGTCAGATGGCACGAGTTAAAAGATAAAGAGAAGAAACGTAATCAGTCGTCGCACACTAGCGAACGCTATGGTCGCAGAGGAGCAATATATGAAATTAAAATAGAGGGATCTAGATAGCATAATGGTTCTCTAAGGGGTGGTATGCTAGTTGCTATATTTGAGGTATGATCAAGAAAAAGTGTTGATTACATTCCTCTAGGCTTCCTAATGTTCTGTCTGCTTATCTCAAGACAATAATCTAAATTTATAGTTCTCCAATACTTATCTAACTGCGAAGGTTAGGTTCAGTCCTAATATTCAATTTTTTTGGTTTTCTATTGGTTCCTCAATACTAGGGTCAAACAATATGGCCGAACTTCTAACTAACCCTAGTAGTATCTATGCTACTCTCAAGTCCTTCATAATACATCAAGGGATAAGGGTAAACCAATCTATAGATAAGGAATTCTATGGTTCACTAGATATTCTAAACTTAGTGGGGTGTCAACACTCTAGTGGTACTCTTAATAAGAATGTTACCTTACTTATCATCTAACAACAGGAACTTATATATTCTAGGAGAGGCTACACTCAAGAAACTAATAGGAAAGCACATGAATCAAGTAGGATGTAAATTATTCAAATGGAATGGATTGGAAGGAGGATGAGTCATAACCAATGTGGATGAGATCCTATACTCTAGTCCTAAGTGCAGGCTTGTTTGGTACAGTAACGTAATCGAGACAATATGCTCTAGACCTGCATGGGCCACCACAAAAACATGTCATGCCCCAGTCCCAAAAATACGTAGGACTAGGACACGTAAGCATGCCAGCCGCATGGATATGATAACTGCAATATATGGAAACCTAATCCATACGTACGCTGTAATATGAATATCAAATCCACATATGGTATAAATCTATCACAAGTCACAGGGTATAATCTAAATCTCATCCACGAAAATCAATATAAATGAATAACCAGCATCTATGAAACTAGATCTCAATATAAGTATCTAAGGATGATAGTTGGATAAAAATAAATCCACTACCAACTCGAATATAAAAGTAAATACAATATAAGTACACCACAACAAACACGATATACGAATACCAGATAACAATCACGGCTCGAAGAGAAGACCTCCTCGAAACATAAGTAACCATCCGAATCTGCGCTCCTGCGAATACTCAATAACAGATACACCTGGAAGGGGCCAGGTCCTCAGAGGGACATAACAAGATACATAAAACACATGCCAATAAAGTACTGAAATAAATATCCAATGGGTCGCCTAACCATCTATGTGAATGCAGTTAAGAACAACTTTTCCCACAAGTGAGCTATCTGGCTGAAAACTGGGATTGGCATGACTCTCTCGGAGAACCAGGGGCCTCAAAGGCACGTCATCTTTTGAACGGCAGAGGCCCGCCAAGTAGTATAGGGGTCATCACCGCCCGTATCTCCAGCGGAGCTTCCGGGTTATAGAAGAAAAAGTGTAAAGGAGCTCAAATGCGGTACTTGTTGTTCTCCCCACCCAATGCTCTAAGCATGTCACATCCATGACACCATTTGGTTCATAGCCAATTCTTAGTACCCTAGCCCAATCCTGCAACCAAACAAGGACAAGGATGGGACCACCGTACTATAATAGGCTATGTCCCTAGACCTCTAATAACTGCTAAGTCTACTAGCATGAAAAGTTTCTAACAGCAGTTATTCCTAACGTACGGCCCACACGTACAGGAGGCCAAACCCTGCACGCCAGTCCGTGATCTATATGAGACTCACAACTCGTGTAACAACTGTGTCACGGCAAATAAACCTAAAGATGCTACATGATAATGGGGTAGTCTCATAAATAAGGTTAATGCAAATACATAAATTAAAATATACCGCGACGACACCGTCGCGCGCATTTTATATAACAGTTAAAATATATGAACTACAGACAGAAAATAAAGATGCATACAATATATTGGATATGAATAACAGTACAATGGCAAGGTATACTTGCCTGGCAAAAAATCTGTAAAGTGTAAGCATCCAATGTCAAGGACACGGGATCTAGAACTAATGGCCTCCGAACAAACGTCTCTGGATGCTGAAATAGACATCACCAACATTTTCGGAATGAGCAAAAAATCTAAAAAGTACTTTCCTTTCGTCCAATTTGGACACAGGGGCAAAACAGTAATTTCAGATAAAAGTGGGGTCCACGTGTGGCCCACTTTGCACCGAAAAGCGTGTTGAGGGTAACAGTCTCTAAATGGGACAAATTATAGGTCAAACAACTCTAAATGTCAATACGAACCTAACGGTATGTCCACTTGTGGATTCCGACGAGCCGACCACAATTTCGTCCAAAAAGTCAACTTTGGGGCCCGCCAATTGGCGTCTTGGTCAACTGTCTCAGAATTGCGTAAAAACTGGATCACAAGACCAACGCGTTATCTCGAGTCCAGTGGCGCAAGTTTCTTCGTAATCTGACAAGTGTGCAAAAAATGCGTGCGACTTCCACAAAAGTTGCGACACGCGGTATATCTGCAGATACGGGCTAATTTCGGCGCGCACACAGGCGTGCACACACGTCCGAATCAGTCTTCGCAAATTTTTACGTGTCCGGTTACGCTGCGCGCACCATTCGATATACTTGGTACACGACGGGACGGTCCCGTTTGGTGGGACGCGCTCTGTTTTACAACTTTTGAAAATCTGGAAAAAGTGGGTTCGTGGAATTTTTTAACGAATTTAATTCTGTCTACAGCAGTTAATAATCTAGGGTTATTTAACAAAAATTAAACTAGGTCAAGTGGTCTACGCATACCAAAAAGAATCATCGAATTCGAATCTTTGTGGTGGGAGATACGAACTCGGCAACATGGGTGGTCACCGCAGTTTTTCTGCGATCCCAGAATTCGGTCTATTTCTGCCAACTTTGGCACTATTTTCACCTAGGGTTACGTGTTGTTCGGGGTCTATTAACATACAGATATGAAAGAGGGTTAAGGGGTGAGCATACCGGTGAAGACGAAATGGCGTTTGGTCGAGCGAGTCGACAGAAAACAACTCCGGAACACAGGTACCTCGCTGTGGGAATCTGCAGTGCGCGGGGTCGCGGTCGTCGGGATTGGTTTGGACGGCCTGGCGGGGTTCTCCTGCTGCGGTGGCGGCGCTCTCTAGGTCTACATGGGAAGAGGGAGAGTCTGGATGAGTAGGTTAGGGTTTTAGAGAAATAAATATATATATATATATATATATGTGAAAGGAAGAGAGAGGAGGCGTTTGGTATTCGCGGTCAAGGGGGTTTGTGTATAAAGGAACAGGTGGGCTTCTTGCTTGCTGTGAGCAAAAAGAAAGTGGGCGTTCACATTTGCTAAAGGGGGTTGGTGGCTGTGGTTTGCTGGTAGTAGCTAGGAAGTGGCTGGAGTAGTATATGGTTAAGTTGGTTTAGTAGTTAACTTATTAATAGGTTTTTTTTCTTAGCTATATATTTTTTTCTTTTCTTAATCTTTTCCTTTTTTATTTATATATATATATATATATATATATATATATATATATATATATATATATATATATATATATATATATATATATATATATACTCATAGAAAATTCTAAATTATATTAATGCACACTATTAAGCTAGCAACTGCTCAAGGGGTCTTCTACATGAAATAAATTCTGAAAAATTCCTAATGGTCTCATAAATCCCCTATGTACACCAACACTTAAAATAAAAATTATTAAAAATCTATTTCTCCTAATTAGCCACTAATTACTATAACTAAATTATTAATTAATAATTAAAAGGGTATATACGATTTCTAGGATAGGGGTTTTACATTCTACCAAACTTATAAAAATTTTATCCTCAAAATTAAAATTAAGCCACGGTAGAGGTCAAGGATGGTATAAGATTTGTATTGTTTGAAATGCAAGGCTAGGTTTAAAGGAGTGGTCGATGTTGCGCGTTGTACATTCAAAAATCATGAGAAAAATTCACATGAGCAAAAAATAGGTTTCTTCTTGTGTTATGTCAATGGTGTGGACACCTAAATGCTCTTTTGCATAAAAACACCCAACCATCAAAACGTTGCACAAAGATCGAAATGGAAGATGGGCATGTCTAGGACAAGTATGTGGAATTTGTAGGAAGGCAATGACTAGTGAAGTGCTCAAATTATCGAAGCAATGGTAAGGTGCGCTAAGTGATACCATGTTATAAAACTAAAAAAATACCGTGTTCTATTTCTAAGTGGATTCGAGCTAGCCTCAGTCTCACTATCTAAGCCAAGTAGGTCTAATTCTTGGGTGAGGGGGTTTCACAATCCAGCCAACTTAATACAATGTCATCCTCAAAATTAAAATAAGGCATAATTTGTTAATCCTTCATGTACATAAGGCAAGTCAATCGCAATCTCCTTGCGATAATTAAAATTCTAATCATATCCATCGTAATCACTTCAAGGTTAAGATGATCACTGTTCTAATCAAAATTCAACCTATTATTATCTCTTCTTACTTTTTCAAATTATCCATATCCAAATTTAAATTAAATCCATATAACATCTTCAAGATTTAAATATGCATATAAATTTTTTTTTAGCTCATGATCTCCAACTATCATAATCCCTCTAGAAGTAATTCGAGTCCAATATTATTCCTATTTTCTCTTATAATTTTTTTTGTATTCTTCAACTTTTTAAATTCCATTCACATCCTCAATATTTCAAATAGGTAGTCCAACCATCAAATTTTAATTCTTAATTTAAATTATCAAATTAAAAAATTTAAATGCAGTCCACCAATGTTCAAGTCTGAAATTCTATATTTATCCTTCAAATTCAAATTGATGATTTTACCTTCAATACTCAAAAATTTAAATTATGTACTTTAAGGTATAAATATTGGGTCCTCAATATCAAGATTTTTAAAATTCATTAATTCTCATTATCTTAGTCATTCTTCTAAAATTCTCAAAATTAAAATGGCTTGAACCTCTCCCAATCTAATCTTACTCGATCACAATCTAAAAGAAATTCCTCTCGAGTTGACAATGCACTGCTATCCAACTTAGAATTTACCCATCTATCACAGAAGGTTATATACTTTAAGAAAAATATTTCTTAATTTATTTACTCATGTCATTCAATCCTCAAAACTTCAACGCCGATTATATCATATATAATATGTCCTTAATTACGAAAGAATAATCCTCAAGTATGTGATCGGCCTATGGGGTATATCTAGTACTCTCTGTGTATCAAACTTATACCAAGCACGAGGTTTCGTCTTTCCGAAATAAGGGAAGACGGAGATCAATAATAAAGAGTTCAAGGGCGAGGTAATAGAATAGAAGTATCGGGATCAAGGCGTTTAAAGAATTCAAATGAAAATTGTCAAGGCAATTGTGGATTGAAGTCCTATTTTGGTAATTCTTATTCGCATGCTCATATCAGTACAATTATGTAACGAATACGATATGCTCATACATATCTAGGGGGCAAGTACATTCGTCTACTAATCACTATATATCTCGATACACGTAAAGTAGGTATGCGAAGAGCGAACCAAGCGCACTATGGTTGATCAGACCGTAGTACACTGATTCTGAAATGTATTAGTGTAGTACTCCAATAATACATGTTATGAACAAGCTCGATAAAGAATAAGCTTGTAAAACTAGGCTATAATAGCATCATAAGTCAAGGTAGTACAGAAATTATAGATACGCTGGATTATGATGAGAGAAGGTACAAATAATTCAATTTCACAAAGAAGATAAGACTTCACAATCTCTACAGTTGTCATACTAACTCCTTGTCTAAGTCGCTAGTCGACCAAACAGGGGTATGGGCCTCTAGATTCTACAGTCTGAATAAACACTGTCGTCTTATGCTAGCATACAAGTAATGCCATTCAGTTACACTTCATTAGTGGGTCAAGAGGACTATGTGATACTATATTGTGAGGCATACTACCCAACTTATAAAATTTTAACTACTATTGTAATTGTCTTAAAGATACCGTAGAAGCTCCTGTTAAGGTCTACGAGAAAGGGTCTTAGTACCTATTAGGGTATCCTCCTATATTACATAGATCATGGTCGTCTTAAGCCTTAGTCTTAGTGCTTATAAAACAAGTATCGATAGTAAGAATAGAAGAGTTACTAGCCGTTAAGGGAAAAGGGATCTAACTTGTATCGAGGTGGGTGTACAAATTACGTGGTCTACAACTAGGGGTAATCATCACAATCTAATTGAACAACTCAACTATCGGGTTCTAACTACAAGGTACACAATTCAAAATTCAAGATTACAGCTATAATTCTAGCAAATTATATATCTTAACATAAGAGAATATCACTTGGTCTATAATCAGAAGTGTCAGATGGCACGAGTTAAAAGATGAAGAGAAGAAACGTAATCAGTCGTCGCACACTAGCGAACGCTATGGTCGCAGAGGAGCAATATATGAAATTAAAATAGAGGGCTCTAGATAGCATCATGGTTCTCTAAGGGGTGGTATGCTAGTTGCTATATTTGAGGTATGATCAAGAAAAAGTGTTGATTACATTCCTCTAGGCTTCCTAATGTTCTGTCTGCTTATCTTAAGACAAGAATCTAAATTTATAGTTCTACAATACTTATCTAACTGCGAAGGTTAGGTTCAGTCCTAATATTCAATTTTTTTGGTTTCCTATTGGTTCCTCAATACTAGGGTCAAACAATATGGCCGAACTTCTAACTAACCCTAGTAGTATCTATACTACTCTCAAGTCCTTCATAATACATCAAGGGATAAGGGTAAACCAATCTATAGATAAGGAATTCTAGGGTTCACTAGATATTCTAAACTTAGTGGGGTATCAACACTCGAGTGGTACTCTTAATAGGAAGGTTACCTTACTTATCATCTAACAACATAAACTTATATATTCTAGGAGAGGCTACACTCAAGAAACTAATAGGGAAGCACATGAATCAAGCAGGATGCAAATTATTCAAATGGAATGGATTGGAAGAAGGATGAGACATAACCAATGTGGATGAGATCCTATACTCTAGTCCTAAGTGCAGGCTTGTTCGGTACAGTAACATAACCGAGATAATATGCTCTCGACCTGCATGGGCCACCATAAATACATGTCATGCCCTAGTCCCAAAAATACGTAGGACTAGGACACGTAAGCATGCCAGCCGTATGGATATGGCAACTCCAATATGTGGAAACCAAATCCATACGTACGCTGTAATATGAATATCAAATCCACATGTGGTATAAATCTATCATAAATCACAAGGTATAATCTAAATCTCATCCACGTAAATCAATATAAATAAATAACCAGCATCTATGAAACTAGATCTCAATATAAGTATCTAAGGATGATAGTTGGATGGAAACAAATCTACTACCAACTCGAATGTAAAAGTAAATACAATATAAGTACACCACAACAAACACGATATACGAATACCAGCTAACAATCACGGCTCGAAGAGAAGACCTCCTCGAAACATAAGTAACCATCCGAATCTGCGCTCCTGCGAATACTCAATAACAGATACACTTGGAAGGGGCCAGGTCCTCAGAGGGACGTAACAAGATACATAAAACACATGCCAATAAAGTACTGAAATAAATATCCAATGGGTCGCCTAACCATCTATGTGAATGCAGTTAAGAACAACTTTCCCCACAAGTAAGCTATCTGGCTGAAAACTGGGATTGGCATGACTCTCTCGGAGAACCAGGGGCCTCAAAGGCACGTCGTCTTTTGAACGGCGGAGGCCCGCCAAGTAGTATAGGGGTCATCACCGCCCATATCTCCAGCGGAGCTTCCGGGTTATAGAAGAAAAAGTGTAAAGGAGCACAAATGCGGTACTTGTTGTTCTCCCCACCCAATGCTCTAAGCATGTCACATCCATGACACCATTTGGTTCATAGCCTATTCTTAGTACCCTAGCCCAATCCTGCAACCAAACAAGGACAAGGATGGGACCACCGTACTACAATAGGCTATGTCCCTAGACCTCTAATAACTGCTAAGTCTACTAGCATGCAAAGTTTCTAACAGCAGTTATTCCTAACGCACGGCCCACACGTACAGGAGGCCAAACCCTGCACGCCAGTCCGTGATCTATATGAGACTCACAACTCGTGTAACAACTATGTCACAGCCAATGAACCTAAAGATGCTACATGATAATGGGGTAGTCTTATAAACAAGGTTAATGCAAATACATAAATTAAAACATACCGCGACGACACCGTCGCGCGCATTTTATATAACAGTTCAAATATATAAACTACAGACAGAAAATAAAGATGCATACAACATATGGGATATGAATAACAGTACAATGGCAAGGTATACTTGCCTGGCAAAAAATCTGTAAAGTGTAAGCATCAAATGTCAAGAAAACTGGATCTGGAACTAATGGCCTCCGAACAAACGTCTCTGGATTCTGAAATAGACATCACCAATGTTTCCAGAATGAGCAAAAAAGCTAAAAAGTACTTCCCTTTCGTCCAATTTGGACACAGGGGCAAAACAGTAATTTCAGATAAAAGTGGGGTCCACGTGTGGCCCACTTTGCACCGAAAAGTGTACCGAGGGTAACAGTCTCTAAATGGGACAAATTATAGGTCAAATAACTCTAAATGTCAATACGAACCCAACGGTATGTCCAAATATGGATTCCGACGAGCCGAACACAATTTTGTCCAAAAAGTCAATTGTGGGGCCCGCCAATTGGCGTCTTGGTCAACTTCTCAGAATTGCGTGAAAACTGGGTCACAGGACCAGTGCGTTACCACGAGTCCAGTGGCATAAGTTTCGTCGTAATCTGATTAGCGTGAAAAAAATATGCACTACTTCCACAAAAGTTGGTCACGGGGTATGTCCGCGGATACGGGCTGATTCCGGCGCGCACACGCGTCCGAACCAGTCTTTGCAAATTTTTACGTGTCCGAATACGCTGTGCGCACCATTCAGTACACTTGGTATACGACGGGACGGTCCCGTTTGGCGGGACGCACTCTGTTTCACAACTTTTGGAAATCTGGGAAGAGGGTTAAGGGGTGAGCATACCGGTTAAGACGGAGCGACGTTTGGTCGAGCGAGTCGACGAGAAATAACTCCGGAACACAGGTATCTCGCTGTGGGAATCTGCAGTGCGCGGGGTCACGGTCGTCGGGATTGGTTTGGACGGCCTGGCGGGGTTCTCCTGCTGCGGTGGCGGAGCTCTCTAGGTCTAGATGGGAAGAGGAAGAGTCTGGATGATTAGGTTAGGGTTTTAAAGAAATATATATATATATATATATATATATATATATATATATATATATATATATATATGAAAGGAAGAGAGAGGAGGCGTTTGGTATTCGCGGCCAAGGGGGTTTGTGTATAAAGGAACGGGTGGGCTTCTTGCTTGCTGTGAGCAAAAAGAAAGTGGGCATTCACATTTGCTAAAGGGGGTTGGTGGCTGTGGTTTGCTGGTAGTAGCTAGGAAGTGGCTGGAGTAGTATATGGTTAAGTTGGTTTAGTAGTTAACTTATTAATAGGTTTTTTTTTATTAGTTATTTTTTCTTTTCTTTTCTTAATCTTTTCCTTTTCTATTTAAATATATACATGCATATATATATATATATATATATATATATATATATATTTGTATATATATTTGTATATATATATATATATATATATATATATATATATATATATACTCATAGAAAATTTCAAATTATATTAGTGCACACTATTAAGCTAGCAACTGCTCAAGGGGTCTCCTACATGAAATAAATTCCAAAAAATTCCTAATGGTCCCATAAATCCTCTAAGTGCACCAATACTTAAAATAAAAATTATTAAAAATATATTTCTCCTAATTAGCCATAATTACTATAATTAAATTATTAATTAATAATTAAAATGGTATATACAATTTCTAGGATAGGGGTTTTACAAGAGCCCAGCCCGGACAGGAGGACCGATCCGACATCCCGGAGTACAGAAACAGCAGAGGGCAGCACCTTACCAGTCGAAGGAACTCCCGACATGTCACCATTGTGGCAAGAAGGGCCACGTCATTAAAGATTGTCGGAAGAAGTTGGGTTTGTGCATGATATGTGGATCAGGCCAGCACCTTGCCAGAGATTGCCCGTAGCGCAGAGAGGCAGCACTGCAGACAGGACAGAGGCCAGCAGTACCAGTCCCGAGGATACTACCCCCGCCAGAAGGACAGCGTCCATCAGCACCTGGAGGATTTCAGAGGGGACCACCCTTGGCCCCACAGCAGTCACAGTTCGAGCGAGCCCGACAGCAGACCGGAGGACAGAGACATGCCTTTGCATTAGCAGCTACTGAGGAGGAAACTGAAGGAGAAGCAATCACAGGTACCATTTTAGTTATATCGTTACCTACAACTGTATTGTTTGATTCTGGAGCTACATTGTCATTTATATCTAGTAGATTCGTAGCAATTCATAGAGTAGCGACTTCCCCCTTACCTAAGAGTTGGAAGATTCTTACCGAAGGAGGTATCATGACAGTTACCAGCACTATCAGAACGTGCGCGGTAGTTGTATGTGGTAGAGAGATGAGAGCGCGATTCTTGGTATTTCCTATGTCGTACTTTGATGTTGTGTTAGGCATGGACTGGTTAAGCTAGTATAACGTCGTACTGAACTGCCGGAAGGGTAGCGTCACTTTTAGACCACCAGATCAACCGGAGTTCGAGTACATGCGAGGGACCGTCGAAAAAGGAGTAGGACAGAAAGTGGGAACTTGCATGGCTATGGAGATTGCACCCCCTCCAATAGTTGCAGAATTTGAGGATGTATTTTCCGAAGAACTGCCAAGCCTACCGCCAGATAGAGACGTGGAGTTCACCATCGAGCTAGTACCCGGAGCAACATCGGTATCATCTAATGTGTACCGATTGGCGAAGAAGGAGTTAGATGAGCTGAAGCTACAATTAGAGGAGTTACCGAGCAAGGGATTTATCCGCCCTAGTACATCACCATGGGGAGCACCAGTGTTGTTCGTACCCAAGAAAGATAGAACGGTACGCATGTGCATTGATTATAGAGCCCTTAATGCTCTGACTATCAAGAACATGTATCCCCTGCCACGGATTGATAATTTTTTTGACCAGTTGACAGGAGCAGTGGTGTTCACGAAGATTGACTTGAGATCGGGTTATCTTCAAGTAAAGGTGCGAAGAGAGGACATTCAAAAGACAGCATTCTGGACTCGTTATGGTCACTACAAGTTCTTAGTAATGCCATTTGGACTGACGAATGTGCCAGCTGTATTTATGAACTTGATGAACAGAGTATTCCACCAATACTTAGACCAGTTCGTGGTAGTCTTCATCGACGACATTCTGGTGTATTCGAAGAGCCACGAGGAGCACGAAGAGCATCTGAGACTAGTGTTAGAGACGCTGAGGAGAGAGAGACTTTATGCCAAGCTGAGCAAGTGCGAGTTTCTTTTAGATTGTGTCCCTTTCCTTGGACACGTTATCTCAAGAGATGGCATTTCAGTGGATCCGGCAAAGATTCATCAGTAGTGACATGGCCAACCCCTACCAATGTCTCAGAGGTAAGGAGTTTCCTAGGACTTGTCGGATATTATCGGAGGTTCGTAGAGAACTTCGCGAAGATTGCAGAGCCGATGACCCGCTTGACCCGTAAGTAGCAGGAGTTCACGTGGATAGAGGAGTGTCAGAAGGCATTCGACGAACTGAAGAAGCGTTTGACTACTGCACCTATCTTGACCATACCTTATGGACCCGGAGGTTTCGTGATCTATAGCGATGCGTCCGGGAAAGGATTAGGATGTGTCCTGATGCAACATGGAAAGGTGGTAGCTTATGCCTCTAGACAGTTGAGGACACATAAGAAGAACTATCCCACCCACGACTTGGAGCTTGCCGTAGTGATTTTTGCTTTGAAACTTTGGAGGCACTACTTATATGGAGAGAGAGTGGAGATATTTACTGACCATAAGAGCCTGAAGTACGTCTACACTCAGAAGGATCTTAACCAAAGGCAGAGACGTTCGCTCGAGGTGATGACAGACTTCGAGATCGAGCTACAGTACCATTCGGAAAAGGCCAACGTAGTAGCTGACGCGTTGAGTAGAAGACCTATGGCATTCTTCATGACTACCCAACCACACCTGTTGAGAGAGCTAGAGCAGATGGGTATAGAGGTCGTTATGCCCGGAGTAGATGGACAGTTGTCGAGTTTCCAGTTGCAATCGACATTAGTGGAGAGAATCAAGGCTACTTTGCCAACAAATGCCAGATTTCAGAGGCTCAGACAGAGGACAGAGGCTGGATTACAGACAGGACTGGGTATACATGAAGACGGAACTTTGAGATGTGGAGATCGTCTCTATGTTCCAAATGAAGAACTTCGATAGGAGCTGATGGCAGAAGCACATAGTTCAACCTACTCTATCCATCCAGGAGGCACGAAGATGTATAGAGACTTGAGACAGGACTACTGGTGGCATGGAATGAAGAGGGAGATAACACGCTTTGTGGCCAAGTGCCTGGTGTGTCAGCAAGTCAAGGCTGAGCATCAGAGATCTGCAGGATTGCTTCAACCACTACCTATACAGGAGTGGAAATGGGAGCACATCACTATGGACTTTGTTACGGGCTTTCCGAGGAGTCCTAGTGGGTGCAATACAGTATTGGTAATCGTGGATAGACTCACCAAGTCCGCACACTTTTTACCCTTCAGAGTTAGGCAATCAACGGAGGCATTAGCAGATATGTACATGAGGGAGATTGTGCGCCTACATGGAGTGCCAGTTAGCATCGTGTCTGACAGGGATACGAGGTTCACGTCTT
Organism: Iris macrosiphon; assembly: GCA_036927795.1. Taxonomy (NCBI): domain Eukaryota; kingdom Viridiplantae; phylum Streptophyta; class Magnoliopsida; order Asparagales; family Iridaceae; genus Iris; species Iris macrosiphon. The sequence continues at coordinate 39,574,557 of JAYESA010000017.1, read as the reverse complement.
ACTTTTGGCGGAGTATGCAAGAGAGTCTCGGTACTCGCCTGAAGTTTAGCACAACGTATCACCCACAAACAGATGGCCAGTCGGAGCGCACCATTCAGACGCTGGAAGACATATTGAGAGCATGCATGCTTGACTTCGGAGGATCATGGATGGACCATTTGCATCTGGTCGAGTTTTTTTACAACAACAGCTATCAGACGAGCATCCACATGGCTCCCTATGAAGCGTTGTATGGAAGGAAGTGTCGTTCTCCAGTATGCTGGAGTGATATAGGTGAGCGATAGATTCTCGGACCAGAGTTGGTGGTTCGTACAATAGAAAAAGTGAAGAAGATACAAGGGCACCTTCGAGCAGCACAAGACAGACAGAAGCATTGGGCAAATGCGCATCGTCGACCCTTAGAGTTTCAGGTTGGAGATCACGTATTTCTCAAGATCTCGCCTACTCGAGGGACTATTAGATTCGGAGGCAGGGGGAAGCTGAGTCCGAGGTACATTGGACCATTCAACGTGTTAGAACGCATCGGAGAGGCTGCTTACAGATTAGCCTTGCCACATACCTTGGAAGGAGTTTATGACGTCTTCTATGTATCTCAACTGAGGAGGTACATACCAAATTCGAGTCACGTACTTGACCACTCAGAGATCACAGTTGGTCCGAGCTTATCATACCAAGAGGAGCCTGTTGAGATTCTGGACAGGAGTGAGAAGGTACTGCGAGAGACGTGTTGTCCCGAGAATGCTATCGTATAAGGGGGCATAATGTATGGAACGAACGTGTGCCTTTAGCCTTTGCTAAAGGAAACCCAAGTTGCCTCGATTGTCCCGAACACTCAGTTGGCTAAATGCATTTCATTGCAACAAGTCCCTTTCCGCTTCTTACTCGATTGACGCGATGATAGCCAACTATCAACTTAAACGATTGGCCTTGCACGGGCGCAACCCCCCCAGGCCCATGCGGCTTCACGTCCCCCGAAAGCTCGAACGGGCCATTTTGTTTGCTCCCTTCCTCCCTCGCACCCGTGGGACGGGCGCGGTGATTCGCGTCCGGCGTGCCGAGGCACGGTGATTCCTGCCCAGCTCGATAATTTCGGCCACACGGGGCAGGGCAAGGCGGAGCGACGGCCCGGGCGGGACCAGGGCGTGACTGAATGGTATCAGAGCGGAATCGATTCTCTGGCCCAAAACCGTTGCTATGACTCTAAGTTATGATATGGTATTGCAATAGAGCGTTCCATACAATAAGTCCATAGATATTCTCAAAGTGCAAATATTTTCTGAACTTGAATTGCTTGATTGTTTCGATTGAGTACGGCGAGGGACGGCACTATCGCTGCTCGGAATATCGAGAAGTTTATCCTTGAAGTTTCGAGGATGAAACTTTTTGTTGGTTGGTAAGTATGTAACGCCCCGTTCCGCGTCGGCGTTATGTATCAGGTGAGTGGGCAGAACTTCGTTCTCTGATTCTTGCACACCTTAATAATAACCTGAGTTTTTGCTTGCAATATTTTCATAAGAGAATGATAGAACCTGCCATGCATGTTAATAAACGAACTCACCTAGCTTGTCTTTGAAACAATGACTGCTTAACGAGAATCCTGAATCGCTTGTTTAGAGTGCATGAACATGTTCACTATCGTCTATGCTTCGAGAGAACCATACTATGCCTGAACGTGTTCAAGTGATAAGTCGGATTTGCCCCGCAACAACGATTGTATTCTGATGGTTCGTCTCGTCTGCATACTAGAGTATATTTGATAGTGTTCCATGCATTTGCATGCGGTCGGACAATGGCTATTGGTGGAAAACTGAGCTGCATGTGTCACGGCTGCTACAGAGATAGTGGAAAGCAACCATGAGCCACAGTGCCTCTAGCATCAGATAACGAGTCATTGGTATGATGTACAATCAGCTGTCGATCCTGAGATACTCGGGGACCGCCCTGTATATAGCTAAGTCATTGTGTTGGCTTGGATAGATGACTGCCCCTAAGATTGTGCATCATATGTCTAGCTTTACATCAGACCCTGGAGTCGCACGAGACACGCTGCGCACACCCTAAAACATGAACGGATTGCTTACTTGCTTATTGCATATGAAACTCTGTTTCCAAACATGTTTCCAAAGAATGTAATATGACTCTGCTAGAACTGCATGAAACGAACCTAGGTAAAACTAGAAAGATCACTAGTAATGTAATATTTTATAACATGATTACTTAGTGTTGGTTTGAGTAAATGCATGTTTCTGTTCAGTTGATTTATCTCACCAGTACTTGTATAAAGTGCTGACCCACCAACAGTTTACTTGCTTGCAGGTACTGGATCGTCCGAGGGAGCGATATGCGTGCCACAGTCCCTAAGACCCGGAATCCAGGTTTCGATTGTTGCCCCGAGAATGCTATCGTATAAGGGGGCATAATGTATGGAACGGACGTGTGCCTTTGCTAAAGGAGACCTAAGTTGCCTCGATTGTCCCGAACACTCAGTTGGCTAAATGCATTGCATTGCAATAAGTCCCTTTCCGCTGCTTACTCGATTGATGCGATGATAGCCAACTATCAACTTAAACGATTGTCCTTGCATGGGCGCAACCCCAGGCCCGTGCGGCATTACATCCCCCGAAAGCTCGAACGGGCCATTTCGTTAGCTCCCTTCCTCCCTCGCACCCGCAGGATGAGCGCAGTGATTCGGGTCCGGCGCGCCGAGGCACGATGATTCGTGCCCGGTTTGATAATTCCGGCCACACGGGGTGGGGCAGGGCGAAGCGGCGGCCCGGGCGGGACCGGGGCGTAACAGAAACATGTCACGCCCCGATCTCCCGCTAGCGAATCGGCCGTTCCCGCTAGGCGGGAATCACCCTCGCCAGCGCTCCCGCGGAACGATCGCTTGACCCATCCGGGCGTGATGTCGCACGAGCGTGAACCGCACCCGTGCAAGACCGTGATTCATTGGCTGGCGGTATGAGTTCTAAGCCACAGAGTCGCACAGATTGTCCGAGTGCAGCGGAGTCATAAACGCATAGCGATTTGGTAACAGGTTCACTGAGTCGACAATATAGCGGAAGAATTAAAACACAAGTTGAAGTAAAGCAACTCTTTATTGATGTAAACAAGTGTTACAGGCGTCGTATAGCCAAGATTATAAGTCGCTCAAGCCTCTCTCTCTGAAACTGTAAAGCGTGCCAAGTGGTTATAATTGTTGAATGATTGTAGAGGCGATGATCAGGCGAGTTCAGGCGATGTTCACAACATTATGTCTTGTATATGTGCTTCGGTCCTGGACGCACCGTTGCTTCGAAGTGATCTCCACACCTTAGCACGCACGAAGGAGGCATCCGCACCGAACGAGGTTCTCCCGCACCCTGCATACAAACTGGTGGATTATCAGTACATTGAATGCACTGGTGGGGAAGCTACTCGCCCGCTCGACAAATCCAAATACGTAATACAGGTTCCGTGTGCAACTATTAAGTTCTCTTTCTAGTTGCCTTAGGATCAGTTTCATGCAAACATTGAATAGCCTAACGTGTCGGGCAGTGTGCCGTGCGATGTTTGAGGAAACACGGCGAGACTTACCAACTTACCATTTCTTCTTCCCTGTCCAAGGCAAACATGATTAATTCAAGCACGGGCATGTATATACATTCAGGGGCAATAACATATGCAAACATGAGTATAGTTATATTATTCAAGTTTAAGCACACGAGGTGGACAGAGTCATGGATAAGGATAACATGCAACGAGAGCACACGATGAACACACGATGCGTTGCAAGTGTCACGCCCCAGTCCCAAAATACCGTGGGACCGGACGCGTGATAATGGCCAGCAGCACACACCGATGGACAAACCCAATTTAATGGATCCATCGGGGCATGCTTAAGCTGTAGTACAACAATAATGGTTTAAATATACTAATCTCATCCACAGAATAAATACCACAATATCCGAATCATAAAGCAAGATCATATCTCAATAAAATATAAACTCGAGAAATAACCCGACAATGAGTCTGATACATCTGTCAAGATACAAGAATAAAGATAACTACAGCCAATACTGAGTATAAAACAGTATATACTCAGAAGATAACCTCGGTGATCACTCGTCTGCTGAATCTGGTACTACTCCAGTAACTGCTCCTATTCCTGCTTCTGCTCCTGCTAATGCTCATGTACTGTATTACTCTGGTGGATCTCCTCTGCTAATCCTGGGGACATAATCCGGATCCAGGTCCTCAGGGGACATAACAAGGTACAGAAAATATAAGCCATAATAATGTAGTAAAATAGTCAATGAAATAAACAGGGTAAATATGTAACCATCTATGTGAAATGCAAGTGAGAATATCACCAGTACTCAGGCTGAAACAACTACAAGCTCTGTGCCGGGGAGCCGGTAGCAGTGATATCATGTGGTCGTCTAGCTCAGCGAGAGACTGAGACGCCGGCACAATATAGTCAACCTGTAGCCTGGGTGTCTCTCCAGCAATAAATGAAACAAGATGGGAACACTATATAACCAGCTAAGTGAAATGCAAGATGAGAGCAGCACTAGAACTCAGGCTAAAACCACTACAAGCTCTGTGTCGGGGAACCGGTAGCAGTGATATCATATTGTCGTCTAGCTCAGCGGAAGATTGAGACGCTAGCATAATATAAAATCAACCTGTAGCCTGTGTGACTCTCCACACCCAATGTAATCATACGTCTCATGTCCATGTGGCCCCATGTTCATGTCACGCACAATCATATCTAATGCAACAAGTCATATAGTATCTAGGAACATAATGTCAATGTCAAGTCCTATATCCTATACAGAATCACCACAAATATCTCAGGAAGATCCTGTCCATGAATAGTGTCAAGTATCTTGGGTTATAATATACTTGATAGGACAAGGACGAGAAAGATGGGGTCTCGGTATCCATGTCTAGATGACAATACACAATGCCGCGTACGGTGTTGGCACCCGACTATGAATCGGACGCTAAGTAAAGTCGCACGGTCCTAGGTCAAGCATGAACCACAATATATATATATATATTTATATATATATATATATATATATAACCCAAGAAAATAAGTAACAAAGACTGCAAGTCTTGGCGAGGTACACTTGCCTGGGGTTCTGGCTCCAACTGTAGCTCTGGTCTCAGTGTGATCTGCAGGTACTACTCCGGTTGCTGAAATGAACATAACCATTAGATTCAAAAAATATTAAATAGCTAGAAACGTCTGTCCTTAAGTCCAATTTGGACACAAGGACAAAAACGATATTTTCGGATCAAAGCGGGGTCCACATGTGGGCCACTTTGCACCGAAAAATGTATCAGGGTCAAAGGTCTCCAAATTCGTCAAACTTAGTGTCAACAAGTCAGAAACGATGATACGAACCCAACGGAACTTCCAGAATTAGATTCTGATGAGCCGATCACAAAATCGCCCGTCAAGTGGAGCCTGTGGGGTCCACGATACGCAATTTTGTCAACGTTCTCAGAATTGAACCAAACTTGGGTCACAGGACCAGCGTATTGCTACGAGTCCGATGGCGCAAGTTTCATCTCGATCCGACTTGTGTACACTAAGTTACAGCGAGATCCAGAATCGACGAATACGGGGCGGTGTCGGCGGATACGCGTTGATTCCGGTGTGCACGCACATCCAAATCAACTTCTGCAAAATTTCACACTTCCGTATCAACGTCGCGCACATTTCGGTAAAGACTGCGTGCGACCAAGTCATCCCGGTTGGCGGGGCGTACTCAGTTCCGGGGTGAAACAGGGTATTATTTTTCCTTTTTTGGATCGCGGTTCGCGATCGCCACAGGACGCGATGCACCGAGCGAGTTGCACAGGCACCGAGAGGGTCATACACTCTACGCGTTGTAACTGATGGAATCGGAAACGGAGTTACGAGGAGGGAGAAAACGGTACCTTAACAGGGCTCGAGAAACTGTATTTTCTCGTGTCCGAGTCGCCTAGGGTTAGGGTTGCTGCGACCGGAGCTGCGGCGGAGGGGGCGGCGCTGCTGCCGGAGGCGGGCCGGAGGGGATGGGGGCGGTCGAGGGCGGTGCGGCGGCGAGTTGGGAGGCGGCGCAGGCGGCCAGCGGCTGGGCAGCGGGCTGCTGCGGGTCGGGGTCCTGGCTGCGGGGAAGAAGGAGGAGGGAGCGGCGCGTCGGCGGAGCTAGGGCGGCGCTGGCGAGGGCTCGGCGAGGGGAGCGGTGGCGGCGTCGCGGCTAGGCGGAGCGGAGGCTAGGGCGATGAGGGGTGGTCGGAGTCGGGGGAGAGAGGTGAGGGAGGAAGGGAATTTTATTGGGGAGGACGGTGCCGTGGGTGGCCGGGTGAGGCGGAGAGGGAGTTGGGGTCGTGGGCTGACGAGGCACGGAGGAAGGCGGCTGAGCGGGGTCGGCCGGGTTAGGCGGCGCTGTGCTAGGGTTAGGTTTAGGATTAGGGTTAATTAGGATTTTCTTTTTCTTTTCTTTTTCCTTTTTATTTTCTTTTTGGAGAAAACTAGGAAAATAGGCATTTATACATGCAGAAATTTGGGCTTGGGTTTGACCTAGGATTTGGGCTGGGACAACGCTCCTTGGGCTTGGCTTCGGCTCTCATGGGGATGTCGAGCGTGTGGCACGGGTTTAATTCGGTTTAATTCTACATCGATTTTCAGGGCTTTAAAAATGATTTCGGAGTCCAATAAATTTTCAAAAAATTATCCTATGTCCGGTTTTTCATTTTACACCATAAAATATTATTTCCATAATATTTTAATAGTAATTAACAGCAAATAAAAAATTATTTAATTACCAAGAGCCTAGGTTTTAATTACAGAAAAATCCCAAAAAATTACGAAAAATTGTGAAAAATTTAAATTAATAATTACTGAAAATCAGGGGACTTACAGCAAGTTATCCCATCCGTACACGATGACTAAGTCACAAGTTAATTGCACACGATGATCACTGGCTTGATGCCATAATGGACTAGTCATGGACATGGATAGCATGCAACGAGAGCTCATATTGGATACACGATAACACACGATGCATTGCAAGCTATCCAGTCCACACACGATGACTACACACGAAGTCTGCCCGGATCGGATCGGTGCTAATGCCCCAGCACCGTCCGTAGAACTTATATCCTTGTGCACAAGTTGTCCATGATCGAACACGATTATTAATTCACACTTCATGCAGTTAAGGCAACACGAGCACATGACAAGCAGTATTGCATGATTCATTTAGCCATTGGATATGCACAGTCTCCTAGGCTGATGTAAGCCCACTCGAGGGAGACTTGCAGAGATCTGAATACCTGAATGAGTCTTGCCACAGGAGTATGATTCTTTTACTTGACATGATGCAGTCCCCTGGATCGGGAACTGCCTTGGCGACCTAACGGTCCCGAATACTTGCAGGTTTATTCAGGCACGGAATGACTACTTGGTAGTCTTCCGAGGTTTGGATGAAAACAATGCAATATTCAAGCAAACAAGCATGCATTTCTAAGGAACATAAGCAAGCACGTTTGCTCGTACCCGAAGGTAAGCCGAGAGTTAGATCGTTAGGGAACTTGGCATGCGAGGGTCTGAATACAAGCAGTATTTCAATTTCCATGTTCTAGCATAAGCAATACGAGTTGGGATTATTCTCTTAGCTAGGTGCGTTGGATTTATTAGCATGCAGGGGATGAATCCCTAGCGACTAGCATGAATATTCCAGATTTTATGTGTGCTGGCTAAGCAAAGACAAGTTCACCGTAGCCACCCACCTTAGCGATGATTCGCCTCGGTAGAGCGATACGTCAAGCGAGCCTTTGAAAGCCTAAGCCGGGATTCCTGTAGGGACAAGTCTGGATATCCTTTGCTTCTCGTTTGAGGCAAAGCGGGTCGGGACAGTTGCACTTTTTTCGTTTGAGTCGGCAGTCCGCTAGAACGAAACGGGGTGTTACAGCTAAGGGAATAATCCCAACTTGTATTGCTTATGCTAGAACATGGAATTGAAATATTGTTTATATTCAGACCCTTGCATGCAAAGCTCCCTTACGGTTTCATCTACTCGGCTTACCTACGGGCCCGAGCCAAACGTGTTTGCTTAACTTCCCTAGAAACGCATGCTTGTCTGCTTACAAATGTCTAACATTATTGTAATGTGCATGCATTCTAGTTAGCCAGAAGGCTATCAAATAGCTCTTCTGTGTAATTGAACCTGCAAGTATCTGGGACCGTTAGGTCACCAAGGCAAAATTTTGAACCAGGGGCATGCATCAAGGCAAGTGAATATTGAACTCAAATCACATCAAGTTTACCTTTGAACGATAATCCTGCCCATGCTCGTTTATAGCGAAATTAAAGATTGTACTCGTGTAATTGATTGTATTGTGAAAGATATGAATTTGGACAACCCTAGAGACCTGCATGTCGCGGACGACTCGAAAACGAGGTATAGTTCCACGGACGGTCACCAGGGCACTGGGGCCGATCCGATCCGGATGGAACTTCACGTGTAGTCCCCTCGTGTGTATGCGAGATGGTTTGTAGCACCTCTTGTGCTTTCGTTACATTCTACTTGGCCTGGGACTACTTTATGTGCAATCCAATAGACCACATTATGTGGAATCCATCGTGTTTCGGGCGAGATTGTTCGTAGCGCCTCTTGTACTTTCGTTGCGTTCCATTCTCGTCTGGGGATTGGTCCATTATGGCTACGCCAGTGACTCATGTTCATATAGATAAGTCATCCTCGCTTAGCGGCTATTCGCGTGCGAGTCATTGCATCGCATCAAAGAACAACTGAACGATCTTGATATAACGCCTCTCATGTTGCATATGCTATTGCCTTGGTTTTAATATATGCTGCTCGTGCTTGAATTAAAAATATTTGCCTTGGACAGGGAAGGACAAATGGTAAGTTGGTAAGTCTCGCCGTGTTTCCTCTCATGTCGCACGGTGCACTGCCACACGAATTAGGCTATTCAATCTTTGCATGAAACTGATCCTAAGGCAACTAGAAAGACAAAATAATAGTTGGTGCACGGAACCTATATTACGTGTTTGGATTTGTCGAGCGGGCGAGTAGCCTCCCCACCGGTGCATTCAATGTACTAATAATCCACCAGTTCGTTTGCAGGGTGCGGGAGAACCTCGTTCGGTGCGGATGCTTCCTTCGTGCGTGCTAAGGCCAGGAGTCCACTCTGAAGCCTTGGAGCGTTGCGCCCGGAACAGAAGCACATATACAAGACATAATGTTGGAACATCGCCTGATCATCGCCTGTACAATCATTCCATAATTGTAGCCACTTGGCATGCTTTTACTGTTTTAGAGAGAGAGAGAGAGAGATTTGAGCAAATTGTAATCTCGGCCAAGCGCTGCCTGTAACACTTATTTATATCAATAAAGAGTTGCTTACTTCTACTTGTGTTATCCATTGCTTCCGCTATTGTCGACTCAGTGAACTTGTTACCGACCGCCTATGCGTTCATGACTCCGCTGCACTCGAACAATCTGTGCGACTCTGTGGCTTAGAACTCTTACCGCCAGCCAATGAACCACGGCCTTGCACGGGCGTGGCTCACGCTCGTGCGACATCACGCCCGGATGGGTCAAAGCGATCGTTCCGCGGGAGCGCTGGCATGGTCATTCTCGCCTAGCGGGGACGCCGATTTAGCCCGCAGGAGATCGGGGCGTGACATCAGGACTAAATATATTTTCTGTAATTTATTCAGATTTTTCTGAAATTATTTAACAATTATTTGGAGTTATCTAAGTTTAAAAACTAATTACTAAAAAAGAAAATTAAATAAGAAAAGTTAATGCCTAGTCAACTGCATACCCCCACCCGCCTGGCCCACTTGTCATGCAGACTGCTGTAGTGGCGGGGCCCCACGTGATAGTGCGGGTGCAGAAGAATCCGAGTCCGAGCTGTGCTCGGTCTCCCAAGCCGAGCAGAGCTCGAGACCGGGCCGGACTCGTACAAACCATTGGATGGCTGGCAGGGCACCGCTAGATAGAGGACACATGTCCAGCCCCTTAGCCGTGACTCTCAGTTGCTGCCTATAAATAGACAATAAATCATAAGTTTTTTATAGCATAATTTAGAGATAGATTGTAGAGAGGGGTTCCAGGACTTCTCGATCTTCGCGAAGCCTTTGCTAGTAGCTCCGAACTCCAAACTCCAAACGAGCTCCAGTTTTTTTTTGTTATAACCATCTTGAGGTAAGGTTTTTGAATATTTAATTAGTTTCCAAAAATTCTGAATCTATTTTTCTGGAAAATTCGTAGAATGCCAGTTGTCCGAAAACTGACATATTTTGGTGTTTTCTAGATTCTGGGAGATCCAGAACTCGTTTTCATGAACCGTTTGAAGTTTCAGAAAGCTGACACAAAAATATATAATATATGAATTTTCCAGAATTTAATAGATTAAATTAATATTCTGTTTAATTCGTTGAACATAGGGATAATCATTGAACCTCCAAAATTGTGATCTGTGTGCCATATCGACAATAACTCGTAACCGGTTTAAGATTCGATGAAACCGTCGATTCTAGCATTCTTGTAGAGCTAAAATCTATCGCTTTACCTAGTGAAATCTCAGTTTCGTATTGGTTGACTTTGGTCAACCAAATTCCTCGATTTGCGTGCAATAGATCTTGAATTTGTAAACTAGATTTTTTTTAGTCCAAAGTTTAGATTTTCTTTAAAATAAGAATATGATAGGATTAAAAAAGATTTTAGATGATTTTATCCAGAATTAAATAGATTAATTAGGAAAAATCTAGTTAGACACTTTTCAAGGCTTTAAGTCTAAATTTTGTTAATTCATGTAACAGGGTTCGTAGGATGATGGCGTAGTTTGTCACGACCCGCACCCGGTTTAGGGGCACGAGTGCGTGGGTACGTCCAGCCTACGCCGCAGCATCGGCGGTAGAACGCTGTCAAGGTCTTGATACTATCTAACTAATGTCACGCAAGCATCCAATCTCCATTAGGAGGCACGGATGACACAAATAAGATGAACACATACTCAATCACAAGATTACAGCACGATAAGATTTTGAAACAGAAATTAAAATTTAACACAACAAAAGTCCACAAGTAATATTCTAACTCAACAATATCCCAGAATCATCAAAATGCCGGAGACAAATCCGGTACCAAAATAGTCTACTTAAAGAACTAACAATAAATAATAATTCCGGCTAGACCTTCCAGAATCACAACTACTACCAAGTCTGCAGCTACTCACCATATGGTCCATAAAGTGTCGGACAGCGGTCCTCTAAGGCATAGTCTGGAAAAATATTTCCAGTCAGGAAGGAGCAAAGCAACACTCTCAAATAACAGTTCCATTAATTGATAATGTCTATAATACAATAAAACATGTCATGCTAGCTACTGAGAAGACAGTAAAATAAATGCAATGGCAATTAACGAGAGACAGGCAATGTAAAGAGACATGCAATAGGCAATATGATACAGTCAGTGCATGTATGGAAATAAAAGAACAAGGAACAGTATCATATACGGGTGATGTAGTATATGATTTAAATAGGGAACTGTAATCTATTCTAAGTATTTGAAATAGTAGTTTCAAAATGTGATCGGCTTGGGAACATGTACGATAGCTACAGGGCCTGGCTAATCATGGGTGAAGAGCATGATTAACACTTACAATTTCTATACTACAATAAGAGGTTATGATCATATTTCTTACTAACTACTTCCCCGCCCCCAACTAGTACTGTGGATCCAACCATGACACGTCACGATACATGAGCAAGTCAAGTCTATCATGTACGATGTCTAAATATACATGTCGTGTACAATGTCAATACGATAATCAAGGTAACATCTCATGACTGCAGATCCAAGCTATACTAGTCCGTGTAGCACAGTGTCAAAGATTCAGATGTAACATTTCATGATTGTTGAATTTATAGAAATTATCAAGAATTGGAAATTATCAGAGAATGTACTTGCCTTGGGTCCTTAGCTGGTATTTATGGATGTCCTGTTCCAGAGTATCCCCTGGGTAAACCAACAGTCCTATAACATATCACAAAGCAAAAACCACATTTGCATCAGATGCTACGCTAACACACAGTCTATAAATACTGGCCTCAGGGCCATGCCAGGCAGGGCACTAGTCAACTAGGGTCATCTAGTAGGATATACATAAATAAATATACATAACACATTTATTCATAACTATAATTTAGAATATACTTGTATACATATATATGTACTAGTGAAATATAGATTTGTTATATCTATATATATGTATCATATACCAAATAAATTTATATACTATATACCTGAATACATGTATGTATACATCATTACACACATACTAGAGTATACATATACCAATATGTATATAGTACATATATACCAAAAATATGTTTATACATATATATATATAGGTACACATATTTATACCAAAGATATTAATTATATCCTTCACAAAAATTAGTACATATTAATACACTAATTTAAATTATACTAATATACTTTTATTAAATAGAGATTATAAAAATAAATCAATGTATATATATATATATATATATATATATATATATATATACATATATATCTACATACCAATTAAATTAAATACATACTCATACATACACTTTAATTAAATATATACATTTATATATAAATTAATTTTACACATACATGTACCTACACATTGATTTAATATATATAAATACATATATTAGTATATACATGAACGTATATACGTATATATATAAATATATACATACATATATATATACATATATATATATATAACTATAACTAAAGAAGAAAGAGGGAGAGAGGGAGAATACTTACAGCGGGGTCGGCCGGAGTACGACCGGAGACTCGCCGGAGTGGAGGAGAGGTGGCTGGTGGGGATGTAGCCGGATCTCTGTTGGTGGTGGTGGTGGCTAGGAGATGATGAAGGTGGTGGAGATGGTGTTAGATGATGGAGGAATGGGAGCAGCCGGAGGATGGTGGAGCGCCGGCGCGGGAGGGATGATCGGCAGAGGGAGGGGCTGGTGGTCGAGCAGCAGGCCAGCGGTGGTGCGAGGGGGAGGAGTCGGCTGTAGGCCAAAGTGAGAGAGCAGTCGGCCCAGGGGAGTAATGGTGGTGGTGGTGTTAGAGAATCGGCAGAGGGAGGAGATGGGAGAGGAGCACAGGGGGAATGGGGAGGAGGCAGTGGCCGCAGGTCGGAGAAGCCGCTGGACCGCCGGGGATGTGGAGTGGAGCGCCGGAGATGGAGTTGCTCAGGGATGAGCAGGGTCGGCCGGGGACAGCAGGCTGATGGTCGGATGTAGGGAGGAGATTCGGGTGGCGAGGGGAGAGCCGTCGGGCCGGACTGGAGCAGCCACCGCCCGCGGTGGCGCGAGGGAAGGACGCTCGGGAACCGGCCGCAGTGTTTACCGGAGAAGACAGCGGGGGGATCGCCGGTGAACAGGAACTGCGGGAACTCGGCCTGGGAATAGTGTTCCCCCCTTGTTTAAATTGAATTCAATGGAATAAAGAAGAAGGAAGAAGAAGAAAAAGAAGGAGAAGAAGAGAAGGGGAAAGGAAGAAGGAGGAGAAATTACATACGTATGAGAGAGGGGATGTGGGGGCTTGTGAGGAGGTGGGGTTTTCTAGGTAGTCTAGGGATTAGGGTTTGATGTAGACATGTCATTATATAGGATGAGGGGATTTTGATGGAGGGTGAGGATTTGACCCACTTAATTGAGTGGTCCAGATCGAACATGAGGGAAATAATTCATGTAGGAAAAATGCAATTTGGTCCTCAAGTAAATAATCTTTCCATTTGGTCTTGGACAATGGGGTGATGACACCTACAATTGAATAATTGCAACTTGGCCCCTTAAATTTGGGAAATTGCACAAACACATAAAATGACGAAAATTTGGCGGACGATTCGGGGTCCGGTGTTTTGTAGGGTCAGGGGACGCTGTAAGACTGGTACGGGCTCAATTAGCAGGGCACTGGAATTAAATTGGGATTTTAGAATCAGATAAAATGGTATCCTCAAATTAAATAGAAATAAATGCAAGTTGTGTTCAACAATTAATTAGGAGTACATGGGGCCAGAATCAGGTCAGGTCATCAATACCAATATTGAAGAAGACTCAGAACAGAATATTACCCTAATTTGGGCCGCACGAAAAATAGGTCAAGATGGCCTCCAATTTTCGATTGGAACGCACAACGATACAAAATAGGAATTTTAAAATAAACGTCCGCGACGATTTTTGTGCGGCTAGGAGTAATGCACAGAGAGCATAATTATGAGTTGCAAAAATAGCAGAATTGAAGGCGGACACGTCTAGGGCAAGATTGTGAAATTTGTTGGAAGACAAAAGTCTGGATAGTGCTCCAAATATCGAAGCAAAGGCAATTGCGCAAAATATTAAATAAAATACGGTAATTAATTACAATCTCCAAATATCAAATTCTAAATAAAATAATAAAATCCAGAATTCTATAATTCGGACAGGGGTTCGTCTACTGGGCTTCTAGGTCTAGTCTGCTAGCTAAAATAAAATAATTAACACTGCATATAATTATATATTTAATTACACATCGCACAAAATTATTTAAATCAAATACGCTATCATGCAATTAATTAATTATAACTACAATAATATTAAATATTGTAAAAAGTCGAAATTACTCCTGTTTTCAGAATATGGTAGTGACAAGTCTACCCACCTTAAAAGAATTTCATCCTCGAAATTTAAAATCCTCCTAGTAGTGTTTAATCATACACGTTATCATTTTCCTCAAAGTTTAAATTCATAATCCACGAAATCAGGTAATAATTCATGATGTCCTTTCACAATTTGTTCAAAAATTCTGAAATTATTGCATTCCTGAAAAATCCTCGGAATAAAATCAAAGTCCATCAAAATTTCCTTGAAAGTTTTTGTTAATAATTCAATACTCAGAATTTAATATTCACTCCTTAAATTTGATTTTTCAATGCACAAGTATAAAATGAAATCTCGTCCCACAAATTTAAATTTAAACATTTATCCATCTAAATTTTATTTCTCGATTTCCTCTTCCTCAAAATGCTCAACAATATGATACTTAAGGATTCTCCAAATGCAACATCCAATTATAAAATTCAAAAAAAAAATCCTAACTTGCAATCGAATAAATATGATGATAGTCTCCCAAAATTTCCAAATTAATAACCAACTTAAACATGTCATAATCTTTCCTGGAATTAATTAACCCACCAATTATGCCATGTTAATTGCTTAACCATTTATTTAAATCAATATTTATCCTCAAATTTTAATCATCTTGTTCCTCTTGTCAAGTAATAACCTCTTCATGAATCTTTACTACAGTCAACACCAATAATCACGGTCTAAGAAAATTCTACCTATAGTCATACCACATACAATCTAGGGGGAACATACACGGTTATGGTCTCATTTGTTATGGTGTTGCAGTCTATGCATCAGGGGTACTACTAACTACATTCTAACAAGAAAATCATGCATACAACTATTGTACTAAGCAATCAATCAATCAAATAGGTAGGAACAGAATAAAGGAAAGAACAGAAACTGCTAACACATTACCTGCAGTATCGGTCTCCTCGACCGTCATCGCAAATGCCCGCCCTGCTGGGGTGGTTCCCTTTGCGGGTGCTGAGCAATATACGGTTCCACAGGTAGCCTAACTGGATCTCTATAGTCTGAAGCTGCGCGCTGGCCGGGAAGATAAGGGGCTAGAAGACAATCCTTTACTCGATGTCCCGCAGCACCACAGTGCAAACAAAGTCCTAGCCTCGTTCTACAGCTCTCCCAAAGGTGACCTGGCTTCTTACAGAAATGACAAGTCTGCTGTGTCTCTCTTGGAGGCTGTTGCTGATCCTGCTGAACATAAATTGGTGCCTGGTACTGCTGTTGATACTGATACTCCCATGGATGTTGCTGGATAGGAACTGGTGCTAGGTACTGCGGTGGATGCTGAAATGTCCATGGTTGTTGCTGAATATGGAATGGTACTTGGTACTGCTGTTGGTGCTGAATACGGGGATGCTTGGCTGGTCCTGGGCTACCATTCGTATCTCTAAACGTGTCATGACTCCTCTTAGGCCTGAGATCCAGATCCTCTTCTGCGATCTGAGCATCCATTAAGATAGCCTCATAGGTAGCGGTACGACGACCAGAAGTGCGCGACTTAATCTCTCTTGTCAGTCCCTTTCTAAATTTCCGGGCTCGATCTCCTGGGTCTCGAATCATAGACGATGCAAAACGGCTCAATCTACAGAATTCTGCAGCGTACTCGTCGACCGACATGTTTTCTTGAACTAAGTCATGAAACTGACTTTCCAAGGTTCCCAATGCCACGTCGGGAAAGAACTTCTCCTTGAAGAGTTCCTTGAAGGTCTCCCAAGTAAGTCCTTGCGCAGTAATTCTCGGCTCCGTGCGATACCACGTGAGTGCAATATCGAACATCTGACTGCCAGCGGCTTCTACCTGCAAGTTCTCCGGAATCTGGGTCAATCGCAGGCTTCTCTCTATATCCTCTAGCCAGTCATCAGCGTAGAGTATTTCTTCGGTGCCTTTGAACTCTCGAGGCATCATCCTTTTGAAATCCACTATAGTGCCTGATCTCTGCTGTTGCTGGCCAGGAAACTGCTGGTACTGTGCTACTTTCTCCAAAGCTTGGAGAGTCACTTGATGAGCATTCTCCATATTTTCTCTCATCAGCATGGTTTGTGCCTGGTACGCTTCTGCTTGCACCCTCTGAGCCTCAGCTTGAACTCGCTGAGCGTCTGTCGTCACTCTCTGGGCATCTACCATGCCTTGGATCAAGGTAAACATCTGCGTTCCGTCAATGGGCAAACCTCCGGGAAGCGGAGTCGGTGGAGGAGGAAGGTTGTCCGTCACAGCTGCGGCTATCCTCTTAACAGGTGGAGGAGGATCACCTACGTGCATCGGAGATGTAGGAGGAACTACGGATGTCTGTCCATCAGGTGGAGAGGTGGCAGACCCCTCTAAAGCTGATGTTCCCGCTCTCATAGACCGTGTCTGCGGCGACATCCTGAAGACAGATCCCAAAGAATCAATTTAGGCAAAATGCGATATCATCAAGGAAGGACAGTACAGTTCTAAGGAAGCAACATTCAGGATAAATAGATTGAAAAGAAAATCCTAGTTGTGATTGCACAGGTCAAGGTGCATCTAAGGTCTGATACCTCTATCCCCTAGGTATCACAGTTCTATCACAAACACACTCACTGCTAGCTTCCTTACCTACTGCAACAGTTGATGCTAGTTATCCTTATCACTCAAGTGCATATCAAATGCAACACACTATACTAAGGACTGCACTCTCTAATACAATCCTAGATGAAAACCCAAGTCAGTTTGCAGTGAATCTCAATCATGCTCAACCAACATATCCTTACACATGCATCTTATCTACTATATATATATATATCTCTTATAAGATTTTATCCTCCAAATAAAAATTTCCTCAAAGTAACTCCTCGAATAAACTTTTAAAATGCATATACTTCCTCAAGGTCAATTATCTAAATACTGAAGTGAAAATTTTATCAATTCCAAAAATCCTTACAATTTGGTCTATGCTCATCGAATCGAATCTGAATTCCTCAAAATAATTTTTAATAACCATATTTCAACTCCTCAATTTCAAAGTTTTTGCAATTCATTGAAATCTTTAAAATAAATTTTAATAACAATCTCAATCTTCTCAGAATCCTAAAATTTGAAATTCATTTTCAATCTTCAATTAAAAATTTAAATCCACCTTCTGTAGTCCAATAGCTCTAATGTTAATCATTCTCACTGTCCTCATCGACATGCGTCATCAGGTAATACCATAAATCAGTCTGCAAATTCATCTTGATATGGATCAACCCTACAATGAAACCAAAATCCTAATTTAATACCTAATTAACAACAATCAAATCAATATCAACAAGGGAGAATGGACAGAACAAGGGAATGATTTAAATTGGAAGTTTTAACAAGATTCTCAGGGGTCATCCCAGGAATCTCTCAAGGAATTGTGATTGAGTATTTGCTCTCGTCCTAGTATCCTATGTCCTAGATTCTATCGCAGGCACGCAGTAGTATAACAAGGATGTCACACTACTACGACATCGCACAACTCGCGAAGTCTGACCTGCATTGGCCACCACTAAAAACGTGTCACAACCCACACCCGGTTTAGGGGCACGAGTGCGTGGGTACGTCCAGCCTACGCCGCAGCATCGGCGGTAGAACGCTGTCAAGGTCTTGATACTATCTAACTAATGTCACGCAAGCATCCAATCTCCATTAGGAGGCACGGATGACACAAATAAGATGAACACATACTCAATCACAAGATTACATCACGATAAGATTTCGAAACAGAAATTAAAATTTAACACAACACAAGTCCACAAGTAATATTCTAACTCAACAATATCCAAGAATCATCAAAATGCCGGAGACAAATCCGGTACCAAAATAGTCTACTTAAAGAACTAACAATAAATAATAATTCCGGCTAGACCTTCCAGAATCACAACTACTACCAAGTCTGCAGCTACTCACCATATGGTCCATAAAGTGTCGGACAGCGGTCCTCTAAGGCATAGTCTGGAAAAATATTTCCAGTCAGGAAGGAGCAAAGCAACACTCTCAAATAACAGTTCCATTAATTGATAATGTCTATAATACAATAAAATATGTCATGCTAGCTACTGAGAAGACAGTGAAATAAATGCAATGGCAATTAACGAGAGACAGGCAATGTAAAGAGACAGGCAATAGGCAATATGATACAGTCAGTGCATGTATGGAAATAAAAGAACAAGGAACAGTATCATATACGGGTGATGTAGTATATGATTTAAATAGGGAACTGTAATCTATTCTAAGTGTTTGAAATAGTAGTTTCAAAATGTGATCGGCTTGGGAACATGTACGATAGCTACAGGGCCTGGCTAATCATGGGTGAAGAGCATGATTAACACTTACAATTTCTATACTACAATAAGAGGTTATGATCATATTTCTTACTAACTACTTCTCCGCCCCCAACTAGTACTGTGGATCCAACCATGACACGTCACGATACACGAGCTAGTCAAGTCTATCATGTACGATGTCTAAATATACATGTCGTGTACAATGTCAATACGATAATCAAGGTAACATCTCATGACTGCAGATCCAAGCTATACTAGTCCGTGTAGCACAGTGTCAAAGATTCAGATGTAACATTTTATGATTGTTGAATTTATAGAAATTATCAAGAATTGGAAATTATCAGAGAATGTACTTGCCTTGGGTCCTTAGCTGGTATTTATGGATGTCCTATTCCAGAGTATCCCCTGGGTAAACCAACAGTCCTATAACATATCACAAAGCAAAAACCACATTTGCATCAGATGCTACGCTAACACACAGTCTATAAATACTGGCCTCAGGGCCATGCCAGGCAGGGCACTAGTCAACTAGGGTCATCTAGTAGGATATACATAAATAAATATACATAACACATTTATTCATAACTATAATTTAGAATATACTTGTATACATATATATGTACTAGTGAAATATAGATTTGTTATATCTATATATATGTATCATATACCAAATAAATTTATATACTATATACCTGAATACATGTATGTATACATCATTACACACATACTAGAGTATACATATACCAATATGTATATAGTACATATATACCAAAAATATGTTTATACATATATATATATATATAGGTACACATATTTATACCAAAGATATTAATTATATCCTTCACAAAAATTAGTACATATTAATACACTAATTTAAATTATACTAATATACTTTTATTAAATAGAGATTATAAAAATAAATCAATGTATATATATATATATATATATATACATATATATCTACATACCAATTAAATTAAATACATACTCATACATACACTTTAATTAAATATATACATTTACATATAAATTAATTTTACACATACATGTACCTACACATTGATTTAATATATATAAATACATATATTAGTATATACATGAACGTATATACGTATATATATAAATATATACATATATATATATATATATATATATATATATATATATATATAACTATAACTATAACTAAAGAAGAAAGAGGGAGAGAGGGAGAATACTTACAGCGGGGTCGGCCGGAGTACGACCGGAGACTCGCCGGAGTGGAGGAGAGGTGGCTGGTGGGGATGTAGCCGGATCTCTGTTGGTGGTGGTGGTGGCTAGGAGATGATGAAGGTGGTGGAGATGGTGTTAGATGATGGAGGAATGGGAGCAGCCGGAGGATGGTGGAGCGCCGGCGCGGGAGGGATGATCGACAGAGGGAGGGGCTGGTGGTCGAGCAGCAGGCCAGCGGTGGTGCGAGGGGGAGGAGTCGGCTGTAGGCCGGAGTGAGAGAGCAGTCGGCCCAGGGGAGTAATGGTGGTGGTGGTGTTAGAGAATCGGCAGAGGGAGAAGATGGGAGAGGAGCACAGGGGGAATGGGGAGGAGGCAGTGGCCGTAGGTCGGAGAAGCCGCTGGACCACCGGGGATGTGGAGTGGAGCGCCGAAGATGGAGTTGCTCAGGGATGAGCAGGGTCGGCCGGGGACAGCAGGCTGATGGTCGGATGTAGGGAGGAGATTCGGGTGGCGAGGGGAGAGCCGCCGGGCCGGACTGGAGCAGCCGCCGCCCGCGGTGGCGCGAGGGAAGGACGCTCGGGAACCGGCCGCAGTATTTGCCGGAGAAGACAGCGGGGGGATCGCCGGTGAACAGGAACTGCGGGAACTCGGCCTGGGAATAGTGTTCCCCCCTTGTTTAAATTGAATTCAATGGAATAAAGAAGAAGGAAGAAGAAGAAAAAGAAGGAGAAGAAGAGAAGGAGAAAGGAAGAAGGAGGAGAAATTACATACGTATGAGAGAGGGGATGTGGGGGCTTGTGAGGAGGTAGGGTTTTCTAGGTAGTCTAGGGATTAGGGTTTGATGTAGACATGTCATTATATAGGATGAGGGGATTTTGATGGAGGGTGAGGATTTGACCCACTTAATTGAGTGGTCCAGATCGAACATGAGGGAAATAATTCATGTAGGAAAAATGCAATTTGGTCCTCAAGTAAATAATCTTTCCATTTGGTCTTGGACAATGGGGTGATGACACCTACAATTGAATAATTGCAACTTGGCCCCTTAAATTTGGGAAATTGCACAAACACATAAAATGACGAAAATTTGGCGGGCGATTCGGGGTCCGGTGTTTTGTAGGGTCAGGGGACGCTGTAAGACTGGTACGGGCTCAATTAGCAGGGCACTGGAATTAAATTGGGATTTTAGAATCAGATAAAATGGTATCCTCAAATTAAATAGAAATAAATGTAAGTTGTGTTCAACAATTAATTAGGAGTACATGGGGCCAGAATCAGGTCAGGTCATCAATACCAATATTGAAGAAGACTCAGAACAGAATATTACCCTAATTTGGGCCGCATAAAAAATAGGGCAAGATGGCCTCCAATTTTCGATTGGAACGCACAACGATACAAAATAGGAATTTTAAAATAAACGTCCGCGACGATTTTTGTGCGGCCAGGAGTAATGCACAGAGAGCATAATTATGAGTTGCAAAAATAGCAGAATTGAAGGCGGGCACGTCTAGGACAAGATTGTGAAATTTGTTGGAAGACAAAAGTCTTGATAGTGCTCCAAATATCGAAGCAAAGGCAATTGCGCAAAATATTAAATAAAATACGGTAATTAATTACAATCTCCAAATATCAAATTCTAAATAAAATAATAAAATCCAGAATTCTATAATTCGGACAGGGGTTCGTCTACTGGGCTTCTAGGTCTAGTCTGTTAGCTAAAATAAAATAATTAACACTGCATATAATTATATATTTAATTACACATCGCACAAAATTATTTAAATCAAATACGCTATCATGCAATTAATTAATTATAACTACAATAATATTAAATATTGTAAAAAGTCGAAATTACCCCTGTTTTCAGAATGTGGTAGTGACATAGTTGGATAGCTGATAGACCCGAGTTTACATTGTCTTCAACTTAAGATATCAAAACATCTAAAAAGTCAGGCAAGTACTTGTTTAATGATTTTATGTGCAATTACTTTATATTGTTGTAATTCATCTATGCATCTTACCTTCTGTGTCTTAACTGTTTACACACATGAGAGAAGAGTGACCTATTTATATTCTTGATTACTTGTTTTCGTATATTGTCATCGTGATCTTGTGTCACTACCATTAGCGTGATCATGTTATCGTGACTGTGAGATATGAGAGTTGGGGGAGTATAGTCATTTGGCACGTGGTCCTCCTTCATGAGACGTGCTTATGAACTTGAGAAGGTGTTATATATTATTATAAATTCGTATGACGTGCAAACGTGATCAGGTGACCTTCTCAAGAACTAATAGTTATATCCACGTGTTAGATGTTGTGTTTCCAAAGAGACACGCGTACACAAACTATTTTATCTTGATTTCTATCAGTTCCTCTTGCTAGTTATTACTGCTATTAGTATTTCTCCTATCACATGATTTACTTGCGCGTTCTATCTATATTTTCACTAATCATTGGTTTCTCATATTTAGTGTTTTACTGCTTTTTATTGTATTTGTATTGTGTTGGCTTATACTTGTACTTTGCTCCAATCCTGACTGGATATGTTGACAATTTTAGGTGACATGCTACCTTGCTCTTTGGACATTCGTTGGAGATAGGTATATTTTAGAGGCCAATCTTAGATATTTTGGAAGTGTAGATAGATTATATTTTGTTTTAACTAAAATGCTTAGCGGGGTTGTTTCCGAGATTATTTTGATGTATTATTGGATTTGTAAATTAAATAGTTGTTGTGAATGAGCAAAGAGATATTATTTATGGTTATATGATTATATTTTGGATTTGAGATTGGTATTGTGATATAGACAGCATACTACCGCCGATGCCGCGGCGTAGGCAGGGCTTGGCCACGTACTCGTAACCCAAAAGTGGGAGCGAGTCGTGACATAGCTTCCTGCTTTAAAGAGATGTATCACAAGACCATTAAAAAGTCCTACATGGTGCAGAATATACCAATGTATATGAGAGTACGCATGCTAACGATTGTCTTATGCAAGGACAATAAGTATTATATCATGTACTTTATGTAGTGAAATAACATGTTTTACTGCTTTCACTGTTACCTATAAGAATGAATTGTTTAATTGACCCTAGTCCAATTAGAAAGATCATTTTATAATAAAATGCTTCTTTACATAGCAAAAGTGATGGTTTAGGTGAATGGGCTAGTTTTGCTCATCAGTACACGATATGTACTGACCCACGTCTTTGTAGGCATCTACAGGTGTTAGAGACACTACGAGCGCTCGAGGAAGAAAAAGCTTTTGTTGTAGTATTCAAGCTTCTTCCTATTCTCAAAGTATTTCGCGTTCTGTTGCTGCATTTCAATTTTAGTTGTAATAAAGGGGCATAATGTATTAAATGGGATATTATTTCATGACATTCTATCAGTTGTTTTATTTTCGCAAAGCTATGTAAGCCGAAATGCATTTTTATTTGTAATGAGAAAGTTATACTCCGTTGCAATGAATTAATAAAATGAGTTATTTTTCCTATATTATCTATTGAATGTTTCTGCTGTTATGTTGCTGAGTTATTTTCAAAAGAATATTATTCGTGCACGTTCTTGCCTAGTATAAGTGCAATCTAGACTTGTACGACATCACGTACAGTGGCGACTATCGGTTCTGCGGAATCAGTCGCTGCCGATCCTGAGTTACTCGGAGACCACACTGCATATAAGATAGTCCATTGTGTTGGCTTGGATAGAGGACTGCCCTTAAGATATGCATTAGTTGCATTTGTCCCTAGAGTTTTTGAGTATAGCTCACGAGACACGCTGTGCACACCCTAACAGAACAATCGACTTGTCTTAATTGCTTATATCGAATATGAACCCTGCTTTCAAAAGATATTTTCTAAAGAAAGTAATCTGACTCTGCTATCGAACTGCATGTAACGAACATAGGTAAAACTGAAAAGATTACTAGTTATGTAATATTTTATAACATGATTACTTAGTGTTAGTTTTAGTAAATATTTGCTTCTGTTTAGTTGTTTATACTCACCAGTACTTATAAAAGTGATGACCCACCAACAGTTTACTCGCTTGCAGGTGCTGGATTGTTCGAGGGAGCGATAGGCGTGTAATGCCCTACTTCGCGTCGGTATTATGTATCAGGTGAGTGGGCAGAACTTCGTTCTCTGATTCTTGTATGCCTTAATAATAATATGAGTTTTTGCTTGCAATATTTTCATAAGAGAATGATAGAACCTGCCTTGCATGTTAATGAACGAACTCACCTAGCTTGTCTTTGAAACGATCATGTCTGCTTAACAAATCGCTTATCTAAGAGTGTATGAACATGTTCACTATCCCATATGCTCCGAGAGAACCATATTGTGCCTGAATGTGTTCAAGTGATAAGTCGGATTGCCCCACAACAAACGATAACTATTTTGATGGTTCGTCTCGTCTGCATACTAGAGTTTATTTGATAGTGTTCCATGCATTCGCATCGGTCGGACAATGGCTATTGGTGGAGAGCTGAACTGTATGTGTCACGGCTGCTACCATGATAGTGAAAAGCAACCATGAGTCACAGCTGCCATTAGCATCAGATGAATGAGTCATTGGTATGCTGTATAACCAGTTGCCGATCCTGAGATACTCAGGGACCACCCTGCATATAGCTAAGTCATTGTGTTGGCTTGGATAGATGGACTACCCCTAAGATGTGCATTGTGTGTCTAGATGTGCATTTGACCCTCTAGTCGCACAAGACACGCTGCGCACACCCTGAAACAAACGAACGGCTTGCTTGCTTATTGCATATGAAACTATTTTTAAAGATGTTTCCAAACTATGTAATATGACTCTGCTATCCAACTGCATGAAATAAACATAGGTAAAACTAGAAGGATCACTAGTAATGTAATATTTTATAACATGATTACTTAGTGTTGGTTTTAGTGAATGCTTGTTTCTGTTCAGTTATTTTATCTCACCAGTACTTATAAAAGTGCGAACCCACCAACAGTTTACTTGCTTGCAGGTACTGGATCGTCTGAGGGAGCGATAGGCGTGCCACAGTCCCCAAGATCCAGAATCCTGTGTTTCGATTGTTGCCCCGAGAATGTTTCGTATAAGGGGGCATAATGTATGGAACAAATGCCTTTGCATAAAGGAACCCAAGTCCCTCGATATGTCCCGAAATACTTAGTTGGCTAAATGCATTGCATTGCAACAATGTCCCTTTCTGCTGCTTACTCGATTGATGCGATGATAGCCAACAAACTCTAACGATGAAGCCTTGTGCGGGCGCAACCCCAGGCTCGCACGGCATTATGTCCCGGTTATTCGGATGGGCCATCCCTTCCTTCCTCGCACCTACGGGATAGGCGCGGTGATTCGCCTCCGATGTACCGAGGCACGGTGGTTCGCGTCCGGTTCGAAATCCGGCTGCGGGGGCGAGGCGAGGCGGCGGCCCGGCCGAGCGGACCCTCCCCGGGGGCTAGGGCGTGACAGAATGGTGTCAGAGCTGATTCAATTTTCTGGCCCAAAATCTGTTGCTATGACTCTGAGATATTATCGATATAAAATTGCAATAGAGCGTTCCATACAATAAGTCCATAGATATTCTTAAAGTGCAAAAATATTTACTGGACTTGATTTGCTTGATTGTTTCTATTGAGTACGACGAGGGATGGCACTATCGCTGCTCGAAATATCTAGAAGTTTATCCTTGAAGTTTTGAGGACGAAACTTTTTGTTGGTTGGTAAGTATGTAATGCCCCGCTCTGCGTCGGCATTATGTATCAGGTGAGTGGGCAGAACTTCGTTCTCTGATTCTTGCACGCCTTAATAATAATCTGAGTTTTTGCTTGCAATATTTTCATAAGAGAATGATAGAACCTGCCTTGCATGTTAATGAACGAACTCACCTAGCTTGTCTTTGAAACGATCAAGTCTGTTTAACAAATCGCTTGTCTAAGAGTGCATAAACATGTTCACTATCCCATATGCTCCGAGAGAACCATATTGTGCCTGAATGTGTTCAAGTGATAAGTCGGATTGCCCCACAACAAACGATAACTATTCTGATGGTTCGTCTCGTCTGCATACTAGAGTTTATTTGATAGTGTTCCATTCATTCGCATCGGTCGGACAATGGCTTTTGGTGGAGAGCTGAACTGCATGTGTCACGGCTGCTACCATGATACTGAAAAGCAACCATGAGTCACAGCTGCTGTCACGCCCCAATCTCCCGCAAGCTCAATAGTCCCCGCTGAATGTGAATCACCATGTTGCAACT
Organism: Iris macrosiphon; assembly: GCA_036927795.1. NCBI lineage: Eukaryota > Viridiplantae > Streptophyta > Magnoliopsida > Asparagales > Iridaceae > Iris > Iris macrosiphon. The sequence goes on along the minus strand of JAYESA010000017.1, from coordinate 39,548,104 downwards.
CTCCCGCGGGACAATCGTTCTCATCAGGACGTGATGTCGTACGAGCCTGGAGTTGCGCTCGTACAAGGCGATGTTGTTACACACCAAAGTTATCATCAAAACAACCAAGTTGTAACAAAAATCAAGTATTATGTACCAAGCATACATCAGAGTATACGCAGCGAAGCTTTCGATAGGGTCCAAATGAAATGCCACAAAGGCGATTGCCTCAAAGGCGATGCATACATCACGTCTTGCTTTTTTCTCTAGCCCACAAAAGTACTTACAGTTCATACATCACGTCTCGTATATCCAAGCAGCGTCACTACACCTGCGTACCTAAAATAATGCCCACAAATGTGGGTCAGTACACAGCCGTACTGGTGAGCGGGGTAACCCACTCGTCTAAGCCGACACTAAGTAAAATAGTGAATGTAAACAGTTATATGGTGATATTTCTAGTTGAATCCTAGATTTATTTCATGGCATAGGGATGACATGTTAAGGAAAGCTGTAAAGCAGTTTAAGCATACAAGCATTTAACTTAATCTAATCGACAAGCAATAAATAACCAACCCGAAGGATTCTAGCTTGCAAACCATCCTACTCAAACCTAAGCAACACGATAACAATCGAACCATCATCCAAGCCTCAATATCCATCCTCAACCAAAACTTACAATCCAATTTCAACGTGCACATTCTTGCCGAGGAAAGGTGGCCGCGCCTATACGAAGCACAAACCAACAAAGTAAAGAAAGCCAACACTTATATATATGAAGTCACTGGCCAAGCCATAAAGGACATTGATCGGACTAATCAATAAGCAGTTCTACCCTATCCAGGCCTGGTAGCTAACCCGCCTGGTCGTATCTAACTACCGGCACACGCGCCCAAGATGCGTTACCATTGTCTCCTCCATGGTCGAACGGTACCGGTGCCCCGGAGCCAATCCCGTTCGAGGAAACAAAATCCTGTGCAACACAGGTTGTCCGTGACATGCAGACACCAAGTAGGTATGACGAGAGGATCGAGCATTCTTGCCCCACCAAGCGATCTTAGACTCATTCAACCAAAATATCCAACCAAATATCTATAACCAACAATCCATAACCATTCTTCCAATATATTGCCCAAGGCACCAATCTCAAGTTATTTCTATAGGCACAATGTCGCTTCTTAACACAGTGTTCCAATTGGTACAACACCCCATGCTCAGAATAATCCCGTGGCATAATGCCCCAACAGTGGCACAATGCCCTCGTCGATGTGGTGCCCCGTTCCCCCTATTCGGGGAGCATGGCTAAGAAATACAAGATGGTATCATTCGATCGGGATAGATTGAAACAAGAACTCATCCTCGTTATGGATTTGTCTCTTCAAAATCGATTCCCATATTCAGTGGACCGTGCCCCCGGGATCAACTTAGTGGCAGAGTCAGGAGGGACCTCTCTGCTGCATCTTTTGTTGCCTAGTTTTCGTTGTCGCTTGTTGCTTTCGTGCCTTGAGTTGGTTTTTGGATTTGCTTGAGTTTTCTTGAACGATTTTGATGGATTTTATTATTTTCGTTCGTTGAACTGCACTTAAATTCCGATATTGGAAAGGGTGGAAGAGGTATTGATCAGCTGTTCGTGGCAATGCAGGTGAACCAGCAGTAGGCACCGCTCGAACGGACTCCTAAAGCATCTCTTTCCTTCTTCCTTCCAACTACTAAGTGAGTGGCTACCATCCCGATTAGCTGGCCCTTCGTCCAGTCTTTACATCTAAATCTTGTATTCGTGCTTGTCCCGATCAAACGATACCACGTAATAACTAAAAGACTACAAGATAATAAGGGAATAGACTTGGAAAATTATGCTTGTCAAATGAAACTTGTGAACGGTTGGTTACCTATTGCATGCTAGTTATTCAAAATGTTCTTATGTGTGCTTCAATTTTAGTTAGAATGTTTACTTCTTCTATAAATTGAACTATGTGTAGAACACACTTGTTCATGCCACAACTGTTCAGGGAGGCTACGCAAAACAAACCATGTCATATTACTTGTCTCAAATGCTTATTGCCTCAACCTGCATCAAGGGATAAATTCCATATAAAATGCCGTTGATCATGGACAACTTGTGCACAAGGTCATAGTTCCTGCGGATGATCGCTGGGGCACTGGCACCTAACCGATCCGGACGGAACCTCAAGTTTAGTCTTCATGTACATCGGACAGGATGGTTTGTGGCGCCCTCGTGTTCACAACGTATATCATCCTCGTCAATGACTAAAATTGGTCCATTTGGCATACGCCAGTGATCCCCTCGTATATTTAAACCTGTTGCAAAGCTAACTTGTGTCTTCTTGGCAGGGAAGGCATGGTAAGTATTGTACAGGTGGTTCAGATGGGCAGGTAAATATCACCGAACGGTGGCGGGTTATTTCATTGATTTCCATATCTATTGCTTGCTGTAAAATAAACTAAGGCAAGATAGAAAGACCACAAAATTATGTATGCTTCATTAAAACAACGTGTTGATTGGTATAGTTGGGTTACCTTGCCTTCACCAGTACGTTTTGATGTACTGACCCTCGTTGAAACAGGTTCCCCGCGCTAAGGAGAACCAAGCGAGGAGCAGAAGTCAATCCCCCAATCCAGTCCAGCTGTAGGCACGCCTTGATCCGTGCCACCTTTTGAAGTATTTTGAAGATAGAAGCTAGCAACCCAAGCAAATATGCAGCTTCGTGGAAATACCGTCATTCCAACCGGAGGTCCTATATTTTGAGTTTTAGTAAAGGATGTAATGTACAGGACTGCTATCTCATTTTGTGTCAACACTTTTGTAAGCCCATAGAGGCAACTTTATGACTCAGTTCAAGGAGTTTGTAATAGATGTTCATATTATCAATAAAAGTAAACTTTTCTATGCTTCAATCTGTGTTTCAATTTATCTACGTACTCTGAATATGTGCTCGCTATGCGAAAATAAAATACAAAGCCTTGTACGGTGCACAACCAAGGCCCGTACGGCGGTCACGCTTGGGGGAACGACTATCGAGTCTACGGAATCGGGGCATGACATGTTGGTATTAGAGCACAGCTTCAAAGTTCTTTTTGACCCTTCGTATGGAAAAGTTTCTTTAACGATAAATCCCTGTGCGAACTCTTGAACTCGTTAGGCCAAAATGAGATACGTTCATGCAATAAGTCCATAATACATTATGATCCTGATGTAATTTACCTTCTTTTGATGTAATAGCGCAAGCACAACCATCAGCGCAAGCACCGAGCGAGACACACGCCCAGGAAAGCAGTTCAGGCACTTCGGGAAGCTCACTTAGCCAACGAGCCGTATCCCGAGTTGATCCGCTTCAGCAAGTGATGCAAATATTGGAAGCACAACGACAAAGAGATGATGCCCGCCAAGCCAAGTTCGAGACCAATCTAGAGGCCCGACTCTCAGTCCAACAAAGGCAGGTAGATACCCTGCAGCAACTTGTTCAGACTTTGGCCTCCAACCAGTCCGCAGCAACAATAGCTGTCACGCCCCGATTTTGCCGAATCTTAGGGGCATCCCCCGGCGTGACAGCCGTGCGTGCCTGGGGTTGCGCCCGCACAAGGTTAAAGTATTTTGTATAACGAGCACATATTCAGAGTACGCAGATAAATTGAAGCACAGATTGAAACATGGAAAAGTTCTCTGTATTGATAATGAACATCTATTACAAACTCTTGAACGAGTCAGCTACTTTGCCGCACGGGCTTACAAAAGTGTTGGCACAAAATGAGATAGCAGTCCTGTACATTATATCCCTTTACTAAACTTCAAAATATAAGGACCTCCGGGATGGAGGATGGCTTTGCCACGGAGCTGCATTCTTGCTTGGGTTCTAGCTCCTTTCTTCAAGTACTTTAAAATGCGGCACGGTGAGGATGCACCTACAGCTGGACTGGATCGGGAAAGACGACTTAGGCTACTCGCTCGGTTCGCCTTAGTGCGGAGAACCTGTTTCAATAAGGGTCAGTATGTCGAAACATACTGGTGAAGGCGAGCTAAACCCAACTATACCAATCAACACGTTGTTTTAATAAAGCATGCATATTTATTGTGGTCTTTCTATCTTTCCTTAGTTCATTTACAAGTAAGCAGCATATAGAATTTACTGAAATGAATTTGCCACCGTTCGGTGGCTTTTACCTGTCCGTCTGAACACCTGCACAATACTTACCATGCCTTCCCTGCCATGAAGACACAAGTTAGTTTGCAATAGGTTTAAATATACAGAGGATCACTGGCATAATACCACGAAGGACAATTTATAGTCTCAGGACGGAAGGGTGTGCAACGCGGGTGGCGAGACCCCGCTGCACGCCTAATTTCGACGATATAGACGACTATACAGACGTTCCGTCCGGATCGGATCGGTCCTAGTGCCCTGGCGACTGTCCGCAGGAACTAGAAACCTTGTGCACAAGTTGTCCGTGATCGAATGATATGTTAACTAATTTAGCAGATCACGCAGTTGAGGCAACACGAGTACAAGACAAACAGAATTTCATGATTCATTTTGTAGAGCCTCACTGAATATTTTTTCGCATACAAGGTGTGTTCCGTACTTAGCACAATTTATGGAAGAAGGTGCATTCTAACTAAAATTGATGCATATGATGAACATTCCAAACGAACAAGCATGCACATGCGTAACCATTCCCAAGTTGAATGACAAGCAGTATTAACCAAGTCTATTCCCATTTTATCTTGACATCTTTTAGTTATTACTTGGTATCGTTTGATCGGGACAAATAAGGATGCAAGATTTATTAGGTGTGAAGACTTGAAAGCAGGGCTAACTAATCGGGATGGTAGCCACTCACTTAGTAGGTTGGAAGGGAGAAGGAAAGAGGCACTTCAAGACTCCGTTCGTAAGCCGCCTACTGCTCATTCACCTACATCACGAACAGCTCGATCAATACCTCTTCCTCTCTTTCCATACTCGGAATTGAAATGCAGTGCAATAAACGAAAATAATAAAATCCATCGAAACTGTTCAAGGAAAACAAGCAAATCCAAAAACCAACTCAAAGCACAAAAGCAACAAGTGACATCAAAATCCGAGGCAATAAAAGATAACAGCGGGGAGGTCCCTCCTGACTCTGCCGCTAAGTCGATCCCGGGGGCACGGTCCACTAAATATGGGAATCGATTCTGAAGAAACAAATCCATAACGAGGACGAGTTCTTGTTTTAATCTATCCCGAGCGAATGATACCGTCTTGTATTTCTTAGCCGCGCTCCTCGAATAGGAGGAACGGGGCACTACATCCTACCCAACTAATTGGAAGTTTCGTCCTCGAAACTTAAGAATAGAACCTACCATTAGGGAACATATGTTGAGGACGGCGATCATGACTCAAGGAACAATCATGAACTGAATGGTTGGATTCGCCACAGGCTAGGCATAACCCAAGTTTCAGACGACATTTATCGATTGTGTGCCCCGGCTTTTTGTAGAATTTACAAGGATGGTCTCGGGTTTCCTTTTTGTGGACCGCCGTGGTTAGGGCACTTTGCAGCGATGTTTCCTCTATCGTTGCTTTGGCGTTTGTGATTGTAGGTATGCACAGCGCCGGCAGAAACGTGAGGATACTACGGTTCAAGAGATAGAGCGTGATTCATGACTTCATGCATTGTTCGATACTGATGAACGACTATGTGTGCATGGATGGCAGGGCGCAAACCACCTTCAAACCTTCTAGCATGACTCGCGTCATCAGGTAAATAGGCACTAGCAAATTTGGAGAGTCGGTTGAATTCGGCGAAATACTGTTTAACTGTCATACTGCCCTGCCGCAGCTGCACGAACTCATTCTCCATCTGACGTTGTACTGGAGGGGGTATAAACTCCTCTTCAAATGCGACACGAAAAGTCGTCCACGAGATCGCCTCCTCTCCATGGTTAAATTGAAGAGATCGTCGATGCACGTCCCCACCAATCGTGCGCGTTGAGGCGGAGCTGTAGTTGCGCGCATACGACGCACTTCTCTTTGGGGGACCTCTAGCAGAGCGAAGTGGTCTTCAAGTTCGGCCAACCAATCTAGAGCCACGATTGGGTCCTCAGTCCTATTGAATGGGGTATTGTAGACTTTCTTGAAGTGGCCAAAGTCGAAGGCAGTCACTTCCCTCGGCCTTGGGATTTGTGGTATCTCAACTTCAAGCACGGGTTGTTCCACCGGATTCGCTGCTGTTGTCGCAGAATAGTTGGAAGAAAAAGTCTCTACGATTTATTGTAGGGCATCTACCTGCTTCTGTTGGACTGAGAATCGGGTCTCTAGATTGCTTTCAAACTTGGCTTGGCGAGCATCATCTCTTTGTCGTTGTGCTTCTAACATTTGTATCACCCGCTCAAGCGGATCGACTTGAGATATGCCCCGTTGGCTCCGAGAGCTTCCCGAAGTGTCCGAACTACTTTCTTGGCCTTGCGTTTCATCCGGTGCTAGCGCTACAGATTGCACTGGTGCCATTCCTTCAAAAGAAGGTAAATTACATTAGGATCATAATGTATTATGGACTTATTGCATGAACCTATCTCATTTTGGCCTAGCGAGTTCAAGAGTTCGCACAGAAATTTGATCGTTAAAGGAACTTTTCTAGTGCGAGAGTCTAAGGAACTTGAATCTGTGCTCTGATACCACTATGTCATGACCCAATTTTGACGAATCGTTAGGGCATCCCCCGGCGTGACCGTCGTACGGGCTTGGGGTTGCGCCCGCACAAGGCTAAAGTGTTTTGCTTAACGAGCACATATTCAGAGTACGCAGATAAATTGAAGCACAGATTGAAACATGGAAAAGTTCTATTTATTGATAATGAACATCTATTACAAACTCTTGAACGAGTCAGCTACTTTGCCGCACGGGCTTACAAAAGTGTTAACACAAAATGAGATAGCAGTCCTGTATATTACATCCCTTTACTAAACTTCAAAATATAAGGACCTCCGGGCTGGAGGAAGGCTTTGCCACGGAGCTGCATTCTTTCTTGGGTTCTAGCTCCTTTCTTCAAGTACTTCAAAATGCAGCACGGTCAGGATGCGCCTACAGCTAGACTGGATCGGGAAAGACGACTTCGGCTCCTCGTTCGGTTTGCCTTAGTGCGGAAAACCTGTTTCAACGAGGGTCAGTATGTCGAAACATACTTGTGAAGGTGAGCTAAACCCAACTATACCAATCAACACATTATTTTAATGAAACATGCATATTTATTGTGGTCTTTCTATCTTGCCTTAGTTCATTTACAAGTAAGCAGCATATAGAATTTACTGAAATAAACTTGCCACCGTTCGGTGGCTTTTACCTGTCCGTCTGAACCACCTGCACAATACTTACCATGCCTTCCCTGCCATGAAGACACAAGTTAGTTTGCAACAGGTTTAAATATACAGAGGATCACTGGCATAATGCCACGAAGGACAATTTATAGTCTCAGGACAGAAGGGTGTGCAACGCGGGTGGCGAGACCCCGCTGCACGCCTCATTCCGACGATATAGACGACTATACAGACGTTCCGTCCGGATCGGATCGGTCCCAGTGCCCTGGCGACTGTCCGCAGGAACCATAAACCTTGTGCAGAAGTTGTCCGTGATCGAACGATATGTTAACTAATTTAGCAGATCACGCAGTTGAGGAAACACGAGTACAAGACAAACAAAATTTCATGATTAATTTTGCAGAGCCTCACTGAATAATTTTTCGCATACAAGGTGTGTTCCGTACTTAGCACAATTTATGGAAGAAGGTGCATTCTAACTAAAATTGATGCATATGATGAACATTCCAAACGAACAAGCATGCACATGCGTAACTGTTCCCAAGTTGAATGACAAGCAGTATTAACCAAGTCTATTCCCATTTTATCTTAACATCTTTTAGTTATTACTTAGTATCATTTGATCGGGGCAAACAAGGATGCAAGATTTATTAGGTGTGAAGACTTGGAAGCAGGGCTAGCTAATCGGGATGGTAGCCACTCACTTAGTAGGTTGGAAGGGAGAAGAAAAGAGGCACTTTAAGACTCCGCTCGTAAGCCGCTTACTGCTCGTTCACCTGCATCACGAACAGCTCGATCAATACCTCTTCCTCTCTTTCCATACTCAGAATTGAAATGCAGTGCAATGAACAAAAACAATAAAACCCATCGAAACTGTTCAAGGAAAACAAGCAAATCCGAAAACAACTCAAAGCACAAAAGCAACAAGCGACATCAAAATTCGAGGCAATAAAAGATAACAGCAGAGAGGTCCCTCCTGACTCTGCCGCTAAGTCGATCCCGGGGGCACGGTCCACTGAATATGGGAATCGATTTCGAAGAAACAAATCCATAACGAGGATGAGTTCTTATTTCAATCTATCCCGATCGAACGATACCGTCTTGTATTTCTTAGCTGCGCTCCTCGAATAGGAGGAACGGGGCACCACAACAGCGACTCCAATGGAACAACCATTACTTGAAGTCGAGACACTGTCAACACTAAGGACGAGGGAAGTGACTGCCTTCACCTTCAGTGACTTTAAGAAAGTCTGCAACACGCCTTTTTAGGGGACTGAGGACCCGATCGTGGCCCTAGATTGGCTCGTCGAGCTTGAAGACCATTTTTCTCTCCTATAAGTACCTGAAGAAAAGCGAGTCGCGTGTGCTTAACTGCAGCTTCGCCTCAATGCGCACGATTGGTGGGACGTGCATCGACGATCTCTTCCAGTTGAGAATGGAGGAGAGACGATAGCATGGGCTACCTTCCGTGGTGCGTTTGAGGAGGAGTTTATACCCCCGCCTGTACGACGTTAGAAGGAAAACGAGTTTGTTCAACTACGGCAGGGTAGCATGACAATTAAGCAATATTCTGCTGAGTTCAACAAGCTTACTAAATTTGCCAGCTCCTATCTACCCGATGCAGCGAGTCGTGCCAGACGATTCGAGGGAGGTCTACGTCCTGTCATCCATGCACGCGTAGTCGTTCCATAGTATCAGACAATACGGGAAGTTTTGAACCACGCCCTTTCTCTTGAACCGCAGTATCCTCACGTTTCTACCGGTGCTGTGCATACCTCCAATCACAAATGCCAAGGCAACGATAGAGGAAACAACTCTGCAAAGCGTCACAATGACGACAGCAAGCAGAAAGCAAATCCAGATAAAGTATGTAACTTCTGCAAGAAACCAGGGCATCTCTTCAACGATTGTCGCAGGAGGCTCGGAGTATGCCTCCTTTGTAGCGATCCAAATCACAAAATGCAAGACTGTTCGCTCTTTTCAGAACGTCACCAACCAAATCCAACTCAGGCTGCGAACCAGGCCAACAGAGTGTGCCTCAGGAAGGGTGTAATCAGGCTTAAGGCCGGGTCTATACCATGATACGGGAAGAAGCTCTAGCTTCGGATACCGTCGTGTCAGGTACTTTGCTTTTCAATAATATACCTGCTCGTGTTCTATTTGATTCAGGTGCAATGCATAGTTTTATTTTCACAAATTTTGCCGTGGAGAACAATGTAAAAATGACTCCGTTGCACCTAGACTTAAGTGATAGCACCCCCTCCGGTATAAAAATACCTATCTGTTCAGTATGCCAAGGTGGTTACATATGTATTGGAGGAAGGAAGATGTCGCTCGATGTTTTAGTTCTAGACGTTCGGGACTATGATATCATTTTGGGAATGGATTGGCTTGGCGCGTGCTCAGCAACTATTGAATGTGCAGAAAAGAGAGTCGTTTTTCGCCTGCCTGGGGAAGCTGAATTCTGCTACACTAGTAGTCCAGCAACTGATGCGACCAGGGCCTGCATGGTGATTTTGACAATATCTGCTAGGTGAATGCTCCACTCAGGCTGCGAGGGATTTCTAGCGTCAGTTCAGGACACACTGCAGGACTACGCAAACGTCGAGTCTACTTCCGTTGAGGCAGAGTTTCCCGATGTGTTTCCGAGCGAACTACCCGACATGCCGCCAAGCCGAGAGATTGAATTCACTATCGATACATTTTCAAATACACAGCCGATCTTTAAACCTCTGTACAGAATGGCCCCTGCAGAACTGAAGGAATTAAAATGCCAGCTTCAAGAATTATTAGATCGTGGATTCATCCGTCCGAGCATGTCTCCTTGGGGTGAGCCTGTGCTCTTTGTGAAGAAGAAGGACGGAACACTACGCCTCTGCATCGACTATAGGGAACCGAACAAAGTCACAATCAGAAACAAATATCCTCTGCCACGGATAGATGACTTGTTCGATCAGCTACAGGAGGAAACAGTGTTTTCAAAAATCGATCTTCGCTCGGGTTATCACCAGCTGAAGATTAAGCCAGAAGATATGCCAAAGACTGTCTTTCGAACCCGATACGGGCATTATGAATTTTTAGTGATGTCGTTTGGACTGATGAATGCACCTGCTGCATTCATGGATTTAATGAATCGTGTATTTTGGCCCTTCATTGATAAATTCGTGGTAGTTTTTATCGATGACATCTTGGTGTACTCGAAGACTAGGGATGAGCACGCAGGACACCTACGGATGGTGCTGCAAACCCTTTGAGACAACAAGTTGTATGCCAAACTGAGTAAATATGAATTTTGGTTGGATAACATATCCTTCTTGGGGCATATCATCTCTTCACAAGGTATTTCAGTTGATCCGAAGAAGGTGGAAGCCATTATGTAGTGAAAATGGCCGAAGACAGCTAGCGATATCCAAAGTTTCCTCGGACTGGCAGGGTACTACCGGAGGTTTATACAAAATTTTGCTAGAATTGATATGCCATTGACTCAGCTCACACGAAAAGGTGCAAAGTTTACTTGGACGGACGACTGTGAAGCTTCGTTTACGGAGTTAAAGCAGCGCCTCGTCTCTGCCCCAATCCTCACTCTGCCAAACGGACCGGATGATTTCAAAATTTTCAGTGATGCATCAGGTAAAGGACTGGGATGTGTCGTGATACAAAGGGATAAAGTGATAGCCTATGCGTCGAGGCAGTTAAAGCCTCACGAAAGGAACTATCCAATACATAATTTAGAACTGGTTGCGGTAGTATTTGCGCTGAAGCTGTGGCGCCACTACCTTTATGGTGTACCGTGTGAAATATATACGGACCATAAAAGTTTGAAATACCTGTACACACAAAAGGATTTGAATCTTCGGCAGCGGCGTTGGCTTGAACTCCTTAGCGACTTTGATCTCATGATCAGGTACACGCCTGGTAAGGAAAACGTAGTAGCTGACGTACTGAGTCGAGTGTTTGTAGGGAGTTTGGTTATTGATGATAGGCTGTGTCGAGATCTTGAATCCTTGAGCATTACTCTAAGAATCAGATATAAGAAGTGGGCGCAAGTAGCACAACTGCGCCTCGAGCCTGACTTGTTACAAAAGGTTAAGGCCGCTCAGAAGGATGACCCATTCCTGCAAAAGATTCATGCTCTTATTTCAGCAGGAAAGGCGTCCGACTTTGCGGTAGGTTCGGATGGGATGCTCCAAGGGAAGGGAAGACTGTGCGTTGCAGACGATGCGACCCTCAGAAAAGAGATACTCACTGAGGCCCACTATGCTAGTTATACTTCTCATCCGGGTAGCACAAAGATGTATCGGGATCTCCGCACGACGTTTTGGTGGCACGGCTTAAAACGAGATGTAGCGCTGTTCTTGTTGCATTGTATGGCTTGTCAGAAGGTAAAGGTCGAGCACCAGAAACTGGGCAGAGAGCTGCAGAACCTTGCTATTCCGGAGTGGAAATGGGAACATATAATAATGGATTTCATTGTTGGCTTGCCAATGACGCAAAAGGGGAATGATACAGTCTGGGTTATCGTCGATCGACTCACCAAGTCAGCTCACTTTCTGCCTATCAAAAGCACTTGGGGTGCTGACCGCCTGGCTCAGATATATCTCAATGAAATTGTTCGGCTCCATGGCGTGCCCGTATCCATAGTCTCCGACAGAGATGGTCGATTCATATCGTGTTTCTGGGGAAGCCTGCAGTCAGCAATGGGGACAAAGTTGAAGTTCAGCTTCGCCTACCATCCACAGACCGACGACCAAACAGAACGTGTCAACCAGATCCTCAAAGACATGCTGCGACTCTGCGCCTTGGATTTGAAGACTAGTTGGGACCTGCATCTACCGTTAGCCGAATTTGCTTACAACAACAGTTTCTAATCAAGCATTCAGATGGCGCCGTATAAGGCATTGTATGGGCGGAAGTGCAGATCCTCGATCTGTTGGGACGAAGTTGGTGAACGGCAGATCCTTGGCCCTGAGCTTGTGGAGCAGACTGTCCAAAAGGTTCGCTTGATTTAGGAAAGACTAAAGGTAGCTCAAAGCCGTCAAAAGAGCTACACGGATATACATCAACAACCACTTGAGTTTCTAGAAGGCGACAAGGTGTTTCTCTCGCCCATGCGAGGAGTTACCAGATTAGGAGCAAAGGGGAAGCTAAGTCCGAGATTTGTTGGTCCGTTCGAAATACTCAAGCGGGTTGCCTCAGTTGCATATCAGATTGCCCTACCACCATCCTTATCCGATGTACACGATATTTTCCATGTTTCTCAACTTAGGAAATATGTGTATGACCCGAGCCACGTGGTAAACCTTGAACAACTGAACCTTCAAGCCGATTTGACATATGTAGAACAACCTGTGCAAATTTTAGATCGAAAAGAAAAGCTGCCCAGGAGTCGTTCGGTTCCTCTTGTGCGTGTGCTTTGGCGGAATCACTCTGTCGAAGAATCTACTTGGGAACTTGAATCTGAGATGAGAGAAAGGTTTCTCTTATTATTTCCTAGTGGTAGGTTATATTCCTTAAGTTTCGGGATAAAACTTCCAATTAGTTGGGTAGGATGTGGTGCCCCGTTCCCCCTATTCGTGGAGCACGACTAAGAAATACAAGACGGTATCGTTCGATCGGGATAGATTAAAACAAGAACTCATCCTCATTATGGATTTGTCTCTTCGGAATCGATTCCAATATTCAGTGGACCATGCCCCCGGGATCGACTTAGCGGCAGAGTCAGGAAGGACCTCTCCGCTGCATCTTTTGTTGCCTAGTTTTCGTTGTCGCTTGTTGCTTTCGTGCCTTGAGTTAGTTTTCGGATTTGCTTGAGTTTTCTTGAACAGTTTCGATGGATTTCATTATTTTCGTTCGTTGAACTACACTTTAATTCCGATATTGGAAAGCGTGGAAGAGGTATTGATCAGCTGTTCGTGGCAATGCAGGTGAACCAGCAGTAGGCACCGCTCGAACAGACTCCTAAAGCATCTCTTTCCTTCTTCCTTCCAACTACTAAGTGAGTGGCTACTATCCCGATTAGCTGGCCCTTCGTCTAGTCTTCACATCTAAATCTTGTATTCGTGCTTGCCCCGATCAAACGATACCAAGTAATAACTAAAAGACTACATGATAATAAGGGAATAGACTTGGGAAATTATGCTTGTCAAATGAAACTTGTGAACGGTTACCTATTGCATGCTAGTTATTCAAAATGTTCTTATATGTGCTTCAATTTTAGTTAGAATGTTTACTTCTTCTATAAATTGAGCTATGTGTAGAACACACTTGTTTATGCCATAACTGTTAAGGGAGGCTACGCAAAATAAACCATGCCATGTTACTTGTCTCAAATGCTTATTGCCTCAATCTGCATCAATGGATAAATTCCATATAAAATGCCGTTGATCACGGACAACTTGTGTACAAGGTCATAGTTCCTGCGGACGGTCGCTGGGGCACTAGCACTGATCCGATCCGGACGGAACCTCATGTTTAGTCTTCATGTACATCGGACAGGATGGTTTGTGGCGCCCTCGTGTTCACGCCGCATATCATCCTCGTCAATGACTAAAATTGGTCCATTTGGCATACGCCAGTGATCCCCTCGTATATTTAAAACTGTTGCAAAGCTAACTTGTGTCTTCTTGGCATGGAAGGCATGGTAAGTATTGTGCAGGTGGTTCAGACGGGCAGGTAAATATCACCGAACGGTGGCGGGTTATTTCATTGATTTCTATATCTATTGCTTGCTGTAAAATGAACTAAGGCAAGTTAGAAAGACCATAAAATTATGCATGCTTCATTAAAATAACGTATTGATTGGTATAGTTGGGTTAGCTTGTCTTCACCAGTACGTTTCGATATACTGAGCCTCGTTGAAACAGGTTCCCCGCGCTAAGGAGAACCAAGCGAGGAGCAGAAGTCAATCCCCCAATCCAGTCCAGCTGTAGGCACGCCTTGATCCGTGCCACCTTTTAAAGTATTTTGAAGATAGAAGCTAGCAACCCAAGAAAATATGCAGCTTCGTGGAAAGGCCGTCATTCCAACCGGAGGTCCTATATTTTGAGTTTTAGTAAAGGATGTAATGTACTGGACTGATATCTCATTTTGTGTCAACACTTTAGTAAGCCCATAGAGGCAACTTTATGACTCAGTTCAAGGAGTTTGTAATAGATGTTCATATTATCAATAAAAGAGAACTTTTCCATGCTTCAATCTGTGTTTCAATTTATCTATGTACTCTGAATATGTGCTCGCTATGCGAAAATAAAATACAAAGCCTTATGCGGTTCACAACCTAGGCCCGCACGGCGGTCACGCCCGGGGGGACGACTATCGATTCTACGGAATTAGAGCGTGACAGCCGATACAGTTGTTCGGTTTTGAACCACAACTGCTCGCTTTATAAGACAAAGCGCCCAGGTGATACTCGTGCACGGATGCACGCTCGCTCGCCCGAATTCCCGATGTTCCAACCAAGATGTATAATTCCAACTATCCAAGGATAATTCCAATCATTTTTCCAACTTCCCCAAATGTAATCCAACTCTAGCTCCAACTAACCCACGCAAAAACCAATCATGACACAAACCTATCCAAGAAAACGACGTACACTCTATGCACGCCTCAGTATAGTAATTTCCAAGTTATAGTCCAAGTGTTCAAGCCTTTACATGTGTTCCATATTATTAGGCATGAAGGAGTAGAGGAGTAGGAAAAGAGCCCACTCACAATGTTTGATTTCGTTAAGCATCCTGTCCTGCCGATACGGCCGATTGCTTGAACCCGTGGTCCGATGCAAAGCGCGATCTACTCAACTGGTATGACCGTACGAGCAGGTCGTGCTCTCCAAATTATCCGACCGATAGGACTAAGGAAGACGGCATTATCGCTCCAATCCAGCTATCTCAGTACTGTTCTGAACGAACACCTAATTCCCATCGAACTCCGCTAGTCATCTGCACATGAAACCAACTCAATCAATACTTCTTCCCAAAATCCAACAAATCAAATGTAACCAACGATTGTTTTATTCAATTTGACTCAGCATAACGCACCGTGCGGTTGCAGGGTGTTACATAATATACCACTTAGAAATTTGGTTCGTCCATGAACCGTGCTGGTACTAATTCCTATCACATGCCGCTTGTCCAATTCCATAAATCTGCTTTATGCAACTCTCATACTCACGATCCTGACTCAACATCTCGCTCTGCTGAACACTTGTACAAATTCTATATTCCCACATCCTCCTTGCAGCTCAATACAAATTTCTCGTATCGCTTAGTTTTGGATCGTACACATATTTAAGGCGTCCCTAAAATACATGCATTTCAGCCGAGCTTTGCGATAGGGAATTTGGATAAGTTACAAGGATATCTTTATGTCCGAGGCATCCATTTGCTTTACTCCCAATCGAACCAATGCTGATTTTCATTCTAACATATTCGTTTGAGCACTATCCTCAAATATAATGATTTCCCACCGACTCAATCAGTTCATGTTCCAACTCAATCCATCCAACTATTTCTGAATCCGTACTAGCAACATCTCCAAATATATCTCATGCACCGAACGATCATCTCAACTGATACTACCCCAACTAGGCGACTTACCCAAATATCAACTTTGCTTAGATCAGCTCAGCACAACACCTCTTCCTTAATCTCAATTCCTCTCTGGGTGAACATCTATATTGAGGTTCGTATGATCCACGAAGATCTCACCGCCACGCCAAAGGGATAGTGTCGCCACGATTTCAACGTGGACACACTCGCCATAATTCCTAGGTTGTGCATGGAATAGTTCTTCGTGCTGCTTCCACTGCCTCGAAGCACAGGATATCACCTTTGCCTTCTAAATGAGCATGCTTCCCAGACTAAGTTCCCATGCATCTTGTAAATCTGAGGCACATCTGTCCCTTCCAGTATTCGCAAAGATTTGATCTGAACGAGCCGCTGCTTTAACTTCACGAGCTAGTTTCACAGTCGTCTATTCATATGAATGTTATTCCCTTCCAGGGCACGATGAGTCAGAGACGATGCCATCTACAAAAATCTGCGACTCCGAATCTCATCAGTTGACTAGGCCATACCCACCACCGCTTCGGTCTTCTGGCTGCTTCTTCAGCTGAAGGCTATCCCAAGGATCTCTCAAATCCAACACTCATTCAGTAGGCTAATCTCCAACACACACTACTAACACCTGCCTTCGACGTATTCCCAAATGCGTCGTCGCAAGGATCGTTCTATGGGTCTACCATATTCAATCTCTGATCTGGCGGTCAAGTCACTAGGGTCAGCTGTCCCGAAGCTACGCTCGATAATTGTAAGTTATCACGATGGACAGTTACTATGAACCATGTTATATCTCATCTGCAAATCCGAGCCATAATCCAACCATTCCATCGGAGCGAACTTCCGAATCCGAGAACTTCATGCACTACCTCTGCTGATCTGTCAACCAAACGCCGCTTAACCACCTAGAGTCTTGCTATCTGTCCAAGCCACAATTCGAGAACTACGCTCGTTGAAACCGTCTTCCATCAATCCGTCGTTCTGCCCTGAATCCATCAAATTTTCCGAACTGCCAGGTTTGACTCTTCGTACTACCACTTACAATTATTCCCGAAACCAAAGACTTGCTCCAATTCTTATCTGTTTGCAATGTTCCACAGTACACATCCAACTTGCTCAAGCAGCACAGTAATTTTCTTCGACGTTGCTCCCACGTTTAGCTATCTTCAAAAGTTTGTCCGCCATAATCTTTGCCTTCAGTTGTTGCCTCAACCCGTTCACGTCTTTTCGGAGAATCCGTCTACCATCGTTGTACCATTTTGCCCAAATTTCTACTTCCGCTAAACCTGACTCAAACTTTCGGAGCAGCAATATCCAAAATCCTTCAAGTTCGTGCGAATCTATCGCATTGCCCCTCCAAACCAGTTTGTGTTTCTTTACTCAACCAACAGCTCAAATGTGTTGCCAAATTCGTAGTCCGTGCTCGCTATCCTTCAATTAACCCATCGCTTCGCTCAAGCGTATCCCAACTGTTCGTTCCACATGCTCAACTCTCTCTTTGCATTCATGAATGCTCCACCGAACTTCCAAATCGTGCAAGCGAACTCTGATATTCAGCTTCCCATCTGACTATCTCAACTGTTTCAAATACTTGGTCTGCCTCAATCCCTCAAATTTCCAAACACTCATTCCCATAACTCGTTCTGATTTCGTCCATGCTCTCAAGTTCGACAATACTTCCATTTGCACAAGTCCATTCTCGATATGCTCAACTCAATATTCACTTGCTCCATTTTTTATTCTTTCCAACTCAGCCGATATGCACCAACCAACTTATATTTTTGTTACCCGAGTCCGTTCAGGAAATTTCCATTGATGTCTATCCAAAACATTTCAATGCCTTGCTCACTATGTGGTATCCCATATACCACTCCGAATCAAGTCGCTACTCATATTACGATTTCTTTGCGCTAATCCAAAATTCGTTGAACCATCCCTTATGCGTGATCCTGCCATCCCTAACTCAAGTCTGGCACGAAACTCAGCCAATTCTTAATCATCCAACTCTTTCTATCAATCTCGCTATGCAACTTGTGCTATGTTCCATTCTCAATGCTTCCAGCTATTCTCAAAATTGTTTGATACTTTCGCAACACGAGCAATCTCGTGCATCGAGCTCTCTTCCAAGTAATCCAACCCAATATCCAACTGTTCCTTATATTTGTTATACGAGCAACTCGTGCAACACTATCCTGATATTCCCAAGCCAAACTCAAACCTGCTCAACCGATGCTCTATGTGATATGTAATGCCCCGTTCCCCCTATTCGGGGAGCGCAGCCAAGAAATACTTACGACCGTCCGAACGGGACAGATTGAATAAAGATCCTTTCCTTGTTATGAATTGGTTTCTTCGGAATCAGGTCCCATATTCAACGGATCGTGCCTCAAGGAAGGACTCGGAGGCAGAGTCGAGAGGGGCCTTTCTATTGCGCTGGTTTCCTTGCCCATTTTCGTGCCTATTGGTTGCTTTCTTGTTGGTTTTATGACTTGCATTTTCTTGAACGGTTTCGATAGATTTCATTGTTTTCGTTCTTAGGATCTCGCAATTTCATATCGAACCTCGGAGACCAAAGCAGGAGATATTGATCATCTGTTGGTGCGTGCAGGTGATCGGGTAGACGACGCACGAGCGGAGTCTTAAAGTTCGTCCTTCCTCTCCTAGTTCTCCAACTTGTGAGTGGCTTATTTTCGATTTGCACCCTTCTACCAAGTCTTCACTCTAATAATAATTGACTCATGATGCATCCCGCTCCAACGATATCATAATAAGAATAAAACTGAGTCAAGAGAAAGATGAGTTAGACTTGAAAATACTTGAAATACTTGTTACATAGAATGCTCAAACGATCTCATTGATGCGTGCTTGTCCGCTATGCATTTATATATTCATGCTTCAGTTGTAGCGAGAACTTATTCTATATAACTGTACAAATGTATTATACAAACTATATTGAAATGCAATCACTGGATAGGAAGACTATGCCAAATGCACTATGCTAAAGTAGATGTATACATTCTTGTGGTTTGAATGCTTTATCTATTGACTTAGTATAATGCTTAATTCGGTCGGACAACTTGTGCACAAGGTTTAGTTCCTGCGAACGGTGCCTGAGGCACTGGGGCCGTTTTGTTCCGGAAGGAACTCGGATAGCTGCGCTATCAAGACTAGCACGGGTAAGGCGGGGGAGGCCTTGGAGCGGGGCTAGCTACCCGAGCTGCAAGGGTCACCGCTTACTGTAGCTATTGTCCACGGTGGCAATGATATGCCATGACCCAATGTACATATAATTCTGCATTTGCTTGCTTAACTAATGGTGTCTTCGTGGCAGGGAAGAAAAATGGTAAGTTTTATGCAGGCAGTTCAGACGGGAAGGTAAAAAGTTACCTAACGGTAGCACGTTTGTTCTGTAAACCGCATATTCAATGCTTGCATGTAAATTGAACTAAGGCAAGATAGAAAGACCATAATAATATTGCATGTTTCATATGAACAAACTTGGATTTAGTTAGTTGGGTTAGCTCGCCCTCACCAGTACTTTTTATAGTACTGACCCTCGTTGCAGCAGGTTCCCCGAGCCCGAGCGACGCGGCGAGAAGCTGAAGCTTCTTTCTTCTCCAACCAGTCCAGTATCCGACGCACTCCGTCCGTGACTTTTTGAAGCTTGTACAAAGTACTTGGAGCAGGCGCAACCCTTATATGCGGCTCCGTGGCAAGGCGATAGCTTCGCCGACAGGTGTTTATGTTGTATTATTTTGAAGTTTTAGTAAATGATGTGATGTATGGGAACGACTATCTCATTTTGTATCCAAGTTGTAAGCCCCAGTGGCATACTTCTTGTTTTGGGTCAAAAGTCTGTAAACAGATGTTCATTATCAATAAAAAATAAAACTTTTCTATAACTTAATGTGTGTTATCTTATTTGCGTACTCTGTTGCATATGTTCTAAAGATTATTACTATGCCTAGGCCTTGTGCACGCGCGCCCTACGCGTGCACGGCATCACGCCCGGGGGACGATTATCGATTGGATAAAATTGGGGCGTGACATACCCAGCCAAAAAATCAAACTCCCTCCAACAATTTTGCTACACGAGCAACTCGTGCAACGATCCTTTCTCATCCGATGCTTCTACTCATAACATGTCGCATAACCAATCTCGTCTGCCAACCAACTGATCCACTGATGCAAACAGAACTCCTTGAACGATAAGCCAAGCCGAGCCAACGACAGCTCTTAACTTGTTGCACAAATGCAACAACGCCCAACAACTTGTTGCACGAATGCAACAACGCCTAACGAGGCTAAGCGATCTACCGTAAACCAACAAAAGCAACGCAACAAAGCACAAATGTAGCCACAACCAGCAATATATAGACTTATTGCATGAAACATCCAATGCGGCACTGAGTAGAGCCAAGAGCTAAATGATACGCGGAAGCTATTTAGAGTTTATGATGAAGCAAAGGACCAAGTCCGAGGAAATGAACCAGGCGCTCTGATACCAATATGTCACGCCCCAATCTCCCGCAAGCTCAAAAGTCCCCGCTGAACGTGAATCACCACGTTGCAGCTCTCCCGCAGGACAATCGTTCTCATCGGGACGTGATATCGTACGAGCCTGGTGTTGCGCTCGTACAAGGCAATGTTGTTACACACCAAAGTTACTATCGAAATGACCAAGTTGCAATGAAAATCAAGTATTGTGTACCAAGCACACATCAGAGTATATGCAGTGAAGCTCTCGATAGGGTCCAAATAAAATGCCACAAAGGCGATTGCCTCAAAGGCAATGCAATACTCTTGCTCTTTTCTCTAGCCCACAAAGGTACTTACAGTTCATACATCATGTCTCGTATATCCAAGCAGTGCCACTACACCTGCGTACTTGAAATAATGTCCACAAACGTGGGTCAGTACACAACCGTACTGGTGAGCGGGGTAACCCACTCGTGTAAGCCGACACTAAGTAAAATAGTGAATGCAAACAGTTAATGGTGATCTTTCTAGTTGAATCCTAGATTCATTTCATAGCATAGGGATGACATGTTAAGGAAAGCTGTAAAGCAGTTTAAGCATGCAAGCATTCAACTCAATCCAATCGACAAGCAATAAATAACCAACCCGAAGGATTCTAGCATGCAAACCATCCTACTCAAACCCAAGCAACACGATAACATATCGAACCATCATCCAAGTCTCAATATCCATCCTCAACCAAAACTTAAAATCCAATCTCAAAGTGCACACTCTTGACGAGGCAAGGTGGCCGCACCTATACGAAGCACAAACCAACAAAGTAAAGCAAGCCAACACTTATCTATATAAAGTCACTGACCAAGCCATAAAGGATATTGATCGGACTAATCAATAGGCAGTTCTATCCGATCCGGGCCTGGTAGGTAACCTGCCTGGTCGTATCGAACTACCGGCACACGCGCCCAAGACGCGTTACCATTGTCACCTCCATGGCCGAACGGTACCGGTGCCCCAGAGCCAATCTCGTTCGAGGAAACGAAACTCTGTGCAACACAGGTTGTCCGTGACATGCAGACACCAAGTAGGTATGACGAGAGGATCGAACATTCTCGCCCCACCAAGCGATCTTAGACTCATTCAACCAAAATATCCAACCAAATATCTATAACCAACAATCCATAACCATTCTTCCAACATATTGCCCAAGGCACCAATCTCAAGTTATTTTCATAGGCACAATGCCGCTTCTTGACACAGTGTTCCAATTGGTGCAACACCCCACGCTCAGAACAATCCCGTGGCACAATGCCCCAACAGTGGCATAATGCCCTCACCGATTCAGTTGTTCAGTTTTGAACCACAACTGCTCGCTTTGCAAGACAAAGCGCCCAAGTGATACTCGTGCACGGATGCACGCTCGCTCGCTCGAATTCTCGATGTTTCAACCAAGATGTATAATTCCAACTGTCCAAGCATAATTCCAATCATTTTTCCAACTGCCCCAAATGTAATCCAACTCTAGCTCCAACTAACCCATGCGAAAACCAATCAAGCCACAAACCTATCCAAGCAAACGACGTACACTCTATGCACGCCTCAGTGTAGTGATTTCCAAGTTCCAGTTTAAGTGTTCAAGCCTTTACGTGTGTTCCATATTATTAGGCGTGAAAGAGTAGAGGAGAAGGAAAAGAGCCCACTCACAATGTTTGATTTTGTTAAGCATCCTGTCCTACCGATACGGCCGATTCCTTGAACCCGTGGTCCGATGCAAAGCGCGATCTACTCAACTGGTATGACCGTTCGAGCAGGTCGTGCTCTCCAAATCATTCGACCGATTGGACTAAGGAAGACGACATTATCGCTCCAATCCAGCTATCTCAGTACTGTTCTGAACGAACACCTGATTCCCATCGAACTCCGTTAGCCATCTGCACATGAAACCAACTCAATCAATACTTCTTCCCAAATCGAACAAATAAAATATAACCAATGATTGTTTTATTCAATCCGCCTTAGCGTAACGCAACGTACGGTTGCGGGGCATTACAGCTTCCATTAGCATCAGATGAATGAGTCATTGGTATGCTGTACAACCAGCTGCCGATCCTGAGATACTCGGGGACTGCCCTGCATAAAGCTAAGTCATGGTGTTGGCTTGGATAGATGGACTGCCCCTAAGATGTGCATTGTGTGTCTGGCTGTGCATTTGACCCTCGAGTCTCACAAGACACGCTGCGCACACTCTGAAACAAATGAATGGCTTGCTTGCTTATTGCATATGAAACTCTGTTTTTAAAGATGTTTCCAAACTATGTAATATGACTCTGCTATCCAACTGCATGAAATGAACATAGGTAAAACTAGAAGGATCACTAGTAATGTAATGTTTTATAACATGATTACTTAGTGTTGGTTTTAGTGAATGCTTATTTCTGTTCAGTTGTTTTATCTCACCAGTACTTATAAAAGTGCTGACCCACCAACAGTTTACTTGCTTGCAGGTACTGAATCGTCCGAGGGAACGATAGGCGTGCCACAGTCCCCAAGACCCGGTGTCACGCCCCAGTCCCAAAATACGTAGGACTAGGAACACGTAAGCATGCTAGCCGTATGTATATGGAAACTCCAATATGTGGATACCATAATACACACGTACGCTGTAGTATGAATATAAACTCACATGTAGTATACATATTGTCACAAGTCACCGATATACCAAATCTCATCCACACAATAAGTCATAGAAATAAAATAACTCAACTAGAATGATGAGTCTGAATAATCCAAATTAAAGGGTGGAGACAAATCCACTACCAATGACTATAACAATACTAAAATGAGGGAGAAGGGTAAATCTCCAATATAAAATAAGGTGGTAACAGAAGTGTATCAGCTAAGAAGATCCATCGCTAGATATAATCAAGGATGCTCCGAAGGTAAGGCCTCCTCGGAAGAGATAAGTGGTAAGTCCTGATCCGTGCTCCTGTAAATAGTCATGAACATCTACACCTGGAAAGGGACCAGGTCCTCAGAGGGACGTAACAAGATACATAGAAGCATGCCAATTTGAATACAGTAAACATGCATAATAGGAAAAAATATGTAAGTACACTATACAAGACAATCTATATGAATGCAAATGAGGACAACTTTTTGATGTATGGGCAAGGGTTGGCTACTCGATCAAAGCCTCACAACTCACACACCCGTCTAGAACATCATCAACCGACATACCGCGGGGGTAGCGACCCTCGTGACACCATCAATCGACATACCGCGGGGGTAGCGACCATCGGACACGACTACCATAGTGCGTGCTAGTTACTACGGTTCACCAGAGTGGTTAAAGCCTATACGCCTACTGATTGTCCTCTCATGATACTAAGTGTCATGTGTGTGTCAACATATCTAATATATAGTAATAACTGAAAGAAACTACACATGCAATGAATATATAAAAATGCAATGAATATACAAAAATATAAATAGTATGCAAAAATACTGTAAATAATTTGACAATGTATCTTGCCTGGTAAGAAAGCTGCAAAGTGTAACGTCTAGGAGTCAAGCACACAGGATCAGAAGCTACGACCACAGAATGAACGTCTCCGGATGCTGAAATAAACATCACCAACATTCCCAAAGTAAGTAAGATAGCTAGAAAACACTACCCTTTCGTCCAATTTGGACACAGGGGCAAAACAGTAATTTCGGGTAAAAGCGGGGTCCACATCTAGCCCACTTTGCACCAAAAAGCGTGCCAGGGGTAAAGGCCTCTAAATGTGATAAATTATAAGTCAAACCAATTCTAAACGTCAATACAAACTCAACAGTACATCCAATTTTGGATTCTGGTGAGCCGTACACAAATTTGCCCAAAAAGTCAACCGTGGGGCCCGCAAATAGGTGGCTTGGTCAACTATCTTAGAATCGCGTGAAACTTGGGTCACAGGACCAGCGTGATACCACGAGTCTAATGGCACAAGTTTCGTCGTGTTCTGACGAGCGTACAATAAATGATGCGATGCTTTGCAAAAGTCACGATACGGGGATTTTTTACAGATACGGGGTGACTCCGACGCGCACACGCGTCCAAATCAGTTTCCGCAAAAGCCTACACATCTGGGTATACCGTGCGCACCTTTCGATACATTTGGTACACGACGGGGCAGTCCCGTTTGGCGGGGCTCGCTCCGTATCGCAAATTTCTAGAAGTTTCAAAAACAAGTTTTTATGGATTTTTAACCTAATTTAATTCAGCATACAACATCAAATAAAATAATGTAATTAACACGAAATAATCTAGGTTAGGTGGTCTTTGCATTACAAAAAGAATTTCTAGGTTTGGATCTCTGTGGTGGGAGATACGAGTCTTTGAACATGGGTTATCGCAACAGATTTTCTGAGATTAAAAGTGGTCATTTTTCTTCGACTTGGCGTCAATTTTTACCTAGGTTTGCGTACTGCACGATAAAAACTAATCTACGGGATTGGGAGAGGGATAGGTGAGGATCATACCGACGAAGACAAATTAGAATTTGGTTGAGCGAGGAGGCAAGAATTAGCACGGGAACAGGGGTACGCTGCGGTGTACTTGCTGTCGCGGTGCGTTGACGCGGACGTGGTCGCGGACGGCGGACATGGCGCTGGGGCTCCGGCGGTCAGGGCTTGGTCGAGGTTGGAGGCGCGGCGGTCGCAGGGGAAGAGATTTAGGTTTAGGATTTGTGCAATGGTATTATATATATAAGGTATATATATATAAGCAGCCGAGGGGGGGATTTATACTCGCGCGGGGGTGTTTGGGAAGCTGCTGCTGCTTCGGTTTATTAGGAAGTGTGCAGGCCGGGTTAGATATATATGTGGGTTTGGGTTAGGTTAGATAATGGGTTTTGATCTATTTTAATTTCTTTTCTTTCTAATTTCTTTTTCATTTCTTATTCCTTTTTCTTTTCTTTTCTAATTTCTTTTCTATTCTCATTATTAATAAACTCTACATATATATATATATATATATATATATATATATATATATATATATATATATATATATATATATATATTTATATATATAATTCTAAAATTTATTTTAGAGCATACAATTAATCTATCAGTCGTCCACAGGGTCTCGTATATGGAATAAATTAAGGGAAAATTATGGTTGCTCCATAAATCCTCTAAATGCACAATCACCTAAAATAAAAATTAAATAAATTATATTTCTACTAATGAGCTAATAAATAGTATAATTTAATTAAATAATTAATTAAAAAGATAAATACGGTTTTTGAAATTAGGGATTTTACACCCGGAATCCTGTGTTTCGATGTTGCCCCGAGAATGCTTCGTATAAGGGGGCATAATGTATGGAACGAATGCCTTTGCATAAAGGAACCCAAGTCCCTCGATATGTCCCGAAATACTCAGTTGGCTAAATGCATTGCATTGCATTGCAATAATGTCCCTTTCCGCTGCTTACTCGATTGATGCGATGATAGCCAACAAACTCTAACGATGAAGCCTTGTGCGGGCGCAACCCCAGGCTCACACGGCATCATGTCCCGGTTATTCGGACAGGCCATCCCTTCCTTCCTCGCACCCGTGGGACAGGCGCGGTGATTTGCGTCCGGTGTACCGAGGCACGGTGGTTCGTGTCCGGTTCAAAATCTGGCTGCGGGGCGAGGCGAGGCGAGGCGGCGGCCCGGCTGAGCGGCCTTCCCCGGGGGCCAGGGCGTGACAAGGCGTGCCTCATCCCCAAGACCCGAAAATTCTATGTTTTGTTTGCCTCGAGCTTGCTTCATATAGAGGGGCATAATGTATGGGACGATTCCTTTGTAATCAAAAGAACCCATGTTGCCTCGATTTGCCCCGAATACTCAGATTGTTGAATGCTTGCAATAATGTCCCTCCACTGCCTACTCGATTTGATGCGATGAAAGACAAAACTTTAACGATGTTGCCTTGTGTGGGCGCAACCCCAGGCTCGTACGGCATCACGTCCCAGTATCAAACGGGCATACGCACCCCGCGGGTAGCCGAGGCGCGGTGATTCGTGCCTGGTCCGTCTGGGGAACGCGGTGGCCGGGCGGCCCTCGGGGTCGGGGCGTGACACAGAACCCGATGAAGTTATAGAATTTCTAGCTACTTTGGAAGGCTACTTCCGAATGCTGGACATCCAAGGAACCAAAAGGGTGGAGTGTATGACTGTCCAACTTCGTCTTAAGGCTCATGATTGGTGGGAGGCCAAGCGACATGCGCTCTGTGGTGCTAACCAAGACGCCAAGATCTCTTGTGAAATGTTTAAACAAGCATTCATTGCTCAATATGCCCATGCACTTCATCAAAAAAAGGAGAACGAGTTTGTAGCACTCCGGCAAGAAAATGTCGGTGGTGGACTATGAATCTGAGTTCTTGAAGAGAGTAAAATTTGCTGGTACATGGTGCAAATAATGAAGCAGAATTGTTGAGATTCATAGAAGGTTTGAATATGGGTATGTAGCGTAATGTTCTGAGCAGGAAGTGTGCAACCTTCAGGGAAGCATATGAAGCAACCCTCGAGATGGAGAAGTTTTATC
The DNA here is from genome assembly GCA_036927795.1 of Iris macrosiphon. Taxonomy (NCBI): domain Eukaryota; kingdom Viridiplantae; phylum Streptophyta; class Magnoliopsida; order Asparagales; family Iridaceae; genus Iris; species Iris macrosiphon. Next base: position 39,521,210 of record JAYESA010000017.1, on the reverse strand, counting down.
CTCCAAGTGCTTGTGGGGTAACGCAGAGCGATCGTATCCACTATCAGAAATGACCCATAGGTGTGGAAGGATCTGACGCTCCAAAGAGTCATAATACGGGAGACGAGAAATATTATTTTGGATGTTACAAATGTGGTCGCATGGGCTTCAATGTAATTGAATGCACAAGTGGAGGGGGAATCCCCAACCACCATGGGATCATCATAATCAGAATTATGGGCGGGCACGACGAGCTCTACAAGCGATGCCAACGAATGTTCAGAATTCATGACTTGGTGCACAAGGGAGAGTTTATGAATTAACCCAAGAAGAGGATCTTGCCTCCAACACCGTCAAAATAGGTATATTGTTGTATAGAGGAATACCTGCTCGAGTTTTGTTTAATTCGGGTATTACATATAGTTTCATATTATTTAATTTTAGTAAAGAAAATAGATTGTGCATGACTCTTCTATATGTAGATCTTTGTGTCAATACTCCATCTGGAGTGGATTTTCCTGCTATCTTGATTTGCAGGGATGGTTACATATGTATTGGTGGAAAGAATCTGTCTTTGGGTGGTATAGTCCTGGACATCAAAGAGTACAACATTATTTTTTGGGATGGATTGGCACGGTGCATGCCATGCGACGATCGACTATGCAAAATAGAGAATTGTGTTTCACTTACTTAGGGAAACAGAGTTCTCTTGTGTGGTTCGACGTCTAGGTCAACAATGGTGATATTGACAGTGATGGTAGGACATATGTTGTATTCGAGGGGTGAATGGTACCTTGCTTCTGTTTTGGACACTCGAAGGAATGGTGCATACTCAGTCAAACCGAAGTCATTATAGAATTCCCTGATGTATTTCCATGTCTGTGCACCATTAACCATGCTTCCCAAGTATGCCAAACTCACGTTGGGATGCCCCACATACATCACGTTGGGATGTCCCATATACAACTGGTTATAGCAAATTAACGCGCGAGGCATAAGGATATATGAATCTAGATGACATTGATTCCCAGCACTAACCACAAAGTGAGAGGGGGCATATGTTCATCAACCACTCGAACGCCCAACCGATAGTCTGCTATGTTCAAGACCGACTTCGGAGGTCACCAAGATCCTCACTAGCTTCTGTGTCGACAATATAATGATTACATAAAAGAAACTTTTGTAATTACTCCCCCTCATAACTATTTGTCGAGCCTCAGCAAGGCTCTTGGTTGGTTAGGTCGAGCCCGCCATACCATATAAAAAGGCCTCATCATAACGAGTATCGGCGTTAAAATCAAAAGAAATAAGAAGAAAGTAGTGCATGACAAACCATGCAATCAGATAAGCTTAGGGCAGTTCCACCATAGGACACAAACCCTTCTCCGGTAACGCTCCTTCCTAGAGGCGACGAACTGATTAATGAGTACATGGAGCCCTCGGTGAATCTGGCACACCATCACCGGAAGGAGAGCTAAACGATGGTCGAATGCAAATCTGACAACCGAGAATAATACATTCAGATGGATATATATAACCTAGCCCGCTGCTCGGGACCAACATATTTTCTCAACCAAATTGATAAGAACTGAGTGAAAGTAGCCCCTCTCGTCAAGGGGTAGGAACCCCTGATGAGGAAAACTCTTAAAGATTCCCACTGCGGAAGCAGCACCCAAGATTGAGAAGCCCTCATTTTTATTGCCAAAGATATATGAGATTACGAAAATGTAGAGTAACACATAGAGATAAATTTTGATGAAACAAAAAAAAATAGACTCGAAGGATCGAGGCTTTTAAAGGATGAAGAGATTGAATACTGGTGGATTATGTGACTATCGATAGGGTAAAATTTTGGACTATGAATCTAAAATGCAAGATTAGATAGTTATTAATGGTTGTGGACAATAAGATATTAGGGTGACCTTAACAATGAGTTATAAAGACCTGTATGCAGGAAACTCAGAGAAGATTGAAGTTTCAAGATTTTGATTTTGATTATGAATTCATATTTTATCTCCAACTTTATTCCTTGGATTTTGATCTTCCATTAAAATAAAATTTAATATTTTAATATCACCTTATTAGATATTGCAACATACTTGTTTTGCAATACTTCTTACCCTATTATCGCTAGACCAAAGGCTTTCATAAATCTTCATATCTTCAAACTTTTTCATAATTTATACTTATCATCTAAATTCAGTCTGATACATGCGCATGCAATCCTTTGGACTCCCTGAGCGTGAACCTCATATTTCTTTGGAACAAGTCAAGGGTTTGACCGAATCATCAACAAAGTATTAAAACAAAGCTATATCTCCAAATTAGCAGGTTATCTATCATAGTTAGAGATTAAACAAGTATTTTACATGAATTCACAATCTACCATTTTCAACATTATGTACCTATTCTGGAATTATTTATCTTTCTCTACCTCAAACTTGCTTCTCTTAGTTATAATAACTTCGATTGAACGACTGAGCTAATTATTGCTAAAATTGTGCCTCCTCGTGAAGTCCTATCTCCAGTGTTCACTCTTCTCCTCTCAATCATTCAAATTCGTCCCTAGTTGTGCCATTTGTTGAAATCTGACTACTGTTAACAACTCATTCCTTTTTTGCCCCTATTTAGAAATGCTAAGTTACCATCAATCATTTCTCCCTTCTTTCTTTTCATGTCGTGTATAATTTAAATTTTGAGGACATAATTTTTCTATGGTATGTAGATTTGTAACCCCTAGAATTCTAATTTTAAATTTTAATAATTTTCCTAGAATTTCTAAATAATTTTTATGAATTTATTTGTATTAATAAAACTCTTAAAATTATTCTTGAGATTTTCTAGAAATATTAATTAGTTAACTTTCAAATTTGGGAAACTAAAATCTAAATATTATCGTGATTGGATTTCTAAACTTAAAAATAGAATTAGTTAGTATATTAGAAGTTTGTTAGTAAATAATTATGTTCTGGAAGAATATTGAAAATTTGAAAAATTAAATTAATTGAAATATGTATATAGGAACTAAAAAGGATTTTGGAAATCAATTTATAATTAAAATCAAATTTTCCTCCAAAGATGAAGTTTCCTAGATCTTACATAAGCTTTTAGATAACGAAGCAATCAGACACTAGAATTTAGGATCTCTAACTAACCAATTTTAAAAATTGGTGGCAAGAATATAATTTAGTTCCAATTGAAAAAAAAAAAATTTGAAATGCAAAAAAAGAGAATGAGTTATGAAATAAAATAAAAAATTTATAATTCCTCAATTCTTCTCTGCTTATATAACACAGAGTGAAATCATTATTTTCAAATCTTTCTTGCTCTCGAAAATTAAAGTTTCAAGAAGTTGATTTTGATTATGAATTCATATCTTAAACTTTATTCTTTAGATTTGACCTTCCCAATAAAAATTAATATTTTAACATCTCCTTAATTTTGGATATTGCAATATACTTTTTTTGCAACACTTCTTTACCCTATTATCGTTCGACCAAGGGCATTCGTAAATCTTCATATCTTCGAACTTTCATAGAATTTATACTTATCATCTAAATTTAGTTCAGTACATTCACATGCAATCCTTTGGACTCCCTGAACGTGAACCTCATATTTCTTTGGAATAAGTCAAGGGTTTGATCGAATCATCAATAAAGTATTATAACAAAGCTACATCTCCAAATCAACAGGTTATCATAGTTAGAGACAAGTATTTAACATGAGTTCACTATCTACCATTTTCAACATTATGCACATGTTCTGGAATTATTTATATTTATTTACCTTAATCTTGCTTCTCTTAGTCATAATAACTTCGATTGAACTTTGACCTAATTATTGCTAAATTTGTGCCTCCTCGTGAAATCTTATTTCCAGTGTTCACTTTTCTCCTCTCGACCATTAAAATTCGTCCATAGTCATGCCATTTGTTGAAATCTGACCCACTATTAACAACTCATTCATTGTTTACCCCTATTTAGAAATATATTTTTTTGGCGATTTGATTTAGAAATGTTAAATTATCATCTTTCATTTATCTATCCTTTCTTTTTATGCCATGCATAACTTAAATTTTGAGGACATAATTTTTCTAACGTATGTAGACATGTAGCCCATAGAATTCTAGACATGTAACCCCCAGAATTCTAAGTCTCAATTTTAATAAATTATCTAGAATTTCTAAATAATTTTTCTAAATTTATTTGAATTAATAAAATCCTAAAAATTATTCTCGAGATTTTCTAGAAATATGAAATAGTTAAGTTTCAAATTTGGGAAACTAAAATATAAATATTATCTTGATTAAGTTTCTAAACATAAATAAGAATTAGTTAGTATACTAGAAGTTTGTTAGTAACTAATTACGTTTTTGAAGAATATTGAAAATTTGAAATTAAATTAATTGAAATTGGTAGATAGGAACTAAAAAGAAATTTGGAAATTAATTTATAATTAAAATCAATTTTTTCTCAAAAGAGGAAGTTTCGTAGCTATTACCTAAGCTTCTAGATATATAAGGAAGCAATCAAACCCAAGAATTTAGGATTTCAAATAACCAATTTTAAAAACTGGAGGAAAGAATAGAATTTAGTTCCAATTGAAATTTAAAAAAAATGAAATATGAAAATAGAGAATGAGTTATACAATAAAATAAGGTGCTTTTATTCACATTCCTGAAATGTTATCCTGCAACCTTTTTAATTTTCTATCACTCAAATTCTAAATATGTACATTAATTTATGAATGCATAGAAGGATGAATGCATGATGAAGTGTCAATATTGACATTCCTAAAATATCGTCTTGTACTCCTAATGGAGGGAAACATTTGAAATTTTAATGAAAGAAAATTAAATAATTGATCATGATGATTTTTTAGAAGTTTTAATAACCGGAACCTAAAATAATTTAATTTATAATTCCTCAATTATTCTTCTCTTATATAATAACGGAGAATGAAATCAAAATTTTCTATTCTTTCTCGCTCCTATCTGGATCCGAGAAATTTGGATCTGGATTATTTTTCTTTCCATTGCTCGTCGGACCTTTCGACCATGTCCCATTCAATTTCCAGCCACTCTCGACTCTCCAGTCAACGTTCCCGACTCGGAATTCCGATCGATCTCGTCGAAACATCGACTCTGAGTTCAATTCTTAAAGTCAACTTTGAGATCAAATGTCATCCTCCTCTTTCCACCAAATTTGAATCCATCAACTCCAGGTCAGATTCGGTGACTTCTATTTTAAGCTTATGCAATTTTGATTCGTAAATAGTTCGTTGGAGGGATCAACCTCACTCACAAATTCATTCCTGGAAGAAAATCTTAATCCACATCGTGCCAACCTCCGATCCATTTTCTACAGTTGAAACTAGGTATGATATACTTACTCACTACCAAATTTCAGTTGTTATGGTGAACATTTGGTTGATCCCCGAAAGTGCTTTTTTTTGGGTCCCAGAATCATTCCTGTATCAAGCATGTGATCCTCATGTGATCCTCATCTTCGTATATATGTAAAAGACATGTAAACAGTGATTGTTGATGTCAATCATGTGATCCTCATCTCATAAAATAGTCCACATGCTATTGTTGTCCTCTTCTTTTGAATTAAAATTTAATTTCTTGTTATGCTTCTCTCTACTAGAAAGTTGCAACAGTACAAGGGACAAAATTAGCGACTCCATAAAAAATCAGGATTAGCGACGTATTTTAGCGACTCCAAGTAAAAACGTCGCTAAATTAGTGACTCCATAAAAAATGTCGCTAGACGTCGCTAAATGGCGACATTTATCGACGTTTAGCGACTTTTATTGAGATTTTAAAAGATTAGTCGCTATAAGTTCAAATAAGGTCGCTAAACGTCGCTAATATATCTGATTTAGCGACGTTTAGCGTCGTAATTAGCGACGTATGTATCAAAAATATTTAGCAACGTATTTAGCAACGTCTTTGACGTCGCTAATTTTTATTTTAGCGACGTTTTTATTTGACGTCGCTAAACGTCGCTAAATTTTGGTTAATTATGGCTCAGTTTTCTTTTCCCCTATCTGTCGAAAAATTCGAAAGTTTTCGATTTCCCCCGCCCCCCCCCTCTCCGGCGACCAGCTCTCCACGGCTGCGGCTACTCCGGCATCCCTCTCCTCCTCCTCGAGCTCTAGGTAATCTCTCTCTCTCTCTCTCATGTGACACTGACACAAGACACACTTGACAGACACGACACACGCACACAGACACGACACACGCACACATGACACACACGACACACACACGCAGACGCAGGCACACACACACACGACACACACACACAGACGCAGACACATACACACTCACACAGACACTGACACTGACACTAACACTGACACAGGTACGACACATACACACACACACTGACACACACACAATATTTGATCTATTGGATGTGTCCATGTGAATTGAGGGTTGGTATCATGGTGGTGTGGTGTATGAAGGATGTATCCTAAAGTATCTTGGTGTTGCACACCAAATATTTGTGAATTGGACTAGTGGTTGTGTTTGTGTGTCTATTTATGCCTTAGAGTATCATATGATATGTATATGTAAATTGGTGTATTATCTATTTGCATATGAGAGAGTGTATGCATATATAGGTGTATCTCGATATATATATATATATATATATATATATATATATATATATATATATATATATATATATATATATATATATATATATAGCTACTATTATCTGTGTTGGTGTTCATAGTGTCTTCTAGTTGTGCTTGATGTGGGAGAGGGTAGAAGAGTCGAGTTGTGTGTGGGTGTCACTACTGAACTATGAGGCTTCAGGAACTGAACTCAATTCAGTTTGGCCTAGTGCATTAGGCAAGCTGGCAATGTGTTGCAGTGGTGTCGGGTTGGCACTGTGAGGAGGGGATTAGTTCCTGTCATCTTCTGCAGTGGGAGAGTGTTGGTGCACACTTGAGCAGCATCAAATACATGCATGCTTGAGCAATGGCAAGGAAGCAACAAGCACTGCTGTGAGCCATGGCAGTAGCTAAGGGCAGTTGGAAACAACTAAGTGAAGGGAAAATTTAGCCACTATAGAATAAGTGCAAAGTATCAGAGGTTGCAGACTTAGTTAGGGTGTGCAGGCAGGTGTTTGGGTTAAGGTATAGACAAGTATCGGGTAGGTGTTCACCGGTCACTTGTTGCATGCCATTACAACCCTTAACTGATACTGTGGTATCAGGGATTTAATTGGCAAGAGTGATCAGTGCAGTGCAGTTCAATTAGAGCACAAAAGTGCTGTAAAGTGAACTGATACTATGGTATCATGGAGTGACTGCTATGGGTTGTAGTCCAGTGAGCAAGTATAAGGATGAAGTGCAAGGTGCCAGGCCAAGGATAAGAGGCTCTCAATGTGGATAGTAGAGTACTTAATTTCAAAGCAGAATATCCTAGTACGACCTAGAAGACATAGTGTAGCAAGGTATTAACCTAGTATTGACTAGTATAAACTAGTATGGATCTAGAAGTGGCTTAGAAACATCACCATGAACTAGTTAACCCTGTTTATCATTTCAAGGGCTCTTGGACTTTGATAAATGAAAGTATGTATTATATCAGTTATGAAATGAAAGTATTGCTTATTTTAGACTTTGATAAATGGTCAGTTGTTTTGAATATTGCTTATTTTAGACTTTGATAAATGAAAGTATATATTATATCAGTTATAATTTTTATAGTACGGTTAAGTTATGAAGTTAGGTGATAAACTACTGTATGTAATGATTTATATGATACATACTGTCATTTTTGCAGAAGTATCTAGAAATAGATATGAATTACTATCTGCATCATCGTTCGTGGATGTACAACCGTCATCCTGATGACATGTGCGGTGTACGGGATGAATTCATTGAGGGTGTATAGCAGTTCCTGCAGTTCGCCAAGGCTTTCCCTCAGTACATGGATGGTACCAAAATTAAGTGTCCGTATGTGAGATGTCGCAACAGGAAATATCATCCAGAAGTGGAAGTTACATATCATTTATACTCGAAGGGCTTCACGCCGAATTACTATCAGTGGACCGCGCACGAAAAAATTATATCTCTAGCATCGGAGTCGGAGCCCTATGTGGAGCCGTATATGGATGTCCACGACCACGATGCTTACGACGACGGGTTGGTGAACATGGTTTATGATGCGGCGGGGCCTAGTTTCAATCCGGACAATTATGATGCGGCGGGGCCTAGTTTCAATCCGGACAATTATGATGCGACGGGACCTAGTTTCAATCCGGACAATTATGATACAGCTGAGGAGGAACCGAATGCTGATACTGCAAAGTTTATGGAGTTGCTAAAGAATGCAAGGACTCTACTATATCCTGGTTGTGAGGATCATTCACCGTTGGAGGTGGTTACAAGATTATTGAGCATCAAGTCCGATTTTAACATGTCGCAAGAATGCTATAGTCGACTGCTCGATTTAATTATAGAGATCTTGCCCGAGGGTACAAAGTTGCCTAAAGACTTCTATCGATCTAAGAGGATGGTGAGATCGCTTTGGATGGGATACGAGAAAATCGATGCATGTCGCAACGGGTGCATGTTGTACTACAAAGACGACAAGGATGAAGATGCATGCAGATTCTGTGGTGCTGATCGCTACAAGGCCACTGTTAGAGGAAAGTCTGTCGGTGCAAGGAAGCCTACCGATTTGATGCACTACTTGCCTTTGACGTCGCGGTTGCAGCGGTTGTTTATGGTTAAGGAGACTACAGAAAATATGAGTTGGCACAGGCGAAAACATATCAAAGGAGTATTGGATCATCCATCCGATAGAGAAGCATGGAAGCACTTTGATCGAGAGTATCTACATTTTGCCGAGGAAGCACATAATGTCAGATTGGGGCTCTCCTTTAACGGTTTTACCCCATTCGGACTTTCGGGCTTCCAGTATTCGTGTTGGCCTGTGATCGTCACTCCGTACAATCTACTGCCTTGGATGTGCATGAAGACTCCGTATATGTTCCTAACCGTTATTATCCCGGGTCCGAACAATCCGAAGAGGAACATCGATGTGTATTTACAACCTTTGATAGATGAGTTGAATCAGCTGTGGGAAGTAGGTGCCAATACGTACGATGTTTCTAGAAAGCAGAATTTTCAGATGAGGGCAGCACTTATGTGGACCATCAATGACTTTCCGGCCTATGGAATATTATCGGGATGGAGCACCCATGGTCGTCTCTCATGTCTGTACTGCATGGACCTATGTAAGTATTACTTTACTTTGTGTTAATTTTAATATAACTTAGACAATTATCGAGTTTCCAAACCTTTCTAGGCCGAGTATCTTAGACTGCGTGAGCGGGCGACTGCTAGTGCACCTACACCTGGAGAGACTGGTACTTCGTGTAGTGCCTCAAATCCCGATCTGACCGGGACGAGCTCTATGTAATTGGGCTTGTGGCTAGTCCGTCTGAGTCGTAACTTAGATTTCGGCATTGTAGAAGCATGAAAAATACACTGGGAGGAGCTACGCAGCATACTGATACAGAGCAGCATAAACAGAGGCCTTCAGAGCCATCAAGCATACAAGCAGAGCTTTCTCCGCTAAACACAACGTGAAGTACAAGCTCAAAGGACCATCCGCGTAAATACAGTACGTCCAGGCCGCTCCAGCATAAACAGGGTTCTTCATCGCCTCCATGGCGTAAAACTCAGCCGATCTCAAAGTAGCGTTAAAGCGTACGAGGAACGCTTCGTCTTCCCCGAAATGAACCTGTCCAGTCACGCAGTAACCCTGACCTCTGACTCCTGACAAAAAGTGATGCACGGCTACCCATACGACGGTTGAAAACGAGGACAGACCCCTCGGAACGCGCACCACAGTATGATGGCGGATCTCTGCATTTAATGCAGAGGATTTGGTTAAAATATCATCGAATCGTCGTTTACTGACGTCCCCTCAGCATAAACTGCTCTTTCGCGTACAAGGGGATACGCTGCCTTGTTTTACACAAGCAAACATGAGCTGTTTTACGCTCCGCAATAGACAAACCGCCTCCACGTCAAAAGCTGCACTTCGTACGGGGCTCGAGGCAAGTCTCTACGTCTAAATGCACAGAGCGGTGACAGTTTCTGAAGGCACGTCTCTGCGACTGATGCGCAGAAGGGGTTGCAGACCTTCAAAGATATGCCTCCACATTTAATGCACAGGATGGTGGCAAATCTCGGTATTTAATGCAAGAGATTTGATTATATCTTCAAAAGCCGTAATTCCGGCTAAGACGTCCCCATCAGCATTTTGGTACGGTACGCAGCGGCTTCTACGCCCATCCAGCTCCTGTATTCTCTCGGTCTCTACGACCACTCGGCTTCTACGCCTGTTCGGCCTCTACCACCACTCGGCTTCTACGCCTGCTCGGCCTTTATGACCACTCGTCTTCTACGCCTGTTCGGCCTCTATGACCACTCGGCTTCTACGCCTGTTGGGCTTCTACGCCTATTCGGCTTCTATGCCGGTTTGATAACCATGTGGCTTCTATGCCATGGTGACAGACATTTGGCTTCTATGCCAACCTCTTCTACACAATGGATACCTACCTACGTGGCTTCTACGCCGTGATCTTCGTAGCGATTATACGCGTTTTGTCCCTTAGTTGGACCCGCGTCACACGCTCATTCAAAGGATCATCTATACGCAAGCATTGGTTACTTTAATCGTTGTGTAAAAGGGTGCTGTACTTTCCACTCCTCGGTTTCTACACCGATGGAGTGGTCACTGTCACCAAAACTCTATAAATAGAGACCTCTATCAATGAGGAAAAAGGTCGAAAAATTGGTCAAGAAACCAATATCAGATCCAGGGAGAAAGGTCGACAAAATTGGAAGGTCGAAAAGATCCAAGGTCGAACTTCCAAGAAAGATCGAACCGGAGGTCAAGAGAGAGAGAGAGAGAATCCGGAGCTCAGGCAAAGAGTAGGGATCGACGACTTTGGCATCGTGCATCCACCCTCCTTTGCAACCTTCGAAGCTGCTACCTGTCTTCCACGGCACTTCTTCAACATCGTGTGGTCCAAGGCCTAAAGTGATCGACTGCAGATCAGACACCTATAGCAATTTATACCCAGATTAAATAAATTATACTCCCACATCCTCGTATAGGATTAAATTGTACAAGTTTATTTGTAAACCAAAGGGCACGAGTTTCGTATAAACCTCGTCATTGAAATACACTTTCATTCTTTCGTTTAATACCACAAACAAGATGGCGACTCTGCTGGGGACATCTTTCTCTTCTGATGAGGAAGCAATTGCTCAACACGATGCGGTATCTGTAGGAACCGTGAAGAAGATACTGGTCATTCATTTCGACCAGTCTGCCTACGAAGACATGCTTCGAACCAGAGGTAGCTCTCACCCTCTCTCCGTCCAAGCCAACAGGAAGCTGCGCAAGGTGTGGATGCCCAAGACATCCTCCCCCATTCCTGTGGACTCTCCGACCTCTCCGACCAATGAGGTTGTAGCATTGCTCCCTTCGTGCCCCGCACGTAAAATTCAGTCTCCTGCTACGCGCGGTACAGACGAAACTTCGGGCAAAGCCTCAGTGCTAACCTAGAAGAATCCACTGCGCTTTACGCGTAGAAATCCATCTCCCGCTACGCGCGGTACAGACGAAACTTCGGGCAAAGCCTCAGCGCAAACCCAGAAGCATCCACTACGCTCCACGCGTAGAAATCAGTCTCCCGCTCCGTGCGGTACAGACAAAACTTCTGATGGTACCTCAACGCCAAATCGGAGGTACAGATCACGCTCCACGCGCAAGACAACATCTGACCTCTACGGTGAACCAGATGAGCACTGTGATCTCCGTAAGGGAAAGCTAGCGGCAGAGTACTCAATTTCTCGGCCTTCACGCCAGCAAGGGAACAGTCTGCCTACCCTCCGGATTATGCGAGAAGCCGATGGCCGACTGAGGGCCTCTCCAGCTTTACGCCAGTCTGAGCGAATCTCCGAGTTACGCCAGGCAAGGTCCCTCAGCGTAAAACAAGCTCAGGTTGCAGAAAGACACCCTCCTAGGGGATTATCCGCCACCCAGATGGCCAATCTGTTGTACACAGGTGGCACAGGGAAAACCGGGGTGCCCAACCTCCGCATGCCCGCTGATGGGAACAGAAGAAACAAGCCTTCGTCTTCTTCTTCGGCAACTCCTCCTGACCTGCGCAAATATCTAATCCAGAAGCGTAAAGAGAGGGGACCTTCCAACATGTCTATTACGCCTCCTAGCGAGCACTATTGTAATAGTCATAAGGTTATGATTAATTGCTGCTGTTCTAAAGCAAAACGATCGGTTTTCGACCGGTTGAGCTGCTCTCTGTCTTTCCAGGAAGAGGAACCCGCGCATACATCTGTGAACATGGCTTCACACATACGTAGAGGAGGGTCGAGCTTAAGACGTCATCTCTCCAGGCCTCCGAGTCGAAGGAGGTTCAGTGAGCTCCTCAGGAACGCTGAAGCCGGGGTATTCCAAAACACTCGCGCAAGGTCACGACAACCAGCTTCGTCCTCTTCTGATTCCGACGCTGGGGGTCGCCAAGCCCCCAAATCAGAGGCAGAAAGTGTAGAGTCAACTTCTACAGCGACCTATACTAATCTTTCAATGACACCCCGGGAGATGGGAGTTTACGCCGTTGAAAATGAATGCGAGGAAGCTTCGCCGTCAGGGAACGCGGAATAACGCATCACTATACTGGAGACATCTCTGAAACAAATGCAATCCATGATGGAGAACATGCACCAGATGATGCTAACTCAGCACGCAACTGCCATGGCTCAAGCATCGATCCCGCCAACTCAGATACGTGTGGGGGTGGACTTACCACCATCCAACCTGAGCCAAGAGCCTGCGCTAGATCAAGAGTCAGCAGTTCCTCCGCTTCCTCACTCAGAGAATGCCTTACCTCCCGCTGGAGTTACGATACAACCGACTCTGCACCACTCCGTCGCCCTGCTTCCGACTGAAAATCCGATGCAGGCAGTACAGGAGTTGAAAGCCCAGTTCGACGCCTTGAAGCACAAAGATCAGCTCAAGAAACTGGGAATTAACCAGCCCTACCCAGATATCTGGGAGGAGGTCCCTTTCTCGCCGAGGTACAAACCTCAGACTATGGCCCTGTTCGAGGGAAAAATATCACCAAGTCAGTACATAAACTATTTCAGTATGATGACGGTATTGCTACAAGGGAACGACGCCCTCCTCACTCGGGTGTTCAAAGGCTGTCTCTCAGGAGTAGCCTATCAGTGGTACCGTAGCTTGGCGAACAACTGTATTACTTCCTTCGAGGACTTCAGAGCTTTATTCTTCACGCGATTCTACGAGGGAGGAATGGACATGTCTATGTCCTCTCTCATCGAAGTCAAGCAAAAGGAAAATGAGGACGTTCGCATCTTCATCGAACGTTTTCGTCAGGCCACCTTACAGATGCCTCCAGGAGTTCCAGACTCTGCATTGGTAGACATTTGCAGGAAGAACCTCCTTTCCGTGGTCTCGGTGTTCACAGGACCGTATCAGTTCCATGATTGGCCCTCAGTCATCATCTCGGCAGTAGCCGACGAAGACAACAGTCGCAAGGCGCGCTACAATGGCATCATGATCTCTGCCTCTGACAGAGGCAAGAGGTCATCTCCTAGCAGCGACCATCCTCGTGGTCCCAAAGGGAAAGAAGCCCTGGCAATCAATACGGCCAGACCAAAGATTGCGGTAACTACGCAAACGAGACCCGGGACTTCCAGGCCCATCGAAGTCTACTCTTTCGACGACGACGATATCCCAAGTATATTCGAGTGTCTCGTCAAAAGTGGCAAGATCACCCTTCCAGAGCTGAGGCGGCCCCAGGAAGTCGGCAATACTAACGACCCCAAATACTGTGTCTTCCACAGATACGTACACCACCCAACAAAGGCGTATTACATACTGAAAAGAAAGATCCAGGGGTTAATCGATGCTAAGGCCATCACTCTGCACAACACCGAGAAGACGGTCACGGCCAACATGATCTCTCTGCAGTTTGGCAATCTGCTTCCCCAAGAGATCCCGGTTGGCGTTGCACCCATCTCCCGGACAACGATGAACATCGTCAATCTTTCTCGAACTCTGACACCAAATCTGGATGAACCCACATAATCTCGCCTTGCCGGGTAGTCAGGGGTACCAGGTCATGATTTTGATCCCTAGCTGGAGGGAGATGTCAGCCCTTTTCTCATCTCATGAAGAAAGGTGTATCCTTCGTATAGGACGAAGCCTGTCAGCAAGCGTTCGGAGATATCAAGCGCTACCTCACCAGTCCGCCAGTTCTAGTGCCTCCCGTCATGGGAAGACCATTCTTGCTGTATGTTCGAGCGATGAATCATTCGCTAGGAGCTCTTCTCGCACAAAAGAACGACCTGGGTCATGAACAGGCTATCTACTACCTCAGCAGGATGATGGTCAGAGCCGAACACCGGTACAACCCAGTGGAGAAAGAATGCTTGGCTCTGATGTTCGCTATCCAGAAGACGCGACACTATGTCGCCGGCCAGACTATTCATATCATCTCCAGGATCAACCCTCTTCGAGTACTGATGAGCAAGCCCAGTGCTCTTAATTCCCAACTCGCGACTTGGGCGATGCTATTAACACCACATGACATGGTATACGTACCGCAGAAGTCCATCAAGGACCAAGCGCTGGCTGACTTCCTAGATGCTTATCCGATCCCGGAGGCCTCCAAATTATACGAGGACATTCCCGATGAAGTTGCAGAATATAATTTCGTAATGGAAACTGACGCATGGCAACTATTCTTCGATGGTGCCTCCAGAACCGGTCCTAGGGGAAACGTCGTTTCAGGAGTAGGAGTCGTCCTGGTCACTCCTGATAAACTCGTCATCTACCGAGCATATTCTCTTAGCGAGCCATACTCCAACAATGTGGCAGAGTACAATGCTCTACTAATAGGGCTCCAAGTCGCTAAAGAGCTGGGGGTCGAGTCCCTGGAAGCTTTCGGTGATTCTCTGCTTATCGTCAATCAAGTCAGGAGAATATATGAAGTCCGGAATCCAGACCTCATCCCCTATCACCGAGCAACGGTCGAGATAGCCATGACATTCAAAGGGTTCTTCCTAGAGCATGTACCTCGATCTCAGAATCTAGAAGCTGATGCCCTAGCCAGTCTAGCTGCAGATTTAGCCACTCCTATAAGAAGGCAGGATTCGGTAATCCTTCTTAACAGAGATTTATTCTGTGTGAAGAACAACTTTCACATAGAACGCAGCTACGCTGTAAACACAGATCCCCCTAGGAGAGACTGGAGAAGTCCCTTCATAGATTTTGTCGCATACGGAATCTTGCCGGAGGACCCCAAAGAAGCAGTATCCGTCAAAAGACGATCATTACGCTTCTACTACGATGCATCTTCACAATGCCTATATCGTCGGACCTACGACGGACTGCTATTGAGATGTCTCTCTAACGACGAAGCATAGCAGATTATCCGTGAAGCTCACGACTGCGTATGCGAAGCACATCAGCCCGGTTCTAAGCTACAGGATCGCATCAGGAGAATGGGCTATTACTGGCCTACTATGATGGCAGATGCAATACGGTATGCAAGATAATGCAGAGCCTGTCAGGTTCATGCAGACTTCATACATCAACCGTCTGAACATCTACATCCTACGGTCGCATCCTGGCCTTTCGAAGCATGGGGTATGGATATCATCGGTCCTATTCACCCGTCTTCTTCCAGGGGTCATCGGTTCATACTGGCCATCACGGATTACTTCTCCAAATGGGCAGAGGCGATCCCTCTTGCTGAGGTGAAGGCATCTAATGTGATCAGCTTCATCAAGCATCACGTCATTTATCGCTTCGGGGTACCCCGGAGGATAATTTACGACAATGGGCCTCAGTTCATCAGCCAAGCGTTTTATCGATTTTGCGATAAAAATCGGATACACAATATTGCCTCTACGGCATATTATCCAGCTGCTAATGGTTTGGCGGAAGCTTTCAACAAAACCATTATCAAACTCTTGAAGAAATTTGTCTCTTCAAACAAGAGAGATTGGAATGAGAAGCTGGGCGAATGTCTCTGGGCATACCGCACAACGGTACGAACACCGACAGGTTGCACCCCATTCTCGCTGGTCTACGGGAGCGAAGTAGTTCTCCCCATTGAAATCCAGATCCCGTCACTCAGGATAGCCGTGACTAATGAGCTGACTCGAGAAAAGAATGACCTGTTAAGGCTCTAAGAGCTAGAAGGATTAGACGAAAAATGCCTCCAAGCTCAACAGCGCATCGCGCTCTACCAAGCACGCATTTCCAAAGCTTTCAATCATAAAGTAAAGGAAAGAGTGTTCAAAGTCGGCGAGCTAGTTCTAGCCGTAAGAAGGCCGATGATTCTTACTCACAAAAGTAAAGGCAAATTCTAGCCCAAGTAGGAAGGCCCTTATGTGATCGAGACAACGTTCTCAAACGGCGCCTACAGGATAGCCCAGCCTAATGGAGACCTGTTAATGGCTCATATCAACGGCAAATTTCTGAAAAGGTACTATGCTTAATCTCCCCTGCTCGAGTAGAATATAGCGAGGATCTCAACTCTGACAAAACAACTCCCAAAACGAAACTAGCTGAATCATATCCTATCATATCTGTATGACATCTGAATAGATTTATCGTGCTAAAAAGTTTATCGAGAGTCTATCATGTCCATACTACCTCTGATATCACTCTCGCCTAAAAAAAACTGTCATTTACATTCCGAAATGATGAGTCCACAAAAGTCAGAAAAGAGTCGCTTTTATTTATTCCCGATAAGAGCAGAATTACATCTGGGGAAGCAAAAAGAGAAAGGATACATCATGATGGGGGAGCAGTCAGATCGCGAATCAGTCGCTCCAGTGCAGCTATCTTCTCATTCCTGGAAACCAAGGCATCGGCGCGAGCCCGCTCCAGCCGTGCCTCGGGATTGTTCGTAAGGGTCAGCTCAGCCCTTGCCCGAAGAGAGCCCGCACGGGCAGCTTCTGCACGCTCCAAATCCCGTCGCGCTGCGCTCAGTCGACCAGTCGCTACATCTAGACCTGCCAACGACTGAGAAGCCCACTCCTCTGCTAGAGCGAGTTTTTCCTTCAGCTTGCGGGCCCTCGCTGCGTTCCCTTCGTGCTCCGATCGGAGCTTCGTCTCAAGAGCGAGAGCCTCTTCCACGACAGCTTTTCTTTTATCCATCTCCAGCTTATGTGTTTTGATGGAGTTGTCCAGGATTTCCAACTGTATAGAAAGCCGCGCAGTCATGAGGTCGTATATGGCCTGGACCTCAGCATCAAAGCTGCCCCGAGTCAGCTGCAAGTATTCGTTAATGGGTTGCTCTAAACCATTAACCACCGCCTCCAGGGCGTCAGCTACCCCAGGATCGCCGAACTCCCTGACAGCCCCGATCAAAAACTGAGAAGTCTTCTTCAAGCGCTCGAAATCTAGACTCTTCGCCAACACTATTGATATCATTGTTTTCAAACCGGTGTAAAAGAGGCTGGTATGTTGCTCGGTCAGCGCAACTAGATCCGATTGAACGCCAGGAGTGGCCGCGATATCAGCAAGTCCCCCTCCGAGAATAATTGCAGACGAAGTGGCCACAGCCGCCGCCTCGACGGGTGGTGCGACAAAAGGAGGTGCAACGACGACGGTCGAAGTCATCAGCATACTCGCGAGAGGCGAAGTCAAGATGACGGGTTCGTCCTCCTCTCAAGATGACAAAACCACTCCAGGCGAGCTGGCCCCCGAAGGTATTTCCTCCTCGAAGTCGAAAGCCTCTGTATCATCGCCAGGAGCCGGAGCAGAGCCAGAAGGTGCTTCAACGCTGTACTCCCCGTGGACTCCATCCCCTGAGAAAAGGACCCGAAAGTTGATATCAATATGATGGTAATCTTTCTAAAGGGAGACATAAAGACGACATTTACCCGGAGCCAACGGTATATATGGCGCATCTGCAGCCGATGTAGCTAAACCACGCTTTAATGACGCAATGCGAACTATCATACCTGAAGAAGGAGGTGGGCCAACCGACATCGCCCGGAGTTCTGCCAAGCCTTCATCGAGATGCAGTCGAGGTTCGTCAACTGGAATCTCGCTAGGCGTGCTCGCTGACACAGCGGGAGTTTTATCCGTTGCTGGTCTAGGGAAAGATTCTCCCATCTGCCGCGGCCACGCAGGCAATCTCGCTCCACTACCTGGAGCAGTAGCAACGATAGCGACCTCTAGCAAAGATTCTCTAACGCCGCCGGCCGGAACTGTAGAAGGTCCCTCTCTAAAAGGCGAGGAACCTCCAGCCAAAGAATCATCCCTGATATGGGGAGATGCAGGCTCACTCCCATGAGCCTCAATACCAAGAATGCAGAGGGGACGAGCAACCGTCTCCTTCCTCCTCTTACGAAGAGAAGCTTCCTTCGGGGCAGAAGCCCGTCGCTTCCTGGAAGAGACTACCAAAGCCCCCGCAGGCGGAGGCACTTCACACCTCGGCACCGACACCAGAGGCTCATCCAGAGTGCCAGACTCCTCACCCTCGTCTGAAGAAACCGAGGGGACTTCAACTCTTCCCCCAGGCTTGGAAGAAGGCACCCTGAAGCTTCCACGAATGTCAAAATCACAGTGGAAGATGTTGATCGCCACGTAGAACTGAGCGTACAAATGGAGGATGCGCAGCTCTGTGGAGAGGGTGGCGACCGGCACAATGAAGATTGCTCCCGTGCAGCCCATAATAAAGTACCGCCATCCTCTGGCTCCATCAATGAGTCCGCCCTGGACCTGAAGCTGGTGATGGCATTGCCCACGTGCAGCTGATCATACCCAAACTGCCTGGCGAACCGACTAGGCAAGTAGGCTCGAAGAAGCAATGGTCTTCGCTCTTGTACAGCAGATGGGAGGGTCTAATACAGACCAACCAATTGAAAGCTTCCGGAGAAAGATCGTCTTCTCTCCACCTGAATCCTCAAGTCTCATCCCTGATTGATTGCGATGTACAGGAGGGGGAGTACAGAGGAGCTTCCAGCCGTGACTGAGGTTCAACACCAGCCGACAATCCAAAGTTGTGTTCACATTCCAGGGAGAGTCCTTGTAGTTCGGCAAGAAGTTACCCCCCGAGCTGCTACCAGAGCCGGGAGACATCACCCGAGGATTGTGGAGAATTAACCATCCCATCAAGTACAGGTATGGTAATTCCACCCGGGAAAAACTCTCACGTCGAGCTTCATCGACGAGCAACCCATCAAGTCATGGCTCTCAGGCCAGCCTGTATACGGCACACCATGGTAGGAAGTAAGCCCAGTCTTGCCCCGAACACCAGACGCACTGTCGGCCACAGGATATTCTGGTGAATGCGGTCCGCGAACACAGTACCGGGCACTACTACTCGACGCAGCCATATCGAGAGGAAATCGGCCAGCTGGGCTTCCTTAGACAGAGGCCTGCGGCAGCGCCTCAAGTAACTGTAGGCCTTAGTGCCTTCAGGGTACTTTCCTACCCCCTCAACGAGAATCTGATCTGGTGCTTTAGCCTCCTCCATAAGATCCTCAACGACCTGGGCACTAAGCACGCCCAAACAGTTCACGGGCTCATTCTTGCCCCCCGAAGCTTTCTCCGACTTGGCGGCCCTGGCTCAGTGGAAGAAGAGGTAGGATATCCACTTGGTGGTGTGAGCCAAATCAGAAGGCTCGTTATAAAAAGTGGTGCATGCGAAGTATTGACACATCAGCTCCTGATACACTTCCGCCACCCGAGGGTCCAAGTCCCCCAACTCCCGGTTGGTGGGAACATACTCTTCGTATGGGGTATCCCCCATCGACAGTCTCGAGACCATTGCCATCTCATGGAGGGCCAATCCCAACTCCCCCAGTGGAGTGGCGAAAGTCCCGGTGAGCGAAATGTATCACTCCATCAGTGCCAAGAACAAGTTAGGGTTGGGAGGCAACCCAACACTAGTCGCACTCACAGCGGCATAAAGTCCAATGCCCTCCAGTTCTTTCCGAAAGTGCTTCAAAGCCCAGTCAACTAGGCAAGTCCATCGGAGGTTTGTTGGGGTGATCCACCCATTGCATCGAGGATTCTCCTTGGGATATACCCCACCTCGTCCCATGAAGTCGTTGTAGAAGGTCGGCAATTGGACCGGCTGGATCACTGAGCTGTCTTCACTCGGGACACTGCCCGGGCACAGTCCCCTGAACAGCGTCACAACGCCGGAAGGGCGGCTGACAAACGACCCCTGGTCAGCCCCTTTCAGATGAAAGATCTTCCCCGGCTTGCCGTGAAGATCGGGAGTCAACGTCCACGATATCCTCCTGGGATGCGTCGCATGGAAGAAAGTCGAGATGGGATAATCCCTCGGCATCGTTGGCAGATACAAAACCAAATTCCAGGCAGGAAAAACCTAGGGTTCCCTCTTGGGCTTCATCTGGGACTGTTTATCAATCATGTCCCCAAAGAGGAAAGCCGGCTTTATGTACTGCTCCCCGTCTACGTATGTCAGGGGCTCCCCGTTGATCATGTTCAGCAGCGTCCGCTCGCCCTGAGCCGATATCAAAAGCTCCCTTCCCTCAGGATACTGGGGTCCGGAGATGGAAAATGCCACGTGGGACAGATCCTCTAGATAGTTCGAGTGCAGCATCCCGGCAGCGGAACCCATCACCTCGGCCAGTGGAGACTCACCCAAATCAACTGTAAAAGTGCAAAAAAATATGTCATTACAAATCTTGCACAAACATACAGACCAAAGAAACGACAGTCTGTGCTCTACGCCAAGATTGCACAAATTTGGTCATTTTACACTGGAAGTCCCCTTCACAAGCGTAAAACTCAAATTTTATGATATACGCCAATTTTCGTTAGCCAGAGCTTTTACGCTCGGAACTACGAAAATATGGAGTTTTTACGCTGGCACATTAGAAATGTGGGCATAAAAGATAAAAATGCCTCCGTGCATCATCTTCCTCAAAGAGGCTATCAGCACAGAAGACAACCTAGCGCGGTCACGTTCAACGTGTGCGAAGGATTTTTTTTGTCATTTTTGTCATCCCAAAAGGCTCTACCTCTAAGACCGGGTGCGCTGCTCGTCGCCGGGATACTTCACTCAGAGTGAAGTTCACCTTGCCCGACCAAAGACTCCCTCGCTGGGGCAGAAGAATGAGAAGAAGAACCTATGCTCTTTCCCTTAGTGAAGGGGTTTGTTTCGGCGCCATTTCTGAAGACTCGAAGTGCTCGGAGAAGGAACGAAGAAAAATTCGAACAGTCGAAAGCTCTCTTTCGCAGAAGACGGATAAAAAGTTTTTCTCTCAAAGGCTTGGGATATATATAGAGTTCGAGTCGACTCCTCGAATCCTCGGACGGACTCCTCGAGACCCTAACCAAATCTCGTAATTAATAGGTGGTTATGATTGGATGCTACGTCAGCCCACTAATCTCAAAAGACGGACAGTCAGCGAATTCGAAAAATTCTTCGCGCAAAGCAGTTCGGCGGTTTCTACGCTAAAGGAGCTTTCTACGCTCGACAGCAACAGATCTACGGTTTTACGCTCGCAAGCTATAAGTCTATAGTTTTTTGCCCGGATGCCTTTGTGCTCGGTAGCTTTTATGCTCGAGAGGCAACAAACCTACGACTTTACGCTCAGCAGATACCAAATCGATGATCTCACGCTCGGTGGTGCTCAGTTTACGCTCAGAAGCAACAGATCCGCAAACTTCACGCTCGGAGAAATTTTCTTTTCAGGAGCTACAGATCTACAGTTCTACGCTAAAGGAGCTTTCTACGCTTGACAGCTACGAATCTACGGCTTTACGTTCGACAGCTATAAGTCTATGGTTTTACGCCCGGATGCCTTTGTGCTCGGTAGCTTTTATGCTCGAGAGAAAATAAACCTACGACTTCACGCTCAGGAACCACAAGTCTACGATTTTACGCTCGATGGTGTTTTATGCCCAGAGGCTACAGGCTGATGATTTCTCGCTCCACGACTTTCCGCATATCCGAACAGTCCCCGAAGCGGTCAATTGTAAAGAGTTCACACAGAAGATACTCGTTCTTGACCCCAAAGTACCCAAAATATACAGAGTTCAAACATTGAGAAATTACTCTTCTTGGGTCCAAAATTGGAGGTTCATCCAGACTCCAGTCTGAATATCTCGTCTATCAAGATGGTAAACTCAGTTTGACAGACAAATCCTCGACCCTGTTCCAAGGGAGTTTCGAGAGGTCATTCCTGAAGACAAAGTCTGAACAAAATTTTTGCTCATCAGAAGCAGCAGTTCAGAGCTCTACGCGGTCCCTCAGTCCTAGCAACATGACAGTTCTAAATGTTCAAAAATGCTTAACAGCGTTCTATGGACTGTTCGCTACGCGTAAAGGACCGGGCCTAATACTCTTCTTATCAGAGTTGGCGTAAAGAATCAGACGTGTCGAAGCTACACATATTCAGATTTCACAGCAACGTATGGCAAGATGATCATATGAAGAAGACAATTTTATTAAAAATCAAAATCATGATTACATATGAGGAAAATCCAATGTACAAGGGTTTTTCTCTATTTTTCATGATTACATCTGAGGAAAACTCCGTCTACAAAGGAGATACTCCCTCGTCGTCTAAAGGCCGCCCTCAGAATCTGTTCTGACAGGTTCTCGCATTGGTGATCTTCCTCTTCTTCCAAGAAGATGATCAGTGGCAGGAGGATACAAAACTGGGCATATGACCCATCCTCCAACAGAAGGAAAGCAGGGTAATTCTGCTTTCCTACAGACCACCGCCACTCTAGCCGGTCTGTCTGCCTCTCGTCACCAGAGGTAACTGGAGAAGGCGCCACTTGCAAGCAGCGTGGTGAAATACGATTCTTCGTCTCTCCCGAAGAACCACCATGCAAAGTTGCTGATTATCCCGAGCAAGGGAGGCTAAGATATCCTTCTATGATCCATCGTTACAGTGGACACTTGCTCAAAGACGCCGTCTTTTTTGGCTCCCTACATGCTGGAAGAACATGATCTCCTTCTTCCTCAGGTCGACCCGACGAACTCCGGCGATCATCTCTGCATGGTGATGGGAATGTGGGGAGAACAGGTTAACCCCTCCAGCCTTTTTATAGGCGAAAGAGATCACAGCGGTCCCCAATAAATCTGCCATAAAGTCTGCATCGACCATTTCAACGCTCCATTCAGAAACGTTTCGAGTTACGAGGGGCCGTTCATGCTTCATTCAAAGTATTTCAAATTTCGAGGAATTTAAAAGCTTTGAAGGGGGTCTTATAGAAGCATGAAAAATACGCTGGGAGGAGCTACGCAGCATACTGATGCAGAGCAGCGTAAACAGAGGCCTTCAGAGCCATCAAGCGTACAAGCAGAGCTTTCTCCGCTAAACACAACGTGAAGTACAAGCTCAAAGGACCATCCGCGTAAATGCAGTACGTCCAGGCCGCTCCAGCGTAAACAGGGTTCTTCATCGCCTCTATGGCGTAAAACTCAGCCGATCTCAAAGCAGCGTTAAAGCGTACGAGGAACGCTTCGTCTTCCCCGAAATGAACCTGTCAAGTCACGGCTGGAAACGAGGACAGTCCCCTCGGGACGCGCACCATAGTATGATGGCGGATCTCTGTATTTAATACAGAGGATTTGGTTAAAATATCACCGAACCGTCGTTTACTAACGTCCCCTCAGCATAAACTGCTCTTTCGCGTATAAGGGGATACGCTGCCTTGTTTTACACAGGCAAACATGAGCTATTTTAAGCTCCGCAGTAGACAAACCGCTTGCCATATCAAAAGCTGCACTTCGTACGGGGCTCGAGGCAAGTCTCTACGTCTAAATGCACAGAGCGGTGACAGTTTCTGAAGGCACGTCTCTGTGACTGATGCGCAGAAGGGGTTGCAGACCTTCAAAGATACGCCTCCATATTTAATGCACAGGATGGTGGCAAATCTCGGCATTTAATGCAAGAGATTTGATTATATCTTCAAAAGTCATAATTCCGGCTAAGACGTCCCCATCAGCATTCTGGCACGGTACGCAGCGGCTTCTATGCCCATCCAGCTCCTGTGTTCTCTCGATCTCTATGACCACTCGGCTTCTACGCCTGTTTGGCCTCTACGACCACTCGGCTTCTACGCCTGCTCGGCCTTTATGACCACTCGGCTTCTACGCCTGTTCGACCTCTATGACCACTCGGCTTTTACGCCTGTTGGGCTTCTATGCCTATTCGACTTCTATGCCGGTTTGATAACCATGTGGCTTCTATGCCATGGTGACAGACATTTGGCTTCTATGCCAACCTCTTCTACACATTGGATACCTACCTACGTGACTTCTACGTCGTGATCTTCATAGCGATTATACGCGTTTTGTCCCTTAGTTGGACCCGTGTCACACGCTCATTCAAAGGATCATCTATACGCAGGCATTGATTACTTTAACCATTGTGTAAAAGGGTGCTGTACTTTCCACTCCTCGGTTTCTACACCGACGGAGTGGTCACTGTCACCAGAACTCTATAAATAAAGACCTCTATCAATGAGAAAAAAGGTCGAAAAATTAGTCAAGAAACGAATATCAGATCCAGGAAGAAAGGTCGACAAAATTGGAAGGTCGAAAAGATCCAAGGTCGAACTTCCAAGAAAGATTGAACCGGAGGTCAAGAGAGAGAGAGAGAGAATCCGGAGCTTAGGAAAAGAATAGGGATCGACGACTTTGGCATCGTGCATCCACCCTCCTTTGCAACCTTCGAAGTTGCTACCTGTCTTCCACGGCACTTCTTCAACATCGTGTGGTCCAAGGGCTAAAGTGATCGACTATAGATCAGACACCTATAGCAATTTATATCCAGATTAAATAAATTATACTCCCACATCCTCGTATAGGATTAAATTGTACAAGTTTATTTGTAAACCAAAGGGCACGGGTTTCGTATAAACCTCGTCATTGAAATACACTTTCATTCTTTCGTTTAATACCACAAACAGGCATCTTCTTGCCACGGACAAAATACGATGATCCTTTCCAACTCATGGAAAGGCCTCTATTGAAATGAGTCCAATAGTTTTCGTATTTTGGTTGCTTGGTTTTCTTGATTGCCGCTTTAAGGTTTTGGATTTGTTGTTGCTTTCGATTTGCTTAGTTTTCCCTGCTGGTTTTATCGTTTGGAGCTTTAGGTTTTAGGGAGTTCGGCAAGGAAGGATAGGCAAGATTTCTAACTCGGTGCTTGTGCTATTTCAGGTCCGCGTAACTGACGTTTGATCGTCGCTAGCGGGATTCCTAGTTTCAGCCTATTTCCCTTAACCAGTGAGTGGTTTGGTCCCTTCTTTCCTACTTCTTCATGCCAACATCACTAAGTTTCAATCGTTCACTCGATGATGCCCGGTTGGACGCCTAGGAAATCCTTAGCCACAGGCATGCCAGCCACTAAGAAAGGAACATGGGATTTTGTAGACTAAATTATCATATGCTTGCACACCTTATAATTTGAGCTTGTTTATAAGGAAGAGTTGGTTGTTGGTGGCGGCCTGGTGCCTCGGATAGAGTTTAGAGTTATGGGATAACTGAATCGAAACACCGCTTGAGAAAATATGAACTGTTGCATGAGATATATATATGTTGCTACTTTACTTCTTTTGTTTATTTTGATGCATTGTATGTAATATGAATTATTTTATGCATTTGCATGGTCTGGGACAACTTGTGCACAGGGTTTGGCATTTCCTCGAAACAGCTTTCCGGGGCACTGGAACCGTATCGATCCGGAGGAAAATATTTGATTCGTGCTCATCACGATGCATAGCGGGACCTCCAGCAGGGCTTGCTACCCGGGCTGATAGGGCACACCGCTAATGCTGGAAATATGTCCCTAAGGTGTCGATCACACCAATGACCGCATAGACTAGAACGCATGCTAACTTATTGTCTTGTGCAGATGGTAAGTATACTTGTATTTCGTTTCAGGGAAGGCGTGCATCGATTGAGTAAGCAGTCGGTGTACTGGTTGGATTCAATGTTATTTTCATTCCTATCAAAACATGCAACTGATATGAATTGATTTCACTTGCTTCCTTATAGAAGCTATCTTAATGCATGCTCGCCCCTAACAAGCTAGTGTCGATTTAGTCGAGTGGGTTCATCCCGCTCACCAGTACAAGTTGAGTACTGACCCACGTTATGGGCAACTATTTCAGGCACTCAGACGGTGCAACGCTAGAGCATAGCGAGGAGACGTTAAGAGCACCTCTATTTTGAAGTATAGCTGGAGTCAGTTCATTTTGGAGGCATGGACTTCAATCTATACAAGGGCGTAATGTGCAAACGACGTGGACTATCTGACGGAGCGCGTCCTGCATTTTGAGTTATCTTTTGTAATGTAATTCAATAGCCGAGAAGGCGCATCAATGTAAACTCTATGTAAATTACTCTGAATATTCAATGAAAAAGCATGTTTCTTCCGCATTTGTGTTTAAATCTCTGTGAATGTGTTTTATAAATTGTGTTTCAAAATGGGTTCCTAAAACTGCAAGTTCTTGCCTTGTGCGAGCGCAACCCCAGGTTCGCACGGCATCACACCCCTAGCGAGGACGAATCGGTTCCGTAAAGGATCCGGCGAGGACGAAAGACCCTTTCGGGATCGGGGCGTGACATATTGGTATCAGAGCACGGCTGTACTTCCTTGGGATTTTAAAGAATATGAAGGAGTTTAATGCGCCTCTTAATTGAGTTGCGTTTGGCGTCCGCTGCATCAGATGAGTCGCCTATACAATGAGCCCGTAGATATAAAAATCTATCAATTTTGGAGTGTTAACAAGCTACTCTCTTTTGTAGCAATGGCTAAGAAAAATACTGTCGTTGCAAGCAGTGCTCAGCCTATTTAGAGCGATCCGACAAGTTCAGGAGAATCCGGAGGAGCGGGTTCAACCGGTATGGTGGAACGGCTTATGCATCTCATGGAGGTGCAGCAACAACAAGCCGTTACACAACAGGCGCAATTTGCTTTACAGCAGAAGCAAATAGATACCATGATGCAACTGATTGCATCCTTGGTACCAAGCAACGGGACTGCCACTGTGACTCCTTCCCCACCGCCGGCCGTGGCGGTAGAGGATGAGTCAGAAGAAACTCAGCCTTCAGCTAGGAACACCTGCCGTGCGGCAGAGTTCACAAAAATGCATCCACCTACGTTCAACGGACGAGCGGAACCGGACGTGGTGTTGGGATGGATTGCTAAGCTGGAGGGACTCTTCAACCTGGTTGGCATCCGGGGATCCAAGCGAGTAGCTTGTGCATCGGTTCAGCTGGAACTGCGTGCGCATGACTGGTGGGAGGCAACCAAGCAAGGGATCTACGATGCCAATCCTAACTGCAAAATCACTTGGAAAATGTTCAAATCAGCCTTCATTGAACAATACATTCCCAGAGCCGTGCGTCAACAAAAAGAAGATGACTTCAGCAATCTGGTGCAAGAAAGTCTGTCTGTTGACGATTATGATTCGGTGTTTGCTAAACTGGCAAAGTTTGTGGGGCACTTCTTGCCTAATCAGCAGGCGTGGTACTATCGCTTTCAAAAAGGTTTGAATGACGAGTTGCGTAGGGACGTCATCAATCAGAAATGTCAAACCTACAGGGAATGCTACGAAGCAGCCCTGGGCAGCGAGCGGATCTTTGGGTGCTGTCCCCCAAAGGTAGAGATGCAAACCCCCCGTACCAACAACAATAAATGACCTCAGGAAACGGGAGGGTCTGGAGCACAAAAGCGTCCGCACACGTCGGACCACAGGGGCCAATCCCAAGCACCGAACTGTACCAGGTGCGGCAAATCAGGGCATCGAGTAAACGAATGTCGGGTTACCGGATGTTTCAAATATGGTCGTCTGGGCCATAAAAAATTTAACTGCCGGGAGGGTAAGCCGAATCAGAACAACGGGAATCAGAATAAGGGGCCTCCAGCAAGTGATGCCAATGCTGTGCCGGTAAACCCGCAACGTCAGGGTGCTCAAGGCCGAGTCTATGCCTTGACTCGGGATGAGGCATCTGTCTCTGAAATGCTCGTAACAGGTACATTACTTTTCAGAGAATTGCCCGCTAGAGTCTTATTTGATTCAGGTGCTACGCATAGTTTCATATCTGCTGATTTTACTGTTGAGTATAAATTAGCTTCTACTCCCTTAACTATGAATCTTTGCGTAAGCACACCTTCGGGAGTCGACATGCCAGCCCATGCAATCTGTAGGGATGGTTATATTTGTATCGGAGGGAGGAAGCTTTTCTTAGATGTCATTGTACTAGACATTAAGGATTACGATATTATTCTCGGGATAGACTGGTTGGGTGCTTGCCATGCAACAATCGAGTGCGCGGAAAAGCGAGTCGTATTTCGTCTACCCGGCGAGGCAGACTTTTACTATTCGTGCAGCGCTGCACCGAAGACGGCAATGGTGATATCAGCAATTTTGGCTAGGCGTATGTTGTATTCGGGTTGTGAAGGGTACTTAGCTTCAGTTCGAGACACCTGGCAGGAAAGTGCAAATGCAGCTCAGGCGGATGTCATAGCAGATTTCCTCGACGTATTCCCGGACGAGCTGCCTGGAATGCCTCCTGATCGTGAGATCGAATTCAGCATCGACACATTTTTGGATGCACGACCGATATCGAAGGCACCTTATCGAATGGCCCCAGCAGAGTTAAAAGAACTTAAGGTTCAGTTGCAAGATCTGTTGGACCGAGGATACATACGTCCAAGCGTTTCTCCGTGGGGTACTCCGGTACTGTTCGTGAAGAAGAAAGATGGATCCATGCGGCTGTGTATTGACTACCGAGAATTAAATAAGGCGACTGTTCGGAATCAGTATCCTTTGCCAAGGATAGATGACTTATTTGATCAACTGCAAGGTGCAACAGTTTTCTCTAAAGTTGATCTCAGGTCAGGGTATCACCAGTTAAAAATCAAACCAGAAGATATTTAAAAATCTGCATTCAGAACCCGTTACGGACACTATGAGTTCCTCATGATGTCGTTCGGCTTAACGAACGCCCCTGCAGCTTTCATGGATCTGATGAACCACGTGTTTCGGCCGTACGTAGACAAGTTTGTCGTCGTATTCATCGACGACATTCTGATATATTCCAAGAACGAGGCGGAACACAAGGAACACCTGAAGATCGTGTTGCAGACATTACGAGAACATAAGTTGTTCGCTAAGCTCAGCAAGTGCAAGTTCTGGTTGAATAGCGTGGCGTTCCTTGGACATGTCGTCTCGGCAGAAGGCGTCGTCGTAGACCCGAAGAAAATAGAGGCAGTGGTGGACGGGAAACAACCTACGTCAGCCAGCGAAATTCGAAGCTTTCTCGGCCTAGCAAGATACTACCGTAGATTTGTGAAAGATTTCTAAACTGGCCTCGCCTTTGACTCGCCTTACTCAGAAAGGGATTGTATACAAATGAAGTGATGAATGCGAAGCCAGCTTTCGGGAACTTAAGAGGCGTCTTATTTCAGCTCCAATTCTTACACTTCCAGATGGGGTAGAAGAGTTTCAGATATACAGTGACGCTTCAGGACTCGGATTGGGATGTGTACTCATGCAACGGGATAAGGTAATATCGTACGCCTCCAGGCAACTGAAGCCGTACGAGAGAAACTACCCGACACACGATTTGGAATTGGCGGCGATTGTATTTGCATTGAAGTTGTGGAGGCATTATCTTTATGGTGTTGCTTGCAAAATCTTCACAGATCACAAGAGCCTCAAGTATCTATTCACCCAACGGGAATTGAACCTCCGGCAACGGCGTTGGCTATAACTTATTAAGGACTATGATCTAACGATCGCTTATACTCCGGGCAAGAGAAACGTTGTTGCTGATGCTCTGAGTCGAAAGCACGTGGGCTCGTTATCTATAAACAACTATTTACTTCGAGATCTTGAGGCGATGGACATCGAGTTTTGAGTTCGGCATCAAGGAGTGCAGCTGGCACCACTCCATCTTGAACCGAGTTTACGGGATAGAATCAAATCAGCTCAGGATGGCGATCAATTCCTAGCGAAGGTACACGGATTGATCTCGGCGAGAAAGACGTCTGACTTTGTGGCAGGCAAAGATGGGGCCTTACAGATGAAAGGAAGGCTATGCGTCCCTAGCGACCCTGAACTCCGAAAGGAAATTATGGCAGAAGCACACTACGCGAAGTATTCTTTGCATCCGGGGAGCACTAAGATGTACAAGGACTTATGCGGTACCTTCTGGTGGCAAGGTATGAAGCGGAATGTGGCGATCTTTGTGTCACAGTGCATGGCCTGTCAACAGGTGAAAGCTGAACATCAGAGGCCCGGCGGGGAGATGCAGAACCTCGCTATTTCCGAGTAGAAATGGGACAACATCACTATAGATTTCATTGTGGGATTTCTGAAGACGCCACGGGGGCATGATACAATTTGGGTCATAGTTGATCGTTTGACCAAATCAGCCCACTTTCTTCCCATAAAAGTTGCATGGAGCGTCGATCGGTTAGCACAGATCTACATAGACGAGATTGTTCGATTACACGGGGTGCCTGCTTCTATCGTCTCTGACCGTGACGGACGTTTCTTATCTCATTTCTGGAAAAGCCTACAGTCTGCTTTGGGAACCAAGCTACAGTTCAGTACCGCATACCACCCCAGACTGATGGCCAAACAGAGAGGATAAATCAGATACTTGAAGATATGTTACGGCTGTATGCGATTGATTTGAAGACTAGTTGGGACACGCATCTTCCATTGGAGGAGTTTGCGTACAACAATAGCTACCAATCGAGCATCCAGATGGCACCGTACGAAGCACTCTATGGACGCAAGTGTCGATCTCCAATCTGTTGGAACGAAGTCGACGAGCGGCAGGTACTCGGGCCAGAGCTGGTGGAGCAGGCAGTCGAGAAAGTTCGCTTGATTCGGAAAAGACTCCGCACTGCGCAGAGCCGACAGAAAAGCTATGCCGATACTCATCGTAGGCCTTTGGAGTTCATGGTCGGGGATCATGTCTTCTTAAAAGTGACACCGATGCGTGGAGTGATGCGTTTCGGGGTGAAGGGCAAGCTGAGTCCCAGGTTTGTCGGCCCCTTTGAAATACTAGAATGGGTGGCAGCTGTGGCATACCGAATTGTACTACCTCCCGCCTTGGCTGGAGTGCACGACGTATTCCACGTTTCCCAACTTCGAAAGTATGTACATGACTCGAGTCATGTAGTTAGCTTCAAACAGCTAGAATTACGCATGGATTTGTCATACTCAGAGGAGCCGGTGCGAATTCTGGATCGTAAGGATAAAGTACTTTGCAACCGTACGATGTCATTGGTTCGCGTGCTGTGGCGGAACCATACAGTTGGGGAATCAACTTGGGAGATGGAATCGGAGATGAAGGAGAAGTATCCTTCGTTGTTCGTTGAGTCGGAGGTAGGGCTTATTCTTAAGTTTCGGGTCAAAACTTTTTCTTAATGGTATATTATGTAGTGCCTCAAATCCCGATCCGACCGGGACGAGCACTATGTAATTGGGCTTGTGGCTAGTCCGTCTGAGTCGTAACTTAGATCTCGGCATCTTCTTGCCATGGACAAAATGCGATGATCCTTTCCAACTCATGGAAAGGCCTCTATTGAAACGAGTCCAATAGTTTTCGTGTTTTGGTTGCTTGGTTTTCTTGATTGCCGCTTTGAGGTTTTGGATTTATTGTTGCTTTCGATTTGCTTGATTTTCACTGCTGGTTTTATCGTTTGGAGCTTGAGGTTTTGGGGAGTTCGACAAGGAAGGATAGGCAAGATTTCTAACTCGGTGCTTGTGTTGTTTCAGGTCCGCATAACTGACGTTTAATCGTCGCTAGCGGGATTCCTAGTTTCAGCCTCTTTCCCTTAACCAGTGAGTGGTTTGGTCCCTTCTTTCCTACTTCTTCATGCCAACATCACTAAGTTTCAATCGTTCACTCGATGATGCCCGGTTGGACGCCTAGGAAATCCTTAGCCACAGGCATGCCAGCCACTAAGAAAGGAACATAGGATTTTGTAGACTAAATTATCATATGCTTGCACACCTTATAATTTGAGCTTGTTTATAAGGAAAAGTTGGTTGTTGGTGGTGGCCTGGTGCCTCGGATAGAGTTTGGACTTATGGGATAACTGAATCGGAACACCGCTTGAGAAAATATAAACTGTTGCATGAGATATATATATATGTTGCTGCTTTACTTCTTCTGTTTATTTCGATGCATTGTATGTAATATGAATTATTTCATGCATTTGCATGGTCTGGGACAACTTGTGCACAGGATTTGGCATTTTCTCGAAACGGCTTTCCGGGGCACTGGAACAGTATCGATCCGGAGGGAAATATTTGATTCGTGCTCGTCACGATGCATAGCGGGACCTCCAGCAGAGCTTGCTACCCGGGCTGATAGGGTGCGCCGCTAATGCTGGAAATATGTCCCTAAGGTGTCGATCACACCAATGACCGCATAGACTAGAACGCATGCTAATTTATTATCTTGTGCAGATGGTAAGTATACTTGTGTTTCATTTCAGGGAAGGCATGCATCGATTGAGTAAGCAGTCGGTGTACTGGTTGGATTCAATGCTATTTTCATTCCTATCAAAACATGCAACTGATATGAATTGATTTCACTTGCTTCCTTATAGAAGCTATCTTAATGCATGCTCGCCCCTAACAAGCTAGTGTCGATTTAGTCGAGTGGGTTCATCCCGCTCACCAGTACAAGTTGAGTACTGACCCACGTTGTGGGCAACTATTTCAGGCACTCAGACGGTGCAACGCTAGAGCATAGCGAGGAGGCGTTAAGAGCACCTCTATTTTGAAGTATAGCTGGAGTCAGTTCATTTTGGAGGCATGGACTTCAATCTATACAAGGGCGTAATGTGCAAACGACGTGGACTATCTGACGGAGCGCGCCCTGCATTTTGAGTTATCTTTTGTAATGTAATTCAATAGCCGAGAAGGCGCATCAATGTAAACTCTATGTAAATTACTCTGAATATTCAATGAAAAAGCATATTTCTTCCGCATTTGTGTTTAAATCTCTGTGAATGTGTTTTATAAATTGTGTTTCAAAATGGGTTCCTAAAACTGCAAGTTCTTGCCTTGTGCGAGCGCAACCCCAGGCTCGCACGGCATCACACCCCTAGCGAGGACGAATCGGTTCCGTAAAGGATCCGGCGAGGACGAAAGACCCTTTCGGGATCGGGGCGTGACACTTCGTCGCAGCCCGCTCCAGCTCCGTCGATGGACGACCTGTGGGTGACCGCAGCTTGTGGTCTCCAGAGGGGTACGTACTACGGTCTATGGCGCCCTGGTTGCGACGCAGTCATCTAGGGCCTCCCCGACAGCTGCGTATTCCACACAGCCCTCGCAGTCCCAGCCCTCGCAGTCGTCGGCCAGAGTCCGGGAGGCCGTTGA
This sequence comes from Iris macrosiphon, assembly GCA_036927795.1. Classification (NCBI taxonomy): domain Eukaryota; kingdom Viridiplantae; phylum Streptophyta; class Magnoliopsida; order Asparagales; family Iridaceae; genus Iris; species Iris macrosiphon. Next base: position 39,487,762 of record JAYESA010000017.1, on the reverse strand, counting down.
CCGTTAGATTGCGTCTCTCCGTGATGAGTTGCTGCGAAGGATAGAGGAGGAGCCCCGGTCCCAGCCGCAGGCGGACGATCCGATGCTTATCGCACAATTCGATATGCTCGACCACAGCATGACGGAGCTCCAGGATTTGACAAATGATATTAGAGCCTCCAATGACCGCAACATCATGGAGCTGCAGGCGTCACAGGTATCAATGGGCGAGAGGCTGACGATGATGCATGATTCAATGGTTCATAGCAGTACGAGGCTGTTATCTACCATAGATTCTAACAACCAGCGACTCGCAGACTTGGAGCGGGCACGGCCTCCTGGTGCGCCTACATCGACACAGACTCCACCGACGTTACTGCGTTCTCCATCGACATCGGTGTCGATTCCACGGAACGAGTATGAGGAGTTCTTATCCTTCAAGCGCGCCGGTGGTCAGCCTCCTGCAGATCCGGAGTAGTATAGTTAGTTACTGGATATTTATAATTTTTTTATTATTTAGGATGCGATTGTATGGATATAAATTTGCCATATTCTTTACGTTTACGATGAGATTTGCTGGATGCTTTCTTTTCTTCAAATTTTATTATATTATTCATATTTTGGTTTACAACTGATGACTGATACTTGGCCTGTATTTACCTAGTGCACTAGAATTTTTTCCCTTGGTGCTGCTACTGTGTTCTTTATTCAATTATTTCTACTACCATCATATACCTGATAATGAAGGTTGGTAAACCCATAAATGCAATATTTTTTTAATTTTTTTGAAAATTAGCGACATTTTTAGCGATGTTTAGCGACGTTTAGCAACGTTCACGTAAGTCACTAAATACGTCGCTAATTAGCGATGCTGTAACCAGTCGCTAAATACGTCGCTAATGACGTCGCTAAAAATATTGATGTACGTCAAAAATTACTGACATGGCAGTATTGCCAGGTCATTAAAGACGTCGGTGTAACGTCGCTATATAAGTCGCTAATCAGCGACATTTAGCGACTTTATTAAACGTCGCTATTTAGTGACTCGGCGTCGCTAAACGTCGCTAAATTTAGTGACACATTAAACTCGCTAAAAACGTCGGCATAGCGACGTTTCGCGACATTTTTTGTTTTAGCGACTTGGTTTTTTTTTACTGCTTTAAAACGTCGCTAATTACGTCGCTAAACCAAATTAGCGACGATTTTTGGTTATTTAGCGACGTTTTTAGACGTCACTAATTTGACTTTTTCTGGTATATAGAAAATAAGCACACAAGAATTAATCATAAGATTCATAACTGCGTAGTAAGAACCGATTACGCTCTTTCAAACAATAATATCACGTGTGTTTTGAACTTATTTAATTGGTAATCAACTCTTACGTGTTGCTGAGATTAATTCCATGTAATAAATTTTTCATGTATCAATTGTTGCTATATATTAATTTGCTCAACCCCAGACTTTTGTCTCTCCCTAAATAATTTTATTTTGAAAGACTATATAAATTTCATTTTGAAAGGCTATATACAATTGTTGGTCATACTTACTAATAATCCTACTCTCCAATTACTACAATGTACAAATTGTTGGAGTTTTCTCCTTAGGACTAGCCAAGATAGTCCCATATTGGATACAACTCTAAGTGCACATCTCAATATAAGGCTTTGCTTGTTATTGAGGTATCCATATGGGTTGTGATGGGGCACATGTGGGTGCCATGTGAGGGTGTTTTCCTAGAAAGATTAAGGTTAAACTCTTCAAGAAAGCATTTATGCTTTTTGTAACTCTTGAAAAAAATATCTTAGGAGCTAAAGTCCCAAAGGGGCTTAGTGACTCGACCCCGGACTCGGACTCGGGCTTGAGCTCGGGCTCGGGCTCAAGGGTGTAAAGTGGCACTTTGATGGTTCCTGAGAGCAGATCATGTGAGGGCGATTCTTATTTTAAGCAACGATGGCCTTCATCACTACAGCAAGGATTGTTTTCTGTCTTCTTCACTTTCTTTCTTCTTCTTCTTCTTCGTTATAGTACTGTCTGTCTCAATTGCAAAATGTTTACAAGAAAGAACAGTTTTGATCTTCTGGAAGTTGTAATCAGATACAATATTATATATTTTTACTTCATTGGAATCGAGGTAATCAGAGAGAAAACTTGTTTGCGTGAATCTCTGATCTCGACTACAACTTCAGGATCTAAGAGAGGGTATACTGTAAAGTTTGCTTGAACCCTGACCTCCGTTAACCATCTTTGATTTACCTCGGGACTAACAATCTCAGAGCATGATCCAAGTAAGATGGAGAACAACCGTGCAAGTCTTCTCGACACAAGTTTTAACAAACATGAAAAGTTTGACAAAGAGCATTACAATATCTGGAAAAGAAAGATCAGTCTCAATCTTCAACTCGTGAACATTGATTACGTGTTGATAGATCCTAAGCCTACTATTACGAATAATGATAATGCTCAGAGAATTGCTAAGGCCACTACTTTGCAGACGAAGTGGAGGATAGAACAACCTCTGTAAGTTGCTGATTCTGAACGTCATAGAAGATTCAAGGGCAGAATCATACAGCAAGATAGTCATTGCTAAGGACATCTAGGAGTCTCTAGAGAAGCATTACAAGTCTGATGAGGGAAGAAACAAAATTTATATCACAGACCAATGTTACCAGGATCGTGGGTCGCTTAGGCACGTGGTATGGGTATGGGTATGGGTACGCGGTACGGTACCTCAGTCGATACGCGGTGCGGTGGGGGTAGGCTTATTCGGTACGCTATTTGGGGTCGTTCATTTTTATCTGGGTCGTCGTTTGTACCATATACAATTATATAGAAGTATACACCAAATATCATAAGTTCATAACTAAATCCATCAAAATCCAAGTGAAGGAAAGCATAGGAACATGCAACTCAGTGAACTTGAGATTTATTTATTAAGGCGTGCAGACCAAAGGATTCATCGAAGAGTCGAAGCCACTCACCCGAACGAATCGACGCAAGAGATGGGGAAGTCTTACGCAGCGATCACTCATTGGTTATGCATCCTAAAATTGCAACAATACTTGGTTAGCATCCTTCGATCTCTTTCTCTTAAGATTCAAAATGAATGCGCAAGAGAAAGAGCGAATCATGAAAACCAAGTCTTCGAAAGTAACGCAAAACATAAAGCAACACAAAACCAAGCAGCAAAACAATCAACGAAAACTCTTTGACTCATTTCAATAGAAACTGTTCCATCAATTTGAAGGGTTCATTGTATTTCGTCCGTGATTGATTTGGAGGTAAAGTTTTTCCAAGATTCGATTCTCAACTGAGTCAAAGTTACAAGTGTTCCATAAGTGAACTGCTGGAGACGGGGCATTACAGTTTCGTCCTTTTTTTGTGGTATCAACTTGAAAATATTCAATAGTTGATGGTATCAAGTTCTTGAGTAAAATGTTTATGTTATTAAGTTGAACAACTTGAATAGTTGAGGGTATCAAGTTAGAATTTAGCCAAGTAATTATAAGATCAGGCTCTAGCTATCATATGCACAACCCCCAAATAGCTAGGACTTTGGTCACCACTGCTTAGGTACATAAATATTGCCATTTCTTAATTAACCACTCTAGCTAACCATCACCAATCTGTTCGCGTTGGCCTTCTCTTTCCAATTTTTGGTACAAAACTTGGCTCCACTTATTCTATATGTTACCTTATTCCCTTGAACCTTTCTACTTAATCCTAGTTTGGTTGGGGTGATGCCACAAGCATCACCAGACCCCTGGCATGCACTTTTTCTCAAGCCATATGCCTACTGATCCAGTCTTTACAAAGTGGATTGTGACATCTCACTAACTAGACGAGAAGAACCACAATTAGTATAGTTTGTACATCGATATCACTAACTATACGAGAATAAAAGTCCATGGAGGACCAAGCCTCTTCTCCTTCAAAGAGGAGACTAAAAAAAAGTTTGTTACCAAGGATAAGAATATTCAAATTGAAAGAATAGGAATGCTGATTAAACTTTAGCGGGAAGAACATTCAGATGAACTACTTAAGATTCTCTTCCAGGAGGCTGAAAATAGGAGGAAATGCGATACAAGTTTTAGATAGTTCATACCAGCTTGTCGCAAGGGTGGTAAACGAAAAGTTTGGTGCTAGGTATAGCGTTGACAATATTATGAATCATATGCATGGTTGGGAGGCGAAGTAGTTAGAGATATAATAAGAACGAAAGATCTCTCGGAGGCGGGATGGGATGAAGAACTAAAGATGGTAACTTTGGAGCAAGAAATCATAAAATTCTTTAGAAGGTAAATATGTTTAGTACTATCTAATATTATTTATTAACATTTTTAGAAGTTATTATAACTAAAAATTTGTTTTATATGAATTTTTACTGCACCAAATCAAAATTAGCATCATGGATTAACATACATATTAGGAGCTTCGAACTGTTACGTATTGCATGTGGAGATGAATACGGTAAGGGGATGCATAAGATAATTAAGCAAAATGGGGACCAAGAGATGATTACCTCAATATAGATAATCCTACTAGTGACTCACAACTGTAGTCAAAGGAAGACACGAACAATACTAGGAGCACTCAAAAGGGTGGAACATCCCTAATGATCAAATTGGTGGGCAATATATCTATCATGGAAGAGGCCCTTAGCACAATATTAAGGAGGTTCATGCTAATTTATTTTTCCATATAGGGTTATGATTAATCATGTCGTTATGGCAACCTATGACTGTCTTTACAATAATGACCAAGCCACCAAGTTCAATGGTTTGCCAGAGAGGTTCCGGAGGGAATGGTTAGAGAATTTTAAGCAACAAAACTTTCCTTCGTTACCAAATTATGAACCTATCAAGTTTCACCAAATTATGTAGCATTATGTCTCGAGAGCACTTGATTATGGGGAAGTGGGCAACCTTAGACTTAGAAGCATGAACTTTTGTAATTAGGTGTGGACACAACTAGGTGGCACACAAATCTAGTATAATGCAACTTAATTTTTTTCATGATGCATACTCCTTGTTACTATATGCAAACTTGTTAATTCCAGTCTTTGTGTGCTGCCAACACAGAATTATTTTTGCTTGTTCCGCTTATCAATAATACAAACATGTAATGATGACGAATGTTGTTTGCAAGGGTTGGCTTTGAATGGAAGATTATGTGCTAATTTTTAGAGAGTGGTGAGTATGGTGATTCCTTTGAGTCTAAAAATAGAATTTGGCAATAGTGAGTAGGGTGATGATTCCTTTGAGCCAAATTCTACATTATAAGACTTATGATATACATGTATCAGTCTCATCATTAGAGAAGAGGCTAAATTTGATGTCTTCCCCTACCAATTTGTATATAGATAGAAGTAGCTAACATTTCGATAACTTTTAGACAATGATGAGTTTGAGTCTAAAATAAAGAATTTGGTGATGGTGAGTATGAGGGTGATTCCTTTGAGCCAAATTTAGTTTCAAGCACTTACTATGCAAATGTTTTTGTCCCATCATCACTTATGAGTGTCAGTCACTTTGAGCCCCTTGATTAGAAGCTAAATTTGACGGCTTCCTCTAACAATATGGTGATCGATGGAAGTAGCTAATATTTAGCTAACTTTTAGACAATGATGAGTAAGTTGATTCCTCTGAGTCCAAAATAGAGAATTTGACAATGATGAGTAGGACGGTAATTCCTTTGAGCCAAATTCTAGATTATTTTCTTGAATCTTTCATGTCTTCTTGTCAAATACTACTTGGGGCAATTTTTGGCTTCGAGCCATTTTTTATATGTGTTAAAATGATGTTAGGTCTGCCCTTGCAAGAAAAGAGTTCAGAAAACTTTACTATTTCTGGTACTGCTGGATTTGGCACTTTGTTTGGTTCTGGTTTGGTTCGGGCTTGGTTTTTGGTTGGTGCTGGTTTTGGATGTTCCATCAACTAGTAGCAAACAAGTCAAAACTCATGGTTCTGATACTTATAGACAATCGATATATAATTAGGATGACTAATTAATAGTGCATTCTCACCTGACAGGGTGAAGGTTTCTGTACTTGGGTCTAATATTATTAGTGACCTCGGTGCATGGCATGCAGGTTTATATAGTCTACATGGATGATAAGCAAAATGACCAGACAAAATAGAGGCTCTCCACCAAAGTACACTGGAACAACTTGAGGGGGGTGGACCTCTTTTATCGGTTAAATTACACTTGTAAAGAAGGAAAACCAATATTTTTCTTTGAATGAATTTAATTGAATCAGTAGACGTAGCTTTGTACAAGAGATTTCCTACAATCATGCTAATCTATTCTTAAAAAAATAAGTATAAAAGACAACTAAACAAATACACAATTAATATAATATATTAATCGATGAATAGCCAGATATCATTGACCTTTCCTTTTCAACATCCTCCCTCAAGTTGGAGAGTGAATATCAAGAACTTGCAACTTGCATATCATATAAAGAATGGCAACGTTGAGACCGATAGGCCACTAAGTGAAAGATGAAAATGTTGGGACCAATAGGTCAACAAGTGTTGCTTTGCGAAATAAGATATAAAATGTTGGTTCTATTTACTTTCAGTACTTTACCATACAATTTTGCTTATAGTTGAGTTGTTTAGGCATTTGCATGGTCATGGAAAATTTGTGTACAAGGTTTGGTAAATTTTCTAGAACGGTACCTGGGGATGGGGGGACTACGTTGACCTAGGACAAATATTCGGACGTGCTTATAGGCATGAGTATTACGTGATCCTCATTGAGGCTAACTTGTAGCATTCGCTATCAAAAATACCGTATAAGAATAATAGTTAGAATACACTAGTATTTATTTTGTGGGAATTTTTATTTGGAAATACTAAGTATAATTTATGATGATAATGTGGTAACATAGGTTTTTCATATTGCTCATAAAGATTTAAAATTTAGCTTAAAATCATAATTTTGCCATTTTAGAATTTCTGGATTTTTTCTATAATTTTTAGATAATTAAAATCTAAGAAACGTAGTTTTCTAGGGCTTTTAGAATTTACTGTAGGAACATACAAGCATATTTTGCTACCAAAATATTATTTTAGGGTTATCAGGACTAAAGATATTTTGTGTAATTTATTCAGATTTTTCTGAAATTATTTAACAATTATTTGGACTTATCTAAGTTTAAAACCATTTAAAATTTATTTACTGAAAAAGAAAATTAAATAAGAAAAGTTAATGCCTAGTCAGCAGCATACCCCCACCGACCTGGCCCGCTTGTCATGCAGACTGCTGGAGTGGCGGGGCCCCACGTGACAGTGTGGGTGCAGAAGAATCCGAGTCCGAGTCGTGCTCGGTCTCCCAAGTCGAGCCGAGCTGGAGCTCGAGATCGAGTCGGACTCGGACAGACCATTGGATGGCGGGCGGGGCACCGCTCGATGGAGGACACGTGTCCATCCCCTTAGCCGTGGCTCTCAGTTGCTGCTTATAAATAGATAATAAATCGTAAGGTTTTAATAGCATAATTTAGAGAGAGGATTGTAGAGAGGGGTTCCAGGACTTCTCGATCTTCGCGAAGACTTTGCTAGTAGCTCCGGACTCTAAACTTGCACCAGTTATTTTTGTTAGAACCTTCTTGAGGTAAGATTTCTGAATATTTAATTAGTTTCCTAGAATTCTGAACCTATTTTTCTAGAAATTCGTAGAGTGCCAATTGTCCGAAAACTGACACTTTTCGGAGTTTTTGATATTCCGGGAGATCCAGAACTCGTTTTCACGAACCGTTTGAAATATCGGAAAGTTGACACAGAAATATATAATATATAATTTCGGTTTAATTTGTTGAATATTGGGGTAATCATTGAACCTCCAAAATTGCAATTTGTGTGTCGTATCGACAATAACTCGTAACTGGTTCAAGATTCGATGAAACCGTCGATTCCAGCTCTTGTAGCGCTAAAATCTATCGGTTTACCTATTCAAATCTCAGGTTCGTATTGGTTGACTTTTTGGTCAACCAAATGGCTCGATTTATGTGCCACAATTTTTGAATTTGTAAACGAGATTTCTTTTAGTCCAAAATTTAGGTTTTCTTTAAAATAAGAATATGATAGGATTAAAAAAGATTTTAAATGATTTGATCCAGAATTAAATAGATTAATTTGGAAAATTCTAGTTAGACATTTTTCATGGCTTTAAGTCTAACTTTTGTTAATTCATGCGACGGGGTTCGTGGGATGATGGTGTGGTTGGATAGCTGATAGATCAGAGTTTACATTGTCTTCAACTTGAGATATCAAAACATCCGAAAGTCAGGCAAGTACTTGATTAGTGATTTTATGTGCAATTACTTTATATTGTTGTAATTCATCTATGCATCTTACCTTCTATGCCTTAACTGTTTACACACATGAGAGAAGAGTGACCTATTTATATTGTTGATTACTTGTTTTCGTATATTGTCATCGTGATCTTGTGTCACTACTGTTAGCGTGATCATGTTATCGTGACTGTGAGATATGGGAGTTGGGGGAGTCTAGTCATTTGGCACGTGGTCCTCCTTCATGAGACGTGCTTATGAACTTGAGAAAGTGTTATATATTTTTATAAATTCGTATGACGTGCAAACGTGATCAGGTGACCTTCTCAAGAACTAGTAGGTATATCCACGTGTTAGATGTTGTGTTTCCAAAGAGACACGCGTACACAAACTATTTTATCTTGATTTCTATCAGTTCCTCTTGCTAGTTATTTCTACTATTAGTATTTTCCCTATCACATGATTTACTTGTGCGCTCTATCTATATTTCCACTGATGATTGGTTTCTCATATTTAGTATTTTACTGCTTTATATTGTATTTGTATTGTGTTGGCTTAGACTTGTACTTTGCTCCAATCTTGACATGATATGTTGACAAATTTAGGTGACTTGCCACCTTGCTCTTTGGACATTCGTTGGAGATAAAGATATTTTGGAGGCCAATCTTAGATATTTCAGAAGTGTACCGTATAAGAATAATAGTTAGAATACACTAGTATTTATTTTGTGGGAATTTGTATTTGGAAATACTAAGTATAATTTATTATGATAATGTGGTAACATAGGTTTTTCATATAGCTCGTAAAGACTTAAAATTTAGCTTAAAATCATAATTTTGGCATTTTAGAATTTCTGAAATTTTTCTATAATTTTTAGATAATTAAAATCTAAGAAACATAATTTTTTAGTGCTTTCAGAATTTACTGTGGGAACATACATGTATATTTTGCCACCAAACAATTATTTTAGGGTTATCAGGTGTAACACCCTGTTCCGCTTAAGCGGACTGCCGATTCAAACGACAAAAGTGCAAAGTCCCGACCCGCTTTGCTCAGGCGAGAAAACTCGTTTGAGGCAAATGATATCCAGACTTGTCCCTACAGGATTCCGGCTTAGGCTTTCAGAGACTCGCTTGACGTATCGCTCAACCGAGGTGAATCATCACTAAGGTGGGTGGCTACGGTGAACTTGTCTTTGCTTAGCCAGCACACTTAAAATCTGGAATGATACATGCTAGTCGCTAGGTGAATTACCCCCTACATGCTAATAAGAATACAACGCACCTAGCTAAGGGAATAATCCCAACTTGTATTGCTTATGCTAGAACTTGGAATTGAAATATTGTTTATATTCAGACCCTCGCATGCAAAGTTCCCTTACGGTTTCATCTACTCGGCTCACCTACGGGCCCGAGCCAAACGTGTTTGCTTAACTTCCCTAGAAACGCATGCTTGCCTGCTTACAAATGTCTAACATTATTGTATTGTGCATGCATTCTAGTTAGCCAGGAGACTATCAAATAGCTCTTCTGTACTATTGAACCTGCAAGTATCCGGGATCGTTAGGTCACCAAGGCAAAACCCCGAACCAGGGGCATGCATCAAGGCAAGTGAATATTGAACTTAAATCACATCAAGTTTACCTTTGAACGAGAATCCTGCCCATGCTCGTTCATAGCAGAAATTCAAGATTGTACTCGTGTAATTGATTGTATTGTAAAATATGTGAATTTGGACAACCCTACAGACCTGCATGTCGCGGACGACTCGGAAACGAGGTATAGTTCCACGGACGGTCACCGGGGCACTGGGGCCGATCCGATCCGGATGGAACTTTACATGTAGTCCCCTCGTGTGCAGGCGAGATGGTTTGTAGCGCCTCTTGTGCTTTCGTTGCATTCCACTTGGCCTGGGACTACTTCATGTGCAATCCAATGGACCACATCATGTGGAATCCATCGTATTTTGGGCGAGATAGTTCGTAGCACCTCTTGTACTTTCGTTGCGTTCCATTCTCGTCTGGGGATTGGTCCTTTATGGCTATGCCAGCGACTCATGTTCATATAGATAAGTCATCCTCACTTAGCGGCTATCCGCGTGCGAGTTATTGCATCACATCAAAAAACAGCTGAACACCTGAACGATCTTGATATAACACCTCCCGTGTTGCATATGCTATTGCCTTGGTTTTAATATATGCTTCTCGTGATTGAATTAAAAATGTTTGCCTTGGACAGGGTAGGACAAATGGTAAGTTGGTAAGTCTCGCCGTGTTTCCTCTCATGTCGCACGGTGCACTGCCACACGAATTAGGCTATTCAATCTTTGCATAAAACTGATCCTAAAGCAACTAGAAAGACAACATAATAGTTGGTGCACGGAACCTATATTACGTGTTTGGATTTGTCGAGTGGGCGAGTAGCCTCCCCACCAGTGCATTCAATGTACTAATAATCCACCAGTTCGTTTGCATGGTGCGGGAGAACCTCGTTCGGTGCGGATGCCTCCTTCGTGCGTGCTAAGGACAGGAGTCCACTCTGAAGCCTTGGAGCGTTGCGTCCGGAACAGAAGCACATATACAAGACATAATATTGGAACATCGCCTAATCATCGCCTGTACAATCATTCCACAATTGTAGCCACTTGGCACGCTTTTACTATTTCAGATAGAGAGATCTGAGCGAATTATAATCTAGGCCAAGCACCGCCTGTAACACTTGTTTATATCAATAAAGAGTTTCTTACTTTTACTTGTGTTATTCAACGCTTCCGCTATTGTCGACTCAGTAAACTTGTTACCGACCGCCTATGCGTTAATGACTCCGCTGCACTCGGACAATCTGTCACGCCCCGATCTCCCGCAGGCAAATCGGCCGTTCCTGCTAGGCGGGAATCACCCTCGCCAGCGCTCCTGCGGAACGATCGCTTAATCTATCCGGGCGTGATGCCGCACGAGCGTGATCCACACCCGTGCAAGGCCATGGTTCATTGGCTGGCGGCAAGAGTTCTAAGCCACAGAGTTGCACAGATTGTCCGAGTGCAGCGGAGTCATGAACGCATAGGCGATCGGTAACAGGTTCACTGAGTCGACAAATATAGCAGAAGCATAGAAATAAGTAAAGTAATCTCTTTATTGATATGAAACATGTATTACAGGCGGCGTATAGCCGAGATTACAAGTCGCTCAAGCCTCTCTCTCTGAAACAGTAAAAGCGTGCCAAATGGCTACAACTGTGGAATGATTGTACAGGCGATGTTCAGGCGATGTTCACAACTTATGTCTTGTATATGAGCTTCAGTCCCGGACGCACCGTTGCAAGGCTTCAGAGGGAACTCCTGGCCTTAGCACGCACAAAGGAAGCATCCGCACTGAACGAGGTTCTCCCGTACCCTGCATATCAAACTGGTGGATTATCAGTACATTGAATGCACTGGTGGGGAAGCTACTCGCCCGCTCGACAAATCCAAACACGTAATACAGGTTCTGTGCACAACTATTAAGTTGTCTTTCTAATTGCCTTAGGATCAGTTTCATGCAAACATTGAATAGCTTAACGTGTCGGGCAGTGCGCCGTGCGATGTTTGAGGAAACACGGCGAGACTTACCAACTTACCATTTCTCCTTCCCTGTCCAAGGCAAACATGATTAATTCAAGCACGGCAAGTATAAGCATTCAGGAGGCATAACATATGCAAACACGAGGGTCGTTTTACATGATCGTTCGGGTGTTCAGTTGATGCGATGCAATAACTCGCATGCGGATAGCCGCTAAGCGAGGATGACTTATCTATATAAACAGAAGTCGCTGGCATAGCTATAAAGGACCAGATTTGTAGTCTCAGGGTCGAGGATGAAGTGCAAGCAATGAACACGATGGGCATTGCACTTTATCCCGCCGAAACAGACGACTACTGTAGTCTCAGGGTCGAGGATGAAGTGCAAGCATACAGAAACGGAGAGCCTTGCACTTATCCCGCCGAAACAGACGACTACCAGAAGTTCCGTCTAGACCGGGTCGGCCCCAGTGCCCCGGTGACCGCCCGCGGAACGAGATCCGAAGATCACCTTTTACAAGTTGTCCGCGACATGCAAGTCAGGGTCTCGGGTCAGATACAGAAACAAGTTCGTGGCAGAATATATATATGAACAAGTCCGGTATCGAACGAGTTCGAACAGAATATATATATAGAACTTGTTAAGACAGGATTCAGTAGTTTGCTCCTCGAGCTGTAATCCAAGGATTTATTCATTCTTGGTGCAGATTCCCTGGTTCAGAATTTGCCTTGGTGACCTAACGGTCCCGGATACTTGCAGGTTCGTTCAGGCACGGAACGACTACTTAGTAGTCTTCCGGGGTTTGGATGAATACAAGGCAACATACAAAAGACAAGCATGCGTTTCTAAGAAACATAAGCAGACACGTTTGCTCGGGCCCGAAGGTAAGCCGAGAGATGAAATCGTTAGGGGACTTAGCATACGAGGGTCTGAATACAAGCAGTATTTCATTTCCCATGTTCTAGCAAGCAATACAAGTTGGGATTATTCCCTTTGCTAGGTGCGTTGGATTTATTAGCATGCAGGGGGTTATCACCTAGCGACTAGCATGAATTTCCAGATTTTATGTGTGCTGGCTAAGCAAAGACAAGTTTACCGTAGCCACCCACCTTAGCGATGATTCGCCTCGGTAGAGCGATACGTCTGAGCGAGCCTCTGAAGGTCCAAGCCGGATTCCTGTAGGGACAAGTCTGGATATCCTTTGCTTCTTGATCGAGGCAAAGCAGGTCGGGACAGCTGCACTATTGCCGATTTAGTCGGCAGTCCGCTTGAGCGGAACAGGGTGTTACATCCTACCCAACTTAGAAAAAGTCTCGTCCTCGAGACTTACTAAGGACAAGCAGAAATCTAGGGTTGAGGCAATCCTAGACAAGTCGTTTGTACTTGTTTTATTTGGATATTCACTTGCACAAGCTTCGAAATCAGCATACCGCTTAGACTGGATCGTGCGCACCTTCGACATGCATTTCTAGTGTGAACACGTCAACCAGCTTAGTGATAGCGAAGTCTTAGCACTCGAGTTTCACATTTTTCTTAAGTCTTGGATGGTGCACTAGTTCAAGGCGTCCCTCGAATAGATGCATTCAACCAAACTTAGGGTTAGTGAAAATCGGACAAGCTACTAGCGATACTCTCAAGGGTTCGCACAGGTTGGCACAAAGGCCACTCGCAGCATACAACCAGACAAGCAAGCATATCATTCAAAATGTATTTTGAAAGTATTTAGACTTATTGTTGGAACATCCCATTGAGGCATTGAGAGAGAGAGCGCACATAACCCACGAACGAGCTTTCGAAACAGAGATATCAAATTGAAGTCCAAAGGCGTAGAAGCCAGGCTCTGATACCAACCTGTCACGCCCCGATCTCCCGCAGGCAAATCGGCCGTTCCCGCTAGGCGGGAATCACCCTCGCCAGCGCTCCCGCGGAACGATCGCTTAACCTATCCGGGCGTGATGCCGCACGAGCGTGATCCACACCCGTGCAAGGCCATGGTTCATTGGCTGGCGGCAAGAGTTCTAAGCCACAGAGTCGCACAGATTGTCCGAGTGCAGCGGAGTCATGAACGCATAGGCGATCGGTAACAGGTTCATTGAGTCAACAAATATAGCGGAAGCATAGAAACAAGTAAAGTAATCTCTTTATTGATATGAAACATGTATTACAGGCGGCGTATAGCCGAGATTACAAGTCGCTCAAGCCTCTCTCTCTGAAACAGTAAAAGCGTGCCAAATGGCTACAACTGTGGAATGATGGTACAGGCGATGTTCAGGCGATGTTCACAACTTATGTCTTGTATATGAGCTTCAGTCCCGGATGTACCGTTGCAAGGCTTCAGAGGGAACTCCTGGCCTTAGCACGCACAAAGGAAGCATCCGCACTGAACGAGGTTCTCCCGCACCCTGCATATCAAACTGGTGGATTATCAGTACATTGAATGCACTGGTGGGGAAGCTACTCGCCCGCTCGACAAATCCAAACATGTAATACAGGTTCCGTGCACAACTATTAAGTTGTCTTTCTAATTGCCTTAGGATCAGTTTCATGCAAACATTGAATAGCTTAACGTGTCGGGCAGTGCGTCGTGCGATGCTTGAGAAAACACGGCGAGACTTACCAACTTACCATTTCTCCTTCCCTGTCCAAGGCAAACATGATTAATTCAAGCACGGCAAGTATAAGCATTCAGGAGGCATAGCATATGCAAACACGAGGGTCGTTTTACATGATCGTTCAGGTGTTCAGTTAATGCGATGCAATGACTCGCATGCGGATAGCTGCTAAGCGAGGATGACTTATCTATATGAACAGAAGTCGCTGGCATAGCCATAAAGGACCAGATTTGTAGTCTCAGGGTCGAGGATGAAGTGCAAGCAATAAACACGATGGGCATTGCACTTTATCCTGCCGAAACAGACGACTACTGTAGTCTCAGGGTCGAGGATGAAGTGCAAGCATACAGAAACGGAGAGCCTTGCACTTATCCCGCCGAAATAGACGACTACCAGAAGTTTCGTCTAGACCGGGTCGGCCCCAGTGCCCCGGTGACCGCCCGCGAAACGAGATCCGAAGATTACCTTTTACAAGTTGTCCGCGACATGCAAGTCAGGGTCTCGGGTCAGATACAGAAACAAGTTTGTGGCAGAATATATATATGAACAAGTCCGGTATCGAACGAGTTCGAACAGAATATATATATAGAACTTGTTAAGACAGGATTTAGTAGTTTGCTCCTCGAGCTGTAATCCAGGGATTTATTCATTCTTGGTGCAGATTCCCTGGTTCAGAATTTGCCTTGGTGACCTAACGGTCCCGGATACTTGCAGGTTCGTTCAGGCACGGAACGACTACTTAGTAGTCTTCCGGGGTTTGGATGAATACAAGGCAACATACAACAGACAAGCATGCGTTTCTAAGGAACATAAGCAGACACGTTTGCTCGGGCCCGAAGGTAAGCTGAGAGATGAAATCGTTAGGGGACTTAGCATGCGAGGGTCTGAATACAAGCAGTATTTCATTTCCCATGTTCTAGCAAGCAATATAAGTTGGGATTATTTCCTTAGCTAGGTGCGTTGGATTTATTAGCATGCAGGGGGTTATCACCTAGCGACTAGCATGAATATTTCAGATTTTATGTGTGCTGGCTAAGCAAAGACAAGTTCACCGTAGCCACCCACCTTAGCGATGATTCGCCTCGGTAGAGCGATACGTCTGAGCGAGCCTCTGAAAGTCCAAGTCGGATTCCTGTAAGGACAAGTCTGGATATCCTTTGCTTCTTGATCGAGGCAAAGCAGGTCGGGATAGCTGCACTATTGCCGATTGAGTCGGCAGTCCGCTTGAGCGGAACGGGGTGTTACATAATCTGTGCGACTCTGTGGCTTAGAACTCTTACCGCCAGCCAATGAACCACGGCCTTGCACGGGCGTGGCTCACGCTCGTGCGACATCACGCCCGGATGGGTCAAAGTGATCGTTCCGCGGGAGCGCTGGCGTGGTCATTCTCGCCTAGCGGGGACGGCCGATTTAGCCCTCGGGAGATTGGGACGTGATATGTTGGTATCAGATCTTGGCTCATACGCCTTTGGAATTTGTTTCAAATATCTCAGTTTCAAAAAGCTCTTTCGTGGATTATGTGCACGCTCTCTCTCAATGCCTCAATGGGATGTTCTAAACAATAAGTCTAAATGCTTTTAAAAAGCGTATTGGAATAATGTGATTGCTTGTATGAAATTGTGATGCTAGGGCCTTTGTGCCGACCTGTGCAAACCCTTGAGATTTTTGCAAGTAGCTTGTCCGATTTTACTATCTCTAAGTTTGGTTGAATGCATATGTTTGAGGGACGCCTTGAACTTGTGCACGATCCAAGACTTAAAAAAATGTGAAACTCGAGTGCTAAGACTTCGCTATCGCTAAGTTGGTTCGCGTGCTCATGCTATATGTGCACTTCGAATATGTGTACGATCCTGACTAGCGATATGCCGATCTCGAATGCTTGTGCAAGTGAATATCCAAATAAATAAGTATAACGACTTGTATAGGTTTGCCTCAGTCTTAGATCGTTAATCAGGATTGCTACGCTTGGGATAGGTTCCATAATGCGTTAGTACGGCTTGCCCTCAGTAAGTCTCGAGGACGAGACTTTTTCTGAGTTGGGTAGAATGTAATACCCCGTTTTGCTTAAGCGGACTGCCGATTCAAACAGCAAAAGTGCAAAGTCCCGACCCGCTTTGCTCAGGCGAGAATACTCGTTTGAGGCAAAGGATATCCAGACTTGTCCCTACAGGATTTCGGCTTAGGCTTTCAGAGGCTCGCTTGACGTATCGCTCAATCGAGGTGAATCATCGCTAAGGTGGGTGGCTACGGTGAATTTATCTTTGCTTATCCAGCACACTTAAAATCTGGAACGATGCATGCTAGTCGCTAGGTGAATCACCCCCTGCATGCTAATAAGAATACAACGCACCTAGTTAAGGGAATAATCCCAACTTGTATTGCTTATGCTAGAACATGGAATTGAAATATTGTTTATATTCAGACCCTCGCATGCAAAGTTCCCTTCCAGTTTCATCTACTTGGCTCACCTACAAGCCTGAGCCAAACGTGTTTGCTTAACTTCCCTAGAAACGCATGCTTGCCTGCTTACAAATATCTAACATTATTGTATTGTGCATGCATTCTAATTAGCCAGGAGACTATCAAATAGCTCTTCTGTGCAATTGAACCTGCAAGTATCCGGGACCGTTAGGTCACCAAGGCAAAACCCCGAACCAGGGGCAAGCATCAAGGCAAGTGAATATTAAACTCAAATCACATCAAGTTTACCTTTGAACGAGAATCTTGCCCATGCTCGTTTATAGCAAAAATTAAAGATTGTACTCGTATAATTGATTGTATTGTGAAAGATGTGAATTTGGACAACCCTAGAGACCTGTATGTCGCGGACGACTCAAAAATGAGGTATAGTTGCACGGACGGTCACCGGGGCACTGGGGCCGATCCGATCCGGATGGAACTTTACGTGTAGTCCCCTCGTGTGCAGGCGAGATGGTTTGTAGTGCCTCTTGTGCTTTTGTTGCATTCCACTTGGCCTGGGACTACTTTATGTGCAATCCAATAGACCACATCATGTGGAATCTATCGTATTTCGGGTAGGATGGTTCGTAGTGCCTCTTGTACTTTCGTTGCATTCCATTCTCGTCTGGAGATTGGTCCATTATGTCTATGCCAACGACTCATGTTCATATAGATAAGTCATCCTCGCTTAGTGGCTATCCGCATACGAGTCATTGCATCGCATCAAAGAACAGCTGAACACCTGAACGATCTTGATATAATGCCTCTCGTGTTGCATATGCTATTGCCTTGGTTTTAATATATGCTGCTCGTGCTTGAATTAAATTTTTTTGCCTTGGACAGGGAAGGACAAATGGTAAGTTGGTAAGTCTCGCCGTGTTTCCTCTCATGTAGCACGACACACTGCCACACGAATTAGGCTATTCAATCTTTGCATGAAACTGATCCTAAGGCAACTAGAAAGACAACATAATAGTTGGTGCACGGAACCTATATTACGTGTTTGGATTTGTCGAACTGGTGAGTAGTCTCCCCACCAGTGCATTCAATGTACTAATAATCCACCAGTTCATTTGCAGGGTACAAGAGAACCTCGTTCGGTGCGGATGCCTCCTTCGTGCGTGCTAAGGCCAGGAGTCCACTCTGAAGCCTTGGAGCGTTGCGTCCGGAACAGAAGCACATATACAAGACATAATATTGGAACATCGCCTGATCATCGCCTGCACAATCATTCCATAATTGTAGCCACTTGGCACGCTTTTACTGTTTTAGAGAGAGAGAGATCTGAGCAAATTGTAATCTCGGCCAAGCGCCGCCTGTAACACTTGTTTATATCAATAAAGAGTTGCTTACTTCTACTTGTGTTATTCAATGCTTCCCCTATTGTCAACTCAGTGAACTTGTTACCGAACGCCTATACGTTCATGACTCTGCTGCACTCGAACAATATGTGCGACTTTGTGGCTTAGAACTCTTACCGCCAACCAATGAACCACGGCCTTGCACGGGCGTGGCTCACGCTCGTGCGGCATCACGCCCGGATGGGTCAAAGCGATCGTTCCGCGGGAGCGCTGGCGTGGTCATTCTCGCCTAGCGGGGATGGCCGATTTAGCCCGCAGGAGATCGGGGCGTGACATCAGGACTAAATATATTTTCTGTAATTTATTCAGATTTTTTTGAAATTATTTAACAATTATTTAGAGTTATCTAAGTTTAAAAACTAATTACTAAAAAGAAAATTAAATAAGAAAAGTTAATGCCCAGTCAGCTGCATACCCCCACCCGCCTGGCCCACTTGTCATACAGACTGCTGCAGTGGCGGGGCCCCACGTGACAGTGCGGGTGCAGAAGAATCCGAGTACGAGCCGTGCTCGGTCTCCCAAGCCGAGTAGAGCTCGAGACCGGGCCGGACTCGTACAGACCATTGGATGGCTGGTAGGGCACCGCTAGATAGAGGACACTTGTCCAGCCCCTTAGCCGCGGCTCTCAGCTGCTGCCTATAAATAGATAATAAATCATAAGTTTTTCATAGCATAATTTAGAGATAGATTGTAGAGAGGGGGTTCCAGGACTTCTCGATCTTCGCGAAGCCATTGCTAGTAGCTCCGAACTCCAAACTCCAAACGAGCTCCAGTTTTTTTATTACAACCATCTTGAGGTAAAGTTTTTGAATATTTAATTAGTTTCCAAAAATTCTGAATCTATTTTTCTAGAAAATTCGTAGAATGCCAGTTGTCCGAAAACTGACATATTTTGGTGTTTTCTATATTTTGGTAGATCCAGAACTCGTTTTCATGAACCGTTTGAAGTTTCAAAAATCTGACACAAAATATATAATATATGAATTTTCCAGAATTTAATAGATTAAATTAATATTCTGTTTAATTCGTTGAACATAGGGATAATCATTGAACCTCCGAAATTGTGATTTGTGTGCCATATCGACAATAACTCGTAACCGGTTTAAGATTCGATGAAACCGTCGATTCTAGCATTCTTGTAGAGCTAAAATCTATCGCTTTACCTAGTGAAATCTCAGTTACGTATTGGTTGACTTTGGTCAACCAAATGCCTCGATTTGCGTGCTACAGATCTCGAATTTGTAAACTAGATTTTTTTTAGTCCAAAATTTAGATTTTCTAAAATAAGAATATGATAGGATTAAAAAAGATTTTAGATGATATTATCCAGAATTAAATAGATTAATTAGGAAACTCCAATATGTGGATACCATAATACACACGTACGCTGTAGTATGAATATGGAAAATCCAATATGTGGATACCATAATACACACGTACGCTGTAGTATGAATATAAACTCACATGTGGTATACATATTGTCACAAGTCACCGATATACCAAATCTCATCCACACAACAAGTCATAGAAATAAAATAACTAAACTAGAATGATGAGTCTGAATAATCCAAAATAAAGTTGGGTGGAGACAAATCCACTACCAATGACTATAACAATACTAAATTGAGGGAGAAGGGTAAATCTCCAATATAAAATAAGGTGGTGACAGAAGTGTATCAGCTAAGAAGATACATCGCTAGATATAATCAAGGACGCTCCAAAGGTAAGGCCTCCACGGAAGAGATAAGTGGTAAGTCCTGATCCGTGCTTCTACGAATAGTCATGAACATCTACACCTGGAAAAGGACCAGGTCCTCAGAGGGACATAACAAGATACATAGAAGCATGCCAATTTGAATACAGTAAATATGCATAATAGGTAAAAAAATATGTATGTACGCTGTACAAGACAATCTATTTGAATGCAAATGAGGATAACTTTTTGATGTATGGGCAAGGGTAGGCTACTCGATCTAAGCCTCACAACTCACACACCCGTCTAGAACATCATCAGCCGACGTACCGCGGGGGTAGCGACCCTCATGACACCATCAATCGACATACCACGGGGGTAGCGACCATCGGACACGACTACCATAGTGCGTGCTAGTTACGACGGTTCACCAGAGTGGTTAAATCCTATACGCCTACTGATTGTCCTCTCATGATACCAAGTGTCATGTGTGTGCAACATATATAATATATAGTAATGACTGAAAGAAACTATACATGTAATGAATATACAAAAATGTAATGAATATACAGAAATATAAATAACATGCAAAAGTATTGTAAATAATTTGGCAAGGTATCTTGCCTGGTAAGAAAGCTGCAAAGTGTAACGTCCAGGAGTCAAGTACACAGGATCAGAAGCTACGGCCTCAGAATAAACGTCTTCGGATGCTGAAATAAATATCACCAACGTTCCCAGAGTAAGCGAGATAGCTAGAAAACACTACCCTTTCGTTCAATTTGGACACAGGGGCAAAACGGTAATTTTGGGTCAAAGCGGATTCACATGTGGCCCATATTGCACCGAAAAGCGTGCCAGGAGTAAAGGTCTCTAAATGGGACAAATTATAGGTTAAACCAATTATAAACGTCAATACAAACTCAATGGTACGTCCAATTTTGGATTCCGGTGAGCCGTACACAAATTTACCCAACAAGTCAACCATAGGGCCCGCAAATAGGCGGCTTGGTCAACTATCTCAGAATCGCGTGAAACTTGGGTCACAGGACCAGCACGATACCACAAGTCCAATGGCGTAAGTTTCGTCGCATTCGAACAAGCGTACAATAAATGATGAGGTGTTTTGCAAAAGTCGTATTACGAGAATTTTTTGCGAATACGGAGTGACTCCGACGCGCACATGCGTCCAAATCAGTTTCTGCAAAAGTTCACACATCTGGGTATACCGTGTGCACCTTTCGGTACACTTGGTACATAACGGAGCGGTCCCGTTTGGCGGGACGCGCTCCGTATCGCAAATTTCTGAAAGTTTCAAAAATAAGTTTTTATGGATTTTTAACCTAATTTAATTCAGCATACAACATCAAATAAAATAATATAATTAACAGAAAATAATTTAGGTTAGGTGGTCTTCTCATAGCAAAAATAATTTCTAGGTTTGGATCTTTGTGGTGGGAGATACGTGTCTTTGAACATGGGTCATCGTAACAGATTATCTGAGATTAAAAGTAGTCATTTTTTTTCGACTTGGCATCGATTTTTACCTAGGTTAGTGTATCTACGGGATTGGGAGAGGGATAGGTGAGGATCATACCGGCGAAGACGAATTAGAATTTGGTTGAGCAAGGAGGCGAGAATCAGTGCGGGAACAGGGGTATGCCGCTATGTACTTGTTGTCGCGGCGCGTTGACGCGGACGTGGTCGCGGACGGCGGACACGGCGCTGGGGCTCCGGTGGTCGTGGCTAGGTCGAGGTTGGCGGCGCGGCGGTCGCAGGGGAAGAGATTTAGGTTTAGGGTTTGTGCAATGGTGTTATATATAAGGTATATATATATAAGCAGCCGGGGGGGGATTTATACTCGCGCGGGGGTGTTTGGGAAGCTGCTGCTGCTTCGGTTTATTAGGAAGGGTGCGGGCCGGGTTAGATATATAGGTGGGTTTGGGTTAGGTTATATAATGGGTTTTGATCTATTTTAATTTCTTTTCTTTCTAATTTCTTTTTCATTTCTTATTCCTTTTTCTTTTTTTTTCTAATTTTTTTTCTATTCTCATTATTAATAAACTCTACATATATATATATATATATATATATATATATATATATATATATATATATATATATATATATATATATATATATAATTCTAAAAATTTATTTTAGAGCATACAATTAATCTATCAGTCGTCCACAGGGTCTCCTACATGGAATAAATTAAGAAAAAATTATGGTTGTTCCATAAATCGTCTAAATGCACAATTACCTAACATAAAAATTAAATAAATTATATTTCTACTAATGAGCTAATAAATAGTATAATTCAATTAAATAATTAATTAAAAAGATAAATACGATTTTTGAAATTAGGGATTTTACACCCGGAATCCTGTGTTTCGATGTTGCCCCAAGAATGCTTCATATAAGGGGGCATAATGTATGGAATGAATGCCTTTGCATAAAGGAACCCAAGTCCCTCGATATGTCCGGAAATACTCAGTTGGCTAAATGCATTGCATTGCAACAGTATCCCTTTCCACTGCTTACTCGATTGATGCGATGATAGCCAACAAACTCTAACGATGAAGCCTTGTGCGGGCGCAACCCCAGGCTCGTACGGTATCACGTCCCGGTTATTCGGACGGGCCATCCCTTCCTTCCTTGCACCTACGGGACAGGCGCGGTGATTCGCATCCGGTGTACCGAGGCACGGTGGTTCGCGTCCAGTTCAAAATCCGGCTGCGGGGGCGAGGCGAGGCGGCGGCCCGGCCGAGCGGCCCCTCCCCGGGGGCCGGGGCGTGACAAGGCGTGCCTCATCCCCAAGACCCAAAAATTTTGTGTTTCGTTTGCCTCGAGCATGCTTCGTATAGAGGGACATAATGTATGGGATAATGCCTTTGTAATCAAAAGAACCCATGTTGCCTCGATTTGCCCCGAATACTCAGATTGTTGAATGCTTGCAACAATGTCCCTCCACTGTCTACTCGATTCGATGCGATGATAGCCAAAACTTTAACGATGTTGCCTTGTGCGGGCGCAACCCCAGGCTCGTACGGCATCATATCCCAGTATCAAACGACCATACGCACCCCACGGGTAGCCGAGGCAGGGTGATTCGTGCCCGGTCCGTCAGGGGAACGCGGTGGCCGGGCGGCCCTCGGGGCCGGGGCATGACACAGAACCGATGAAGTTATGGAATTTATAGCTACGTTGGAAGGCTACTTCCGAATGCTGGATATCCAAGGAACCAAAAGGGTGGAGTGTATGACTGTCCAACTTCGTCTTAAGGCTCATAATTGGTGGGAGGCCAAGCGACATGCGCTCTGTGGTGCTAACCAAGACGCCAGGATCTCTTATGAAATGTTTAAACAAGCATTCATTACTCAATATGCCCATGTACTTCATCAAAAAAAAGGAGAACGAGTTTGTAGCACTCCGACAAGAAAATGTCGGTGGTGGACTATGAATCTGAGTTCTTGAAGAGAGTAAAATTTGCTGGTACATGGTGCAAATAACGAAGCAGAATTATTGAGATTCATAGAAGGTTTGAATATGGGTATGTAGCATGATGTTCTGAGCAGGAAGTGTGCAACCTTCAGGGAAGCATATGAAGCAACCCTCGAGATGGAGAAGTTTCATCCTCCAAGTGCTTGCGGGGTAACGCAGAGCGGTCGTAGCCACTATTAGAAATGACCCATGGGTGTGGAAGGATCTGATGCTCCAAAGAGTCATAATACGGGAGACAAGAAATATTATTTTGGATGTTGCAAATGTGGTCGCATGGGCTTCAAGGTAATTAAATGCACAAGTGGAGGGGGAATTCCCAACCACCATGGGATCATTATAATCAGAATTATGGGCGGGCACCATAAGCTCTACAAGCGATGCCAACGAATGTTCAGAATTCATGACTTGTTGCACAAAGGAGAGTTTATGAATTAACCCAAGAAGAGGATCTTGCCTCCAACACCGTCAAAACAGGTATATTGTTGTATAGAGGAATACCTGCTCGAGTTTTGTTTAATTTGGGTATTACATATAGTTTTATATTATTTGATTTTAGTAAAGAAAATAGATTGTGCATGACTCTTCTATATGTAGATCTTTGTGTCAACACTCCATCTGGAGTGGATTTTCCTGCTATCTTGATTTGCAGGGATGGTTACATATGTATTGGTGGAAAGAATTTGTCTTTAGATGGTATAGTCCTGGACATCAAATAGTACAATATTATTTTTTGGGATGGATTGGCACGGTGCATGCCATGCGACGATCGACTATGCAAAATAGAGAATTGTGTTTCACTTACTTAGGGAAACAGAGTTCTCTTACTCGTGTGGTTCGACGTCTAGGTCAACAATGGTGATATTGACAGTGACGGTAAGACATATGTTGTATTCGAGGGGTGAATGGTACCTTGCTTCTATTTTGGACACTCGGAGGAATGGTGCATACTGTCAAACCGAAGTCATTATAGAATTCCGTGATGTGTTTCTATGTCTGTGCACCATTAACCATGCTTCCCAAGTATGCCAAACTCACGTTGGGATGCCCCACAAACATCACGTTGGGATGCCCCATATAAAACTGGTTATAGCAAATTAACGCGCGAGGCATAAGGATATATGAATCTAGTTGACATTGATTCCCAACACTAACCACAAAGTGAGAGGGGGCATATGTTCATCAACCACTCGAACGCCCAACCGATAGTCTGCTATGTTCAAGACCGACTTCGGAGGTCGCCAAGATCCTCACTAGCTTCTGTGTCGACAATATAATGATTACATAAAAGAAACTTTTGTAATTACTTCCCTCCTAACTATTTGTCGAGCCTTAGCAAGGCTCTTGTTTGGTTAGGTCGAGCCCGCCATACCATATAAAAAGGCCTCATCATAACGAGTATCGGCGTCAAAATCAAAAGAAATAAGAAGGGAGTAGTGCATGACAAACCATGCAATCAGATAAGCTTAGTGCAGTTCCACCATAGGACACAAACCCTTCTCCGGTAATGCTCCTTCCTAGAGGCGACAAACTGATTAATGAGTACATGGATCCCTAGGTGAATCTGGCACACCATCACCGGAAGGAGATCTAAACGATGGTCGAATGCAAATCTGACAACCGAGAATAATACATTCAGATGGATATATATAACCAAGCCCGCTGCTCGGGACCAACATATTTTCTCAACCAAATTGATAAGAACTGAGTGAAAGTAGCCCCTCTCGTCAAGGGGTAGGAACCCCTGATGAGGAAAACTCTTAAAGATTCCCACTACGGAAGCAGCACCCAAGATTGAGAAGCCCTCATTTTCATTGCCAAAGATATATGAGATTACGAGAATGTAGAGTATAACATAGAGATAAATTTCGATGAAACAAAAAAATTATAGACTCGAAGGATCGAGGCTTTTAAAGGATGAAGAGATTGAATACTGGTGGATTATGTGACTATCGATAGGGTAAAATTTTGGACTATGAATCTAAAATGCAAGATTAGATAGTTATTAATGGTTGTGGACAATAAGATATTAGGGTGACCTTAACAATGAGTTATAAAGACCTGTATGCAGGAAACTCAGAGAAGATTAAAGTTTCAAGATTTTGATTTTGATTATGAATTCATATTTTATCTCCAACTTTATTCCTTGGATTTTGATCTTCCATATAAATAAAATTTAATATTTTAACATCACCTTATTAGATATTGCAACATACTTGTTTTGTAATACTTCTTACCCTATTATCGCTAGACCAAAGGCTTTCATAAATCTTTATATCTTCAAACTTTTGCATAATTTATACTTATCATCTAAATTCAGTCTGATACATGCACATGCAATCCTTTGGACTCCCTGAGCGTAAACCTCATATTTCTTTGGAACAAGTCAAGGGTTTGACCGAATCATCAACAAAGTATTAAAACAAAGCTACATCTCCAAATTAGCAGGTTATCTATCATAGTTAGAGATTAAACAAGTATTTTACAAGAATTCACAATCTACCATTTTCAACATTATGTACCTATTCTGGAATTATTTATCTTTCTCTACCTCAAACTTGCTTCTCTTAGTCATAATAACTTTGATTGAACGACTGAGCTAATTATTGCTAAAATTGTGCCTCCTCGTGAAGTCTTATCTCCAGTGTTCACTCTTCTCCTCTCAACCATTCAAATTCGTCCCTAGTCGTGCCATTTGTTGAAATATGACTACTGTTAACAACTCATTCCTTTTTTGCCCCTATTTAGAAATGCTAAGTTACCATCAATCATTTCTCCCTTCTTTCTTTTCATGTCGTATATAACTTAAATTTTGAGGACATAATTTTTCTATGGTATGTAGATTTGTAACCCCTAAAATTCTAATTTTAAATTTTAATAATTTTGATAGAATTTCTAAAATATTTTTATGAGTTTATTTGTATTATTAAAACTATTAAAATTATTCTTGAGATTTTCTAGAAATATTAATTAGTTAACTTTCAAATTTGGGAAACTAAAACCAAAATATTATCGTGATTGGATTTCTAAACTTAAAAATAGAATTAGTTAGTATACTAGAAGTTTGTTAGTAAATAATTATGTTCTGGAAGAATATTGAAAATTTGAAAAATTAAATTAATTGAAATATGTATATAGGAACTAAAAAGGATTTTGGAAATCAATTTATATTTAAAATCAAATTTTGCTCCAAAGATGAAGTTTCCTAGATCTTACATAAGCTTCTAGATAAGGAAGCAATCAGACACTAGAATTTAGGATCTCTAACTAACCAATTTTAAAAATTGGTGGCAAGAATAGAATTTAGTTCCAATTGAAAAAAAAATTGAAATACAAAAATAGAGAATGAGTTATGAAATAAAATAAAATAATTTATAATTCCTCAATTCTTCTCTGCTTATATAACACAGAGTGAAATCATTATTTTCAAATCTTTCTCACTCTCGAAAATTAAAGTTTCAAGAAGTTGATTTTGATTATGAATTCATATCTTAAACTTTATTCTTTGGATTTGACCTTCCCAATAAAAATTAATATTTTCACATCTCCTTAATTTTGGATATTGCAATATACTTTTTTTGCAACACTTCTTACCCAATTATCGTTCGACCAAGGGCATTCGTAAATCTTCATATCTTCGAACTTTCGCAAAATTTATACTTATCATCTAAATTTAGTTTAGTACATTCACATGCAATCCTTTGGACTCCCTGAACGTGAACCTCATATTTCTTTGGAATAAGTCAAGGGTTTGATCGAATCATCAATAAAGTATTAGAACAAAGCTACATCTCCAAATCAGCAGGTTATCATAGTTAGAGACAAGTATTTAACATGAGTTCACTATCTACCATTTTCAACATTATGCACATGTTCTGGAATTATTTATATTTCTTTACCTTGATCTTTCTTCTCTTAGTCATAATAACTTTATAAATATTATCTTGATTAAATTTCTAAACATAAATAAGAATTAGTTAGTATACTAGAAGTTTGTTAGTAACTAATTACGTTTTTGAAGAATATTGAAAATTTGAAATTAAATTAATTGAAATTGGTAGATAGGAACTAAAAAGAAATTTCGAAATTAATTTATAATTAACATCAAATTTTCATCAAAAGAGGAAGTTTCGTAGCTATTACCTAAGCTTCTAGATATATAAGGAAGCAATCAAACCCAAGAATTTAGGATTTCAACTAACCAATTTTGAAAATTGGAGGAAAGAATAGAATTTAGTTCCAATTGAAATTTAAAAAAAATTGAAATATGAAAATAGAGAATGAGTTATGCAATAAAATAAGGTGCTTTTATTCACATTCTTGAAATGTTATCCTGCAACCTTTTTAATTTTCTATCACTCAAATTCTAAATATGTACATTAATTTATGAATGCATAGAGGGATGAATGCATGATGAAGTGTCAATATTGACATTCCTAAAATGTCGTCTTGTACTTCTAATGAAGGAAAACATTTGAAATTTTAATGATAGAAAATTAAATAATTGATCATGATGATATTTTAGAAGTTTTAATAATCGGACCCTAAAATAATTTAATTTACAATTCCTCAATTATTCTCCTCTTACATAAAAACAGAGAATGAAATCAAAATTTTCTATTCTTTCTCGCTCCCTTCCCTATCTGGATCCGAGAAATTTGGATCTGGATTATTTTTCTTTCCATTGCTCGTCGGACCTTTCGACCATGTCCCAATCAATTTCCAGCCACCCTCGACTCTCCAGTCAACGTTCCCGACTCGGAATTCCGATCGATCTCGTCGAAACATCGACTCTGAGTTCAATTCTTAAAGTCAACTTTGAGATCAAATGTCATCCTCCTCTTTCCACCAAATTCGAATCCATCAACTCCAGGTCAGATTCGGTGACTTCTATTTTAAGCTTGTGCAATTTTGATTTGCAAATAGTTCGTTGGAGGGATCAACCTCACTCACAAATTCATTCCTGGAAGAAAATCTTAATCCACATCGCGCCAACCTCCGATCCATTTTCTACAGTTGAAACTAGGTATGATATACTTACTCACTACCAAATTTCAGTTGTTATGGTGAACATTTGGTTGATCAATTCTGCACGTAAACATGGATCCCCGAAAGTGCTTGTTTTTTTGTCCCTTAAACATTCCTGTATCAAGCATGTGATCCTCATCTTCGTATATATGTAAAAAACATGTAAACAGTGATTTTTGATGTCAATCATGTGATCCTCATCTCATAAAATAGTCCACATGCTGTTGTTGTCCTCTTCTTTTCAATTAAAATTTAATTTCTTGTTATGCTTCTCTCTACTAGAAAGTTGCAACAGTACAAGGGACAAAATCCATCAAGGGACAAAATTAACAGTATAATTGGCACAAACAAAACATTATTGTCTTAGACATTAGATCAAACATAAATAGAACATTGACATCCTAGATATTAGATCAAACACAAAAAGTGTATTGTGTCAGATAATATATGGTATATCTGGCATATTTATATCGGTGTATCTTAGGGTAGTTTTTGTGTTTATCTTGTATCCGATATGTGTTCGATAATGTGACATCACTAACATGGGACTGATTTTCTTAGTCTCCACTAAAAACCCAACAACAATGTATATTTGTTCCATAATCACGGAATTATACATGCATATTTCATCAAACACTAATGGGAGAGGAGAAACATTGACCTGGCCGAACTTGTAAAACATAGATGGTCCGAAATCGATGGCCTTGAGCATGGCAGGACATCCTCGTCCACACTGTAGAGCATGAATTTCTCCGGCGTGAGATCCCTGCCGAAGAAGTTTGTGGCCTTAAGCAGGCACATGACTTCTCTTCCTAATTCGACCTCTGCTAACTATCATTAATGGCTTCATCTTCCTCGTTTCTTATTTTTCCTTGCATCTCCAATCCTATTGTCTTGTTTTGTGTTGTGATTCCTATTTGGCATGAGACACAAGACAATATCTTTCCTATGTGGCAAGATTATATTCACACAAGACAATGAGATAGAAAAGTGTTCTCCAATGCAAAAGTATTGAGAAGACAATAAAAACTACTTTTTTTTTCAACTTCCAAGTCAACTTTTTCACTTCTTTCTTTGTTTATAAATATTTTTATTCATAATTGAAGTGTAAGTAAAGCATTGTGAAGTCCATTGTCTAGATCTAGACAACCAACTTCATATTATCTTTGACATGTCATTGCCATGTCAACTTCACAATTTATTTCACATTTGCATTGGAGAAGGAATTTTGAAATAAGAAGTTATGACTCCTATGTGGTAACTATTTTTTTCAAACTCACAACAGGGTTGGAGATGCTCTAAGGGAAATAAATGTAGCTAGTGTTTTAGCCCACCCGTGGACTGTAGACAGTGTACCATATGTATATAAAATAAATTTTCGGATTGGCTGGGTGGGCTGGAGCCTACCCCTGCCCACCAGTAGATCCTCCCCAGTCCCTATGTCTCTTCCGTGTGGCGACACAGGGACGTAAAAAGGGGAATCCTATCAACTTGTTCCGAACAAGGATAATAAGCTCATGAGCTTGGTCCTACTTCACTGTTGAGAAACGAAAGAAGACTTCCCATTAAGGTGGAATAGGCTGAATTATTCGATTGGAATTTTCAATTCATCCGAGACTTCTTAGACGAATTAAAAATTTTAATCGAATAATTTAGCCTACTGCTGGTTATGGACCTTAATAGGAAGTCTTCTTTCGTTTTGGGAGGAGACTACTGCTGGTTATGGATCATCAACAACAACATGTTAGAATATTTAATTAATAATACTTGTTTGTTAGTTGATATCTCAGTATGTGTAGATCAGTGTTATTATGGATCATTGTGTGTTAGTATCTCGATCGACACATATTTAAAAACTTTGTTATTTGTACTTTGTAGTAATCGGAGAGTAGGATAATTAGTAAATATGAGCCACAATTATATAGTATAGCCTTTCAAAATAAAATTATTTGGGGAGAGACAAAAGTATGGGGTGGAGCAAATTAGTATATAGTCTTAATTGAAACTTAAAAAATATATTGCATAGAATTAATCTTAGCAACACATGAGAGTTGAATACCAATTAAATGAGTTCCAAACACATGTATGTGAGATTATTATTTGAAAGAGCATGATACTGATCGGTTCTACGCAGTTATGAATCTTATGATTAATTCTGGTGTGCTTATTTTCTATACATTATTAACAAATTAAAATGTTATTAACATAGGGTTCCGTTATATGTGGCTAATAGTGAAAGTTTTCTTTTTACATTGAGAGAATTTCTTTATTGGATGAGTTTCTTAGCACTTTTGGAAGATCTTCTGCCTCTGGATTTTAATGGCCAAGATAAGTAGATGACTAAAAATGAGTTGAACATTGTGCATGACCAGGTACTAATAGTTCAACATTATAGTCATTCTGAGATTTTGTATATAGATAAATAAAGCAGTATGTGATTTACTATTTATCCAACAATAATAATTAATATTTTCCTATATCTTTAAGTTAATTGTACAAGAAAATAAACATATGCCTCATGTTCATTATTTTTAAAATCTTGATGTCTCAAAGAAAGTTACTTATGGACTTGTAATTAAGGAGCCTGTGCATTTTTTAAGTATATATATATATATATATATATATATATATATATATATATATATATATATATATATATATATGTTTTGGGGGGTGTAGCCTATCGGTTACACCGGGGGCTCCCGTGGCGATGGGCACGGTTCGAATCCCCCTCAAGGCGTTGGTCGTCGACACGTAGGAAGGACACCAATATATATATATATATATATATATATATATATATAGAGAGAGAGAGAGAGAGAGAGACTTGAAAAATGCACATCCTCCTCAATTACTGAATTACTGTTCCATAAGTAATTTTCTTTGGGATATTAAGATTTAAAAAATATTGAACGTGATGCATATGTTTATTTTCTTATACTAATTAATTTAAAAACATAGGAAGACATTAATTAGTACAGTTGGATAGATAGTAAATCACTTGCTGCTTTATTTGTTTACATACAATATCTCAGAATGACTACAATGTTGAACTATTAGTGCCTGGTCGTACTCCATGTTCAACTCATTTTTAGTCATTTTCTTATCTTGGCCATCAAAATCTAAAGGCAAAGGCTCTTCTAAAAATGCATTAACAAAAATACATCTAATGAAGAAATTCTCTCAATCTAAAAAAAACTTTTACTATTAACCACATATAATGGAACCCTATGCTAATAACATTTTTTTAATAATATATAGAAAATAAGCACACAAGAATTAATCATAAGATTCATAACTGCGTAGTAAGAATCGATCACGCTCTTTCAAACAATAATATCACGCTCTTTCAAACTTACGTGTTGCTGAGATTAATTCCATGTAATAAATTTTTCATGTATCAATTGATGCTATATATTAATTTGCTCCACCCCAGACTTTTGTCTCTCCCTAAATAATTTTATTTTGAAAGACTATATAAATTTCATTTTGAAAGGCTATATACAATTGTGGGTCATACTTGCTAATAATCCTACTCTCCAATTACTACAATGTATAAATTGTTGGAGTTTTCTCCTTAGGACTAGCCAAGATAGTCCCATATTGGCTACAACTCTAAGTGCGCATCTCAATATAAGGCTTTGCTTGTTATTGAGGTATCCATATGGGTTGTGGTGGGGCACATGTGGGTGCCATGTGAGGGTGTTTTCCTAGGAAGATTAAGGTTAACCTCTTCAAGAAAGCATTTATGCTTTTTGTCACTCTTGAAAAAAATATCTTAGGAGCTAAAGTCCCAAAGGGGCTTAGTGACTCGACCCCGGACTCGGACTCGGGCTTGAGCTCGGGCTCGGGCTCAAGGGTGTAAAGTGGACTTTGATGGTTCCTGAGAGCAGATCATGTGAGGGCGATTCTTATTTTAAGCAACGATGGTCTTCATCACTCCAGCAAGGATTATTTTCTGTTTTCTTCACTTTCTTTCTTCTTCTTCTTCTTCTTCTTCTTCGTTGTAGTACTTTCTGTCTCAATTGCAAAATGTTTGCAAGGAAGAACAGTTTTGATCTTCTGGAAGTTGTAATCAGATACAATATTATATATTTTTACTTCATTGGAATCGAGGTAATCAGAGAGCAAACTTGTTTTGCGTGAATCTCTGATCTCGACTACAACTTCAGGATCTAAGAGAGGGTATACTGTAAAGTTTGCTTGAACCCTGACCTCCGTTAACCATCTTTGATTTACCTCGGGACTAACAATCTCAGAGCATGAACCGAGTAAGATGGAGAACAACCGTGCAAGTCTTCTCGACACAAGTTTTAACAAACTTGAAAAGTTTGACGAAGAGCATTACAATATTTGGAAAAGAAAGATCAGTCCCAATCTTCAACTTGTGAACATTGATTACGTGTTGATAGATCCTAAGCCTACTATTTCGAATACTGATAATGCTCAGAGAATTCCTGAGGCCACTACTTTGCAGACGAAGTGGAGGGGAGAACAACCTCTGCAAGTTGCTGATTCTGAACATCATAGAAGATTCAAGGGCAGAATCGTACAGCAAGACGGTCATTGCTAAGGACATCTGGGAGTCTCTAGAGAAGCATTACAAGTCTGATAAGGGAAGAAACAAAATTCATATCACAGACCAATGTTACCAGGATCGTGGGTCGCTTTGGCACGTGGTATGGGTATGGGTACGCGGTACGGTACCTCAGCCGGTACGCGGTGCGGTGGGGGTAGGCTTATTCGGTACGCTATTTGGGGTCGTTCATTTTTATCTGGGTCATCTTTTGTACCATATACAATTATATAGAAGTATACACCAAATATCATAAGTTCATAATCAAATCCATCAAAATCCAAGTGAAGGAAAGCATAGGAACATGCAACTGAGTGAACTTGAGATTTATTTATTAAGGCGTGCAGACCAAAGGATTCATCGAAGGGTCAAAGCCACTCACCCGAACGAATCAACGCAAGAGATGGGGAAGTCATACGCAGCGATCACTCCTTGGTTATGCATCCTAAAATTGCAACAACACTTGGTTAGCATCCTTCGATCTCTTTCTCTAAAGATTCAAAATGAATGCACAAGAGAGAGAGAGAGTGAATCATGAAAACCAAGTCTTCGAAAGCAATACAAAACATAAAGCAACACAAAACCAAGCAGCAAAACAACCAACAAAAACTCTTGGACTTATTTCAATTAAAATTGTTCCATCAATTTGAAGGGTTCATTGTATTTCGTCCGTGATTGATTTGGAGGTAAGGTTTTTCCAAGATTCGATTCTCAACCGAGTCAAAGTTACAAGTGTTCCATTAGTGAACTGCTGGAGACGGGGCATTACAGTTTCGTTCTTTTTTTGTGGTATCAACTTGAAAATATTCAATAGTTGATGGTATCAAGTTGTTGAGTAAAAAGTTTATGTTATCAAGTTGAACAACTTGAATAGTTGAGGGTATCAAGTTGGAATTTAGCCAAGTAATTATAAGATCAGGCTCTAGCTATCATATGCACAACCCCCAAATAGCTAGGACTTTGGTCACCACTGCTTAGGTACATAAATATTGCCATTTCTTAATTAACCACTCTAGCTAACCATCACCAATCTGTTCGCGTTGGCCTTCTCTTTCCAATTTTTTGTACAAAACTTGGCTCCACTTATTCTATATGTTACCTTATTCCCTTGAACCTTTCTACTTAATCCTAGTTTGGTTGGGGTGATACCACAAGCATCACCAGACCCCTGGCATGCACTTTTTCTCAAGCCATATGCCTACTGATCCATTCTTAAAAAGTGGATTGTGAAATCTCACTAACTAGACGAGAAGAACCACAATTAGTATAGTTTGTACATCGATATCACTAACTATACGAGAATAAAAGTCCATGGAGGACCAAGCCTCTTCTCCTTTAAAGAGGAGACTAAAAAAAAGTTTGTTACCAAGGATAAGAATATTCAAATTGAAAGAATAGGAATGCTGAATAAACTTTAGCGGGAAGAACATTCAGATGAACTACTTAAGATTCTCTTCCAGGAGGCTGAAAATAGGAGGAAATGCGATAAAAGTTTTAGATAGTTCATACCAGCTTGTCGCAAGG
Organism: Iris macrosiphon; assembly: GCA_036927795.1. Lineage (NCBI taxonomy): Eukaryota > Viridiplantae > Streptophyta > Magnoliopsida > Asparagales > Iridaceae > Iris > Iris macrosiphon. Next base: position 39,453,182 of record JAYESA010000017.1, on the reverse strand, counting down.
GTGGTAAACGAAAAGTTTGGTGCTAGGTATAGCGTTGACAATATTATGAATCATATGCAAGGTTGGGAGGCAAAGTAGTTAGATATAATAAGGACGAAAGATCTCTCGGAGGCGGGATGGGATGAAGAACTAAAGATGGTAACTTTGGAGCAGGAAATCATAAAATTCTTAAGAAGGTAAATATGTTTAGTACTATCTAATATTATTTATTAACATTTTTAGAAGTTATTATAACTAAAAATTTGTTTTATATGAATTTTTACTGCGCCAAATCAAAATTAGCATCATGGATTAACATACATATTAGGAGCTTCGAACTGTTACGTATTGCATGTGGAAAGGAATACGCTAGGGGGATGCATAAGATAATTAAGCAAAATGGGGACCAAGAGATGAATACCTCAATATAGATAATTCTACTAGTGACTCACAACTGTAGTCAAAGGAAGACACGAACAATACTAGGAGCACTCAAAAGGGTGGAACATCCCTAATGAACAAATTGGTGGGCAATATATCTATCATGGAAGAGGCCCTTAGCACAATATTAAGGAGGTTCATGCTATTTTATTTTTACATATAGGGTTATGATTAATCGTGTCGTTATGGCAACCTATGACTGTCTTTACAATAATGACCAAGCCAGCAAGTTCAATAGTTTGCCAGAGAGGTTCCGGAGGGTATGGTTAGAGAATTTTAAGCAACAAAACTTTCCTTCATCACCGAATTATGAACCTGTCAAGTTTCACCAAATTATGTAGCATTATGTCTCGAGAGCACTTGATTATGGGGAAGTGGGCAACCTTAGACTTAGAAGCATGAACTTTTTTAATTAGGTGTGGACACAACTAGGTGGCACACAAATCTAGTATAATGCACTTAATTTTTTTCATGATGCATACTCCTTGTGACTAAATGCAAACTTGTTAATTCCAGTCTTTGTGTGCTGCCAACACAAAATTGGTTTTGCTTGTTCTGCTTATCAATAATACAAACATGTAATGCTGACGAATGTTGTTTGCAAGGGTTGGCTTTGAATGGAAGATTATGTGCCAATTTTTAGCTAATTTTTAGAGAGTGGTGAGTAAGGTGATTTCTTTGAGTCTAAAAATAGAATTTGGCAATAGTGAGTTGGGTGATGATTCCTTTGAGCCAAATTCTACATTATAAGACTTATGATATACATGTATCAGTCTCATCATTATATATATATATATATATATATATATATATATATATATATAGAGAGAGAGAGAGAGAGAGAGAGAGAGAGAGAAAGAGACTTGAAAAATGCACATCCTTCTCAATTACTGATCCATAAGTAATTTTCTTTGGGATATCAAGATTTAAAAAATATTGAACGTGATGCATATTCTTATTTTCTTGTACTTTTAATTTAAAAACATTGAAAGACATTAATTAGTACAGTTGGATAAATAGTAAATTACTTGCTGCTTTATTTGTTTACATACAATATCTCAGAATGACTACGATATTGAACTATTAGTACCTAGTCGTACTCCATGTTCAACTCATTTTTAGTCATCTTCTTATCTTGGCCATCAAAATCTAGAGGCAAAGGCTCTTCTAAAAGTGCATTAACAAAAACACATATAATGAAGAAATTCTCTAAATCTAAAAAAAACTTTCACTATTAGCCACATATAATGGAACCCTATGCTAATAACATTTTTGGTAATAATATATAGAAAATAAGCACACAAGAATTAATCATAAGATTCATAACTGCATAGTAAGGACTGATCACACTATTTCAAACAATAATATCACGTGTGTTTTGAACTCATTTAATTGGTAATCAACTCTCACGTATTGCTAAGATTAATTCCATGTAATAAATTTTTCATGTATCAATTGAGGCTATATATTAATTTGCTCCACCCCAGACTTTTGTCTCTCCCTAAATAATTTCCTTTTGAAAGGCTATATAAATTTTATTTTGAAAGGCTATATACTATTATGGGTCATACTTGTTAATTATCCTACTCTCCAATTACTACAAAGTACAAATTGTTGGAGTTTTCTCCTTAGGACTAGCAAAGATAGTCCCACATTGGCTACAACTCTAAGTACGCATCTCAATATAAGACTTTGCTTGTTATTGAGGTATCCATATGGGTTGTGGTGGGGCACATGTGGGTGCCATGTGAGGGTGTTTTCCTAGAAAGATAAAGGTTAAACTCTTCAAGAAAGCATTTATGCTTTTTGTCACTCTTGAAAAAAATATCTTAGGAGCTATAGTCCCAAAGGGACTTAGTGACTCGACCCCGGACTTGGACTCGGGCTCAAGGGTGTAAATTGGCACTTTGATGGTTCCTGGGAGTAGATCATGTGAGGGCGATTCTTTTTTTTAAGCAACGATGGTCTCTATCACTCCAGCAAGGATAGTTTTCTGTCTTCCTCACTTTCTTTCTTCTTCGTCGTTGTAGTACTTTCTGTCTCAATTGAAAAATGTTTGCAAGGAAGAACAGTTTTGATCTTTTGGAAGTTATAATCAGATACAATATTATATATTTTTACTTTATTGGAATCGAGGCAATCAGAGAGCAAACTTGTTTGCGTGAATCTCTGATCTCGACTATAACTTCATAATCTAACAGAGAGTAGACTGTGAAGTTTGCTTGAACCCTGGCCTCTGTTAACCATCTTTGATTTACCTCGGGACTAACAATCTCAGAGCATGATCCGAGTAAGCTGGAGAATAATCGTGCAAGTCTTCTCGACACAAGTTTTAACAAACTTGAAAAGTTTGACGGGGAGCACTACAATATCTGGAAAAGAAAGATCAGTCTCAATCTTCAACTCGTGAACATTGATTACATGTTGATAGATCCTATGCCTACGATTCCGAATAATGATAATGCTCGGAGAATTGCTGAGGCCACTACGTTGCAGACGAAGTGGAGAAGAGAACAACCTCTACAAGTTGTTGGTTCTGAACGTCATAGAAGATTCAAGGGCAGAATCATACATCAAGACGGTCATTGCTAAGGACATCTGGGAGTCTCTAGAGAAACATTACAAGTCTGATGAGGGAAGAAACAAAATTCATATCACAGACCAATGTTACCAGGATCGTGGGTCGCTTTGGCACGTGGTACGGATATGGGTACGCGGTACAGTACCTCAGCCGGTACGCGGTGCGGTGGGGGTAGGCTTATTCGGTACGCTATTTGGGGTCGTTCATTTTTATCTAGGTCGTCTTTTGTACCATATACAATTATGTAGAAGTATACACCAAATATCACAAATTCATAACCAAAGCCATCAAAATCCAAGTGAAGAGCATAGACAATAATCTTATAACTGAACCAACTATCATAACCAAAACTATTAAAATCCGGGTCGCTAAATTTGACGAACGGGTAGCAAACGCACTCCGTTCGGGGTCGTTCTTCCCAATTCATGGGACGTAGGGGTTTGGCGAATTAGGCAACTATGTCACACACAAGTTCTACAAGATGTAGTTTGAGGATAACAAGACTATGTTACCTCAAGTTAAAGAATTTCTCAAGTTACTCAAAAACTTGAGAATAATGGCATGTCCCTAGTGGACAATTCATTATGGGGGGGTATTGTCTCCAGGCTTTAGCCTGCATGGAACAAGTTTATTTCGCACATGTACCAAAAAAATATGTAGATCGACCTAGAACTCCTCCTATACTGGATTCATATTGAAGATGAGTTGAGGGCTTAACTCAAGGTGGACACTATGTCCAAGCAGTTGGCCAAGGCCAACATAGTGTATACTGGAGACTCCAAGGGAAAGCAGAAGGCTTCTTACAACAAGAAGGACTTCAACTATCTGAAGGTGAAGTCAGTATGCTATGATTGTGTAGGTTATCTCAACTAGTGTCGACACCGACTGGTACTTGGACACTGGTGCATCCTGTCATGTTTGCTCATATAGGAAGTTGTTCACCACATACAAGCCTACTTCTGAGAAGATTTTAGTGGCAAACAAAGCACAAGCTGAAGTACTTGATATCGGGACAGTGGTACTGAATAAGACTTTGGGAAAGTCATAGACACTTCAGGATGTGAAGCACATACCAGTGATTGCTAAGAACCCGATCTCAGAAAGATTGTTGTGTAACGAAGGCGTAAGGATGGACATCAACACTGGCCAGATGGTTGTCTTATAAAGGAACATATTTCAGAAAACCATTTTGTACCGAAGGGATGTTCAAACATCAACTTGTAACTCCGACTAAAAATGTCAATGATGTATGTTCTTCTGGTTATCCTCTTGAGTTGTGGCATAATAGACTAGGATATGTTCATTGCAAAAGAATAAACAAGATGTCTAGTCTAGGGCTTATCTCTAAATATGGGGTAAGGAGGTGCAGTAGTGTGAAGTCTGTGAGCAGACAAAGATTACCAGAAAACTATTCAAACGGATAAACCGAAGCACAAATCTTCTGAAGTTGGTGCACTTAGATATTTGCGACCTCAAGCAATTCTCTACAAAGGCCGGGATGTAGTATTTCATTACGTTCATCGACGACTTTTCAAAGTACGTATTCGTCTATCTTCTCAAGTCGAAAGATGAAGCGTTCGAGAAGTTAATTCAAGGACTTAAAGGCTGAAGCTGAACGGCAAACCAGACTACAACTCAAGAGACTCAGAAGTAATCGAGGCTAAGAGTATCGGTTTCTTGAATTCGCATCGTTCTGCAGAGAAAATAGAATTATCAGTGAGACAACTACTCCATATTCTCCTCAATCAAATAGAGTTACAAAAAGGAAGAATATGATGTTGACACTCAATGTTGTTGACTGTGGGACTTCCAAACTGCTTCTGGGGAGAAGCTGCATATATGGCTATTTTTATTTTGAACATTGTGTCGTACACAACTTTTGATGTTACTCCTCATGAACTCTGGTTCAAGGTCAGACCCAACATGAATGTCATTCGAGTGTGGGGGTGTCTGGCATATGTGAAGGTTCCGGACTTGAAGATTCAAAAGCTGGGAATGAGGACTACGAATGCTATATTATTGGGATATGCTAAAAATATTGATGCTCGGAGGTTTCTTGATATTGAATCAAATTATAGCATTGAATCTCATGACACGGAATTCTTTGAAGACAAATTCGCAAGGCACAAGAACATTGTTCTCACGGACATTCAACAGAATAGTGTTGTTGCAGAGGAGGCTATCGCTTCCAATGAAAATATAGTCAAAGAAGAATTTGTCGTTGAAGAGACAACATTTGAACCATAACTCACAGAGACGTCGACTAAGCGATTGAGGAGGCAGATGGACTTCGTAGATGATTTTGTCACCTTTCATGATGAAGCAGATCCGCTTGTCTATGATGATACGATTAAAAATAGAGATGTCTTCTGGAAGGAGGCTGTAAACGATAAGTTTGATTCTATAACCTCCAACAACACTTGGGTGTTGGTTGATCTGCTTGAAGGAGCAAAGCACATCGGATGTAAATGGATTTTCAAGAAAAAGATGAAGGCCGATGGAACTGTTGATAAGTTCAATGCAAGGCAAATAGCCAAAGGGTTTTCTCAGAAGTATGGGATCGACTAGTTCGACACATATGCTCTAGTAGTGCGAATAACAACCATCAGGATGTTGATTGCTCTGAGTGTAATACATAAGTTGGTGATACATTAGATGGATGTTAAAACAACATTCCTGAATGGGGAACTTGTTTGCGTGAATCTCTGATCTCTTCTACAACTTTAGAATCTAACAGAGGGTAGACTATGAAGTTTGTTTGAATCTTTATTCATGGCCTCTGTTTTCCATCTTTGATCTACCTCGTGACTAAGATAAATAACAATGCTCTTAAAATTGTATCGATCGAGATACTAACACGCAATGAATTAATACATTAATTATTCTGGAACCGATATCGAAACCAAATAATATTGATCTACATATATAGAGATATCAACTAACAAACAAGTATTATTAATTAAATATTCTAACATATTGCTGCAGATGATCCATAATCAGTAGTCTCTTCCCAAAACTTTATCTAGTACTTAATATATGTGTATACATTCGTGTATATATATAGAGTCAAAGAGTCCAAAAATGACAAGCTAGCCCAATAAAAGTAATTTTTTATAGTAAGTACGTAACACCTAAAATAAAATATTTATTGTATTCTATAGATATCTTACTAAGTAAAGTAATTTTATTCCTCTGGATAGGAGATGGTGAATTGATTTTTGCAAATATTGAAAGTACATATAATCTGACATATCATGGAGAGATTATATCACCCAATTTTTTTGCAAATATGAAAATATGATAATGATGCTGCGGGATGAAAGAAAGAAAAAGAAAGCACTGAATTTTGGTTGTGCAAAGTCCATCACCACAGAAAGATTATGATAATGATGTTGCGGGATGAAAGAAAGAAAAAGAAAGCCCTGAATTTTGGTTATGCAAAGTCCATCACCACTACCGACTCTGCCCAACCACTTCTTTTTTTAGGTTATTTCAGCCTTCTTCCTATATTTTTTTGTTGTATCCCTAGAGCCTAAACTTTATAGTGAAGATGGCAATAAGCAAGACACTTTCACAATCAAATAAAGGTAAATCTCCATAAACTAGAACTATGTTTTTTGGTTTAGATTCTAGATTTTTTTTTGAAATCTTGATTTTTGTTTTGTTTAGATTATTAGATTTCATGTCTAGTAAATATATTTTTAACAGTAATGTAGTAGATTTTCTAGGCTATTTCTGAAGGAGATATGATCAGAGATAACGGATCTCATTGGTCATTTTGGTTTCGGGTTCTACCCTATGTATTTGGTCATCATTAAGTATGGATTTTAATTTGAATATTTTATATTAAAATTAATTAATTTAAGCTTTGTTCTAAATCTTTTTATATATGGTATAATTTATTGTATAGTGTTAAGAGAGAATTTTTTGTAGATTATATCAGAAGGTTAAGCATTTGACAATAAATTCTGCCAAGTCAACTTGGCAGTGATAAGGATTAATATTAATTGATGGTGGATAATTAATTAACAAATAATCCCAACCGAGATTATTGCGCGTCTGCTATTGGTTTGTGTTGATATTGATTACATGTATGGTTTTCTTGTTTGTGACTATTATAGTACATTTGGATATGATGTATGAATTTAGTGCAAGGGATAGGGTTAGTGTTTGTAATTGCGCATTTCAGCAAAAGTTTTTAGTCACTTGGTAACCAAGCCCTAATATTTATTCCAATAACCAGTAATTGGTAACCAAGTCCATAAAAATTTTGTGGTTAGTTGGGCTGGGTAAAACTCTGTTCTCAATAGTAATCCATTTCGTCAATTGCACTTTGTCAGAGTAAATTTAAAACTATTCAAAAACTAAATTAAAAATTAATTTGAAGGAAAAAATATTATAAATATTTAAATTGTTTAACAAATCATAATTCAAATATGTTTAGATATTTCAATTATTTTTCAATCATATCATAAAAATATTTATTTTACGTGCAACGCATGTGAATTTACTAGTATATATATATATATATATATATATATATATATATATACACACACACACACACGAAGAAGAAAAAAATTATATATATATATATATATATATATATATATATATATATATATATACACACACACACACGAAGAAGTTAAATTTTATTCTGGCCCGAAGGCCTATAACTCAGTCGGAAGGCTTACAAACCCAACCGGAAGGCTGCATCGTTGTCCGAAGGCCACATATCATACCATAACTGCACTGCACTAGATCCGCAATCGCACCGAAACTGTAGTGTACCAACTGCACTACATCCGGGCCACACAACACCGCACCCGCATCCGGGTTGGCACCGCACAGCTCCGCAACCACACCTCAATCGCTTCGTACCAATCACAACCGCCCCCGTACTACATTCGCACACCACCCATGTCGTACTGCACAGTACCAGCATCCGGGTCACACCGTTCCGCACCTTCCTTGCTTGATTCCCCTATAAAGAAATTGAAGTGCTTCGCACGTTGCTCGAACTAGAAACCTCCATGTGATATGCCTCACTTTATCCACTTGTCGGTGTGTGTGTGTGTGTGTGTGTGTGTGTGTGTGTGTGTATATATATATATATATAATATTGTTTGTCTCGCTAAAATTTTGGGTAATATAATCTCGATTGACATGGTAGATTATATGACAAGTTGACCTGGAAGAATTATTATCAAATACCCAAATATAATCTCCTAAAAATTCTCTATTCCCATAACACAATAAATTATACCATATATAAAAAGATTGAGAACAAACAAAATCTGTCTAAAAAATTAATTTAAATATGAATAACATTTAATGGAGAACTTGTAGACGATTACAACAATGACAACAAAACATTTATCCCATATATTTTTGAAGCTAGTTGAATTCTTTACTTTCGTTCTCCTTTGTCACGGGCCTAACATTAGCACAATTGGTAGTAGAGAACATAATATAGCAGAAGCTACCATATGTTACGTCTTGATTCTGCTAAATTGATAAGTCGTTATCGAACGTTATTCCGTACAAATCTAAGTTGCGCTTGTTGAAGGCATATTCGCTTGAAGTTTTGCGCTTGTTGAAGGCATATTCGCTTGAAGTTTTGAAGTGTCACATATTGGTAGAGCTAACAACATAGTTAAGCAGAAAAAATTGAATAACATATGGTAAATAAGGAAAATAGTTCTTTCATTGATAATATACATCTATTACCTCGGTTTTGTGTACAAGTAAAGGGTGTCGCACATGCTTACAACTTGAACACAAAATGAGGTACACTGTTATATTCACTTGAAGTTATGTGTCACATATTGGTAGATCTTGCAACATAGTTAGGCAGAAAAAATTGAATAACATATGGTAAATAAGGAAAATAGTTCTTTCATTGATAATATACGTCTATTACCTAGGTTTTGAGTACAAGTAAAGGGTGTCGCACATGCTTACAACTTGAACACAAAATGAGATACACTGTTCCATATATTATATCTCTGTAGAAACAAAATATATAAACACCTTTGAGGAAGTCTTCGAACTGCAACAAGAAGCTTCAAATGATATATGCAGGAGCTTTGGTTGATGGACTAGTCAGGCTTTCAACTCCTCGCTATGTTGCCTTGGTTAGCATAACCTGTGGAGACGTAGGTCGGCACATTTGAAATGTGTCATGCCCCGATCCTAGAGGACCGTAAAGTCACCACTGGACGTGATGTCATACAAGTCTAAGTTGCACTTGTACAAGACACAATACCTGCACAATAAAATAGAGAAGTAATTAAGCTAAAATTTAACTTGATACCCTCAACTATTTAAGTTGTCAACTTGATACCCTCAACTTTTTAAAATACAACTTGATACCCTAAAAAATATGGACAAAATTACCCCTCTCTCCCCCCCCACCCTCCCTCTGGCTATTCCACCCCCTTCCTCCAGGCTGCCCACACCTTTGCCCCTCCCCAGGATGCATCACCCCACCCCCTGCCCCCTCTCTCCATGGCGGTAGCAGTAGTAATTTGTGGCTGCAGAAGCGATGCTGGCGGTAGTGACGACAACAACAACGAAGAAAGGGAGGGGAGGTTGTGCAGCCGGGAGGCTGAGCAGCGGTGGCGGCAGCTGGGGGTTGAGGGTGGGGGTAGGGTGTGTTGGATATAAAAAGGTAGTTTATGTCACGCTTCGATCGTGCTTGGTCCTTACGGAACCAATCGTCCTCTCATGGGCATGATGTCGTGTAAGCCTAAGTTGTTCTTGCACAAGGCATAGTACCTGCACAAGACACAAATTAGACAAATATACATATATAGAAGCACGTAATTTATAATATAGAGAACCAAATTTGAACACATTTGATAAGAACATAAAATACTTTCTTTTATTGAATACTTGAAGATTGGATTATAATTTACTTGCTTGGCTGATTACAAAATATGTCATAGATAGTTACAACACTTGTAAACCCAAAATTTGCAACAACGTCCATACATCATGTCCTTTTAGTATAACCAAAAAATCAAAACACCTATCAGAAGAAAAGCTTGCACACAGAAGAGGAAAGCTTTGGAAAGCAGCACGAGCACGGTTCCGCTTGAGGGGATGCGCTCCTAAAGCTTCAAAATGCTTGCCAAACTCTAGCTACAAGAACCTGTAGATTTGCCCACAAACGTGGGTCAGTACTACAAGATGTACTGGTGAGCAACCGTGGCCAAACTCATCTAGAAATCCACACTAAATAAATATATGAAGCTAGCATTACTATTATGTGATCTTTCTAGTTGTCTAGTTTCTTTTTAACAATTAATGCAAAAAAACATAAACGATAGATTGAACCATGCATATGATAATTCTTACCCACGGCCGAACGGTTATCCTTGCAGCAGACACATAAGTTAGCAACAATTTGCATATATGTATCTAACTTATGAATCAATCTTTGCATCAAGTATTAGGTATGTAAGAAGGTAAACTTAGCATGCGACCTAACTACATGATGGTCCATGGAAAACCAATGATTAGTAGTGATGTTATCACGGCCCAACACTACACCAAAATACGCTCAAAATAGCTGCTTTGATACGTAAACCAGCTAACTAATAGACATAAATACCCGCCTAATAGCGAGGACTTCATTGCCTCAGGGTGTTTCGATTAGCCTCTCCTAGGCCGAACGGTTCCTAGTGTCCCAGGATACTGCTCGAGAGACCCGATACCTTGTGCACAAGTTGTCCGAGACCGATGCGATAAAAAACATTCTATCAAACTAGAAAATTCTATTGCAACAGTTTGAACAATATACATTATCTCATTTCTATTAAGCCTTAGCTCTTCAATACATCAATCTTTCATATTCGATTTGATTCAAGCAAATAAGGGTCAAGCATCAATTCTCTGAACGAGTTCAATGCCAATTCTAAGTTTCAAGTTGTACTATTTATAAAGAAGTAAGATAGCAGTTCTACAAATCTAGTATGCAAATTTCTATTTTTAAAATTTTATCTTGTTATGCTGATATCATTGAGCAGAGGGCCATACAACTGAGTGAACTAGATATTTATTTATTAAGGCGTGCAGACGAAAGGATTCATCGAAGGGCCGAAGCCACTCACCGAACGAATCAACGTGAGAGATGGGGAAGCCTTACGCAGCGATCACTCCTTGGTTATGCATCTTGAAATTGCAACAACACTTGGTTAGTATCCTTCGATCTCTTTCTCTAACGAATCGAAATGAATGCGCAAGCACGCAAGTGAATCATGAAAACCAAGTCTTCGAAAGCAAGACAAAACACAAAGCAACACAAAACCAAGCACCAAAACAACTAACGAAAATTCTTGGACTCATTTCAATATAAGCTGTTCCATCAGTTTGAAGGGTTCATTGCATTTCGTCCGTGATTGATTTGGCGGTAAGGTTTTCCCGAAACTCGATTCTCAACCAAGTCAAAGTTACAAGTGTTCCATTAGTGAACTACTGGAGGCGGGGCATTACATAATACCCCCGAGAAGAAGTTTCTTCCTCAAAACTTAAGAGATCAAGGAGTCAATAATCAAGGCATCAAGAGGTCAAAAAAATCAAACTCACCAACATCGTGTCCGCTCGCGTTGCGCTCAATATTCAGCTGATACACCCTAGGTCTCTCCATCTGATCAGTCTGTCTGTTGGCTGGAGCTGGCACGGGGTTCTGATTCTGGCCACGTCCGGCATTCTCATTGCGGTTATGTGGCACGGGCCTCTTGGTCGGCTAGTTTCTCAGAACATGGCCCTTTTGGCCGCAGTTGAAGGATTCACCTTTAGCATAACGACAGTTTTCCACTACGTGCCCTTGCTTACCACAATAGCTGCACTCAGAGCATTTTTACCCTCTATCTTCTTCTCCCCGTCGTGGTATCTTTTGGCAGAATGGTTTCGAGTAGTCGACGCCTTTTTCGGAATATTTCTAGGCTTGAACTGCTCGTTCTGAACTGCTGCCTCAAAAGCTTTAATGTAAGATGTGTATTCACGATTCATTACATCCTTTCAGAGGTCGTTGCTCAGGCCTTTGATGAACCTGTGCGTACGGGCCATCTCGTTAGGAATCATCGAGCTAGAGAACTTAGCAAGCTTGGAGAATTTTGAATCATAGTCTTTGACGGACATGCTTCCTTAAGTTCGGTGAACTCATCTTCCTTTCTCTGCCTGATAGCTGGCAGGAGATACTGTGCCAAGAATGCATCCTTAAACATCTCCTAAGTAATTATTCCATCCTGGTGCTTTGTGGCGAGATTCAGCTTCTTGATCTGCCACCAGTCGTGTGCTCGTAAGTTGCATAACTGCACACGCCACGCTTTTGTTCGTAGATATCGAAGCAAACTCAAACGAACCCACCAACTTGGCGACCGAGTCCATCACCTTATCAGGCGCGGTCCTGCCTTCGAACTCTGGAGGGTTCAACTTTAGAAACTCGGTACCCCTAAAGGTAGACTTCATGGCCGTCCATTGAGGCTCATCGACTTCTGCTAAGCCTATTCCCCGAGGCGCAGTCGCGGCTATCACAGGTGTAATCACCCTGATTTTCTTAAATTTTATAAAATTATTTTCCATAATTTTTCTGTAATTTTCGGGAATTAAAACTAAGGTGTTTTGTGACTAAATGATTTTTTGTACTTATAATTTTTGTACTACCTTGACTTACGCTGCTATATTATAGCCTAGTTTTTTTGCAAGCCTATTCTTTATCAAGCTTGTTCATGACATATGTGTTATTGGGGCCTGATTAACCCTACTAATACAATTGTCTATTCAGGATCAATGTATTACGGTCTGATCAACCTTAGTGCATTTTGGTTCGCTCTTCGCACGACTACCTTACGTGGATTGAGATATATAGTTGACTAGTGTACTTTTCCTCTAGATATGTCTGAGCATATCGTATCGGTTACATAAACTGTGCTAATACGAGCAGGCGAACAAAGATTACCAAAATAGGATTTCAATCCACAACTGCTTTGACAATTCCCATTTGAATTCTTTAAATGCCTTGATCCCGATACTTCTATTCTATTACGCTACCCTTGAACTCTTTATTATTGGTCTCCGTCTTCCCTTACTTCGGAAAGACGAAACCTCGTGCTTGGTATAACTTTATACACAGAGAATACTAGATATACCCCGTAGGCCGATCACACACTTGAGGATTATCCTTTCGTAATTAAGGATATATCATATGTGATATAATCGGCATTATAGTTTTGAGGATGACATTGTTTTAAGTTGGCTTGATTGTGAAACCCCCTCACCTAAGAATTAGACCTACTTGGCTTAGATAGTGAGACTGAGGCTAGCTCGAATCCACTTAGAAATAGAACACAGTATTTTATTCAGTTTTATAACATGGTATCACTTGGCGCACCTTACCATTGCTACGATAATTGGAGCAATTCATTAGTCACTACCTTCCTACAAATTCCACATCCTTGTCCTAGACGTGACCATCACCCAATTTCCATCTTTGTGCAATTTTCTAATTGTTGAGCGCTTTTATGCAAAGGAGCATTTAGGTGTCCACACTATTGGACATGACACACGAAGAAACCTATTTTCGCTCATATGGATTTTCCCATGATCGGAATATGCAACGTGCAACATCGCCCACTTCGTTAAACCTAGCCTTGCATCTTAACCAATGCAAATCTTATACCATCCTTGACTTCTACCATGGCTTAATTTTAATTTCGAGGAAAAAAATTTTATAAGTTGGGTAGATTGTAATCACCCTAATTTTCTTAAATTTTATAAAATTATTTTCCATAATTTTTTGTAATTTTCGGGAATTAAAACTAAGGTATTTTGTGACTAAATGATTTTTTATGATATTAATTAATATTAAAATATCATGGAAATAATATTTTATGGTGTAAAATGGAAAACCGGACATAGGGTAATTTTTTGTGAATTTATTGGACCCCGGAATCATTTTTAAAGCCCGGAAAACCGATGTACATTTAAACCGAATTAAACCCGTGCCAAACGCCCGACATCCCCATGAGAGCCGAAGCCAAGCCCAAGGAGCGTTGACCCAGCCCAAATCCTAGGTTAAACCCTAGTCCAAATTCTGTATGTATAAATATATACTCCTCATAGTTTTTCTCCACAAACCAAAAAGAAAAGAAAAAAAGAAAAATCCCTAATCCCTAATTACTAAAAGAAAATCCCTAATTCCTAAACCTAACCCTACCCTAGCCGTCAGCCGCCACCCCCTTTTTCCTGACCTCCCTCCGGCCAGTCTCCGGCGGCGCACCGCCCGCGCAGCTCCGGCCTGGAGCACCCCCGCGGCTGTCCCTGACTTTCGACCGGCCTGTGCAGCGCCATCCCGCTCCGGAAGTACAGCGGCTACCCCAACCGAGCACTGCCCGGCCGGACCTCCTCCGGTCAGCGAGCTCTGCTCCACCGTGGCGGCCGTCCACCCTCCGCTCGACCGCTGCCCGCTGCAACAACCTCCTCCCCCCAGCATCCCGATCGACTCCTCCACCGCGCCGCTGCCGCCAGGCCGCCGCACGACCTCCCCTCATCCTCTCGACCCGCCGTACGACCCCCTCGCCGGTCGACGACCCTCGGTCGTCGACCACCCCGCACAGAACCCTTCGACGAACACCAGCACCGACTCCACGCCGCCGTCGCCTCGCCAACACCGCACAGCCGACCAGCTTCGCCCCGCTGCCTCGGCCTGAGCAGCCACGGCGAGTCTCCGCTGCCCTAAGCTTTGACACGCGGACACGGACATCGCAGAACCTAGACTCGAACCCCGACTCAGTGTCCGGACACAGCAACTCGAGACCGGACACAGGACGCAGGACACGGAGTAGACGACCAGGACACGAGCAGGACACGAGAATTCAGACTTCTCGGAGCCCAATTCAGGTAACGTTTCCTCTCACCTCATAATTCCATTTTCGATTCCGTCATTTGCAACGCGTAGACTGTGTAACCCTCTCGATGCCCGTGCAACCCGCTCGGTGCATCGCGTCCTGTGGTGATCGTAAACCGCGATCCAAAAACAGGAAAAATAACGCCCTATTTTACCCAGAACGGACTACGCCGCGCCAAACGGGACAACTTGGTCGCACGCGGTCTTTACCAAAACGTGCGCGTCATTGATACGGATGTGTGGGATTTCGCAGAAGCTAATTTGGATGTGCGTGCACACCGGAATCAATGCGTATCCGCCGACAACGCCCCGTATCCGACCATTCTGGAACACGCTGTAACTTTGTGTACACACGTCGGATCGAGACGAAACTTGCGCCATCGGACTCGTAGCAATACACTGGTCCTGTGACCCAAGTTTGGTTCGATTCTGAGAACGTTGACAAAATTGCGTATCGTGGGCCCCACAAGCTCTACTTGACGGGCGATTTTGTGATCGGTTCATCGGAATCCAATTCTGGAAGTTCCGTTGGGATCGTATCATCGTTCCTGACTTGTAGACACTGAGTTTGAGAAATTTGGAGACCTTTGACCCTGACACATTTTTCGGTGCAAAGTGGGCCACATGTGGACCCTACTTTGACCAAAAACTGTCACTTTCGTCCCTGTGTCCAAATTGGACTTAAGGATAGGCGTTTCTAGCCATTTGATATTTTCTGAATCTAATGGTGATATTTATTTCAGCAACCGGAGGAGTACCTACAGATCACACTGAGACCAGAGCTACAGTTGGAGCCAGAACCACAGGCAAGTGTACCTTGCCAAACTTGCAGTTCTTGTTATTTATTCCTTTGACTATATATATATTTGTGCATGCTTGACCTAGGACCGTATGACTTACTTAGCGTCCAATTAATAGTCGGGTGCCAATACCGTACGCGGAGTTGTGTAACGTCACTTAGAGATGGACATTCGTGACCCTTTACATTCTCGTACTTGTCTTATCAAGTACACTATAACCTAGGACACTTGACACTATTCATGAGACGGAATCTTCCTGAGATATTCATGGTGATTCTGTATAGGATTCAAGTTTTATGAAATAGACATTATATTCCTAGACATTATATGACTTGCTGCATTAGTTTCGATCTTGCGTGACATGTACATGAGACGTTGTGGACATGAGACGTATGATTACATGGGGTGGGGAGAGTCACACAGGCTATAGGCTGATTATATATATATATATATATATATATATATATATATATATATATATATATATATATATATAATCCATAGTAAACACATAGTAAAACACATAGTAAACACTGCTACCGGCTCCCAGACACAGAGCTTGTAGTGATCTCAGCCTGAGTTTAGTGATGCTCTCAAATTGCATTTTCACATAGATGGTTATATAGTTTACCCTATTTATCTCATTTACTATTACACTGCATTTTGGCATGTTGATTTATGTACCTTGTTATGTCCCCTGAGGACCTAGATACCGGACTGTCCCCAGGACTAGCAGACGAGATCAACCCCGAGTTACACGGGACAGGAGCATTAGCAGGAGTGGAAGCAGGAGCAGACACTGGAGCAGTACCAGATCCAGTAGACGAGTGATCACCGAGGGTATCTTCTGGGTATAGGCTTTACCCATACTCAGTATTTGTTGTGGTTATCTTTATTCTTGTATCTTGACAGATGTATCAGACTCATTATCGGGTTATTTCCTCGAGTTTATATCATATTGAGATTGATCTTGCTTTATGATTCTGATATTGTTGTATTCATTTCTATGGATGAGATTAGTATGTCTAGACCATTATTATTGTATTACAGCTTAAGTACGCCCCGATGGATCCATTAAATTGGGTTTGTCTATCGGTGTGTGCTGCTGGCCATTGCCACGTATCTAGTCCCTTGATATTTTAGGACTGGGACGTGACAACAGGTGTTGCGGCGGTCCCCGATGCACCACTGTTGACTACCAGTGTTGTTACTATTTGAGTCTGAGAGTCAAGCTGTTGTTGCTGTAACAAGGCTCTAGCATCAGCTCGTTGCTGTTGAGCTTCGAACCGTTCCTGTTGGGCCTCATATCGGTCATTCTGATTTTTGAACATAGCAATCAGCCTATCGACTTGGTGATCGCTCACGCTCATTGCACGCGATGTCCCTTGATTACCAGTTATAGTTATCCTGCTGCAAAAGAGAGTAGCTTGCACTAGTCTCATAATATTATGGACTTATTGCATGGGACGTTAGGTTTTCATACTTTTAAAGATCAGGACATATAATTCCATCAATTTACTTATATATATTCGCAATCATTTTCGAAATTCGGACTTTTGAAGCTTAAAAACTTATATCATTTTTTTAAAAACAATATTTGAAGAGGTCAAGGACGTAAAGCCGTGCTCTGATACCACCTTGTCACATCTCGATCCCGTAAGGGCCGATCATCCTCGCTTGGACGTGATGCCGTGCAAGCCTAAGTTGTGCTTGTACAAGGCATAGTACCTGCACAAGACACAAGTTAGACAAAAATATACATATATAGAAGCACGATATTTAAAATATAGAGAACCAAAGTTGAACAGAATTGATAGGAACATAAAATACTTTCTTTTATTGAATACTTGAAGATTGGATTATAAAGTACTTGCTTCGCTGATTACAAAATATGCCATAGATGGCTACAATACTTGAAAATCCAAAATTTGCCCCAACGTCCATACATCATGTGTAACGCCCCGCAACCGCTCGGAGCGTTACGCTGAGTCGGACTGAATGAATCAAATACTGGTTACATTTGAAATGTCGGATTTTGGGAAGAAGGATTAATCGAGTTGGTTTCAATGTGCAGATGGCTAGCGGGTTCGATGGAAATCAGGTGTTCGTTCCGAACAGTACTGAATAGCTGGATGGAATCGATAATGTCGTTTCCTTAGTCCGATCGGTCGGATGATTTTGAGAGCACGGCCTGCTCGCACGGTCATACCAGTTGAGTAGATCGCGCTTGCATCGGACCACGGGTTCAAGGGATTGGCCGTATCGGCAGGACAGGATGCCTAACGGATTCAAACAATGTGAGTGGGCTCTTTCCCTTCTCCTCTACTCCTTCATGCCTAATAATATGGAAAACACGTAATGGCTTGTACACTTGGGCTGAAACATCGGGAAGCACTACACTGAGGCGTGCATAGAGTGTGCGTCGTTGGCTTGGTAGGATTGTGGCTTGAACTGGTTTACGCGTTGGATAGTTGGATTATACATTTGAGGCAGTCGGTTGGATTACTTGGGATTATACAAGGATAGTTGGATGCGATAGTCGGATTATACATTTGAGGCGATCGGTTGGATACTTGGGATTTGGCTGGAACGGTTGGTAATATATGAGATGGAATGATACTTTGAGGCAATGGGAATATCGGGAATTCGGGCGAGCGAACGTGCATCCGTGCGCGAGTATCATTTGGTCGCTTTGTCTTGCAAAAGCGAGCAGTTGTGGTTCGAAACCAAACAACTGCATATGCGAGGTATGGTGCCGCTTGATGGGGCATTGTGCCACTGAAACGGCATTGTGCCATGGGTTGGCTTTGAGCATGGGTGTTGCACCATTTCGGAATACATTGCTGTAAGGCGGAAATGTGAATTATGGGAATGGCTTGTGATGTGGACTCTTCGGGAGGATAAGTTGGAAGAATGGTTATGGATAACTTGGTTGGATATCGGTTGAACGAATTTAGGATCGCTTGGTGGGGCGAGAATGTTCGATCCTCTCGCCTCACCTACCTTTTTGCATGTCACGGACAACCTGGGTGCACAGGGCGTTGATTTCCTTGAAACGGTTTTTATCCGGGGCACTGGAGCCGTTTCAATCCGGAGGGAAATATTCGATTCGTGCTAGTCACGATGCTTAGCGGGACCTCCAGCAGGGCTTGCTACCCGGGCTGATAGGGCGCGCCGCTAAGGCGGAGAAATATGTCCTTTATGGCTTGGCCAGTGACTTCATATAGACTAAGAGTTGGCTTGCTTTTCTTTCGTTGGTTTGTGCATCGTGTAGGCGCGGCCACCTTGCCTCGGCAAGAGTGTGCATTCGAGATGGGAATATATACTTCGGTTGAGGATGGATATTGAGGCGAGACTGATGGTTCGATATGTTATCGTGAGTCGATGACATTGAGTTAGACGGGTCGGCTTTACATAAACTGCTTGTCGTTTGGTTTGAGATGAATGCTTGCATGCTTAAACTGCTTTACTGCTTTCCTTAACATGTCATTCAATTGCCATGAAATGAATCTAGGATTCAAACTAGAAAGATCACCATATAACTGTTTGCATTCACTATTTTTACTTAGTGTCGGCTTAGGCGAGTGGGTTACCCCGCTCACCAGTACGGTTGTGTACTGACCCACGTTTGTGGGCAATATTTCAGGTACACAGGCGTAGTGGCGCTGCTTGGATATACGGGACAAGATGTATGAACTGTAAGTACCTTTGTGGGCTAGAGAAAGAGCAAGAGTTATTTCATCGTCTCCGTGGCATCGCCTTTGTGGCAGTGACTCGGGGCATCCCATTTGGACCCTATCGTGAGCTTCGCTGCGTATACTCTGATTGTGTGCTTGGTACACAATACTTGACTTCCGCTGCAACTTGGTTGTTTCAATGATAACATTTGGTGTTTGACAACATCGCCTTGTACGAGCGCAACTCCAGGCTCGTACGGCATCACGTCCCGATGAGAACGATAGTCCTGCGGGAGAGCTGTAAACGTGGTGATTCACGTTCAGCGGGGACTATTGAGCTTGCGGGAGATTGGGGCGTGACAAATTGGTATCAGAGCGCCTGGTTCACTTCTTCGGACTTGGTCCTTCGCTTCATCACAAACTCTAAATAGCTTCCGCGTGTCGTCTAGCTCTTGACTCTACTCGGTGCCGCATCGGATGTTTCATGCAATAAGTCTATTTATTGCTGGTTTTGGCTGCATGTTATTCTGTGTTGGGTTGCCTTGGTTGGTTTTCGTAGGATCGCTTAGCCTCGTTAGGCGTTGTTGCATTCGTGCAGCAAGTTGGTTGGCGTTGTTGCATTTGTGCAACAAGTGTGGGCTTCCGTTGGGTTGGCTTGGCTTATCGTTCTGGAGTTTCTGGTTGCCTCAATGGATCAGTTGGTTGGCTAACGAGATTTGGTTATGCGGCATGTTTTGAGTAGAAACTTTCGATGGGAATGGATCCTTGCACGAGTTGCTCGTCAAGTGATTGTGTTGGATAGAAGTTGGAATTTCGACTGTGGCGCATCGGTTGGGCAGATTTGAGTTGGCTTGAGAAATATCAGATAAGTTGGTATGAGTTGCTCGTACAATAAAGGTGTGGAACCGTTGGGTATTGGGTTGGACTACTTGGAATACAATCGTTGCACGATTGCCCGTGCTGTGAAAGTATCAGACGGTTTGGGAAATGTTGGAAACATCGAGAATGGAACATAGCACGAGTTGCCTAACGAGATTGATGGTTAAAGAATCGGCTAAGTTTTTGTGTCAGACTTAAGATGGGGAATGGCATGATCACACATAAGAGATGGTTCGAACGGATCTTGGATTCGTGAAAGGAAACGTAATGTGAGTAGCGAACTGATTCGAAGTGGTATATGGGATCAAATGTGTTAAGCAAGGCATTGGAAATATTTTGGTTGGACATCTATTGGAATTGCCTGAACGGACTCGGATAACGAATACAAGTCGGTTGGTGCAAATCGATTGAGTTGGAAAGAGTAAAAATGGAGCAAGCGAATATTGAGTTATGATTCGGCAGAATCACCTCGGAATAGTCGGTTTGGGATAGACGCTGGTTGGCGCAGATTTTGCACGAGGGCAACTATATTTCCAAGTGGTATATGGTGCAATGGAATTTGACTCGAGTATCCTTCGATACATTAGACTTGAGAACTCAAGGACGGAGTCGTGCAAATGGAAGTATCATTGGGCTTAAAAGATGGGCGAAACCGGAACGAACATTTGGGTTATGCTTGAGCAAAGCGATGGGATTATCGGAAGGATAGCGAGCACGAACTACGATTTTGGGCAACACATTTGAACCGTTGGTTGAGCAAAGAAACACGATATTGGTTTGGAGGGACAATGAGATGGATTCACACAAACTTGAAGATTTTGAATGTTGTTGCTCGTGAAGTTGACTCTGGTTTAGCGGAAATGGAATTTTGGGCAGGATGGTACAACGATAGTAAACAGATTCTCCGGAAGACGTGGACGGACGTTTGAAGATAGCTGAATGTGATAGCAACGTCGGAACAAATCACTGCGTTGCTCGAGTAAGTTGGAAGTGCATTGTGGGACGCAGCAAATGGATAAGAATTGGAGCAAGTCTCGAGTTTCGAGAATCAATGGAATCGATAGTGCGAGAATCGAATATGCAATTCGGAAATTTGATGGATTCAGGACAGAAAGGCGGATTGATGGAATAAGGTTTCAACGAGCGCGGTTCTCAGATTCAGAAACTTCGCTCGGGTGAATGGTTGGATTTTGAGTCAGATTTTTAGATGAGATATAGCATGGTTTTTAGTAACTGTCCATCGTGATGATTACAATTATCAAGCGTAGCTTCGGGACAGCTGACCCTAAGCGACCTTGCCCGATGAATCAGATATGAATATGGTAGACCCATAGAACGACCCTTGAGGCGGCGTATTTGGGAATGCGTCGAGGGCAGATGTGAGCAATGAGATTTGGCTTATTGACTGAGTGTTGGATTTGAGAGATCCTTGGGATAGCCTTCAGCTGAAGATGCAGCCAGAAGATCGAAGCAATGGTGGAAGTAGCCTAGTCAACTGATGAGATTCAGAGTCGCAGATTTTTATCGATGGCATCGCCTCTGACTCATCGTGCCCTGGAAGGGAATAGCATTCATATGAATTGACGACTGTGAAACTAGCTCGTGAAGTTAAAGCAGCGGCTCGTTCAGATCAAATCCTTGCGAATACTGGAAGGGACAGATTTGCCTCAGATTTACAAGATGTCTCGAAACTTAGTCTGGGAAGCGTGCTCATTCGGAAGGCGAAGGTGATATTCTATGCTTCGAGGCAGTGGAAGCAGCGCGAAGAACTATTTCATGCGCAACCTAAGAATTGTGGCGAGTGTGTCCACGTTGAAATCGTGGCGACACAAATTCCTTTGGCGTGGCGGCGAGATCTTCGTGGATCACACGAACCTCAATATAGATGTTCACCCTGTGAGATATTGAGATGGCAGGAAATGTGTTGGACTGAGCTGATCTAAGCAAGTTGATATTTGGGTAAGTCGCATAGCTGGGGTAGATCAGTTGAGATAATCGTTCGGTGCATGAGATATATTTGGAGATGTTGCTAGTACTGATCTCAGAAATAGTGGGATGGATTAAGTCGGAACTCGGACTGATTGAGTCGGTGGAAAATCTGCATAGTTGAGAATAGTTCTCGAGCGAATGTGTTGGAATGGAAATCGAAATTTGGTTCAATTGGGAGCAAAGCAAATGGACGCCTCGAACATAAAGATACCCTTGTAACTTGTCCAAATTCGCTATCGCAAAGCTCGGCTGAAATGCATGTATTTTAGGGACGCCTTAAATATATGTACGATCCAAAACTAGGCGATACGAAGAATTCGTATTGAGCTGCAAGGAGGATGTAGGAATATGGAACTTGTACGAGCGTTCAGCAGAGCGAGATGTTGAGTCAGAAATAGTGATATTGTGAGTTACATAGAGCAGATCTATGGAATTGGATTGTGGCATGCTAGTAAGGAATGAGTACCAGCACGGTTCGTGGACGAACCTGATTCTAAGTGGTATATTATGTAACGCCCCGCAACCGCTCGGAGCGTTACGCTGAGTCGGACTGAATGAATCAAATGCTGGTTACATTTAAAATGTCGGATTTTGGGAAGAAGGATTAATCGAGTTGGTTTCAATGTGCAGATGGCTAGCGGGTTCGATGGAAATCAGGTGTTCGTTCCGAACAGTACTGAATAGCTGGATGGAATCGATAATGTCGTTTCCTTAGTCCGATCGGTCGGATGATTTTGAGAGCACGGCCTGCTCGCACGGTCATACCAGTTGAGTAGATCGCGCTTGCATCGGACCACGGGTTCAAGGGATTGGCCGTATCGGCAGGACAGGATGCCTAACGGATTCAAACAATGTGAGTGGGCTCTTTCCCTTCTCCTCTACTCCTTCATGCCTAATAATATGGAAAACACGTAATGGCTTGTACACTTGGGCTGAAACATCGGGAAGCACTACACTGAGGCGTGCATAGAGTGTGCGTCGTTGGCTTGGTAGGATTGTGGCTTGAACTGGTTTACGCGTTGGATAGTTGGATTATACATTTGAGGCAGTCGGTTGGATTACTTGGGATTATACAAGGATAGTTGGATGCGATAGTCGGATTATACATTTGAGGCGATCGGTTGGATACTTGGGATTTGGCTGGAACGGTTGGTAATATATGAGATGGAATGATACTTTGAGGCAATGGGAATATCGGGAATTCGGGCGAGCGAACGTGCATCCGTGCGCGAGTATCATTTGGTCGCTTTGTCTTGCAAAAGCGAGCAGTTGTGGTTCGAAACCGAACAACTGCATATGCGAGGTATGGTGCCGCTTGATGGGGCATTGTGCCACTGAAACGGCATTGTGCCATGGGTTGGCTTTGAGCATGGGTGTTGCACCATTTCGGAATACATTGCTGTAAGGCGGAAATGTGAATTATGGGAATGGCTTGTGATGTGGACTCTTCGGGAGGATAAGTTGGAAGAATGGTTATGGATAACTTGGTTGGATATCGGTTGAACGAATTTAGGATCGCTTGGTGGGGCGAGAATGTTCGATCCTCTCGCCTCACCTACCTTTTTGCATGTCACGGACAACCTGGGTGCACAGGGCGTTGATTTCCTTGAAACGGTTTTTATCCGGGGCACTGGAGCCGTTTCAATCCGGAGGGAAATATTCGATTCGTGCTAGTCACGATGCTTAGCGGGACCTCCAGCAGGGCTTGCTACCCGGGCTGATAGGGCGCGCCGCTAAGGCGGAGAAATATGTCCTTTATGGCTTGGCCAGTGACTTCATATAGACTAAGAGTTGGCTTGCTTTTCTTTCGTTGGTTTGTGCATCGTGTAGGCGCGGCCACCTTGCCTCGGCAAGAGTGTGCATTCGAGATGGGAATATATACTTCGGTTGAGGATGGATATTGAGGCGAGACTGATGGTTCGATATGTTATCGTGAGTCGATGACATTGAGTTAGACGGGTCGGCTTTACATAAACTGCTTGTCGTTTGGTTTGAGATGAATGCTTGCATGCTTAAACTGCTTTACTGCTTTCCTTAACATGTCATTCAATTGCCATGAAATGAATCTAGGATTCAAACTAGAAAGATCACCATATAACCGTTTGCATTCACTATTTTTACTTAGTGTCGGCTTAGGCGAGTGGGTTACCCCGCTCACCAGTACGGTTGTGTACTGACCCACGTTTGTGGGCAATATTTCAGGTACACAGGCGTAGTGGCGCTGCTTGGATATACGGGACAAGATGTATGAACTGTAAGTACCTTTGTGGGCTAGAGAAAGAGCAAGAGTTATTTCATCGTCTCCGTGGCATCGCCTTTGTGGCAGTGACTCGGGGCATCCCATTTGGACCCTATCGTGAGCTTCGCTGCGTATACTCTGATTGTGTGCTTGGTACACAATACTTGACTTCCGCTGCAACTTGGTTGTTTCAATGATAACATTTGGTGTTTGACAACATCGCCTTGTACGAGCGCAACTCCAGGCTCGTACGGCATCACGTCCCGATGAGAACGATAGTCCTGCGGGAGAGCTGTAAACGTGGTGATTCACGTTCAGCGGGGACTATTGAGCTTGCGGGAGATTGGGGCGTGACATCATGTCCTTTTAGTAGGACCAAAAAATTAAAACACCTAGTAGAAGAAGAGATTGCACACAGCAGAGGAAAGCTTTGGGAAGCAGCACGAGAACGGTTCCGCTTGAGGGGATGCGCTCCTAAATCTTTAAAATGTTTGCCAAACTCTTGCTACCAGAACCTGGAGATTTGCCCACAAACGTGGGTATGTACTATAACATGTACTGGTGAGCGACTGTGGCCAAACTCACCTATAAATCTATACTAAGTAAATATGTGAAGCAAGTATTACTATTATGTGATCTATCTAGTTGTAAAGTTTCTTTTTAACAATTCATGCAAAGAAACATAAACGATAGATTGAACCATGCATATGATAATTCTTACCTACGGTCGAACGGTTATCCCTATAGCAGACACGCAAATTAGCAACAATTTGCATATATGTATCTAACTTATGAATCAATCTTGGCATCAAGTATTAGGTATGCAGGAAGGTAAACCTAGTATGCGACCTAACTACATGATGGTCCATGGAAAACCCATGATTAGTAGCGGTGTTATCATGGCCCAGCACTGCACCAAAATATGCTCAAAATGGCTGCTTTGACACGTGAACCAGCTAACTAATAGACATAAACACCCGCCTAATATCGAGGACTTCATTGCCTCAGGGTGTTCCGATTAGTCTCTCCTAGGCCGAACGGTTCCCAGTGTCCTAGGATACCGCTCGAGAGACCCGATACCTTGTGCACAAGTTGTCTGAGACCGGTGCGATAAAAATATTCTATCAGACTAGAAAATTCTATTGCAGCAGTTTGAATAATATGCATTATCTCATTTCTATAGAGCCTTCGCTCTTCAATACGTCAATCTTTCATACTCTAAGTTTCAAGTAGTAGTTCTATTTATAAAGAAGTAAGATAGAAGTTCTACAAATCTAGCATGCAAATTTCTATTTTTAAAATTTAACCTTATTATGTTGATATCATTGAGCAAAGGAACTTGCAACTGAGTGAACAAGAGATTTATTTATTAAGGCGTGCAGAACAAATGATTCATCGAAGGGCCAAAGCCACTCACCCGAACGAATCAACGCAAGAGATGGGGAAGCCTTACGCAGCGATCACTCCTTGGTAATGCGTCCTAAAATTGCAACAACACTTAGTTAGCATCCTTCGATCTCTTTCTCTTACGATTCGAAATGAATGCGCAAGCGAGAAAGCAAATCATGAAAACTAAGTCTTCGAAAGCAAGACAAAACACAAAGCAACACAAAACCAAGCAGCAAAACAACCAACGAAAACTCTTGGACTCTTTTCAATAGAAACCATTCCATCAATTTGTAGGGTTCATTGTATTTCGTCTGTGATTGATTTGGCGGTAAGGTTTTTTCGAGATTCTCAACCGAGACAAAGTTACAAGTATTTCATTAGTGAACTGCTGGAGACGGGGCATTACAGTTTCATCCTTTTTTTGGGTATCAACCTGGAAATATTCAATAGTTAATGGTATCAAGTTGTTGAGTAAAAAGTTTATGGTATCAAGTTGAACAACTTGAATAGTTGAGGGTATCAAGTTGGAATTTAGCCAAGTAATTATAAGATCAGGCTCTAGCTATCATATGAACAACCACCAAATAGCTAGGACTTTGGTCACCACTGCTTAGGTACATAAATATTGCCATTTCTTAATTAACCACTCTAGCTAACCATCACCAATCTGTTCGCATTGGCCTTCTCTTTCCAATTTCTGGTACAAAACTTGGCTCCACTTATTCTATATGTTACCTTATTCCCTTGAACCATTCTACTTAATCCTAGTTTGGTTGGGGTGATGACATAAGCATCACCAGACCCCTGGCATGCACTTGTTCACAAGCCATATGCCTACTGATCCAGTCTATACAAAGTGGATTGTGACATCTCACTAACTAGACGAGAAGAACCACAATTAGTATAGTTTGTACATCGATCTCACTAACTACACTAGTATTTATTTTGTGGGAATTTGTATTTGGAAATACTAAGTATAATTTATTATGATAATGTGGTAACATAGGTTTTTCATATAGCTCGTAAAGACTTAAAATTTAGCTTAAAATCATAATTTTGGAATTTTAGAATTTTTGAAATTTTTCTATAATTTTAGATAATTAAAATCTAAGAAACATAATTTTTTAGGGCTTTCAGAATTTACTGTGGGAACATACATGTATATTTTGCCACCAAACAATTATTTTAGGGTTATCAGGACTAAACATATTTTCTGTAATTTATTCAGATTTTTCTGAAATTATTTAACAATTATTTGGAGTTATTTAAGTTTAAAAAATAATTACCAAAAAAGAAAATTAAATAAGAAAACTTAATGCCTAGTCAGCTGCATACCCCCACCCGCCTGGCCCACTTGTCATGCAGACTGCTGCAGTGGCGAGGCCCCACGTGACAGTGCGGTTGCAGAAGAATCCGAGTCTGAGCCGTGCTCGGTCTCCCAAGCCGAGCAGAGCTCAAGACCAGGCCGGACTCGTACAAACCATTGGATGGCGGGCAGGGCACCGCTAGATGGAGGACACATGTCCAGCCCCTTAGCCCCTACTAGAATAAGCGGGATTAGCGACGTTTTTTAGCGACGTCAAAGAAAAATGTCGCTAATATAATATAAATTAGCGACTCCAAGTTAAAATGTCGCTAGACGTCGCTAATTGGCGACATTTAGTGACGTTTAGCGACTGTAATTCAGTTTTTAAAATATTAGTCACTATAAGTTCAATTAACGTTGCTAAACATCGCTAATATTTTTATTTAGCGACGTTTAGCGACGTATTTAGCAACGTATCTCTTGTAGACATTTAGCAACGTTTGTAGCGACGTTAAAGACGTCGCTAATTTAGCGACGTATTTAGCGACGTATCTCTTGTAGACATTTAGCGACATCTGTAGCGACGTTAAAGACGTCGCTAACTTAGGGACGTCATTTTTGGCATCGCTAAGACGTCGCTAAATTTTTTTCATTTAGGGCTAATCCTCCCATTTCCTTTGATCTCTCCCTCTCCCTCTCCCAAATTTGAAACCCCCCTCCCTCCGGTTCCTCCTTCCTCCGGCTCCCTTCCTCCCTCCGGCGACCCCCCTCCGGCCGCTTCCTCCCCCTCCGGCTCCCCTTCTCCCTCCCGAGGACCCCCCTCCAGCTCGTCCTCCCCCCTCTGCCGTCAGCTCATCCTTCCTCCGGCTCCTCCCTTCTCCCTCCGGCGTCCTTCCTCCGGCTCCCCTCCTCGGTGAGCTCCTCTCTCTATCTCCTTTCTCTGTCTGTCTCTCTCTCTCTCTAACACGACAGGACACGACACAACACGACACATACAAGGACTCCACTATATCCTGGTTGTGAGGATCATTCACCGTTGGAGGTGGTTACAAGATTATTGAGCATCAAGTCCGATTTTAACATGTCACAAGAATGCTATAATCGACTGATCGATTTGATTATAGAGATCTTGCCCGAGGGTGCAAAGTTGCCTAAAGACTTCTATCGATCTAAGAGGATGGTGAGATCGCTCTGGATGGGATACGAGAAAATCGATGCATGTCGCAACGGGTGCATGTTGTACTACAAAGACGACAAGGATGAAAATGCGTGCAGATTCTGTGGTGCTGATCGCTACAAGGCCACTGGTAGAGAAAAGTCTGTCGGTGCAAGGAAGCCTACCGATTCGATGCACTACTTGCCTTTGATGCCGCGGTTGCAGTGGTTGTTTATGGTTAAGGAGACTACAGAAAACATGAGTTGGCACAGACGAAAACAGATCGAAGGAGTATTGGATCATCCATCCGATGGAGAAGCATGGAAGCACTTTGATCGAGAGTATCCAAATTTTGCTTCGGATCCGCTTAATGTCAGATTGGGGCTCTCCTCTGACGGTTTTACCCCATTGGGACTTTCGGGCTCCCAGTATTCATGTTGGCATGTGATCGTCACTCCGTACAATCTACCGTCTTGTATGTGCATGAAGACTCCGTATATGTTCCTAACCGTTATTATCCCGGGTTCGAACAATTCGAAAAGGAGCATCGATGTCTATTTACAACCTTTGATAGATGGGTTGAATCAGCTGTGGGAAGTAGGTGCCAACACGTACGATATTTCTAGAAAGCAGAATTTTCAGATGAGGGCATCACTTATGTGGACCATCAACGACTTTTCGGCCTATGGAATATTATCAGGATGGAGCACTTATGGCCGTCTCTCATGTCCGTATTGCATGGACCGTACTAAGGCTTTCCGTTTCAAAAATGGAGGCAAATCGTGCTTCTTCGATTGTCATCGATAATTTCTGCCGAAGGATCATCCGTACCGGAGGAACCGGAATGCTTTTCGCGCGAGCGTTGTGGAGAAGGCCAATCCACCGCCAAGGTGGCCCGGATACACGATATGGAAAGAGGTAAAAGATTTACCAAGTGCTATCGAAGAGCCTGCTAAGGGGTACATGTGTGACGAATTTGGTCGTACCCATAACTGGACGAAGAGGAGTATATTCTGGGATCTTCCATATTGGAGCACCAATCTGATCAGACATAACCTTGATGTCATGCATATCGAGAAGAATGTGTTTGATAACATAATTAATACTGTAATAGAGGTAAAGGGGAAGACGAAAGATAATCTGAAGGCCGGATTGGACTTAGAAAAAATATGTAGACGTCCTGCGTTGCATTTGATAGAGGAGGGGAATGGAAAGTTAAAGCAACCTAAGTCAGTTTTTTCACTGGAGAAAGAGGATAAAGGGAGACTTTGTAGGTGGATTCAGGGTCTAAAATTTCCAGACGGGTACGTGTCGAACTTGAGAAGATGCGTCGACCTCAAGGAGAACAAACTAGCGAGTATGAAGAGCCACGATTGTCACGTATTCAAGGAGAGGTTAATTCTGATTGTATTTCGGGAATTC
This sequence comes from Iris macrosiphon, assembly GCA_036927795.1. Classification (NCBI taxonomy): domain Eukaryota; kingdom Viridiplantae; phylum Streptophyta; class Magnoliopsida; order Asparagales; family Iridaceae; genus Iris; species Iris macrosiphon. The sequence goes on along the minus strand of JAYESA010000017.1, from coordinate 39,423,407 downwards.
TTACCGCAGGTCGTTTGGGATCCATTGACAGAGCTCAGCATATTCTTCAGAGATCCTTGTTCTACTAAGTTGCTCGTCGATCGTCTAGAAAAGTAAGAGAAGGACATTGCGGTAATACTATGTAAGCTCAAAAAGGTGTTTCCTCCTTGATTCTTTGACTCTATGGAGCATTTGCCAATTCATCTTTCCTATGAGGCACGTGTTGGTGGTCCTGTCGGTTATCAGTGGATGTACCCCTTCGAGCGGCATCTGAATCACCTAAAGAGAAAGGTGAAAAACAAGGCACGGGTTGAGGGCTCTATTTGTGAAGCTTATGTTCTCGAGGAGATTACAAACTTTTGCTCGACGTATTTCAAACCTTATGTTGCTACTAATAGAACGAAAGCTCCGAGAAACAACGACGGATATCAAGAATCTAATGATGCAATACTCAAAGTATTCAATGCGTCCGAAAAGCCTTCGGGGAAAATGAAGAAGAGATATTTGAATGACGACGAGCGAAGGGCTGCTCAGTTGTATATATTACTCAATTGCGACAAGGATAAAGTGGAGAAGCTAGAGGGGTAAGTAATTAATACGTATACGTTTACATCATCTCAATGTAATAGTATAAGCTACTATTATGCTACTAATCAGCAGTTTCTTCATTGTTTTTCAGCACATATAATGATGAGTTGAGGTCGGTTAGACCCTACATAACAAACAAAGAAGTAGAACAAGAAATGAGATGCCATTTTCCTTCTTGGTTGAGCGCATATGTGAGGTGGTTGGTAATTACTTTTTATTTCTGCACTTGCAAAACAAATAACTTACTATCGCTACTTTGGTATTTAGGTCGATCGTCTAATAACACCCGAAACTGAATCTATTAGAACTCTAGCCAAGGGACCAATTACTGCCGTTAAAATATGGCCAAGTTTCTGTGTGAATGGGTTTAGGTTCAAGTCAATAAATGCTACTATCAGAGACAGCTTTCTGGATCTTGATTCCACGAAAAATAGTTGTTTGTGTATCAAATCTTCGAACTACAAAGACGTCGATCCAGGCAATAATTTCTTTGGCATCTTACGAGAGATTGTGGAGTTGATATACAATTATGGCACAGAACCTGCTAATATCGTGCTATTCAAGTGTGAATGGTTAAATCCGATTCAAGATCAAGATTGGAAAATTGACAAGCATGGCCTTGTGTATATAAACTACAAGCGTAGATATCAAGGCGACGAACCGTTTGTCCTATCAAGTCAGGCTCAGCTCGTGTACTTCACAACTTATCCTAGATGGGGGACAGCGAGGTCGGATTGGAGGGCAGTATACAAGACTAAAGCTAGAAATACCTTTGACATTGACGAAATAGCTTATCAGGAGGACGATCTACCTCTTGTAACAAATATTGTAGATGTGGACTCAACGGAAGTTACTCATTACACGAGTAATAATGTAGAAGATGTAAAATTATCCGAAGAGGAAGACGAAGACAAAGACGAAGACGAAGTAAATAAAAGTGAAGACGAGGAGGAAGATGAAGAGGAAGAGGAGGACGAGGAAGGCGAACACGATGAATTTTCTGAAGATGATTGAAAATAAAATATTTTGCCTGTAGAATATAACTATATTTTGACTGTACAATGTACTATTTTGATGAATATATGTATTATATTTTGACTGTAGATATGCATAATATTTTGACTATAGAATGTACTATATATTTGTGTATTTCTTTATTCATCATATGTTATTATCAGGTATGACAGGACGACACGGAGGGTTCGGCAGGTCCCGAGGTAGACAGAGTGCTCCTCCTGTACTGCCTAATGTTGGTTCCGGATCGTCGTCGCCCAGTACTCCAGTATATCGATCAGTCACATCTCCGACTGCGACGACGTTACGTGGCATCACTCCTGGGTCGAGTAGTTCCAGGCGTGATAGTACTCCCTCGTCCAGCGTTCCTCCTGCTGACGGAACCATGGAGACAGAAGAGCATGTAGAGGAGGTCATGTCGATGTTGTCCCAGCATCAGCAAGATCCTCCATGCGCACCTCCGGATGAGACGAGGACAGAGATTTGGGCCGACGGTACAAAGTAAGTCAATTAGATGGTTTAGCATCATATATATCGTGTATTTCTTTATTTATCATATATTGACTTTTTCGATCAAAATAATTATCTCTGTATAGATATCGTCCATCGTCGGTTCAGAGACGCCTGGGCCTATTTCTGAGGAACAACTATGGTGGCCCTTGGATCAACTACTCTGAAGCTCCGGAGGAGAGGAAGGCTTTCTGGTTTGCACACTTCAAGGTAAAAGTATATTATATAAATCCTCTAATTTAAGTATATTATATAACTTATCCGTGATGCTCACTTACTAAATTATTTATTGTAGCAAACATATTTCCATCCTCCGCACCGGCCGAGTTGATCGAGCGGATGTTTTCTGCCGTTGCCGCCAAGCTTATCCGTGATGCTCTGGATGACCAGAAGGCTCGTGATCGTGTTGGAAAACCGATCCAAGGTTGGATCACGCCTAAGCAGTGGACTGCGATGACGGCTAAATTCGACGATCCGAGCTACAAGGAAAGGTCTGAGAAGGCTAAGGCAGCTAGATGGAATGCTGCAAAGTGGTGTGGTGGCTCGATTCTGATGACAGAATATTTTTGTCGTTTGGTATATTTTTTATTTAAGATATATTATTTTAATGTAAGTTCGATAAAATGGTAGTAGAAAAAAATATTTAATTTTAGTACTAAATAATATATTTTTAACAGGTACAGAGGGGTGAGGATGCAAACATGGTGATCGTCTTCTTGGCCACCCATCGAAAGGACAGAAATCTCATTGATGAGAGGGCCTCACAGACCTATGTAAGTATTACTTTACTTTGTGTTAATTTTAATATAACTTAGGCAATTATCGAGTATCCAAATTTTTCTAGGCCGAGTATCTTAGGCTGCGTGAGCGGGCGGCTGCTAGTGCACCTACAGCTGGAGAGGCTGGTACTTCCTTGCAGCCCGCCCCAGCTCCGTCGGCGGACGACCTGTGGGTGGCCGCCTTTGGTGGTCTCCATAGGGGTATGTACTACGGTACGGGATCCTATGGCGCCCTGGTTGTGACGTAGTCATCTAGGGCCCCCCGACAAGTGCACATTCCACACAGCCCTCGCAGTCGTCGGCCAGAGTCCAGGAGGCCGTTGACCGTCAGATTGCGTCTCTCCGTGATGAGTTGCTGCGAAGGATGAAGGAGCAGCCCCGGTCCCAGCCGCAAGCGGACGATCTGACGCTCATCGCACGATTCGATATGCTCGATCGCAGCATCACGGAGCTCCGAGATTTGACAAATGATCTTAGAGCCTCGATAGAGCACAACGTGAAGGAGCTGCAGGCATCACAACTATCCATGGGCGAGAGGCTGACGATGATGCAGGATTCAATGGTTCATAGCAGTACGAGGCTGTTATCTACCATGGATTCTTACAACCAGCGACTCGCAGAGTTGGAGCGGATACGTCCTCCTGGTGCGCCTACATCGACACAGACTCCATCGACGTCACTGCCTTCTCCATCGACATCAGTGTCAATTTCACGGGAGCAGTATGATCTGTTCTTATCCTTCATGCGCGCAAGTGGTCATCCTCCTGCAGATCCGCAGTAGTAAAAATATTTGCTGGATATTTGTATTCTTTGTATTATTTAGGATAGGATGAGACTCAGTTGTATGGATATATATTTGATGTATTCTTTATGACGATATTTGCTGGATGTTTTATTTTCTTCAAATTTTATTATATTATTTATATTAAATATATGTTAATTTACCGCTGTTGAGTGTTCAACCCAAGGGGGTCGGCGAACCCAGAAAATTCAACGTAGGGTTGCTTCGGATCTATTTGTACAGATTGTGAATTACTATACTGCAGGAATAATAGTTTGGAAACAAATAATAGTTTGAAAATAATTCAGTATCCATTTTTTTAATTTTTTTACTATACAATTAGCGACATTTTTAGCGACGTTTAGCGACGTTACTATACGTCGCTAAATACGTCGCTAAGTTGTGACGTTACTATACGTCGCTAAATACGTCGCTAAAAACGTCGTTGTACGTCGCAACTTGCTGACATGGCAGTTTTGCCAGGTCATTAAATACGTCGCTAATTACCGATGTTAAGCGACAAATGTGCATGTTGCTAATTAGCGACGTTGAGTCGCTAAACGTCGCTAATTTAGCGACCTAGATGCACCGCTAAAAAACGTCGGTATAGTAACGTTTAGCGACGTTTTTCCGTTCAGCGACGTCGTTAAAGACGACTTCTGTAAAACATCGCTAATAATGTCGCTAAACCTAATTAGCGACGATTCTTTACGTTGCTAATTTGACTTTTTCTGGTAGTGAGCCGCGGCTCTCAGCTGCTGCCTATAAATAGATAATAAATCATAAGTTTTTCATAGCATAATTTAGAGATAGATTATAGAGAGGGGTTCCAGGACTTCTCGATCTTTGCGAAGCCTTTGCTAGTAGCTCCAAACTCCAAACGAGCTCCAATTTTTTTTGTTATAACCATCTTGAGGTAAGGTTTTTGAATATTTAATTAGTTTCCCAAAATTCTGAATCTATTTTTCTGGAAAATTCGTAGAATGCCAGTTGTCCAAAAACTGACATATTTTGGTGTTTTCTAGATTCTGGGAGATCCAGAACTTGTTTTCACGAACCGTTTGAAGTTTCAGAAAGCTGACACAAAAATATATAATATATGAATTTTACAGAATTTAATAGATTAAATTAGTATTCTGTTTAATTCGTTGAACATAGGGATAATCATTGAACCTCCGAAATTGTGATATGTGTGCCATATCGACAATAACTCGTAACTGGTTCAAGATTCGTTGAAATCGTCGATTCTAGCATTCTTGTAGAGCTAAAATCTATCGCTTTACCTAGTAAAATCTTAGTTTCGTATTGGTTGACTTTGGTCAACCAAATGCCTCGATTTGTGTGCCACAGATCTCGAATTTATAAATTAGATTTTTTTAGTCCAAAATTTAGATTTTCTTTAAAATAAGAATATGATAGGATTAAAAAAGATTTTAGATTATATTATCCAGAATTAAATAGATTAATTAGGAAAAATCTAGTTAGACACTTTTTAAGACTTTAAGTCTAACTTTTGTTAATTCATGCGACAGGGTTCGTACGATGATGGCGTAGTTGGATAGCTGATAGACCAGAGTTTACATTATCTTCAACTTGAGATATCAAAACATCCGAAAAGTCAGGCAAGTACTTGTTTAATGATTTTATGTGCAATTACTTTATATTGTTGTAATTCATCTATGCATCTTACCTTCTGTGTCTTAACTGTTTACACACATGAGAGAAGAGTGACCTATTTATATTCTTGATTACTTGTTTTCGTATATTGTCATCGTGATCTTGTGTCACTACCGTTAGCGTGATCATGTTATCGTGACTGTGAGATATGGGAATTGGGGGAGTATAGTCATTTGGCACGTGGTCCTCCTTCACGAGACGTTCTTATGAACTTAAGAAGGTGTTATATATTATTATAAATTCGTATGACGTGCAAACATGATCAGGTGACCTTCTCAAGAACTAATAGGTATATCCACGTGTTAGATGTTGTGTTTCCAAAGAGACGCGTACACAAACTATTTCATCTTGATTTCTATCAGTTCCTCTTGCTAGTTATTACTGCTATTAGTATTTCTCCTATCACATGATTTACTTGCGCGTTCTATCTATATTTTCACTAATCATTGGTTTCTCATATTTAGTGTTTTACTGCTTTTTATTGTATTTGTATTGTGTTGGCTTATACTTGTACTTTGCTCCAATCCTGACTGGATATGTTAACAATTTTAGGTGACATGCTACCTTGCTCTTTGGACATTCGTTGGAGATAGAGATATTTTGGAGGCCAATCTTAGATATTTTGGAAGTGTAGATAGATTATATTTTGTTTTAACTAAAATGCTTAGTGGGGTTGTTTCCGAGATTATTTTGATGTATTATTGGATTTGTAAATTAAATAGTTGTTGTGAATGAGCAAAGAGATATTATTTATGGTTAGATGATTATATTTTGGATTTGAGATTGGTATTGTGGTATAGACAGCGTACTACCGCCGATGCTGTGGCGTAGGCAGGGCTTAGCCACGTACTCGTAACACAAAAGTGGGATCGGGTCGTGACATAGTTACCTGCTTTGAAGAGATGTATCGCAAGACCATTAAAAAGTTCTACATGGTGCAGAATATACCAACGTATATGAGAGTACGCATTCTAACGATTGTCTTATGCAAGGACAATAAGTATTATATCATGTACTTTATGTAGTGAAATAACATGTTTTATTGCTTTCACTGTTACCTATAAGAATGAATTGTTTAATTGACCCTAGTCCAACTAGAAAGATCATTTTATAATAAAATGCTTCTTTACATAGCAAAAGTGATGGTTTAGGTGAGTGGGCTAGTTTTGCTCATCAGTACACGATATGTACTGACCCACATCTTTGTGGGCATCTGCAGGTGTTAGAGACACTGCGAGCACTCGAGGAAGAAAAAGCTTTTGTTGTAGTATTCAAGCTTCTTCCTATTCTCAAAGTATTTGGCGTTCTGTTGCTGAATTTCAATTTCAGTTGTAATAAAGGGGCATAATGTATTAAATGGGATATTATTTCATGACAGTCTAACAGTTGTTTTATTTTCGCAAAGCTATGTAAGCCGGAATAGATTTTCATTTGTACTGAGAAAGTTATACTCCGTTGCAATGAATCAATAAAATGAGTTATTTTTCCTATATTATGTATTGAATGGTTCTGCTGTTATGTTGCTGAGTTATTTTCAAAAGAATATTATTCGTGCACGTTCTTGTCTAGTATAAGTGCAATATAGACTTGTACGACATCACGTACAGTGGCGACTATCGGTTCTACGGAATCAGCCGCTGCCGATCCTGAGTTACTCGGGGACCGCACTGCATATAAGATAGTCCATTGTGTTGGCTTGGATAGAGGATTGCCCCTAAGATATGCATTAGTTGCATTTGTCCCTAGAGCTTTTGAGTATAGCTCACGAGACATGCTGCAAACACCCTAACAGAACAATCGGCTTGTCTTGCTTGCTTATATCGAATATGAACCCTGCTTTCAAAAAATATTTTCTAAAGAAAGTAATCTGACTCTGCTATCGAACTGCATGTAACGAACATAGGTAAAACTAGAAAGATCACTAGTAATGTAATATTTTATAACATGATTACTTAGTGTTGGTTTTAGTAAATGTTTGCTTCTGTTCAGTTGTTTATACTCACCAGTACTTATAAAAGTGCTGACCCACCAACAGTTTACTTGCTTGCAGGTGCTGGATCATCCGAGGGAGCGATAGGCGTGCCTAATCCCCAAGACCCAGAAATTTTGTGTTTCGTTTGCCTCGAGCATGCTTCGTATAGAGGGGCATAATGTTTGGAACAAATGCCTTTGTAATCAAAAGAACCCATGTTGCCTAGATTTGCCCCGAATATTCAGATTGTTGAATGCTTGCATCAATGTCCCTCCGCTACCTACTCGATTCGATGCGATGATAGCTAAAAATTTAACGATATTGCCTTGTGAGGGCGCAACCCCAGGTTCGTACGGCATCACCTCCCGGTATCAAACGGCCATATGTGCCCCGCGGGTAGCCGAGGTGCAGTGATTCGCGCCCGGTCCGGGCGGCCCTCGGGGCGTGACATTATTTTCGTTCATTGAACTGCACTTCAATTCCGAGATTGGAAAGAGTGGAAAGAGTGGAAGAGGTATTGATCAGCTGTTCGTGGCAATGCAGGTGAACGAGCAGTAGGCGATGCGTGAGCGGAGTCCTGAAGCACCTCTTTCCTTTCCTTCCTCCAACCAACTTGTGAGTGGCTTATATTCGATTCAGTTAGCCCTTTTTCCAAGTCTTCACATCTAAAATCTTGCATTCTTGCTTGCCCCGATCAGACGATACCAAATAACTAAAAGATGTCAAGATAAAAGAGATAGACTTGGACTGCTTCATGCTTGTTAATTCAACTTGTGAACGGTTACCTTATTGCATGCTAGTTCATTTATAATGTTCATCATATGCTTCAATTTTAGTTAGAATGCATACTTCTTCTATAAATTATGCTATGAATAGATCATGCCTTGCTATGTAACAAACTGAACAGGAAGACTATGCAAATATAGATCTTGCCTTGTGCTTGTGTGTCGATTGAGTACGACAAAGGAAGAGGACTATCGCTGCTCGGAATATCGAAAAGTTTCTCCTTAAAGTTTCGAGGACGAAATTTTGTGTTGGTGGATAAGTATGTAGTGCCCCGCTCCGCGTCGGCATTATGTATCCAAGGTGAGTGGGCAGAACTTCGTTCTCTAATTCTTGCATGCCCTAATAATGAATCTGAGTTTTCGAATGCTTGTTTGCTTAAAAGAAAGTTTTCATAAGAAAAGATAGAACCTGCTTTGCATGCTTAATAAGAGAACTCACCTAGCTTGTCTTTGAAACGAACTTGCATGCTTAACAAGAGACCCTGAAACACTTGTCTATGAGAATAGAGTGCATGAATATGTTCATTATCGCTTGTGCTTCGAGAGAACCATATTATGTGCTTGAATGTGTTCAAAGATAAGGCGGCTTGCCCGCAACAGAGAAATATGGTCTGATGGTTCGTCTCGTCTTCATACTAGTGTTTATTTGATAGTGTTTCATGCATTCGCATCGGTCGGACAATGTCTATTGGTGGAAAGCAACCATGTGTCACCACTACCAGAAAAAGTAAAATTAGTGACGTTTAAAAACGTCGCTAAATGACCAAAAAATGTCGCTAATTACGTTTAGCGACGTTTTAAAGAAGTCGGAAAAAATCAAGTCGCTAAAACAAAAAACGTCACTAAACGTCGCTATGCCGACATTTTTTAGCGACTTTAATGTGTCGCTAAATTTAGCGACGTTTAGCGACGCAGCGTCACTAATTAGCGACGTTTAATAAAGTCGCTAAATGTCGCTAATTAGCAACTTATATAGCGACGTTACACCGACGTCTTTAATAACCTGACAATACTGCCATGTCAGCAGTTTGTGACGTATAGCGAAGATTTTAGCGACTTCGTTAGCGACGTCTTTAGCGACGTGTAACAGCATCACTAATTAGCGACGTAGATAGCGACATAAATGAACGTCGCTAAACGTCGCTAATTTTCAGAAAAAAATAAAATAAAAATATTACTGAATTGTATTTCTGGGTTTGCCAACCCCCTTGGATTCATTATCAGGTATATGATGGTAGTAGAAATAATTGAATAAAGGACACAGTAGCAGCACCAAGGGGAAAATTCTAGTGCACTTGGTAAATACAGGACAAGTATCAATCATCAGTTGTAAACCAAAATATATTAGAGCTTGTGAATATCCAGCAAATCTCATCGTAAAGAATATGGCAAATTTATATCCATACAATTGCATACTAAATAATAATAATAATAAATATCCAGTAACTAGCTATACTATTACGGATCTGCAGAAGGCTGACCACCGGCGCGCTTGAAGGATAAGAACTGCTCATACTCGTCCCGTGGAATCGACACCGATGTCGATGGAGAAGGCAGTGACGTCGGTGGAGTCTGTGTCGATGTAGGCGCACCAGGAGGCCGTGCCCGCTCCAAGTCTACGAGTCGCTAGTTGTAAGAATCTATGGTAGATAACAGCCTCGTACTGCTATGAACCATTAAATCCTGCATCATCGTCATCCTCTCGCCCATCGATAGCTGTGACGTCTGTAGCTCCATGATGTTGCGGTCTGTCGAGGCTCTAATATCATTTGTCAAATCCTGAAGCTCCGTCATGCTGCGGTCGAGCATATCGAATCATGCGATGAGCTTCGGATCGTCCGCCTGCGGCTGGGACCGGGGCTGCTCCTCCATCCTTCGTAGCAACTTGTCACGGAGAGACACAATCTGACAGTCAACGGCCTCCTGGACTCTGGTCGACGACTGCGAGGGCTGCGACTGCGAGGGATGTATGGAATGCGCAGCTGTCGGGGAGGCCCTAGATGACTGCGTCAAAACCAGGGCGCCATAGGAGCCCGTACCGTAGTACGTACACCTCTGGAGACCACCAGCTGCGATCACCCACAGGTCGTTCACCGACGGAGTTGAAGCGGGCTGCAATGAAGTACCAGCCTCTCTAGGTGTAGGTGCACTAGCAGTCGCCCACTCACGCAGCCTAAGATACTCGGCCTAGAAAGGTTTGAAAACTCAATAATTGCCTAAGTTATATTAAAATTAACACAAAGTAAAGTAATACTTACATAGGTCTGCGAGGCCCTCTCACCAATGAGATTTTCGTCCTTGCGATGGGTGGGCAAGAAGACGGTCACCATGTTTGCATCTTCACCCCTTTGTACCTGTTAAAAATATATTATTTATTACTAAACTTAAATATTTTTTCCAAGTACCATTTTATGGTACTTACATTAAAATAATATATTTTAAAAGAAAAAACATACCAAACGACGGAAATATTCTGTCATCGGAATCGAGCCACCACACCACTTGGCAGCATTCCGCCTAGCCGCCTTGGCCTTCTCAGACCTTTTCTTGTAGCTTGGATCGTCGAATCTAGCCCTCATCGCAGTCCACTGCTCAGGCGTGATCCAACCTTGGATCGGTTTTCCAGTACGATCATGAGTCTTCTGGTCATCCAGAGCATCTCGGATAAGCTTGGCGGCAACGGTAGGAAAGAGCAGCTCGATCAACTCGGCCTGGTGCGGAGGATAAAAATACGTTTGCTACAATAAATAATTTAGTAAGTTAGCATCACGAATAAGTTATATAATATGCATATATTAGAGAATTTATTTAATATACTTTTACCTGGAAGTGTGCAAACCATAATGCCTTCTTCTCCTCCGGAGCCTCAGAGTAGTTGATCCAAGGGCCACCGTAGTTGTTCCTCAAAAATTGGCCCAGGCATCTTTGAACCAACGATGGACGATATCTATACAGAGATAATAATTTAGAATACTGAAAAAGTCAATATACGATGAATAAAGAAATACACGATATATATTATACTAAACCATCTAATTTACTTACTTTGTACCGTCGGCCCAAATCTCTGTCCTCGTCTCCTCCGGAGGTGCGCATGGAGGATCTTGCTGATGTTGGGACAACGTGGGCACGACCTCCTCGACATGCTCATCTGTCCTCATGGTTCCATCAGCAGGAGGAACGATGGACGAGGGTGTACTATCACGCCTGGAACTACTCGTCCCAACAGTCGGAGATGTGAGTGATTGATATACTGGAGTACTGGACGACGATGATCCAGAACCAACAGTAGGCAGTACCGGAGGAGCACTCTGTCTACCTCGGGACCTGCCGAATCCTCCGTGTCGTCCTGTCATATCTGATAACAACATATTATGAATATAGAGAAACACAAATATATAGTACATTCTAAAGTCGAAATATGATGCATATCTCAAAGCATTCTACAGTCAAAATATAATACATATATTCGTTAATGGGTACATCTACTTCGTCAATTTTCCAACCTTGATCTACATTCTACACTCAAAATATAGTTATATTCTACATGCAATATATTTTATTTTCAATCATCTTCAGAAAATTCATCTTGTTCGCCTTCCTCGTCCTCTTCCTCTTCCTCCTCGTCTTCACTATCATCTACTTCGTCTTCCTCTTCGGATAATTATACATCTTCTACATTATTACTCGTGTAATGAGTAACTTCCGTTGAGTCCACATCTACAATATTTGTTACAAGAGGTAGATCGTCCTCCTGATAAGCTATTTCGTCAATGTCAAAGGTATTTCTAGCTTTAGTCTTGCATACTGCCCACCAATCCGACCTCGCTATCCCCCGTCTAGGATAATTTATGAAGTACACGAGTTGAGCCTGACTTGATAGGACAAATGGTTCATAGCCTTGATATCTACGCTTGTAGTTTATATCCACAAGGCCATGCTTGTCAATTTTCCAACCTTGATCTTGAATCGGATCGAACCATTCACACCTGAATAGCACGATATTAGCAGGTTCTGTGCCATAATTATATGTCAACTCTACAATCTCTCGTAAGATGCCAAAAAAATTATTGCCCGGATTGACGTCTTTGTAGTTCGAAGATTTGATACACAAACAACTATTTTTATGGAATCAAGATCCAAAAACCTGTCTCTGATAGGAGCATTTGTTAACTTGAGCCTGAACCCATTCACACAGAAACTTGGCCATATTTTTACGGCAGTAATTGGCCCCTTGGCTAGAGTTCTAATAGATTCAGTCTCGGGTGTTATCAGACGATCGACCTAAATACCAAAGTAGCGATAGTAAGTTATTTGTTTTGCAAGTGCAGAAATAAAAAGTAATTACCAAGCATCTTACATATGCGCTCAACCAAGAAGGAAAATGGCATCTCATATCTTGTTCTACTTCTTTGTCTGTTATGTAGGGTCTAACCGACCTCAACTCATTATTATATGTGCTGAAAAACAATGAAGCAACTGCTGATTAGTAGCATAATAGTATCTTATACTATTACATTGAGATGATGTAAACGTGGACGTATTAATTACTTACCCCTCTAGCTTCTCCACTTCATCCTCGTCGTAATTGAGTAATATATACAATTGAGTAGCCCTTAGCTCATCGTCATTCAAATATCTCTTCTTCATTTTTCCCGAAGGCTTTCCGGACGCATTGAATACTTTGAGTATTGCATCATTAGATTCCTGATATGCGTCGTCATTTCTCGGAGCTTTCGTCCTATTAGTAGCAACATGCGGTTTGAAATACGTCGAGCAAAAGTTTGTAATCTCCTCGAGAATATAAGCTTCACAAATAGAGCAGTCGATTATAACATTCTTGCGACATATTAAAATCGGACTTGATGCTCAATAATCTTGTAACCACCTCCAACGGTGAATGATCCTCACAACCAGGATATAGTGGAGTCCTTGCATTTTCCAGCAACTCCATAAACTTTGCAGCATCGGCATTCGGTACCTCCTCAGCTGCATCATAATTGTCCGGATTGAAACTAGGTCCCGCCGCATCATAATTGTCCGGATTGAAACTAGGCCCCGCCGCATCATAATTGTCATGATTGAAACTAGGCCCCGCTGTATCATAAACCATGTTCACCAACCCGTCGTCGTAAGCATCGTGGTCGTGGACATCCATATACGGCTCCATATAGGGCTCCGACTCCGATGCTAGAGATACAAGTTCTCCGTACGCGGTCCACTGATAGTAATTCGGCGTGAAGCCCATCGAGTATAAATAATATGTAACTTCCACTTCTGGATGATATTTCCTGTTACAATATCTCACACACGGACACTTAATTTTGGTACCGTCCATGTACTGAGGGAACGCCTTGGCGAACTGCAGGAACTGCTGTACACCCTCAATGAATTCATCCTGCACACCGCACATGTCATCAGGATAACGGTTGTACATTCACGAACGATGATGCAGATAGTAATTCATATCCATTTCTAGATACTTCTACAAAAATGACAGTATGTATCATATAAATCATTACATACAGTGGTTTATCACCTAACTTCATAACTTAACCGTACTATAAAAATCATAACTGATATAATACATACTTTCATTTATCAAAGTCTAAAATAAGCAATATTCAAAACAACTGACCATTTATCAAAGTCTAAAATAAACAATACTTTCATTTCATAACTAATATAATACATACTTCCATTTATCAAAGTACAAGAGCCCTAGATATGGAATATAAATGTTAATGAGTGTTTTGAAATGATAAACAGGGTTAACTAGTTCATAGTGATGTTTCTAAGCCACTTCTAGATCCATACTAGTTTATACTAGTCAATACTAGGTTAATACCTTGCTACACTATGTCTTCTAGGTCGTACTAAGAAATTCTAGTTTGTACTAGTTAATGCCTAGCTAATACTAGTTATTACTAAGTATACTAGTTAATATTAGCTATACTAAATACTACTAGTATAACTTAACTAATATCCTACCTTACCCCAACTCACATCTTAGCTCATAAATGTATGTCACAATAATACCTTAGTCCCAGTCACTTGTTACTCCCACTTGATACTAGACTACTAAGATATTCTGCTTTGATATTAAGTACTCTACTATCCACACTGAGAGCCTCTTACCCTTGGCCTGGCACCTTACACTTTATCCTTATACTTGCTCACTGGACTACAACCCATAGCAGTCACTCCTCCCTGATACCACAGTATCAGTTCACTTCACAGCACTGTTGTGCTCTAATTGAACTGCACTGCACTGATCACTCTTGCCAATTAAATCCCTGATACCACGGTATCAGTTAAGGGTTGTATTGACATACAACAAGTGACCTGTGAACACCTACCCGATACTTGTCTATACCTTAACCCAAACACATGCCTGCAGACCCTAACTAAGTCTACAACCTCTGATACTTTGCACTGCTGCTGCAGTGGCTAAATCTTTCCTTCACTTAGTTGTTTCCAACTGCCCTTAGCTACTGCCATAGCTCACAGCAGTGCTTGTTGCTGCCTTGCCATTGCTCAAGCATGCATGTGTTTGATGCTGCTCTCAAGTGTGCACCAACACTCTCCCACTGCAGAAGATGACAGGAACCAATCCCCTCCTCACAGTGCCAACCCGACACCACTGCAACATATTGCCATCTTGCCTAATGCACTAGGCCAAACTGAATTGAGTTCAGTTCCTGAAGCCTCATAGTTCAGTAGTGACACCCACACACAACTCGACTCTTCTACCCTCTCCCACATCAAGCACAGCTAAAAGACACTATGAACACCAACACAGATAACAGTAGCTATATACATATCTATATATATATCGAGATACACCTATATATACATACACTATCTCATATGCAAATAGATAATACACCAATTTATATATACATATCATATAATACTCTAAGGCATAAATAGACACACACACACAACCACTAGTCCAATTCATAAATATTTGGTGTGCAATACCAAGATACTCTAGGATACATCCTCCATACACCATACCACCATGATACCAACCATCAATTCATATGAACACATCCAATAGATCAAATATTGTATGTATGTCAGTGTGTGTGTGTGTCGTGTCTGTGTCAGTGTCAGTGTCAGTGTCAGTGTGAGTGTGTGTGTGTGTATGTGTGTGTGTGTGTGCGTCTGTGTGTGTGTGTGTCTGCGTCTGTGTCGTGTCAGTGTCAGTGTCAGTGTCAGTGTCTGTGTCTGTGTCTGTGTGAGTGTGTGTGTGTGTGTCTGCATCTATGTGTGTGTGTCTGCGTCTGTGTGTGTGTGTGTCTGCGTCTGCGTCTGTGTGTGTGTCGTGTGTCTGCGTGTGTGTGTGTCTGCGTCTGTGTGTGTATGTGTCGTGTGTGTGTGTGTGTGTGTGTGTGTGTGTGTGTGTGTGTGTACGTCTGTATGTGTGTGTGTGTGTCTGCGTCTGTGTGTGTGTGTCTGCGTCAAGTGTGTGTGTGTGTCTGCGTCTGTGTGTGTGTGTCTGTCAGTGTCTGTGTGCGTGTGTCTGTGTCACATGAGAGAGAGAGAGAGGGTTTACCTAGAGCTCGAGGAGGAGGAGGGGGATGCCGGAGTAGCCGCAGCCGTGGAGAGCCGGTCGCCGGAGAGGGGGTAGGGGAAATCGAAAGGTGTTGAGAATTTTTGAAATTTTCGACGGATGGGGGAAAAGAAAACTGAGCCCTAATTAACCAAAATTTAGCGACGTTTAGCGACGTCAAATAAAAATGTCGCTAACTTAAAATTTAGCGACATCAATAACGTCGCAAAACACGTTGCTAAATATTTTTAATATATACATCGCTAATTACGACGCTAAACGTCGCTAAATTAGATATATTAGCGACGTTTAGCGACCTTAATTGAATTTATAGCGACTAATCTTTTAAAATCTTAATATAAGTCGCTAAATGTCGCCATTTAGCGACGTCTAGGGACTTTTTTTATGGAGTCGCTAATTTAGCGACGTTTTTACATGGAGTCGCTAAAATGCGTCGCTAATCCCACTTTTTCTTGTAGTGCACGGCTGCTACGGAGATAGTGGAAAGCAACCATGTGTCTCGGCTGCTAATAGTATCAGATAAATGAGTCATTGGTTAGCTGGATCATCCGCTGCCGATCCTGAGTTACTCGGGGACCTCACTGCATATAAGATAGTCCATTGTGTTGGCTTGGATAAAGGAATGCTCCTAAGATATGCATTATTTGCATTTGTCCCTAGAGTTTTTGAGTATAGGTCACGAGACACGTTGCACACTCCCTAACAGAACAATCGGCTTATCTTGCTTGCTTATATCGAATATGAACTCTGCTTTCAAAAGATGTTTTCTAAAGAAATTAATCTGACTCTGTTATCGAACTGTATGTAACGAACATAGGTAAAACTAGAATGATCACTAGTAATGTAATATTTTATAACATGATTACTTAGTGTTGGTTTTAGTGAATGTTTGCTTCTGTTCAGTTGTTTATACTCATCAGTACTTATAAAAGTGCTGACCCACCAACAGTTTACTTGCTTGCAGGTGCTGAATCTTCCGAGGGAGCGATAGGCGTGCCTCATCCCCAAGACCCAAAAATCATGTGTTTCGTTTGCCTCGAGCATGCTTCGTATAGAGGGGCATAATGGATGGAACGATACCTTGGTAATCAAAAGAACCCATGTTGCCTCGATTTGCCCCGAATACTCAGATTGTTGAATGCTTGCAACAATGTCCCTCCGCTGCCTACTCGATTCGATGCGATGATAGCCAAAACTTTAATGATGTTGCCTTGTACGGGCGCAACCCCAGGTTCGCACGACATCACGTCCCGGTATCAAACAGCCATACGCGCCCCGCGGTTAGCCGAGGCGCGGCGATTCGCGCCCGGTCCGTCGGGGGAACGCGGTGGCTGGACGACCCTCGGTACTAGGGCGTGACATTATTTTCGTTCGTTGAACTGCACTTCAATTTTGAGATTGGAAAGAGTGGAAGAGGTATTGATCAGTTGTTTGTGGCAATGCAGGTGAACGAGCAGTAGACGACGGGCGAGCGGAGTCCTGAAGCACCTCTTTCCTTTCCTTCCTCCAACCAACTTATGAGTGGCTTATATTCGATTCAGTTAGCCCTTCTTCCAAGTCTTCACATCTAAAATCTAGCATTCTTGCTTGCCCCGATCATACGATACCAAATAACTAAAAGATGTCAAGATAAAAGAGATAGACTTGGACTGCTTTATGCTTGTTAATTCAACTTGTGAACGGTTACCTTATTGAATGCTAGTTCATTTATAATGTTCATCATATGCTTCAATTTTAGTTAGAATGCATACTTCTTCTATAAATTATGCTATGTATAGAACATGCCTTGCTATGCAAGAAACTGAACAGGAAAACTATGCAAATATAGATCTTGCCTTGTGCTTGTGTTTCAATTGAGTACGGCGAGGGATGAGGATTATCGCTGTTCGAAATATTGAAAAGTTTTTCCTAGAAGTTTCGAGGACGAAACTTTTTGTTGGTGGGTAAGTATGTAGTACCCCGCTCCGCGTCGGCACTATGTATCCAAGGTGAGTGGGCAGAACTTCGTTCTCTGATTCTTGCACGCCCTAATAATGAATCTGAGTGGGCAGAACTTCATCCAGTCCGTCGGGGGAACGCGGTGGCCGGGCGACCCTCAGGGCCGGAGCATGACACAGAACCCGATGAAGTTATGGAATTTCTAGCTACGTTGGAAGGCTACTTCCGAATGATGGACATCCAAGGAACCAAAAGGGTGGAGTGTATGACTGTCCAACTTCGTCTTAAGGCTCATGATTGGTGGGAGGCCAAGAGACATGCGCTCTGTGGTGCTAACCAAGACGCCAAGATCTCTTGTGAAATGTTTAAACAAGCATTCATTGCTCAATATCCCCATGCACTTCATCAAAAAAAGGAGAACGAGTTTGTAGCGCTCCGACAAGAAAATGTCGGTGGAGGACTATGAATCTGAGTTCTTGAAGAGAGTAAACTTTGCTGGTACATGGTGCAAATGACGAAGCAGAACTGTTGAGATTCATAGAAGGTTTGAATATGGGTATGTAGCGTGATGTTCTGAGCAGGAAGTGTGCAACCTTCAGGGAAGCATATGAAGCAATCCTCGAGATGGAGAAGTTTCATCCTCCAAGTGCTTGGGGGGTAACGCAGAGCGGTCGTAGTCACTATCAGAAATGACCCATGGGTGTGGAAGGATCTGACGCTCTAAAGAGTCATAATACGGGAGACGAGAAATATTATTTTGGATGTTACAAATGTGGTCGCATGGGCTTCAAGGTAATTGAATGCACAAGTGGAGGGGGAATCCCCAACCACCATGGCATTATCATAATCAGAATTATAGGCAGGCGCCACGAGCTCCATAAGCGATGCCAACGAATGTTCAGAATTCATGACTTGGTGCACAAGGGAGAGTTTATGAATTAACCCAAGAAGAGGATCTTACCTCCAACACTGTCAAAACAGGTATATTGTTGTATAGAGGAATACCTGCTCGAGTTTTGTTTAATTCAGGTATTACATATAGTTTCATATTATTTGATTTTAGTAAAGAAAATAGATTGTGCATGACTCTTCTATATGTAGATCTTTGTGTCAACACCCATCTTGAGTGGATTTTCCTGCTATCTTGATTTGCAGGGATGGTTACATATGTATTGGTGGAAAGAATCTGTCTTTGGATGGTATAGTCCTGGATATCATAGAGTACAACATTATTTTTTGGGATGGATTGGCACGGTGCATGCCATGCGACGATCGACTATGCAAAATAGAGAATTGTGTTTCACTTACTTTGGGAAATAGAGTTCTCTTACTCGTGTGGTTCGACGTCTAGGTCAACAATGGTGATATTGACAGTGACGATAAGACATATGTTGTATTCGGGGGGTGAATGGTACCTTGCTTCTGTTTTGGACACTCGGAGGAATGGTGCATACTCAGTCAAACCAAAGTCATTATAGAATTCCCTGATGTGTTTCCATGTTTATGCACCATTAACCATGCTTCCCAAGTATGCCAAACTCATGTTGGGATGCCCCACATACAACTGGTTATAGCAAATTAACGCACGAGGCATAAGGATATATGAATCTAGATGACATTGATTCCCAACACTAACCTAAAGTGAGAGGGGGCATATGTTCATCAACCACTCGAACGCCCAACCGACAGTCTGTTATGTTCAAGACCGACTTCGGAGGTCACCAAGATCCTCACTAGCTTCTATGTCGACAATATAATGATTACATAAAAGAAACTTTTGTAATTACTCCCCCTCCTAACTATTTGTCGAGCCTCAGCAAGGCTCTTGGTTGGTAAGGTCGAGCCCGCCATACCATATAAAAAGGCCTCATCATAACTAGTATCGGCGTCAAAATCAAAAGAAATAAGAAGGGAGTAGTGCATGACAAACCATGCAATCAGATAAGTGTAGGCCAGTTCCACCATAGGACACAAACCCAAACCCTTCTCTGATAACGCTCCTTCCTAGAGGCGACGAACTGATTAATGAGTACATGGAGCCCTCGGTGAATCTGGCACACCATCACCGGAAGGAGAGCTAAACGATGGTCGAATGCAAATCTGACAACTGAGAATAATACATTCAGATGGATATATATAACATAGCCCGCTGCTCCGGACCAACATATTTTCGCAACCAAATTGATAAGAACTAAGTGAAAGTAGCCCCTCTCGTCAAGGGGTAGGAACCCCTGATGAGGAAAACTCTTAAAGATTCCCACTGCGGAAGCAGCACCTAAGATTAAGAAGCCCTCATTTTCATTGCCAAAGATATATGAGATTACGAGAATGTAGAGTATAACATAGAGATAAATTTTGATGAAACAAAAAAAATATAGACTCGAAGGATCTAAGCTTTTAAAGGATGAAGAGATTGAATACTGGTGGATTATATGACTATCGATAGGGTAAAATTTTGGACTATGAATCTAAAATGCAAGATTAGATAGTTATTAATGGTTGTGGACAATAAGATATTAGGGTGACCTTAACAATGAGTTATAAAGACCTGTATGCAGGAAACTCTGTGAAGATTAAAGTTTCAAGATTTTGATTTTGATTATGAATTCATATTTTATCTCAAACTTTATTCCTTGGATTTTGATCTTCCCTATAAATAAAATTTAATATTTTAACATCACCTTATTAGATATTGAAACATACTTGTTTTGCAATACTTCTTACCCTTTTATCGCTAGACCAAAGGCTTTCATAAATCTTCATATCTTCAAACTTTTGCATAATTTATACTTATCATCTAAATTCAGTCTGATACATGCACATGCAATCCTTTGGACTCCCTGAGTGTGAACCTCATATTTCTTTGGAACAAGTCAAGGGTTTGACCGAATCATCAACAAAGTATTAAAACAAAGCTACATAGCAGGTTATTTATCATAGTTAGAGATTAAACAAGTATTTAACATGAATTCACAATCTACCATTTTCTACATTATGTACCTATTCTGGAATTATTTATCTTTCTCTACCTCAAACTTGCTTCTCTTAGTCATAATAACTTCGATTGAGCGACTGAGCTAATTATTGCTAAAATTGTGCCTCCTCGTGAAGTCCTATCTCCAGTGTTCACTCTTCTCCTCTCAACCATTCAAATTCGTCCCTAGTCGTGCCATTTGTTGAAATCTTACTACTGTTAACAACTAATTCCTTTTTTGCCCCTATTTAGAAATGCTAAGTTACCATCATTCATTTCTCCCTTCTTTCTTTTCATGTCGTGCATAACTTAAATTTTGAGGACATAATTTTTCTAAGGTATGTATATTTGTAACCCCTAGAATTCTAATTTTAAATTTTAATAATTTTCCTAGAATTTCTAAATAAATTTTATGAATTTATTTGTATTAATAAAACTTTTAAAATTATTCTCGAGATTTTCTAGAAATATTAATTAGTTAACTTTCAAAATTGGGAAACTAAAATCTAAATATTATCGTGATTGGATTTCTAAACTTAAAAATAGAATTAGTTAGTATACTAGAAGTTTGTTAGTAAATAATTATGTTATGGAAGAATTTTGAAATTTTGAAAAATTAAATTAATTGAAATATGATAGGAACTAAAAAGGATTTGGGAAATCAATTTATAATTAAAATCAAATTTTCCTCCAAAGAGGAAGTTTCCTAGATCTTACATAAGCTTCTAGATAAGGAAGCAATCAGAAACTAGAATTTAGGATCTCTAACTAACCAATTTTAAAAATTGGTGGCAAGAATAGAATTAAGTTCCAATTGAAAAAAAAATTGAAATGCAAAAATAGAGAATGAGTTATGAAATAAAATAAAATAATTTATAATTCCTCAATTCTTCTCTACTTATATAACACAGAGTGAAATCATTATTTTCAAATCTTTCTCGCTCTCGAAAATTAAAGTTTCAAGAAGTTGATTTTGATTATGAATTCATATCTCAAACTTTATTCTTTGGATTTGACCTTCCCAATAAAAAATAATATTTTAACATCTCCTTAATTTTAGATATTGCAATATACTCTTTTTGCAACACTTCTTACCCTATTATCGTTCGACCAAGGGCATTCGTAAATCTTCATATCTTCGAACTTTCGCAGAATTTATACATATCATCTAAATTTAGTTCAGTACATTCACATGCAATCCTTTGGACTCCCTGAACGTGAACCTCATATTTCTTTGGAATAAGTCAAGGGTTTGATTTTAATCATCAATAAAGTATTAGAATAAAGCTACATATCCAAATCAACAGGTTATCATAGTTAGAGACAAGTATTTAACATGAGTTCACTATCTACCATTTTCAACATTATGCACATGTTCTGGAATTATTTATATTTCTTTACCTTAATCTTGCTTCTCTTAGTCATAATAACTTCGATTGAACTTTGACCTAATTATTGCTAAAATTGTGCCTCCTCGTGAAGTCTTATTTCCAGTGTTCACTTTTCTCCTCTCGACCATTCAAATTCGTCCATAGTCGTGCCATTTGTTGAAATATGACCCACTATTAACAACTCATTCCTTGTTTACCCCTATTTAGAAATGTTTTTTTTTGGCGCTGTTATTTAGAAATGTTAAATTATCATCTTTCATTTATCTCTCCTTTCTTTTTATGCCGTGCATAACTTAAATTTTGAGGACATAATTTTTCTAACGTATGTAGACATGTAGCCCATAGAATTCAAGACATGTAATCCCTAGAATTCTAAGTCTCAATTTTAGTAAATTTTCTAGAATTTCTAAATAATTTTTTTTAATTTATTTGAATTAATAAAAGCCTAAAAATTATTCTCGAGATTTTCTAGAAATATGAAATAATTAAGTTTCAAATTTGGGAAACTAAAATATAAATATTATCTTGATTAAATTTCTAAACATAAATAAGAATTAGTTAGTATACTAGAAGTTTGTTAGTAACTAATTACGTTTTAGAAGAATATTGAAAATTTGAAATTAAATTAACTGAAATTGGTAGATAGGAACTAAAAAGAAATTTGGAAATTAATTTATAATTAAAATCAAATTTTCCTCAAAAGAGGAAGTTTCCTATAGCCACTAGTATATATGCACGTGCTTTGCACGTATCTTGGAGTGGATGATTTTGATGAGTTGGTTTAACTTTGCTGCTTTTAATTATATAGGTTAAGAGTTCAACCATTGGAATTCCTTGGTAATAGCTTAGAAAACTTAGCAAGTAGCATGAACTCTTTAATTTCTATAATATATTAATGCATCCCTTAAATGGTTGTCATTGGAATTTATTGTAGGTATTATTTTAATTAGTAAATATAATGAAGGGTATTTTTGGAAAGAAAATTTTCACGGTGAAGCCTACTTTCCTCATTATATAGTAGAATAGATTACCTAAGCTTCTAGATATATAAGGAAGCAATCAAACCCAAGAATTTAGGATTTCAACTAACCAATTTTGAAAATTGGAGGAAAGAATAGAATTTAGTTCCAATTGAAATTTAAAAAAATTGAAATATGAAAATAGAGAATGAGTTATGCAATAAAATAATGTGCTTTTATTCACATTCCTGAAATGTTATCCAGCAACCTTTTTAATTTTCTTTCACTAAAATTCCAAATATGTACATTAATTTATGAATGAATAGAGGAATGAGTGCATGATGAAGTGTCAATATTGATATTCCTAAAATGTCATCTTGTACTTCTAATGGAGGAACACATTTGAAATTTTAATGGTAGAAAATTAAATAATAGTACATGATAATATTTTAGAAGTTTTAATAACCGGACCCTAAAATAATTTAACTTACAATTCCTCAATTATTCTCCTCTTATATAATAACAGAGAATGAAATCAAAATTTTATATTCTTTCTCGCTCCCTTCCCTATCTGGATCCGAGAAATTCGGATCTGGATTATTTTTCTTTCCATTGCTCGTCAGACCTTTCGACCATGGTGGTGGTAGCGGTGGGTTGATGACAACTGGCTCGGGGTTTTATAGGAGAAGCCGGGGATATAGAACGGCGAGGCCGTTGGCGGGGAGGAGAAGAGGCGACGGCGGCAGTTAGGGAAGGCGTCGGGGCTTGGGGTGAACAGTCGGAGGGGAAACGGTGGGGGAAGGCGAAGCTGCAGCCGATCTGGGTCGGGGAGAAATTGGGGGTTACTGTAGCAGGCGGGTCGGGTCGGGTTAGCGGGTTCGGGTCGGATTCAAATCTGACCCTTTAGGGTTGGTTTGAGTTGGGTTGGTTTAGTTAGTTTAAACCAGTTTGGTTCGGTTCGATTCAGGTTGGTTTATATTGGTTTATTTAAAAATCATTGTTTTTAGGTCTTTAGAAATAGTTTTTGGGTCCAATAAATTCCAGAAAAATTACACTATGTCTAATTATTTATTTTATACTCAAAAATATTATTTTTATAATATTTTAATATTTAATAAAATCACAAAATTATTTAATACTAGAAAACATTTATTTAATTATTTAAAAAAATCACAGAAACTTTTTTGAAAGTTTATTTTTAATTTTTGAAAAATCCTGATGTTTACAGTTACCATCATTCATTTCTCCTATCTTTCTTTTCATGTCATGCATAACTTAAATTTTGAGGACATAATTTTTCTAAGGTATGTAGATTTGTAACCCCTAGAATTCTAATTTTAAATTTTAATAATTTTTCGAGAATTTCTAAATAATTTTTATGAATATATTTGTATTAATAAAACTCTTAAAATTATTCTCGAGATTTTCTAGAAATATTAATTAGTTAACTTTCAAATTTGGGAAACTAAAATCTAAATATTATCGTGATTGGATTTCTAAACTTAAAAATAGAATTAGTTAGTATACTAGAAGTTTGTTAGTAAATAATTATGTTCTGGAGGAATATTGAAAATTTGAAAAATTAAATTAATTGAAATATGTATATAGGAACTAAAAAGGATTTTGGAAATCAATTTATAATTAAAATCAAATTTTCCTCCAAAGAGAAAGTTTCCTAGCTCTTACCTAAGCTTCTAGATAAGGAAGCAATAAGACACTAGAATTTAGGATCTCTAACTAACCAATTTTAAAAATTGGTGGCAAGAATAGAATTTAGTTCCAATTGAAAAAAAAAATTTGAAATGCAAAAATAGAGAATGAGTTATGAAATAAAATAATTTATAATTCCTTAATTCTTCTCTGCTTATATATGAAATCTAAATTTTCAAATCTTTCTCGCTCTCAAAAATTAAAGTTTCAAGAAGTTGATTTTGATTATGAATTCATATCTCAAACTTTATTCTTTGGATTTGACCTTCCCAATAAAAATTAATATTTTAACATCTCCTTAATTTTAGATATTGCAATATACTTTTTTTTGCAACACTTCTTACCCTATTATTGTTCGACCAAGGGCATTTGTAAATCTTCATATATTCGAACTTTCGCAGAATTTATACTTATCATCAAAATTTAGTTCAGTATATGCACATGCAATCCTTTGGACTCCCTAAACGTGAACCTCATATTTCTTTGGAATAAGTCAAGGGTTTGATCGAATCATCAATAAAGTATTATCGTGAAGTCTTATTTCCAGTGTTCACTCTTCTCCTCTCGACCATTCAAATTCGTCCATAGTCGTACCATTTGTTGAAATCTGACCCACTATTAACAACGCATTCCTTGTTTACCCCTATTTAGAAATGTTTTTTTTTGGCGATGTTATTTAGAAATGTTAAATTATCATCTTTCATTTATCTCTCCTTTCTTTTCATGTCGTGCATAACTTAAATTTTCAGGACATAATTTTTCTAACGTATGTAGACATGTAGCCCCTAGAATTCTAGACATGTAACCCCTAGAATTCTAAGTCTCAATTATAATAAATTTTCTAGAATTTCTAAATAATTTTTCTAAATTTATTTGAATTAATAAAAGCCAAAAAATTATTCACGAGATTTTCTAGAAATATGAAATAGTTAATTTTCAAATTTGGGAAACTAAAATATAAATATTATCTTGATTAAATTTCTAAACATAAATAAGAATTAGTTAGAATACTAGAAGTTTGTTAGTAACTGATTACGTTTTAGAAGAATATTGAAAATTTGAAATTAAATTAATTGAAATCGGTAGATAGGAACTAGAGAGAAATTTAGAAATTAATTTATAATTAAAATCAAATTTTCCTCAAAAGAGGAAGTTTCCTATAGCTATTACCTAAGCTTCTAGATATATAAGGAAGCAATCAAACCCAAGAATTTAGGATTTCAACTAACCAATTTTGAAAATTGGAGGAAAGAATAGAATTTAGTTCCAATTGAAATTTTAAAAAAATTGAAATATGAAAATAGGGAATGAGTTATGCAATAAAATAAGGTGCTTTTATTCACCTTCCTGAAATATTATCCTGCTACATTTTTTATTTTCTATCACTTAAATTCTAAATATGTACATTAATTTATGAATGCATGGAGGGAAGAATGCATGATGAAGTGTCAATATTGACATTCCTAAAATGTCGTCTTGTACTTCTAATTTAGGGACACATTTGAAATTTTAATGATAGAAAATTAAAAAATTGTACATGATGATATTTTAGAAGTTTTAATAACCGGACCCTAAAATAATTTAATTTACAATTCCTCAATTATTCTCCTCTTATATAATAACAGAGAATGAAATCAAAATTTTCTATTCTTTCTCGCTCCCTTCCCTATCTCGATCCGAGAAATTCGGATCTGGATTATTTTTCTTTCCATTGCTCGTCGGACCTTTCGACCATGAGTTCTCCAGTCAACGTTCCCGACTCGGAATTCCGATCGATCTCGTCGAAACATCGACTATGAGTTCAATTCTTAAAGTCAACTTTGAGATCAAATGTCATCCTCCTCTTTCCACCAAATTCGAATCCATCAACTCCAGGTCAGATTCGGTGACTTCTATTTTAAGCTTGTGCAATTTTGATTCGTAAATAGTTCGTTTGAGGGATCAAACCTCACTCACAAATTTATTCCTTACCGAAGTATTTTAACTAAAAAAAAATTTGTAGCAGGAATTCATCTTCCTGGAAGAAAATCTTAATCCACATCGCGCCAACCTCCGATCCATTTTGTACAGTTGAAACTAGGGATCAATTCTGCACGTAAACATGGATCCCCGAAAGTGCTTGTTTTTTTGTCCCAGAATCATTCCTGTATCAAGCATGTGATCCTCATCTTCGTATATATGTAAAAAATATGTAAACAGTGATTGTTGATGTCAATCATGTGATCCTCATCTCGTAAAATAGTCACATGCTGTTGTTGTCCTCTTCTTTTCAATTAAAATTTAATTTCTTGTTATGCTTCTCTCTACTAGAAAGTACAAGGGACAAAATCCATCAAGGGACAAAATTAACAGTATAATTGGCACAAACAAAACGGTATTGTCTTAGACATTAGATCAAACATAAATAGAACATTGACATCTTAGATATTAGATCAAACACAAAAAGAGTATTGTGTCAGATAATATGTGGTATCACTGGCATATTTATATCGGTGTATCTTAGGGTATGTTTTGTGTTTATCTTGTGTTCGATGTGTGTTCGATAATATGTGACATCACTAACATGGGACTGATTTTCTTAGTCTCCACTAAAAACCCAACAACAATGTATATTTGTTCCATAATCACAGAATTATACATGCATATTTCATCAAACACTAATAGGAGTGGAGAAACATTGACCTGGCCGAACTTGTAAAACACAGATGGTCCGAAATCAATGGCCTTGAGCGTGGCAGGACATCCTCGTCCACATTGTAGAGCATGAATTTCTCCGACGTGAGATCCCTGCCGAAGAAGTTTGTGGCCTTAAGCAGGCACATGACTTCTCTTCCTAATTCGACCTCTGCTAACTATCATTGATGGCTTCATCTTCCTCGTTTCTTATTTTTCCTTGCATCTCCAATCCTATTGTCTTGTTTTGTGTTGTGATTCCTATGTGGCATGAGACACAAGACAATATCTTTCCTATGTGGTAAGATTGTATTCACATAAGACAATGAGATAGAAAAGTGTTCTCCAATGCAAAACTATTGAGAAGGCAATAAAAACTACTTTTTTCAACTTCCAAGAGAACTTTTTCACTTCTTTCTTTGTTTATAAATATTTTTATTCATAATTGATGAAGTGGAAGTAAAGCATTGTGAGGTCCATTGTCTAGATCTAGACAACCAACTTCATATTATCTTTGACATGTCATTGCTATGTCAACTTCACAATTTATTTCACATTTGCATTGGAGAAGGAATTTTGAAATAAGAAGTTGTGATTCCTATGTGGCAACTACTTTTTTCAAACTCATAACAGGGTTGGAGATGCTCTAAGGGAAATAAATGTAGCTAGTGTTTTAGCCCACCCCTGGACTGTAGACAGTGTACCATATGTATATAAAATAAATTTTTGGATTGGCTGGGTGGGCTGGAGCCCACCCCTGCCCACCAGTAGATCCTCCCCTGTCCCTATGTCTCTTCCGTGTGGCGACACGGGGACGTAAAAAGGGGAATCCTATCAACTTGTTCCAAACAAGGATAATAAGCTCATGAGCTTGGTCCTACTTCACTGTTGAGAAACGAAAGAAGACTTCCTAATAAGGTGGAATAGGCTGAATTATTCGATTGTAATTTTCAATTCATCCGAGACTTCTTAGACGAATTAAAATTTCAATCGAATAATTTAGCCTACTGCTGGTTATGGACCTTAATAGGAAGTCTTCTTTCGTTTTGGGAGGAGACTACTGCTGGTTATGGATCATCAACAACATGTTAGAATATTTAATAAATAATACTTGTTTGTTAGTTGATATCTCAGTATGTGTAGATCAATGTTATTATGGATTATTGCGTGTTAGTATCTCGATCGACACATCTTTAAGAACTTTATTATTTGTACTTTGTAGTAATCAGAGAGTAGGATAATTAGCAAGTATGAGCCACAATTATATAGTATAGCCTTTCAAAATAAAATTATTTGTGGAGAGACAAAAGTATGGGGTGGAGCAAATTAGTATATAGCCTTAATTGAAACTTGAAGAATATATTGCATGGAATTAATATTAGCAACACATGAGAGTTGAATACCAATTAAATGAGTTCCAAACACACGTATGTGAGATTATTGTTTGAAAGAGCATGATACTGATCGGTTCTACGCAGTTATGAATCTTATGATTAATTCTGGTGTGCTTATTTTCTATACATTATTAAAAAATTAAAATGTTATTAACATAGGGTTCCATTATATGTGGCTAATAGTGAAAGTTTTTTTTTTTACATTAAGAGAATTTCTTTATTGGATAGAGTTTCTTAGCACTTTTGGAAGATCTTCTGCCTCTGGATTTTAATGACCAAGATAAGTAGATGACTAAAAATGAGTTGAACATTGTGCACGACCAGGTACTAATAGTTCAACATGATAGTCATTCTGAGATATTGTATGTAGACAAATAAATCAGCATGTGATTTACTATTTATCCAACTATAATAATTAATGTTTTCATATATCTTTAAGTTAATTGTACAAGAAAATAAGCATAAGCCTCATGTTCATTATTTTTAAAATCTTGATGTCTCAAAGAAAGTTACTTATGGACTTGTAATTAAGGAGCATGTGCATTTTTTAAGTGTATATATATATATATATATATAAGTTTTTGGGGGTGTAGCCTATCGGTTACACCGGAGGCTCCCGTGGCGATGGGCACGGTTCGAATCCCCCTCAAGGCGTTGGTCGCGGACATGTAGGAAGGACAATATATATATATATATATATATATATATAGAGAGAGAGAGAGAGAGAGAGAGATATTTGAAAAATGCACATCCTCCTCAATTACTGAATGACTTTTCCATAAGTAATTTTCTTTGGGATATTAAGATTTAAAAAATATTGAACGTGATGCATATGTTTATTTTCTTGTACTATTAATTTAAAAACATAGGAAGACAATAATTAGTACAGTTGGATAAATAGTAAATCACTTGCTGCTTTATTTGTTTACATACAATATCTCAGAATGACTACAATGTTGAACTATTAGTGCCTGGTCGTACTCAATGTTCAACTCATTTTTAGTCATCTCCTTATCTTGGTCATCAAAATCTAAAGGCAAAGGCTCTTCTAAAAGTGCATTAACAAAAACACATCTAATGAAGAAATTCTCTCAATCTAAAAAAAACTTTGACTATTAGCCACATATAATGGAACCATATGCTAATAACATTTTTTTTATAATAAATAGAAAATAAGCACACAAGAATTAATCATAAGATTCATAACTGCGTAGTAAGAACCGATCACGCTCTTTCAAACAATAATATCACGTGTGTTTTGAACTCATTTAATTGGTATTCAACTCTTACGTGTTGCTGAGATTAATTCCGTGTAATAAGTTTTTCATGTATTAATTGAGGCTATATATTAATTTGCTCCACCCCAGACTTTTGCCTCCCTAAATAATTTTATTTTGAAAGACTATATAAATTTCATTTTGAAAGGCTATATACAATTGTGGATCATACTTGATAATTATCCTACTCTCCAATTACTACAAAGTACAAATTGTTGGAGTTTTCTCCTTAGGACTAGCCAAGATAGTCCTATATTGGCTACAACTCTAAGTGCGCATCTCAATATAAGGCTTTGCTTGTTATTGAGGTATCCATATGGGTTGTGGTGGGGCACATGTGGGTGCCATGTGAGGTTGTTTTCCTAGGAAGATTAAGGTTATAAACTCTTCAAGAAAGTATTTATGCTTTTTGTCACTCTTGAAAAAAAATATCTTAGGTGCTAAAGTCCCAAAGGGGCTTAGTTACTCGACCCCGGACTCGGACTCGAGCTCAAGGGTGTAAAGTGGCACTTTGATGGTTCCTGGGAGCCGATAATGTGAGGGTGATTCTTATTTTAAGCAACGATGGTCTTCATCACTCCAGCAAGGATTGTTTTCTGTCTTCTTCTCTTTCTTTCTTCTTCTTCTTCTTCTTCTTCTTCTTCATTATAGTACTTTCTGTCTCAATTGCAAAATGTTTGCAAGGAAGAACAATTTTGATCTTCTGGAAGTTGTAATCAGATACAATATTGTATATTTTTACTTCATTAGAATCGAGGTAATCAGAGAGCAAACTTGTTTGCGTGAATCTCTGATCTCGACTACAACTTCAGGATCTAAGAGAGGGTATACTGTAAAGTTTGCTTGAACCATGGCCTCTGTTAACCATCTTTGATTTACCTCGGGACTAACAATCTCAGAGCATGATCCGAGTAAGATGGAGAACAACCGTGCAAGTCTTCTCGACACAAGTTTTAACAAACTTGAAAAGTTTGACGAAGAGCATTACAATATCTGGAAAAGAAAAATCAGTCGCAATCTTCAACTCGTGAACATTGATTACGTGTTGATAGATCCTAAGCCTACTATTCCGAATAATGATAATGCTCAGAGAATTGCTGAGGCCACTACTTTGCAGACGAAGTGGAGGAGAACAACCTCTGCAAGTTGCTGATTATGAACGTCATAGAAGATTCAAGGGCAGAATCATACAACAAGACGGTCATTGCTAAGGACATCTGGGAGTCTCTAGAGAAGCATTACAAGTCTGATGAGGGAAGAAACAAAATTCATATCACAGACCAATGTTACCAGGATCGTGGGTTGCTTTGGCACGTGGTACGGGTATGGGTACGCGGTACGGTACCTCAGCCGGTACGCAGTGCGGTGGGGGTAGGCTTATTCGGTACGCTATTTGGGGTCGTTCATTTTTATCTAGGTCGTCTTTTATACCATATACAATTATATAGAAGTATACACCAAATATCATAAGTTCATAACCAAATCCATCAAAATCCAAGTGAAGGAAAGCATAGGAACATGCAACTGAGTGAACTTGAGGTTTATCTATTAAGGCGTGCAGACCAAAGGATTCATCGAAGGGTCGAAGCCACTTACCCGAACGAATCAACGTAAGAGATGGGGAAGTCTTACGCAGCGATCACTCCTTGGTTATGCGTCCTAAAATTGCAACAACACTTGGTTAGCATCCTTCGATCTCTCTCTCTTAAGATTCAAAATGAATGCGCAAGAGAGAGCGAATCATGAAAACCAAGTCTTCGAAAGCAACAC
Organism: Iris macrosiphon; assembly: GCA_036927795.1. Taxonomy (NCBI): domain Eukaryota; kingdom Viridiplantae; phylum Streptophyta; class Magnoliopsida; order Asparagales; family Iridaceae; genus Iris; species Iris macrosiphon. Next base: position 39,391,657 of record JAYESA010000017.1, on the reverse strand, counting down.
AAAACATAAAGCAACACAAAACCAAGGAGCAAAACAACCAACGAAAACTCTTGGACTCATTTCAATAGAAACTGTTCCATCAATTTGAAGGGTTCATTGTATTTCGTCCGTGATTGATTTGGAGGTAAGATTTTTCCAAGATTCGATTCTCAACCGAGTCAAAGTTACAAGTGTTCCATTAGTGAACTGCTGGAGACGGGGCATTACTGTTTCGTCCTTTTTTGTGGTATCAACTTGAAAATATTCAATAGTTGATGGTATCAAGTTGTTGAGTAAAAAGTTTATGGTATCAAGTTGAACAACTTGAATAGTTGAGGGTATCAAGTTGGAATTTAGCCAAGTAATTATAAGATCAGGCTCTAGCTATCATATGCACAATCCCCAAATAGCTAGGACTTTGGTCTCCACTGCTTAGGTACATAAATATTGCCATTTCTTAATTAACCACTCTAGCTAACCATCACCAATCTGTTCACGTTGGCCTTCTCTTTCCAATTTCTGGTACAAAACTTGGCTCCACTTATTCTATATGTTACCTTATTCCCTTGAACCTTTCTACTTAATCCTAGTTTGGTTGGGGCGATGACATAAGCATCACCAGACCCCTGGCATGCACTTTTTCTCAAGCCATATGCCTACTGATCCAGTCTATACAAAGTGGATTATGACATCTCACTAACTAGACGAGAAGAACCACAATTAGTATAGTTTGTACATCGATATCACTAACTATACGAGAATAAATGTCCATGGAGGACCAAGCCTCTTCTCCTTCAAAGAGGAGACTAAAAAAAAGTTTATTACCAAGGATAAGAATATTCAAATTGAAAGAATAGGAATGCTGAATAAACTTTAGCTAGAAGAACATTCAGATGAACTACTTAAGATTCTCTTCCAGGAGGCTGAAAATAGGAGGAAATGCGATAAAAGTTTGAGATAGTTCATACCAGCTTGTCGCAAGAGTGGTAAACGAAAAGTTTGGTGCTAGGTATAGCGTTGACAATATTATGAATCATATGCAAGGTTGGGAGGCGAAGTAGTTAGATATAATAAGGACGAAAGATCTCTCGGAGGCGGGATGGGATGAAGAACTAAAGATGGTAACTTTGGAGCAAGAAATCATAAAATTCTTAAGAAGGTAAATATGTTTAGTACTATCTAATATTATTTATTAACATTTTTAGAAGTTATTATAACTAAAAATTTGTTTTATATGAATTTTTACTGCACCAAATCAAAATTAGCATCATGGATTAAAATACATATTAGGAGCTTCGAACTGTTACGTATTGCATGTGGAGATGAATACTAGGGGGATGCAAAAGAAATTAAGCAAAATGGGGACCAAGAGATGAATACCTCAATATAGATAATCCTACTAGTGACTCACAACTGTAGTCAAAGGAAGACACGAACAATACTAGGAGCACTCAAAAGGGTGGAACATTCCTAATGAACAAATTGGTAGGCAATATATCTATCATGGAAGAGGCCCTTAGCACAATATTAAGGAGGTTCATGCTAATTTATTTTTACATATAGGGTTATGATTAATCGTGTCGTTATGGCAACCTATGACTGTCTTTACAATAATGACCAAGCTACCAAGTTCAATGGTTTGCCAGAGAGGTTCCGGAGGGAATGGTTAGAGAATTTTAAGCAACAAAACTTTCCTTCATCACCGAATTATGAACCTGTCAAGTTTCACCAAATTATGTAGCATTATGTCTCGAGAGCACTTGATTATGGGGAAGTGTGCAACCTTAGACTTAGAAGCATGAACTTTTGTAATTAGGTGTGGACACAACTAGGTGGCACACAAATCTAGTATAATGCAACTTAATTTTTTTTCATGATGCATACTCCTTATGACTATATGCAAACTTGTTAATTCCAGTCTTTGTGTGCTGCCAACACAGAATTGGTTTTGCTTGTTCTGCTTATCAATAATACAAACATGTATTGATGATGAATGTTGTTTGTAAGGGTTGGCATTGAATGGAAGATTATGTGCTAATTTTTAGCTAATTTTTAGAGAGTGGTGAGTAAGGATCAATTTCTTTGAGTCTAAAAATAGAATTTGCCAATAGTGAGTTGGGTGATGATTCCTTTGATCCAAATTCTACATTATAAGACTTATGATATACATGTATCAGTCTCATCATTGTAGAAGAGTATCAGTCTCTTGGAACCCTTTGATTAGAGGCTAAATTTGATGTCTTGCTCTACCAATTTGTATATAGATAGAAGTAGCGAACATTTCGATAACTTTTAGACATTGATGAGTTTGAGTCTAAAATAAAGAATTTGGTGATGGTGAGTATGAGGGTGATTCCTTTGAGCCAAATTTAGTTTCAAGTACTTACGACGCACATGTTTTTGTCCCATCATCACTTATGAGTATCAGTCACTTTGAGCCCCTTGATTAGAAGCTAAATTTGACGGCTTCCCCTAACAATATGGTGATCGATGGAAGTAGCTAATATTTATCTAATTTTTAGCAATGATGAGTAAGTTGATTCCTCTGAGTCCAAAACAGAGAATTTGACAATGACGAGTAGGACGGCGATTCCTTTGAGCCAAATTCTAGATAATTTTCTTGAGTCTTTCATGTCTTCTTGTCGAATACTACTTGGGGCAATTTTTGGCTTCGGGCCATTTTTTATATGTGGTTCTTATACTTTTTATTACTTTTTCTCATTTGTTAATAGTCCTGATATTTGGTTTTCTGAATTGAGAAGGGGATGTGGTTTTTCGAATTGCTTAGTGAATCATGCTTTTCCAGCCACCACTGTTGCAAAAACTATGTTGAAGAATTTTGTATTTATGTTGTGATTCTTTATCTTGGTTCTGATACTGCTGCGTTCTGATACTTTATCTTGTGGTTCTGATACTTCTGGGTTAACTTTGATACTTTGTCTGGACTTGGTTCTAATACTGCTCGGAAGTCATTTCTGATAGCTTAGCATTTTGGAGATAGTGAAGGTTGATGCTTTGTTAAGTGCTGAAGGGTGATGAATGCCCACACTAGTCGATCTTGCATAAAATTTAACCATTATTCCCTAGTATTGCCGACGGAGATAGCAAAGCTTTGATCTTACATGAATTCTGCAGAAAATTATTTTCACTCCCGAAGCATGCTCCTTGTCTCGTATCCTATTATAGGATGCAAGTACAAGATGCATGACTCTGTAGATGTTAAACTATATAAAAGGTTGCTAGGTCAGTGTACTCTTAAACTGATCAAAGCAATATTTGTTACTGGATTTGTTCCCCTTCCATAGCCACTCTTCATAAACATCCTCTTGTTCTCTGCCTCATTTCTCACAGACATATATTGCTGCAAATTGCCAATGGAGATAGGCAAGTATATATTCTTATAAATGTTGGGTCAATCGATATATAATTAGGAAGACTAATTAATAGTGCATTCTCACCTGACAGGGTGAAGGTTTATGTACTTGGGTCTAATATTATTAGTGACCTCGGTGCATGGTATGCAGGTTTATATAGTCTACACGGACGATAAGCAAAATGACCAGACAAAATAGAGGCTCTCCACCAAAGTACACTGGAACAACTTGAGGGGGGGTGGACCTCTTTTATCGGTTAAATTACACTTGTAAAGAAGGAAAACAATATTTTTCTTTGAATGAATTTAATTGAATCAGTAGACGTAGCTTTATACAAGAGATTTCCTACAATCATGCTAATCTATTCTAAGAAAATAAGTATAAAAGACAACTAAACAAATACACAATTAATATAATATATTAATCGATGAATAGCCAGATATCATTGACCTTTCCTTTTCAACACCCTCCAACCTTTTCAACACCCTCCCTCAAGTTGGAGAGTGAATATCAAGAACTCCCAACTTGCATATCATATAAAGAATGGCAACGTTGAGACCGATAGGTCACCAAGTGAAAGATGAAAATGTTGGGACCAATAGGTCACCCAGTGTTGCTTTGCGAAATAAGATATAAAATGTTGGTTCAATTTACTTTCATTACTTTACCATACAATTTTGCTTATAGTTGAGTTGTATATGCATTTTCATGGTCATGGAAAATTTGTGTACAAGGTTTGGTAAATTTTCTAGAACGGTACCTGGGGATGGGGGGACTGCGTTGACCTAGGACAAATATTCGGACGTGCTTATAGGCATGAGTATTACGTGATCCTCATTGAGGCTAACTTGTAGCGTGGCAAGACATCCTCGTCCACACTGTAGAGCATGAATTTCTCCGTCGTGAGATCCCTGCCGAAGAAGTTTGTGGCCTTAAGCAGGCACATGACTTATATTCCTAATTCGACCTCTGCTAACTATCATTAATGGCTTCGTCTTCATCGTTTCTTATTTTTCCTTGCATCTCCAATCCTATTGTCTTGTTTTGTGTTGTGATTCCTATGTGGCATGAGACACAAGACAATATCTTTCCTATGTGGCAAGATTGTATTCATACAAGACAATGAGATAGAAAAGTATTCTCCAATATAAAAGTACTGAAAAAACAATAAAAAACTACTTTTTTCAACTTCCAAGACAACTTTTTCACTTCTTTCTTTGTTTATAAATATTTTTTTTCATAATTGATGAAGTGTAAGTAAAACATTGTGAAGTCCATTGTCTAGATCTAGACAACCAACTTCACATTATATTTGACATGTCAACTTCACAATTTATTTCATATTTGCATTGGAGAAGGAATTTTGAAATAAGAAGTTGTGATTCCTATGTGGCAACCATTTTTTCCAAACTCACAACAGGGTTGGAGATGCTCTAAGGGAAATAAGGGCTTCTATCTTGAATGTAGCTAGTGTTTTACCCCACCCCTGGACTATAGACAATGTACTATATGTATATAAAATAAATTTTTGGATTGGCTGGGTGGACTGGAGCCCACCCCTGCCCACCAGTAGATCCGCCCGTCCCCAAGTCTCTTCCGTGTGGCCACATGGGAACGTAAAAAGGGGTATCCTATCAACTTGTTCTGACAAAGGATAATAAGCTCATGAGCTTGGTCCTACTTCACTGTTGAGAAACGAAAGGATAATTTTAGTTGATATCTCTGTATGTGTAGATCAATGTTATTATGGATCATTGCGTGTTAGTATCTTGATCGACACATCTTTAAGAACTTTGTTATTTGTACTTTGTAGTAATCAGAGAGTAGGATAATTAGCAAGTATGAGGCACAATTGTATACTATAGCCTTTCAAAATAAAATTATTTGGGGAGAGACAAAAGTATGGGGTGGAGCAAATTAGTATATAGCCTTAATTGAAACTTGAAAAATTTATTGCATGGAATTAATCTTAGCAGCACATGAGAGTTGAATACCAATTAAATGAGTCACAAATACACGTACGTGAGATTATTGTATGAAAGAGCGTGATACTGATCGGTTCTACGCAGTTATGAATCTTATGATTAATTCTGGTGTGCTTATTTTCTATACATTATTTACAAATTAAAATGTTATTAACATAGGGTTCCATTATATGTGGCTAATAGTGAAAGTTTTTTCTTTTACATTGAGAGGATTTCTTTATTGGATGAGTTTCTTAGCACTTTTGGAAGATCCTCTGCCTCTGGATTTCAATGGCCAAGATAAGTAGATGACTAAAAATGAGTTGAACATTGTGCACGACCATGTACTAATAGTTCAACATTATAGTCATTTTGAGATATTGTATGTAGACAAATAAAGCAACATGTGATCTACTATTTATCAAACTATAATAATTAATTTTTTCCTATCTTTTTAAATTAATTTTACAAGAAAATAAGCATATGTCTCATGTTCATTATATTTTAAATCTTGATGTCTCAAAGGAAGTTACTTATGGACTTGTAATTAAGGATCATGTATATTTTTTAAGTTTGTGTGTGTGTGTATATATATATATATATATATATATATATATATATATATATATATATATATATGTGTGTGTGTGTGTGTGAGGGGGGGGGGGGGGGGGGGGGAGGAGTAGCCTATCGGTTACATTAGAGGCTTCTGTGGCGATGGGCACGGTTCGAATCCCCCTCAAGGCGTTGGTCGCCGAAACGTAGGAAGGAACACCAATATATATATATATATATATATATATATATATATATATATATATATAGAGAGAGAGAGAGAGAGAGACTTGAAAAATGCACATTCTTCTCAATTACTGATCCATAAGTAATTTTCTTTGGGATATCAAGATTTTAAAAATATTGAACGTGATGCATATGCTTATTTTCTTGTACTTTTAATTTAAAAACATTGGAAGACATTAATTAGTACAGTTGGATAAATAGTAAATCACTTGCTTCTTTATTTGTTTACATACATTATCTCAGAATGACTACAATATTGAACTATTAGTACCTAGTCGTACTCCATGTTCAACTCATTTTTAGTCATCTCCTTATCTTGGCCATCAAAATCTAGAGGCAAAGGCTCTTCTAAAAGTGCATTAACAAAAACACATATAATGAAGAAATTCTCTCAATCTAAAAAAAAATTTCACTATTAGCCACATATAATGGAACCCTATGCTAATAACATTTTTGTTAATAATATATAGAAAATAAGCACATAAGAATTAATCATAAGATTCATAACTGCATAGTAAGGACTGATTACACTATTTCAAACAATAATATCACGTGTGTTTTGAACTTATTTAATTGGTAATCAACTCTCACGTGTTGCTAAGATTAATTCCATGTAATAAATTTTTCATGTATCAATTGAGGCTATATATTAATTTGCTCCACCCCAGACTTTTGTCTCTCCCTAAATGATTTTATTTTGAAAGGCTATATAAATTTCATTTTGAAAGGCTATATACTATTATGCGTCATACTTGCTAATTATCCTACTCTCCAATTACTACAAAGTACAAATTGTTGGAGTTTTCTCCTTAGGACTAGCAAAGATAAGACTTTGCTTGTTATTGTGGTATCCGTATGGGTTGTGGTGGGGCACATGTGGGTGCCATGTGAGGGTATTTTCCTAGAAAGATAAAGGTTAAACTCTTCAAGAAAGCATTTATGCTTTTTGTCACTCTTGAAAAAAATATCTTAGGAGCTATAGTCCCAAAGGGGCTTAGTGACTCGACCCTAGACTTGGACTCGGGCTCAAGGGTGTAAAGTGGCACTTTGATGGTTCCTGGGAGCAGATCATGTGAGGGCGATTCTTTTTTTAAGCAACGATGGTCTTTATCACTCTAGCAAGGATTGTTTTCTGTCTTCCTCACTTTCTTTCTTCTTCTTCGTTGTAGTACTTTCTGTCTCAAATGAAAAACGTTTGCAAGGAAGAACAGTTTTGATCTTCTGGAAGTTGTAATCAGATACAATATTATATATTTTTACTTCATTGGAATTGAGGCAATCAGAGAGCAAACTTGTTTGCGTGAATCTCTGATCTCGACTACAACTTCATAATCTAACAGAGAGTAGACTGTGCAGTTTGCTTGAACCCTGGCCTCTGTTAACCATCTTTGATTTACCTTGGGACTAACAATCTCAAAGCATGATCCGAGTAAGATGGAGAACAATCGTGTAAGTCTTCTCGACACAAGTTTTAACAAACTTGAAAAGTTTGACGGGGAGCACTACAATATCTGGAAAAGAAAGATCAGTCTCAATCTTCAACTCGTGAACATTGATTACATGTTGATAGATCCTATGCCTACGATTCCGAATAATGATAATGCTCGGAGAATTGCTGAGGCCACTACGTTGCTGACGAAGTGGAGAAGAGAACAACCTCTACAAGTTGCTGATTCTGAACGTCATAGAAGATTCAAGGGCAGAATCATACAGCAAGACGGTCATTGCTAAGGACATCTGGGAGTCCCTAGAGAAACATTATAAGTCTGATAAGGGAAGAAAAAAATTCATATCACAGACCAATGTTACCCGGATCGTGGGTCGCTTTGGCACGTGGTACGGGTATGGGTACGCGGTACGGAACCTCAGCCGGTACGCGGTGCGGTGGGGGTAGGCTTATTCGGTACGCTATTTGGGGTCGTTCATTTTTATCTGGGTCATTTTTTGTACCATATATAATTATATAGAAGTATACACCAAATATCACAAATTCATAACCAAAGCCATCAAAATCCAAGTGAATAGCATAGACAATAATCTTATAACTAAACCAACTATCATAAGTTCATAACCAAAACCATTAAAATTCGGGTCGCTAAATTTGACGAACGGGTAGCAAACGCACCCCATTCGGGGTCGTTCATCCCAATTCGTGGGACGGTAGGGGTTTGGCGAATTAGGCAACTATGTCACAGACGAGTTCTACAAGATGTAGTTTGGGGATAACAAGACTGTTACCTCAAGTTAAAGAATTTCTCAAGTTACTCAAAAACTTGAGAATAATGGCATGTCCCTAGTGGACAATTCATTGTGGGGGGTATTGTCTCCAGGCTTTAGCCTGCATAGAACAAGTTTATTTCGGACATGTACCGAAAGAATATGGAGATCGACCTAGAACTCCTCCTACACTGGATTCATATTGAAGATGAGTTGAGGGCTCAACTCAAGGTGGACACTATGTCCAAGCAGTGGCCAAGGCCAACATAGTGTATACTGGAGACTCTAAGGGAAAGCAGAAGGCTTCTTACAACAAGAAGGACTTCAACTATCTGAAGGTGAAGTCAGTATGCTATGGTTGTGTAGGTTATCTCAAATAGTGTCGACACCGACTGGTAGGTGGACACTGGTGCATCCTGAAATGTTTGCTCAAATAGGAAGTTGTTCACCACATACAAGCCTACTTCTGAGAAGATTTTAGCGGCGAACAAAGCACAAGCTGAAGTACTTGATATCGGGACAGTGGTACTGAATAAGACTTTGGAAAAGTCACAGACGCTTCAGGATGTGAAGCACGTACCGGTGATTGCTAAGAACCCGATCTCAGAAAGTTTGTTGTGTAACGAAGGTGTAAGGATGGACATCAACACTGGCCAGATGGTTGTCTTATAAAGGATGATATTTCAGAAAACCATTTTGTACCGAAGGGATTTTCAAACTTCAACTTGTAACTCCGACTAAAAATGTCAATGATGTATGTTCTTCTGGTTATCCTCTTTAGTTGTGGCATAATAGACTAGGATATGTTCATTGCAAAAGAATAAACAAGATGTCTAGTCTAGGGCTTATCTCTAAATATGGGATAAAGAGGTGGAGTAGTGTGAAGTCTGTGCGCAGACAAAGATTACCAGAAAACTATTCAAACGGATAAACCGAAGCACAAATCTTCTGAAGTTGGTGCACTTAGATATCTGCGACTTCAAGCAATTCTCTACAAAGGTCAGGATGAAGTATTTCATTACGTTCATCGACGACTTTTCAAAGTACGTATTCGTCTATCTTCTCAAGTCGAAAGATGAAGCGATCGAGAAGTTAATTCAAGGACTTCAAGGCTGAAGCTGAACGGCAAACCAGACTATAATTCAAGAGACTCAGAAGTAATCGAGGCTGAGAGTATCGGTTTCTTGAATTCGCATCATTCTGCAGAGAAAATATAATTGTCAGTGAGACAACTACTCCATATTCTCCTCAATCAAATAGAGTTACAAAAAGGAAGAATATGATGTTGACACTCAATGTTGTTGACTGTGGGACTTCCAAACTGCTTCTGGGGAGAAGCTGCATATATGGCTATTTTTATTTTGAACATTGTGTCGTACACAACTTTTGATGTTACTCCTCATGAACTCTGGTTCAAGGTCAGACCCAACTTGAATGCCATTCGAGTGTGGGGGTGTCTGGCATATGTGAAGGTTCCGGACTTGAAGATTCAGAAGCTGGGAACGAGGACTATGAATGCTATATTCTTGGGATATACTAAAAATAGTGATGCTCGGAGGTTCCTTGATATTGAATCAAATTATAGCATCGAATCTCGTGACACGGAATTCTTTGAAGACAAATTTGCAAGACACAAGAACATTGTTCTCACGGACATTCAACCGAATAGTGTTGGTGCAGAGGAGGCTATCGCTTCCAATGAAAATATAGTCAAAGAAGAATTTGTCATTGAAGAGACAATATTTGAACCATAACTCGCAGAGACGTCGACTAAGCGATTGAGGAGGCAGATGGACTTCGTAGATGATTTTATCACCTTTCATGAAGAAGCAGATCCGCTTATCTATGATGATGCGATAAAAAATAGAGATGTTGTCTTCTGGAAGGAGGCTGTAAACGATAAGTTTGATTCTATAACCTCCAACAACACTTGGGTGTTAGTCGATCTGCCTGAAGGAGCAAAGCACATCGGATGTAAATGGATCTTCAAGAAAAAGATGAAGGCCGATGGAACTGTTGATAAGTTCAAGGCAAGGCTAATAGCCAAAGGGTTTTCTCAGAAGCATGGGATCGACTAGTTCAACACATATGCTCTAGTAGTGCGAATAACAACCATTAGGATGTTGATTGCTCAGAGTGTAATACATAAGTTGGTGATACATCAGATGGATGTTAAAACAACATTCCTGAATGGAGAACTTGTTTGCGTGAATCTCTGATCTCTTCTACAACTTTATGATCTAACAGAGGGTAGACTGTGAAGTTTGTTTTAATCTTTATTCATGGGCTCTGTTTACCATCTTTGATCTACCTCGTAACTAAGATAAATAACAATGCTCTTAAAGTTGTATCGATCGAGATACTAACATGCAATGAATAAATACATTAATTGTTCTGAAACCGATATCGAAACCAAATAACATTGATCTACATATATAGAGATATCAACTAACAAACAAGTATTATTAATTAAATATTCTAACATATTGCTGCAGATGATCCATAATCAGTAGTCTCCTCCAAAAACTTTATCCAGTACTTAATATATGTGTATACGTTCGTGTATATATATAGAGTCAAAGAGTCCAAAAATGACAAGCTAGCCTAATAAAAGGAAATTTTTATAGTAAGTACGTAACACCTAAAATAAAACATTTATTGTATTATATGGATATCTTACTAAGTAAAGTAATTTTATTCCTCTGGATAGGAGATGGTGAATTGATTTTTGCAAATATGGAAAGTAAATATAATCTGACATATCATGGAGAGATTATATCACCCAAATTTTTTGCAAATATGAAAATATGATAATGATGCTGCGGGATGAAAGAAAGAAAAAGAAAGCACTGAATTTTGGTTGTGCAAAGTCCGTCACCAAAGAAAGATTATGATAATGATGTTGCGGGATGAAAGAAAGAAAAAGAAAGCACTAAATTTTGGTTATGCAAAGTCCATCACCACTACCGACTCTGCCCAACCACTTCTTTTTTTTAGGTTATTTCTGCCTTCTTCCTACATTTTTTTTTGTAACCCTAGAGCCTAAATTTCGTAGCGAAGATGGCAATAAGAAAGACACTTTCAAATAAAGGTAAATCTCCATAAACTAGAACTATGTTTTTCGGTTTAGATTCTAGATTTTTTTTCGAAATCTTGATTTTTGTTTTGTTTCGATTCTTAGATTTCATGTCTAGTAAATATATTTTTAACAGTAATGTAGTAGATTTTCTAGGCTATTTCTGAAGGAGATATGATCAGAGATAACGGATCTCATTGGTCATTTTGGTTTCAGGTTCTACTCTATGTATTTGGTCATCATTAAGTATGGATTTTAATTTGAATATTTTATATTGAAATTAATTAATTTAAGCTTTGTTCTAAATCTTTTTATATATGGTATAATTTATTGTATAGTGGTAAGAGAGAATTTTTTATAGATTATATCAGAAAGTTAAGCATTTGACAATAAATTCTGCCAAGTCAACTTGGCAGTGATAAGGATTAATATCAATTGATGGTGGATAATTGATTAACAAATAATCCCAACCGAGATTGTTGCGCGTCTGCTATTGGTTTGTGTTGATATTGATTACATGTATGGTTTTCTTGTTTGTGTCTAATTTAGTACATTTGGACATTATGTATGAATTTAGTGCAAGGGATCGGGCTAGTATTTGTAATTACGCATTTCAGCAAAAGTTTTTAGTCACTTGGTAACCAAGCCCTAATCTTTATTCCAATAACCAGTAATTGGTAACCAAGTCCATAAAAATTTTGTTGTTAGTTGGGCTGGGTAAAACTCTGTTCTCAATAGTAATCCATTTCGTCAATTGCACTTTGTCAGAGTAAATTTAAAACTATTCAAAAACTAAATTAAAAATTAATTTGAAGGAAAAAATATTAGAAATATTTAAATTGTTTAACAAATCATAATTCAAATATGTTTAGATATTTGAATTATTTTTCAATAATATCATAAAAATATTTATTTTACGTGCAACGCATGTGAATTGACTAGTATATATATATATATATATATATATATATATATATATATATATATATATACACACACACACACACGAAGAAGAAAAAAAATTATATATATATATATATATATATATATATATATATATATATATACACACGAAGAAGTTAAATTTTATTCTGGCCCGAAGGCCTATAACTTAGTCGGAAGGCCTACAAACCCAACCAAAAGGCTACATCGTGGCCCGAAGGCCACATACCATACCATAACTGCACTGCCCTAGATCTTCAATCGCACCGAAACTGTAGCGTACCAACTGCACTGCATCCGCGCCACACAACACCGCACCTGCATCCGGGTTGGCACCGCACAGCTCCGCAACTTCACCTTAATCGCTTCGTACCAATCACAACCGCCCCCGTACTACATTCGCACACCACCCATGTCGTACTGCAACGTACCCGCATCCGGGTCACACCGTACCGCACCTTCCTTGCTTGATTCCCCTATAAAGAAATTGAAGTGCTTCGCACGTTGCTCGAACTAGAATGATATGCCTCACTTTATCTACTTGTCATTGTGTGTGTGTGTGTGTGTGTGTGTGTGTGTGTGTGTATATAATATTGTTTGTCTCGCTAAAATTTTGGGTAATATAATCTCGATTGACATGGTAAATTATATGACAAGTTGACCTGAAAGAATTATTATCAAATACCCAAATATAATCTCCTAAAAATTCTCTATTCCCATAACGCAATAAATTATACCATATATAAAAAGATTGAGAACAAACAAATATGTCTAAATAAATTAATTTAAATATGAACATTTAATGGAGAACTTACAGACGATTACAACAATGACAACAAAACATTTATCCCATATATTTTTGAAACTAGATGAATTCTTTACTTTTATTCTGCTGTCACGGGCCTAACATTAGCACAATTGGTAGTAGAGAACATAATATAGCAGAAGCTACCATATGTCACGTCTTGATTCTGCTAAATTGATAAGTCGTCATCGAACGTAATGCCGTACAAATCTAAGTTGCGCTTGTTGAAGGCATATTCGCTTGAAGTTTTGCGCTTGTTGAAGGCATATTCACTTGAAGTTTTGAAGTATCACATATTGGTAGAGCTAGCAACATAGTTAAGCAGAAAAAATTGAATAACATATGTTAAATAGTTCTTTCATTGATAATATACATCTATTACTTAGGTTTTGAGTACAAGTAAAGGGTGTCGCACATGCTTATAACTTGAACACAAAATGAGATACACTATTATATTCGTTTGAAGTTAAGTGTCACATATTGGTAGAGCTAGCAACATAGTTACGCAGAAAAAATTGAATAACATATGGTAAATAAGGAAAATAGTTCTTTCATTGATAATATCCGTCTATTACCTAGGTTTTGAGTACAGGTGTCGCACATGCTTACAACTTGAACACAAAATGAGATACACTGTTCCATATATTATATCTCTGTAGAACAAAATATATAAACACCTTGGAGGAAGTCTTCGAACTGCAACAAGAAGCTTCAAAAGATATATGCAGGAGCTTTGGTTGATGGACTAGTCAGGCTTTCAACTCCTCTCTATGTTGCCTTGGTTAGCATAACCTGTGGAGACGTGGGTCGGCACATTTGAAATGTGTCATGCCCCGATCCTAGAGGACCGTAAAGTCACCACTGGACGTGATGTCATACAAGTCTAAGTTGCGCTTGTACAAGACACAATACCTGCACAATAAAATAGAGAAGTTATTAAGCTAAATTTTAACTTGATACCCTCAACTATTTAAGTTGTCAACTTGATACCCTCAACTTTTTAAAATACAACTTGATACCCTAAAAAATATGGACGAAATTACCCCTCTCTACCCCCACCCTCCCTCCGACTATTCCACCCCCTTCCTCCAGGCTGCCCACACCGCCGCCCCTCCGCCGGCTGTATCACCACACCCCCCGCCACTACCAGAAAAAGTCAAATTAGCGATGTCAAAAAATGTCGCTAAATGACAAAAAAAATGTCGCTAATCACTTTTAGCGACGTAATTAGCGACGTTTTACAGAAGTCGGAACTCAGCACGTCGCTGAAAGGAAAAATGTCGCTAAACGTCGCTATACCGACAACTTTTTAGCGATATAAATGTGTCGCTAACTTAGCGACATTTAGCGACGCAGCGTCACTAATTAGTGACGTAAACAAACGTCGCTAAACGTCGTTAATTAGCGACTTATATAGCGACGTTACAGCGATGTCTTTAATGACCTGGCAGTACTGCCATGTCAGCAATTTGCGACGTACAATGAGTTTTTAGCGACATGTTTAGTGACGTCATTAGTGACGTGTATTAACGTCACTAAACGTCGCAAAAAACGTCGCTAATTATACAGAAAAAATAAAAAAAATGAATACTGAATTGTTTCCAAACTATTATTCCTGCAGTTTATTAAATCACAATTTGTACAAATAGACCCGGAGCAACCCTCCGTTGAATTTCTGGGTTTGCCAACCCCCTTGGGTTGAACACTCAATACCAGTAAAATAACATATTTAATATGAATAATATAATAAAATTTGAAGAAAAGAAAGCATCCAGCAAATATCATCGTAAAGAATACAGCAAATATATATCCATACAATCTCATCCTAAATAATACAAACAATACAAATATCCAACAACTATACTACTGCGGATCTGCAGGAGGATGACCACCGGCGCGCATGAAGGATAAGAACAGCTCATACTACTACCGTGAAATCAACACCGATGTCGATGGAGAAGGCAGTACGTCGGTGGAGTCTGTGTCGATGTAAGCGCACCAGGAGGCCGTATCCGCTCCAAGTTTGTGAGTCGCTGGTTGTAAGAATCCATGGTAGATAACAGCCTCGTACTGCTATGAACCATTGAATCATGCATCATCGTCAGCCTCTCGCCCATGGATAGCTGTGATGCCTACAGCTCCGTGATGTTGCGGTCTGTCGAGGCTCTAAGATCATTTGTCAAATCCCGGAGCTCCGTGATGCTGCGGTCGAGCATATCGAATCGTGCGATGAGTGTCGGATCGTCCGGCTGCTGCTGGGACCGGGGCTACTCCTCCATACTTCGCAGCAACTCGTCACGGAGAGACACAATCTGACGGTCAAAGGCCTTTTGGACTCTGGTCGACGATTGCGAGGGCTGTGTGGAATGCGCAGTTGTCGGGGAGGCCCTAGATGACTGCGTCGCAACCAGGGTGCCATAGGATCCCGTACCGTAGTACGTACCCCTCTGGAGACCACTAGCTGCGGTCACCCACAGGTCGTCCACCGACGGAGCTGGAGCGGGCTGCGAGGAAGTACCAGCCTCTCCAGCTGTAGGTGCACTAGCAGTCGTCCGCTCACGCAGCCTAAAAAACTCGGCCTAGAAAGGTTTGGAAACTCGATAATTGCCTAAGTTATATTAAAATTAACACAAAGTAAAGTAATACTTACATAGGTCTGTGAGGCCCTCTCATCAATGAGATTTTTGTCCTTGCGATGGGTGGCCAAGAAGACGGTCACCATGTTTGCATCCTCACCCCTCTGTACCTGTTAAAAATATATTAGTTAGTACTAAACTTAAACATTTTTTCCTACTACCATTTTATCGTACTTACATTAAAATAATATATCTTAAATAAAAAACATACCAAATGACGGAAATATTCCGTCATCGGAATCGAGCCACCACACCACTTGGCAGCATTCCGCCTAGCCGCCTTGGCCTTCTCAGACCTTTCCTTGTAGCTCAGATCGTCGAATCTAGCCCTCATCGCAGTCCACTGCTCAGGCGTGATCCAACCTTGGATCGGTATTTTAGCACGATCACGAGCATTCATCTCGGATAAGCTTGGCGGCAACGGTAGGAAACAGCCGCTCGATCAACTCGGCCCGGTGAGGAGGATAGAAATACGTTTGCTACAATAAATAATTTAGTGAGTATCACGGATAAGTTATATAATATGCATAAATTAGAGAATTTATTTAATATACTTTTACCTGGAAGTCGCAAACCAGAATGCCTTCGTCTCCTCCGGAGCTTCAGAATAGTTGACCCAAGGGCCACCATAGTTGTTCCTCAGAAATAGGCCCAGGCGTCTATGAACCGACGATGGACGATATCTATACAGAGATAATTATTTTTATCAAAAAAGTCAATATATGATAAATAAAGAAATACATGATATATATGATATTAAACCATCTAATTGACTTACTTTGTACCGTCGGCCCAAATCTCTGTCCTCGTCTCCTCCGGAGGTGCGCATAGAGGATCTTGCTGATGTTGGGACAACGTGGGCACGACCTCCTCGACATGCTCATCTGTCTCCAAGGTTCTGTCAACATGAGGAATGCTGGACGAGGGAGTACTATCACGCCTGGAACTACTCGTCCCAACAGTCAGAGATGTGAGTGATCGATATACTGGAGTACTGGACGACGACGATCCGGAACCAACAATAGGCAGTACCGGAGGAGCACTCTGTCTACCTCGGGACCTGCCGAATCCTCCGCGTCGTTCTGTCATACCTGATAACAAATATGATGAATATAGAAAAACATAAATATATAGTACATTCTACAGTCAAAATATGATGCATATCTCACATCATTCTACAGTCAAAATATAATACATATATTCGTTAAAATAGTACATTCTACAGTCAAATTATAGTTACATTCTACAGGCAAAATATTTTATTTTCAATCATCTTCAAAAAATTCATCTTTTTCGCCTTCCTCATCCTCCTCTCCCTTTTCCTCCTCCTCGTCTTCACTTTCATCTACTTCATCTTCGTCTTCGTCTTTCTCTACAGATAATTCTACATCTATATTATTACTCGTGTACTGAGTAACTTCCGTTGAGTCCACATCTACAATATTTGTTACAAGAGGTAGATCGTCCTCCTGATAAGCTATTTCGTCAATGTCAAAAGTATTTCTAGCTTTAGTCTTGCATACTGCCCACCAATTCGACCTCGCTGTCCCCCGTCTAGGATAAGTTGTGAAGTACACGAGCTGAGCCTGACTTGATAGGATAAATGGTTCATAGCCTTGATATCTACGCTTGTAGTTTATATCCACAAGGCCATGCTTGTCAATTTTCCAACCTTGATCTTGAATCGGATCGAACCATTCACACTTGAATAGCACGATATTAGCAGGTTCTGTGCCATAATTATTTGTCAACTCCACAATCTCCCTTAAGATGCCAAAGAAATCATTGCTTGGATCGACGTCTTTGTAGTTCGAAGATTTGATACACAAACAACTGTTTTTCGTGGAATCAAGATCCAGAAAGCTGTCTCTGATAGGAGCATTTGTTGACTTGAACCTGAACCCATTCACACAGAAACTTGGCCATATTTTAACAGCATTAATTGGTCCCTTGGCTAGAGTTCTAATAGATTCAGTCTCGGGTGTTATTAGACGATCGACCTAAATACCAAAGTAGCGATAGTAAGTTATTTGTTTTGCAAGTGCAGAATTAAAAAGTAATTACCAAGCATCTTACATATGCCCTTAACCAAGAAGGAAAATGGCATCTCATTTCTTGTTCTACTTCTTCTTCTGTTATGTAGGGTCTAACCGACCTTAACTCATCATTATATGTGCTGAAAAACAATGAAGCAACTGCTGATTAGTAGCATAATAGTAGCTTATACTATTACATTGAGATGATGTAAACGTGGACGTATTAATTACTTACCCCTCTAGCTTCTCCACTTCATCCTCGTCGCAATTGAGTAATATATACAACTGAGCAGCCCTTAGCTCGTCGTCATTCAAATATCTCTTCTTCATTTTCCCGAAGGCTTTCCGGATGTATTGAATACTTTGAGTATTGCATCATTAGATTCCTGATATCTGTCGTCGTTTCTCGGAGCTTTCGTTCTATTAGTAGCAACATACGGTTTGAAATACGTCGAGCAAAAGTTTGTAATCTTCTCGAGAACATAAGCTTCACAAATAGAACCCTCAACCCATGCCTTATTTTTCACCTTTCTCTTTAGGTGATTCAGATGCCGCTCGAAGGGGTATATCCACCGATAACCGACAGGACCACCAACACGTGCCTCATAAGAAAGATGAATTGGCAAATGCTCCATAGAGTCAAAGAATCCAGAAGGAAACACCTTCTCGAGCTTACATAGTGTTACCGCAATGTCCTTCTCTTACTTTTCTAGACGATCGATGAGCAACTTAGTACAACAAAGATCTCTGAAGAATATGCTGAGCTCTGTCAATGGATCCCAAATGACCTACGGTAAGAATTCCCGAAATGCAATCGGAATTAACCTCTCTATGAATACGTGACAATCGTGGCTCTTCATACCCGTCAGTTTGTTGTCCTTGAGGTCGACGCATCTTCTCAAGTTTGACACGTACCCGTCTGGAAACTTTAGACCCTGAATCCACCTACAAAGTCTCCCTTTATCCTCTTTCTCCAGTGAGAAAACTGACTTAGGTTGCTTTAACTTTACATTCCCCTCCTCTATCAAATGCAATGCAGGACGTATACATATTTCTTCTAAGTCCAACCTAGCCTTCAGATTATCTTTCGTCTTCCCCTTTACCTCAATTACAGTATTAATTATGTTATCAAACACATTCTTCTCGATATGCATGACATCAAGGTTATGTCTGATCAGATTGGTGCTCCAATAGGGCAGATCCCAGAATATACTCCTCTTCGTCCAGTTATGGGTGCGACCAAATCCGTTACACTTGTACCCCTTAGCAGGCTCTTCGATAGCACTTGGTAAATCTTTTACCTCTTCCCATATCGTGTATCTGGGCCACCTTGGCGGTGGATTGGCCTTCTCCACAACTCCCGTACGAAAAGCATTCATGTTCCTCCGGTACGGATGATCCTTCGGCAAAAATTGTCGATGACAATTGAAGAAGCACGGTTTGCCTCCGTGTTTCAAATGGAAAGCCTTAGTACGGTCCATGCAATACGGACATGAGAGACGACTATGGGTGCTCCATCCCGATAATATTCCATAGGCCGAAAAGTCGTTGATGGTCCACATAAGTACTGCCCTCATCTGAAAATTCTGCTTTCTAGAAACATCGTACGTGTTGGCACCTACTTCCCACTGCTGATTCAACTCATCTATCAAAGGTTGTAAATACACATCGATGTTCCTCTTCGGATTGTTCGGACCCAAGATAATAACGGTTAGGAACATATACGGAGTCTTCATGCACATCCAAGACGGTAAATTGTACGGAGTGACGATCACAGGCCAACATGAATACCGGGAGCCCGAAAGTTCCAATGGGGTAAAACTGTCAGAGGAGAGCCCCAATCTGACATTACGCGGATCCGAAGCAAAATTTGGATACTCTCGATCAAAGTGCTTCCATGCTTCTCCATCGGATGGATGATCCAATACTCCTTTGATCTGTTTTTGCCTGTGCCAACTCATGTTTTCTGCAGTCTCCTTAACCATAAACAAGCGCTGCAACCGCGGCGTCAAAGGCAAGTAGTGCATCGAATCGGTAGGCTTCCTTGCACCGACAGACTTTCCTCTAACATTGGCCTTGTAGCAATCAACACCACAGAATCTGCACGCATCTTCATCATTGTCGTCTTTGTAGTACAACATGCACCCATTGCGACATGCATCAATTTTCTTGTATCCCATCCAGAGCGATCTCACCATCCTCTTAGATCGATAGAAGTCTTTAGGCAACTTTGCACCCTCGGGCAAGATCTCTATAATTAAATCGATCAGTCGATTATAGCATTCTTGCGACATGTTAAAATCGGACTTGATACTCAATAATCTTGTAACCACCTCCAACGGTGAATGATCCTCATAACCAGGATATAGTGGAGTCCTTGTATTCTCCAGCAACTCCATAAACTTTGTAGCATCAGCATTCGGTGCCTCCTCAGCTGCATCATAATTATCCGGATTGAAACTAGGTCCCGCCGTATCATAATTGTCCAGATTAAAACTAGGCCCCGCCGCATCATAAACCATGTTCACCTACCCGTCGTCGTAAGCATCGTGGTTGTGGACATCCATATACGGCTCCCACATAAGGCTCCGACTCCGATGCTAGAGACACAAGTTCTCCGTGCGCGGTTCACTGATAGTAATTCGGCGTGAAGCCCTTCGAGTACAAATGATATGTGACTTCCACTTATGGATGATATTTTCTGTTGCAATATCTCACACACGAACACTTAATTTAGGTACCGTCCATGTACTGAGAGAACGTCTTGGCGAACTGCAGAACTGCTGTACACCCTCAATGAATTCATTCCGCACACCGCACATGTCATCAGGATGGCGGTTGTACATCCACGAACGATGACGCGATAGTAATTTATATCCATTTCTAGATACTTCTGCAAAAATGACAGTAGGTATCATATAAATCATTACATATAGTGTGATTCTCTAAAGAAGAAGCTGACAATTAGTTGGCTAGGTAATCTATATTTGAAGTCACATAGAAGAAGCAAAGTAGGATATATATGATTATAATTGTGCATCACCGCCAAGAAGGATGTGGTAAGTAGGCTTCAAATTTTTCCTACGGAACTCCATTGTAGCATTCTCAAATCCAGAAGAAGCAAAATTTTCCTAGTGTGTGGTGCCCCGTTTCCCCTATTCGGGGAGCGCGGCTAAGAAATACTAGACGGTATCGTTCGATCGGGATAGATTGAAACAAGAGCCCATCCTCTTTATGGATTTGCTTTTTCGGAATCGATTTCCATATTCAGTGGACCGTGCCCCCGGGATCGACTTAGCGGCAGAGTCAGGAGGGACCTCTCCGCTGCATCTTTTGTTGCCTAGTTTTTGCTGTCGCTTGTTGCTTTCGTGCCTTGAGTTGGTTTTCGGATTTGCTTGAGTTTTCTTGAACGGTTTTGATGAATTTTATTGCTTTCGTTCGTTGAACTGCACTTCAATTCTGATATTGGAAAGGGTGGAAGAGGTATTGATCAGCTGTTTGTGGCAATGCAGGTGAACCAGCAGTAGGCACCGCTCGAACGGACTCCTAAAGCATCTCTTTCTTTCTTCCTTCCAACTACTAAGTGAGTGGCTACCATCCCGATTAGCTGGCCCTTCGTCCAGTCTTCACATCTAAATCTTGTATTCGTGCTTGCCCCGATCAAACGATACCAAGTAATAACTAAAAGACTTCAGGATAATAAGGGAATAGACTTGGAAAATTATGCTTGTCAAATGAAACTTGTGAACGGTTACTTACTTACATGCTTGTTCGTTTGGAATGTTCATCATATGCATAAATACAAGTTAGAATGTATATTTCTTCTTAAAATTGTGCTATGTATAGAACTCATCTTGAATGCAATAAACTGAACAGGAAGACTATGGAAAAGTAAATCTTGCCCTGCGCCTGATATGCCCTGATTTGCCCCGATTGCTAACTTAGTGTACTGCGTTGATCTCGGACAACTTGTGCACAAGGTCTTGGTTCGTGCGGACGGTCGCTGGGGCACCGACACCGATCCGATCCGGACGAAACTCATGATAGTCGCCTGCTATAGGACAAAATGCCCTGCGACGTCCTGAACTATGCGTCGCACGATATTTCGTACTGAGACTAGCCCGTCCATTATGACAACGTGCTAGTGATCCCCTCGTATATTTTAACCTGTTACAACTAACATGTGTCTTCTTGGCAGGGAAGGCATGGTAAGTATTGTGCAGGTGGTTCAGACGGGCAGGTAATTGTCACCGAGCGGTGGCGGGTTATTTCATTGATTTCTATATCTATTGCTTGCTGTAAAATAAATTAAGGCAAGATAGCAAGACCACAAATAATAATGCATGCTTCATCTAAACAACGTGTTGATTGGTATAGTTGGGTTAGCTTGCCTTCACCAGTACGTTTCGATGTACTGACCCTCGTTGAAACAGGTTCCCCGCACTAAGGAGAACCAAGCGAGGAGCAGAAGTCATTCCCCCAATCCAGTCCAGCTGTAGGCACGCCTTGATCCGTGCCAACCTTTTGAAGTATTTTGAAGATGGAAGCTAGCAGCCAAGCAAATATGCAGCTTCGTGGAAAGGCCGTCGTTCCGACCCAAGGTCTTATATTTTGAGTTTAGTAAGGGATGTAATGTACATGACTGTTATCTCATTTTGTGTCAACACTTTTGTAAGCCCATAGAGGCAACCTTATGACTCAGTTCCAGGAGTTTGTAATAGATGTTCATATTATCAATAAAGAGAACTTTTTCCATGCTTCAATCTGTGTTTCAATTTATCTGCTTACTCTGAATATATGTTCGCTATGCGAAAATAATTTATAAAGCCTTGTGCGGTGCGCAACCTAGGCCCGCACGGCGGTCACGCCAGGGGGACGACTATCGATTCCACGGAATCGGGGCGTGACATGTTGGTATCAGAGCACAGCTTCAAAGTTCCTTTTGACCCTTTGTGTGGAAAAGTTTCTTTAACGATAAATCCCTGTGCGAACTCTTGAACTCGTTAGGCCAAAATGAGATACGTTCATGCAATAAGTCCATAATACGTTATGATCCTGATGTAATTACCTTCTTTTCAAGGAATGGCGCAAGCGCAACCATCAGCACAAGCACCGGGCGAGACACACACCCAGGAAAGCAGTTCAGGCACTTCGGGAAGCTCACGTAGCCAACGAGCAGTATCCCGAGTTGATCCGCTTCAACAAGTGATGCAAATGTTGGAAGCACAACGACAGAGAGATGATGCCCGCCAAGCCAAGTTCCAGAGCAATCTAGAGGCCCGACTCTCAGTCCAACAAAGGCAGGTAGATACCCTTCAGCAACTTGTTCAGACTATGGCCTCCAACCAGCCCGCAGCAACAACAGCGACTCCGGTGGATCAGCCAGTGCTTGAAGTCGAGACACCGCCGACGCCAAGGACGAGGGAAGTGACTACCTTCGGTTTTGGCGACTTTAAGAAAGTCTGCAACACTCTATTACAAGGGACTGAGGACCCGATCGTGGCCCTAGATTGGCTCGTCGAGCTTGAAGACCATTTCTCTCTCTTAGAAGTACCTGAAGAAAAGCGAGTTGTGTGTGCACAACTGCAGCTTTGCCTCAATGCGCACGATTGGTGGGATGTGCATCGCCGATCTCTTCCAGTTGAAAATGGAGGGGAGGCGATAGCATGGGCCACCTTCCGAGGCGCATTTGAGGAGGAGTTTATACCCCCGCCTGTGCGACGTCAGAAAGAAAATGAGTTTATACAACTACGGCAGGATAGCATGACAGTTAAGCAATACTCTGCTGAGTTCAACAAACTTGCCAAATTTGCCAGCTCCTATCTACCCGATGCAACGAGTCGTGCCAGACGATTCGAGGGAGGTCTACGTCCTGCCATCCATGCACACGTAGTCGTTCCACAG
The DNA here is from genome assembly GCA_036927795.1 of Iris macrosiphon. NCBI lineage: Eukaryota > Viridiplantae > Streptophyta > Magnoliopsida > Asparagales > Iridaceae > Iris > Iris macrosiphon. Next base: position 39,367,923 of record JAYESA010000017.1, on the reverse strand, counting down.
TATCAGACCATGCGGGAAGTGTTGAACCACGCCCTTTCTCTCGAACCGTAATATCCTCATGTTGCTGTCGGCGCTGTGCAAACCTACAATCACAAACGCCAAGGCAATGATAGAGGAAACAATACTGCAAAGCGTCAAAATAACGGCGGTAAACAGCGTGGAGACCTGAACAAGACCTACAACTTCTGCAGGAAGCCAGGGCATATCGAAAAAGATTGTCGCCACAAGCTTGGGACTTGCCTCCGTTGCGGCGATCCAACCCATCAGATTAGCAGCTATCCGCCCCCCCCCACCTCAACAACAGAATCAGGTACCTGCACCCCAGGCCAACAGAGCGGCGCCTCAACAAGTACGTAATCAAGCTCAAGGCTGGGTCTATACCATGACACGGAAAGAAGCTCTAGCTTCGGATACCGTCGTGTCAGGTACTTTGCTTTTCAATAATATACCTGCTCGTATTCTATTTGATTTAGGTGCAACGCATAGTTTTATTTCCATAAATTTTGTCGTGGAGAACAATATAAAAATGACTCCGTTGCACCTAGATTTAAGTGTTAGCACCCCCTCCGGTATGAAAATACCTGTTCGTTCAGTATGCCAAGGTGGTTATATTTGTATTGGAGAAAGGAAGCTGTCGCTCGATGTTTTAGTTCTAGATGTTCGGGACTATGATATCATTTTGGGAATGGATTGGCTCGGCGCGTGCTCGGCAACTATTAAATGTGCAGAAAAACGAGTCGTTTTTCGTCTGCCCGGAGAAGCCGAATTCTGTTACACTAGTAGTCCAGCGACTGATGCGACCAGGGCTTGCATGGTGATTTCAGCAAAATATGCTCGGCGAATGCTCCATACAGCATGCGAGGGATTTCTAGCGTCGGTTCGAAACACATGGCAGGATTACGCAAACGTCGTGTCTACTTCCGTTGAGGCAGAGTTCTCCGATGTGTTTCCTAGCGAACTATCCGGCATGCCGCCCGACCGAGAGATTGAATTCACTATCGATACATTTCCAAATACACAGTCTATCTCAAAACCTCCGTACAGAATGGCCCCTGCAGAACTGAAGGAATTGAAATGCCAGCTTCAGGAATTACTAGACCGTGAGTTCATCCGTCCGAGCGTGTCTCCTTGGGGCACGCCTGTGCTCTTCGTGAAGAAGAAAGACGGAACGCTACGCCTCTGCATAGACTATCGGGAATTGAACAAAGTCACAATCAGAAACAAATATCCTCTGCCACGGATTGATGACTTGTTTGATCAGCTACAGGGGGCAACGGTGTTTTCAAAAATCGATCTTCGCTCGGGTTACCACCAGTTGAAGATTAAGCCTGAAGACATGCCGAAGAGTGCCTTTCGAACCCGCTACGGACATTATAAGTTTTCAGTGATGCCGTTTGGACTGATGAATGCACCTGCTGCGTTCATGGATGTAATGAATCGTGTATTTCGGCCCTTCATCGATAAATTCATGGTAGTTTTTATCGATGACATCTTGGTGTACTCAAAGACTAGGGATGAGCACGCAGGACACCTGCGGATGGTGCTGCAGACCCTTCAAGACAACAAGTTGTATGCCAAACTGAGTAAATATGAATTTTGGTTGGACAAAATATCCTTCTTGGGGCATATCATCTCTTCACAAGGTATTTCAGTTGATCCGAAGAAGGTGGAAGCCATTATGCAGTGGAAGCGGCCGGAGTCAGCTAGCGATATCCGAAGTTTCTCGGACTGGCAGGGTACTAACCGCAGGTTTATACAAAATTTTACTAGAATTGCTACGCCCTTGACTCAGCTCACACGAAAGGGTGCAAAGTTTACTTGGACGGACGACTGTGAAGCTTTGTTTACGGAGTTAAAGCAGCGCCTCGTCTCTGCCCCAATCCTCACTCTGCCGAACGGACCGGATGATTTCAAAATTTTCAGTGATGCATCAGGTAAAGGACTGGAATGTGTCCTGATGCAAAGGGATAAAGTGATAGCCTATGCGTCGAGATAGCTAAAGCCTCACGAGAAAAGCTATCCAACACACAATTTAGAATTGGCTGCGGTAGTGTTTGCGTTGAAGCTGTGGCGCCACTACCTTTATGGTGTACCGTGTAAAATCTATACGGACCATAAAAGTTTGAAATACCTGTACACACAAAAGGATTTGAATCTCCGGTGGCGGCGTTGGCTTGAACTCCTTAGCGACTTCGATCTCATGATCAGATACACGCCTGGCAAAGGAAACGTCGTAGCTGATGCATTGAGTCGAGTGTTCGTAGGGAGTTTGCCTATCAATGATATGCTGCGCCGGGATCTTGGATCCTTAGGCATTACTCTAAAGATCAGATACAAGAAGTCGGGGCAACTAGCACAACTGCGCCTCGAACCCGACTTGTTACAAAAGATAAAGGTCACTCAGAAGGATGACCTGTTCCTGCAAAATATTCATGCTCTTATCTCAGCAGAAAAGGCGTCCGATTTTACGGTAGGCACGGATGGGATGCTCCGAGTGAAGGGAAGACTATACATTCCGAATGGTGCGACCCTCAGAAAAGAGATCCTCACTGAAGCCCATTATGATAGTTATACTTCTCATCCGGGTAGCACAAAGATGTATCGGGATCTTCGTACGACGTTTTGGTGGCACGGCTTGAAACAGGATGTGGCGCTGTTCGTGTCGCATTGCATGGCTTGTCAGAGAGTGAAGGCCGAGCACCAGAAACTAGGCGGAGAGCTTCAGAACCTTGCTATTCCGGAGTGGAAATGGGAACGTATAACAATGGATTTCATTGTTGGCTTGCCGAGGACGCAACGGGGACATGATGCAGTCTGGGTTATCGTTGATCGACTCACCAAGTCAGCTCACTTTCTGCCTATCAAATCTACTTGGAGTGCCGACCACCTAGCTCAGATATATCTCAACAAAATCGTTCGGCTCCACGGCGTGCCCGTATCCATAGTCTCCGATCGAGATAGTCGATTCATATCGCATTTCTGGGGAAGCCTGCAGTCAGCAATGGGAACGAAGTTGAAGTTCAGCTTCGCCTACCATCCACAGACCGACGGCCAAATAGAACGTGTCAACCAGATCCTCGAAGACATGTTGCGACTCTGCGCCTTGGATTTGAAGACTAGTTGGGAACTGCATTTACCGTTAGCTGAATTCGCTTACAACAATAGTTATCAATCAAGCATTCAGATGGCACCGTATGAGGCATTGTATGGGCGAAAGTGCAGATCCCCGATCTGTTGGGACAAAGTTGGTGAACGGCAGATTCTTGGCCCTGAGCTTGTGGAACAGACCGTCCAAAAGGTTCGGTTGATTCGGGAAAGATTAAAGATAGCTCAAAGCCGCCAAAAGAGCCATGCAGATTCACATCGAAGACCACTTGAGTTCCAGAAAGGCGACCGGGTATTTCTCAAAGTTTCGCCTATGCGAGGAGTCAGCAGATTCGGAGCGAAGGGGAAGCTAAGTCCGAGATTTGTCGGTCCGTTCGAAATACTAAAGCGGGTTGCCTCAGTTGCTTATCAGATTGCACTACCACCATCCATATCCGATGTACACGATATTTTCCATGTTTTTCAACTTAGGAAGTATGTGTATGACCCGAGCCACGTGGTAGATATTGAACAACTGAATCTTCAGGCCGACTTGACGTATGTAGAACAACCTGTGCAAATTTTGGATAGGAAAGAAAAGCTGCTTCGGACTCGTTCGGTTCCTCTCGTGCGCGTGCTTTGGAGGAATCACTCTGTCGAAGAATCTACTTGGTAAGTTGAATCAGAGATGAGGAAAAGGTTCCTAGATGAATTCATCCCGCACACCGCACATGTCATCAGGATGGCGGTTGTACATCCATGAACGATGACGCAGATAGTAATTCATATCCATTTCTAGATACTTCTGCAAAAATGAAAGTATGTATCATATAAATCATTACATACAGTATGATTCTCTAAAGAAGAAGCTGACAATTAGTTTGCTAGGTAATCTATATTTGAAGTCATATAGAAGAAGCAAAGTAGGATATATATGATTATAATTGTGCATCACCGCCAAGAAGGATGTGGTAAGTAGGCTTCAAATTTTTCCTACGGAACTCCATTATAGCATTCTCAAATCCAGAAGAAGCAAAATTTTCCTAATGTGTGGTGCCCCGTTCCCCCTATTCGGGGAGCGTGGCTAAGAAATACTAGACGGTATCATTCGATCGGGATAGATTGAAATAAGAGCCCATCCTCTTTATGGATTTGCTTCTTCGGAATCGATTTCCATATTCAGTAGACCGTGCCCCCGGGATCGACTTAGCGGTAGAGTCGGGAGGGACCTCTCCGCTGCATCTTTTGTTGCCTAGTTTTCGCTGTCGCTTGTTGTTTCGTGCCTTGAGTTGGTTTTCAAATTTGCTTGAGTTTTCTTGAACGGTTTCGATGGATTTTATTGCTATCGTTCGTTGAACTGCACTTCAATTTCGATATTAAAAAGGGTAGAAGAGGTATTGATCAGCTGTTCATGGCAATGCAGGTGAACCAGCAGTAGGCACCGCTCGAACGGACTCCTAAAGCATCTCTTTCCTTCTTCCTTCCAACTACTAAATGAGTGGCTACCATCCCGATTAGCTGGCCCTTCGTCCAGTCTTCACATCTAAATCTTGTATTCGTACTTGTCCCGATCAAACGATACCAAGTAATAACTAAAAGACTTCAGGATAATAAGGGAATAGACTTGGGAAATTATGCTTGTCAAATGAAACTTGTGAACGGTTACTTACTTACATGCTTGTTCATTTAGAATGTTCATCATATGCATAAATACAAGTTAGAATGTATATTTCTTCTTAAAATTGTGCTATGTATAGAACTCATCTTGAATGCAATAAACTGAACAGGAAGACTATGCAAAAGTAAATCTTGCCCTGTTATTGCCCTGCGCCTAATATGCCCTGATTTGCCCCGATTGCTAACTTAGTGTACTGAGTTGATCATGGACAACTTATGCACAAGGTCTTGGTTCCTGTGGACGGTCACTGGGGCACCGGCACCGATCCGGACGGAACTCATGATAGTCGCCTGCTATAGGACGGAATGCCCTGCGACATCCTGAACTATGCGTCGTACGACATTTCGTACTGAGACTAGCCCGTCCATTATGGCAACGTGCCAATGATCCCCTCGTATATTTAAACCTATTACAACTAACTTGTGTCTTCTTGGCAGGTAAGGCATGGTAAGTATTGTGCAGGTGGTTCAGACGGGCAGGTAATTGCCACCGAGCGGTGGCGGGTTATTTTATTGATTTCTATATTTATTGCTTGCTGTAAAATAAATTAAGGCAAGATAGCAAGACCACAAATAATTATGCATGCTTCATCTAAACAACGTGTTGATTGGTATAGTTGGGTTAGCTTGCCTTCACCAGTACGTTTCGATGTACTGACCCTCGTTGAGCGAAGAGCAGAAGTCATTCCCCCAATCCAGTCCAGCTGTAGGCACGCCTTGATCCGTGCCAACCTTTTGAAGTATTTTGAAGATAGAAGCTAGCAGCCAAGCAAATATGCAGCTTCGTGGAAAGGCCGTCGTTCCGACCCAAGGTCTTATATTTTGAGTTTAGTAAGGGATGTAATTTACAGGAATGCTATCTCATTTTGTGTCAACACTTTTGTAAGTCGGTAGAGGCAACCTTATGACTCAGTTCAAGGAGTTTGTAATAGATGTTCATATTATCAATAAAGAGAACTTTTTCCATGCTTCAATCTGTGTTTCAATTTATCTGCGTACTCTGAATATGTGCTTGCTATGCGAAAATAAATTATAAAGCCTTGTGCGGTGCGCAACCTAGACCCGCCCGACGGTCACGCCCGGGGGACGACTATCGATTCCACGGAATCGGGGCTTGACAGTGTGGGTGTGCATTAGCACTGAGGTATAACAGTGACACTGGGACACTATATAGAGTGTGTGCACACCAGTGTAGGTACAATATTTTATAGGACAGCAGCATGCTAGATCTTGTGCAGCATGCTAGATCATTGGAGCCTACTCGATCGTTCACAAAGCAATGAATTCAAAGATAGCAGACTAAATTTAACTTAAATCTGAAACAAAAGATTGGAAACTCAGCTCTCGAGATATATATAAGATTGTTAGGCTTGGTTTGGGATTGTTAAAGCTTATTATAAGATGGTAGGATTAAATTAAAAAAGGTAATGAATTTTTATGTAAAAACGAATTTGATAAGCAACACTTTTTGATGTAATTCAAGTTTCTGCTTTCTTTCCTCAGAGTGAATATATCCACTGGACTATAGTAGCAAAGTATTATCCAAACCCTTGTCCGCTTTGTCATTCCAGATGGTCATATTTTAAATCTGATTCTATATTTTATTTATAGATAAGGTCATTTGACCCCTGATTTTTCCTGTCCTAGGCCACTACTAGCACCAATACTTAATGGCCATCCCCATCCTAAGCTAGGAAAACCAAGACCCCGTCCCCCATTTAATTATTGCTCACGCTAACGTTCGAACCAATACCTACTCATTCCTTCTCTTACTAGTGTTACTACTAAACCGCCCCCTTATTGGTTCTAATACTATGTTACTACATACAAAAACATACTTCCATCTTTAGAAGAAAAAATATGGAAGTGACAACAGTAGTATTTAAAAGCAATAAAATATGCAAATAATTATATGTAGAAATGATTCATATTAGGCAAAACATGCGAATCACATCAATTAGTGAACATAGTACAACTATGAAACTATGCAAATAACTTCAAAACAAGTGACTACCCATGTGAGTAGCGCTTACAGCTTCCAAGTAGTTTATGCTAATTGTCCAATTAACCTGATAATGCAAATAAGTTCAAATCACATGTGACACTGAGAATAGAGATGCATATTTACTTTATAAGGCTAAAAGTTGAAACAAGAATCAAATGTCAAATAAATATACAGTTTATGGTGTGTTGATATTAGTGTCATTTTGTGTGTGTGTGTCATAAGTGTTCAGTGTATCATTGATGTGTGTGTCCAGTGAGCTATGTCAGTGTAGAGTTAGTGTGTGCAGTGTGCACAATGTAAACTTAGTGAACATCAATAATTAATTACATATAAGTAGAAAGTATATGTATTTAGGCAGAGAAGACCAGAGTAGTAGACAGTATATTCTAGGATTAAGGTAGTCTTGAATAAGATAGACGTATAGGAATCAATCCTGATCAAAAACCCTAACCCTAACCCTAACCCCAGGTCAAAAAACCTAACCCTAACCCTAACCCTAGGTCCTGATCCCAGGTCGTGTCAGTTTTGGGTTAGGGTTGGTGTCACGTGTGTGTGTGTCGTGTCTGTGTCAGTGTCTGTCAAGTGTGTGTGTTGTGTCAGTGTCATATGTGTGTCCTGAGAGAGAGAGAGAGAGAGAGAGAGAGAGTTAGGGTTTACCTAGAGCTCGAGGAGGAGGAGGTGGATGTCGGAGTAGCCGCTGTGGAGACGCCGGTCGCCGGAGAGGGGGGGTGGGGGAAATCGAAAGTTTTTCAAATCTTTCAAAAAATTCGACAGATGGGGGAAAACAAAACTGAGCCCTAATTAACCAAATTATAGCGACGTCAAATAAAAACTTCGCTAAAATAAATTTTAGCGACGTCATAGACGTCGCTAAACACTTTGCTAAATATTTTTAATATAAACGTCGCTAAATATGTCGCTAAACGTCGCTAAATATGTCGCTAAACATCGCTAAATCAGACATATTAACGACGTTTAGCGACCTTAATTGAACTTATAGCGACTAATCTTTTAAAATCTTAATAAAAGTTGCTAAACGTCGCTAAATGTCGCCATTTAGCAACGTCTAGCAATATTTTTACATGGAGTCGCTAATTTATATTTTATTAGCGACGTGTCCTTTGACGTCGCTAAAAAATGTCGCTAATCCCGCTTTTTCTAGTAGTGCGCCCCCTCTCTTTATGGCGGTAGCAGTAGTAGGAGGAAGGTTGTGCAGTCGGGAGGCTGAGCAGCGGTGGCGGCAGCTGGGGGTTGAGGGTGGGGGTAGGGTGTGTTGGATATAAAAAGGGTAGTTTATGTCACGCTTCGATCCCGCTTGGTCCTTACGGAACCAATCGTCCTCGCATGGACATGATGTCGTGCAAGCATAAGTTGTTCTTGAACAAGACATAGTACCTGCACAAGACACAAATTAGACAAATATACATATATAGAAGCACGTAATTTAAAATACAGAGAACCAAATTTGAACACATTTGATAAGAACATAAAATACTTTCTTTTATTGAATACTTGAACATTGGATTACAATGTACTTGCTTGGCTGATTACAAAATATGTCATAGATGGCTAAAACACTTGTAAACCCAAAATTTGCAACAACGCCCATACATCATGTGTCATGCCCCGATCTTTCGCAGGCTAAATCGGCCGTCCCCGCTAGGCGAGAATGACCACGCCAGTGCTCCGGTGGAACGATCGCTTTGACCCATCAGGGCGTGATGTCGCACGAGCGTGAGCCACGCCCGTGCAAGGCCGTGGTTTATTTGGCTAGCGGTAAGAGTTCTAAGCCACAGGATCACTCAAATTGTCCGAGTGCAGCGAAATTATAAACGCATAGCAATTTGGTAAAAAGTTCACTGAGTCGACAATACCGGAAGCATTGAATAACACAAGTTGAAGTAAAACAAGATCTTTATTGATATTGAACATGTGTTACAGGCGGCGCTTGGCCGAGATTTTAATTCGCTCAGATCTCTCTCTTTGAAACAGTAAAAGCGTGCCAAGTGGCTACAATTGTGGAATGATTGTACAGGCGATGTTCAGGCGAAGTTCAGGCGATGTTCAATATTATGTCTTGTATATGTGCTTCAGTTCCAGACGCAACGCTGCTTCGGAGTGATCTCCACGCCTTAGCACGCACGAAGGAGGCATCTGCACCGAACGAGATTCTCCTACACCCTGCAAACGAACTGGTGGATTATCAGTACATTGAATGCACTTATGGGGAGGCTACTCGCCCGCTCGACAAATCCAAATACGTAATATAGGTTTCATGCACCAACTATTATGTTATCTTTTTAGTTGCCTTAGGATCAATTTTATGCAAACATTGAATAGCCTAACTCGTGTGGCAGTGCGCCGTGCGACATGAGAGGAAACACGGCGAGACTTGCCAACTTACCATTTGACCTTCTCTGTCCAAGGCAAACAAGTTAATTCAAGCACGAGCATTCATAATGGAAACCAAGGCAATAGCAACATGCAACACGAGTGTTGTTATTTCAAGATCATTCAGGTGTTCAACTGTTCTTTGATGCGATGCAATGACTCACACACGGATAGCCGCTAAGCGAGGATGACTTATCTATATGAACGTTGAGTCGCTGGTATAGCCATAAAGGACCATAGTCATTGACGAGGGGAGCATGCAAGGAAAGTACGTAGTGCGCTGCAAGCTACCCCGCCAATCACGTGAGACTATTACGTTAGTTTCATCCGGATTGGAAAGGTCCCAATGCCCCGGTGACCGCCCGTGGAACGATACCTCGTTTTTGAGTTGTCCGCGACATGCAGGTCAGGGTCTTTCCAAATCCACAACTTGATATAATAATCCATGATTCTTGTTCTGAACCGAGCATTTGCTCCACGAGCTGGGATTCATTCTTTACGTGACGTGATTCTCGTTCAGATGTAAACTTGATGTGATTATCATTCAGTTGTAACGTGATAGGATTCTCGTTCAGTATTCACTTGCCTTAATGCATGTCCCTGGTTCGGGGATTTGCCTTGGTGACCTAACAGTCCCGGATACTTGCAGGTTCAATTGCACAAAAGAGCTATTTGATACTCTCCTGGCTAACTAGAATGCATGCACAATACAATAATGTTAGACATTTGTAAGCAGGCAAGCATGCGTTTCTAAGGAACTTAAGCAGACATGTTGGCTCGGTCCCGAAGGTAAACCGAGAGATAAAACCGTAAGGGACTTTCCGAGCAACATTATATAGGGTAGCATGCGAGGGTTTGAATATAAGCAATATTTTATTTCCATGTTCTAGCACAAGCAATACAAGTTGGGATTATTCCCTTAGCTAGGTGCGTTGGATTCTTATTAACATGCATGGGGTGATTCACCTAGCGACTAGCATGAAATATTCTGTAATTTATGTATGCTAGCTAAGCAAAGACAAGTTCACCGTAGCCACCTACCTTAGTGATGATTCGCCTCGGTAGAGCGATACGCCGAGCGAGCCTCTGAAAGCCTAAGTCGAATTCCTGTAGGGACAAGTCTAGATATCCTTTGCCTCAAACGAGTATTCTCGCATGAGCAAAGCGGTCAGGATATTGCACTTTTACCGTTTGAATCGGCAGTCCGCTTGAGCAGAACGGGGTGTTACATCATATCCTTTTAGTATAACCAAAAAAACAAAACACCTAGTAGAAGAAAAGCTTGCACACAGGAGAGGAAAGCTTTGGAAAGCAGCACGAGCACGGTTTCGCTTGAGGGGATGCGCTCCTAAAGCTTCAAAATGCTTGACAAACTCTCGCTAAAAGAACCTGGAGATTTTCCCACAAACGTGGGTCAGTACTACAAGATGTACTGGTGAGCGACCGTGGCCAAACTCACCTAGAAATCCACACTAAATAAATATATGAAGCTAGCATTACTATTATGTGATCTTTCTAGTTGTCTAGTTTCTTTTTAACAATTAATGCAAAAAAATATAAACGATAGATTGAACCATGCATATGATAATTCTTACCCACGGCCGAACGGTTATCCCTGCAGCAGACACATAAGTTAGCAACAATTTGCATATATGTATCTAACTTATGAAGCAATCTTTGCATCAAGTATTAGGTATGCAAGAAGGTAAACTTAGCATGCGACCTAACTACATGATGGTCTATGAAAAACCAATGATCAGTAGCGATGTTATCACGGCCCAACACTACACCAAAATACGCTCAAAATAGCTGCTTTGATACGTGAACCAGCTAACTAATGGACATAAATACCCGCCTAATAGCGAGGACTTCATTGCCTCAGGGTGTTCCGATTAGCCTCTCCTAGGCCGAACGGTTCCCAGTGCCCCAGGATACTGCTCGAGAGACCCGATACCTTGTGCACAAGTTGTCCGAGACCGATGCGATCAAAAATATTCTATCAAACTAGAAAATTCTATTGCAACAGTTTGAACAATATGCATGATCTCATTTCTATTAAGCCCTAGCTCTTCAATAAGTCAATCTTTCATATTCGACTTGATTTAAGCAAATAAGGGTCAATCATTAATTCTTTGAACGAGTTCAATGCCAATTATAAGTTTCAAGTTGTACTATTTATAAAGAAGTAAGATAGCAGTTCTACAAATCTAGTATGCAAATTTCTATTTTTTAAATTTTATCTTGTTATGCTGATATCATTGAGCAGAGGGCCATACAACTGAGTGAACTAGAGATTTATTTATTAAGGCGTGCAGACGAAAGGATTCATCGAAGGGCTGAAGCCACTCACCGAACGAAACAACGTGAGAGATGGGGAAGCCTTACGCAACGATCACTCCTTGGTTATGCATCCTGAAATTGCAACAACACTTGGTTAGTATCTGTAAACCCCCTCGACCAAAAATTTATTTTTATTAATTTAGATAAAGAGATTAGGTTTATTTTGGTCCTAATTAAAATTTATTATACATAGTATTAAATATTTGTGCAATGCTTTTATTATTTAGGACGCCTTACCGTTGTCCCGATATTTAGGACCCTACACTAGCTGTTACCCTGAAACAAATTCCATACACTTGGCCTAGACATACTAACCTAGCATAATGAACCTTGAGCAACCCCCGGATACTGATTTTTGTGCATGATTTTAGTCGCACAAAAGTCGTTACAAACGTCCGTACGCAATTTAAATAAATTGCGTAATTACGTTCGTTGTCCGTTCCAATCAAAATTGAGACCCCATCTCGATCCGATTTGACCAACCCAGATCATGACATTATTGTACACTGAGCCTACCACACTAATGACCCTTGTCCAACCCAATTTAGACCCCCGGGTTTTTATTAAATTAAATTAGAGATACCGGTACATTAGTTATGAATTAATTAATGTGATGACCTAACCTCAATTAAATTAGACCCAACTCCAACCCAAATCCATACCCACACCCAAAAGCCTCATACAAAATATCATACACCATCTTAGCCCAATGAAGAACACCAAATATGGTGTTTATTTACATAATATCCCCAATTTCAGGAATTATGCAAATACCAAATTGTTCAGGGGCCTTTATGCAAAATTGCAATGAGGTGCCCCCCTCTCATTGGTCCAACCCCATGAAGAAGAGATCCCCATTTATTTGACCAGCCTATCATAATATTTCCCCCCATTTTTTTATGCACCTACAAAACTTTATTTGGTTGCATCTCCACCCTACATTTAGAACCCCTCATTCCTAGCACTCCCCTCATCATGATGGACCTCCCCAACTCCCCAAAAACTATGTCCAGCCGGCCCTAATCCCTAGGCAGCCCCCCCACTCTCTCTCCTACATATAGGGCATTATTTTACCTCATTTATTGTACACCAACCTAGGGAACAATAAATAAAAACCCTAGTTTCTAAACCTACACACAACAGCCACTACCCCTGCCCGAACCACCCGCCGCCTCCTCCCGGCCAGCCCCCGCCTCCGGTGACCTCTGCACCGACCCTACCCCCTCCGGCGACCCTTCCCCCACCTACCACCGCCGCCCCCCGGCCAATGCTCCGCCCACAGTCACCCCCAACACCCTCGTCCTCACCCACAGGCTCACCTCCCCCGAGCTCGAGCCGACCCACCCGAGCTCCCATTGTTCCGCCGCCTTAGCTCGCCCGGCCACCGTGCTTCACCGACGCCACCGCCGGCCTGTCCCCTCCGTTCCCGCCGCGGCTCGCCCCCAAACGACGTCGCAGCCGAGCGCCACGACCCCCGCAGCAGCCAACTGCTGCTAGCCGCTGCTGTTGCTGCCGGCTCTCCCGAGCATTGCCGGAGCTCCGCCCGGCCACCCCCGCTGGCGACGATCGTCCGGCAGATCCCCCTCGACCCCTCCTTCATTCCTGTGAGGTACAAATACACGAATACAGTAGTATACGTGGTATATTGGTAATGCATTGCTTACTTATACTATTTTTTAGTATGGTATACATACTCTTTTGGTATTTTATGTGTATACTCTATATAAATATCCAGTATTCTGTAAGTATATGTATATATATTCCTGTATATATATACTATATATATATATATATATATATATATATATATATATATATATATATATATATATATATATAAACAGAATACAGTATATTTATATATATATATATATATATATATATATATATATATATATATATATATATATATATATATGGAGTTTATTTTATATGTATACCTAGAGTATATACTATATACTTTTATTTAAAATACTTTTTATATTTTAAATATATATATATATATATATATATATATATATATATATATATATATATATATATATATATATATATATATATTTTGTGTAATATATATACATATGCCATTTGTGTAAAAATGAATATATGTATATATACAAATATATATATAAATATATATATTATTTGTTGTAATTATTATTTTGTGTGTGAATATATAAATATATATTGTGTGTAAATATATGTATGTATATATATATAAATAATTAAGTACTCTATATTAGTGTATAATATATATATTAATATGTGAATATACATATATATAAATATATATTGTGTAATTAGTACAATTATAGTGTATATATTGGTATGTATTAAATATATATATGAGCATATGTATACATATATGTATTTAAATATAAATATATATTGTATATATGTACTTATGTATATGATTTATTATTTAAATATATGTAAAGATGTGTGTATGTATATATATAAATATATATGTATATCTATGGTGTATTTTAGTATATTAGAGTATTATATAAATATATATATATATATATATATATATATATATATATATATATATATATACACTTGTGTATTAATATAATATATGTTAGTATATATTATATATGACTACACTTTCTATTTTTGTACATATAAATATATATGTATACTATATATATATACCTGTTGTATGTATGGTACTATTATATATATGAATGCTTATATAAATATATGTAAATATATTTTATGAAAATATGTATATGTATATATTTATTGGTTTATTATTAGAGTATATCTATAAAAGCTATTTTTATGTGTAATATTAAACATACGTATTTTTATTGTTACTTTAAATATGTATTAGGGTACATAAGTATAAATATTATTAAATTATCTATAGCATATATGTGTATAGGTGTACTTATGTATATATGTGTACTTGTGTACATATGTAGATATGGAAGGTATTGTATTAGTTATATATGTACTATGTATAGAGATATCTAAGTGTTATACTATATAAATATATTTATGGTTGTTATCAATATATATATATATGTATAATGAATAAATATAAATATGTCTAAATATATAATTGAATATATGTATGTGCGTTATTAAATTATTTAATGTAGATACATGTATAGGTGTTGTGTATCTATACCTGCTCTATGTTAACATAGATAATTAAGCATAGTGTAAATTAGTGATTTATATTATTGTTATCTGTTCGTAGGCATCCGAGACGGTGCTACCTTGACTGCTGGTTCCGGAGCATTGCTTGTGCACACCAGAGTTCCAGGCAAGTATACCTTGCCTTGTTGATGCTGTCTAAATTCAAATATTAACTAGTTGCATATTTCAGTGTTTCAATATTAAACTGTGCGCGTCCGAGAAGACTCGGGTGCAGTCAACGAAGGCGTTGACGTTAGGACTTGTGTCTGACCTAGTGTCTAGTGGACCCACCTAAAGTTGAGGAGTTATCAGTATAACTTCTCAGGCCTTGACACGTATCTTAAACGCGTCACAGAGTGAGTTCATATAGGGACACGTGCTTCATGATCGACTGGCCATCAACATGAGCAGCACGTGTGACGGCATTTAGCTTAGTTGTTTATTTCTGTAGCAACTTGCATCATAGTATGAGGTGTCCACGTCGCATTCGCGACTTGTACATTGACATTGGGTGGGAAAGACAATTAGTAGGCGTATGGGACAGACATTTGGTCACCGTAGTTTCAGAGTAAACTGCGGGGCCGTGAGCCTCAGTGTTACCCGGTTATGGGCCATGTGTTACCCGGTTATGGGCTCAGGTTCCCTGTTATGGGCATATATGCTTGTCGATACATCCAACAGTGGTTACTAGCTACGCGCTATCATGATCGGTGATGTAGTCAGCATATATTCCTGGCGTTCAGTTTACAGCTAATGCCAGGTACTTAGCCTCTGGCTCGACGCTATGCTTTATACCTTTCACCTACCCATACGTACCAGGGTTGTCTTCAAAGTGCATTTCACTTAGCTAGTTAGATTTCCCTTGAGTTTACACAGTATTTACTTTATGGCATGCATTTCTGTATACTTGTTACGTCCCTCTGAGGACCTGCTTCTCTTCCAGATCCGGAAGAGCACTTGTACCCTACCATCTACGGAGCAGGAGTAGAGACAGGATTCCTGATTGAGGACTACGAGGCATTTCCAGGAGAGTTCTCGTAATTTGAGTACGCAGCTACATCGGACTAGAGTTTTCATATCTAGCTAGTTGATACTCTAATCTAGTTATCTTACTCTTTCTGCACTTTATTTCCATTTCTGTATTTCAGTGGGTTTGTCCCCATTCAGACTATTTCAGATGTATTATGGATATTCAGACTCTTGTATTTTATTTATCAGCATTTTATTTCAGTCCTTATGATATTGTTTTCTGTGGATGAGATTAGACATTGCCTGCTATATATTAGCATATTAGACTTGTTAGTATTTTAGGACAGCGTAGCACGCTTCGATAGGATCCATTAAATTGGGATATCCTTCGGAGTCGTATCAGCTGGCCAATGCCACGTGGCCTGGTTCCATATATTTTGGGACTGGGGCGTGACATGGTTTTAGTGGTGGCCCTTACAGGTCCTGTAACATCATGATAATCGCTTGTTGTATGGTAACATGTCCAGCGAGCCTGCAATAGGATAGAAATTAATAGATCTCATCCACATTCCGCCTTTGAACCTCCTTCGCATTTGATTAAATTAAATATATGCATCCTGCTTGTTTTTCCATACTCTTTTAATGAAATTTTATCTCTTACAGTGAGATGAACCTACGCAGCAGACGTGAGATACTTGGTGCCATAGTACCATCAGCCCCTGCACCGAGGGAGGAGACATCCCAGGGACCACCTGGAGAGCAGCCTCAGCCACAGGTGATTCCCCAGGCCCCGATGATCGACTGGCATCAGGTCTCTCCTGATGAAGGAACGTAGCAGCCAGAGGGCCAGATATCGCAGACGATCCCGAGGCAGTACTTCGAGGGACAGACCTCGAGGGCGACACCGATGCCGCAATTCGAGAGGCCGGCACCCGAGGAGACACCAAGGAGACAGTCGGAGGTACCTCTTCCACCACCTCCACCGTTTCCACCTCAGATGCCACCAGCGGAGGAACGGCCACAGATGTTCCAGTTCTTTCAGACGATGATGCAGTCACAGTGGCATCAGACTGAGACTCTGAGACAGGGCCTGATGGCAGTACTTGAGAGGGCACCTGCCCAAGCAGCAGCACCAGTACCTGCACCTGTCCAGCCAGTGGGCACTGTACGAGGCTTCCGCCAGATGGAACCAAGAACCTTCTCGGGCAAGGAGACTGCAGAGGAGATCTCAGACTGGGTCTCCAACACTGAGATGCTATTGGAGGGTTCGCAACTACACCCCGACCTCTGGATGACCGCGGTGAGGGCCCAACTCATCGGCAACGCCCATCACTGGTGGGACTCTATGGAGCGCAGCATCGGCAGACAGCAGACTTGGGAGAAATTTCTGGAATACTTCAATGCGAAGTATTTCCCCGCTACGGTGAGGAACGCCCTGTACTCCCAGTTCCTGCACCTAGAGCAAGGAAATCTGTCCGTAGACACCTACGACGCAGAGTTTAGTAGGCTTAGCCGATTTGGTGCCGTCCTGATCCCCAATGACCTGGAGAAGGCCAGGAGATTCTACCATGGCCTCTTTTTCGAGCTGCAGAGGTACACTACTACTCAGGCGAGGATCTCATACGAGGAAGTCCTATCAGAGGCGAGGATCCAGGAGGCTATTAGCAGAGGATCGAGGCATTCCAGCACGACTGCATATGCCATAGCTCAGCCCGGAGCAGGAGGACCGATTCGCCATCCAGGAGCGCAAGCACAACAGAAGATTGTGCCATATCAGCAGAGGGAGCTACCGACGTGTCACTTTTGCAGAAAGAAGGGACATGTCCAGAAGGATTGCAGAAGAAGACTAGGACTGTGCTTGAGGTACAGATCGACCCAACATCAAGCTCAGGAGTGTTCCCAGTTTAGCGATAGAGCTCGGCAAATAGTACAAACACCAACTCTAGGTATGTCCGTAGCATTGCTTGATAATTTATAGCTTATTATGTGTTATTTTAATTTCGAGGACGAAATTCTTATAAGTTGGGTAGATTGTAAACCCCCTCAATCAAAAAATTTTAGATAAAGAGATTAGGTTTATTTTGGTCCTAGTTAAAATTTATTATACATAGTATTAAATATTTGTGCAATGCTTTTATTATTTAGGACGCCTTACCGTTGTCCCGATATTTAGGACCCTACACTAGCTGTTACCCTGAAATAAATTCCATACACTTGGCCTAGACATACTAACCTAGCATAATGAACCTTGAGCAACCCCCGGATACTGATTTTTGTGCATGATTTTAGTCGCCCAAAAGTCGTTACAAACGTCCGTACGCAATTTAAATAAATTGCGTAATTACGTTCGTTGTCCGTTCCAATCGAAATTGAGACCCCATCTCGATCCGATTTGACCAACCCAGATTATGACATTATTGTACACTGAGCCTACCACACTAATGACCCTTGTCCAACCCAATTTAGACCCTCGGGTTTTTATTAAATTAAATTAGAGATACCGGTACATTAGTTATGAATTAATTAATGTGGTGACCTAACCTCAATTAAATTAGACCCAACTCCAATCCAAACCCATATCTACACCCAAAAGCCTCATACAAAATATCATACACCATCTTAGCCCAATGAAGAACACCAAACATGGTGTTTATTTACATAATATCCCCAATTTCAGGAATTGTGCAAATACCAAATTGTTCAGGGGCCTTTATGCAAAATTGCAATGAGGTGCCCCCCTCTCATTGGTCCAACCCCATGAAGAAGAGATCCCCATTTATTTGACCAGCCCATCATAATTTTTCCTCCTATTTTTTTATGTACCTACACAACTTTATTTGGTTGCATCTCCACCCTATATTTAGAACCCCTCATTCCTAGCCCTCCCCTCATCATGATGGATCTTCCGAACTCCCCAAAAACTATGTCCAGCCGGCCCTAATCCCTAGGCAGCCCCCCCACTCTCTCTCCTACATATAGGGCATCATTTCACCTCATTTATTGCACACCAACCTAGGGAACAATAAACAAAAACCCTAGTTTCTAAACCTACACACAACACCACTACCCCTGCCCGAACCACCCGTCGCCTCCTCCCGGCCAGCCCCCGCCTCCGGCGACCTCTGCACCGACCCTACCCCCTCCGGCGACCCTTCCCCCTCCGGCGACCCTTCCCCCACCTACCACCGCCGCCCCCGGCCAATGCTCCGCCCACAGTCACCCCCAACACCCTCGTCCTCACCCACAGGCTCACCTCCCCTGAGCTCGAGCCGACCCACCCGAGCTCCCATTGTTCCGCCGCCTTAGCTCGCCCGGCCGCCGTGCTTCACCGATGCCACCGCCGGCCTATCCCCTCCGTTCCCGCCGCGGCTCGCCCCCAGACGACGCCGCAGTCGAGCGCCACGACCCCCGCAGCAGCCAACTGCTGCTAGCCGCTGCTGTTGCTGCCGGCTCTCCCGAGCGTTGACGGAGCTCCGCCCGGCCACCCCCGCCGGCGACGATCGTCCGGCAGATCCCCCTCGACCCCTCCTTCATTCCTGTGAGGTACAAATACACGAATACAGTAGTATACGTGGTATATTGGTAATGCATTGCTTACTTATACTATTTTTTAGTATGGCATACATACTCTTTTGGTATTTTATGTGTATACTCTATATAAATATCCAGTATTCTGTAAGTATATGTATATATATTCCTGTATATATATACTATATTTTATATATATATATATATATATATATATATAAACAGAATACAGTATATTTATATATATATATATATATATATATATATATATATATATATATATATATATATATATATATATATATATATATACTCTATGTATACTCCAGAATACAGTATACATATATATATATATATATATACTGTATTCTGTTTATATATATATATATATATATATATATATATATATATATATATATATATATGGAGTTCATTTTATATGTATACCTAGAGTATATACTATATACTTGTATTTAAAATACTTTTTATATGTTAATACCTATTGTATATATATATATATATATATGTATGTCTATATATTTTGTGTAATATATATACATATGCCTTTTGTGTAAAAATGAATATATGTATATATACAAATATATATTATTTGTTGTAATTATTATTTTGTGTGTGAATATATAAATATATATTGTGTGAAAATATATGTATGTATATATATACATATAAATAATTATGTACTTTATATTAGTGTATAATATATATATTAATATGTGAATATATATATATATATATATATATATATATATAAATATATATATTGTGTAATTAGTACAATTATAGTGTATATATTGGTATGTATTAAATATATATATGAGCATATGTATAAATATATGTATTTAAATATAAATATATATTGTATATATGTACTTATGTATATGATTTATTATTTAAATATATGTAAATATGTGTGTATGTATATATATAAATTTATATGTATATATATGGTGTATTTTAGTATATTAGAGTATTATATAAATATATGAATATATATGTATATATATATACTTGTGTATTAATATAATATATGTTAGTATATATTATATATGACTACACTTTCTATTTTTGTACATATAAATATATATGTATACTATATATATATACATGTTGTATGTATGGTACTATTATATATATAAATGCTTATATAAATATATGTAAATATATTTTATGGAAATATGTATATGTACATATTTATTGGTTTATTATTAGAGTATATCTATAAAAGCTATTTTTATGTGTAATATTAAACATACGTATTTTTATTATTACTTTAAATATGTATTAGGGTACATAAGTATAAATGTTATTAAATTATCTATAGCATATATGTGTATAGGTGTACTTATGTATATATGTGTACTTATGTATATATGTAGATATGGCAGGTATTGTATTAGTTATATATGTACTATGTATAGAGATATCTAAGTGTTATACTATATAAATATATTTATGGTTGTTATCAATATATATATGTATAATGAATAAATATAAATATGTCTAAATATATAATTGAATATATGTATGTGCGTTATTAAATTATTTAATATAGATACATGTATAGGTGTTGTGTATGTATACCTGCTCTATGTTAACATAGATAATTAAGCATAGAGTAAATTAGTGATTTATATTATTGTTATCTGTTCGTAGGCATCCGAGACGGTGCTACCTTGACTGCTGGTTATGGAGCATTGCTTGTGCACACCAGAGTTCCAGGCAAGTATACCTTGTCTTGTTGATGTTGTCTAAATTTAAATATTAACTAGTTGCATATTTCAGTGTTTCAATATTAAACTGTGCGCGTCCGAGAAGACTCGGGTGCAGTCAACGAAGGCGTTGACGTTAGGACTTGTGTCTGACCTAGTGTCTAGTGGACCCACCTAAAGTTAAGGAGTTATCAGTATAACTTTTCAGGCCTTGACACGTATCTTAAATATGTCACAGAGTGAGTTTATATAGGGACACGTGCTTCATGATCAACTGGCCATCAGCATGAGTAGCACGTGTGATGGCATTTAGCTTAGTTGTTTATTTCTGTAGCGACTTGCATCATAGTATGAGGTGTCCACGTCGCATTCGCGACTTGTACATTGACATTGGGCGGGGAAGACAATTAGTAGGCGTATGGGACAGACATTTGGTCGCCGTAGTTTCAGAGTAAACTGCGGGGCCATGAGCCTCAGTGTTACCCGGTTATGGGCCATGTGTTACCCGGTTATGGGCTCAGGTTCCCTGTTATGGGCATATATGCTTGTCGATACATCCAGCAGTGGTTACTAGCTGCGCGCTATCATGATCGGTGATGTAGTTAGCATATATTCCTGGCGTTCAGTTTACAGCTAATGCCAGGTACTTAGCCTTTGGCTCGACGCTATGCTTTATACCTTTCACCTACCCATACGTACCAGGGTTGTCTTCAAAGTGCATTTCACTTAGCTGGTTAGATTTCCCTTGAGTTTACATAGTATTTACTTTATGGCATGCATTTCTGTATACTTGTTACGTCCCTCTGAGGACCTGCTTCTCTTCCAGATCCGGACGAGCACTTGTACCCTACCATCTACGGAGCAGGAGTAGAGACAGGATTCCTGATTGAGGACTACGAGGCATTTCCAGGAGAGTTCCCGTGATTTGAGTACGCAGCTACATCGGACTAGAGTTTTCATATCTAGCTAGTTGATACTCTAGTCTAGTTATCTTACTCTTTCTGCACTTTATTTCCATTTCTGTATTTCAGTGGGTTTGTCCCCATTCAGACTATTTCAGATGTATTATGGATATTCATACTCTTGTATTTTATTTATCAGCATTTTATTTCAGTCCTTATGATATTGTTTTCTGTGGATGAGATTAGACATTGCCTGCTATATATTAGCATATTAGACTTGTTAGTATTTTAAGACAGCGTAGCACGCTTCGATAGGATCCATTAAATTGGAATATCCTTCGGAGTCGTGTCAGCTGGCCAATGCCACGTGGCCTGGTTCCATATATTTTGGGACTGGGGTGTGACAGTATCCTTTGATCTCTTTCTCTTACGAATCAAAATGAATGCGCAAGCGCGCAAGCGAATCATGAAAACCAAGTCTTTGAAAGCAAGACAAAACACAAAGCAACACAAAACCAAGCACCAAAACAATAGATGCACTCAATTGTAGAGCATTTTTTTATCCTCTATCTTCTTCTCCCCGTCGTGGTATCTTTTGGCAGAATTAAAATCATAATTTTGGCATTTTAGAATTTCTAAAAATTTTCTATAATTTTTAGATAATTAAAATCAAAGAAATATAATATTTTAGGGCTTTCAGAATTTACTGTGGGAACATACATGTATATTTTGCCACCAAACAATTATTTTACGGTTATCAGGACTAAATATATTTTTTGTAATTTATTCAGATTTTTCTGAAATTATTTAACAATTATTTGGAGTTATCTAAGTTTAAAAACTAATTACTAAAAAAGAAAATTAAATAAGAAAAGTTAATGCCTATTCAGCTACATACCCCCACCCGCCTAGCCCACTTATCATGCAGACTGCTGCAGTGGCGGGGCCCCACGTGACAGTGCGGGTGTAGAAGAATCCGAGTCCGAGCCGTGCTCGGTCTCCCAAGCCGAGCAGAGCTCGAGACCCGGCCGGACTCGTACAGACCATTGGATGGCTGGCAGGGCACCGCTAAATGGAGGACACATATCCAGCCCCTTAGTCGCGGCTCTCAGCTGCTGCCTATAAATAGATTGTAGAGAGGGGTTCCAGGTCTTCTCGATCTTCGTGAAGCCTTTGTTAGTAGCTTCGAACTCCAAACTCCAAACGAGCTCCAGTTTTTTTTTGTTATAACCATCTTGAGGTAAGGTTTTTGAATATTTAATTAGTTTCCAAACATTCTGAATCTATTTTTCTGAAAAATTCGTAGAATGCCAGTTGTCCGAAAATTGACATATTTCAGTGTTTTCTAGATTCTGGGAGATCCAGAACTCGTTTTCATGAACCGTTTGAAGTTTCAGAAAGCTGACACAAAAATTTATAATATATGAATTTTTTAGAATTTAATAGATTAAATTAATATTCTGTTTAATTTGTTGAACATAGGGATAATCATTGAGCCTCCGAAATTGTGATCTGTGTGCCATATCGACAATAACTCGTAACCGGTTCAAGATTCGATGAAACTGTCGATTCTAGCATTCTTGTAGAGCTAAAATCTATCGCTTTACCTTGTGAAATCTCAGTTTCGTATTGGTTGACTTTGGTCAACCAAATACCTCGATTTGCGAGCCACGGATCTCGAATTCGTAAACTAGATTATTTTTAGTCCAAAATTTAGATTTTCTTTAAAATAAGAATATGATAAGATTAAAAAATATTTTAGATGATTTTATCCAGAATTAAATAGATTAATAAGGAAAAATCTAGTTAGACACTTTTCAAGGCTTTAAGTAACTTTTGTTAATTTATGCGACATGGTTCGTAGGATGATGGCGTAGTTAGATAGCTGATAGACCAGAGTTTACATTGTCTTCAACTTGAGATATCAAAACATCCGAAAAGTCAGGCAAGTACTTGTTTAATGATTTTATGTGTAATTACTTTATATTATTGTAATTCATCTATGCATCTTACCTTCTGTGTCTTAACTGTTTACACACAAGAGAGAAGAGTGACCTATTTATATTCTTGATTACTTGTTTTCGTATATTGTCTTCGTGATTTTGTGTCACTACTGTTAGCGTGATCATGTTATCGTGACTGTGAGATGTAGGAGTTGGGAGAGTATAGTCATTTGGCACGTGGTCCTCCTTCATGAGACGTGCTTATGAAATTGAGAAGGTGTTATATATTATTATAAATTCGTATGACGTGCAAACGTGATCAGGTGACCTTCTCAAGAACTAATAGGTATATCCACGCGTTAGATGTTATGTTTCCAAAGAGACACGCGTACACAAACTATTTCATCTTGATTTCTATCAGTTCCTCTTGCTAGTTATTACTGCTATTAGTATTTCTCCTATCACATGATTTACTTTGCGCGTTCTATCTATATTTTCACTAATCATTGGTTTTTCATATTTAGTGTTTTACTGCTTTTTATTGTATTTGTATTGTGTTGGCTTATACTTGTACTTTGCTCCAATCCTGACTGGATATGTTGACAATTTTAGGTGACATGCTACCTTGCTCTTTGGACATTCGTTGGAGATAGAGATATTTTGGAGGCCAATATTAGATATTTTGGAAGTGTAGATAGATTATATTTTTGTTTTAACTAAAATGCTTAGTGGGGTTGTTTCCGATATTATTTTGATGTATTATTGGATTTGTAAATTAAATAGTTGTTGTGAATGGGCAAAGAGATATTATTTATGGTTAGATGATTATATTTTGGATTTGAGATTGGTATTGTTGTATAGACAGCGTACTACCGCCGATGCCGCGGCGTAGGCAGGGCTTGGCCACGTACTCGCAACCCAAAAGTGGGAGCGGGTCGTGACATAGCTACCTGCTTTGAAGAGATGTATCACAAGACCATTAAAAAGTCCTACATGGTGCAAAATATGCCAATATATATGAGAGTACGCATGCTAACGATTGTCTTATGCAAGGACAATAAGTATTATATCATGTACTTTATGTAGTGAAATAACATGTTTTACTGCTTTCACTGTTACCTATAAGAATGAATTATTTAATTGGCCCTAGTCCAACTAGAAAGATCATTTTATAATAAAATGCTTCTTTACATAGCAAAAGTGATGGTTTAGGTGAGTGGGCTAGTTTTGCTCATCAGTACACGATATGTACTGGCCCACGTCTTTGTGGGCATCTACAGGTGTTAGAGACACAACGAGCGCTCGAGGAAGAAAAAGCTTTTGTTGTAGTATTCAAGCTTCTTCCTATTCTCTAAGTATTTGGCGTTCTGTTGCTGCATTTCAATTTCAGTTGTAATAAAGGGGCATAATGTATTAAATGGGATATTATTTCATGACAGTCTATCAGTTGTTTTATTTTTGCAAAGCTATGTAAGCCGGAATTCATTTTCATTTGTACTGAGAAAGTTATACTCCGTTGCAATGAATCAATAAAATGAGTTATTTTTCCTATATTATGTATTGAATGTTTTTGCTGTTATGTTGCTGAGTTATTTTCAAAAGAATATTATTCGTGCACGTTCTTGCCTAGTATAAGTGCAATCTAGACTTGTACGACATCACGTACTGTGGCGACTATCGATTCTGCGGAATCAGCCGCTGCCGATCCTGAGTTACTTGGGGACCACACTGCATATAAGATAGTCCATTGTGTTGGCTTGGATAGACGACTGCCCCTAAGATATGCATTAGTTATATTTGTCCCTAGAGTTTTTGAGTATAGCTCACGAGACACGCTGCTCACACCCTAACAGAACAATCGGCTTGTCTTGCTTGCTTATATCGAATATGAACCCTGCTTTCAAAAGATGTTTTCTAAAGAAAGTAATCTGACTCTGCTATCGAACTGCATGTAACGAACACAGGTAAAACTAGAAAGATCACTAGTAATGTAATATTTTATAACATGATTACTTAGTGTTAGTTTTAGTAAATGCTTGCTTCTGTTCAGTTGTTTATACTCACCAGTACTTATAAAAGTGATAACCCACCAACAGTTTACTCGCTTGCAGGTACTGGATCGTTCGAGGGAGCGATAGGCGTGCCTCATCCCCAAGACCCAGAAATTCTGTGTTTCGTTTGCCTCGAGCATGCTTCATATAGAGGGGCATAATGTATGGAATGATGCCTTTATAATCAAAAGGACCCATGTTGCCTCGATTTGCCCCGAATACTCAGATTGTTGAATGCTTGCAATAATATCCCTCCGCTGCCTACTCGATTCGATACGATGATAGCCAAAACTTTAACGATGTTGCCTTGTGCGGGCGTAACCACAGGGTCGCACGGCATCACGTCCCGGTATCAAACGGCCATATGCACCCCGCGGGTAGCCGAGGTACGGTGATTCGTGCCTGGTCCATCGGGGGAATGCGGTGGCCGGGCGGCCCTCGGGGATGGGGCGTGACACCGAACCCGATGAAGTTATGGAATTACTAGCTACGTTGGAAGGCTACTTCCGAATGCTGGACATCCAAGGAACCAAAAGGGTGGAGTGTATGACTGTCCAACTTCGTCTTAAGGCTCATGATTGGTGGGAGGCCAAGAGACATGCGCTCTATGGTGCTAACCAAGATGCCAAGATCTCTTATGAAATATTTAAACAAGTATTCATTGCTCAATATGCCCATGCACTTCATCAAAAAAAGGAGAACGAGTTTGTAGCACTCCGACAAGAAAATGTCGGTGGAGGACTATGAATCTGAGTTCTTGAAGAGAGTAAAATTTGCTGGTACATGGTGCAAATGACGAAGCAGAACTGTTGAGATTCATAGAACGTTTGAATATGGGTATGTAGCGTAATGTTCTGAGCAGGAAGTGTGCAACCTTCAGGGAAGCATATGAAGCAACCCTCGAGATGGAGAAGTTTCATCCTCCAAGTGCTTGCGGGGTAACGCAGAGCGGTCGTAGCCACTATCAGAAATGACCCATGGGTGTTGAAGGATCTGAAGCTCCAAAGAGTCATAATACGGAAGACGAGAAATATTATTTTGGATGTTACAAATGTGGTCGCATGGGCTTCAAGGTAATTGAATACACAAGTGGAGGGGGAATCCCCAACCACCATGGGATCATCATAATCAGAATTATGGGCGGGCACCACGAGCTCCACAAGTGATGCCAACGAATGTTCAGAATTCATGACTTGGTGCACAAGGGAGAGTTTATGAATTTGTCGCGACCCGCACCCAGAAAATCGGGCATGAGTCTTGGGTACGTCCAGCCTATGCCGCAGCATCGGCGGTAGAATGCTATCTAGGTCAACTATCTAGATAACAATCTCACGGAATCAATATATAAACCTGTCAAGATCTCAACTCCAAACGGAGGAGCAATATCATAATGATAAACACAATGTACTCAATCACAAATCTAAGCACGATAAGATAACAAGAAATCTAACAGCTATAAAGTCTAACCAACAACAACTACAACTACAACTACAACCACAACTACAACATCAATAATAATAATAATACAACATCCTAAATAATATATAATACAAGGTCTCAATCCAAAACCGGGGACAAACCCGGTACCAAAGGCTAATAAAAACAATAACAAGGTCTTAGTGACCCCGGCTACCAACCCGAAAATTACTCCTAAACTAGATGGTCCCTGTCTGCACCATCGACAGGCTCAGGTCCATAAAACGTTGGACACCAATCCTCCCGATACTCTGGAAAAAATATGTCCAGTCAGGACTAGAGCAAGTACATCTCTAACAGCAGTTCCAGTTAAATGATAAAAACTATAAAACAGTTATAGCAAGTAGCAAGGTAAAGAAAATAAAGTATGAGCAAGATATACATATCACTGGTGCATAAAGATAAAGATGCATGGATATCAGAAGCAAGATAGTAATGACTTCAAGATATAAGAAATCTAAACTAAGAGTAAGTCCGTGCACATGAACATGTAATGAGTCCAGCATAAAATACATGTAATGAGTCAAGTCCAAAAACTATAAGTGAGACCAGCAAGAAATGCAAGAGAGTCCAGACTATAAAGAATGAACTCGGTGTCTTTGAAATACTTGTTTCAACATGTAAACGGCTAGGGGTAAGTACGGCTCACCGTGCACTGGGTGCGCGGCTGCTATCATTCCAGATTAGACCAGAGGGAGTAATTCCTGATGATTCCAGATGGAAATATTTACATATCTATTCGAGTATTTCTCCGCTCCGACTAATACAAGTGAATCCAAGACCCGACACGTAAACCAAGTATGAGTCCAACCAGAAACATGAGTGATGCCTGTAGTGATGCCTGTAGGTGATACCAGTAGGTGATTCTAGAATAAAGGCCATAAACATGAAATATATGTGTCGTAAGTAAATAAATCCAGAAATACCAGTCCGTGTCCCGTATTGTGTCAGAAAAATCAGATGATACTATACTAGAAGCTGAATCATAATAATCATCAGATAATGAAAACTATCTGAGAGTGTACTCGCCTGACGTCCTGAGCAACTGGCGATCCGAACTGGTATCGCAAGGACCTATTGCGAAAAGCAAGGTTAAACAGGTTTCTAATAAGTTAAATATATATAAAATAACAAAAAAATAGGCTTCTAGGGTCGTTCTAGGTCAAACGGGTCAAACCGGTGAAATCTGGGCCAAAAAGTCAACTCTGGGTCCAAAAAGTCAACTATAGGTCAAATCTAGGTCAAAAGTTGACTTTGGCGGTCAACCGAGTCAACTACGGTCAACTCTAGGTCAAACTAGGGTGCCCCTAAAATTCTAGGTCAAAACTAGGTCATTAAGCTAATAAACCCTCAAACTCGCCTCCTTGAGATACTGGGATACCCTCGGTATCCGATATCTCACCTTACGTTATACGCCCCGCCTATACCCGCTAAAACCTATGCTAGCACGCGTAAATATATACACATATACATAAAAATCTATCTCTAAACTCAAACCTAGGCAATTGCTCAAAAACCCCGCTCGAAACTCAATACCTTGGATATCTCAAGGTATTGAGATACCTTGGTATCTCAAGGTATTGAGATACCTCTCTAAACTCAACCCTACTACCCCTCTAGCTAACTAACTATGCATAAACATATATATATCTAGCTATAATCTAGGCTAAAATATATATATCTAATACATATATGCATATACCTAGGTATCTACATATATATATATATCTCACATACACACATATACACATACCTTATATATATAACCAAACTCATAAATATATATATATATATATATATATATATATATATATATCTTCATCTATCAATCTACCTATCTATCTATGTATGTACCTATCTATCTATCTAATATCTAGCTATCTATCAATCAATCTATCTAACTATCTAATATCTATCTATCTATTTATCTAGCTATCTATGTATCTATCTACCAATCTATCTAACTATCTATCTATCTATCTATCTAGAATTCTATCTATCTAACTACCTATCTATCTATCTATTTATTTATTTAGATATCTATCTTATCTAGGTATCTATCTATCTAACTAGTTACCTATCTATCTAACTATTGATCTAACTATCTACTAATCTATCTATCTATTTATCTATCTATCTATCTATCTATTAATCTATTTAGCTAATAGATCTCCCTCTCCCTCGCTAAGCTACTAGCCAATGCCTCGCCTAGCTGCTGCTGCTGCGGATGCTGCTGCGTATGCTGCTGCTGCTGCTGCTGTTGTGCACAGCAGCACGCTGTGCACTGCTTCGCTGTGGAACGCACTGCTCTGCCACACGCACACACAAAGACACGCCCACACATATATATATCTATATATATATAAACATACATATATATATACACACAACTCTATATATATATATATATACACACACACACTAACATATCTACTAACACACACATACTTATGTATATAAATACACACACACACACATACAAACACATACATATATCTATATATATATATATATATATATATATATATATATATATATATATATATATATATATATACACATATATCTATATATATGTATACACACACTAATATATATATATATATATATATATATATACATATACACACACACACTCAAACATATATATATATATATATATATATATATATATATATATATATATATATATATACACTCACTCACACACACTCACTCTCACACACACTAACACACACTCTCACAAACACACAACCACACACACAAATATACATATATATATATACGCATACACACATACATATATATATACATATGCACACATACACAAACTCATATATATATATATATATATATATATATATATATATATATATATATATATATAAATACTTACTCACACTCACACACACACTCACCTACACATACACTAACACCAACACACATTCACACAAACACTCACTAACACACACACATATATATAAAAACACACATACATATATAAATATATATATATATATAGAAACACACACACAAATATATATATATATATATATATATATATATATATATATATATATATATATATATATATATATATATATATATATAAACACAACACACAACACAACGCACAACGCCCCACTAACGCACGTCCAACGACCCCTACACGCACAAACACAAATATATATATAAAATATAACCCGAGAATCTAGCACACACTCCTCGAAGCTAACCCAACGCGCGCACAAGCCCGAAACTAGAAAACCACGCCGAAATAGCCGTTCGGTCATTTCGACGAACACGCGGTGTGCAGTTCGAAAAACCTCCTGAAACGCACAGCAAACCAACTCGGAATTGGCCCAAAATTTACCCACGAGTTCTAAATGATGTCTAGTTCCTAGAAAAAATGCTAACTCGTCGATTCTAGGTCCGTGGCAAAAACGCGCACGCACTTAGAACGGGCGACGACGAAAACCCCAAAAATGCCCGAAACGCCCGTTTCTCCGCGACACGACTTCACGTGTCCGAACAGAGACACGCACTAACCCTTTAGACACCCGACAACGTCTACCTAGGTCCGCCTAACCTAGGGCATCACCCAAAATTGGGCCAATTTCGGATTCCATCCGAAATTGACACAAAACCTAGTGTTAAAGTCTCCAAACCCAACCAAACTTGTTCCAATTTCCTCCCATGGGTAGCCCTAAGGTCTAGGAAGGTTCTAAACCACTAATTACACTACATAAGAGTAATTAGCAAGGGAAAAGTTAGGATTTATCTCTTGGGAGTTGGAATCCCAAGGCCAAAGTCTCCAAAAAGCTCCAAATCCACCAGAACTAGCTTCCAAGCTTCCAAATCTAGCCTCCACACCAAATCTAAGCTCTACCCACCTAGGTTGGGGAAGAATGTAGGGTTAGGGTTCACACAAAAGTAATAAATGGAAGAAGGAAGAGAAGAAAAAGGAGAAAACTTACTTGGGAAGAAGAAAGGAAGAAGAAGAAGTAGTGGAGAAGAAGAAGAAGAAGAAGAAGAAGAAGAAGAAGAAGAAGAAGTGAAGAAGAAGATGAAAATGGGGAGGGGGAGCTGCTGTGTTTCACGGGTCTGGGAACAATAGGGCCGGCCACAACATGATATGAAGGGTTTACAAAGTGGAAAATTACCAAAATGCCCTCCCCTAACTTGGGTTTGTGTTTCGGGTTCCAAAAGCACTCAAAATAACTCCAAATCTCTCCAACTAACCCACTAAAAATATAATAAATATTCTAAACCCAAAAATAGGTCTTACAAGGGTATGGGTTGGGTCGGACATGGGTCCACTAGGGTCTGACATGGGTCCAGGCTAGCCAAAATCCTAAAATAATCAATAAAATAATAATACAACCACTAATTAAATATAAATACAATTAAATATAAATAATACACAATTAATCCAAATTAAAAATAAAAAATACCCGGCTCTAGAAATGGGGTAGTGACAAGCCTATCCTCCTTAAAAAAATTTGTCCTCAAAATTTAAAGTCAATTGCACTCCCTCTAGGTCAAACCCCCAACAATCATAGTCAAAAAATTTTACCTAAACAACATGCAAGATCATGGTCCTACTGGTCGTGTTATCACAGCCTCAATCAGGGTCACTACACTATCTACCATAGCACAAAGAAAATCTGACAGGTACTAATGAAGCACACCACAAGGAATGGAAAAGGACAGGAAGAAAAACAAAGAGACAGACCTGCTAACCCGACACCCGTAGCAACGGCCTCCTCGACCGTCAACGCATAAGCCCTGCCCTGCTGGGGTGTATCCCTCTGCTGGTGCGGGGCATGATGCTGTACCACAGGTGGCCTAGCTCCAACTCTCTTATCATGTGCTCCACCCAACGGAGGTGCGGTGGGGCAATCTCGCATCTGGTGAGCAATGGATCCACAGAACAAACACACCTTTAGCCTCCTCCTACAAACACCCCAAGTGTGTCCTGCCTTCCTGCAGTAGGCACAAGTGAGCACTCTCTGATCCTGACCCTGCTGCGCTGCCTTCTGTACATAGGGACGCTTACCCGGTCCCGCACTGCCACTCGCACTGCCTGAATCATCCTTGCCACTCTTGGACTTGAGCTCCAAGTCATCCTCTACTCTCTGAGCATCTCCTACTATCTGCTCGAAAGTTGCCTCGCGGTCGCTCCTAGTCAAAGACTTGACTGCCATGACCAAGCCCTTGTAAAACTTCCTCGCCTTTGCTGCCTCACTCAAGCCCTCCACAAATCTGCCCAGACGGCAGAACTCCGCTGCGTACTCGTCCACCATCATGCTCCCGTGGACGAGTGCTTCGAACTGGCTCTCCAAAGCACTGAGCGCCACATCTGGGAAAAACTTCTCCTTAAAAAGCCTCTTGAAAGCCTCCCAAGTAAGCCCTGGTGCCGCGATCCTCGTATCAGTGCGATACCATGTCAAAGCGAGGTCGAACATCTGACAGCCCGCTGCCTTTATCTGCATGCTGTCTGGAATCTGTGCCAGCCTGAAGATCCCCTCAATCTGCTCTACCCAGTCATCCGCGTACAGGATCCCTTCTGTACCCCGGAACTCCTTGGGCCATATCCTCTGGAAGTCAATGATACTGCCCGGCCTCGGATGGTATGCCTGATCTGCCTATGGCTGAATCTGTGCCAATATGTCCACTGCCGTCATGGCCACATGGTGGGCGTTCTCAATGTCCAGTCTCATCACATCCACCTGACGGTGCTGCGCGTCTATCATCTCCGTGAAGAACGCAAACAACTGCGCGGCATCCACTGGTGCAGGAAGTGGTGGAGGAACCACCGGAACGACTGGGGTAGTCCTCGGATCGACAGGTGAAGGAGGATCCCCGAGAGAAACAGATGCTCCCTCGACCGCAGGAGTGGTGAGTGGAGCGGTAGCAGCTGTCTGAATACGAGCTGGACGAGAGGTAGCAGACCTCTCGGTGGCAACTGCTGGAACGGTACGATGGGATCGTGTCTTCGGAGGCATCCTGAACACAGATCAAAAGAAGTCAATACGGCACAAGATACGATATCATCAAAGAAGGACAGTAATATTTCAAAAGAAGCAAATTCAGAATAATTAGATTAGAATTGTTCCTAGTCGTGATTGAGTACACTCTCATCCTAGATCCTATATCCTAGAGCAGGCTCGCAGCAGTACAACTAAATTGTTGTACCACCACGACATCGCACTAATTGCGAATCGAGACCTGCATGGGCCGCCACCAAAACTTGTCACGACCCGCACCCAAAAAATCGGGCATGAGTCGTGGGTACGTCCAGCCTACGCCGCAGCATCGGCGGTAGAACGCTGTCTAAGTCAACTATCTAGATAACAATCTGACGCAATCAATATATAAACCTGTCAAAATCTCAACTCCAAATGGAGGAGCAATATCATAATGATAAACACAATATACTCAATCACGAATCTAAGCATGATAAGATAACAAAAAATTTAACAGCTATAAAGTCTAACCAACAATAACTACAACCACAACCACAACATCAATAATAATAATAATACAACATCCTGAATAATATACAATACAAGGTCTCAATCCAAAACCGGGGACAAACCCAATACCAAAGGCTAATAAAAACAATAACAAGGTCTTAGTGACCCCGACTACCAACCCGAAAATCACTCCTAAACTAGAGGGTCCCTGTCTGCACCATCGACAGGCTCAGGTCCATAAAACGTTGGACACCAATGTAGAAGCATGAAAAATACATCGGATAGCTGTACGCAACATATTGATGCAGGGCAGCGTAAACAGAGGACCTCAGAGCCATCAAGACGTGCAACAGAGCTTTTTCGCTGAGCACAGCGTAAAAATATAGGCTTAAGGACCATCCGCGTAATGCAGTATGTCCAGGCTGCGTCAGCGTAAATAGGGTGCTTTATCGCCTTTATGGCGTAAAACTCATCCGCTTTCAATGCAGCATTGAAGTGTACGAGGAACGCTTCGTATTCTTCGAAATGAACCTGTCAGATCATGCAATGAACTTGATGTCTGGACTCCTGACAAAGAGTACTGCACGACAACCCAAGCGACAGGTATCATGATGGTGCGGCACTGCAACCCAGGCTGTCATTTACTGTCATTTCCTTTGCGTAAACCACTTTTACACATACGAAGGAATATGCTGCCTAGTTTTACATAGGCCGATGTGAGCTTCTTACGCTCCGCAGAAGACAAACAGCCTGCCACGTCAAAAGCTGCACTTCGTACAGGGCTCGAGGCACGTCTCTGCATTTTATGCGCAGGGCGGTGACGGTTTCTCGAGGCACGTCTCTGCATTTAAAAGCATCGAATACTGACAGATGCCCAAGGCACGTCTCTGCACCTGATGCACAGAAGGGTGGCAGGCCTTCAAAATACGCCTCCTCATTTAATGCACAGGATAATGGCGGATCTCCATATTTAATGCTGGAGATTTGATTAAATGTCACCGAACCGTCGTTTAGTGACATCCCCTTTAAGTAAACTACTCTTACGCATATAAGGGAATACGCCGTCCAGTTTTACACAGGCAGACGTGAGCTTCTTACGCTCCGCAGAAGGCAAACAGACCGCCACATCAGCAGTCACTCTTCATACAGAATTTGAGGCACGTATCTGCATTTAATGCACAGAATGATGGCAAATCTTAAAGACAAGCCTCTGTATTTAATGCGCAGGATAGGAGCAAATCTCTGCATTTAATGCAAGAGATTTGATTATATCTCCAAGAGCCGTAATTCCGGCTAAAACGTCCACATCGTCTCGGCTTCTACGCCTGCTCGGCTTCCATGCCCACCCGGCCTCTATGACCACTCGGCTTCTATGCCCACTCGGCCTCTATGACCACTTGGCTTCTATGCCCACTCGGCTTCTACGCCTACTCGGCGTCTACGCCTACTCGGCTTCTATGCCTATTTTGGCTTCTATGTCATGGTGACAGTTACTTGGCTTCTACGCCAACCTCTTCTACACAAGGGATAACTACCTACGTGGCTTCTACGTCGTGATCTTCACAGCAGATATACGTGTTTTGTCCCTTAGTTGGACGTGCGTCACATGCTCACTCAAAAGGTCATCTATACACAGGCATTGGTTATTTTAAACCGTCGTGTAAAAGGGTGCTGTACTTTCCACTACTCGGTTTCTACACCGACTGAGTGGTCTCTGTCACTAAAACTCTATAAATAGAGTCCTCTATCAACAAGGAAAAAGGTCGAAGAAATTAGGTCTGAAAACTGATCAAGAAATCCAGTATCAGATCCAACGGTCGTAAAGATTGAAGGTTAAACGGTCGAGAGAGAGAGAGAGAGGAGAATCCGGAGCTCAGGCAAAGAGAAGGGATCGACGACTTTGGCATCGAGCATCCACCCTCTTTAGCAACCTTCGAAGCTTCTTTCTGTCTTCCACGGCACTTCTTCAACATCGTGTGGTCCAAGGGCTAAAGTGATCGACTGCAGATCAGACACCTATAGCAATATTTATCCAGATTAAATAAATTGTACTTAGTCATCCTCGTGTAGGATCAAATTGTACAATCTTGTTTGTAAACATAAAAGAAATGCGGGTTTTCGTATAAAACCTCGTTTTCCACATTATCAATCTTTTCCCGTTTATTAAACCATAAATAAGATGGCGACTCTACTGGGGACATCTTTCTCTTATGATGAGGAAGCTATTGCTCAACATGATGCGGTATCCGTGGTATCCGTGAAGAAGACACTGGTCATTCAGTTCGACCAGTCTGCCTACGAAGACATGCTTCGAACAGGGGGTAGCTCTCACTCTCTCTCCGTCCAAAGCAACAGGAAGCTGCACAAGGTCTGGATGCCCAAGACATCCTCTACCATTCCTGTGGACTCTCCGATCTCTCCGATCTCTCCGACCAATGAGGTTGTAGCTTTGCTCCCTCCGTGTCTTACGCGTAAAATTTAGTCACCTATCTCTGGCAGGACCGACAAAACTTCTGGCAAAGCCTCAGCGCTAACCCAGAAGTATAATCCGTGCCTTGCGCGTAAAATTCAGTCACCTGTCTCTGACAGGACCGACAAAACTTCTGGCAAGGCCTCAGCGCTAACCCAGAAGTATAATCCGTGCTCTACGCGTAAATTTCAGTCTTCCGTCCCTGGCGGAACAGACGAAACTTCTGACAATGCCTCAGCGCTAGTCCAGAAGCCTACTCCGCGCTCTGCGCGTAAATTTCAGTCTCCCGTCCCTGGCGGAATAGACAAAATTTCTGATGATGCCTCAGCGCCAAATCAGGAGTCCCAAATGCGCTCCATGTGCAAAAGTATATCTGCCTTCTGCGGAAAAGCAGATGATCCCTACAAACTACGCAAGGGAAAGCAAGCGGCGGACTACTCAACTTCCCGGCCTTTACGCAAGCAAGGGGATAATATGCTTGCCCGCCGGATTATGCGATAAGCTGATGGCCGACTGAGGACATCCTCAGTTTTACGCCAACCAGAGCAGAACTCCAAATTACGCCATGAGAAGCCTCTCAGCGTAAAGAAGGCTCAATTTGCGGAAAGACACCCTCCTCGGGGATTATCCGCCACTCAGATGGCTGAACTGCTGTATACAGGTGG
Source organism: Iris macrosiphon (assembly GCA_036927795.1). Taxonomy (NCBI): domain Eukaryota; kingdom Viridiplantae; phylum Streptophyta; class Magnoliopsida; order Asparagales; family Iridaceae; genus Iris; species Iris macrosiphon. The sequence continues at coordinate 39,331,063 of JAYESA010000017.1, read as the reverse complement.
CAGGGGAAGAGTTATAGTTCCCAATATCCGCATGCCCACTGATGTGAACAGAAGGAACAAGTCTTCTTCTTCTGCAACTCCTCCTGACCTACGTAAATACCTGATCCAGAAACACAAAGACCAGAGTCATGAACAAGCTTCAGTTCCCCTAACGGTCAAGCGCGGGGAGATCTTGTGGGAAGATGCATCAACATCTAATGTCGTCATGACAGGTGGACCACGTGAAGATTCTATCTTTATTATTCCTCCAACTCACGACGACCAGCATCCAATAGTCTTCGGTCGCATACGGAGCAGCCTGATCATACAGGAAGAATTTTGCGAGCCTGAAACTGGCAGAATGCAAATCCACAGATATAGCCCGCAGGCGTTAAAAATTATACAAGGCATAGGTTATGATTTGAAGCTGAAACAAGGCCTCAACTATGGAAAGGGCAGACGAATACCGTTGCATGGTAACTCTTACTGTCAACAAGCTCGTTTTGGATTGGGATATACTGCATCTCTCGTAAAACCCAAATCTTCGAAGTCTAGTCCTCTACAACCAGAGGCAGGTCCTGCTAAATCAGCTTCTATGGACAGACGCCACGACATGTCTGGGGGTAGCCTACCTCGATAAAACAGGGCGGCATCCAAAGCTGGGGGTAGAATTCCCTCAAGATCCAAAGATGATGCAACGACGACGATCTTCCCGGAAAACCGTAAAATTCAGGCATCAGGAGCCCGAAGACCAAAAGGGACTTTCTCCTTCAATGAAGACGACATCATTGAAATCTTTAATATGTTGATGAAGGAACGCAAGATTCAGCTACCCAACATCAGACATCCTGAGAGGGCTGGCAAAGTTGATGACCCAGATTATTGTCTCTTCCATCGGTACACTCATCACCCCACAAAGGCGTGCTATGTGCTAAAAAAGAGAATTCAGGAGTTGATCGAGGCTAAGGTCATCACTTTGCATCTGTAAACAAAGGGACGGCCATTACCAATTGGATTTTTATTCTTTTTTACGTGACAATTCGCTCTCTTCAAGAATGTACCTAAGGAAGAGTCCCTAAAAGTTTCCCCAGTGGATTCTTCAGGAAAATTACTCCACAGTGAAATTGTCCAGACATAAGTTTATGATCATCATCCAAGCATTTCATTCCTTTCTCCAGAAGTTTGTCATGTTCATATTACCTCTGAACAAACCTTCTCGGTTTTGGCTACCGATTATCATGTTCATATTACCTCTAATATCGGTTGTCGTCTTAACTTAACGTTCGTACTTAACTCTAAGTATGCCAGTGGTGTTAGGTCCACAAAAACTGCCATGTCCATATTACCTCTGAGCAGATATACGCCTCCATCCCCGATGGAATTGCATCCCAGAAGTTTGTCATGTTCATATTACCTCTGAATAAACTCTCTGAGTTTCTGGCTATCGATTATAATATCGGTTGTCGTCTCAACTTAACGCCCGTACTTAACTCTAAGTACGCCGGTGGTGTTAGGTCCACAAAAACTGCCATGTTCATATTACCTCTGAGCAGATATGCGCCTCCATCCCTGATGGAATTGCATCCCAGAAGTTTGTCATGTTCATGTTACCTCTGAACAAACTCTCCGAGTTTCTGGCTATCGATTATAATATCGGTTGTCGTCTCAACTTAACGCCCGTACTTAACTCTAAGTACGCCAGTGGTGTTAGGTCCACAAAGGCTGCCATGTCCATATTACCTCTGGCAGTTCTTATCCCAAACCTATTATTTGCACTCTCGTGCGCAACGAATAATAGGTCTACCGAAGAACCCGTGGCGTGTCCTCAATGCCACTGTGTGATGGAGGTGATCCCAAACATCACTTTCACTCAAGACAACATACTGTTAAAACACAACAGGCATGACAGACCCCTCTATTACACTGGGTACATCGTTTCCATAGAGGTCGACCGGATTCACATAGATCCGGGATCGTCAATCAGCATCATTCCTCATAGTCTGCTCAGACCACTGAGGATTCCTACCAGCGAATTGGCATACACCACCACTACAATCGTGGGTTTCAACGCCGGAAGAAGTAAGTCGTTGGGGAAAATTCGCCTGAGGATCCAAATTGGCAACCTCAGATCGGTGGCTACATGTTACGTCATCGATTCAGAGGTGTCCTACAATATTTTGCTGGATAGACCTTGGATCCACGACCACAACATCGTTCCTTTAACTCTACACCAATGCTTCAAATATGTAGACGCCCGAGGAACAGTGCAAACGGAGATTGCTGACTTGAACCCGTTCAAAGGAGTAAAATCCTACTACTCTGATGCCGTGTTGTACTCTCAAGACTGCACGGAAGAGGTGTCAGCCGAAGTAAAGAAGGAATCCCACCGGGAGCCAGAAGAACCCTCTGCCAAGCAAACTTTGTCAATCAAGGTGAAAGGACGGACTACTCGTCCAAAAGCCATGGAGCCTACGGCTATCCACCTGAACGAGACCAGGTCAAGAAAAGGGGGTGATCCTCTAGTGATCACTCTGAACCAGAAGCCTCCACCCTTGGTCATCAGCCTCCGGCGCAACAGGCAGCCGAGTAATATAAATGCAACCGGGAACATAGTTTCAGATGATAATAAACATCCTCTTTTCCAGTATATTGACGCCCATATTCCAAATCAGGAATCATCCCTCTACGACGATATAGAACCTATAGCACAAAAATTCTTGGAAGCTATAGATTCCTATCATCCGTATATATGGGAAGTGGCGTCATCATCCAATGTCACCACGACATATGGACCGCATGAGGATTCTATCTTCATTGTCCCGCCTACTTGCAGCAGTCAGCATTCAATAGTCTTCGGCCGCATGTGCAATCAACCAACTGTGCAAGAGGATTCTTCCGACGACGATGTCGGTAAAATATAGATTCACAGATACATCCCGCAAGCTCTGAAGATCATACAAAATATAGGTTATAGCTTGAAGCTGGAATCGGGTCTCAACTACGGGAAAGACAGACGAATGCCGCTGCACGACGATCCCTGCTATCAACGAACTTATTTCGGGTTAGGGTATACCACCTCCCTCACAGCTCCTAAGTCAAGTGAGGATATATTTTTCTCCTCTTAAAATGGCTCAGCGTCCTCCGACTCATCTCACGCTCTCGAGCGAACATTATCAGCAAATATGGTAGTGACGAATTCCTTCAAATCAGACGAACAAGAATCCGAACCGTTCGAGAATGACACTTGGCCTCAGCAAATGGATACACAATGGGAGTTCCGCTTCGAGCAGAGAGAACCTCCCACTGAAGACAAAGTTATCCAGATTGACGTTGGGGATGAACTCTCGCCAAAGCCGATATTTATCAGTAACAATCTTTCCGAAGCAGAAAGGGAAGAAGTTATCCAGCTGATAAAAGAATATATCGACATCTTTGCGTGGAATTATGAGGACATGCCAGGCCTTGATCCAAAGGTAGTACTCATAAGCTCAATATATTGTCCGATTCAAAGCCTGTGAAGCAGCACCAACGCCGGTTCATCCCGGATATGATGGACGCCATTGAAGCTAAAATCAAGAAGTAGATAGACTGCGGCTTCATCCGTGAGGAACAACATCCCGACTGGGTCGCCAATGTTGTTCCATTCATGAAGAAAAATAGAAAAGTACGTATCTGCATCGATTTTCGAGATCTGAACGCAACCTGCCCCAAGGATGAGTTTCCTCTTCCCATCACAGACGTCATGATTGACAATACATACGGTTTTGAACGTATGTCTTTCATGGACGGATTTTCAGGATACAATCAAATCAAGATGCATCCTGAAGACGATAAGCACACTTCCTTCCGGACACCACTAGGGGTATATTGCTATACGGTCATGCCCTTCGGATTGAAGAATGCCGGGGCTACGTACCAACGGGCTATGAGTAACATATTCTATGAGCATTTACGCAAGACAGTGGAGTGTTACGTGGACGATGTAGCTGTCAAAAGCCGCCTCAAGGATAACCACATCCAAGACTTGAAGACAGTATTAGAATTGATGCGCCAACATCAACTCAAAATGAATCCTACAAAGTCCTTTCTGGGGGTATCTAGTGGCAAATTTCTGGGATTTGTCATTACCGCCAAAGGCATTCAAGTGGACCCTGATAAAGTCAAGGCCATCTTAGAAATGCGACCGCCCCGCAATCTGAGGGAACTCAGGGGATTTCAAGGTCGTCTAGCTTATATCCGGAGATTCATATCCAACCTCTCTGGGAGATGTCAACCTTTTTCTCGCCTCATGAAGAAAGGTGTATCCTTCGTATGGGATGAAGCCTGTCAGCAAGCATTCGGCGACATCAAGCGCTACCTCACTAGTCCGCCAGTTCTGGTGCCTCATATCATAGGAAGACCATTCGTGTTGTATGTTCGAGCGATGGATCATTCTCTAGGAGCTCTTCTCGCACAAAAGAACGAGATGGGTCACGAGCAGGCTATCTACTACCTCAGCAGGATGATGGTCGGAGCCGAACACCGGTACAATCCAGTGGAGAAAGAATGCTTGGCTCTGATGTTCGCTATTCAGAAAATGCGATACTATGTCACAGGCCAAACCATTCACATCATCTCCAGGATCAATCCTCTTCGGGTACTAATGAGCAAACCAAGTATTCTCAATTTCTGACTCGCAACTTGGGCGATGTTATTGACACCATATGACATGGTGTACGTCCCCCAGAAGTCCGTTAAGGGCCAAGCATTGGCTGATTTCTTGGCTGCTCATCCGATCCCGGAGGCCTCTAAGTTGTACGAGGACATTCTCGACGAAGTTGCAGAATGTAATTCCGCAATGAAAAGTGATGCATGGCAACTGTTCTTCGATGGTGCCTCCAGAACTGGTCCCAGGAGAAACATGGTTTTGGGGGTAGGGATTGTCCTGGTTACTCCTGATAAGCTCGTCATCTACCGAGCATATTCTCTTAGGGAGCCCTGTTCCAACAATGTGGCGGAGTACAACGCTCTACTAATCGGCCTCCAAGTCGCTAAAGAATTGGGCATCGAATCTCTGGAAGCTTTCGGTGATTCTCTGCTGATCGTCAATCAAGTCAGAGGAATATATGAAGTCCGGAATCCAGACCTCATCCCCTATCACCGAGCAACGGTCGAGATAGCCATGACATTCAAAGGATTCTTCCTAGAGCATGTGCCTCGATCTCAGAATCTGAAAGCTGATGCCCTAGCCAGTCTAGCTGCAGATTTAGCTACCCCTATAAGAAGGCAGAATTCGGTAATCCTTCTTAACAGAGATTTATTCTGTGTGAAAAATAACTTTCACATAGAATGCAGCTACGCGGTGGACGCGGATCCTCCCAGGAGAGACTGGAGAAGTCCCTTTATAGATTTCGTAGCATACAAATAATTTTTATGAATTTATTTGTATTATTAAAACTTTTAAAATTATTCTCGAGATTTTTTAGAAATATTAATTAGTTAACTTTCAAAATTGGGAAACTAAAATCTAAATATTATCGTGATTGGATTTCTAAACTTAAAAATAGAATTAGTTAGTATACTAGAAGTTTGTTAGTAAATAATTATGTTCTGGAAGAATATTAAAATTTTGAAAAATTAAATTAATTGAAATATGATAGGAACTAAAAAGGATTTGGGAAATCAATTTATAATTAAAATCAAATTTTCCTCCAAAGAGGAAGTTTCCTAGATCTTACATAAGCTTCTAGATAAGGAAGCAATCAGACACTAGAATTTAGGATCTCTAACTAACCAATTTTAAAAATTGGTGGCAAGAATATAATTTAGTTCTAATTGAAAAAAAAAAATTGAAATGCAAAAATAGAGAATGAGTTATGAAATAAAATAAAATAATTTATAATTCCTCAATTCTTCTCTGCTTATATAACACATAGTGAAATCATTATTTTCAAATCTTTCTCGCTCACGAAAATTAAAGTTTCAAGAAGTTGATTTTGATTATGAATTCATATCTCAAACTTTATTCTTTGGATTTGACCTTCCCAATAAAAATTAATATTTTAACATCTCCTTAATTTTAGATATTGCAATATACTTTTTTTGCAAAACTTCTTACCCTATTATCGTTCGACCAAGGGCATTCGTAAATCTCCATATCTTCGAACTTTCGCAAAATTTATACTTATCATCTAAATTTAGTTCAGTACATTCACATGCAATCCTTTGGACTCCCTGAACGTGAACCTCATATTTCTTTGAAATAAGACAAGGGTTTGATCGAATCATCAATAAAGTATTAGAACAAAGCTACATCTCCAAATCAGCAGGTTATCATAGTTAGAGACAAGTATTTAACATGAGTTCACTATCTACCATTTTCAACATTATGCACATGTTCTGGAATTATTTATATTTCTTTACCTTAATCTTGCTTCTCTTAGTCATAATAACTTCGATTGAACTTTGACCTAATTATTGCTAAATTTGTGCCTCCTCGTGAAGTCTTATTTCCAGTGTTCATTTTTCTCCTCTCGACCATTCAAATTCGTCCATAGTCGTGCCATTTGTTGAAATCTGACCCACTATTAACAACTCATTCCTTGTTTACCCCTATTTAGAAATGTTTTTTTTTGGCGATGTTATTTAGAAATGTTAAATTATCATCATTCATTTATCTCTCCTTTCTTTTTATGCCGTGCATAACTTAAATTTTGAGGACATAATTTTTCTAACGTATGTAGACATGTAGCCCATATAATTCTAGACATGTAACCCCTAAAATTCTAAGTCTCAATTTTAATAAATTTTCTAGAATTTCTAAATAATTTTTCTAAATTTATTTGAATTAATAAAAGCCTAAAAATTATTCTCGAGATTTTCTAGAAATATGAAATAGTTAAGTTTCAAATTTGGGAAACTAAAATATAAATATTATCTTGATTAAATTTCTAAACATAAATAAGAATTAGTTAGTATACTAGAAGTTTGTTAGTAACTAATTACGTCTTAGAAGAATATTGAAAATTTGAAATTAAATTAATTGAAATTGGTAGATAGGAACTAGAGAGAAATTTATAAATTAATTTATAATTAAAATCAATTTTTCCTCAAAAGAGGAAGTTTTCTAGCTATTACCTAAGCTTCTAGATATATAAGGAAGCAATCAAACCCAATAATTTAGGATTTCAACTAACCAATTCTGAAAATTGGAGGAAAGAATAGAATTTAGTTCCAATTGAAATTTAAAAAAAATTGAAATATGAAAATAGGGAATGAGTTATGCAATATAATAAGATGCTTTTATTCACATTCCTGAAATGTTATCTTGCAACATTTTTAATTTTCTTTGTCAATATTGATATTCCTAAAATGTCATTTTGTACTTCTAATGGAGGGACACATTTGAAATTTTAAGAATAGAAAATTAAATAATAGTAAATGATGATATTTTAGAAGTTTTAATAACCGGACCCTAAAATAATTTAATTTACAATTCCTCAATTATTCTCCTCTTATATAATAACAGAGAATGAAATCAAAATTTTCTATTCTTTCTCGCTCCCTTCCCTATCTGGATCCGAGAAATTCGGATCTGGATTATTTTTCTTTCCATTGCTCGTCGGACCTTTCGACCATGTCCCAATCAATTTCCAGCCACCCTCGACTCTCCAGTCAACGTTCCCGACTCGGAATTCCGATCGCCGACTCGGAATTCCGATCGATCTCGTCGAAACATCGACTCTGAGTTCAATTCTTAAAGTCAACTTTGAGATAAAATGTCATCCTCCTCTTTCCACCAAATTCGAATCCATCAACTCCAGGTCAGATTCGGTGACTTCTATTTTAAGCTTGTGCAATTTTGATTTGCAAATAGTTCGTTGGAGGGATCAACCTCACTCACAAATTCATTCCTGGAAGAAAATCTTAATCCACATCGCGCCAACCTCCGATCCATTTTCTACAGTTGAAACTAGGTATGATATACTTACTCACTACCAAATTTCAGTTGTTATGGTGAACATTTGGTTGATCAATTCTGCACGTAAACATGGATCCCCGAAAGTGCTTGTTTTTTTGTCCCTTAATCATTCCTGTATCAAGCATGTGATCCTCATGTGATCCACATCTTCGTATATATGTAAACAGTGATTGTTGATGTCAATCATGTGATCCTCATCTCATAAAATAGTCCACATGCTGTTGTTGTCCTCTTCTTTTCAATTAAAATTTAATTTCTTGTTATGCTTCTCTCTACTAGAAAGTTGCGACAGTACAAGTGACAAAATCCATCAAGGGACAAAATTAACAGTATAATTGGCACAAACAAAACATTATTGTCTTAGACATTAGATCAAACATAAATAGAACATTGACATCTTAGATATTAGATCAAACACAAAAAGAGTATTGTGTCAGATAATATGTGGTATCACTGGCATATTTATATCGGTGTATCTTAGGGTAGTTTTTGTGTTTATCTTGTGTCCGATATGTGTTCGATAATATGTGACATCACTAACATGGGACTGATTTTCGTAGTCTCCACTAAAAACCCAACAACAATGTATATTTGTTCCATAATCATGGAATTATACATTCATATTTCATCAAACACTAATAGGAGTGGAGAAACATTGACCTGGCCGAACTTGTAAAACACAGATGGTCCGAAATTGATGGCCTTGAGCGTGGCAGGACATCCCCGTCCACACTGTAGAGCATGAATTTCTCTGGCGTGAGATCCCTGCCGAAGAAGTTTGTGGCCTTAAGCAGGCACATGACTTCTCTTCCTAATTCGACCTCTGCTAACTATCATTAATGGCTTCATTTTCCTCGTTTCTTATTTTTCCTTGCATCTCCAATCCTATTGTCTTATTTTGTGTTGTGATTCCTATGTGGCATGAGACACAAGACAATATCTTTCCTATGTGGCAAGATTATATTCACACAAGACAATGAGATAGAAAAGTGTTCTCCAATGCAAAAGTATTGAGAAGACAATAAAAACTACTTTTTTTCAACTTCCAAGACAACTTTTTCACTTCTTTCTTTGTTTATAAATATTTTTATTCATAATTGATGAAGTGGAAGTAAAGCATTATGAAGTCCATTGTCTAGATCTAGACAACCAACTTCATATTATCTTTGACATGTCATTGCCATGTCAACTTCACAATTTATTTCACATTTGCATTGGAGAAGAAATTTTGAAATCCCCCTCAAGGCGTTGGTCGTCGACACGTAGGAAGGACACCAATATATATATATATATATATATATATATATATATATATAGAGAGAGAGAGAGAGAGAGAGAGAGAGAGAGAGATTTGAAAAATGCACATCCTCCTCAATTACTGAATTACTGTTCCATAAGTAATTTTTTTTGGGATATTAAGATTTAAAAAATATTGAAAGTGATGCATATGTTTATTTTCTTATACTATTAATTTAAAAGCATAGGAAGACATTAATTAGTACAGTTGGATAAATAGTAAATCATTTGCTGCTTTATTTGTTTACATACAATATCTCAGGATGACTACAATGTTGAACTATTAGTGCCTGGTCGTACTCCATGTTCAACTCATTTTTAGTCATCTCCTTATCTTGGCCGTCAAAATCTAAAGTCAAAGGCTCTTCTAAAAGTGCATTAACAAAAACACATCTAATGAAGAAATTCTCTCAATCTAAAAAAAACTTTTACTATTAGCCACATATAATGGAACCCTATGTTAATAACATTTTTTTTAATAATATATAGAAAATAAGCACACAAGAATTAATCATAAGATTCATAACTGCGTAGTAAGAACCGATCACGGTCTTTCAAACAATAATATCACGTGTGTTTTGAACTCATTTAATTGGTAATCAACTCTTATGTGTTGCTGAGATTAATTCCATGTAATAAATTTTTCATGTATCAATTGAGTATATATATTAATTTGCTCCACCCCAGACTTTTGTCTCTCCCTAAATAAGTTTATTTTGAAAGACTATAAATTTCATTTTGAAAGGCTATATACAATTGTGGGTCATACTTGCTAATTATCCTACTCTCCAATTACTACAAAGTACAAATTGTTGGAGTTTTCTCCTTAGGACTAGCCAAGATAGTCCCATATTGGCTACAACTCTAAGCGCGCATCTCAATATAAGGCTTTGCTTGTTATTGAGGTATCCATATGGGTTGTGGTGGGGCACATGTGGGTGCCATGTGAGGGTGTTTTCCTAGGAAGATTAAGGTTAAACTCTTCAAGAAAGCATTTATGATTTTTGGCACTCTTGAAAAAAATATCTTAGGAGCTAAAGTCCCAAAGGGCTTAGTGACTCGACCCCGGACTTGGACTCAGGCTTGAGCTCGGGCTCGGCCTCAAGGGTGTAAAGTGGCACTTTGATGGTTCCTGGGAGCAGATCATGTGAGGGCGATTCTTATTTTAAGCAATGATGGTCTTCATCACTCCAGCAAGGATTGTTTTCTGTCTTCTTCACTTTCTTTCTTCTTCTTCTTCTTCGTTATAGTACTTTCTGTCTCAATTGCAAAATGTTTGCAAGGAAGAACAGTTTTGATCTTCTAGAAGTTGTAATCAGATACAATATTATATATTTTTTACTTCATTGGAATTGAGGTAATCAGAGAGCAAACTTGTTTGCGTGAATCTCGATCTCGACTACAACTTCAGGATCTAAAAGAGGGTATACTGTAAAGTTTGCTTGAACCCTGGCCTCTGTTAACCATCTTTGATTTACCTCGGGACTAACAATCTCAGAGCATGATCCGAGTAAGATGGAGAACAACCGTGCAAGTCTTCTCGACACAAGTTTTAACAAACTTGAAAAGTTTGACGGAGAGCATTACAATATCTGGAAAAGAAAGATCAGTCTCAATCTTCAACTTGTGAACATTGATTACGTGTTGATAGATCCTAAGCCTACTATTCCGAATAATGATAATTCTCAGAGAATTGCTGAGGCCACTACTTTGCAGACGAAGTGGAGGAGAGAACAACCTCTGCAAGTTGCTGATCTGAACGTCATAGAAGATTCAAGGGCAGAATCATACAGCAAGACGGTCATTGCTAAGGACATCTGGGAGTCTCTAGAGAAGCATTACAAGTCTGATGAGGGAAGAAACAAAATTCATATCACAGACCAATGTTACCAGGATCGTGGGTCACTTTGGCATATGGTACGGGTATGGGTATGGGTATGGGTATGCGGTACGGTACCTCAGCCGGTACGCGGTGCGGTGGGGGTAGGCTTATTCGGTACGCTATTTGGGGTTCATTTTTATTTGGGTCGTCTTTTGTACCATATACAATTATATAGAAGTATACACCAAATATCATAAGTTCATAACCAAATCCATCAAAATCCAAGTGAAGAAAAGCATAGGAACATGCAACTAAGTGAACTTGAGATTTATTTATTAAGGCGTGCAGACCAAAGGATTCATCTAAGGGTCGAAGCCACTCACCCGAACGAATCAACGCAAGAGATGGGGAAGTCTTACGCAGCGATCACTCCTTGGTTATGCGTCCTAAAATTGCAACAACACTTGGTTAGCTTCCTTCGACCTCTTTCACTTAAGATTCGAAATGAATGCGCAAGAGAGAGAGAGAGCGAATCATGAAAACCAAGTCTTCGAAAGCAACACAAAACATAAAGCAACACAAAACCAAGCAACAAACCAACCAACGAAAACTCTTCGACTCATTTCAATAGAAACTGTTCCATCAATTTGAAGGGTTCGTTGTATTTCGTCCGTGATTGATTTGGAGGTATGGTTTTTCCAAGATTCGATTCTCAACCGAGTCAAAGTTATAAGTGTTCCATTAGTGAACTGCTGGAGACGGGGCATTACAGTTTCGTCCTTTTTTTGTGGTATCAACTTGAAAATATTCAATAGTTGATGGTATCAAGTTGTTGAGTAAAAAGTTTATGGTATCAAGTTGAACAACTTGAATAGTTGAGGGTATCAAGTTGGAATTTAGCCAAGTAATTATAAGATCAGGCTCTAGCTATCATATGCACAACCCCCCAAATAGCTAGGACTTTGGTCACCAATGCTTAGGTACATAAATATTGCCATTTCTTAATTAACCACTCTAGCTAACCATCACCAATCTGTTCGCGTTGGCCTTCTCTTTCCAATTTCTGGTACAAAACTTGGCTCCACTTATTCTATATGTTACCTTATTCCCTTGAACCTTTCTACTTAATCCTAGTTTGGTTGGGGTGATGACATAAGCATCACCAGACCCCTGGCATGCACTTTTTCTCAAGCCATATGCATACTGATCCAGTCTATACAAAGTGGATTGTGACATCTCACTAACTAGACGAGAAGAACCACAATTAGTATAGTTTGTACATCGATATCACTAACTATACGAGAATAAAAGTCCATGGAGGACCAAGCCTCTTCTCCTTCAAAGAGGAGACTAAAAAAAAGTTTGTTACCAAGGATAAGAATATTCAAATTGAAAGAATAGGAATGTTGAATAAACTTTAGCTGGAAGAACATTCAGATGAACTACTTAAGATTCTCTTCCAGGAGGCTGAAAATAGGAGGAAATGCGATAAAAGTTTTAGATAGTTCATACCAGCTTGTCGCAAGAGTGGTAAACGAAAAGTTTGGTGCTAGGTATAGAGTTGACAATATTATGAATCATATGCAAGGTTGGGAGGCGAAGTAGTTAGATATAATAAGGACGAAAGATCTCTCGGAGGCAGGATGGGATGAAGAACTAAAGATGGTAACTTTGGAGCAAGAAATCATAAAATTCTTAAGAAGGTAAATATGTTTAGTACTATCTAATATTATTTATTAACATTTTTAGAAGTTATTATAACTAAAAATTTGTTTTATATGAATTTTTACTGCGCCAAATCAAAATTAGCATCATGGATTAACATACATATTAGGAGCTTCGAACTTTTACGTATTGCATGTGGAGATGAATACGCTAGGGTGATGCATAAGATAATTAAGCAAAATGGGGACCAAGAGATGAATACCTCAATATAGATAATCCTACTAGTGACTCACAACTGTAGTCAAAGGAAGACACGAACAATACTAGGAGCACTCAAAAGGGTGGAACATCCCTAATGAACAAATTGGTGGGCAATATATCTATCATGGAAGAGGCCCTTAGCACAATATTAAGGAGGTTCATGCTAATTTATTTTTACATATAGGGTTATGATTAATCGTGTCGTTATGGCAACCTATGACTGTCTTTACAATAATGACCAAGCCAGCAAGTTCAATGGTTTGCCAGAGAGGTTCCGGAGGGAATGGTTAGAGAATTTTAAGCAACAAAACTTTCCTTCATCACCGAATTATGAACCTGTCAAGTTTCACCAAATTATGTAGCATTATGTCTCGAGAGCACTTGATTATGGGGAAGTGGGCAACCTTAGACTTAGAAGCATGAACTTTTTTAATTAGGTGTGGACACAACTAGGTGGCACACAAATCTAGTATAATGCAACTTAATTTTTTTCATGATGCATACTCCTTGTGACTAAATGCAAACTTGTTAATTCCTGTCTTTGTGTGCTGCCAACACAGAATTGGTTTTGCTTGTTCTGCTTATCAATAATACAAACATGTAATGCTGATGAATGTTGTTTGCAAGGGTTGGCTTTGAATGGAAGATTATGTGCTAATTTTTAGCTAATTTTTAGAGAGTGGTGAGTAAGGTGATTTCTTTGAGTCTAAAAATAGAATTTGGCAATAGTGAGTTGGGTGATGATTCCTTTGAGCCAAATTCTACATTATAAGACTTGTGATATACATGTATCAGTCTCATCATAATAGAAGAGGCTAAATTTGATGTCTTCCCCTACCAATTTGTATATAGATAGAAGTAGCGAACATTTCGATAAATTTTAGACAATGATGAGTTTGAGTCTAAAATAAAGAATTTGGTCATGGTGAGTATGAGGGTGATTCCTTTGAGCCAAATTTAGTTTCAAGCACTTACGATACACATGTTTTTGTCCCATCATCACTTATGAGTATCAGTCACTTTGAGCCCCTTGATTAGAAGCTAAATTTGACGGCTTCCTCTAACAATATGGTGATCGATGGAAGTAGCTAATATTTAGCTAACTTTTAGACAATGATGAGTAAGTTGATTCCTCTGAGTCCAAAATAGAGAATTTGACAATGAGTAGGACGGTGATTCCTTTGAGCCAAATTCTAGATTATTTTCTTGAGTCTTTCATGTCTTCTTGTCGAATACTACTTGGGGCAATTTTTGGCTTCGGGCCATTTCTTATATGTGGTTCTTATACTTTTTTTTCTCATTTGTTAATAGTCCTGATATGTGGTTTTCTGAATTGAGAAGGGGATAGTGAAGTTGATATTCCTGGTATGTGGTTTTTCGAATTGCTTAGTGAATCATGCTTTTCCAGCCACCACTGTTGCAAAAAACTGTGTTGTAGAAATTTGTATTTATGTTGTTGGGAAGGTTGCGTTTTTATTTAGTCTTCTATTGGAGATTATTAATATTGTTTCTAGTGTTAAAATGATGTTAGGTCTGCCCTTGCAAGAAAATAGTTCAGAAAACTTTACTATTTCTGATACTGCTGGATTTGGCACTTTGTTTGGTTCTGGTTTGGTTCGGGCTTGGTTTTTGGTTGGTGCTGGTTTTGGATGTTCCATCAACTAGTAGCAAACAAGTCAAAACTCATGGTTCTGATACTTATAGACAATCGATATATAATTAGGATGACTAATTAATAGTGCATTCTCACCTGACAGGGTGAAGGTTTCTGTACTTGGGTCTAATATTATTAGTGACCTCGGTGCATGGCATGCAGGTTTATATAGTCTACATGGATGATAAGCAAAATGACCAGACAAAATAGAGGCTCTCCACCAAAGTACACTGGAACAACTTGAGGGGGGTGGACCTCTTTTATCGGTTAAATTACACTTGTAAAGAAGGAAAACAATATTTTTCTTTGAATGAATTTAATTGAATCAGTAGACGTAGCTTTGTACAAGAGATTTCCTACAATCATGCTAATCTATTCTAAAAAAATAAGTATAAAAGACAACTAAACAAATACACAATTAATATAATATATTAATCGATGAATAGCCAGATATCATTGACCTTTCCTTTTCAACATCCTCCCTCAAGTTGGAGAGTGAATATCAAGAACTTGCAACTTGCATATCATATAAAGAATGGCAACGTTGAGACCGATAGGCCACTAAGTGAAAGATGAAAATGTTGGGACCAATAGGTCAACAAGTGTTGCTTTGCGAAATAAGATATAAAATGTTGGTTCTATTTACTTTCAGTACTTTACCATACAATTTTGCTTATAGTTGAGTTGTTTAGGCATTTGCATGGTCATGGAAAATTTGTGTACAAGGTTTGGTAAATTTTCTAGAACGGTACTTGGGGATGGGGGGACTGCGTTGACCTAGGACAAATATTCGGACGTGCTTATAGGCATGAGTATTACATGATCCTCATTGAGGCTAACTTGTAGCATTCACTATCCAAAATACCGTATAAGAATAATAGTTAGAATACACTAGTATTTATTTTGTGGGAATTTTTATTTGAAAATACTAAGTATAATTTATGATGATAATGTGTTAACATAGGTTTTTCATATTGCTCGTAAAGACTTAAAATTTAGCTTAAAATCATAATTTTGCCATTTTAGAATTTCTGGATTTTTTCTTTAATTTTTAGATAATTAAAATCTAAGAAACGTAGTTTTCTAGGGCTTTTAGAATTTACTGTAGGAACATACAAGCATATTTTGCTACCAAAATATTATTTTAGGGTTATCAGGACTAAAGATATTTTCTGTAATTTATTCAGATTTTTTTGAAATTATTTAACAATTATTTGGACTTATCTAAGTTTGAAACCATTTAAAATTTATTTACTGAAAAAGAAAATTAAATAAGAAAAGTTAATGCCTAGTCAGCAGTTTACCCCCACCGACCTGGCCCGCTTGTCATGCAGACTGTTGGAGTGGCGGGGCCCCACGTGACAGTGCGGGTGCAGAAGAATCCGAGTCCGAGTCATGCTTGGTCTCCCAAGTCGAGCCGAGCTCGAGATCGAGTCAGACTCGGACAGACCATTGGACAGGCAGGGCACCGCTCGATGGAGGACACGTGTCCATCCCCTTAGCCGTGGCTCTCAGCTGTTGCTTATAAATAGATAATAAATCGTAAGGTTTTAATAGCAGAGAGGGGTTCCAGGACTTCTCGATCTTCGTGAAGACTTTGCTAGTAGCTCCGGACTCCAAACTCGCACCAGTTATTTTTGTTAGAACCTTCTTGAGGTAAGATTTCTGAATATTTAATTATTTTTTCAGAATTCTGAACCTATTTTTCTGAAAAATTCGTAGAGTGTCAGTTATCCGAAAACCGACACTTTTCGGTGTTTTTGAGATTCCGGGAGATCCAGAACTCGTTTTCATGAACCGTTTGAAATATCGAAAAGTTGACACAAAAATATATAATATATAATTTAATAGATTAAATTAGTATTCGATTTAATTTGTTGAATATAGGGGTAATCATTGAACCTCCGAAATTACGATTTGTGTGTTGTATCGACATTAACTCGTAACAGGTTCAAGATTCGATGAAACCGTCGATTCCAGCTCTTGTAGCACTGAAATCTATCGGTTTACCTATTCAAATCCCAGGTTCGTATTGGTTGACTTTTTGGTCAAACTAATGGCTCGATTTGCATGCCACAGTTTTCGAATTTGTAAACGAGATTTCTTTTAGTCCAAAATTTAGGTTTTCTTTAAAATAAGAATATGATAGGATTAAAAAAGATTTTAGATGATTTTATCCAGAATTAAATAGATTAATTTGGAAAAATCTAGTTAGACATTTTTCATGGCTTTAAGTCTAACTTTTGTTAATTCATGCGACGGGATTCGTGGGATGATGGTGTGGTTGGATAGCTGATAGATCAGAGTTTACATTGTCTTCAACTTGAGATATCAAAACATCTGAAAGTCACGCAAGTACTTGATTAGTGATTTTATGTGCAATTACTTTATATTGTTGTAATTCATCTATGCATCTTACCTTCTGTGTCTTAACTGTTTACACACATGAGAGAAGAGTGACCTATTTATATTCTTGATTACTTGTTTTTGTATATTGTCATCGTGATCTTGTGTCACTACCGTTAGCGTGATCATGTTATCGTGACTGTGAGATGTGGGAGTCGGGGGAGTATAGTTATTTGGCGCGTGGTCCTCCTTCATGAGACGTGTTTATGTACTTGAGAAGGTGTTATATATTATTATAAATTCGTATGACGTGCAAACGTAATTAGGTGACCTTCTCAAGAACTAATAGGTATATCCACGTGTTAGATGTTGTGTTTCCAAAGAGACACGCGTACACAAACTATTTCATCTTGATTTCTATCAGTTCCTCTTGCTAGTTATTACTGCTATTAGTATTTTCCCTATCACATGATTTACTTGTGCGCTCTATCTATATTTCCACTGATGATTGGTTTCTCATATTTAGTGTTTTACTGCTTTATATTGTATTTGTATTGTGTTGGCTTAGCTTGTACTTTGCTCCAATCCTGACAGGATATGTTGACAATTTTAGGTGACTTGCCACCTTGCTCTTTGGACATTCGTTGGAGATATTATGATAATGTGGTAACATAGGTTTTTCATATAGCTTATAAAGACTTAAAATTTAGCTTAAAATCATAATTTTGGCATTTTTGAAATTTTGAAATTTTTCTATAATTTTTAGATAATTAAATCTAAGAAACATAATTTTTTAGTGCTTTCAGAATTTACTATGGGAACATACATGTATATTTTGCCATGAAACAATTATTTTAGGGTTATCAGGTGTAACACCTCGTTCCACTCAAGCGGACTGCCGATTCAAACGGCAAAAGTGCAAAGTCCCGACCCGCTTTGCTCAGGCGAGAATACTCGTTTGAGGCAAAGGATATCCAGACTTGTCCCTACAGGATATCCGACCCGCTTTGCTCAGGCGAGAATACTCGTTTATATTCAGACCCTCGCATGCAAAGTTCCCTTACGGTTTCATCTACTTGGCTCACCTACGGACCCGAGCCAAACATGTTTGCTTAACTTCCCTAGAAACGCATGCTTGCCTGCTTACAAATGTCTAACATTATTGTATTGTGCATGCATTATAGTTAGCCAGGAGACTATCAAATAGCACTTCTGTGCAATTGAACCTGCAAGTATCCGGGACCGTTAGGTCACCAAGGCAAAACCCCGAACCAGGGGCATGCATCAAGGCAAGTGAATATTGAACTCAAATCACATCAAGTTTACCTTTGAACGAGAATCCTGCCCATGCTCGTTCATAGCGGAAATTCAAGATTGTTCTCGTGTAATTGATTGTATTGTGAAAGATGTGAATTTGGACAACCCTAGAGACCTGCATGTCGCGGACGACTCGAAAACGAGGTATAGTTCCACGGACGGTCACCGGGGCATTGGGGTCGATCCGATCCGGATGGAACTTCACGTGTAGTCCCCTCGTGTGCAGGCGAGATGGTTTGTAGCGCCTCTTGTGCTTTCGTTGCATTCCACTTGGCCTGAGACTACTTTATGTGCAATCCAATGGACCACATCATGTGGAATCCATCGTGTTTCGGGCGAAATGGTTCGTAGCGCCTCTTGTTCTTTCGTTGCGTTCCATTCTTGTCTGGGGATTGGTCCTTTATGGCTATGCCAGCGACTCATGTTCATATAGATAAGTCATCCTCTCTTAGCGGCTATCTGCGTGCGAGTCATTGCATCACATCAAAGAACAGCTGAACACCTGAACGATCTTGATATAACGCCTCTCGTGTTGCATATGCTATTGCCTTGGTTTTAATATATGCTGCTCGTGCTAGAATTAAAAATGTTTGCCTTGGACAGGGAAGGACAAATGGTAAGTTGGTAAGTCTCGCCGTGTTTCCTCTCATGTCGCACGGCGCACTGCCACACGAATTAGGCTATTCAATCTTTGCATGAAACTGATCCTAAGGCAACTAGAAAGACAACATAATAGTTGGTGCACGGAACCTATATTACGTGTTTGAATTTGTCGAGTGGGCGAGTAGCCTCCCCACTAGTGCATTCAATGTACTGGTAATCCACCAGTTCGTTTGCAGGGTGCGGGAGAACCTCGTTCGGTGCGGATGCCTCCTTCGTGCGTGCTAAGGCCAGGAGTCCACTTTGAAGCCTTGGAGCGTTGCGTCCGGAACAGAAGCACATATACAAGACATAATGTTGGAACATCGCCTGATCATCGCCTGTACAATCATTCCACAATTGTAGCTACTTGGCACGCTTTTACTGTTTCTGAGAGAGAGATCTGAGCAAATTGTAATCTCGGCCAAGCGCTGCCTGTAACACTTGTTTATATCAACAAAGAGTTGCTTACTTCTACTTGTGTTATTCAATGCTTCTGCTATTGTTGACTCAGTGAACTTGTTACCGACCGCCTATGCGTTCATGACTCCGCTGCACTTGGACAATCTGTGCGACTCTGTGGCTTAAAACTCTTACCGCCAGCCAATAAACCACGGCCTTCCACGAGCGTGGCTCACGCTCGTGCGGCATCACGTCCGGATGGGTCAAAGTGATCGTTCCGCGGGAGCGCTGGCGTGGTCATTCTCGCCTAGTGGGGACGACCGATTTAGCCCGCGGGAGATCTGGGCGTGACATCAGGACTAAATATATTTTCTGTAATTTATTCAAATTTTTCTGAAATTATTTAACAATTATTTGGAGTTATCTAAGTTTAAAAACTAATTACTAAAAAATAAAATTAAATAAGAAAAGTTAATGCCTAGTTAGTTGCATACCCCCACCCGCCTGGCCCACTTGTCATGCAGACTGCTGCAGTGGCGGGGCCCCACGGTGCGGGTGCAGAAGAATCCGAGTCCGAGCCGTGCTTGGTCTCCCAAGCCGAGCAGAGCTTGAGACCGGGTCGGACTCGTATAGACCATTGGATGGCTGGCAAGGCACTGCTAGATGGAGGACACATGTCCAGCCCCTTAGCCGCGGCTCTCAGCTGCTGCCTATAAATAGATAATAAATCATAAGTTTTTCATAGCATAATTTAGAGATAGATTGTAGAGAGGGGTTCCAGGACTTCTCGATCTTCGCGAAGCCTTTGCTAGTAGCTCCGAACTCCAAACGAGTTCTATTTTTTTTGTTATAACCATTTTCAGGTAAGGTTTTTGAATATTTTATTAGTTTCCAAAAATTCTGAATCTATTTTTCTGGAAATTTCTTAGAATGCCAGTTGTCCGAAAACTGACATGTTTCGGTGTTTTCTAGATTATGGGAGATCCAGAACTCGTTTTCATGAACCGATTGAAGTTTCAGAAAGCTGACACAAAAATATATAATATATGAATTTTCCAGAATTTAATAGCTTAAATTAATATTCTGTTTAATTCGTTGAACATAGGGATACTCATTGAACCTACGAAATTGTGATCTGTGTGCCATATCGACAATAACTCGTAACCGGTTTAAGATTCGATGAAACCGTCGATTCTAGCATTCTTGTAGAGCTAAAATCTATCACTTTACATAGTGAAATCTCAGTTTTGTATTGGTTGACTTTGGTCAACCAAATGCCTCGATTTGCATGCCACATATCTCGAATTTGTAAACTAGATTTTTTTAATCCAAAATTTAGATATTCTTTAAAATAAGAATATAATAGGATTAAAAAAGATTTTAGATGATTTTATCCAGAATTAAATAGATTAATTAGGAATAATCTAGTTAGACACTTTTCAAGGCTTTAAGTCTAAATTTTGTTAATTCATGCGACAGGGTTCGTAGGATAATGGCGTAGTTGGATAGCTGATAGACCAGAGTTTACATTATCTTCAACTTGAGATATCAAAACATCCGAAAAGTCAGGCAAGTACTTGTTTAATGATTTTATGTGCAATTGCTTTATATTGTTGTAATTCATCTTTGCATCTTACCTTCTGTGTCTTAACTGTTTACACACATGAGAGAAGAGTGACCTATTTATATTCTTGATTACTTGTTTTCGTATATTGTCATCGTGATCTTGTGTCACTACCGTTAGCGTGATCATGTTATCGTGACTATGAGATGTGGGAGTTGGGGGAGTATAGTCGTTTGGTACGTGGTCCTCCTTCATGAGACGTGCTTATGAACTTGAGAAGGTGTTATATATTATTATAAATTCGTATGACGTGCAAACGTGATCAGGTGACCTTCTCAAGAACTAATAGGTATATCCACGTGTTAGATGTTGTGTTTCCAAAGAGACATGCGTACACAAACTATTTCATCTTGATTTCTATTAGCTCCTCTTGCTAGTTATTACTGCTATTAGTATTTCTCCTATCACATGATTTACTTGCGCGTTCTATCTATATTTTCACTAATCATTGGTTTCTCATATTTAGTGTTTTACTGCTTTTTATTGTATTTGTATTGTGTTGGCTTATACTTGTACTTTGCTCCAATCCTGACTGGATATGTTGACAATTTTAGGTGACATGCTACCTTGCTCTTTGGACATTCGTTGGAGATAGAGATATTTTGGAGGCCAATCGTAGATATTTTGGAAGTGTAGATAGATTATATTTTGTTTTAACTAAAATGCTTAGCGGGGTTGTTTTCGAAATTATTTTGATGTATTATTGGATTTGTAAATTAAATAGTTGTTGTGAATGAGCAAAGAGATATTATTTATGGTTAGATGATTATATTTTGGATTTGAGATTGGTATTGTGGTATAGACAGCATACTACCGTCGATGCCGCGACTTAGGCAGGGCTTGGCTACGTACTTGTAACCCAAAAGTGGGAGCGGGTCGTGACATAGCTTTCTGCTTTAAAGAGATGTATAGCAAGACCATTAAAAAGTCCTACATGGTGCAGAATATACCAATGTATATGAGAGTACGCATGCTAACGATTGTCTTATGCAAGGACAATAAGTATTATATCGTGTACTTTATGTAGTGAAATAACATGTTTTACTGCTTTCACTGTTACCTATAAGAATGAATTGTTTAATTGACCCTAGTCCAACTAGAAAGATCATTTTATAATAAAATGCTTCTTTACATAGCAAAAGTGATGGTTTAGGTGAGTGAGCTAGTTTTGCTCATCAGTACACGATATGTACTGACCCACGTCTTTGTGGGCATCTACAAGTGTTAGAGACACTGCGAGCGCTCGAGGAAGAAAAGTTTTTGTTGTAGTATTCAAGCTTCTTCCTATTCTCAAAGTATTTGGCGTTCTGTTGCTGCATTTCAAGTTCAGTTGTAATAAAGGGGCATAATGTATTAAATGGGATATTATTTCATGACAGTCTATCAGTTGTTTTATTTTCGCAAAGCTATGTAAGCCGGAATGCATTTTCATTTGTACTGAGAAAGTTATACTCCGTTGCAATGAATCAATAAAATGAGTTATTTTTCCTATATTATGTATTGAATGTTTCTGCTGTTATGTTGCTGAGTTATTTTCAAAAGAATATTATTCGTGCACGTTCTTGCCTAGTATAAGTGCAATCTAGACTTGTACGATATCACGTACAGTGGCGACTATCGATTCTGCAGAATCAGCCGTTGCCGATCCTGAGTTACTCGGGGACCACACTGCATATAAGATAGTCCATTGTGTTGGCTTGGATATAGGACTGCCCCTAAGATATGCATAAGTTGCATTTGTCCCTAGAGTTTTTGAGTATAGCTCACGAGACACGCTGCGCACACCCTAACAGAACAATCGGCTTGTCTTGCTTGCTTATATCGAATATGAACCCTGCTTTCAAAAGATGTTTCTGAAGAAAGTAATCTGACTCTGCTATCGAACTGCATGTAACGAACATAGGTAAAACTGGAAAGATCACTAGTAATGTAATATTTTATAACATGATTACTTAGTATTAGTTTTAGTAAATGTTTGCTTCTGTTCAGTTGTTTATACTCACCAGTACTTATAAAAGTGATGACCCACCAACAGTTTACTCGCTTGCAGGTGCTGGATCGTCCGAGGGAGCGATAGGCGTGTAATGCCCCGCTCCGCGTCGGCATTATGTATCAGGTGAGTGGGCAGAACTTCGTTCTCTGATTCTTACACGCCTTAATAATAATCTGAGTTTTTGCTTGCAATGTTTTCATAAGAGAATGATAGAACCTGCCTTGCATGTTAATGAACGAACTCACCTAGCTTGTCTTTGAAACGATCATGTCTGCACAAATCGCTTGTCTAAGAGTGCATGAACATGTTCACTATCCCATATGCTCTGAGAGAACCATATTGTGCCTGAATGTGTTCAAGTGATAAGTCGGATTGCCCCACAACAAACGATAACTGTTCTGATGGTTCGTCTCGTCTGCATACTAGAGTTTATTTGATAGTGTTCCATGCATTCACATCGGTCGGACAATGGCTTTTGGTGGAGAGCTGAACTGCATGTGTCATGGCTGCTACCATGATAGTGAAAAGCAACCATGAGTCATAGCTGCCATTAGCATCAGATGAATGAGTCATTGGTATGCTGTACAACTAGCTGCCGATCTTGAGATACTCGGACACCGCCCTGCATATAGCTAAGTCATTGTGTTGGCTTGGATAGATGGACTGCCCCTAAGATGTGCATTGTGTGTCTTGCTGTGCATTTGACCCTCTAGTCTCACAAGACACGCTGCGCACACCCTGAAACAAACTAATGGCTTGCTTGCTTATTGCATATGAAACTCTATTTTTAAAGATGTTTCCAAACTATGTAATATGACTCTGCTATCCAACTGCATGAAATGAACATATGTAAAACTAGAAGTATCACTAGTAATGTAATGTTTTATAACATGATTACTTAGTGTTGGTTTTAGTGAATGCTTGTTTCTATTCAGTTGTTTTATCTCACCAGTACTTATAAAAGTGCTGACCCACCAACAGTTTACTTGCTTGTAGGTACTGGATCGTTCGAGGGAGCGATAGGCGTGCCACAGTCCCCAAGACCCAGAATCCTGTATTTCGATTATTGCCCCGAGAATGCTTCGTATAAGGGGGCATAATGTATGGAACGAATGCCTTTGCATAAAGGAACCCAAGTCCCTCGATATGTCCCGAAATACTCAATTGGTTAAATGTATTGCATTGCAACAATGTCCCTTTCCGCTACTTACTCGATTGATGCGATGATAGCCAACAAACTCTAACGATGAAGCCTTGTGCGGGCGCAACCCCAGGCTCGCACGGCATCACGTCTCGGTTATTCGGACGGGCCATTCCTTCCTTCCTCGCACCCGCTGGATAGGCGCGGTGATTCGCGTCCGGTGTACCTAGGCGTGGTGGTTCACGTCCGGTTCAAAATCCGGCTGCGGGGGCGAGGCGGCGGCCCGGCCGAGGGGCCCCTCCCCGGGGGCTGGGGCGTGACATAATGGTATCAGAGCGGATTCAATTTTCTGGCCCAAAATTCGTTGCTATAACTCTGAGATATTATCGATATGAAAGTGCAATAGAGCGTTCCATAAAATAAGTCCATAGATATTCTCAAAGTGCAAAAATGTTTACTGGACTTGATTTGCTTGATTGTTTCGATTGAGTACGGCGAGGGATGGCACTATCGCTGCTCGGAATATCTAGAAGTTTATCCTTGAAGTTTCGAGAACGAAACTTTTTATTTGTTGGTAAGTATGTAATGCCCCGCTCCGCATCGGCATTATGTATCAGGTGAGTGGGCAGAACTTCGTTCTCTGATTCTTGCACGCCTTAATAATAATCTGAGTTTTTGCTTGCAATGTTTTCACAAGAGAATGATAGAACCTGCCTTGCATGTTAATAAACGAACTCACCTAGCTTGTCTTTGAAACGATCATGTCTGCTTAACAAATCGCTTGTCTAAGAGTGCATGAACATGTTCACTATCCCATATGCTCCGAGAGAACCATATTGTGCCTGAATGTGTTCAAGTGATAAGTCGGATTGTCCCGCAACAAACGATAACTGTTCTGATGGTTCGTCTCGTCTGCATACTAGAGTTTATTTGATAGTGTTCCACGCATTCGCATTGGTCGGACAATGGCTTTTGTTGGAGTACTGAACTGCATGTGTCACGGCTGCTACCATGATAGTGAAAAGCAACCATGAGTCACAGCTGCCATTAGCATCAAATGAATGAGTCATTGGTATGTTGTACAACTAGCTGCCGATCCTGAGATACTCGGGGACCGCCCTCCATATAGCTAAGTCATTGTGTTGGCTTGGATAGATGGACTGCCCCTAAGATGTGCATTGTGTGTCTAACTGTGCATTTGACCCTCGAGTCTCACAAGACACGCTTCGCACACCCTGAAACAAACGAACGACTTGCTTGCTTATTGCATATGAAACTCTATTTTTAAAGATGTTTCCAAACTATGTAATATGACTCTGTTATCCAACTGCATGAAATGAACATAGGTAAAACTAGAAGGATCACTAGTAATGTAATGTTTTATAACATGATTACTTAGTGTTTGTTTTAGTTAATGCTTGTTTCTGTTCAGTTGTTTTATCTCACCAGTACTTATAGAAGTGCTGACCCACCAACAGTTTACTTGCTTGCAGGTACTGGATCGTCCGAGGGAGCGATAGGCGTGACACAGTCCCCAAGACCCGGGGTCACGCCCCAGTCCCAAAATACGTAGGACTAGGAACACGTAAGCATGTCAGCCGTATGTATATGGCAACTCCAATATGTGAATACCATAATACACACGTACGTTGTAGTATGAATATAAACTCACATATGGTATACATATTGTCACAAGTCACCGATATACTAAATCTCATCCACACAACAAGTCATAGAAATAAAATAACTAAACTAGAATGATGAGTCTGAATAATCCAAAATAAAGTTGGGTGGAGACAAATCTACTACCAATGACTATAACAATACTTAAATGAGGGAGAAGGGTAAATCTCCAATATAAAATAAGGTGGTGACAGAAGTGTATCAGCTAAGAAGATCCATCGCTAGATATAATCAAGGATGCTCCGAAGGTAAGGCCTCCTCGAAAGAGATAAGTGGTAAGTCCTGATCCGTGCTCCTGCGAATAGTCATGAACATCTACACCTGGAAAGGGACCAGGTCCTCAGAGGGACGTAACAAGATACATAAAAGCATGACAATTTGAATACAGTAAGCATGCATAATAGGTAGAAAATATGTAAGTACGCTGTATAAGACAATCTATATGAATGCAAATGAGGTCAACTTTTCGACGTATGGGCAAGGGTAGGCTACTCGATCTAAGCCTCACAACTCACACACCCGTTTAGAACATCATCAGCCGACATACCGCGGGGGTAGCGACCCTCGTGACACCATCAATCGACATACCGCGAGGGTAGCGACCATCGGACATGACTACCATAGTGTGTGCTAGTTACTACGGTTCACCAGAGTGGTTAAAGCCTATACGCCTACTGATTGTCCTCTCATGATACTAAGTGTCATGTGTGTGTCAACATATCTAATATATAGTAATGACTGAAAGAAACTACACATGCAATGAATATACAGAAATGCAATGAATATACAGAAATATAAATAGCATGCAAAAGTACTGTAAATAATTTGGCAAGGTATCTTGCCTGGTAAGAAAGCTGCAAAGTGTAACGTCCAGGAGTCAAGCACACAGGATCAGAAGTTACGGTCTTAGAATGAACGTCTCCGGATGCTGAAATAAACATCACCAACATTCCCAGAGTAAGTGAGATAGCTAGAAAATACTACTCTTTCGTCCAATTTCGACACAGGGGCAAAATGGTAATCTCGGGTCAAAGCGGGGTCCACATGTGGCCCACTTTGCACCGAAAAGTGTGCCAGGGGTAAAGGTCTCTAAATGGGATAAATTATAGGTCAAACCAATTCTAAACGTCAATAGGAACTCAACGGTACGTACAATTTTGGATTCCGGTAAGCCGTACACAAATTCGTCCAAAAAGTCAATCGTGGGGCCCGCAAATAGGTGGCTTGGTCAACTATCTCAGAATCGCATGAAAATTGGGTAACAGGACCAGCGCGATACCACGAGTCTAATGGCGCAAGTTTCGTCGTGTTCTGACGAGCGTACAATAAATGGTACGATATTTTGCAAAAGTCGCGATATTGGGATTTTTCGCGGATACATGGTGACTCCGACGCGCACACGCGTCCAAATCAGTTTTTACTAAAGCCCACACGTCTGGGTATACTATGTGTACCTTTTGGTACACTTGGTACACAACGGGGCGGTCCCGTTTGGCGGGGCGCGCTCCGTATCGCAAATTTCTGGAAGTTTCTAAAACTAGTTTTTATGTATTTTTAACCTAATTTAATTCAGCATACAACATCAAATAAAATAATATAATTAACAAAAAATAATCTAGGTTAGGTGGTCTTCGCATAGCAAAAAGAATTTCTAGGTTTGGATCTCTGTGGTGGAAGATACGAGTCTTTGAACATGGGTCATCGCAACAGATTTTCTGAGATTAAAAGTTGTCATTTTTCTTTGACTTGGCGTCGATTTTTATCTAGGTTTGTACGTTGCCCGATAAAAACTAATCTACGGGATTGGGAGAGGGATAGGTGAGGATCATACCGACGAAGACGAATTGAAATTTGGTTGAGCGAGGAGGTGGGAATCTGCGCGGGAACAGGGGTACGCTGCTGTATACTTGCTGTCGCGGAGCGTTGACGCAGACGTGGTCACGGACGGCGGACACGGCGCTGGGGCTCCGGCGGTCGCGGCTAGGTCGAGGTTGGCGGCACGGTAGTCGCAGGGGAAGAGATTTAGGTTTAGGGTTTGTGCAATGGTGTTATATATATAAGGTATATATATATAAGCAGCGGGGGGGGGGGGGGGGGATTTATACTCGCGCGGGGGTGTTTGGGAAGCTGTTGCTGCTTCGGTTTATTAGGAAGGGTGCGGGCCGGGTTAGATATATAGGTGGGTTTGGGTTAGGTTAGATAATGGATTTTGATCTATTTTAATTTCTTTTCTTTCTAATTTCTTTTTCATTTATTATTCCTTTTTCTTTTCTTTTCTATTCTCATTATTAATAAACTCTACATATATATATATATATATATATATATATATATATATATAATTCTAAAAAATTATTTTAGAGCATACAATTAATCTATCAGTCGTCCACAAGGTCTCTTACATGGAATAAATTAAGGGAAAATTATGGTTGCTCCATAAATCCTCTAAATGCACAATCACCTAAAATAAAAATTAAATAAATTCTATTTCTACTAATGAGATAATAAATACTATAATTTAATTAAATAATTAATTAAAAAGATAAATACGGTTTTTGAAATTAGGGATTTTATACCCGGAATCCTGTGTTTCGATGTTGCCCCGAGAATGCTTCGTATAAGGGGCATAATATATGGAACGAATGTCTTTGCATAAAGGAACCCAAGTCCCTCGATATGTCCTGAAATACTTAGTTGGCTAAATCATTGCATTGCAACAATGTCCCTTTCCGCTGCTTACTCGATTGATGCGATGATAGCCAACAAACTCTAACGATGAAGCCTTGTGCGGGCGCAACCCCAGGCTCACACGGCATCACATTCCGGTTATTCTGACGGGCCATCCCTTCCTTCCTCGCACCCGCGGGACAGGTGCGGTGATTCGCGTCCGGTGTACCGAGGCACGGTGGTTCGCGTCCGGTTCAAAATCCGGTTGCGGGGGTGAGGCGAGGCGGCGGCCCCTCCCTGGGGGCCGGGGCGTGACAAGGCGTGCCTCATCCCCAAGACCCAAAAATTCTGTGTTTCGTTTGCCTCGAACATGCTTCGTAAAGAGGGGCATAATGTATAGAACGATGCCTTTGTAATCAAAAGAACCCTGTTGCCTCGATTTGCCCCGAATACTCAGATTGTTGAATGCTTGCAACAATGTCCCTCCACTGCCTACTCGATTCGATGCGATGATAGCCAAAACATTAACGATGTTGCCTTGTGCGGGCGTAACCCCAGGCTCGCACGGCATCACGTCCCGGTATCAAATTGTCATACGCACCCCGCGGGTAGCCGAGGCGCGATGATTCGTGCCCGGTCCATTGGGAGAACGCGGTAGCCGGGCGTGTAATACCCCATTCCGCTCAAGCGGACTGCCGACTCAAACGACAAAAGTGCAACTGTCCCGACCCGCTTTGCCTCAAACGAGAAGCAAAGGATATCCAGACTTGTCCCTACAGGAATTCAGCTTAAGCTTTCAGAGGCTCGCTCGGCGTATCGCTCTACCGAGGCGAATCGTCGCTAAGGTGGGTGGCTACGGTGAACTTGTCTTTGCTTAGCCAACACACATAAAATCTGGAATATTCATGCTAGTCGATAGGTGATTCACCCCTGCATGCTAATAAATCCAACGCACCTAGCTAAGGGAATAATCCCAACTTGTATTGCTTGCTAGAACATGGAAATGAAATACTACTTATATTCAGACCCTCGCATGCTAAGTCCCTTAACGGTTTCACTTCTCGATTTACCTTCGGGTCCGAGCAACGTGCCTGCTTATGTTCCTTAGAAACGTATGCTTGTCTGCTTGAATGTTACCGTATTTTCATCCAAACTCCGGAAGACTACTAAGTAGTCGTTCCGTGCCTGAACGAACCTGCAAGTATTCGGGACCACTAGGTCACCAAGGCAATCTCCGCCCCAGGAGAATTGCATCAAGGTAAAAGACAGTCACTGAACAACGAAACAGGCAATGCATCTTGTCTTGTACTATTGTTGCCTCAACAGCTTGCCTCTTGTCTTGTATTCTTGTCTTGTACTCTTGTTGCCCCAACCAAGGCCCCGTTTGATCATGGACAACCAGTGCACTGGGTAACGGTCTCGCGGGCGATGCTGGGGCACTGGCATCGACCCGGTCCGGGCGAGACATATTGTTCTTAGTCTCTTGTTCGGCGGAATGGCATGCAGCGCCTCTTGTACTTTGTTGCATACCATTCTCGTCAAAGACTAAATAGTCTCTTGTTCGGCGGAATGGTTTGCAGCGCCTCTTGTTCTTTGTTGCAAACCATCTCGTCAAAGACTATACCGTCCATTATGGCATACGCCAGTGATCGCCTTGTAATGAACTTGTTGCATGCTTGTTTGAACTCCTGAACGATCATGTTAAAACGACCCTCGTGTTGCATATGCTTTGCCTCTTGAATGCTTATACATGTCCGTGCTTGAATTAATCATGTTTGCCTTGGACAGGGAAGGAGAAATGGTAAGTTGGTAAGTCTCGCCGTGTTTCCTCAAACATCGCACGGCGCACTGCCCGACACGTTAGGCTATTCAATGTTTGCATGAAACTGATCCTAAGGCAACTAGAAAGACAACTTAATAGTTGGTGCACGGAACCTGTATTACGTGTTCGGTTTTGTCGAGCGGGCGAGTAGCTTCCCCACCAGTGCATTCAATGTACTGATAATCCACCAGTTTGTATGCAGGGTGCGGGAGAACCTCGTTCGGTGCGGATGCCTCCTTCGTGCGTGCTAAGGCCAGGAGTTTCCTCTGAAGCCTTGCAACGGTGCGTCCGGGACTGAAGCACATATACAAGACATAATGTTGTGAACATGGCCCGAACTCCTGTACAATCATTCCACAGTTGTAGCCACTTGGCACGCTTTTACTGTTTCAGAGAGAGAGGCTTGAGCGACTTGTAATCTCGGCTATACGCCGCCTGTAACACATATTTATATCAATAAAGAGCTTGCTTTACTTCAACTTGTGTTTTAATGCTTCCGCTATATTTGCCAACTCAGTGAACCTGTTACCGATCGCCTATGCGTTCATGACTCCGCTGCACTCGGACAATCTGTGCGATTCTGTGGCTTTGAACTCTTACCGCCAGCCAATGAACCATGGCCTTGCACGGGCGTGGCTCACTCTCGTGCTGCATCACGCCCGGATGGGTTCAAGCGATCGTTCCGCGGGAGCGCTGGCGAGGGTGATTCCCGCCTAGCAGAAACGGCCGATTTGCCTGCGGGAGATCGGGGCGTGACATATTGGTATCAGAGCCTGGCTTCTACGCCTTTGGACTTCGATTCGATATCTCTGTTTAGAAAGCTCGTTCGTGGGTTATGTGCACGCTCTCTCTCAATGCCTCGATAGAATGTTCCAACAATAAGTCTAAATACTTTCAAAATGCGTTTTGAATGATATGCTTGCTTGTCTGGTTGTATGCTGCGAGTGGCCTTTGTGCCAACCTGTGCGGACCCTTCGAGAGTATCGCTAGTAGCTTGTCCGATTTTCACTAACTCTAAGTTTGGTTGAATGCATTTATTCGAGGGACGCCTTGAACTAGTGCACCATCCAAGACTTAAGAAAAGGTGAAACTCGAGTGCTAAGACTTCGCTATCACTGAGCTGGTTGACGTGTTCACGCTAGAAGTGCACTTCAAAAGTGGGCACGATCCAGTCTAAGCGATATGCTGATTTCGATGCTTGTGCAAGTGAATATCCAAATGAACAAGTACAACGACTTGTCTAGGATTGCCTCAACCCTAGAATACTGCTTGTCCTTAGTAAGTCTCGAGGACGAGACTTTTTCTGAGTTGGGTAGGATGTAACACCCCGTTCCGCTCAAGCGAACTGCCGACTCAAACGGCAAAAGTGCAACTGTCCCGACCCGCTTTGCCTCAAACGAGAAGCAAAGGATATCCAGACTTGTCCCTACAGGAATTCAGCTTAAGCTTTCAGAGGCTCGCTCGGCGTATCGCTCTACCGAGGCGAATCATCGCTAAGGTGGGTGGCTACGGTGAACTTGTCTTTGCTTAGCCAACACACATAAAATCTAGAATATTCATGCTAGTCGCTAGGTGATTCACCCCTGCATGCTAATAAATCCAACGCACCTAGCTAAGGGAATAATCCCAACTTGTATTGCTTGCTAGAACATGGAAATGAAATACTGCTTATATTCAGACCCTCGCATGCTAAGTCCCTTAACGGTTTCACTTCTCGGCTTACCTTCGGGTCCGAGCAACGTGCCTGCTTATGTTCCTTAGAAACGTATGCTTGTCTGCTTGAATGTTACCGTATTTTCATCCAAACTCCGGAAGACTACTAAGTAGTCGTTCCGTGCCTGAATGAACCTGCAAGTATTCGGGACCACTAGGTCACCAAGGCAATCTCCGCCCCAGGAGAATTGCATCAAGGTAAAAGACAGTCACTGAACAACGAAACAGGCAATGCATCTTGTCTTGTACTATTGTTGCCTCAACAGCTTGCCTCTTGTCTTGTATTCTTGTCTTGTACTCTTGTTGCCCCAACCAAGGCCCCGTTTGATCATGGACAACCAGTGCACTGGGTAACGGTCTCGCGGGCGATGCTGGGGCACTGGCATCGACCCGGTCCGGGCGAGACATATTGTTCTTAGTCTCTTGTTCGGCGGAATGGCATGCAGCGCCTCTTGTACTTTGTTGCATACCATTCTCGTCAAAGACTAAATAGTCTCTTGTTCGGCGGAATGGTTTGCAGCGCCTCTTGTTCTTTGTTGCAAACCATCTCGTCAAAGACTATACCGTCCATTATGGCATACGCCAGTGATCGCCTTGTAATGAACTTGTTGCATGCTTGTTTGAAAATGAAAGATAAACAAATTAACTGAACTCCTGAACGATCATGTTAAAACGACCCTCGTGTTGCATATGCTTTGCCTCTTGAATGCTTATACATGTCCGTGCTTGAATTAATCATGTTTGCCTTGGACAGGGAAAGAGAAATGGTAAGTTGGTAAGTCTTGCCGTGTTTCCTCAAACATCGCACGGCGCACTGCCCGACACGTTAGGCTATTCAATGTTTGTATGAAACTGATCCTAAGGCAACTAGAAAGACAACTTAATAGTTGGTGCACGGAACCTGTATTACGTGTTCGGTTTTGTCGAGCGGGCGAGTAGCTTCCCCACCAGTGCATTCAATGTACTGATAATCCACCAGTTTGTATGCAGGGTGCGGGAGAACCTCGTTCGGTGCGGATGCCTCCTTCGTGCGTGCTAAGGCCAGGAGTTTCCTCTGAAGCCTTGCAACGGTGCGTCCGGGACTGAAGTACATATACAAGACATAATGTTGTGAACATGGCCCGAACTCCTGTACAATCATTCCACAATTGTAGCCACTTGGCACGCTTTTACTGTTTCAGAGAGAGAGGCTTGAGCGACTTGTAATCTCGGCTATACGTCGTCTGTAACACATATTTATATCAATAAAGAGCTTGCTTTACTTCAACTTGTGTTTCAATGCTTCCGCTATATTTGCCAACTCAGTGAACCTGTTACCGATCGCCTATGCGTTCATGACTCCGCTGCACTCGGACAATCTGTGCGACTCTGTGGCTTAGAACTCTTGCCGCCAGCCAATGAACCATGGCCTTGCACGGGCGTGGTTCACGCTCGTGCGTTATCACGCCCGGATGGGTTCAAGCGATCGTTCAGCGGGAGCGCTGGCGAGGGTGATTCCCGCCTATCGGGAACGGTCGATTTGCCTGCGGGAGATCGGGGCGTGACAGGGCGGCCCTCGGTGCCGGGGCGTGACACAATACCCGATGAAGTTATAGAATTTCTAGCTATGTTGGAAGGCTACTTCCGAATGCTGGACATCCAAGGAACCAAAAGGGTGGGGTGTATGCCTGTCCAACTTCGTCTTAAGGCTCATGATTGGTGGGAGGCCAAGCGACATGTGCTCTGTGGTGCTAACCAAGACGCCAAGATCTCTTATGAAATGTTTAAACAAGCATTCATTGCTCAATATGCCCATGCACTTCATCAAAAAAAGGAGAACGAGTTTGTAGCACTCCGATAAGAAAATGTCGGTGGTGGACTATGAATCTGAGTTCTTGAAGAGAGTAAAATTTGCTGGTACATGGTGCAAATAATGAAGCAGAATGGTCGAGATTCATAGAAGGTTTGAATATGGGTATGTAGCGTGATGTTCTGAGCAGGAAGTGTGCAACCTTCAGGGAAGCATATGAAGCAACCCTCGAGAGAGAGAGAATTTTCATCCTCCAAGTGCTTGAGGGGTAACGCAGAGCGGTCGTAGCCACTATCAGAAATGACCCATGGGTGTGGAAGGATCTGACGCTCCAAAGAGTCATAATACGGGAGACGAGAAATATTATTTTGGATATTACAAATGTGGTCGCATGGGCTTCAACGTAATTGAATGCACAAGTGGAGGGGGAATCCCCAACCACCATGGGATCATCATAATCAGAATTATGGGCGGGCACCACGAGCTCCACAAGCGATGCCAACGAATGTTCAGAATTCATGACTTAGTGCACAAGGGAGAGTTTATGAATTAACCCAAGAAGAGGATCTTGCCTCCAACACCGTCAAAACAGGTATATTGTTGCATAAAGGAATACATGCTCGAGTTTTGTTTAATTCGGGTATTACATATAGTTTCATATTATTTGATTTTAGTAAAGAAAATAGATTGTGCATGACTCTTCTATATGTAGATCTTTGTGTCAATACTCCATCTGGAGTGGATTTTCCTGCTATCTTGATTTGCAGGGATGGTTACATATGTATTGGTGGAAAGAATCTGTCTTTGGATGGTATAGTCCTGGACATCAAAGAGTACAACATTATTTTTTGGGATGGATTGGCACGGTGCATGCCATGCGACGATCGACTATGCAAAATAGAGAATTGTGTTTCACTTACTTAGGGAAACAGAGTTCTCTTACTCGTGTGGTTCGACGTCTAGGTCAACAATGGTGATATTGACAGTGACGGTAAGACATATGTTGTATTCGAGGGGTGAATGGTACCTTGCTTCTGGTTTGGACACTCGGAGGCGTGGTGCATACTCAGTCAAACTGAAATCATTATAGAATTCCCTGATGTGTTTCCATGTTTGTGCACCATTAACCATGCTTCCCAAGTATGCCAAACTCACGTTGGGATGCCCCACATACATCACGTTGGGATGTCCCATATATGTTTGATAATAAACAAAAGAAATGAAACAAGGTTTATACGAAACCCTCTCTTTGGTTTACAAACAAGAAGTACAATTAATCCTATATGAGGATGTCAAGTACAAAATTTTAATCTAGATGAATATTGCTATAGGAGTCTGATCTGCAGTCGATCACTTTGTCCCTTGGACCACACGATGATGAAGAAGTGCTGTAGAAGAAGGAGAAGCTTCAAAGGTTGCAAGAGGGAGTGGATGCCCGATGTCAAAATCGTCGATCACTACTCTCTGTCTGTGCTCTGGGTTTTTCTCTCTCAAGAAATAAATTTCCGACCTTTGTTCTCCGAGTTTTCGACCTTTTTTTGACCCTTTTTCCGACCTTGGACCTCTGTCAATAGAGGTCTCTATTTATAGGGTTTGGTGACAGCAACCGTCTAGTCGGCGTAGAAGCCGAACAGTGGAGAGTGTGGCACCTTTTACGCGGCGGTTATAATAACTGCCACCCACGTATAAATGATCCTCTGAATCTGCGTGTGATGCATGTCCCATTATGAGGTAATGCGTATAACTGCTGCGAAGATCACGGCATGCAAGCCACGTAGGTAGCTGTCCCTCGCGTAGAAAAGGTTAGCGTAGAAGCCAATAACTGTCACCACGGCGTAGAAACCAAATAGTTGTCAAGTTGACGTAGAAGCCAAGTAGGCGTGGAAGCCCAGTAGGCGTAGAAGCTTGATGTTGTATGGATAGGTAGCTAGCGTAAGGACAGTTGGTCATCCTTGCTTGATTGAAGTCTTGAGCGTATTCTGGACCAAATAGCCTTATCACACATCAATGCAAATATAGCCTGAGTTGGCGTATTCCGAGGAGATAGCATACGGCGTACTCCTATAATTGGAAATAGCCAGGTCGGCGTATTTCAAGGAGGTAGCGTACAACGTGCTCCTATAGCTGAAAATAGCCTGATGGCGTAATATGCAGAGGTGATGATGTGGACGTATTAGCCGTAATTATGGCTCACCCAGTCTTTCAAAGTAGAACCAAATCTCGTGCATTAAATGCAGCGATTTGCCCCCATCACGCGCATTAACTGCAGAGACGTGCCTCGAGCTCTGTACGAAGAGCTGCTTTTGACGTGGCAATTCGTTTTGTCTCTTGCTGAGCGTAAAAGCTCGCATCTGTCTGTATAAAACTAGGCAGCGTATTCCCTTGTATGCGTAAAAGCACTTTGTATCAAGGAAATGTCACTAAACGACGGTCTGGGTCTCTATGCCGCACCATCATTACAGCCGTCGTTGTAAACCCCGTGATTCTTTCAAGATTTTCAAACTGGATTTTTCAGAATTTTCTGGATTTTTTGGAATTTTTTGCTAATTAAAAAAAGATGATTTTGGCATTAAATAAAATTAAATATTTTTAAAATATATTAAAATATTATAAAAATAATATTTTATGGTGTAAAATTAAAAACTGGACTTAGGAAAATTTTTCTGGAAATTTTTGGGCCCCGGACCTATTTTTTTCACCTCAAAACTATTTATTTATTTATTCAAATTATTTAACCCAGCCAGCCAAGCCCAATCCGGCCCAAACCCCTAGCCCAGCCCATGGGCTATCGGGTCGGGTCCGCCCGACCGAACCCGACCCGCCCGTGCCCGAACCCGCGAGCCCCTCTTCCCCCACGACCCGATTGTAGCGCCCCGTTCTTCCGGTGCGGAGAGCGCGGCTAAGAAACACAAGACGGTATCGTTCGATCGGGATAGATTGAATTAAGAACTCGTCCTCGTTATGGATTTGTTTCTTCGGAATCGATTCCCATATTCAGTGGACTGCGCCCCAAGGATCGGCTTAGCGGCAGAGTCAGGAGGGACCTCTCCGCTGCTATCTTTTATTGCCTCGGTTTTCGATGTCGCTTGTTGCTTTCGTGCTTTGAGTTGGTTTTGGGATTTGCTTGTTTTCTTTGAACGGTTTCGATGGTTTTTATTGTTTTCGTTCATTGACTTGCACTTCTATTCCGAAATTGGAAAGAGAGGAAGAAGTATTAATCGAGCTGTTCGTGTGCAGGTGAACGAGCAGTAGGTGGCTTACGAGCGGAGTCGTGAAGCGCCTCTTTCCTTCTTCTTTCCAAAATCTAAGTGAGTGGCTACCAACCCGATTAGCTAGCCCTGCTTCCAAGCTTCACTCCTTCGCCCCGATCAAACGATACCAAATAATAATAAAAGAAACCAAGATAAAAGAGAATAGACTTGGTTATTACTGCTTGTCAATCAAACTCGTGAACGGTTACTTACTTGCATGCTTGTTTGTTCGGAATGTTCATCATATGCATAAATTGTAGTTAGAATATAACTTCTTCTATAAATTGTGCTATTTATGAATCATATCGTGTATGCGCATAACTGTTCTTAGAGGCTATGCAAATGAAACATGCATTACTCGTGTTGCCTCAACTGCGTGAAATGATAACTTAACTAAACATCGTGTGTTCGATCACGGACAACTTGTGCACAAGGATATAAGTTCTGCGGACGGTCGCTGGGGCACTGGCACCGATCCGATCCGGGCAGACTTCGTGTTTATAGTCAATCGTGTGCGGACGGGATAACTTGCAACGCATCGTGTTTTCTGAGCTCCTCGTGTTTACTCGTTGCATGCTATCCTTGTCCTTGACTAGTCCATTATGGCATCAAGCCAGTGATCCTCGTGTGTAAATGCTTGCAACGCCTCGTGTGTTTATCGTGTGAAAAATAGCTTGCAATGCATCGTGTGTTCAACGTGTATATTTAAACCTGTTGCATACTAACTTGTGTCTTCGTGGCAGGGAAGGCATGGTAAGTATTGTGCAGGTAATTCAGACGGGCAGGTAAAATCCACCGAACGGTGGCACGTTCATTTCAGTAAATTCTATATGCTGTTTACTTGTAAATGAACTAAGGCAAGATAGAAACCCACAAAATATGCATGCTTCACTAAACAACGTGTTGATTGGTATAGTCAGGCTAGCTCGCCTTCACCAGCATGTTTCGATATGCTGACCCTCGTTGAAACAGGTTCTCCGCACCAAGGCGAACCGAGCGAGGAGCCGAAGTCGTCTACCCGATCCAGTCCAACTGTTGGCGCACCTTCACCGCGCCCCCTGAAGCATTTTGAAGACAGGAGCTGCAACTCTTCATACACAAATGCAGCTCCGTGGCAAAGCCGTCCTCCAGCCTGGAGGTCCTTATCATTTTGAGTTTATAAAGGGATGTAATGTACAGGACTGTTATCTCATTTTGAGTCATCTCTTTTGTAAGCCGTTCGGCATATTAGCTAACTCGTTCAAGAGTTTGTAATAGATGTTCATTATCAATAAAGAGAACTTTTCTATGTTTCAAATCTGTGTTTCAATTTATCTGCGTACTCTGAATATGTGCTTGCTATGCAAATCATTAAAGCCTTGTGCGGGCGCAACTCCAGGCCCGCACGGCGGTCACGATTCGGGGGACGCCTCAAGTGATTCTACGGAATTGGGTCGTGACATAGTGGTATCAGAGCACAGATTCAAGTTCCTTAGACTTCGTACTGGAAAAGTTCCTTTAACGATCAAATTCCTGTGCGAACTCTTGAACTCGCTAGGCCAAAATAAGATACGTTCATGCAATAAGTCCATAATACATTATGATCCTAATGTAATTTACCTTCTTTTGAAGGAATGGATCCAGCGCAATCTGCAGCGCAACCACCGATCGAAACACAAGAAAGCAGTTCGGGCAATTCGGGAAGCTCTCGGAGCCAACGAGGCATGTCTCAAGTCGACCCGCTTGAGCGGGTGCTACAAATGTTAGAATCGCAACGACAACGAGACGATGCTCGCCAAGCCAAGCTCGAGAGTAATCTAGAGACCCGATTCTCAGTCCAACAAAAGCAGGTAGATGCCCTGCAACAAATCGTTCAGACTTTGGCTGCCAACCAATCCGTCGCAACAGCAACGACTCCGGTGGAACAGCCCGTGCTTGAAGTGGAGACGCCTCAAATTCCAAGGCCGAGGGACGTGACTGCCTTCAACTTGGGACACTTCAAGAAAGTCTGCAACACCCCATTCAACGGAACTGAGGACCCAGTGGTAGCTCTAGATTGGCTAGCAGAATTAGAATATCACTTCACTCTGCTAGAGGTCCCCGAAGAGAAGCGCGTCTCCTACGCGCAACTACAGCTCCGCCTCAACGCACACGATTGGTGGGACGTGCATCGACGATCTCTCCAATTTGATCACGGAGAGGAGGCGATCTCGTGGACGACCTTTCGTGCCGCGTTCGAAGAGGAGTTTATACCGCCTCCAGTACAACGTCAAATGGAGAATAATTTCGTGCAACTGAGGCAGGGCAGTATGACGGTGAAGCAGTACTCCGTCGAATTCAACCGACTCTCAAAATTCTCTAAGGCCTATTTACCTGATGCAGCGAGTCGAGCCAGAAGGTTTGAAGGTGGACTACGCCCTGCCATCCATTCGCACGTGGTCAATAATCAGTATGGGACAATGCGTGAAGTCATGAATCATGCCTTATCGCTAGAACCACAGTATCCTCACGTTTCCACCGGCGCTGTGCATACCTACAATCACAAACGCCAAGGCAACGATGGAGGAAACACTGCTGCAAAGCGCCGAAACAACGGTGGTCAGCACAGGGCAAATCCTAACCAAGTGTGTCAATACTGCAACAAACGTGGGCACTCCTTCAATCAGTGTCGTAAGAGACTTGGGTTATGTCTCGCTTGTGGCAATCTAGGCCATGCCATTAATTTCTGCCCGAACCTTCCTGTTCATCGCCCGCAACGTAATAACCCCTAACGGTAAGCATTATTCCTAAGTTTCGGGACGAAACTTCCAACTGGTTGGGTAGGATGTAGCGTCCCGTTCTTCCGGTGCGGAGAGCGCGGCTAAGAAACACAAGACGGTATCGTTCGATCGGGATAGATTGAATTAAGAACTCGTCCTCGTTATGGATTTGTTTCTTCGGAATCGATTCCCATATTCAGTGGACTGCGCCCCAAGGATCGGCTTAGCGGCAGAGTCAGGAGGGACCT
This sequence comes from Iris macrosiphon, assembly GCA_036927795.1. Taxonomy (NCBI): domain Eukaryota; kingdom Viridiplantae; phylum Streptophyta; class Magnoliopsida; order Asparagales; family Iridaceae; genus Iris; species Iris macrosiphon. Next base: position 39,291,053 of record JAYESA010000017.1, on the reverse strand, counting down.
CTCCGCTGCTATCTTTTATTGCCTCGGTTTTCGATGTCGCTTGTTGCTTTCGTGCTTTGAGTTGGTTTTGGGATTTGCTTGTTTTCTTTGAACGGTTTCGATGGTTTTCATTGTTTTCGTTCATTGACTTGCACTTCTATTCCGAAATTGGAAAGAGAGGAAGAAGTATTAATCGAGCTGTTCGTGTGCAGGTGAACGAGCAGTAGGTGGCTTGCGAGCGGAGTCGTGAAGCGCCTCTTTCCTTCTTCTTTCCAAAATCTAAGTGAGTGGCTACCAACCCGATTAGCTAGCCCTGCTTCCAAGCTTCACTCCTTCGCCCCGATCAAACGATACCAAATAATAATAAAAGAAACCAAGATAAAAGAGAATAGACTTGGTTATTACTGCTTGTCAATCAAACTCGTGAACGGTTACTTACTTGCATGCTTGTTTGTTCGGAATGTTCATCATATGTATAAATTGTAGTTAGAATATAACTTCTTCTATAAATTGTGCTATTTATGAATCATATCGTGTATGCGCATAACTGTTCTTAGAGGCTATGCAAATGAAACATGCATTACTCGTGTTGCCTCAACTGCGTGAAATGATAACTTAACTAAACATCGTGTGTTCGATCACGGACAACTTGTGCACAAGGATATAAGTTCTGCGGACGGTCGCTGGGGCACTGGCACCGATCCGATCCGGGCAGACTTCGTGTTTATAGTCAATCGTGTGCGGACGGGATAACTTGCAACGCATCGTATTTTCTGAGCTCCTCGTGTTTACTCGTTGCATGCTATCCTTGTCCTTGACTAGTCCATTATGGCATCAAGCCAGTGATCCTCGTGTGTAAATGCTTGCAACGCCTCGTGTGTTTATCGTGTAAAAAATGGCTTGCAATGCATCGTGTGTTCAACGTGTATATTTAAACCTGTTGCATACTAACTTGTGTCTTCGTGGCAGGGAAGGCATGGTAAGTATTGTGCAGGTAATTCAGACGGGTAGGTAAAATCCACCGAACGGTGGCACGTTCATTTCAGTAAATTCTATATGCTGTTTACTTGTAAATGAACTAAGGCAAGATAGAAACCCACAAAATATGCATGCTTCACTAAACAACGTATTGATTGGTATAGTCAGGCTAGCTCGCCTTCACCAGCATGTTTCGATATGCTGACCCTCGTTGAAACAGGTTCTCCGCACCAAGGCGAACCGAGCGAGGAGCCGAAGTCGTCTACCCGATCCAGTCCAACTGTTGGCGCACCTTCACCGCGCCCCCTGAAGCATTTTGAAGACAGGAGCTGCAACTCTTCATACACAAATGCAGCTCCGTGGCAAAGCCGTCCTCCAGCCTGGAGGTCCTTATCATTTTGAGTTTATAAAGGGATGTAATGTACAGGACTGTTATCTTATTTTGAGTCATCTCTTTTGTAAGCCGTTCGGCATATTAGCTAACTCGTTCAAGAGTTTGTAATAGATGTTCATTATCAATAAAGAGAACTTTTCTATGTTTCAAATCTGTGTTTCAATTTATCTGCGTACTCTGAATATGTGCTTGCTATGCAAATCATTAAAGCCTTGTGCGGACGCAACTCCAGGCCCGCACGGCGGTCACGATTCGGGGGACGCCTCAAGTGATTCTACGGAATTGGGTCGTGACACCGATGCCTCTCCCCCGCGTCCTCCGGCGATCCGTCCGCCTCGCCCGCGGCCAACCGCCTCCCCCGCGCCCCTCGGCCCACGACCCCCTCTCTCCTCCGCCTCGTTCGGCCGCCCAGCCCTATAAAACCCCTCCTCGGTCATCTCTCCACCACCAGCTCCGCCACTCTCCTCGCTGCCTCGCCACCGACGCCCCATTGCCTCGCCGCCGACGCCGCACCGCCCTCGCCAAGCCTCCGCCCGCCGCCCCTCGTCCCCAGCAGCACCCGCAGCAGCAGCAGCCGCAGCCTCCGGCAGCGAGCCCCCACAACGCCCAGCCCGCCCCGGCGCCCTCCGCCGCCTCCGACGACTCCCCCGTAGCCGCTCCGGCCGGCTCCGGCGTGCTCTGGCGAAGCCCCAACACAGAAGCCCTAAACCCTAGCTACAGTGCGCGTCGTGTCCCCGTGTCGAGTTGTGTCGTGTCGACTCGCGGACACAAAAAACTTTGGTTTCGGAGCCCTGTTCAGGTACGCGTATCTCCCTGCTCGTTTACCCGTTTTTAATTCCGTCAGTTGCATCGCGAACCCTGCGTGACCCTCTCGGTGCCCGTGCAACCCACTCGGGGCATCGCGTCTTGTGGCGATCGCGAACCGCGATCCAAAAACAGGAAAAACAACGCCCTGTTTCACCCCGGAACTGAGTACGCCCCGCCAAACGGGACAACTTGGTCGCGCGTGGTCTTCACAGATACGTGCGCGTCGTTGATACGGACGTGTGGGATTTCGCGGAAGTCGATTCGGATGTGCGTGCACACCGGAATCAACGCGTATCCGCGAACACCGTCCCGTATCTGCCCTTCCTAGAATGCGTCTTAACTTTGTGTACACACGTCGGATCGAAACAAAACTTGAGCCATCGGACTAGTAGCGATACGCTGGTCCTGTGACCCAAGTTTGGTTCGATTCTGAGAACGTTGACAAAATTACGTATCGTGGGCCCCACAGGCTCCACCCGACGGGCGATTTTGTGATCGGCTCATCAAAATCCAATTCTGGAAGTTCCGTTGGGTTCGTATCATCGTTCCTGACCTGTTGACACTAAGTTGGATAGATTTGGAGACCTTTGTCCTGACACATTTTTTGGTGCAAAGCGGGCCCACATGTGGACCCCGTTTTGACCCAAAATTGTCATTTTTGCCCTTGTCTCCAATTTGGACTCAAGGATAGGCATTTCTAGCTATTTGATATCTTCTGAGCATGATGGTAATGGTTATTTCAGCATCCGGAGGCATATCTGGAAATTTCCCCGAGAACAGAACCGTAGTTGGAATCCAAACATCAGGCAAGTACCTGCACTTCAAGTTTATTCTTTATATATGATAATTAGTTCCTTGCTCTACTAGTACCATTGGGTGATTACACTTAGTTTTAGAATTTGGATTTCATGTCTCGATTTTCGTGTCGGGAGGGAGGATACTAGGAGGCATGTGGTCTACCCTTTCCACCATGTCATGACTGCTAGCTGTTGAGTACGCGACTGTACCATCAGCCTTATACTTGATTGTTCCTGACTGCTAGCCGTCTATGACGTGCCTTATTAGACTTATAACCCCCTACATGCCAACTATGTATTCTAAATACACAATTTCATACACATAGTTTCTTTGTCTTGTTGCAGTTCCATTTTCTTGTCTCATTATCTTCCTGTTTTACTCATATCCCTGATTTATAGCAACTAACCCTTAGTTAATTTTACTACTTATTATGCATAATTTTTATCGTGATACTTAGTCAGTTTTTACTACTTGTCATAATTATTTAGTTTAAGCTTTGTTGTGTATTGGTACTTTGCTCCTTTCCTGACTGGATCCGTTGACATTTAGGCGATGATGAGGACTATGCTCCCACCTTTTATGGCCCATATGACGTAGCAGATGATACTATTGAGGAGCCGGTTCCTACTCAGGAGACTACTTTTGAGAAGTAGTTAGCCAGTTAGCTAGTATTTTTCTTTCAGCATAGTACTCGGGTTTGTCCCCGATTTATCTTCTGGTTCTGTATTAAACTGTGGATTTGGATGTCACAAAATTTGTCTTATGAAATCTTAGCATTCCTATTTCCTGTTATTATCCTTGCCTATTTATTCTTGTGAATGAGCTAGATTTTAAATTACCTGTAAATATGATCTAGACAGCGTACTACCGCCGACACTGCGGCGTAGGCTGGACGTACTCGCGAACCGGTGCCCGAATTATCTGGGTGCGGGTCGTGACACATTTTTATGGTGGCCCATGCAGGTCAGAGTGTAATATCCTAGGACAGAGTACGAAATAAGATTGAGGATTTTAGGAAAAGCTCATTCACAGAATAGGATCTTTTATTTCAAATCTTGACATCATTCCTTAGTAAATTTTCCCTATCATCCTTGATTTCCAAAGTAATTTATTCTAATCCTACTATCCCTTAACCTTTCAGAATGGTTCAGACACGGAATACCGTAGGAGGCACATCCGAACCCGTCGAGCAGACTGTGCCTGAAACCCTTGCGCTCCCTCCGCCTCCAACTACTCCGACAGTTACTATGGATGGAGCGCAGCTACTCGGAGTATTTCAGGGACTTATAGAATCCCAGAGGGAACAGACTGTCCTGCTGCGAACTAGCCTTTCAGATGCTCTTCGATCCCAGGAGGCACCACAAAAGAGGCCAGGAAATGCCAAGGACTTCAAGAACCTTGGACCCATGGAATTCTATGGGACTGAAGGTATTCTCTATGCCGATGAATGGATAGAGAATGTGGAGCGACTCCTGAAAACTGCTCGGGTCCCTGATGATTTTAAGGTGGAATCTGCAAGCCTGCAACTATTCGACATAGCTCGGACTTGGTTTAGAGATGAACCTCAGTTATCTGCTCCTGAGCTCACTTGGAAGGATTTCAAGAGGCTGTTCAAGAAGAAGTTCTATCCCGAAGTGGCTCGAGAAGCTCTCGAAAGTCAATTCGAGAGGCTGAAACAAGGTAATCTTTCTGTTGATGAGTACACTGCTGAATTTAGCAGACTGAGCCACTTTGCAGAATATATGGTTCGTACCCCTGAAGATAGAGCCCGTAGATTTAAGAAGGGGTTGTCTCCTGATATTCGCCTTGCTGTCACCACTAGCCAAGCTCGTACATACGAAGAAATCTTGAGCGTGGCACAAGGTGTTGAAAGAGACATGGGACCTAGACTAAAGCGGGAAAGAGATGCTGGAAGTATGGGACCCCACAAACGCCCATTCCAACAACAACTACAGCAGAGGGCCCCGCAACAAACCCAACGTCCTCTCCCTCGAGCCACAGCACCCCAACAACAAACTCAAGGACAGAACCAACAAGCTCCCACTTGTGGCTATTGTCAAAAACAAGGTCACACTTGGCAAGTTTGTAGAAAGAGGCTAGGTGCCTGTCTATATTGTGGATCAGCAGCACATCAAATGAAGGACTGTCCTGCTGCTCAAGGACGCACAGCTGCACAAAAAGTTCCAGTTCAGGCCAGGCCCCTAGCAACGCAGCAAAGAGGACCCCCACTCCCAACTCAACAACAACGCTTTCCTCAGCACCAGCATCAGCAACAGAGGGGTGCACCTCAACAAGGCCGTGCTTTTACAATGACTCTAGAGAAAGCTGAAGCCACAGCAGACGTGATAACAGGTTCTGTACTTATAAATTCAGTACCAGCCATTACTTTATTTGATTCTGGAGCGTCACATTCATTCATGTCCGTAGATTTTCTTATGAAACATAGCTTAGTCACAGAACCTCTTAGGAATTGTTATAAGATCATTACCGGTGGAGGAATTATCCCGGTTAGTGATGCATGTAACAATTGTCCTATCACACTATGTGGGAGAGAATTATATGCTAGGCTACTCGTAATGCCAATTCCCAGTTTCGATATTATCCTAGGTATGGATTGGTTGAGTCAGCATCATGCCAATATAGATTGTCACAGGGGTAGTGTAATCTTCAGGCCCCCTGACAAGCCAGAATTTGAATTCACTAGAGGTTCTAGAGAATTGGGTAGTAACCAAATTTGTGGAGCCCTCGTACCAGAAGAATTGCCACTACCTATCATTTCTGAATATCTTGATGTCTTCCCTGAGGATCTCCCAGGATTACCCCCAGACCGAGAAGTTGAATTCTCTATTGACTTAGTGCCAGGAGCAGCTCCAGTATCTTAAAACCCATATAGAATCAACAAGAAAGAGATAGTAGAATTAATTGAGCAGATAAAAGAGTTAGAAGACAAATGCTTCATTAGGTCTAGTGTTTCGCCCTGGGGAGCTCCAGTATTATTTGTGCCAAAGAAGGATGAAACATCTCGAATGTGTATTGATTACAGGGCTTTGAATGCTTTAACAATCAAGAATAAGTATCCCCTACCAAGGATAGATGATTTATTTGATCAATTAAGTGGAGCCCGGGTATTTTCGAAGATTGACTTGAGGTCTGGTTACCATCAAGTGAGGGTGAGGAAGGAAGACATCCCTAAAACTGCCTTCAATATCCGGAACGGACACTACGAATTCTTAGTGATGTCGTTCGGATTAACTAATGCACCAGCAGTATTTATGAATTTAATGAACCGAGTCTTCCAACATTATCTAGACAAATTTGTGGTAGTTTTCATTGATGATATTTTGATTTATTCCAAGACTCCAAAAGAACATGAAGAACACTTGAGGCTAGTATTGGAGACATTAAGGAAGTAAAAACTTTATGGAAAACTATCGAAATGTGCATTCTTCCTAGACAAAGTCAAATTTTTGGGACATGTTGTAACTGGAGATGGCATAGCAGTAGATCCTAAGAAGATAGCAGCAGTAGAATCATGGCCCACTCCAGACTCTGTACCAGAAATTAGAAGTTTTCTGGGACTAGCTGGCTATTATCGGAAGTTTGTGAAGGACTTTGCAAGAATTGCTGAACCAATGACGAAATTAACAAGGAAGAATGAAGAATTTATATGGACTGATGAATGTCAACATGCTTTTGAAGAATTAAAAAAAGGCTGACTACTGCCCCTATTCTGACCTTACCATCTGGAACCGAAGGATTCGCTATATACAGTTGTAAACTCCCTCGACCAGATTTCAGTAATTTAGGATTAGTTTTGACTAATTAGAATTATTGCAACTTTTTAAAAATTTATTTATTATATATTCTGTTGATTGTGCACCTGTCTGTTACATAATTAATTAGGACATCACACTAGCTGTTAAATCCTAAACAAAGTCCACAACCCTGCCCTAGACTTGTTAGACTATTTTTTCTGTATTTTGTGCAACTCCTAGAAACCTTGTTTGGTGCTTCGTTTTAGTCGCACAAATATCGTTACAGACGTACGTATTTATTCCCTATTTAAAATTTTACTCTTTCTCCATCTCTGTACCCCTAGAGATTTGAGGACCTGTAGGCACCTGTTTTTCCCAAACAAAAATACGATAATATTCTACTCTAATTGTATTACAATTATCGTATTGACACCGTAGAGAAATTATGACCCTAACTGCCTCAAAATAATTAGTGAACACCGTGCGCAGTATTTATTAATTAATAAATACGAGGACCCGTATCACCTACAGAATCAGTCCCTGCATCTGCCCAGGTTCATCCCCACCCTTCCCAAAACATTTCCCCAGCTGTTTCCCTCATGTTGTACAATTCAGTATTTCGGAGAAACAGTATTTAAAATCAGGTAAATTGCGAAGTTACGCAAAATACCAAATTCATGCTTTTATGCAATTTATGAAAAGTTAGGGGTTTTTATGCAAAAATGCATGCAAGGTGGCATAATCCTATTGGTTAGTGAATAGGAGTATGGGACCCACCCAAAACACCCAGAAAAATCTAGGAGAAATATCCCAAAAACCTGAATTACCAAAATAACCCTGAATTTCCCAATATTTACGAAAATGCCATTCACCCAAACCCTATATAAACCCACACACCCCTCCCTTTCAAACTCCACAGCCCTCCCCTCCGACCACCACCGGCTGCCCAACTCCGGCCAACCCTCCGCCCTGACCCCCTCTCCCCTCCGACCAAGCCCCACAGCCTGCACCACCCTGCTCCGCCGGCCAGAGCCCCCGCAACCTCCCCATTCCCTCACTGCCCACAGCAGCCACCACCACCCGAACCACCCCCTGCACCACCCTCCGCCATCGTGCACCGCCACCAACCCCACCACTCGACTCGCCACCTTCTCCTCCATCGGACCACCACCCCTCACCGCCCCACGACGCCGCCTCCGCCGGCTAGAGCCCCCGCAGCTCCTCCCCACTCCCCTAACCCTAACCGACATCTCCACCTCCGACGGCCTCTAGCAGCCACCACCGCCGTCGTGGACCTCTGCCACCACCACCAACCTGACCGCCCCTCCTTCCTCCGTCGATCTCGCACCCTGCCCGGCCACCTCCGCCACTCCTCCGCCGCCGGCAGCCCCCACACTCAATTGCTGCTGCTGCTGCTGCTGCTGCTAGCAACTACTGCTGCTGTTCCTGCTCCTCCGGCCGCCTCCGGCCATCTCCGCCGCCGTCCTCCCGCCGTCGACGACGTGTGGACCCCACCTGTCAGAGGGTATAACCCTAAACCCTAGTATATACGTATTTATATATATATACTTATATGTTTACTTATATATATATATATATATATATATATATATATATATATATATATATATGTATATATATATATGTATATATATGTATATAAATATGTATTTATATGTATATTTATATATATATGTATTATATTATATATATATATTATATACTGTTAATATTATTATTATACATATGTATATATTTATATATATATCTATGAATACTATATATATATTTATTAATATATATAACATATTTATATGTTATATGTATTATATAGTTACTATTATAATTATAGTATATATGTATGTATATATACTATACATTTTCTTTTATTTATTTATATGCATTTAATTATATATATATGATTACTATCATAGTACTGGATATACAGTACATATGTATTTATAAATATATATTTATTTCCTGTACTTATTATATATGTATACATATATATATATATAAATATTATCTATATATATTATATATATATTATTGTGCTGGATATTACAGCCTATATATATTATGTACATTTACATTTCAAGCACTGTCAATTCATTTTATCTATATATATATAAATATTATCTATATATATTATATATATATTATTGTGCTGGATATTACAGCCTATATATATTATGTACATTTATATTTCAAGCACTGTCAATTTATTTTATCTATATATATATATATATACATCAGTGGATACACCCTGATAATATTATATTATTATATATATATGGCAGTGGATATACCCTGCTACTATTATAATTGCTATTTATATACCTGCATTTTTTTCTGTTCTGTATATGCTATATATACTGCTATATAAATTATATCTATATATATATATACATACTATATATATATCTATATTATATATGTGTATATAAGTATATATACATATACTTTATATTACAACCATGATATTCACGAACCCTGTCTGTTTTAACAGAAACCAACTTCAGCACAGCCAGTGACCCCCTGTCACCAGCAACCTCAAACCTGACTGTGAGATCAGGTTATCAACACTATCAGGGAGTAGGCAAGTATACCTTGCCAAGTTAATGTTTAAATTCAATTATTGATATCTGCTTTGTTCCTGAATTTCATATACCATGATTACCTGAGACTGCCTTGGGTACAGTCAGCTGATATGATTGACAATTAACATAATATTATAGACTCACCAACAACTGTGAGAGTATTCTAATATTCTCCTAGACCCTATCACGGGAACACGCAACATGGTTGTAATGCATATTGGGATGCGAGCTGTGTATTTGATTAGCTACCAGTACGTGTGACCCGCATCACGGATTAGAATAATTCAGGAAAAGTACGACTTGACATTTAGTTTCATTGGGATGGGAAAGATAACTAGTAGACGTATGGGACACCCCCTCCATAAATGTTTTATACCTTCGTACCAGTGATGGTCAATTGCAGAGTGCCCTTGAGTCAGGGGGCATACGACACATATACTAGCCAGTCACCACGATTGGTGAATTACGTCAGCGTATGTCTAGCCTACACATTCCCATGCGTACTACAAGGTCTTTACTTGCATTTCACTTAGAATGGTTAGCACCCTGTATTTATTTTCTTTATTCAGTACTTACATACATGGCATGTTATTTTTCTGTATCTTGTTATGTCCCACTGAGGACCTGGTTCCCTGCCAGATCTAGATGAGGTTTTCTACCCCACTGTGTACGGCCCTGATCAGGAGGCTAGATGTGCTACCGAGGAGGAGCTCGAGGAGACACCCTCAGAGTATGCTTGACCCTAGAGGCTTGCCACCTGGAGATGGAGATGTTTTCCTCATATAGACACTACTTAGTCTATCTGATTTTTCTGTGCTATTATTAGTTTTTGTAGTGGGCTTGTACCCACCAGTGTGTACTTTGACATTATCAGACTCAGTTTTTATATATATCCAGCACTTATTTCCCTGTAATTTTATTGTGGATGAGATAGATTTACCTGTTTATTACTTGTAGTATTTTAGGACAGCGTAGCACGTTCCTTTGGGTCCATTCAAAATGGGTTAAGCCCTTAGTGACGTGTCAGCTGGCCAGTGACACGTGGCCTAGTTCCTGACATTTTGGGACTGGGGCGTGACAACAGTGATGCTTCTGGAAAAGGTCTAGGTTGTGTATTGGAGCAGAACAAAAAAGTAATAGCATATGCTTCTAGACAGCTTCGACCTCATGAAAAGAACTATCCAACTCATGACTTAGAATTAGCAGCTATCATCTTCGCTCTTAAACTATGGAAGCATTATCTTTATGGAGAAAGGGTAGAAATCTTTACAGATCACAAAAGTCTAAAATATATCTTTACTCAAAAAGAGCTAAACATGAGGCAAAGAAGGTGGCTGGAGTTAATAAAAGATTTTGACATCACCCTTCAATATCATCCGGGGAAGGCCAACGTAGTTGCTGATGCTCTAAGCAGATATCCTATGGCAATGTACTTGACGATGGACCGACACTTGCTTGAGGACTTGGAAAGTTTGGGAATTGAGGTAATTATTCCAGGAATAGAAGGTCAAATGATGAATTTGAAGATCCAATCTACCTTAATGTATAAGATTAAGGAGACTCAGTTTCAAGACGAAGGCCTACGAAACATTCGAGGCCAAGTACAAACTGGATTATTGGAGGAATTCAAAATTCATGAAGATGGATCACTAAGACATGGAGATAGATTATGTGTACCTCAAGGAGATATAAGAGAAGAAATTATGCAAGAGGCACACAGATCACAATACTCTATACATCCAGGAGCCAACAAAATGTACAAAGACCTAAGGATGCATGTTTGGTGGTATGGCATGAAAAGAGAAGTAGCCAAGTTCGTATCTCGTTGCTTAGTGTGCCAACAAGTCAAGGCTGAAAGACAAAGACCTGGGGGATTGCTTCAACCACTACCCATTCCGGAGTGGAAGTGGGAACATATTACTATGGATTTTGTTTCTGGGCTTCCAAGGACACCTAGTGGGAAGGATGCTATTTGGGTGATAGTGGATAGGCTGACCAAGTCTGCACATTTTCTACCCTTCAAAGTAGGGCTACCTACGGAAAAGTTGGCAGATTTATATATTCGTCAGATTGTTAAATTGCATGGAGTTCCAGTAAGTATTGTCTCCGACCGAGATTCAAGATTTACCTCTCACTTCTGGAGGAGCTTACAAGCTAGCTTGGGGACTCAACTTAAATTCAGTACAGCTTATCATCCCCAAACCGATGGACAATCTGAACGTACAATTCAGACACTTGAAGATATGCTCCGTACATGCGTTCTGGATTTTGGAGGATCGTGAAAAGATTATCTACATCTTGTGGAGTTCTCTTATAATAACAGTTACCAAGCAAGTATTAAAATGACTCCATTTGAGGCTTTATATGGACGAAGATGTCGTACCCCACTATCATGGGACGATGAAGGAGAAAGAGCTTTACTGGGACCAGAGATGGTGGTCGATTCAACCGAGAAGGTGAAACAAATAAGGGAAAGACTTCGTGTGGCTCAAGACAGGCAACGACATTGGGCAAATAGCCATCGAAGACCATTGAAATTTGAGGTAATCAATTTATGAAATTCAAGTTAATTTGACATTATGATTATGGAACTAAGACTTGATTATGATTTTATTAAAGGTTGGAGAATTAGTATTCTTGAAAATTTCTCCGACACGTGGCACCATTAGGTTCGGAAGGAGCGGAAAACTCAGCCCAAGATTTATTGGACCATTTGGCATACAGGAGAGAATCGGAGAAGTGGCATACCGTCTGGCATTGCCACCCTCTCTAGATGGGGTCCATAACGTATTCCACGTGTCGCAACTGAGAAAATACGTGTCAGATCCAAGTCATATTTTGGATCATTCAGAGCTCGAAGTGGGCCCAAGCTTGACTTACCAAGAGCAACCTGTGGGGATACTGGACCGAACGAAGAAAGTTCTAAGGAATCAAGTTATTCCCCTTGTTCGTATAGCTTGGAGGCATCATTCTCCCGGCGAATCCACCTGGGAGCGAGAAGACGAGATTAGGGAGCGCTACCCCTATCTTTTTGAACCTTGAGGTATATTTTAACTCCCGATCCTTCTTTTCGTGCCATTGTTAATTTCTAAATTTCGAGGACAAAATTTTTATAAGTTGGGTAGATTGTAAAACCCCTGATTCTTTCAAGATTTTCAAACTGGATTTTTCAGAATTTTCTGGGATTTTTCGAAATTTTTCCTAATTAAAAACAAGGTGATTTTGGCATTAAATAAAATTAAATGTTTTTAAAATATATTAAAATATTATGAAAATAATATTTTATGGTGTAAAATTAAAAACTGGACTTAGGGAAATTTTTCTGGAAATTTTTGGGCCCCGGACCTATTTTTTTTTCACCTCAAAACTATTTATTTATTTATTTAAATTATTTAACCCAGCCAGCCCAGCCCAATCCGGCCCAAACCCTAGCCCAGCCCATGGGCTATCGGGTCGGGTCCGCCCGACCGAACCCGACCCGCTCGTGCCCGAACCCGCAAGCCCCTCTTCCCCAACGACCCGATCCCTCTCCCCCGCGTCCTCCGGCGATCCGTCCGCCTCGCCCGCGGCCAACCGCCTCCCCCGCGCCCCTCGGCCCACGACCCCCTCTCTCCTCCGCCTCGTTCGGCCGCCCAGCACTATAAAACCCCTCCCCGGTCACCTCTCCACCACCAGCTCCGCCACTCTCCTCGCCGCCTCGCCGCCGACGCCCTACCGCCTTGCCGTCGACGCCGTACCGCCCTCGCCAAGCCTCCGCCAGCCGCCCCGCGTCCCCAGCAGCACCCGCAGCTGCAGCAGCCGCAGCCTCCGACAGCGAGCCCCCGCGACGCCCAGCCCGCCCCGGCGCCCTCCACCGCCTCCGACGACTCCCCCGCAGCCGCTCAGTCCGGCTCCGGCGTGCTCCGGCGAAGCCCCAGCATAGAAGCCCTAAATCCTAGCTACAGTGCGCGTCGTGTCCCCGTGTCGAGTTGTGTCGTGTTGACTCGCGGACACGGAAAACTTCGGTTTTTGGAGCCCTGTTCAAGTACGCGTATCTCCCTGCTCGTTTACCCATTTTTAATTCAGTCAGTTGCATCGCGAACCCTGCGTGACCCTCTCGGTGTCCGTACAACCCGCTCGGGGCATCGCGTCTTGTGGCGATCGCGAACCGCGATCCAAAAACAGGAAAAACAACGTCCTGTTTTACCCCAGAACTGAGTACGCCCCGCCAAACGGGACGACTTGGTCGCGCGCGGTCTTCACAGATACGTGCGCGTCGTTGATGCGGACATGTGGAATTTTGCGGAAGTCGATTCGGATGTGCGTGCACACCGAAATCAACGCGTATTCGCGGACACCGTCCCGTATCCGCCCTTCCTGGAATACGTCCTAACTTTGTGTACACACGTCGGATCAAAATGAAACTTGCGCCATCGGACTCGTAGCGATATGCTGGTCCTGTGACCCAAGTTTGGTTCGATTCTGAGAACGTTGACAGAATCGCGTGTCGTGGGCCCCACAAGCTCCACCCGACGGGCAATTTTGTGATCGGCTCATCGGAATCCAATTCTGGAAGTTTCGTTGGGTTCGTATCATTGTTCCTGACCTGTTGACACTAAGTTGGATAGATTTGGAGACCTTTGTCCCTGACACATTTTTCGTTGCAAAGCGGGCCCACATGTGGATCCCGTTTTCACCCGAAATTGTTATTTTTGCCCTTGTCTCCAAATTGGACTCAAGGACAGGCATTTCTAGCTATTTGATATCTTCTGAGAATGATGGTAATGATTATTTCAGCATCTGGAGGCATATCTGGAAATTTTCTCGAGAACAGAACCGTAGTTGGAATCCAAACATCAGCCAAGTACCTGCACTTCAAGTTTATTCTTTATATATGATAATTAGTTCCTCGCTCTACTAGTACCATTGGGTGATTACACTTAGTGTTAGAATTTGGATTTCATGTCTCGATTTTCGTGTCGGGAGGGAGGATACTAGGAGGCATGTGGTCTACCCTTTCCACCATGTCATGGCTGCTAGCTGTTGAGTACGCGACTGTACCATCAGCCTTATACTCGATTGTTCCTGACTGCTAGCCGTCTATGACGTGCCTTATTAGCCTTATAACCCCCTACATGACAACTATGTATTCTAAATACACAATTTCACACACATAGTTTCTTTGTCTTGTTGTAGTTCCATTTTCTTGTCTCATTATCTTCCTGCTTTACTCATATCCCTGATTTATAGCAACTAACCCTTAGTTAATTTTACTACTTATTATGTATAATTTTTATCGTGATACTTAGTCAGTTTTTACTAGTTGTCATAATTATTTAGTTTAAGCTTTGTTGTGTATTGGTACTTTGCTCCTTTCCGGACTGGATTCGTTGACATTTAGGCGATGATGAGGACTATGCCCCCATATTTTATGGCCCATATGACGTAGTAGATGATACTATTGAGGAGCCGGTTCCTACTCAGGAGACTACTTTTGAGGAGTAGTTAGCCAGTTAGCTAGTATTTTTCTTTCAGCATAGTACTCGGGTTTGTCCCCGATTTATCTTCTGGTTCTGTATTAAACTGTGGATTTGGATGTCACAAAATTTGTCTTATGAAATATTAGCATTCCTATTTCCTGTTATTATCCTTGCCTATTTATTCTTGTGAATGAGCTAGATTTTAAATTACCTGTGAATATGATCTAGACAGCGTACTACCGCCGACACAGCGGCGTAGGCTGGACGTACTCGCGAACCGGTGCCCGAATTATCTGGGTGCGGGTCATGACACATTTTTATGGTGGCCCATGCAGGTCAGAGTGTAATATCCTAGGACAGAGTATGAAATAAGATTGAGGATTTTAGGAAAAGCTCATTCACAGAATATGATCTTTTATTTTAAATCTTGACATCATTCCTTAGTAAATTTTCCCTATCATCCTTGATTTCCAAAGTAATTTATTCTAATCCTACTATCCCTTAACCTTTCAGAATGGTTCAGACACGGAATACCGTAGGAGGCACATCCGAACCCGTCGAGCAGACTGTGCCTGAAACCCTTGCGCTCCCTCCGCCTCCAACTACTCCGACAGTTACTATGGATGGAGCGCAGCTACTCGGAGTATTTCAGGGACTTATAGAATCCCAGAGGGAACAGACTGCCCTGCTGCGAACTAGCCTTTCAGATGCTCTTCGATCCTAGGAGGCACCACAAAAGAGGCCAGAAAATGCCAAGGACTTCAAGAACCTTGGACCCATAGAATTCTATGGGACTGAAGGTATTCTCTATGCCGATGAATGGATAGAGAATGTGGAGCAACTCCTAAAAACTGCTCGGGTCCCTGATGATTTTAAGGTAGAATCTGCAAGCCTGCAACTATTCGACATAGCTCGGACTTGGTTTAGAGATGAACCTCAGTTATCTGCTCCTGAGCTCACTTGGGAGGATTTTAAGAGGCTGTTCAAGAAGAAGTTCTATCCCAAAGTGGCTCGAGAAGCTCTCGAAAGTCAATTCGAGAGGATGGAACAAGGTAATCTTTCTGTTGATGAGTACACTGCTGAATTTAGCAGACTGAGCCACTTTGCAGAATATATGGTTCGTACCCCTGAAGATAGAGCCCGTAGATTTAAGAAGGGGTTGTCTCCTGATATTCGCCTTGCTGTCACCACTAGCCGAGCTCGTACATACGAAGAAATCTTGAGCGTGGCACAAGGTGTTGAAAGAGACATGGGACCTAGACTAAAGCGGGAAAGAGATGCTGGAAGTATGGGACCCCACAAACGCCCATTCCAACAACAACTACAGCAGAGGGCCCCGCAACAAACCCAACGTCCTCTCCCTCGAGCCACAGCACCCCAACAACAAACTCAAGGACAGAACCAACAAGCTCCCACTTGTGGCTATTGTCAAAAACAAGGTCACACTTGGCAAGTTTGTAGAAAGAGGCTAGGTGCCTGTCTATATTGTGGATCAGCAGCATATCAAATGAAGGACTGTCCTGCTGCTCAAGGACGCACAGCTGCACAAAAAGTTCCAGTTCAGGCCAGGCCCCCAGCAACGCAGCGAAGAGGACCCCCACTCCCAACTCAACAACAACGCTTTGCTCAGCACCAGCATCAGCAACAGAGGGGTGCACCTCAACAAGGCCGTGCTTTTGCAATGACTCTAGAGAAAGCTGAAGCCATAGCAGATGTGATAACAGGTTCTGTACTTATAAATTCAGTACCAGCCATTACTTTATTTGATTCTGGAGCGTCACATTCATTCATGTCCGTAGATTTTCTTATGAAACATAGCTTAGTCACAGAACCTCTTAGGAATTGTTATAAGATCATTACCGGTGGAGGAATTATCCCGGTTAGTGATGCATGTAACAATTGTCCTATCACACTATGTGGGAGAGAATTATATGCTAGGCTACTCGTAATGCCAATTCCCAGTTTTGACATTATCCTGGGTATGGATTGGTTGAGTCAGCATCATGCCACTATAGATTGTCACAGGGGTAGTGTAATCTTCAGGCCCCCTGACAAGCCAGAATTTGAATTCACTAGAGGTTCTAGAGAATTGGGTAGTAACCAAATTTGTGGAGCCCTAGTACCAGAAGAATTGCCACTACCTATCATTTCTGAATATCTTGATATCTTCCCTGAGGATCTCCCAGGATTACCCCCAGACCGAGAAGTTGAATTCTCTATTGACTTAGTGCTAGGAGCAGCTCCAGTATCTCAAAACCCATATAGAATCAACAAGAAAGAGATAGTAGAATTAAATGAGCAGATAAAAGAGTTAGAAGACAAATGCTTCATTAGGTCTAGTGTTTCATCCTGGGGAGCTCCAGTATTATTTGTGCCAAAAAAGGATGGAACATCTCGAATGTGTATTGATTACAGGGCTTTGAATGCTTTAACAATCAAGAATAAGTATCCCCTACCAAGGATAGATGATTTATTTGATCAATTAAGTGGAGCCCGGGTATTTTCGAAGATTGACTTGAGGTCTGGTTACCATCAAGTGAGGGTGAGGAAGGAAGACATCCCTAAAACTGCCTTCAATACCCGGAACGGACACTACGAATTCTTAGTGATGCCGTTCGGATTAACTAATGCACCAGCAGTATTTATGAATTTAATGAACAGAGTCTTCCAACAATATCTAGACAAATTTGTGGTAGTTTTCATTGATGATATTTTGATTTATTCCAAGACTCCAGAAGAACATGAAGAATACTTGAGGCTAGTATTGGAGACATTAAGGAAGGAAAAACTTTATGGAAAACTATCAAAATGTGCATTCTTCCTAGACAAAGTTGAATTTTTGGGACATGTTGTAACTGGAGATGGCATAGCAGTAGATCCTAAGAAGATAACAGCAGTAGAATCATGGCCCACTCCAGACTCTGTACCAGAAATTAGAAGTTTTCTGGGAGTAGCTGGCTATTATCGGAAGTTTGTGAAGGACTTTGCTAGAATTGCTGAACCAATGACAAAATTAACAAGGAAGAATAAAGAATTTATATGGACTGATGAATGTCAACATGCTTTTGAAGAATTAAAAAAAAGGCTGACTACTGCCCCTATTCTGACCTTACCATCTGGAACCGGAGGATTCGCTATATACAGTGATGCTTCTGGAAAAGGTCTAGGTTGTGTATTGGAGCAGTACAAAAAAGTAATAGCATATGCTTCTAGACAGCTTCGACCTCATGAAAAGAACTATCCAACTCATGACTTAGAATTAGCAGCTATCATCTTCGCTCTTAAACTATGGAAGCATTATCTTTATGGAGAAAGGGTAGAAATCTTTACATATCACAAAAGTCTAAAATATATCTTTACTCAAAAAGAGCTGAACATGTGGCAAAGAAGGTGGCTGGAGTTAATGAAAGATTTTGACATCACCCTTCAATATCATCCGGGGAAGGCCAACGTAGTTGCTGATGCTCTAAGCAGATATCCTATGGCAATGTACTTGACGATGGACCAACACTTGCTTGAGGACTTGGAAAGTTTGGGAATTGAGGTAATTATTCCAGGAATAGAAGGTCAAATGATGAATTTGAAGATCCAATCTACCTTAATGGATAAGATTAAGGAGACTCAGTTTCAAGACGAAGGCCTACGAAGCATTCGAGGCCAAGTACAAGCTGGATTATTGGAGGAATTCAAAATTCATGAAGATGGATCACTAAGACATGGAGATAGATTATGTGTACCTCAAGGAGATATAAGAGAAGAAATTATGCAAGAGGCACACAGATCATAATACTCTATACATCCAGGAGCCAACAAAATGTACAAAGACCTAAGGATGCATGTTTGGTGGTATGGCATGAAAAGAGAAGTAGCCAAGTTCGTATCTCGTTGCTTAGTGTGCCAACAAGTCAAGGCTGAAAGACAAAGACCTGGGGGATTGCTTCAACCACTACCCATTCCGGAGTGGAAGTGGGAACATATTACTATGGATTTTGTTTCTGGGCTTCCAAGGACACCTAGTGGGAAGGATGCTATTTGGGTGATAGTGGATAGGCTGACCAAGTCTGCACATTTTCTACCCTTCAAAGTAGGGCTACCTACGGAAAAGTTGGCAGATTTATATGTTCGTCAGATTGTTAAATTGCATGGAGTTCCAGTAAGTATTGTCTCCGACCGAGATTCAAGATTTACCTCTCACTTCTGGAGGAGCTTACAAGCTAGCTTGGGGACTCAACTTAAATTCAGTACAGCTTATCATCCCCAAACCGATGGACAATCTGAACGTACAATTCAGACACTTGAAGATATGCTCCGTACATGCGTTCTGTATTTTGGAGGATCGTGGGAAGATTATCTACATCTTGTGGAGCTCTCTTATAATAATAGTTACCAAGCAAGTATTGAAATGACTCCATTTGAGGCTTTATATGGACGAAGATGTCGTACCCCACTATCATGGGACGATGTAGGAGAAAGAGCTTTACTGGGACCAGAGATGGTGGTCGATTCAACCGAGAAGGTGAAACAAATAAGGGAAAGATTTCGTGTGGCTCAAGACAGGCAACGACATTGGGCAAATAGCCATCGAAGACCATTAAAATTTGAGGTAATCAATTTATGAAATTCAAGTTAATTTGACATTATGATTATGGAACTAAGACTTGATTATGATTTTATTAAAGGTTGGAGAATTAGTATTCTTGAAGATTTGTCCGACACGTGGCACCATTAGGTTCGGAAGGAGCGGAAAACTCAGCCCAAGATTTATTGGACCGTTTGGCATACAGGAGAGAATCGGAGAAGTGGCATACCGTCCGGCATTGCCACCCTCTCTAGATGGGGTCCATAACGTATTCCACGTGTCACAACTGAGAAAATACGTGTCAGATCCAAGTCATATTTTGGATCATTCAGAGCTCGAAGTGGGCCCAAGCTTGACTTACCAAGAGCAACCTGTGGGGATACTGGACCGAACGGAGAAAGTTCTAAGGAATCAAGTTATTCCCCTTATTCGTATAGCTTGGAGGCATCATTCTCCCGGCGAATCCACCTGGGAGCGAGAAGACGAGATTAGGGAGCGCTACCCCTATCTTTTTAAACCTTGAGGTATATTTTAACTCTCGATCCTTCTTTTCGTGCCATTGTTAATTTCTAAATTTCGAGAATAAATTTTTATAAGTTGGATAGATTGTAAAACCCCTGATTCTTTTAAAATTTTCAAACTGGATTTTTTAGAATTTTCAGGGATTTTTCAGAATTTTTGCTAATTAAAAACAAGGTGATTTTGGCATTAAATAAAATTAAATATTTTTAAAATATATTAAAATATTATGAAAATAATATTTTATGGTGTAAAATTAAAAACAGGACTTAGGGAAATTTTTCTGGAAATTTTTGGGCCCCGGACCTATTTTTTTTTACCTTAAAACTATTTATTTAAATTATTTAACCCAGCCAGCCCAGCCCAATCCGGCCCAAACCCTAGCCCAGCCCATGGGCTATCGGGTCGGGTCCGCCCGACCGAACCCGACCTGCCCGTGCCCGAACCCGCGAGCCCCTCTTCCCCCACGACCCGATCCCTCTCCCCCGCGTCCTCCGGTGATCCGTCCGCCTCGCCCGCGGCCAACCGCCTCCCCCGCGCCCCTCGGCCCACGACCCCCTCTCTCCTGTGCCTCGTTCGGTCGCCCAGCCCTATAAAACCCCTCCCCGGTCATCTTTCCACCACCAGCTCCGCCACTCTCCTCGCCGCCTCGCCGCCGATGCCCCACCGCCTCGCCGCCGACGCCGTACCGCCCTCGCCAAGCCTCCGCCAGCCGCCCCGCGTCCCCAGCAGCACCCGCAGCAGCAGTAGCCGCAGCCTCCAGCAGCGAGCCCTCGCGACGCCCAGCCCGCCCCGGCGCCCTCCGTCGCCTCCGACGACTCCACCGCAGCCGCTCCGGCCGGCTCCGGCGTGCTCCGGCGAAGCCCCAGCACAGAAGCCCTAAACCCTAGGTACAGTGCGCGTCGTGTCCCCTTGTCGAGTTGTGTCGTGTCGACTCGCGGACACGAAAAACTTTAGTTTTCGGAGCCCTGTTCAGGTACGCGTATCTCCCTGCTCGTTTATCCGTTTTTAATTCCGTCAGTTGTATCGCGAACCCTGCGTGACCCTCTCGGTGTCCGTGTAACCCGCTCGGGGCATCGCGTCTTGTGGCGATCGCAAACCGCGATCCAAAAATAGGAAAAATAATGCCCTGTTTCACCCCGGAACTGAGTACGCCTCGCCAAACGGGACAACTTGGTCAGGCGCGGTCTTCACAGATTCGTGCGCGTCGTTGATACGAACATGTGGGATTTTGCGAAAGTCGATTCGGATGTACGTGCACACCGAAATCAACGCGTATCCGCGGACACCGTCCCGTATCCGCCCTTCCTGGAACGCGTCCTAACTTTGTGTACACACGTCGGATCGAAACGAAACTTGCGCCATCGGACTCGTAGCGATACGCTGGTCCTGTGACCCAAGTTTGGTTCGATTCTGAGAACGTTGACAGAATCGCGTTTCGTGGGCCCCACAAGCTCCACCCGACGGGCGATTTTGTGATCGGCTCATCGGAATCCAATTCTGGAAGTTCCGTTGGGTTCGTATCATCGTTCCTGACCTGTTGAAACTAAGTTGGATAGATTTGGAGACCTTTGTCCCTGACACATTTTTCGGTGCAAAGCGGGCCCACATGTGGATCCCGTTTTGACCCGAAATTATCATTTTTGCCCTTGTCTCCAAATTGGACTTAAGGACAGGCATTTCTAGCTATTTGATATCTTCTGAGCATGATGGTAATGGTTATTTCAGCATCCGGAGTTATATCTGGAAATTTCCCCGAGAACAGAACCGTAGTTGGAATCCAAACATCAGGCAAGTACCTGCACTTCAAGTTTATTCTTTATATATGATAATTAGTTTCTTGCTCTACTAGTACCATTGGGTGATTACACTTAGTGTTAGAATTTGGATTTCATGTCTCAATTTTCATGTCGGGAGGGAGGATACTAGGAGGCATGTGGTCTACCCTTTCCACCATGTCATGACTGCTAGCTGTTGAGTACGCGACTGTACCACCAGCCTTATACTCGATTGTTCCTGACTGCTAGCCGTCTATGACGTGCCTTATTAGCCTTATAACCCCCTACATGCCAACTATGTATTCTAAATACACAATTTCACACACATAGTTTCTTTATCTTGTTGTAGTTCCATTTTCTTGTCTCATTATCTTCCTGTTTTACTCATATCCCTGATTTATAGCAACTAACCCTTAGTTAATTTTACTACTTATTATGTATAATTTTTAACGTGATACTTAGTCAGTTTTTACTACTTGTCATAATTATTTAGTTTAAGCTTTGTTGTGTATTGGTACTTTGCTCCTTTCCTGACTGGATCCGTTGACATTTAGGCGATGATGAGGACTATGCCCCCACCTTTTATGGCCCATATGACGTAGCAGATGATACTATTAAGGAGCTGGTTCCTACTCAGGAGACTACTTTTGAGGAGTAGTTAGCCAGTTAGCTAGTATTTTTCTTTCAGCATAGTACTCGGATTTGTCCCCGATTTATCTTCTGGTTCTGTATTAAACTGTGGATTTGGATGTCACAAAATTTGTTTTATGAAATCTTAGCATTCCTATTTCCTGTTATTATCCTTGCCTATTTATTCTTGTGAATGAGCTAGATTTTAAATTGCCTGTGAATATGATCTAGACAGCGTACTACCGCCGACACAGCGGCGTAGGCTGGACGTACTCGCGAACCGGTATCCGAATTATCTGGGTGCGGGTCATGACACATTTTTATGGTGGCCCATGCAGGTCAGAGTGTAATATCCTAGGACAGAGTATGAAATAAGATTGTAGATTTTAAGAAAAGCTCATTCACAGAATATGATCTTTTATTTCAAATCTTGACATCATTCCTTAGTAAATTTTCCCTATCATCCTTGATTTCCAAAGTAATTTATTCTAATCCTACTATCCCTTAACCTTTCAGAATGGTTCAGACACGGAATACCGTAGGAGGCACATCCGAACCCGTCGAGCAGACTGTGCCTGAAACCCTTGCGCTCCCTCCGCCTCCAACTACTCCGACAGTTACTATGGATGGAGCGCAGCTACTCGGAGTATTTCAGGGACTTATAGAATCCCAGAGGAACAAACTGCCCTGCTGCGAACTAGCCTTTCAGATGCTCTTCAATCCCAGGAGGCACCACAAAAGAGGCCAAGAAATGCCAAGGACTTCAAGAACCTTGGACCCATGGAATTCTATGGGACTGAAGGTATTCTCTATGCCGATGAATGGATAGAGAATGTGGAGCGACTCCTGAAAACTGCTCGGGTCCCTGATGATCTTAAGGTGGAATCTGCAAGCCTGCAACTATTCGACATAGCTCGGACTTGGTTTAGAGATGAACCTCAGTTATCTGCTTCTGAGCTCACTTGGGAGGATTTCAAGAGGCTGTTCAAGAAGAAGTTCTATCCCGAAGTGGCTCGAAAAGCTCTCGAAAGTCAATTCGAGAGGCTGGAACAAGGTAATCTTTCTGTTGATGAGTACACTGTTGAATTTAGCAGACTGAGCCACTTTGCAGAATATATGGTTCGTACCCCTGAAGATAGAGCCCGTAGATTTAAGAAGGGGTTGTCTCCTGATATTCGCCTTGCTGTCACCACTAGCCGAGCTCGAACATACGAAGAAATCTTGATCGTGGCACAAGGTGTTGAAAGAGACATAGGACCTAGACTAAAGCGGGAAATAGATGCTGGAAGTATGGGACCCCACAAACGCCTATTCCAACAACAACTACAGCAGAGGGCCCCGCAACAAACCCAAAGTCCTCTCCCTCGAGCCACAGCACCCCAACAACAAACTCAAGGACAGAACCAACAAGCTCCCACTTGTGGCTATTTTCAAAAACAAGGTCACACTTGGCAAGTTTATAGAAAGAGGCTAGGTGCCTGTCTATATTGTGGATCAGCAGCACATCAAATGAAGGACTGTCCTGCTGCTCAAGGACGCACAGCTGCACAAAAAGTTCCAGTTCAGGTCAGGCCCCCAGCAACGCAGCAAAGAGGACCCCCACTCCCAACTCAACAACAACGCTTTGCTCAGCACCAGTATCAGCAACAGAGGGGTGCACCTCAACAAGACCGTGCTTTTACAATGACTCTAGAGAAAGCTGAAGCCATAGCAGATGTGATAACAGGTTCTGTACTTATAAATTCAGTACCAGCCATTACTTTATTTGATTCTGGAGCGTCACATTCATTCATGTCCGTAGATTTTCTTATGAAACATAGCTCAGTCACAGAACCTCTTAGAAATTGTTATAAGATCATTACCGGTGGAGGAATTATCCCGGTTAGTGATGCATGTAACAATTGTCCTATCACACTATGTGGGAGAGAATTATATGCTAGGCTACTCGTAATGCCAATTTCCAGTTTCGACATTATCCTGGGTATGGATTGGTTGAGTCAGCATCATGCCACTATAGATTGTCACAGGGGTAGTGTAATCTTCAGGCCCCCTGACAAGCCAGAATTTGAATTCATTAGAGGTTCTAGAGAATTGGGTAGTAACCAAATTTGTGGAGCCTTAGTACCAGAAGAATTGCCACTACCTATCATTTCTGAATATCTTGATGTCTTCCCTGAGGATCTCCCAGGATTACCCCCAGACCGAGAAGTTGAATTCTCTATTGACTTAGTGCCAAGAGCAGCTCCAGTATCTCAAAACCCATATAGAATCAACAAGAAAGAGATAGTAGAATTAAATGAGCAGATAAAAGAGTTAGAAGACAAATGCTTCATTAGGTCTAGTGTTTCATCCTGGGGAGCTCCAGTATTATTTGTGCCAAAGAAGGATGGAACATCTCGAATGTGTATTGATTACAGGGCTTTGAATGCTTTAACAATCAAGAATAAGTATCCCCTACCAAGGATAGATGATTTATTTGATCAATTAAGTGGAGCCCGGGTATTTTCGAAGATTGACTTGAGGTCTGGTTACCATCAAGTGAGGGTGAGGAAGGAAGACATCACTAAAACTGCCTTCAATACCCGGAACAGACACTACGAATTCTTAGTGATGCCGTTCGGATTAACTAATGCACCAGCAGTATTTATGAATTTAATGAACAGAGTCTTCCAACAATATCTAGACAAATTTGTGGTAGTTTTCATTGATGATATTTTGATTTATTCTAAGACTTCAGAAGAACATGAAGAACACTTGAGGCTAGTATTGGAGACATTAAGGAAGGAAAAACTTTATGGAAAACTATCGAAATGTGCATTCTTCCTAGACAAAGTCGAATTTTTGGGACATGTTGTAACTGGAGATGGCATAGTAGTAGATCCTAAGAAGATAGCAGCAGTAGAATCATGGCCCACTCCAGACTCTGTACCAGAAATTAGAAGTTTTCTGGGACTAGCTGGCTATTATCGGAAGTTTGGGAAGGACTTTGCTAGAATTGCTGAACCAATGACGAAATTAACAAGGAAGAATGAAGAATTTATATGGACTGATGAATGTCAACATGCTTTTGAAGAATTAAAAAAAAGGCTGACTACTGCCCCTATTCTGACCTTACCATTTGGAACCGGAGGATTTGCTATATACAGTGATGCTTCTGGAAAAGGTCTAGGTTGTGTATTGGAGCAGAACAAAAAAGTAATAGCATATGCTTCTAGACAGCTTCGACCTCATGAAAAGAACTATCCAACTCATGACTTAGAATTAGCAGCTATCATCTTCGCTCTTAAACTATGGAAGCATTATCTTTATGGAAAAAGGGTAGAAATCTTTACAGATCACAAAAGTCTAAAATATATCTTTACTCAAAAAGAGCTGAACATGAGGCAAAGAAGGTGGCTGGAGTTAATGAAAGATTTTAACATCACCCTTCAATATCATCCGGGGAAGGCCAACGTAGTTGCTGATGCTCTAAGCAGATATCCTATGGCAATGTACTTGACGATGGACCGACACTTGCTTGAGGACTTGGAAAGTTTGGGAATTGAGGTAATTATTCCAGGAATAGAAGGTCAAATGATGAATTTGAAGATCCAATCTACCTTAATGGATAAGATTAAGGAGACTCAGTTTCAAGACGAAGGCCTACGAAGCATTCGAGGCCAAGTACAAGCTGGATTATTGGAGGAATTCAAAATTCATGAAGATGGATCACTAAGACATGGATATAGATTATGTGTACCTCAAGGAGATATAAGAGAAGAAATTATGCAAGAGGCACACAGATCACAATACTCTATACATCCAGGAGCCAACAAAATGTACAAAGACCTAAGGATGCATGTTTGGTGGTATGGCATGAAAAGAGAAGTAGTCAAGTTCGTATCTCGTTGCTTAGTGTGCCAACAAGTCAAGGCTGAAAGACAAAGACCTGGGGGATTGCTTCAACCACTACCCATTCCAGAGTGGAAGTGGAAACATATTACTATGGATTTTGTTTCTGGGCTTCCAAGGACACCTAGTGGGAAGGATGCTATTTGGGTGATAGTGGATAGGCTGACCAAGTCTGCACATTTTCTACCCTTCAAAGTAGGGCTACCTAAGGAAAAGTTGGCAGATTTATATGTTCGTCAGATTGTTAAATTGCATGGAGTTCGAGTAAATATTATCTCCGACCGAGATTCAAGATTTACCTCTCACTTCTAGAGGAGCTTACAAGCTAGCTTGGGGACTCAACTTAAATTCAGTACATCTTATCATCCCCAAATCGATAGACAATCTGAACGTACAATTCAGACACTTGAAGATATGCTCCGTACATGCGTTCTGGATTTTGGAGGATCGTGGGAAGATTATCTACATCTTGTGGAGTTCTCTTATAATAACAGTTACCAAGCAAGTATTGAAATGACTCCATTTGAGGCTTTATATGGACGAAGATGTCGTACCCCACTATCATGGGACGATGTAGGAGAAAGAGCTTTACTGGGACCAGAGATGGTGGTCGATTCAACCGAGAAGGTGAAACAAATAAGGGAAAGACTTCGTGTGGCTCAAGACAGGCAACGACATTGGGCAAATAGCCATCGAAGACCATTGAAATTTGAGGTAATCAATTTATGAAATTCAAGTTAATTTGACATTATGATTATGGAACTAAGACTTGATTATGATTTTATTAAAGGTTGGAGAATTAGTATTCTTGAAGATTTCTCCGACACGTGGCACCATTAGGTTCGGAAGGAGCGGAAAACTCAGTCCAAGATTTATTGGACCGTTTGGCATACAGGAGAGAATCGGAGAAGTGGCATACCGTCTGGCATTGCCACCCTCTCTAGATGGGGTCCATAACGTATTCCATGTGTCGCAACTGAGAAAATACGTGTCAGATCCGAGTCATATTTTGGATCATTCAGAGCTCGAAGTGGGCCCAAGCTTGACTTACCAAGAGCAACCTGTGGGGATACTGGACCGAACGGAGAAAGTTCTAAGGAACTAAGTTATTCCCCTTGTTCGTATAGCTTGGAGGCATCATTCTTCCGACGAATCCACCTGGGAGCGAGAAGACGAGATTATGGAGCGCTACCCCTATCTTTTTGAACCTTGAGGTATATTTTAACTCTCGATCCTTCTTTTCATGCCATTGTTAATTTTTAAATTTCGAGGACGAAATTTTTATAAGTTGAGTAGATTGTAAACCCCCTGATTCTTTCAAGATTTTCAAACTAGATTTTTCGAAATTTTCTAGAAATTTTCGGAATATTTGCTAATTAAAAACAAGGTGATTTTGGCATTAAATAAAATTAAATGTTTTTAAAATATATTAAAATATTATGAAAATAATATTTTATGGTGTAAAATTAAAAATTGGACTTAGAAAAATTTTTCTGGAAATTTTTGGGCCCGAACATATTTTTTTTTACCTCAAAACTACTTATTTATTTATTTAAATTATTTAACCCAGCCAGCCCAGCCCAATCCGGCCCAAACCCTAGCCCAGCCCATGGGCTATCGGGTCGGGTCCGCCCGACCGAACCCGACCCGCCCGTGCCCGAACCCGCGAGCCCCTCTTCCCCCACGACCCGATCCCTCTCCCCCGCGTCCTCCGGCGATCCGTCCGCCTCGCCCGCGGCCAACCGCCTCCCCCGCGCCCCTCGGCCCACGACCCCCTCTCTCCTCCGCCTCGTTCGGCCGCCCAGCCCTATAAAACCCCTCCCCGGTCATCTCTCCACCACCAGCTCCGCCACTCTCCTCGCCGCTGACGCCGCACCGCCCTCGCCAAGCCTCCGCCCACCGCCCCGTGTCCCCAGCAGCACCCACAGCAGCAGCAGCAGCAGCCTCCGGCAGCGAGCCCCAGCGACGCCCAGCCCGCCCTGACGCCCTCCGCCGCCTCCGATGACTCCCCCGCAGCCACTCCGACCGGCTCCGGCGTGCTCCGGCGAAGCCCCAGCACAGAAGCCCTAAACCCTAGCTACAGTGCGCTTCGTGTCCCCGTGTCGAGTTGTGTCGTGTCGACTCGCGGACACGAAAAACTTCGGTTTTCGGAGCCCTGTTCAGGTACACGTATCTCCCAGCTCGTTTACCCTTTTTTAATTCCGTCAGTTGTATCGCGAACCCTGCGTGACCCTCTCGGTGTCCGTACAACCCGCTCGGGGTATCGCGTCTTGTGGCGATCGCGAACCGTGATCCAAAAACAGAAAAAACAACGCCCTGTTTCACCCCAGAACTGAGTACGCCCCGCCAAATGGGATGACTTGGTCGTGCGCGGTCTTCACAGATACGTGCGCGTCGTTGATACGGACGTGTGGGATTTCACGGAAGTCGATTCGGATGTGCGTGCACACCGGAATCAACGCATATCCGCGGACACCGTCCCGTATCCGCCCTTCCTGGAATGCGTCCTAACTTTGTGTACATACGTCGGATCGAAACGAAACTTACGCCATCGGACTCGTAGCGATACGCTGGTCCTGTGACCCAGGTTTGGTTCAATTCTGAGAACGTTGACAGAATTGCGTGTCGTGGGCCCCACAAGCTCCATCCGACGGGCGATTTTGTGATCGGCTCATCGGAATCCAATTCTGGAAGTTCCGTTGGGTTCATATCATTGTTCCTGACCTGTTGACACTAAGTTGGATAGATTTGGAGACCTTTTTCCCTGATACGTTTTTTGGTGCAAAGCGAGCCCACATGTGGACCCCGTTTTGACCCAAAATTGTCATTTTTGCCCTTGTCTCCAAATTGGACTCAAGGACAGGCATTTCTAGCTATTTGATATCTTCTGAGCATGATGGTAATGGTTATTTCAGCATCCGGAGGCATATCTGGAAATTTCCCCGAGAACAGAACCGTAGTTGGAATCCAAACATCAGGCAAGTACCTGCACTTCAAGTTTATTCTTTATATATGATAATTAGTTCCTTGCTCTACTAGTACCATTGGATGATTACACTTAGTGTTAGAATTTTGATTTCATGTCTCAATTTTCGTGTCGGGAGGGAGGATACTAGGAGGCATGTGGTCTACCCTTTCCACCATGTCATGACTGCTAGCTGTTGAGTACGCGACTGTACCATCAGCCTTATACTCGATTGTTCCTGACTGCTAGCCGTCTATGACGTGCCTTATTAGCCTTATAACCCCCTACATGCCAACTATGTATTCTAAATACATAATTTCACACACATAGTTTCTTTGTCTTGTTGTAGTTCCATTTTCTTATCTCATTATCTTCCTGTTTTACTCATATCCCTGATTTATAGCAACTAACCCTTAGTTAATTTTACTACTTATTATGTATAATTTTTATCGTGATACTTAGTCAGTTTTTACTACTTGTCATAATTATTTAGTTTAAGCTTTGTTGTGTATTGGTACTTTGCTCCTTTCCTGACTAGATCCGTTGACATTTAGGCGATGATGAGGACTATACCCCCACCTTTTATGGCCCATATGACGTAGCAGATGATACTATTGAGGAGCCGGTTCCTACTCAGGAGACTACTTTTGAGGAGTAGTTAGCCAATTAGCTAGTATTTTTCTTTCAGCATAGTACTCGGATTTGTCCCCGATTTATCTTCTGGTTCTGTATTAAACTGTGGATTTGGATGTCACAAAATTTGTTTTATGAAATCTTAGCATTCCTATTTCCTGTTATTATCCTTGCCTATTTATTCTTGTAAATGAGCTAGATTTTAAATTACATGTGAATATGATCTAGACAGCGTACTACCGCCGACACTGCGGCGTAGGCTGGACATACTCGCGAACCGGTGCCCGAATTATCTGGGTGCGGGTCATGACAGTCGTCTGGATAGTTGTGTAGTACTCTTTGTCAGGAGTCAGGTTCACTGCATGATTTGATAGGTTCGTTCGAGGAATACGAAGAGTTCCTCGTACAACCTCCCACTGCATTAAAAGTGAGCGGGTTTTACGCCAAAGTGGCGATGTAACAACCTTTTTAAGCCGAAGCAGCCTGAAAATACTACATTATGCGGGTTGTTTTGGAGCTATGTTTTATGCTGCACTAGCGATGAAGCTCTATTGTACGTCGATGGCTCTGAAGTCATTTCTTACGCCACACAGCACTGAAACTCAGCTTTACGTGGGTCTTATGCATACTGCGTATAGCTCTGCTGCGTATTTTTCATGCTTCTACAAGACCCCCTTCAAAGTTTTCAAATTCCTCGTAATTTGAAACACTTTAAATGAAGCATGAAACGGTCAAGTCTGACTTGTTCCTCGAGGCTAATTTCTCGACAGATTTTTTTTGGAGATTTGTTGGAATTTGGTGTGTTCCCCCTTGCCTATATAAAGGCTGAAGAGTTAACCTGTTCTTTCTACACTTCCTTCACCACACAGGGATGATAGCTGGGCTTCGTCGGGTCGACTTGAGGAAGAAGAAGATCATGTTCTTCTAGCATGTAAGAAGCCGAAAAAGAAGGCGTCTTCGAGTAAATGTCCTCTGCAATGATGGATCATGGAAGGATATTATAGCTTCCTTTGCTCGGGATGATCAGCAATTTCATATGGCGATTCGTCCAGGAGAGAGGAAGGGTCACATTAGACCATATAGCTTGCAAGCTGTATTTTCTTCCGTTACGACGGTGGACGAGGGCAGACAAACTGGCCCTGTCTTCCAGTATTGAGTTGGGTTTGAATCCCAACTCAATCTGTCATGGCGTACGGAGGATGGGCTCTTGAAAAATTTACACAAGCCCAGTTTCGTATCCTCCCGCCATTAATTATTTTCTTATTAATCGGCCGCGGAAGCCGATTAACTGCTGAAGAAGACGGAAAAAGATCTCCACCAATATGAGAACCTGGCAGAACAGATTCTGGGCGTGATCTTTAAATGAAGATGAGAAACCCTTTGTAGAGAAAGGATTTCCATCATATGTAATCATGAAGATAAAAAACCCTTTGTAGACTAGATTTCCATCGTATGTAATCATGATTAATAAAATTGTCTTCTTTTACGCATCTGATGATTTGCCTTATTTTGCTGTGATAAAGTCTGAATAATGTGCAGCTTCGACACGTCTGAATAACTTTATGCCGACTCTGATAAAAAGAGTATTTGGTCCCGTCTTTTACGCGTAACTGAAGATGCGTAGAAAGCTACTTTAGCATTTAAGTCGAATATTCGTACTGTCCTGCTGTTAGGAATGAGGAACTGTGTAGAATTCTGAACTGTCACTCCTTTGATAAGAAGAATTTTTGTTCAGACCATCATCTTCAAGAATGTTTTCCCGAAAACTCTTTGAAATAGGGCAAGAAATAGCTGTCAAAGTTGGCTATGCTTGAACTGTAGAGAAGAGGTTCTGACTGGATTTTGGATGACTTCCAGTCGACCCGAGAAGAAGAGTCATTTTCAATGCTGAACTCTGTATGTTTTGGGTACTTGGGATATTTTGAGGCCAAGAAGGAGTATCTTCCGAGAAAAACCCTTATAATTGGCTGTCTTGAGAATTGTTCAGATATAGCCTACTCTGGCCTGCATATTTTTAGATATACGAAGAGTCATAGATCCGTAGTGTAGATGAGCATAAGATCATAGGTTTGTAGCCTCTCGAGCGTAAAAACTGCTGAGCGTAAAAGAATCCGGGCGTAAAACCGTAGATTTATAGCCTCTGAAAAAAGAACTTCCGAGCGTGAAGTCGTAGATTTGTAGCCTATGAGCGTAAAAGCTTCTGAGCGTGAAATCATAGATTTGTAGCTTCTGAACGTGAAGTCGTAGGTTTGTAGCCTCTCGAGCGTAAAAGCTACTGAGCGTAAAAGCATCCGGGCGTAAAACCGTAGACTTATAGCTTCTGAGCGTAAAACCGTAGATTTGTAGCCTCTGAGTGTAAAAAGCTCCTTAGCATAAAATCACGAATCTGCTCTGTACGAAAAACTTTTTGAATTCGCTGACTGTCCGTCTCCCCTGAATAATGGGCTGACGTGGTCCCGAATCATAACCGAATATTAAATATCGAATTTGGTTAGGGATTCGAGGAGTCTATCTGAACTCTATAAATACCCCAAGGTCTTCAGAGAAAAAACTCTTCACCTGTCTTTTGCAAAAAACCTTCGTCTCTTTTAGCACTCTTCTTCGTTTCTTCTCTGAGCACTCTGAGTTTTTTAGCAATGGCACCGAAACAATCTTCGACTACTAAGGGGAAGAAAGCTGCTTCTTTTTCTCGCTCCTCTGCTCAAGCACGAGCGACTCTGAGCGAACCTCGCTCTGATCAAGGTGTCCCACCGTCAAGCTGTGCACCAGGCGTCATAGGTAAAGCTTTTAGGACGACAAAAAAAATAAAGAAACCCTTCGCACACGTTGTACGTGAACGCGCTAGGTCATCTTCTGTGCTGAAAGCCCCTTCGAGGAAGATGATGCACAGAGATATTTTATCATTTACGCCCACATTTCCAATGTGTCAGCGTAAAAACTTCATATTTTTGTAGTATGGCGTAAAAGCTTTGACTGTCAAAATTTTGGCGCATACTACAAATTTTAGGTGCTACGCTCTGGATGAAAATTCTGGCGTAACAACTCAAATTTTGGCAGTCTGGCATAAAACACAGACTGTCAGATTTTTGTGTATACTGCCAATCTTGAATTTTACGCTTAGGTAATAGGTTGCAGCATAAAAATTCAAGTTTTTACAGTCTTGGCATAAAAGCACAGACTATTGATCTTTGGCATAAGCTGCAAGATCTAACGTCTACTATAGAAACTGACTTATTCTTCTTGCATTTTGTAGTTGACTTGCAGATACCTCTGTTGGCTGAGGTAATGGGTTCCGCTGCTGGGATGCTGAACTTCAATTACCTGGAGGATATGTCCTATGTGACGTTCCCTATTTCTGGAACCCAGTATCCTGAAGGAAGGGAAACTCTGATATCATCTCAAGAGGAACGGATGCTGTTGAGCATGATCAACGGAGAGCCCCTGACGTATATAGATGGGGCCAAATATATAAAGCCAGCTTTCCTCTTCGGGGATATGATTGATAAACAATCCCAGACGAAGCCCAAGAAGGAAAACTGGGTTTTTACTGCTGGGGGCATGGTCATGTACCTGCCCAGGATGTCGAGAGATTATTCCATCTCGGCATTCTTCTATGCCACGTATCCGAGGAAGATGTCGTGGACCTTGACCCCTAATCTTCACGGCCAGCCGGGGAAAATATTTTATCAGAAAGGATTCGACCAAGGATTATTTGTGAGCCGCCCTTTAGGCCCTGTAATGCCTTTCAGGGGATTATTTTCGGGCAGTGTCCCGAGTAAAGATACTTCACTTCTCCAACCAGTCCAATTATCGACTTTCTGCAATAACTTCATGGGGCATGGAGGAGTATACCCCAAGGTTAATCCTCGGACCAATGGGTGGCTTACCCCTTCAAATCTTTGATGGGCTCGTTTAGCTGCTGGGCCCTGAAGCATTTTCAACCGGAGCTGGAGAGCATTGGTCTGTTCGTGGCTGTGAGTGCTACCAGTGTTGGGCTGCCTCCCAACCCCAACCTATTTTTGGCTTTGATGGAGCGGTATATCTTGCTCACTGGGACTTTTGCCACTCCGTTAGGGGAGTTAGGATTGGCTCTTCACGAGATGGCAGAGATTTCAAGACTGCCAATGGGGGATACTCCTTATGAAGAGTATGTTCCCACAAACAGGGAGCTGAAGGATACCAACCCTCGGGTGGTGGCAGTGTACCAGGAGCTAACGAGCCATTATCTTGCATGCACCACCTTTTATAATGAGCCCTCTAATTTGGCTCATACCAACAAATGGGCGTCCTATCTCTTCTTTCATCATGCCAGGGATGTTAAGCCAGACAAAGTCGTGGATAGCAGGGATAAGCCTTTGAGCCTTCTGAGCGTGCTTAATGCTCAAGTAGTCGATGATCTTATTGAAGACGCTGGGGCTTCAGATCAGGTTCTCGATGAGGAGATAGGGAGTTATCCTGCAGGCACTAAAGCCTACAGTTATATAAGGCATTGCCGCAGGCCTCTATCAAGGGAAGCTCAACTGGCTGGCTTCCTATCTGTATGGCTACGTCGACTGGTAGTACCTGGCATTGCATCTTCGGATCGCATTCACCACAACACCTTATGGCCTGCAGTGCGTTTGGTATTCGGGGCAAGACTGGGCCTACTCCCTGCCATGGTATGCCGGATACAAGCTGGCCTGAGGGCCATTACTGATGGGCTGCTTGTCGATGAAACACGGCGTGACAGCTTTCCCATGGTAGAGTTACCATTCCTATATCTGATGGGATGGTTAATTCTTCATAACCCCAGGGTGATGTCTTCCGGCTCTGCCAGTAGTTCAGAAAATAATTTCTTGTTGAATTACAAGAATTTCACTTGGAACATGGTCACAGTCGTAGACTGTCGGCGAGCGTTAAATTTTGCTCATAGCGGGAAGCTCTTCTGTATCATCCCCATTGTACACCTCAATCAACAGGAGACGAGACTTTAGGATTCAGGTGAAGGGAAGACCGTTCTTTCGCCTGAAGCTTTTTATTGGTTGGTCTGTATTAGACCTTCCCATTTGTTGTACAGAAGTGAAGACCATTGCTTCTTGGAGCCCTATCTGCCTAGTCGGTTCGCCAGGCAGTTTGGATATGACCAATTGCATGTGGGAAATGCCATCACCAGCTTCAAGTCCAGAGGTGGACTTATTGATGGAGTGAGAGGATGGCGGTACTTCATAATGGGTTGTACTGGAGCAACCTTTACTGTACCCGCGACTTCTCTCTCCATGGAGTTGCGCATCCTCTATTCATATGCCCAGTTTTATGTAGCCATCAATACCTTCCATCGCAATTTTGATATGTGTGGAAGTTTTAGGATGCCCTCTCATAAGTCTGCTGGAAGAGAGGATGTCCCATCAGTCTCCTCTGACGAAGGTGAAGACTCTGTCGGTACAGATAAATTTTTGTTGACAGTATCGAGAGGCGTAATACATCCGCCTGTAGAGCCTCTTGTTATCCCTGGAAAGCGAAGGGCTCCTATTCTGAAGGAGGCTTCCCCTCGCAAGAAAAAGAAGACTGTTAGTGGTCCTGTCAGGACTTCCAGCCATGAGGTTCCTAGGAGTGAACCTGCTGTTTCCCCTGTTGGGACTAGAGGTCCTTCGCCTATTAGAAAGGGAACCTCCACAGTTCCGGCTGGCAGTGCCGGAGATTCTTTGCTCGAGGCTGCTGTCGCTGCTACCGCTTCAGGTAGTGCTACGAGATCGCCTTCAAGGCTGAGCAAAATAAGATTGCGTATACCTTTATCCAGACCAGCAACGGGAGAAACCCCTGCTGCGTCTGTAAGTATACCCAGCGAGATTCCACCTGATGAGCCTCGAGTGGATCTTGGTGAAGACCTGGAAGAATACCTGCCAGTGTCAGTTGGCACACCCCTTCTCCAGGTATGACTGCTCGCTTAGCATCATTAAGAAATGATTTAGCTGTACTGGCTGCCGACGCGACATATATACCATCGGCCATGGATAAATGTCGTCTTTACGCGCCCTTTTTTTAGAAAAATTAACATCAGGTTGATATTAACTTTCCTTTTGCCTTCTTTTCAGGGGAAGACATCTATGGGGAGGGCGGCGTCGACGCAACTTTTGGCTTTGTTGCAGCTCCTGCCGATGACATGGAGGTGTCCGACTTTGAAAAGAAAACATTTTCGGGTGCCGGCTCGCCCAATACAGTTCCGATATCTCGAGAGGAGGATGACCCTGTCATCATGACTATGCCTCTTTTGAGTACATCAACCACTTCGACCGTTGTTGGTGCCTCTACTTTTGTCGCGCCATCTGCTGAAGCGACGACTGTGACGACACCCTCTGCTTCCTGGAAGGGGATTCGCCGATATTGCAGCCACTCCCAATGTCCAATCTGATTTTGCCATGGTAGTTGAGCAATATAATAGTATTTTCTATACCACTTTGAAAATGCTAATATTAATGGTGTTGGAGAAGAATCTAGGCTTCGAGGCTCTGAGGATGTCTTCCCAGGTTTCGATAGCGCCGATCAGAAATTTCAATGACGCTGGGAGAGCCGATGCACTGGAGCAGATAGTTAATGGTTTGGAACCACCCATTAACAATTATTTGCGACTATCCCAGGACAGCATTGATGACCTGATTCAGGCTGAATATGACTCTTTGACTGCGAGGTTTGTTGGGGAGATAGAAACTCTGAGCAAGTCCATCGAGGCTCAGCAGCAAGAGATGAATGAAGAGCATACCGTATTGGAGTATGTCATTCCCCAGCTGGCCAAGTGCGAGGCCGAATATGAGGAAGAGGCAGCGAGGGTCCGCAAATTAAAAGATGAACTCGCTCAGGCAGAGGAGAGGGTTCTCGCTACATCGACAGCTCGAGATGTGTTGAAGGACTGAATGAAAGCGGCTCAGTAGAATCTGGCACGTGCGGGTGTCACCCACGCAGGTTTTGTACATGCTCGGTCTGAATTGTCTGCCTTGAACAATGAGGAGGCGAGGTTGGAGCGGGCTCGCGCTACGGTTTTAAGCTCCAGGAATGAGAGAATGGCCTCTCTGGCGTGACAGATTCGCGATTTAACTGCTCCTCCCCAATGATGTACTTTCTTATTTCTCCTGTAATTTCTCGGAGATAATGAAGACACATTTTCTGACCTTGTAGGCCCATCACTTTAGAATATGATAGGCTGGGATAAAAGTGATATCAGAGGTATCATTAACATGACATTCTTTCGTTAAGGTTTTGCTGAATGTAAATCTATTCAGAGTTAACATAAACCTGAAAAAATATAATCCAACTAAATTTGTATACTAAACACTATCAGAGGTAATATGAACATGATAGGCTTACAAATTAGTTAAGGATATCTATTCGGAGGTCACATGAACCTGATAGAATATGATCCAGCTAACCTTTGTGCATGGTATCGTAAGAATAAGATCTTCGTCATACTCCGTTAAACGAAGGAGATCAAGTATAGTACTTCTTCGGGAATTTGTAGTTGATAGTAGCCATTGCCAAATTTCCATTAGGCTTGGCTAATCTGTAAGTGCCATTTGCAATCATATAAGGGCCCTCTCATTTCTTTATGATTGTTTGTACGAACTTCGGATATTGTACTAGAGGTAATATGGACGTAGTACGATACCGTATTTGTTGAGGACATCCCACTGGGGGATCTTTGGTGGACCTATTATTTGTTGCGCACGTTGAATGCAAAATAATAAGTTCGAAAACAAGTCCTATCAGAGGTAGTATGGACGTGATAGATTTTTTTGAACCTAACACCACTGGCGTACTTAAAGTTAAGTATGGGTGTTAAGTTGAGATGACAACCGATATCAGAGGTAATATGGACATGATAATCTATTGCCAAAACTCGAAGGATTTGTTCAGAGGTAA
Organism: Iris macrosiphon; assembly: GCA_036927795.1. NCBI lineage: Eukaryota > Viridiplantae > Streptophyta > Magnoliopsida > Asparagales > Iridaceae > Iris > Iris macrosiphon. The sequence goes on along the minus strand of JAYESA010000017.1, from coordinate 39,253,398 downwards.
TATGAACATGACAAACTTTTGAGTTACGACTCCACTGGGAATGGAGGCGTATATCTGCTCAGAGGTAATATGGACATGGCAGTTTTTTATGGACCTAACACCACTGGCGTACTTAAAGTTAAGTACGGGTGTTAATTTGAGATGACAACCGATATCAGAGGTAATATGAACATGATAATCTATTACCGAAACTCGGAAAGTTTGTTCAGAGGTAATATGAACATGACAAACTCAGCCCGAGAGAAATATTATGACAGTAGTTCAGAGGTAATATGGACATGAACTAATGTCTGAACCGCTCTTTTGAGGAGTGATTCGTTAAGCGTGGTCTATCCAAACATGAAGATAGACCAAAGGATTGCTCCACTGGGAAGTCTTTTAGGGACTCCTTATCCGGTACTTTTTTGAAGGAGCAAATTGCCACGTTGGAGTGAGATCCATTTGTAGTGACCGTTTCTTTGTTTACAAATGCAGAGTGATGACTTTGGCGTCGATCAACTCCTGGATTTTTCTTTTCAGTACATAACATTCCTTTGTAGGGTAATGAATGTACCGATAAAAGAGACAATAATCTGGGTCGTCGACTTTACCAGTCCTCTCAGGGTATCTGATGTTGGGTAGCCGAAGTTTGTGTTCCTTCATCAATACATTGAAGATTTCAATGATGTCATCATCATTGAAGGAGAAAATCCCTTTTAGCTTTCGGGCTCCCGATACCTGAGTCGTACCGTCTTCAGGGAGGATGGTCATAGTTGCATCATCTTCAGACTCAGAGGAAATTCTACCCCCAGCTCTGGATGCTGCCCTATTTTGTCGAGGTAGACTGCCCCCAGACATGTCGTGGCATTTGTCCACAGAAGTTGATTTAGAATGACCTGCCTCTGGTATTACAGGATCAGACTCTCGAGGTTTGGAGTTTACAAGAGATGTAGTATACCCCAACCCAAAACGAGTTTGTTGACAGTAAGGATTACCATGCAACGGTGTTCGCCTGCCTTTTCCATGGTTGAGGCCTTATTTCAACTTCAAATCATAACCCATGCTTTGTATAACCTTTAAAGCTTGTGGGCTATATCTGTGGATTTTCATTTTCCCACCATCAGACTCTTGAGATCTTTCTTGTACAATCGGTCTGCTCCGCATGCGACCGAAGACTATTGGATGCTGGTCATCACGAGTTGGTGGAACAATAAAGGCAGAATCTTTATGTGGTCCATATGCCATGATAACATTAGATGTTGACGCATCTTCCCACATAATATCCCCACGTTTGATAGTTAGGGGCACTGAAACCTGGTTATGACTCCTGTCTTTACGTTTCTGGATCAAAAATTCGCGCAAGTCAGGAGGATTAATAGAAGAAGAAGAGGAAGAAGGCTTGTTCCTCCTGTTTACATTAGTGGGAATGCAGAAATTAGGGACCGGAACACTATTTCTACCATATGAGTAGAGCAATTCCGCCATGTGAGCAGCACATAATCCATGAGGAGCGTATGTTCCTACAAACTGGACCTTCTTTACGCTGGGGGGCTTTTCCTGGCATAATCTGGAATTTTGCTCAGGCTGGCATAAAACTGAGGAAGCCCTCAATCGGCCATCAGCTTCTCACGTAATCTGGAGAGCGGGCAGATTCTTCTCTTGATGGAGTAAAAGCCGAGAGGTCGGGAAATCCGCCACTTATTTTCCCTTGTAATGATTGCAAGGACCATCTGCTTTTCCACGGAGGGAAGATGCATTTCCACGTGCGGAGCGCGTTTGGAGTTTCTGAATAGGCGCTGAGGCATTATCAGAACTTTTGTCTGCCACGTCACAGACGGTACACGTGCAGAGCAGACTTCTGGACTAGCACTGAGGCATGGCCAGAAGTTTTGTCTACCATGTCACAGACGGGAGAATAAGTTTTACGCGCGGGGCGCGCAGTAGACTTCTGGACTAGCACTGAGGCATGGCCAGAAGTTTTGTCTACCACGTCACAGATGGGAGACTGAGTTTTACACACGGGGCGCGTAGTAGACTTCTGGGTTAGCACTGTGGCACGGTCAGAAGCTTTGTCTGCCACATCACAGATGGGAGACAGAGTTTTACGCGCAGAGTGTGCAGTAGACTTCTGGACTAGCACTGAGGCATTGCCAGAAGTTTTGTCTGCCACGTCACAGATGGGAGACAGAGTTTTACGCGCGGGGCGCGCAGGTTGAGAAGCTACAACCTTGTTGGTCAGAGAAACCGGAGAGTCGACAGGAATGGTAGGGGATGTCCGGGGCATCCACACTTTACGCAATTTCCTGTTGTCTTGGACAGAGAGGGAGTGAGAACTACCCCCTGCTCGAAGCATGTCTTCGTAGGCGGATTGGTCGAATTGGACGACCAAGGTCTTCTTCATTGATCCTACTGATACAGCATCGTGTTGAACAATTGCTTTCTCGTCAGATGAGAAAGAGGTCCCCAGCAGAGTCGCCATCTTGTGTTTGATAATAAACGAAAGAAATGAAACAAGATTTATACGAAACCCTCTCTTTGGTTTACAAACAAGAAGTACAATTAATCCTATACGAGGATGTCAAGTACAAAATTTTAATCTGGGTGAATATTGCTATAGGAGTCTGATCTGCAGTCGATCACTTTGTCCCTTGGACCACACGATGATGAAGAAGTGTTGTAGAAGAAGGAGAAACTTCAAAGGTTGCAAGAGGGAGTGGATGCTCGATGCCAAAATTGTCGATCACTACTCTCTGTCTGTGCTCTGGGTTCTTCTCTCTCAAGAAATAAATTTCTGACCTTTGTTCTCCGAGTTTTTGACCTTTTTCTGACCCTTTTTTTGACCCTTTTTCCGACCTTGGACCTCTGTCAATAGAGGTCTCTATTTATAGGGTTTGGTGACAATAACTGTCCAGTCGGCGTAGAAGCCGAACAGTGGAGAGTGTGGCACCTTTTATGTGGCGGTTATAATAACTGCTATCCACGTATAAATGATCCTCTGAATCTGCGTGTGACACGTGTTCCATTATGAGGCAATGCGTATAACTGCTGCGAAGATCACGGCATGCAAGCCACGTAGGTAGTTGTCCCTCGCGTAGAAAAGGTTGGCATAGAAAAGGTTGGCGTAGAAGCCAATAACTGTCACCACGGCGTAGAAACCAAATAGTTGTCAAGTTGGCGTAGAAGCCAAGTAGGCGTGGAAGCCCAGTAGGCGTAGAAGCTTGATGTTGTATGGATCGGTAGCTAGCGTAAGGACAGTTGGTCATCCTTGCTTGACTGAAGTCTTGAGCGTATTCTGGACCAAATAGCCTTATCACACATCAATGCAAATATAGCCTGAGTTGGCGTATTCCGAGGAGATAGCATACGGCGTACTCCTATAGTTGGAAATAGCCAGGTCGGCGTATTTCAAGGAGGTAGCGTACAGCGTTCTCCTATAGCTGAAAATAGCCTGATGGCGTAATATGCAGAGGTGATGATGTGGACGTATTAGCCGTAATTATGGCTCACCCAGTCTTTGAAAGTAGAACCAAATCTCATGCATTAAATGTAGCGATCTGCCCCCATCACGCGCATTAACTGCAGAGACATGCCTCGAGCTCTGTACGAAGAGCTGCTTTTGATGTGGCGGTTCGTTTTGTCTCTTGTTGAGCGTAAAAGCTCGCATCTGCCTGTATAAAACTAGGCAGCGTATTCCCTTGTATGCGTAAAAGCACTTTGTATCAAAAAAATGTCACTAAATGACGTTCTGGGTCTCTGTGCCGCACCATCATTACAGCCATCGTCTGGATAGTCGTGCAGTACTCTTTGTTAGAAGTCAGGTTCACTGCATGATTTGACAGGCTCGTTCGAGGAATACGAAGAGTTCCTCGTACAACCTCCCACTGCATTAAAAGTGAGCGGGTTTTACGCCAAAGTGGCGATGTAACAACCTTTTTACGTCGAAGCAGCCTGGAAATACTATATTATGCGGGTTGTTTTGGAGCTATGTTTTACGCTGCACTAGCGATGAAGCTCTACTATACGCCGATTGCTCTGAAGTCATTTCTTTCGCCACACAGCACTGAAACTCTGCTTTACGTGGGTCTTATGCATACTGCGTATAGCTCTGCAGCGTATTTTTTATGCTTCTACAATATACAACTGGTTATAGCAAATTAACGCACGAGGCATAAGGATATATGAATCTAGATGACATTGATTCCCAACACTAACCACAAAGTGAGAGGGGGCATATGTTCATCAACCACTCGAGCGCCCAACCGACAGTCTGTTATGTTCAAGACCGACTTCGGAGGTCGCCAAGATCCTCACTAGCTTCTGTGTCGACAATATAATGATTACATAAAAGAAACTTTTGTAATTACTCCCCCTCCTAACTATTTGTCGAGCCTCAACAAGGTTCTTGGTTGGTTAGGTCGAGCCCGACATACCATATAAAAAGGCCTCATCATAACGAGTATCGACGTCAAAATTAAAAGAAATAAGAAGGGAGTAGTGTGGTGCCCCGTTCCCCCTATTCGGGGAGCGCGGCTAAGAAATACAAGACGGTATCGTTCGATCGGGATAGATTGAATCAAGAATTCATCCTCGTTATGGATTTGTCTCTTCGGAATCGATTTCCATATTCAGTGGACCGTGCCCCCGGGATCGACTTTACGGCAGAGTCAGGAGGGACCTCGTCGCTGCATCCTTTGTTGCCTAGTTTTCGCTGTCGCTTGTTGCTTTCGTGCTTTGAGTTGGTTTTCGGATTTGCTTGAGATTTCTTGAACGGATTCGATGATTTCATTATTTTCGTTCTTCGAATTATACTTCAATTCCGATAATGGAAAGAGAGGAAGAGGTATTGATCAACTGTTCGTGGCAATGCAGGTGATCCAGCAGTAGGCGTCGCTCGAACGGACTCCTAAAGCACTTCTTTCCTTCTTCCTTCCAACTACTAAAGTGAGTGGCTACCATCCCGATTAGCTAGCCCTTCTTGCTAGTCTTCACATCATAATCTTGTGTTCTTGCTTGCCCCGATCAAACGATACCAAGTAATAACTAAAAGACTTCAAGATAATAAGGGAATAGACTTGGAAAATATTGCTTGTCAAATGAAACCTGTGAACGGTTACTTACTTACATGCTTGTTCGTTTGGAATGTTCTTCATATGCATAAATATAAGTTAGAATACATATTTCTTCTTAAAATTGTGCTATGTATAGAACTCATCTTGAATGCAATAAACTGAACAGGAAGACTATGCAAAAGTAAATCTTGCCCTGCTATTGCCCTGCGCCTGATATGCCATGACTTGCCTCGATTGCTAACTTAGGGTATTGCGTTGATCACGGAAAACTTGTGCACAAGGTCTTAGTTCCTGCGGACGGTCGCTGGGGCACCGGCACCGATCCGATCCGGACGGAACTCATGATAGTCGCCTGCTATAGGACGGAATGCCCTGCGACGCCCTGAACTATGCGTCGCACGATATTTCGTACTGAGACTAGCCCGTCCACTATGGCAAAGTGTCAGTGATCCCCTCGTATATTTAAACCTGTTGCTACTAACTTGTGTCTTCTTGGCAGGGAAGGCAAGGTAAGTATTATGCAGGTGGTTCAGACGGGCAGGTAAATGTCACCGAACGGTGGCAGGTTATTTCAATGATTTATATATCTATTTCTTGCTTAAAATGAACTAAGGCAAGATAGAAACCCACAATAAATATGCATGCTTCATTAAAACAACGTGTTGATTGGTATAGTTGGGTTAGCTTGCCTTCACCAGTACGTTTCAATGTACTGACCCTCGTTGAAACAGGTTCCCCGCGCTAAGGAGAACCAAGCGAGGAGCAGAAGTCAAATTCCCTAATCCAGTCCAGCTGTAGGCACGCCTCGACCGTGCCAACCTTTTGAAGCATTTTGAAGATAGAAGCTAGCCACCAAGCAAGTATGCAGCTTCGTGGCAAAGTCGTCGTTCCCACCGGAGGTCTTATATTTTGAGTTGTAGTAAAGGATGTAATGTACAGGACTGCTATCTCATTTTGTGTCAACACTTTTGTAAGCCCATAGAGGCAATCCTTATGACTCAGTTCAGGGAGTTTGTAATAGATGTTCATATTATCAATAAAGAGAACTTTTTCATGCCTCAAATCTGTGTTCATTTAATCTGCGTACTCTGAATATGTGCCCGCTATGTGAAAATAAAATACTTAGCCTTGTGCAGTGCGCAACCTCGGCCCGCACGGCGGTCACGCCCGGGGGACGACTATCGATTCCACGGAATCGGGGCATGACATGTTGGTATCAGAGCACAGCTTCAAAGTTCCTTTGACTCTTGAACTGGAAAAGTCCCTTTAACGATAAATCCCTGTGCGAACTCCTGAACTCGTTAAGGCCAAAATAAGATACGTTCATGCAATAAGTCCATAATACCTTATGATCCTGATGTAATTTACCTTCTTTTGAAGGAATGACGCAAGCGCAACCAACAGCGCTAGCACCAGGCGAGACACAGGCTCAGGAGAGCAGTTCCGGAACTTCAGGAAGCTCTCGGAGCCAACGTGGCACGTCTCGAGCAGACCCGCTTCAGCAATTGATGCAAATGTTAGAAGCACAACGACAGAGAGATTATGCCCGCCAAGCCAAGTTCAAGAGCAACCTAGAGGCCCGACTCTCAGTCCAATAAAAGCAGGTAGATACCCTACAGCAGCTTGTTCAGACTATGGCCTCTAACCAGTCCGCAGCGACAGCAGCGACTCCGATGGAACAACCAATCCTTGAAGTCGAGACACCGCTAATGCCAAGGACGAGGGAAGTGACTGCCTTCACCTTTGGTAACTTCAAGAAGGTCTGCAATACGCTATTTAATGGGACTGAGGACCCGATCGTGGCCCTAGATTGGCTCGCCGAGCTTGAAGATCATTTTTCTCTCCTAGAAGTGCCAGAAGACAAGCGCGTCACCTGTGCCCAACTACAGCTTCGCCTCAATGCGCACGAATTGTGGGACGTGCATCGACAATCTCTTCAACTTAGCCATGGAGAGGAGGCGATCGCATGGACAACTTTTTGTGCCGCGTTTGAGGAGGAGTTTATACCTCCGCCTGTACGCCGTCAGCGAGAAAACGAGTTTGTACAACTATGGCAGGGCAGCATAACGGTTAAGCAATACTCTGCAGAATTCAATAAACTGGCCAAATTTGCTAGTGCTTATCTACCGGATGCAGCGAGTCATGCCAGACGATTCGAGGGAGGGCTACGTCCTGGCATCCACGGACACGTAGTCATTCTGCAGTATCAGACGATGAAGGAAGTCTTAAACCATGCCCTCTCCCTCGAACCGCAGTATCCTCACGTTGCTGCCGGCGCTGTGCAAATTTCCAATCACAAACGCCAAGGCAACGATAGAGGAAACAACGCTGTAAAGCGTCCAAATAACGGCGGTAAACGGTGTGGAAACAACAACAAGACCTACAACTTTTGCAGGAAGCCAGGGCATATCAAAAAAGATTATCGCCGCAACTTGGGACTTGCCTCCGTTGCGGCGATCCAACCCATCAGATTAGCAGCTGTCCGCTCTCCCCACCTCAACAACAAACTCAGGCGCCTGCACCTGAGGCCAACCGAGCTACGCCTCAGCAAGGGCGTAATCAAGCTCAAGGACGGGTCTATACCATGACACGGGAAGAAGCTCTAGCTTCAGACACCGTCGTGTCAGGTACTTTGCTTTTCAATAATATACCTGCTCGTGTTCTATTTGATTCAGGTGCAACGCATAGTTTTATTTCCACAAATTTTGTCATGGAGAACAATGTAAAAATGACTCCGTTGCACCTAGATTTAAGTGTTAGCACCCCCTCCGGTATGAAAATACATGTTCGTTCAGTCTGCCAAGGTGGTTACATCTGTATTAGAGAAAAGAAGCCGTCGCTCGATGTCCTAGTTCTAGACGTTCGGGACTATGATATCATTTTGGGAATGGATTGGCTCGGCGCATGCGTGGCAACTATTGAATGTGTAAAAAAGCGAGTCATTTTCCGTCTGCCCGGAGAAGCCGTGTTCTGTTACACCAGTAGTCCAGCGACAGATGCGACCAGGGCCTGCATGGTGATTTCAGCAAAATCTGCTCGGCGAATGCTCAACACAGGCTGCGAGGGATTCCTAGCATCGGTTCGGGACACACGGCAGGACTACGCAAATGTCGAGTCTACTTCCGTTGAGGCAGAGTTCCCCGATGTATTTCCGAGTGAACTACCCGGCATGCCGCCAGACCGAGAGATTGAATTCATTATCGATACATTTCCAAATACACAGCCTATATCAAAACCTCCGTACAGAATGGCCCCTGCAGAACTGATGGAATTGAAATGCCAGCTCCAGGAATTACTTGATCGTGGGTTCATCCGTCCGAGCGTGTCTCCTTGGGGTGTGCCTGTGCTCTTCGTGAAGAAGAAGGACAGAACTCTATGCCTCTGCATAGACTACAGAGAATTGAACAAAGTCACAATCAGAAACAAATATCCTCTGCCACGGATAGATGACTTGTTTGATCAGCTACAGGGGGCAACGATGTTCTCTAAGGTCGATCTTCGCTCAGGTTACCACCAGCTGAAGATTAAGCCCGAAGACACGCCGAAGACTGCCTTTTGAACCTGATACGGATATTACGAATTCACAGTGATGCCATTTGGACTGATGAATCCGCCTGCTGCATTCATGGATTTGATGAACCCTGTATTTAGGCCCTTCATCGATAAATTCGTGGTGGTTTTTATCGATGACATCTTGGTGTACTCGAAGACTAGGGATGAGCACGCAGGACACCTGTGGATGGTGCTGCAAACCCTTCGAGACAACAAGTTATATGCAAAATTAAGTACATGTGAATTCTGGCTAGACAATATATCTTTTTTGGGGCATGTCATCTCTTCGGAAGGCATTTCAGTTGATCCGAAGAAGGTAGAAGCCATTACGCAGTGGAAACTCCAGAGTCAGCTAGCGATATCCGAAGTTTTCTTGGACTGGCAGGCTACTACCGCAGGTTTATACAAGACTTTGCTAGAATTGCTTCGCCCTTGACTCAGCTCACACGGAAGGGTGCGAAGTTTACTTGGACGGACGATTGTGAAGCTTCATTTACGGAGTTAAAGCAGCGCCTCATCTCTGCACCAATTCTCACTTTGCCGAACGGACCGGACGATTTCAAAATTTTCAGTGATGCATCAGGTAAAGGACTAGGATGTGTCCTGATGCAGCGGGATAAAGTGATAGCCTATGCGTCAAGACAGCTAAAGCCTCACGAGAAGAATTATCCGACGCATGACTTAGAACTGGCTGCAGTAGTGTTTGCACTGAAGCTGTGGCGCCACTACCTTTATGGCGTGCCGTGTGAAATCTACACAGACCAAAAGAGCTTGAAATACTTGTACACTCAAAAGGATTTGAATCTTCGGCAGCGGCGATGGCTTGAACTCCTTAGCAACTTCGATCTCATGATCAGATATACGCCTGTAAAGGGAAACGTAGTAGCTGATGCATTGAGTCGAGTGTTCGTAGGGAGTTTGGCTATTGATGATAGGCTGCGCCGAGATCTTGAATCACTGGGCATTACACTGAAAATAAGATATAAGAAGTGGGCGTACGTAGCACAACTGCGCCTCGAACCTGATTTGCTACAAAAAGTAAAGGCCGCTCAGAAGGACGATCCGTTCCTGCAAAAGATTCATGCCCTTATCTCGACAGGAAAGGCGTCCGACTTTGCAGTAGGCACGGACGGGACGCTTCGAGTGAAGGAAAGACTGTGCGTTCCAAACGACGCGGCCCTCAGACAAGAGATACTCACAAAGGCCCACTATGCTAGTTATACTTCTCATCCGGGTAGCACTAAGATATATCGGGATCTTCGTACGACGTTTTGGTGGCACGGCTTGAAACAGGATATGGCGCAGTTCGTGTCGCATTGCATGGCCTGTCAGAGAGTAAAGGCCGAACACCAGAAACCAGGCGGAGAGCTTCAGAACCTTGCTATTTCGGAGTGGAAATGGGATCATATAACGATGGATTTTATTGTTAGCTTGCCAAGGACGCAACGGGGACATGATGCAGTCTGGGTTATCGTCGATCGACTCACCAAGTCAACTCACTTTCTGCCTATCAAATCTACTTGGAGTGCCGACCGTCTGGCTCAGATATATCTCAACGAAATCGTTCGACTCCACGGCGTGCCCGTATCTATAGTCTCCGATCGAGATGGTCGATTTATATCGCATTTCTGGGGAAGCCTGCAGTCAGCAATGGGGACGAAGTTGAAGTTCAGCTCCGTCTTCCATCCACAGACCGACGGCCAAACAGAACGTGTCAACCATATCCTCGAAGACATGCTGCGACTCTACGCCTTGGACTCGAAGACTAGTTGGGACCTTCATCTACCTTTAGTCGAATTTGCTTACAATAATAGTTATCAATTGTCACGCCCCGATCCCGAAAGGGTCTTTCGTCCTCGCCGGATCCTTTACGGAATCGATTCGTCCTCGCTAGGGGCGTGATGCCGTACGAGCCTGGGATTGCGCTCGCACAAGGCAAGAACTTGCAGCTTTAGGAACCCATTTTGAAACACAAATGTTAAATCACATTCACAGAGATTTGAACACAAATGCGGAAGAAATATGCTTTTTCATTGAATATTCAGAGTAATTTACATAGAGTTTATATTGATGCGCCTTCTCGGCTATTGAATTATATTACAAAAGATAACTCAAAATGCAGGGCGCGCTCCGTCAGATAGTCCACGTCGTTTGCACATTACGCCCTTGTATAGATTGAAGTCTCTGCCTCCAAAATGAACTGACTCCAGCTATACATCAAAATAGAGGTGCTCCTAACGCCTTCTCGCTAACGCACTAGCGTTGCACCATCTAATTGCCTAAAATAGTTGCCCACAACGTGGGTCAGTACTCAACTTGTACTGGTGAGCGGGATGAATCCCACTCGACTATATCGATACTAGCTTGTTAGGGGCGAGCATGCATTAAGATAGCTTCTATAAGGAAGCAAGTGAAATCAATTCATATCAGTTGCATATTTTGATAGGAATGAAATAGCATTGAATCAAACCAGTATACCGATTGCTTACTCAATCGATGCACGCCTTTCCTGAAACGAAACACAAGTATACTTACCATCTGCACAAGACAATAAGTTAGCATGCGTTCTATTCTATGCGGTCATTGGTGTGATCGACACCTTAGGGACATATTTCAAGCTTAGCGGCGCGCCCTATCAGCTCGGTTAGCAAGCCCTGCTGGAGGTCCCGCTAGGCATCGTGACGAGCACGAATCAAATATTTCCCTCCGGATCGATACGGTTCCAGTGCCCCAGAAAGCCGTTTCGAGGAAATGCCAAACCCTGTGCACAAGTTGTCCCAGACCATGCAAATGCATGAAATAATTCATATTACATACAATGCATCAAAATAAACAGAAGAAGTAAGCAGCAACATATATATATCTCATGCAACAGTTCATATTTTCTCAAGCGGTATTCCGATTCAGTTATCCCATAAGTCCAGCTCTATCCGAGGCACTAGGCCGCCACCAACAACCAACTCTTCCTTATAAACAAGCTCAAATTATAAGGTATGCAAGCATATGATAAATTAGTCTACAAAATTCCATGTTCCTTTCTTAGTGGCTGGCATACCTGTGGCTAAGGATTTCCTAGGCGTCCAACTGGGCATCATCGAGTGAACGATTGAAACTTAGAGATGTTGGCATGAAGAAGTAGGAAAGAAGGGACCAAACCACTCATTGGTTAAGGAAAAAGGTAGTTGAAACACGAATCCCGCCTAGCGACGATCAAACGTCAGTTACGCGGACCTGAAACAGCACGAGCACCGAGTTAGAAATCTTGCCTATCCTTCCTTGCCGAATTCCCCAGAACCTCAAGTTCCAAATGATAAAACCAGCAGCGAAAACCAAGCAAATCGAAAGCAACAACAAATCCAAAACCTCAAAACGACAATCATAAAAACCAAGCAACCAAAACACGAAAACTATTGGACTCGTTTCAATAGAGGCCTTTCCATGAGTTGGAATGGATCATCGCATTTTGTCCGTGGCAAGAAGATGCCGAGATCTAAGTTACGACTCAGACGGACTAGCCACAAGCCCAATTATATAGTGCTCGTCCCGGTCAGATCGGGATTTGAGGCACTACATCAATCAAGCATTCAAATGGCGCCGTATGAGGCGTTATACGGGCGGAAGTGTCGATCTTCGATCTGCTAGGATGAAGTTGGTGAACGACAGATACTTTGCCCTGAGCTCGTGGAGCAGACTGTCCAAAAAGTTCGATTGATTCGGGAAAGATTAAAGGTAGCTCAAAGCCGTCAAAAGAGCTACGTAGATGTCACGCCCCAGTCCCAAAATACCGTAGGACCGGACGCGTGATAATGGCCAGCAGCACACACCGACGGACAAACCCAATTTAATGGATCCATCAGGGCATGCTTAAGCTGTAGTCTAATAATAATTGGAACCAATGATACAGGTCACAGTCTATACTAATCTCATCCACAAACAGATAATCACAGATCAAATGTCAGAATAATACAAATAGAAATAAACTAGTATATCTCAATAAAGGTGTCTCGGAGAACAATCCGAGAATAAGTCTGATACATCAAGGAAATAGATTGGAAAGAAAATAACTATAAACAGAAATAATGAATATCTCACGCCAATACTCAGGAGAAGTCCTCTGGTATGACCTCGTCCTCAGATGTCGGTACAGCTCCTGTAATCGCTCCTGATAATGCTCTTGTATCTGCTCCTGATAATGCTCCTGTACTGTATAACTCTAGGTGGATCTCCTCTGCTAGTCCTGGGGACAAAGTCCGGATCCAGGTCCTCAGGGGACAGCAAGGTACAGAAAATACAAGCCAAAATAAATGCAGTACAGCAGAAAATGCAATAAATAGGGTAAGCTATATAACCATCTATGTGAAAATGCAAGTGAGAGTATCACTAGTGCTCAGGCCGAAGCCACTACAAGCTCTGTGTCGGGGAGCCGGTAGCGGTAATAACCGGTAGTGGGCCAAGCTCGGCTTTCGAGTCTTGTGCCTCTCAATAATAGGGGTTATATATATATATATCAGCCTGTAGCCTGTGTGTCTCTCCCCACCCAATGTAACCACGCATATCATGACCACAACGTCTCATGTCCATGTCAAGCGGGATCATAGCTAATGCAACCAGTCATACTATATCTAATAACATAATGTCCATGTCCTGTATCCTATACAGAATTACCATGAATATCTCGGGAAAATCCTGTCTCATGAATAGTGTTAAGTGTCCTGGGTCATAGTGTACTTGGTAAGACAAGTACGAGAAAATAAAGTGTCACGTATGTCCATCTCTAGATGACAGTACCCAACGCTGCGTACAGTGTTGGCACCCGACTGATAATCGGACGCTAAGTACTTTACACGGTCCTAGGTTAAGCATGCACAGCAATATAATGAAGCAAGAAAAATATATAACAATACTGCAGAGTTTGGCAAGGTACACTTGCATGGGGTCCTGATTCCAACTGTAGCTCTGGTCTCAGGGTGATCTGCTGCTACTACTCCGGTTGCTGAAATAAACATCACTATTAGATTCAAAAAATATCAAATAGCTAGAAACGCCTGTCCTTGAGTTCAATTTGGAGACAAGGACAAAAACGACATTTCCGGGTCAAAGCGGGGTCCACACGTGGGCCACTTTGCACCGAAAAGTGTGTCAGGGTCAAAGGTCTCCAAATTTCTTAAACTCACTGTCTACAAGTCAGGAACGACGATACGAATCCAACGGAACTTCCAGAATTGGATTCCGATGAGCCAATCACAAAATCGCCCGTCAAGTGGAGCCTGTGGGGCCCACGATACTCGATTTTGTCAACGTTCTCAGAATCGAACCAAACTTGGGTCACAGGACCAGCATATTGCTACGAGTCCGATGGCGTAAGTTCCGTCTCGATCCGACGTGTGTACACAAAGTTACAGCGCGTTCCAGAACTGACGGATACGGGACGGTGTCCGTGGATACGCGTTGATTTCGGTGTGCACGCACATCCAAATCAACTTCTGCGAAATCTCACACGTCCGTATCAACGTCGCGCACGTATCGGTGAAGACCACACGCGACCAAGTCATCCCGTTTGGCGGAGCGTACTCAGTTCCGGGGTGGAACAGGACGTTGTTTTTCCTATTTTTGGATCGCGGTGTGCGATCACCACAAGACGCGATGCACCGAGCGGGTTGCACGGGCACCGAGAGGGTCATACAGTCTACGCGACGCAACTGACAGAATTGAAAACGGAATTACGAGGAGAGAGATACGGGTACCTGAACAGGGCTCCAGAAACTAAATTTTTCTCCGTGTTCGCGTGTCTCTTGACACTGTGCTGTGTCCTGTGTCCGGCTACTATTGTCGTGTCCGATCTAGGGCATCAGTGCTCGGCCGCTGGGAGTGGGGGTTCGGGTCGGCGGAGGTCGGCGAGGGCTCGGGGAGGCTCAGGGCGGCCGGCGGCGCTCGGCTAGGGTTCCGGGGTCGACTGGGAGCTGCGGGGAGAGGAGGAAGGAGGAGGAGAGAGCGGCTGCTGCCCGGAGGAGGCTGGCGAGGCGAGGGCGAGGGTGACGTCGGCGTCGGCGGAGGAGATCGCCAGGGGGAGAGGGCGGTGGAGACGAGGCTGTTGGGGGCTTGCGGGGACGGCGGAGGAGAGCAGGAGGAGGGTGGTTGACGGAGAGTGGCTCGTCGGCTGAGCTGAGAGGGGAGTCGTCGGCAAGGCGAAGCGGAGGGGTCAGCGGCATGGAGTCGTCGATGTCACGCCCCGAGGCGTCCCCCGAGCCGTGACCGCCGTGCGGGCCTGGAGTTGCGCCCGCACAAGGCTTTTTAATGATTTGCATAGCAAGCACGTATTCAGAGTACGCAGATAAATTGAAACACAGATTTGAAACATAGAAAAGTTCTCTTTATTGATAATGAACATCTATTACAAACTCTTGAACGAGTCAGCTAATATGCCGAACGGCTTACAAAAGGGTTGACTCAAAATGAGATAGCAGTCCTGTACATTACATCCTTTTATAAACTCAAACGATAAAGACCTCCAGGCTGGAGGATCGCTTTGCCACGGAGCTGCATTTGTGTATGAAGAGTTGCAGCTTCGGACTTCAAAAGGCTTCGAGGCGCGGTGAAGACGCGCTAACAGCTGGACTGGATCGGGAAGACGACTTCGGCTCCTCGCTCGGTTCGCCTTAGTGCGGAGAACCTGTTTCAACGAGGGTCAGCATATCGAAACATGCTGGTGAAGGCGAGCTAGCCTGACTATACCAATCAACACATTGTTTAGTGAAGCATGCATATTTGGTTGGTTTCTATCTTGCCTTAGTTCATTTACAGTTAAGCAGCATATTGAATTCACTGAAATGAACGTGCCACCGTTCGGTGGATTTTACCTGACCGTCTGAATTACCTGCACAATACTTACCTTGCCTTCCCTGCCACAGAGACACAAGTTAGTATGCAACAGGTTTAAATATACACGATGCACACACGATGCATTGCAAGCCATATTCACACGATAAACACACGGGGCGTTGCAAGCATATACACACGAGGATCATTGGCTTGATGCCATATGGACTAGTCAAGGACGTGGATAGCATGCAACGAGAAAACACGAGGAGCTCATAAAACACGATGCGTTGCACGTTATCCAGTCCGCACACGATTTGACTATAAACACGAAGTCTGCCCAGGTCGGATCGGTGCCAGTGCCCCAGCGACCGTCCGCAGAACTTATATCCTTGTGCACAAGTTGTCCATGATCGAACAATATACAAGTAACAAGTTTGTGTTTAGGCAACAAGAGTACAAGACAAGCAATTGTACAAGACAAGCACAATTCATGATTTATTCCCTAACGAACAAGCATGCAGTTCAGTATCCGTTCATGAAGTTATTGACAAGCATAAGGAACCAAGTCTATTCTCTTTTATCTTGGTTTCTTTTATTATTACTTGGTATCGTTTGATCGGGGCAAAGGAGAGTGCGGATTGATTAGCTGTGAAGCTTGGAAGCAGGACTAGCTAATCGGGTTGGTAGCCACTCACTTAGATTTTGGAAAGAAGAAGGAGGCGCTTCACGACTCCGTTCTTTGGAATGGAAAGTATTATATAGAGCAGGAGGAAGCTTCGTTCACCTGCATTACGAACAGCTCGATTAATACTTCTTCCTCTCTTTCCATTCTCGGAATAGAAGTGCAAGTCTATGAACGAAAACAATGAAAACCATCGAAACCGTTCAAGGAAAACAAGCAAATCCCAAAACCAACTCAAAGCACGAAAGCAACAAGCGACATCGAAAACCGAGGCAATAAAAGATAGCAGCGGAGAGGTCCCTCCTGACTCTGCCGCTAAGCCGATCCTTGGGGCACAGTCCACTGAATATGGGAATCGATTCCGAAGAAACAAATCCATAACGAGGACGAGTTCTTAATTCAATCTATCCCGATCGAACGATACCGTCTTGTGTTTCTTAGCCGCGCTCCCCGCACCGGGGGAACGGGGCGCTACAGTCGAGAGGTCGTGCAGAGGGAGACGGCGACCGCGGGTCGCTGGGGTGATGGCGAAGTCGAGGGAGACGGCGGCCGCGGGTCGGGGGCTGGACTCGGCGGCAGAGAGTCGTGCAGAGGGCTCGGGTCGGGCGGCGGGTCGCTAGGGTGATGGCGAAGTCGAGGGAGACGGGGGCTGCTGGGGGAGGGGAGGTCGGCTGCTCCAGCGGGGGTAGCCGACGGCTAGGTTAGGGTTAGGGTTAGGGTTTGGGGAAATTAGGATTTTCTTTCTTTTTTTTCTTTTTCTTTTTCTTTGTAGAGAAAACTTAGGAAAATGTATATTTATACATACAGAAATTGGAATAGGGTTTGACCTAGGATTTGGGCTGGGTCAACGCTCCTTGGGCTTGGCGTCGGCTCTCATGGGGTGTTGGGCGTTTGGCACGGGTTAAATTCGGTTTAATTCTACATCGGTTCCCAGGGCTTTAAACGGGTTTTCGGAGTCCAATAAATTCACGGAAAATTACCCTATGTCCGGTTTTCTATTTTACACCATAAAATATTATTTCCATAATATATTAATATTAATTAACAGCAATTAAAAATCATTTAATTACCAAAGGCCTAGGTTTTAATTACAGTAAAATCCCAAAAATTCCAGAAAAATTGTGAAAAGTCCAAATTAATAATTCCTGAAAATCAGGGGGCTTACAGTAGACATACATCGAAGACCGCTAGAGTTCCAAGTAGGCGACCGGGTATTCCTCAAGGTCTCGCCCATGCGAGGAGTTAGCAGGTTCGGGGCAAAAGGAAAGCTAAGTCCGAGATTTGTCAGTCCGTTCGAAATACTCAATCGGGTTGCCTCAGTTGCTTATCAGATTGCACTACCACCATCCCTATCCGACGTACATGATATATTCCATGTTTCTCAACTTAGAAAATATGTGTACGATCCAAGCCACGTGGTATACCTTGAACAACTGAACCTCCAGGCCGACTTGACGTATGTAAAACAACCAGTGCAAATTTTGGATAGGAAAGAAAAGCTGCTTCGGACCCGTTCGGTTCCTCTAGTGCGCGTGCTTTGGTGGAATCACTCTGTCGAAGAATCTACTTGGGAGCTTGAAACAGAGATGAGGGAAAGGTTCCCCTCATTATTTCCTAATAGTAGGTTCTATTCCTTAAGTTTCGTGACAAAACTTTCAATTAGTTGGGTAGGATGTGGTGCCCCGTTCCCCCTATTCGGGAAGCGCGGCTAAGAAATACAAGACGGTATCGTTTGATCGGGATAGATTGAATCAAGAACTCATCCTCGTTATGGATTTGTCTCTTCGGAATCGATTCCCATATTCAGTGGACCGTGCCCCCGGGATCGACTTAGCGGCAGAGTCAGGAGGGACCTCTCCGCTGCAACCTTTGTTGCCTAGTTTTCGATGTCGCTTGTTACTTTCGTGCTTTGAGTTGGTTTTCGGATTTGCTTGAGATTTCTTGAACGGTTTCGATGATTTCATTATTTTTGTTCTTCGAATTGTACTTCAATTCCGATAATGGAAAGAGAGGAAGAGGTATTGATCAACTGTTCGTGGCAATGCAGGTGATCCAGCAGTAGGCGTCGCTCGAACGGACTCCTAAAGCACTTCTTTCCTTCTTTCTTCCAACTACTAAAGTGAGTGGCTACCATCCCGATTAGCTAGCCCTTCTTGCTAGTCTTCACATCATAATCTTGTGTTCTTGCTTGCCCCGATCAAACGATACCAAGTAATAACTAAAAGACTTCAAGATAATAAAGGAATAGACTTGGAAAATATTGCTTGTCAAATGAAACTTGTGAACGGTTACTTACTTACATGCTTGTTCGTTTGGAATGTTCTTCATATGCATAAATACAAGTTAGAATACATATTTCTTCTTAAAATTGTGCTATGTATAGAACTCATCTTGAATGCAATAAACTGAACAGGAAGACTATGCAAAAGTAAATCTTGCCCTGCTATTGCCCTGCGCCTGATATGCCCTGACTTGCCTCGATTGCTAACTTAGTGTACTGCGTTGTCAAGGATAACTTGTGCACAAGGTCTTAGTTCCTGCGGACGGTCGCTGGGACACCGGCACCGATCCGATCCGGACGAAACTCATGATAGTCGCCTGCTATAGGACGAAATGCCCTGCGACGCCCTGAACTATACATCGCACGACATTTCGTACTGAGACTAGCCCATCCACTATAGCAAAGTGCCAGTGATCCCCTCGTATATTTAAACCTGTTGCTACTAACTTGTGTCTTCTTGGCAGGGAAGGCAAGGTAAGTATTATGCAGGTGGTTCAGACGGGCAGGTAAATGTCACCGAACGGTGGCGGATTATTTCAATGATTTATATATCTATTTCTTGCTTAAAATGAACTAAGGCAAGATAAAAACCTACAATAAATATACATGCTTCATTAAAACAACGTGTTGATTGGTATAGTTGGGTTAGCTTGCCTTCACCAGTACGTTTTGATGTACTGACCCTCGTTGAAACAGGTTTCCCGCGCTAAGGAGAACCAAGCGAGGAGCAGAAGACAAATTCCCCAATCCAGTCCAGCTGTAGGCATGCCTCGACCGTGCCAACCTTTTGAAGCATTTTGAAGATAGAAGCTAGCCACCAAGCAAGTATGCAGCTTCGTGGCAAAGCCGTCGTTCCCACCGGAGGTCTTATATTTTGAGTTGTAGTAAAGGATGTAATGTACAGGACTGCTATCTCATTTTGTGTCAACACTTTTGTAAGCCCATAGAGGCAATCCTTATGACTCAGTTCAGGGAGTTTGTAATAGATGTTCATATTATCAATAAAGAAAACTTTTCCATGCCTCAAATCTGTGTTCATTTAATCTGCGTACTCTGAATATGTGCTCCCTATGCGAAAATAAAATACTTAGCCTTGTGCGGTGTGCAACCTAGGCCCGCACGACGGTCACGCCCGGAGGACGACTATCGATTCCACGGAATCGGAGCGTGACAAGTAGTGCATGACAAACCATGCAATCAGATAAGCTTAGGGCAGTTCCACCATAGGACACAAACCCTTCTCCGGTAACGCTCCTTCCTAGAGGCGACGAACTGATTAATGAGTACATGGAGCCCTTGGTGAATCTGGCACACCATCACCAGAAGGAGAGCTAAACGATGGTCGAATGCAAATCTGACAACCAAGAATAATACATTCAGATGGATATATATAATCTAACAATCTGAGTGAAAGTAGCCCCTCTCGTCAAGGGGTAGGAACCCCTGATGAGGAAAATTCTTAAAGATTCCTACTACGGAAGCAGCACCCAAGATTGAGAAGCCCTAATTTTCATTGCCAAAGATATATGAGATTACGAGAATGTATAGTATAACATAGAGATAATTTTTGATGAAACAAAAAAAATATAGACTCGAAGGATCGAGGCTTTTAAAGGATGAAGAGATTGAATACTGGTGGATTATGTAACTATCGATAGGGTAAAATTTTGGACTATGAATCTAAAATGCAAGATTAGATAGTTATTAATGGTTGTGGACAATAAGATATTAGGGTGACCTTAACAATGAGTTATAAAGACCTGTATGCAGGAAACTCAGAGAAGATTGAATTTTCAAGATTTTGATTATGAATTCATATTTTATCTCCAACTTTATTCCTTGGATTTTGATCTTCCATATAAATAAAATTTAATATTTTAACATCACCTTATTAGATATTGCAACATACTTGTTTTGCAATACTTCTTACCCTATTATCGCTAGACCAAAGGCTTTCATAAATCTTCATATCTTCAAACTTTTGCATAATTTATACTTATCATCTAAATTCAGTCTGATACATGCACATGCAATCCTTTGGACTCCCTGAGCGTGAACCTCATATTTCTTTGGAACAAGTCAAGGGTTTGACCGAATCATCAACAAAGTATTAAAACAAAGCTACATCTCCAAATTAGCAGGTTATCTATCATAGTTAGAGATTAAACAAGTATTTTACATGAATTCACAATCTACCATTTTCAACATTTTGTACCTATTCTGGAATTATTTATCTTTCTCTACCTCAAACTTGCTTCTCTTAGTCATAATAACTTCGATTGAACGACTGAGCTAATTATTGCTAAAATTGTGCCTCCTCGTGAAGTACTATCTCCAGTGTTCACTCTTCTCCTCTTAACCATTCAAATTCGTCCCTAGTCGTGCCATTTGTTGAAATCTGACTACTGTTAACAACTCATTCCTTTTTTGCCCCTATTTAGAAATGCTAAGTTACCATCATTCATTTCTCCCTTCTTTCTTTTCATGTCATGCATAACTTATATTTTAAGGACATAATTTTTCTATGGTATGTAGATTTGTAACCCCTAGAATTCTAATTTTAAATTTTAATAATTTTCCTAGAATTTTTAAATAATTTTTATGAATTTATTTGTATTAATAAAACTCTTAAAATTATTCTTGAGATTTTCTAGAAATATTAATTAGTTAACTTTCAAATTTGGGAAACTAAAATCTAAATATTATCGTGATTGGATTTCTAAACTTAAAAATAGAATTAGTTAGTTTACTAGAAGTTTGTTAGTAAATAATTATGTTCTGGAAGAATATTTTGAAAAATTAAATTAATTGAAATATGTATATAGGAGCTAAAAAGGATTTTGGAAATCAATTTATAATTAAAATCAAAATTTCCTCCAAAGATGAAGTTTCCTAGATCTTACATAAGCTTCTAGATAAGGAAGCAATCAGACACTAGAATTTAGGATCTCTAACTAACCAATTTTAAAAATTGGTGGCAAGAATAGAATTTAGTTCTAATTGAAAAAAAAATTGAAATGCAAAAATAGAGAATGAGTTATGAAATAAAATAAAATAATTTATAATTCCTCAATTCTTCTCTGCTTATATAACACAGAGTGAAATCATTATTTTCAAATCTTTCTCGCTCTCGAAAATTAAAGTTTCAAGAAGTTGATTTTGATTATGAATTCATATCTAAACTTTATTCTTTGGATTTGACCTTCCCAATAAAAATTAATATTTTAACATCTCCTTAAATTTAGATATTGCAATATACCTTTTTTGCAACACTTCTTACCCTATTATCGTTCGACCAAGGGCATTCGTAAATCTTCATATCTTCGAACTTTTGCAGAA
This sequence comes from Iris macrosiphon, assembly GCA_036927795.1. NCBI lineage: Eukaryota > Viridiplantae > Streptophyta > Magnoliopsida > Asparagales > Iridaceae > Iris > Iris macrosiphon. The sequence continues at coordinate 39,231,677 of JAYESA010000017.1, read as the reverse complement.
TTTATACTTATCATCTAAATTTAGTTCAGTACATTCACATGCAATCCTTTGGACTCCCTGAACGTGAACCTCATATTTTTTTTGGAAAAAGTCAAGGGTTTGATCGAATCATCAATAAAGTATTAGAACAAAGCTACATCTCCAAATCAGCAGGTTAGCAGGTTATCATAGTTAGAGACAAGTATTTAACATGAGTTCACTATCTACCATTTTCAACATTATGCACATGTTCTGGAATTATTTATATTTCTTTACCTTAATATTGCTTCTCTTAGTCATAATAACTTCGATTGAACTTTGACCTAATTATTGCTAAATTTGTGCCTCCTCGTGAAGTCTTATTTCCAGTGTTCACTTTTCTCCTCTCGACCATTCAAATTCGTCCATAGTCGTGCCATTTGTTGAAATCTGACCCACTATTAACAACTCATTCCTTGTTTACCCCTATTTAGAAATGTTTTTTTTTTTGGCGATTTTATTTAGAAATGTTAAATTATCATCTTTCATTTATCTCTCCTTTCTTTTTATGCCGTGCATAACTTAAATTTTGAGGACATAATTTTCTAACGTATGTAGACATGTAGCCCATAGAATTCTAGACATGTAACCCCTAGAATTCTAAGTCTCAATTTTAATAAATTTTCTAGAATTTCTAAATATTTTTTCTAAATTTATTTGAATTAATAAAAGCCTAAAATTTATTCTCGAGATTTTCTAGAAATATGAAATAGTTAAGTTTCAAATTTGGGAAACTAAAATATAAATATTATCTTTATGAAATTTCTAAACATAAATAAGAATTAGTTAGTATACTAGAAGTTTGTTAGTAACTAATTACGTTTTAGAAGAATATTGAAAATTTCAAATTAAATTAATTGAAATTGGTTGATAGGAACTAAATAGAAATTTGGAAATTAATTTATAATTAAAATCAAATTTTCCTCAAAAGAGGAAGTTTCGTAGCCATTACCTAAGCTTCTAGATATATAAGGAAGCAATCAAACCCAAGAATTTAGGATTTCAACTAACCAATTTTGAAATTTTGAGGAAAGAATAGAATTTAGTTCCAATTGAAATTTTAAAAAAATTGAAATATGAAAATAGAGAATGAGTTATGTAATAAAATAAGGTACTTTTATTCACATTTCTGAAATGTTATCCTGCAACCTTTTTAATTTTCTATCACTCAAATTCCAAATATGTACATTAATTTATGAATGAATAGAGGAATGAGTGCATGATGAAGTGTCAATATTGACATTCCTAAAATGTCGTCTTGTACTTCTAATTGAAGGACACATTTGAAATTTTAATGATAGAAAATTAAATAATAGTACATGATAATATTTTAGAAGTTTTAATAACCGGACCCTAAAATAATTTAATTTACAATTCCTCAATTATTCTCCTCTTATATAATAACAGAGAATGAAATCAAAATTTTCTATTCTTTCTTTCCATTGCTCGTCGGACCTTTCGACCATGTCCCAATCAATTTCCAGCCACCCTCGACTCTCCAGTCAACGTTCCCGACTCGGAATTCCGATCGATCTCGTCGAAACATCGACTCTGAGTTCAATTCTTAAAGTCAATTTGAGATCAAATGTCATCCTCCTCTTTCCACCAAATTCGAATCCATCAACTCCAGGTCAGATTCGGTGACTTCTATTTTAAGCTTGTGCAATTTTGATTCGTAAATAGTTCGTTGGAGGGATCAACCTCACTCACAAATTCATTCCTGGAAGAAAATCTTAATCCACATCGCGCCAACCTCCGATCCATTTTCTACAGTTGAAACTAGGTATGATATACTTACTCACTACCAAATTTCAGTTGTTATGGTGAACATTTGGTTGATCAATTCTGCACGTAAACATGGTATGATATACTTACTCACTACCAAATCCCCGAAAGTGCTTTTTTTTTGTCCCAGAATCATTCCTGTATCAAGCATGTGATCCTCATCTTCGTATATATGTAAAAAACATGTAAACAGTGATTGTTGATGTCAATCATGTGATCCTCATCTCATAAAATAGTCCATATGCTGTTGTTGTCCTCTTCTTTTCAATTAAAATTTAATTTCTTGTTATGCTTCTCTCTACTAGAAAGTACAAGGGACAAAATCCATCAAGGGACAAAATTAACAGTATAATTGGCACAAACAAAACATTATTGTCTTAGACATTAGATCAAACATAAATAGAACATTGACATCTTAGATATTAGATCAAACACAAAAGGAGTTTTGTGTCAGATAATATGTGGGATCACTGGCATATTTATATCGGTGTATCTTAGGGTAGTTTTTGTGTTTATCTTGTGTCCGATATGTGTTCGATAATATGTGACATCACTAACATGGGACTGATTTTCTTAGTCTCCACTAAAAACCCAACAACAATGTATATTTGTTCCATAATCACGGAATTATACATGCATATTTCATCAAACACTAATAGGAGTGGAGAAACATTGACCTGGCCGAACTTGTAAAACACAGATGGTCCGAAATCGATGGCCTTGAGCATGGCAGGACATCCTCGTCCACACTGTAGAGCATGAATTTCTCCGGCGTGAGATTCCTGCCGAAGAAGTTTGTGGCCTTAAGCAGGCACATGACTTCTCTTCCTAATTCAACCTCTGCTAACTATCATTAATGGCTTAATCTTCCTCGTTTCTTATTTTTCCTTGCATCTCCAATCCTATTGTCTTGTTTTGTGTTGTGATTCCTATGTGGCATGAGACACAAGACAATATCTTTCCTATGTGGCAAGATTGTATTCACACAAGACAATGAGATAGAAAAGTGTTCTCCAATGCAAAAGTATTGAGAAGACAATAAAAACTACTTTTTTCAACTTTCAAGACAACTTTTTCACTTCTTTCTTTGTTTATAAATATTTTTATTCATAATTGATGAAGTGGAAGTAAAACATTGTGAAGTCCATTGTCTAGATCTAGACAACCAACTTCATATTATCTTTGACATGTCATTGCCATGTCAACTTCACAATTTATTTCACATTTGCATTAGAGAAGGAATTTTGAAATAAGAAGTTATGATTCCTATGTGGCAACTATTTTTTTCAAACTCACAACAGGGTTGGAGATGCTCTAAGGGAAATAAATGTAACTAGTGTTTTAGCCCACCCCTGGACTGTAGACAGTGTACCATATGTATATAAAATAAATTTTCGGATTGGCTGGGTGGGCTGGAGCCCACCCTTGCCTACCAGTAGATCCTCCCCTGTCCCTATGTCTCTTCCGTGTGGCGATACGGGGACGTAAAAAGGGGAATCCTATCAACTTGTTCCGAACAAGGATAATAAGCTCATGAGCTTGGTCCTACTTCACTGTTCAGAAACGAAAGAAGACTTCCTATTAAGGTGGAATAGGCTGAATTATTCGATTGGAATTTTCAATTCATCCGAGACTTCTTAGACGAATTAAAAATTTCAATCGAATAATTTAGCCTACTGCTGGTTATGGACCTTAATAGGAATTCTTCTTTCGTTTTGGGAGGAGACTACTGCTGGTTATGGATCATCAACAACAACATGTTAGAATATTTAATTAATAATACTTGTTTGTTAGTTGATATCTCAGTATGTGTAGATCATTGTTATTATGGATCATTGTGTGTTAGTATCTCGATCGACACATCTTTAAGAACTTTGTTATTTGTACTTTGTAGTAATCGGAGAGTAGGATAATTAGCAACTATGAGCCACAATTATATAGTATAGCCTTTCAAAATAAAATTATTTGGGGAGAGACAAAAGTATGGGGTGGAGCAAATTAGTATATAGCCTTAATTGAAACTTGAAAAATATATTGCATGGAATTAATCTTAGCAACACATGAGAGTTGAATACCAGTTAAATGAGTTCCAAACACACGTATGTGAGATTATTGTTTGAAAAACATGATACTGATCGGTTCTACGCAGTTATGAATCTTATGATTAATTCTGGTATGCTTATTTTCTATACATTATTAACAAATTAAAATGTTATTAACATAGGGTTCCATTATATGTGGCTAATAGTGAAAGTTTTTTTTTTACATTGAGTGAATTTCTTTATTGGATGAGTTTCTTAGCACTTTTGGAATATCTTCTGCCTCTGGATTTTAATGGCCAAGATAAGTAGATGACTAAAAATGAGTTGAACATTTTGCACGACCAGGTACTAATAGTTCAACATTATAATCATTCTGAGATATTGTATGTAGACAAATAAAGCAGCATGTGATTTACTATTTATCCAACTATAATAATTAATGTTTTCCTATATCTTTAAGTTAAATGTACAAGAAAATAAGCATATGCCTCATGTTCATTATTTTTAAAATCTTGATGTCTCAAAGAAAGTTACTTATGGACTTGTAATTAAGGAGCATGTGCATTTTTTAAGTGTATATATATATATATATATATATATATATATATATATATATATATATATATATATATGTTTTTGGGGGTGTAGCCTATCAGTTACACCGGGGGCTCCCGTGGCGATGGGCACGGTTCGAATCCCCCTCAAGGCGTTTGTTGCCGACACGTAGGAAGGACACCAATATATATATATATATATATATATATATATATATATAGAGAGAGAGAGATTTGAAAAATGCACATCCTATTACTGAATTACTGTTCCATAAGTAATTTTCTTTGGGATATTAAGATTTAAAAAATATTGAACGTGATGCATATGTTTATTTTCTTATACTATTAATTTAAAAACATAGGAAGACATTAATTAGTACAGTTGGATAAATAGTAAATCACTTGCTGCTTTATTTGTTTACATACAATATCTCAGAATGACTACAATGTTGAACTATTAGTGCCTGGTCGTACTCCATGTTCAACTCATTTTTAGTCATCTCCTTATCTTGGCCATCAAAATCTAAAGGCAAAGGCTCTTCTAAAAGTGCATTAACAAAACACATCTAATGAAGAAATTCTCTCAATCTAAAAAAAACTTTTACTATTAGCCACATATAATGGAACCCTATGCTAATAACATTTTTTTAATAATATGTAGAAAATAAGCACACAAGAATTAATCATAAGATTCATAACTGCATAGTAAGAACCGATCACGCTATTTCAAACAATAATATCACGTGTGTTTTGAACTCATTTAATTGGTAATCAACTCTTACGTATTGCTGAGATTAATTCCATGTAATAAATTTTTCATGTATCAATTGAGGCTATATATTAGTTTGCTCCACCCCAGACTTTTGTCTCTCTCTAAATAATTTTATTTTGAAAGACTATATAAATTTCATTTTGAAAGGCTATATACAATTGTGGGTCATACTTGCTAATAATCCTACTCTCCAATTACTACAACTGAGTGAACTTGAGATTTATTTATTAAGGCGTGCAGACCAAAAGATTCATCGAAGGGTCGAAGCCACTCACCCGAACGAATCAACGCAAGAGATGGGGAAGTCTTACGCAGCGATCACTCCTTGGTTATGCGTCCTAAAATTGCAACAACACTTGGTTAGCATCCTTCGATTTTTTTCTCTTAAGATTCAAAATGAATGAGCAAGAGAGAGAGCGAATCATGAAAACCAAGTCTTCGAAAGCAACACAAAACATAAAGCAACACAAAACCAAGCAGCAAAACAACCAACGAAAACTCTTGGACTCATTTCAATAGAAACTGTTCCATCAATTTGAAGGGTTCATTGTATTTCGTCCGTGATTGATTTGGAGGTAAGGTTTTTCCAAGATTCGATTCTCAACCGAGTCAAAGTTACAAGTGTTCCATTAGTGAACTGCTGGAGACGGGGCATTACAGTTTCGTCCTTTTTTTGTGTTTTCAACTTGAAAATAGTCAATAGTTGATGGTATCAAGTTGTTGAGTAAAAAGTTTATGTTATCAAGGTGAACAACTTGAATAGTTGAGGGTATCAAGTTGGAATTTAGCCAAGTAATTATAAGATCAGGCTCTAGCTATCATATGCACAACCCCCAAATAGCTAGGACTTTGGTCACCACTGCTTAGTTACATAAATATTGCCATTTCTTAATTAACCACTCTAGCTAATGTTCGTGTTGGCCTTCTCTTTCCAATTTCTGGTACAAAACTTGGCTCCACTTATTCTATATGTTACCTTATTCCCTTGAACCTTTCTACTTAATCCTAGTTTGGTTGGGGTGATGACATAAGCATCACCAGACCCCTGGCATGCACTTTTTCTCAAGCCATATGCCTACTGATCCAGTCTATACAAAGTGGATTGTGACATCTCACTAACTAGACGAGAAGAACTACAATTAGTATAGTTTGTACATCGATATCACTAACTATACGAGAATAAAAGTCCATGGAGGACCAAGCCTCTTCTCCTTCAAAGAGGAGACTAAAAAAAAGTTTGTTACCAAGGATAAGAATATTCAAATTGAAAGAATAGGAATGCTGAATAAACTTTAGCGGGAAGAACATTCAGATAAACTACTTAAGATTCTCTTCCAGGAGGCTGAAAATAGGAGGAAATGCGATAAAAGTTTTAGATAGTTCATACCAGCTTGTCGCAAGAGTGGTAAACGAAAAGTTTGGTGCTAGGTATAGCGTTGACAATATTATGAATCATATGCAAGGTTGGGAGGCGAAGTAGTTAGATATAATAAGGACGAAAGATCTCTCGGAGGCGGGATGGGATGAAGAACTAAAGATGGTAACTTTGGAGCAAGAAATCATAAAATTCTTAAGAAGGTAAATATGTTTAGTACTATCTAATATTATTTATTAACATTTTTAGAAGTTATTATAACTAAAAATTTGTTTTATATGAATTTTTACTGCGCCAAATCAAAATTAGCATCATGGATTAACATACATATTAGGAGCTTCGAACTGTTACGTATTGCATGTGGAGATGAATACGCTAGGGGGATGCATAAGATAATTAAGCAACATGGGGACCAAGAGATGAATACCTCAATATAGATAATCCTACTAGTGACTCACAACTGTAGTCAAAGGAAGACACGAACAATACTAGGAGCACTCAAAAGGGTGGAGCATCCCTAATGAACAAATTGGTGGGCAATATATCTATCATGGAAGAGGCCCTTAGCACAATATTAAGGAGGTTCATGCTAATTTATTTTTACATATAGGGTTATGATTAATCGTGTCGTTATGGCAACCTATGACTGTCTTTACAATAATGACCAAGCCACCAAGTTCAATGGTTTGCCAGAGAGGTTCCGGAGGGAATGGTTAGAGAATTTTAAGCAACAAAACTTTCCTTCGTCATCGAATTATGAACCTGTCAAGTTTCACCAAATTATGTAGCATTATGTCTCGAGAGCACTTGATTATGGGGAAGTGGGCAACCTTAGACTTAGAAGCATGAACTTTTGTAATTAGGTGTGGACACAACTAGGTGGCACACAAATCTAGTATAATGCAACTTAATTTTTTTCATGATGCATACTCTTTGTGACTATATGCAAACTTGTTAATTCCAGTCTTTGTGTGCTGCCAACACAGAATTGGTTTTGCTTGTTCTGCTTATCAAATTTCAATAATACAAACATGTAATGATGACAAATGTTGTTTGCAAGGGTTGGCTTTGAATGGAAGATTATGTGCTAATTTTTAGCTAATTTTTAGAGAGTGGTGAGTAAGGTGATTTCTTTGAGTCTAAAAATAGAATTTGGCAATAGTGAGTTGGGTGATGATTCCTTTGAGCCAAATTCTACATTATAAGACTTATGATATACATGTATCAGTCTCATCATTATAGAAGAGTATCAGTCTCTTGGAACCCCTTGATTAGAAGCTAAATTTGATGTCTTCCTCTACCAATTTGTATATAGATAGAAGTAGCGACTTTTAGACAATGATGAGTTTGAGTCTAAAATAAAGAATTTGGTGATGGTGAGTATGAGGGTGTTTTTGTCCCATCATCACTTATGAGTATCAGTCACTTTGAGCCCCTTGATTAGAAGCTAAATTTGACGGCTTCTCCTAACAATATGATGATCGATGGAAGTAGCTAATATTTATCTAATTTTTAGACAATGATGAGTAAGTTGATTCCTCTGAGTCCAAAACAGAGAATTTGACAATGACGAGTAGGACGGCGATTCCTTTGAGCCAAATTCTAGATTATTTTCTTGAGTCTTTCATGTCTTCTTGTCGAATACTACTTGGGGCAATTTTTGGCTTCGGGCCATTTTTTATATGTGGTTCTTATACTTTTTATTACTTTTTCTCATTTGTTAATAGTCCTGATATGTGGTTTTCTGAATTGAGAAGGGGATAGTGGAGTTGATATTCCTGGTATGTGGTTTTTCGAATTGCTTAGTGAATCATGCTTTTCCAGCCACCACTGTTGCAAAAAACTATGTTGTAGAATTTTGTATTTATGTTGTGATACTTTATCTTGGTTCTGATACTGCTGCGTTCTGATACTTTATCTTGTGGTTCTGATACTTCTGGGTTAACTTTGATACTTTGTCTGGGCTTGGTTCTAATACTGCTCGGATGTCATTTCTGATAGCTTAGCATTTTGGAGATAGTGAAGGTTGATGCTTTGTTAAGTGCTGAAGGGTGATGAATGCCCACACTAGTCGATCTTGCATAAAATTTAACCATTATTCCCTAGTATTGCCGAAGGAGATAGCAAAGCTTTGATCTTACATGAATTCTGCAGAAAATTATTTTCACTCCCGAAGCATGCTCCTTGTCTCGTATCCTATTATAGGATGCAAGTACAAGATGCATGACTGTGTAGATGTTAAACTATATAAAAGGTTGCTAGGTCAGTGTACTCTTAAACTGATCAAAGCAATATTAGTTACTGGATTTGTTCCCCTTCCATAGCCACTCTTCATAAACATCCTCTTGTTCTCTGCCTCATTTCTCACAGACATATATTGCTGCATGCTGCCAATGGAGATAGGCAAGTATATATTCTTATAGATGTTGGGTCAATCGATATAGATTTAGGAAGACTAATTAATAGTGCATTCCCACCTGACAGGGTGAAGGTTTCTGTACTTGGGTCTAATATTATTAGTGACCTCGGTGCATGGCATGCAGGTTTATATAGTCTACATGGACGATTAGCAAAATGACCAGACAAAATAGAGGCTCTCCACCAAAGTACACTGGAACAACTTGAGGGGGGTGGACCTCTTTTGTCGGTTAAATTACACTTGTAAAGAAGGAAAACAATATTTTTCTTTGAATGAATTTAATTGAATCAGTAGACGTAGCTTTATACAAGAGATTTCCTACAATCATGCTAATCTATTCTAAGGAAATAAGTATAAAAGACAACTAAACAAATACACAATTAATATAATATATTAATCGATGAATAGCCAGATATCATTGACCTTTCCTTTTCAACACCCTCCCCCAAGTTGGAGAGTGAATATCAAGAACTCCCAACTTGCATATCATATAAAGAATGGCAACGTTGAGACCGATAGGTCACCAAGTATTGCTTTGTGAAATAAGATATAAAATGTTGGTTCAATTTACTTTCAGTACTTTACCATACAATTTTGCTTATAGTTGAGTTGTATATGCATTTTCATGGTCATGGAAAATTTGTGTACAAGGTTTGGTAAATTTTCTAGAATGGTACCGGGGATGGGGGGACTGCGTTGACCTAGGACAAATATTCGGACGTGCTTATAGGCATGAGTATTACGTGATCCTCATTGAGGCTAACTTGTAGCGTGGCAAGACATCCTTGTCCACACTGTAGAGCATGAATTTCTCCGTCGTGAGATCCCTGCCGAAGAAGTTTGTGGCCTTAAGCAGGCACATGACTTATCTTCCCAATTCGACCTCTGCTAACTATCATTAATGGCTTCGTCTTCCTCGTTTCTTATTTTTCCTTGCATCTCCAATCCTATTGTCTTGTTTTGTGTTGTGATTCCTCTGTGGCATGAGACACAAGACAATATCTTTCCTATGTGGCAAGATTGTATTCATATAAGACAATGAGATAGAAAAGTATTCTCCAATGCAAAAGTACTGAGAAAACAATAAAAACTATTTTTTTTCCAACTTCCAAGACAACTTTTTCACTTCTATCTTTGTTTATAAATATTTTTATTCATAATTGATGAAGTGTAAGTAAAACATTGTGAAGTCCATTGTCTAGATCTAGACAACCAACTTCACATTATATTTGACATGTCATTGCCATGTCAACTTCACAATTTATTTCATATTTACATTGGAGAAGGAATTTTGAAATAAGAAGTTGTGATTCCTATGTGGAAACCATTTTTTCCAAACTCACAACAGGGTTGGAGATGCTCTAAGGGAAATAAGGGCTTCTATCCTGGAATGTAGCTAGTGTTTTACCCCACCCCTGGACTATAGACAGTGTACTATATGTATATAAAATAAATTTTTGGATTGGCTGGGTGGACTGGAGCCCACCCCTGCCCGCTTGTAGATCCGCCCGTCCCCAAGTCTCTTCAGTGTGGCGACATGGGGACGTAAAAAGGGGGATCCTATCAACTTGTTCCGACAAAGGATAATAAGCTCATGAGCTTGGTCCTACCTCACTGTTGAGAAACGAAAGGATAATTTTAGTTGATATCTCTGTATGTGTAGATCAATGTTATTATGGATCATTGCGTGTTAGTATCTCGATCGACACATCTTTAAGAACTTTGTTATTTGTACTTTGTAGTAATCGGAGAGTAGGATAATTAGCAAGTATGAGCCACAATTGTATAATATAGCCTTTCAAAATAAAATTATTTGGGGAGAGACAAAAGTATGGGGTGGAGCAAATTAGTATATAGCCTTAATTGAAACTTGAAAAATTCATTGCATGGAATTAATCTTAGCAACACATGAGAGTTGAATACCAATTAAATGAGTCCCAAATACACGTACGTGAGATTATTGTTTGAAAGAGCGTGATACTGATCGGTTCTACGCAGTTATGAATCTTATGATTAATTCTGGTGTGCTTATTTTCTATACATTATTAACAAATTAAAATGTTATTAACATAGGGTTCCATTATATGTGGCTAATAGTGAAAGTTTTTTTTTTACATTGAGAGGATTTCTTTATTGGATGATTTTCTTAGCACTTTTGGAAGATCCTGTGCCTCTGGATTTCAATGGCCAAGATAAGTAGATGACTAAAAATGAGTTGTACATTGTGCACAATCAGGTACTAATAGTTCAACATTATAGTCATTTTGAGATATTGTATGTAGATAAATAAAGCAGCATGTGATTTACTATTTATCAAACTATATTAATTAATTTTTTTCTATCTTTTTAAATTAATTGTACAAGAAAATAAGCATATGTCTCATGTTCATTATATTTTAAATCTTGATGTCTCAAAGAAAGTTATTTATGGACTTGTAATTAAGGAGCATGTACATTTTTTAAGTGTATATAAATATATGTGTGGGGGGGAGTGGCCTATCGGGGGCTTTCGTGGCGATGGGCACGGTTCGAATCCCCCTCAAGGCGTTGGTCGCCGAAACGTAGAAAGGAACACCAATATATATATATATATATAGAGAGAGAGAGAGAGAGAGAGAGAGAGACTTGAAAAATGCACATCCTTCTCAATTACTGATCCATAAGTAATTTTCGTTGGGATATCAAAATTTAAAAAATATTGAACGTGATGCATATGCTTATTTTCTTGTACTTTTAATTTAAAAACATTGGAAGACATTAATTAGTATAGTTGGATAAATAGTAAATCACTTGCTGTTTTATTTGTTTACATACAATATCTTAGAATGACTACAATATTGAACTATTAGTACCTGGTCGTACTCCATGTTCAACTCATTTTTAGTCATCTCCTTATCTTGGCCATCAAAATCTAGAGGCAAAGGCTCTTCTAAAAGTGCATTAACAAAACACATATAATGAAGAAATTCTCTCAATCTAAAAAAAAACTTTCACTATTAGCCACATATAATGGAACCCTATGCTAATAACATTTTTGTTAATAATATATAGAAAATAAGCACACAAGAATTAATCATAAGATTCATAACTGCATAGTAAGGACTGATCACACTATTTCAAACAATAATATCACGTGTGTTTTGAACTCATTTAATTGGTAATCAACTCTCACGTGTTGCTAAGATTAATTTCATGTAATAAATTTTTCGTGTATCAATTGAGGCTATATATTAATTTGCTCCACCCCAGACTTTTGTCTCTCCCTAAATAATTTTATTTTGAAAGGCTATATAAATTTTATTTTGAAAGGCTATATACTATTGTGGGTCATACTTGTTAATTATCCTACTCTCCAATTACTACAAAGTACAAATTGTTGGAGTTTTCTCCTTAGGACTAGCAAAGATAGTCCCATATTGGCTACAACTCTAAGTGCGCATCTCAATATAAGACTTTGCTTGTTATTGAGGTATCTATATGGGTTGTGGTGGGGCACATATGGGTGCCATGTGAGGGTGTTTTCCTAGAAATATAAAGGTTAAACTCTTCAAGAAAGCATTTATGCTTTTTGTCACTCTTGAAAAAATATCTTAGGAGCTATAGTCCCAAAGGGACTTAGTGACTCGACCCCGGACTTGGACTCGGGCTCAAAGGTGTAAAGTGGCACTTTGATGGTTCATGAGAGCAGATCATGTGAGGGCGATTCTTTTTTTAAGCAACGATGGTCTTCATCACTCCAGCAAGGATTGTTTTCTGTCTTCCTCACTTTCTTTCTTCTTCTTCGTTGTAGTACTTTCTGTCTCAATTGAAAAACGTTTGCAAGGAAGAACAGTTTTGATCTTCTGGAAGTTGTAATCAGATACAATATTATATATTTTTTACTTCATTGGAATCGAGGCAATCAGAGAGCAAACTTGTTTGCGTGAATCTCTGATCTCGACTACAACTTCATAATCTAACAGAGAGTAGACTGTGAAGTTTGCTTGAACCCTGGCCTCTGTTAACCATCTTTGATTTACCTTGGGACTAACAATCTCAGAGCATGATCCGAGTAAGATGGAGAATAATCGTGCAAGTCTTCTCGACACAAGTTTTAACAAACTTGAAAAGTTTGACGGGGAGCACTACAATATCTGGAAAAGAAAGATCGGTCTCAATCTTCAACTCGTGAACATTGATTACATGTTGATAGATCCTATGCCTACGATTCCGAATAATGATAATGCTCGGAGAATTGCTGAGGCCACTACGTTGCAGATGAAGTGGATAAGAGAACAACCTCTACAAGTTGCTGATTCTGAACGTCATAGAAGATTCAAGGGTAGAATCATACAGCAAGACGGTCATTGCTAAGGACATCTGGGAGTCTCTAGAGAAAATTACAAGTCTGATGAGGGAAGAAACAAAATTCATATCACAGACCAATGTTACCAGGATCGTGGGTTGCTTTGGCACGTGGTACAGATATGGCTACGCGGTACAGTACCTCAGCCTGTATGCGGTGCAGTGGGGGTAGGCTTATTCGGTACGCTATTTGGGGTCGTTCGTTTTTATCTAGGTCGTCTTTTGTACCATATACAATTATATAGAAGTATACACCAAATATCACAAATTCATAACCAATGCCATCAAAATCCAAGTGAAGAGCATAGACAATAATCTTATAACTAAACCAACTATCATAACCAAAACCATTAAAATCCGGGTCGCTAAATTTGACGAACGGGTAGCAAACGCATCCCGTTCGGGGTCGTTCGTCCCAATTCGTGGGACGTAGGGGTTTGACGAATTAGGCAACTATGTCACAGACAAGTTCTACAAGATGTAGTTTGAGGATAACAAGACTATGTTACCTCAAGTTAAAGAATTTCTCAAGTTACTAAAAAACTTGAGAATAATGGCATGTCCCTAGTGGACAATTCATTGTGGGGGGTATTGTCTCCAGGATTTAGCCTACATGGAACAAGTTTATTTCGGACATGTACCAAAAGAATATGGAGATTGACCTAGAACTCCTCCTACACTGGATTCATATTGAAGATGAGTTGAGGGCTTAACTCAAGGTGGACACTATGTCCAAGCAGTTGGCCAAGGCCAACATAGTGGATACTGGAGACTCCAAGGGAAAGCAGAAGGCTTCTTACAACAAGAAGGACTTCAACTATCTGAAGGTGAAGTCAGTATGCTATGATTGTGTTGGTTATCTCAACTAGTGTCGACACTGACTGGTACGTGGACACTGGTGCATCCTGTCATGTTTGCTCAAATAGGAAGTTGTTCACCACATACAAGCCTACTTCTGAGAAGATTTTAGTGGCGAATAAAGCACAAGCTGAAGTACTTGATATCGGGACAATGGTACTGAATAAGACTTTGGGAAAGTCACAGACGCTTCAGGATGTGAAGCACGTACCGGTGATTGCTAAGAACCCGATCTCAGAAAGTTTGTTGTGTAACGAAGGCGTAAGGATGGACATCAACACTGGCCAGATGGTTGTCTTATAAAGGAACATTTCAGAAAACCATTTTGTACCGAAGGGATGTTCAAACATCAACTTGTAACTCCAACTAAAAATGTCAATGATGTATGTTCTTCTGGTTATCCTCTTGAGTTGTGGCATAATAGACTAGGATATGTTTATTGCAAAAGAATAAACAAGATGTCTAATCTAGGGCTTATCTCTAAATATGGGGTAAGGAGGTGGAGTAGTGTGAAGTCTGTGCGCAGACAAAGATTACCAGAAAACTATTCAAACGGATAAACCGAAGCACAAATCTTCTGAAGTTGGTGCACTTAGATATTTACAACTTCAAGCAATTCTCTACAAAGGCCGGGATAAAGTATTTCATTACGTTCATCGACGGCTTTTCAAAGTACGTATTCGTCTATCTTCTCAAGTCAAAAGATGAAGCGTTCGAGAAGTTAATTGAAGGACTTCAAGGCTGAAGCTGAACGGCAAACCAGACTACAACTCAAGAGACTCAGAAGTAATCGAGGCTAAGAGTATCGGTTTCTTGAATTCGCATCGTTCTGTAGAAAAAATAGAATTGTCAGTGAGACAACTACTCCATATTCTCCTCAATCAAATAAAGTTACAAAAAGGAAGAATATGATGTTGACACTCAATGTTGTTGACTGTGGGACTTCCAAACTGCTTCTGGGGAGAAGCTGCATATGTGGCTATTTTTATTTTGAACATTGTGTCGTACACAACTTTTGATGTTACTCCTCATGAACTCTGGTTCAAGGTCAGACCCAACATGAATGCCATTCGGGTGTGGGGGTGTCTGGCATATGTGAAGGTTCCGGACTTGAAGATTCAGAAGCTGGGATCGAGGACTACGAATGCTATATTCTTGGGATATGCTAAAAATAGTGATGCTCGGAGGTTCCTTGATATTGAATCAAATTATAGCATCGAATCTCGTGACACGGAATTCTTTGAAGACAAATTCACAAGGCACAAGAACATTGTTCTCACGGACATTCAACAGAATAGTGTTGGTGCAGAGGAGGCTATCGCTTCCAAGGAAAATATAGTCAAAGAAGAATTTGTCGTTGAAGAGACAACATTTGAACCATAACTCGCAGAGACGTCGACTAAGCGATTGAGGAGGCGGATGGACTTCGTAGATGATTTCGTCACCTTTCATGATGAAGCAGATCCGCTTGTCTATGATGATGCGATAAAAAATAGAGATGTTGTCTTCTGGAAGGAGGCTGTAAACGATAAGTTTGATTCTATAACCTCCAACAACACTTGGGTGTTGGTTGATCTGCTTAAAGGAGCAAAGCACATCGGATGTAAATGGATTTTCAAGAAAAAGATGAAGGCCGATGGAACTGTTGATAAGTTTAACGCAAGGCTAATAGCCAAAGGGTTTTCTCAGAAGCATGAGATCGACTAGTTCGACACATATGCTCTAGTAGTGCGAATAACAACCATCAGAATGTTGATTGCTCTGAGTGTAATACATAAGTTGGTGATACATTAGATGAATGTTAAAACAACATTCCTGAATGGGGAACTTGTTTGCGTGAATCTCTGATCTCTTCTACAACTTTAGGATCTAACAGAGGGTAGACTGTGAAGTTTGTTTGAATCTTTATTCATGGCCTCTGTTTTCCATCTTTGATCTACCTCGTGACTAAGATAAATAACAATGCTCTTAAAATTGTATCGATCGAGATACTAACAAGCAATGAATATACATTAATTGTTCTGAAACCGATATCGAAACCAAATAACATTGATCTACATATATAGAGATATCAACTAACAAACAAGTATTATTAATTAAATATTCTAACATATTGCTGTAGATGATCCATAATCGGTAGTCTCCTCCCAAAACTTTATCCAGTACTTAATATATGTGTATACGTTCGTGTATATATATAGAGTCAATGAGTCCAAAAATGACAAGCTACCCCAATAAAAGGAATTTTTTATAGTAAGTACGTAATACATAAAATAAAATATTTATTGTATTATGTGGATATCTTACTAAGTAAAATAATTTTATTCCTCTGGATAGGAGATGGTGAATTGATTTTTGCAAATATGGAAAGTACATATAAAATTGTAGTCTCCTTCCAAAACTTTATCCAGTACTTAATATATGTGTATACGTTCGTGTATATCACCCAATTTTTTTGCAAATATGAAAATATGATAATGATGCTGCGGGATGAAAGAAAGAAAAAGAAAGCACTGAATTTTGGTTGTGCAAAGTCCATCACCACAGAAAGATTATAATAATGATGTTGCGGGATGAAAGAAAGAAAAAGAAAGCACTGAATTTTGGTTATGCAAAGTCCATTACCACTACCGACTCTGCCAAACCGCTTCTTTATTTAGGTTATTTCTGCCTTCTTCCTACATTTTTTTGTTGTAACCCAAGAGCCTAAACTTCGTAGCAAAGATGGCAATAAGCAAGACACTTTCACAATCAAATAAAGGTAAAACTCCATAAACTAGAACTATGTTTTTCGGTTTAGATTCTAGATTTTTTTTTGAAATCTTGATTTTTGTTTTGTTTAGATTCTTAGATTTCATGTCTAGTAAATATATTTTTAACAGTAATGTAGTAGATTTTCTAGGCTATTTTTGAAGGAGATATGATCAGAGATAATGGATCTCATTGGTCATTTTGGTTTCGGGTTCTACTCTATGTATTTGGTCATCATTAAGTGTGGATTTTAATTTGAATATTTTATATTGAAATTAATTAATTTAAGCTTTGTTATAAATCTTTTTATATATGGTATAATTTATTGTATAGTGGTAAGAGAGAATTTTTTGTAGATTATATCAGAAGGTCTGCCAAGTCAACTTGGCAGTGATAAGGATTAATATTAATTGATGGTGGATAATTAATTAACAAATAATCCCAACCGAGATTGTTGCGTGTCTGCTATTGGTTTGTGTTGATATTGATTACATGTATGGTTTTCTTGTTTGTGACTAATTTAGTACATTTGGACATGATGTATGAATTTAGTGCAAGGGATCGGGCTAGTGTTTGTAATTGCGTATTTCAGCAAAAGTTTTTAGTCACTTGGTAACCAAGCCCTAATCTTTATTCCAATAACCAGTAATTGGTAACCAAGTCCATAAAAATTTTGTGGTTAGTTGGGCTGGGTAAAACTTTGTTCTCAATAGTAATCCATTTCGTCAATTGCACTTTGTCAGAGTAAATTTAAAACTATTCAAAAACTAAATTAAAAATTAATTTGAAGGAAAAAATATTAGAAATATTTAAATTGTTTAACAAATCATAATTCAAATATGTTTAGATATTTCAATTATTTTTCAATCATATCATAAAAATATTTATTTTACGTGCAACGCATGTCAATTTACTAGTATATATATATATATATATATATATATATATATATATATAAAATTTCTTCTTCGTGTGTGTGTGTGTGCGTATATATATATATATATATATATATATATATATATATATATATATATATATACACACGAAGAAGAAAATTATATATATATACACACACACACACGAAGAAGAAAAATTTATATATATATATATATATATATATATATATCTTCTTCGTGTGTGTGTGTGTGTATATATATATATATACACACGAAGAAGTTAAATTTTATTCTGGCCCGAAGGCCTATGACTCAGCCTGAAGGCCACATACCATACCGTAACTGCACTGCACTAGATCCGCAATCGCACCGAAACTGTAGCGTACCAACTGCACTGCATCCGGGCCACACAACTCCGCACCCGCATTCGGGTTGGCACCGCACAGCTCCGCAACCACACCTCAATCGCTTCGTACCAATCACAACCGCCCCCGTACTACATTCGCACACCACCCATGTCGTACTGCACCGTACCCGCATCCAGTCACACCGTTCCGCACCTTCCTTGCTTGATTCCCCTATAAAGAAATTGAAGTGCTTCGCACGTTGCTCGAACTAGAAACCTCCATGTGATATGCCTCACTTTATCCACTTGTCGGTGTGTGCGTATATATATATATATATATATATATATATATATATATATATATATATATATATAATATTGTTTGTCTCGCTAAAATTTTGGGTAATATAATCTCGATTGACATGGTAGATTATATGACAAGTTGACCTGGAAGAATTATTATCAAATACCCAAATATAATCTCCTAAAAATTCTCTATTCCCATAACACAATAAATTATACCATATATAAAAAGATTGAGAACAAACAAAATCTGTCTAAATAAATTAATTTAAATATGAATAACATTTAATGGAGAACTTGTAGACGATTACAACAATGACAACAAAACATTTATCCCATATATTTTTGAAGCTAGTTGAATTCTTTACTTTCATTCTGCTCTGTCACGGGCCTAACATTAGCACAATTGGTAGTAGAGAACATAATATTGCAGAAGCTACTATATGTCACGTCTTGATTCTGCTAAATTGATAAGTCGTCAACGAACGTAATGCCGTACAAATCTAAGTTGCGCTTGTTGAAGGCATATTCGCTTGAAGTTTTGCACTTGTTGAAGGCATATTCGCTTGAAGTTTTGAAGTGTCACATATTGGTAGAGCTAGCAACATAGTTAAGCAAAAAAATTGAATAGCATATGGTAAATAAGGAAAATAGTTCTTTCATTGGTAATATACATCTATTACCCAGGTTTTGAGTACAAGTAAAGGGTGTCACACATGCTTACAACTTGAACACAAAATGAGATACACTGTTATATTCACTTGAAGTTATGTGTCACATATTGGTAGAGCTAGCAACATAGTTACGCAGAAAAAATTGAATAACATATGGTAAATAAGGAAAATAGTTCTTTTATTGTTAATATACGTCTATTACCTAGGTTTTGAGTACAAGAAAAGGGTGTCGCACATGCTTACAACTTGAACACAAAATGAGATACATTGTTCCATATATTATATCTCTGTAGAAACAAAATATATAAACACCTTGGAGGAAGTCTTCGAACTGCAACAAGAAGCTTCAAATGATATATGCAGGAGCTTTGGTTGATGGACTAGTCAGGCTTTCAACTACTCGCCATGTTGCCTTGGTTAGCATAACCTGTGGAGACGTGGGTCGGCACATTTGAAATGTGTCATGCCCCGATCCTAGAGGACCGTAAAGTCACCACTGGACGTGATGTTATACAAGTTTAAGTTGCGCTTGTACAAGACACAATACCTGCACAATAAAATAGAGAAGTAATTAAGCTAAATTTTAACTTGATACCCTCAACTATTTAAGTTGTAAACTTGATACCCTCAACTTTTTAAAATACAACTTGATACCCTAAAAAATATGGACGAAATTACCCCTCTCTCTCTCCCCCCACCCTCCCTCTGGCTATTCCACCCCCTTCCTCCAAGCTGCCCACACCTTTGCCCCTCCCCTGGATGCATCACCCCACCCCCTGCCCCCTCTCTCCATGGCGGTAGCAGTAGTAATTTGTGGCTGCAGAAGCGATGCTGGCGGTAGTGACGACAACAACGAAGAGAGGGGGGGAGGTTGTGCAGCCGGGAGGCTGAGCAGGGGTGGCGGCATCTGGGGGTTGAGGGTGGGGGGTGGGGTGTGTTGGATATAAAAAGGGTAGTTTATGTCACGCTTCGATCCCACTTGGTCCTTACGGATCCAATCGTCCTCTCATGGGCATGATGTCGTGCAAGCCTAAGTTGTTCTTGCACAAGGCATAGTACCTGCACAAGACACAAATTAGACAAATATACATATATAGAAGCACGTAATTAAAATGCAGAGAACCAAATTTGAACACATTTGATAAGAACATAAAATACTTTCTTTTATTGAATACTTGAAGATTGGATTACAATTTACTTGCTTGGCTGATTACAAAATATGTCATAGATGGCTACAACACTTGTAAACCCAAAATTTGCAACAACGCCCATACATCATGTCCTTTTAGTATAACCAAAAAATCAAAACACCTATCAGAAGAAAAGCTTGCACACAGGAGAGGAAAGCTTTGGAAAGCAGCACGAGCCCGGTTCCGCTTGAGGGGATGCGCTCCTAAAGCTTCAAAATGCTTGCCAAACTCTCGCTACAAGAACCTGGAGATTTGCCCACAAACGTGGGTCAGTACTACAAGATGTACTGGTGAGCGACCGTGGCCAAACTCACCTAGAAATCCACACTAAATAAATATATGAAGCTAGCATTACTATTATGTGATCTTTCTAGTTGTCTAGTTTCTTTTTAACAATTAATGCAAAAAAAACATAAACGATAGATTGAACCATGCATATGATAATTCTTATCCACGGCCGAACGGTTATCCCTGCAGCAGACACATAAGTTAGCAACAATTTGCATATATGTATCTAACTTATGAATCAATCTTTGCATCAAGTATTAGGTATGCAAGAAGGTAAACTTAGCATGCGACCTAACTACATGATGGTCCATGGAAAACCAATGATTAGCGGTGTTATCACGGCCCAACACTACACCAACATACGCTCAAAATAGCTGCTTTGATACGTGAACCAGCTAACTAATAGACATAAATACCCGCCTAATAGCGAGGACTTCATTGCCTCAGGGTGTTCCGATTAGCCTCTCTTAGGCCGAACGGTTCCCAGTGTCCCAGGATACTGCTCGAGAGACCCGATACCTTGTGCACAAGTTGTCCGAGACCGATGCGATGAAAAACATTATATCAAACTAGAAAATTCTATTGCAACAGTTTGAACAATATGTATTATCTCATTTCTATTAAGCCTTAGCTCTTCAATACATCAATCTTTCATATTCGATTTGATTCAAGCAAATAAGGGTCAAGCATCAATTCTCTGAACGAGTTCAATGCCAATTCTAAGTTTCAAGTTGTACTATTTATAAAGAAGTAAGATAGCAGTTCTACAAATCTAGTATCTAAATTTCTATTTTTTAAATTTTATCTTGTTATGCTGATATCATTGAGCAGAGGGCCATACAACTGAGTGAACTAGAGATTTATTTGTTAAGGCGTGCAGACGAAAGGATTCATCGAAGGGCCGAAGTCACTCGCCGAACGACTCAACGTGAGAGATGGGGAAGCCTTACGCAGCGATCACTCCTTGTTTATGCATCCTGAAATTGCAACAACACTTGGTTAGTATCCTTCGATCTCTTTCTCTTACGAATCGAAATGAATGCGCAAGCGCGTAAGCAAATCATGAAAACCAAGTCTTTGAAAGCAAGACAAAACGCAAAACAACACAAAACAAAGCACTAAAACAACCAACAAAAATTCTTGGACTCATTTCAATATAAGCCGTTCCATCAGTTTGAAGGGTTCATTGTATTTCGTCCGTGATTGATTTGGCGGTAATGTTTCCCCGAAACTCGATTCTCAACCAAGTCAAAGTTACAAGTGTTCCATTAGTGAACTGCTGGAGGCGGGGCATTACATAATACCCCCGAGAAGAAGTTTCGTCCTCAAAACTTAAGAGATCAAGGAGTCAATAATCAAGGCATCAAGAGGTCAAAAAAATTAGACTCACCAACATCGTGTCCGCTCGCGTTGCGCTCAATATTCAGCTGATACACCCTAGGTCTCTCCATCTGATCAGTCTGTCTGTTGGCTGGAGCTGGCACGGGGTTCTGATTCTGGCCACGTCCGGCATTCTCATTGCGGTTATGTGGCACGGGCCTCTTGGTCGGACAGTTTCTCAGAACATGGCCCTTTTGGCCGCAGTTGAAGCATTCACCTTTAGCATAACGACAGTTTTCGACTACGTGCCCTTGCTTACCATAATAGCTGTACTCAATTGTACAGCATTTTTCACCCTCTATCTTCTCCCCGTCGTATCTTTTGGTAGAATGGTTTCGAGTAGTCGACGCCTTTTTCGGAATATTTCTAGGCTTGAACTGCTCGTTCTGAACTGCTGCCTCAAAAGCTTTAATGTAAGATGTGCATTCACGATTCATTACATCCTTTCGGAGGTCGTTGCTCAGGCCTTTGATGAACCTGTGCGTACGGGCCATCTCATTAGGAATCATCGAGCTAGCGAACTTAGCAAGCTTGGAGAATTCCGACTCATAGTCTTTGACGGACATGCTTCCTTGCTTAAGTTCGGTGAACTCATCTTCCTTTCTCTGCCTGATAGCTGGCGGGAGATACTATGCCAAGAATGCATCCTTGAACATCTCCTAAGTAATTATTCCATCCTGGTGCTTTGTGGCGAGATCCAGCTTCTTGATCTGCCACCAGTCGTGTGCTCGTAAGTTGTATAACTGCACACGCCACGCTTTTGTTCGCAGATATCGAAGCAAACTCAAACGAGCCCTCCAACTTGGCGACCTAGTCCATCACCTTATCAGGCGCGGTCCTGCCTTCAAACTCTGGAGGGTTCAACTTTAGAAACTCGGCACCCCTAAAGGTAGACTTCATGGCCGTCCGTTGAGGCTCATCGACTTCTGCTAAGCCTACTCCTCGAGGCGCAGTCGCGGCTGTCACAGGTGTTGCGGTGGTCCCCGATGCACCACTGTTGGCTACCAGTATTGTTACTATTTGAGTCTGAGAGTCAAGCTGTTGTTGCTGTAACAAGGCTCTAGCATCAGCTCGTTGCTGCTGAGCTTCGAACCGTTCCTGTTGGTCCTCATATCGGTCATTCTGATTTTCGAACATAGCAATCAGCCTATCGACTTGGTGATCGCTCACGCTCATTGCGCGCGATGTCCCTTGATTACCAGTTATAGTCATCCTGCTGCAAAAAAGAGTAGCTTGCACTAGTCTCATAACGTATTATGGACTTATTGCATGAGACGTTGGGTTTTCATACTTTTCAAGATCGGGACATAATTCCATCAATTTACTTATATAGATTCGCAATCATTTTCGAAATTCGGGACTTTTGAAATTGCTTAAAAACTTATATCATTTTTTTGAAAACGATATTTGAAGAGGTCAAGGATGTAAAGCCGTGCTCTGATACCACCTTGTCACATCCCGATCCCGTAAGGGCCAATCGTCCTCGCTTGGACGTGATGCCGTGCAAGCCTAAGTTGTGCTTGTACAAGGCATAGTACATGTACAAGACACAAGTTAGACAAAAATATACATATATAGAAGCACGATATTTAAAATGCAGAGAACCAAAGTTGAACAGATTTGATAGGAACACAAAATACTTTCTTTTATTAAATACTTGAAGATTGGATTATAAAGTACTTGCTTGGCTGATTACAAAATATGCCATAGATGGCGACAATACTTGAAAATCCAGAATTTGCCCCAACATCCATACATCATGTCCTTTTAGTAGGACCAAAAAATTAAAACACCTAGCAGAAGAAGAGATTGCACACAACAGAGGAAAGCTTTGGGAAGCAGCACGAGCACGGTTCCGCTTGAGGGGATGCGCTCCTAAAGCTGCAAAATGTTTGTCAAACTCTCGCTATCAAAATATGGAGATTTGTCCACAAACGTGGGTATGTACTACAACATGTACTGGTGAGCGACCGTGGCCAAACTCACCTATAAATCTATACTAAGTAAATATGTGAAGCAAGTATTACTATTATGTGATTTTCTAGTTGTAAAGTTTCTTTTTAACAATTCATGCAAAGAAACATAAATGATAGATTGAACCATGCATATGGTAATTCTTATCCACGGTCGAACGATTATCCCTGCAGCAGACACGCAAATTAACAATAATTTGCATATATGTATCTAACTTATGAATCAATCTTGGCATCAAGTATTAGGTATGCAAGAAGGTAAACCTAGTATGCGACCTAACTACATGATGGTCCATGGAAAACCCATGATTAGTAGCGGTGTTATCACGGCCCAACACTGCACCAAAATATGCTCAAAATGGCTGCTTTGACACGTGAACCAGCTAACTAATACACATAAACACCCGCCTAATATCGAGGACTTCATTGCCTCAGGGTGTTCCGATTAGTCTCTCCTAGGCTGAACGGTTCCCAGTGTCCTAGGTTACCGCTCGAGAGACCCGATACCTTGTGCACAAGTTGTCTGAGACCGGTGCGATAAAAAATATTCTATTAGACTAGAAAATTCTATTGCAACAGTTTGAACAATATGCATTATCTTATTTCTATAGAGCCTTCGCTCTTCAATACGTCAATCTTTCATACTCTAAGTTTCAAGTAGTAGTTCTATTTATAAAGAAATAAGATAGAAGTTCTACAAATCTAGCATGCAAATTTCTATTTTTAAAATTTTATCTTATTATGTTGATATCGTTGAGTAGAGGAACATGCAACTGAGTGAACTAGAGATTTATTTATTAAGACGTGCAGACCAAATGATTCATCGAAGGTCCGAAGCCACTCACCCGAACGAATAAACGCTAGAGATGGGGAAGCCTTACGCAGCGATCACTCCTTGGTTATGCGTCCTAAAATTACAACAACACTTGGTTAGCATCCTTCGATCTCTTTCTCTTACGATTCGAAATGAATGCGCAAGCGAGAAAGCGAATCATGAAAACCAAGTCTTCGAAAGCAAGAGAAAAAATAAAGCAACACAAAACCAAGCAGCAAAACAACCAACGAAAACTCTTGGACTCTTTTCAATAGAAACCGTTCCATCAATTTGAAGGGTTCATTGTATTTCTTCCGTGATTGATTTGGCGGTAAGATTTTTTCGAGATTCGATTCTCAACCGAGGCAAAGTTACAAGTGTTCCATTAGTGAACTGTTGGAGGCGGGGCATTACAGTTTCGTCCTTTTTTTCGGGTATCAACATGAAAATATTCAATAGTTAATGGTATCAAGTTGTTGAGTAAAAAGTTTATGGTATCAAGATGAACAACTTGAATAGTTGAGGGTATCAAGTTGGAATTTAGCCAAGTAATTATAAGATCAGGCTCTAGCTATCATATGCACCACCACCAAATAGCTAGGACTTTGGTCACCACTGCTTAGGTACATAAATATTGCCATTTCTTAATTAACCACTCTAGCTAACCATCACCAATCTGTTCGCGTTGGCCTTCTCTTTCCAATTTCTGGTAAAAAATTGGCTCCACTTATTCTATATGTTACCTTATTCCCTTGAACCTTTCTACTTAATCCTAGTTTGGTTGGGGTGATGACATAAGCATCACCAGACCCCTGGCATGCACTTGTTCACAAGCCATATGCCTACTGATCCAGTCTATACAAAGTGGAGTGTGACATCTCACTAACTAGACGAGAAGAACCACAATTAGTATAGTTTGTACATCGATATCACTAACTATACGAGAATAAATGTCCATGGAGGACCAAGCCTCTTATCCTTCAAAGAGGAGACTAAACAAAAGTTTGTTACCAAGGATAAGAATATTCAAATTGAAAGAATAGGAATGCTGAATAAACTTTAGCTGGAAGAACATTCAGATGAACTACTTATGATTCTCTTCCAGGAGGCTGAAAATAGGAGGAAATGCGATAAAAGTTTTAGATAGTTCATACCAGCTTGTTGCAAGAGTGGTAAACGGGAAGTTTTGTGCTAGGTATAGCGTTGACAATATTATGAATCATATGCAAGGTTGGAAGGCAAAGTACTTAGATATAATAAGGACGAAAGATCTCTCGGAGGCGGGATGGGATGAAGAACTAAAGATGGTAACTTTGGAGGAAGAAACCAGAAAATTCTTAAGAAAGTAAATATGTTTAGTACTATCTAATATTATTTATTAACATTTTTAGAAGTTATTATAATTAGGAATTTGTTTTATATGAATTTTTACTGTGCCAAATCAAAATTAGCATCATGGATTAACATACATATTAGGAGCTTCGAACTGTTACGTATTGCATGTGGAGATGAATACGGTAGGGGGATGCATAAGATAATTAAGCAAAATGGGGACCAAGAGATGATTACCTCAATATAGATAATCCTACTAGTGACTCACAACTGTAGTCAAAGGAAGACACGAACAATACTAGGAGCACTCAAAAGGGTGGAACATCCCTAATGAACAAATTGGTGGGCAATATATCTATCATGGAAGAGACCCTTAGCACAATATTAAGGAGGTTCATGCTAATTTATTTTTCCATATAGGGTTATGATTAATCGTGTCGTTATGGCAACCTATGACTGTCTTTACAATAATGACCAAGCCACCAAGTTCAATGGTTTGCCAGAGAGGTTCCGGAGGGAATGGTTAGAGAATTTTAAGCAACAAAACTTTCCTTCATCACCAAATTATGAACCTGTCAAGTTTCACCAAATTATGTAGCATTATGTCTCAAGAGCACTTGATTATGGGGAAGTGGGCAACCTTAGACTTAGAAGCATGAACTTTTGTTATTAGGTGTGGACACAACTAGGTGGCACACAAATCTAGTATAATTGCAACTTAATTTTTTTCATGATGCATACTCCTTGTGACTATATGCAAACTTGTTAATTCCAGTCTTTGTGTGCTGCCAACACAGAATTGTTTTTGCTTGTTCTGCTTATCAATAATACAAACATGTAATGATGACGAATGTTGTTTGCTAGGGTCGGCTTTGAATGGAAGATTATGTGCTAATTTTTAGCTAATTTTTAGAGAGTGGTGAGTATGGTGATTCCTTTGAGTCTAAAAATAGAATTTGGCAATAGTGAGTAGGGTGATGATTCCTTTGAGCCTAATTCTACATTATAGGACTTATGATATACATGTATCAGTCTCATCATTATAGAAGAGGCTAAATTTGATGTCTTCCCCTACCAATTTGTATATAGATAGAAGTAGCGAACATTTCGATAACTTTTAGACAATGATGAGTTTGAGTCTAAAATAAAGAATTTGGTGATGGTGAGTATGAGGGTGATTCATTTGAGCCAAATTTAGTTTCAAGCACTTACGATACACATGTTTTTGTCCCATCATCACTTATGAGTATCAGTCACTTTGAGCCCCTTGATTAGAAGCTAAATTTGACGGTTCCCCTAACAATATGGTGATCGATGGAAGTAGCTAATATTTAGCTAACTTTTAGACAATGATGAGTAAGTTGATTCCTCTGAGTCCAAAACAGAGAATTTGACAATGATGAGTAGGACGGTAATTCCTTTGAGCCAAATTCTAGATTATTTTCTTGAGTCTTTCATGTCTTCTTGTCGAATACTACTTGGGGCAATTTTTGGCTTCGGGCCATTTTTTATATGTGGTTCTTATACTTTTTATTACTTTTTCTCATTTGTTAATAGTCCTGATATGTGGTTTTCTGAATTGAGAAGGGGATAGTGAAGTTGATATTCCTGGTATGTGGTTTTTCGAATTGCTTAGTGAATCATGCTTTTCCAGCCACCACTGTTGCAAAACACTATGTTGTAGAATTTTGTATTTATGTTGTTGGGAAGGTTGTGTTTTTATTTAGTCTGCTATTGGAGATTTTTATTATTGTTTCTAGTGTTAAAATGATGTTAGGTCTGCCCTTGCAAGAAAAGAGTTCAGAAAACTTTACTATTTCTGATACTGCTGGATTTGGCACTTTGTTTGGTGCTGGTTTGGTTCGGGCTTGGTTTTTGGTTGGTGCTGGTTTTGGATGTTCCATCAACTAGTAGCAAACAAGTCAAAACTCATGGTTCTGATACTGCTGCGTTCTGATACTTTATCTTGTGGTTCTGATTCTTCTGGGTTAACTTTGATACTTTGTCTGGGCTTGGTTCTAAAACTGCTCGGAAGTCATTTCTGATAGCTTAGCATTTTGGAGATAGTGAAGGTTGATGCTTTGTTAAGTGCTGAAGGGTGATGAATTCCCACACTAGTCGATCTTGCATAAAATTTAACCATTATTCCCTAGTATTGCCGAAGGAGATAGCAAAGCTTTGATCTTACATGAATTCTGCAGAAAATTATTTTCACTCCTGAAGCGTGCTCCTTGTCTCGTATCCCATTAGAGGATGCAAGTACAAGATGCATGACTGTGTAGATGTTAAACTATATAAAAGGTTGCTTGGTCAGTGTACTCTTAAACTGATCAAAGCAATATTAGTTACTGGATTTGTTCCCCTTCCATAGCCACTCTTCATAAACATCCTCTTGTTCTCTGCCTCATTTCTCACAGACATATATTGCCGCATGCTGCCAATGGAGATAGGCAAGTATAAAACAGTGATAAAAAAGTAGTACATGATGGATAAATAAACTGACATCAAGGCATAGTAAGAAAGGAACAGGAAAAATGAATAAACAGATAATATGTCATATATCAACAAGGAATTCTATAGTCACTAAGTGTTTTGAAATACTAGTTTGATTATGTGATCTGCTTAGGATTGCACAATGGGAGCCGGTTAATCATACGTGAAGTGTATGGTTAGCCTTTGCACAGGAATTATATTTGCACAGGATTAGGGTATGATCACATATAAACTAGCATTTTTTCGCCCCGACTAGCATACAAGAATCACACGAATATCAGGTATTGTACAAGATCAAAGTCTAAAAACATAAGATATGCTAGTCCGTGTTTCTTTGTGTCAGGAATCAAATACAACAATACTACATGTGTTATAGAAATTATCAGTAAAAAAAACCATCAGAGACTGTACTCGCTTGGGATCCAAAGCGGGTGAAACAAGTCAGAGTGTGACGGGATCCAGATAACATATATCATGAATAATTCACATTAATTGATGAAATATAGATTTAACCCACTAGATTTCTAGGTTAATTTTATGCTATTTCTGGTTTATAGATGGGACAAATATTTATATAAAAACTTAAGTATAAAAATAATGTATATATAAGATATATTTATATATTATTTATAGATACATACATATATAGTAAATATATATATAGATACACATATAAGTAGATACATATATATAAATACATATATAAATACATAGATACACATATATATAAGATATATATAGATACGTATATATGTATATGATATATATACATATATATAGATATACATATATAATATATGTAGATACATAGATATAATATAGTAATATATATATATATATATATATATATATATATATATATATATATATATATATAATATAATACATAGATACATAGATATATAGATACACATATATAATACATATATAGATACATATATATGTATATGATATATATACATATATACAGATACATAGATATTCATATATATATATATATATATATATATAAGATATATATATGTATATAGATATACATATATATATACATATATAGTATACATATATACATAAATATATAGATAATATATAGTATACATATATAGATACATATATATGTATATGATATATTTAGATACGTATATAGATACAATATAGTATACGTATATAGATACATATATAGTATACATATATATATATATATATATATATATGATATATATAGATATATATATATATAGATATAATATGATATATATAATATATATATATATATATATATATATATATATATATATATATATATAGATATAATATGATATATATATAGATATATATATATATTACATTTATATATATATATATATATATATATATATATATATATATACATATATAGTATACATATATACATAGATATATAGATAATTTATAGGATACATATATATGTATATGATATATTTAGATACGTATATAGATACAATATAGTATACGTATATAGATACATATATATATATATATATATATATATATATAGATATAATATGATATATATATATATATATATATATTACATTTATATATATATATATAGATATATATATATTACATTTATATATATATATATATATATATATATATTATATATATACATATATAGTATACATATATACATAGATATATAGATAATTTATAGTATACATATATAGATACATATATATGTATATGATATATAGATATATATATATATAGATATAAATGTATACTATATATATCATATATATATATATATATATATATATATATATACATATATAGTATACATATATACATAGATATATAGATAATTTATAGTATACATATATAGATACATATATAGATATGTATATGATATATATAGATATATATAGATATAATATGTATATGATATATACTGCTGCTGATGCATGCACTGTTGCTGCAGCTGCTGTTGTAGGCGCTGCCGCTGCAGCTACTGCTCTGCTGCTGCTCTGCTGCAGGCAGTGCTCCCCCCCCCCCTTCTTGAACACACACACACACACACACACACACACACACACACATATATATATATATATATATATATATATATATATATATACTTATCCTAGTTAGAGTTATAAAACCAAATTGAAGAGGAACAAGGGTTACCTTGCTAATATAGGGTTGAGGGAGATGAGGGATGGAGAGTGAAGGAGGGTGGGGATGTGTTTATATAGGGAATGAGGGGTCAAGATATTTATTATGGTGCTTTGACCAATGTGCCCTTAACTAATTCAATTTGGATTTCTGTTCTTATGAAGAGGAATCCAAATTGAATTTGACTTCTTAATATATATATATATATATATATATATATATATATATATATATATATATATTGTATGAAGGTTACAGTATCATAGAGCGATACTCATGTATCATGGTGTATTAGTGTGATTGTGTATCATGGGAGAGTGAGTTGATGAGTGTGTTGTATCTAGTTTGTGTGTGTGTTATGGCAAGGTGTTCAGATTTGAATGTGTTAGGTATTGGGTGATTGACAGCAGGTTGGTGTTGTATTGGAGGAGTTCAAACTCAGGTTTAGCATTTGCAGCAGCATCACATGCTTGCAGGAGCAAGTGCAGCAACTTGCCTGTTTAGCAGCAAGCTTCTTGCCGAGCTGCATGAGCAATATGCAGTAGTTGGGACTGCGTGCAGCTCAGGTAGGGGGTGCATCAATGCACATGCGGCACAGCAAGGGGTTAGCTGTGTGCCGCTCGGGTAGGGGGTACAGCAATGCACTAGCAGCAGGGGTTCCCTGCAGATTTTTCCTACAACAGGGCAGTTTACCCCTGGTTTGGAGCAGCAGATCTGGGCTAGTTTGCTGCAGTGCTGGAACTTGACGAGTTGCATTAGCTGCTGTTTTCTGAAACAACAGGTTATATTACTTGCAGTCCAATGCAGCTCGATAACAGCAACAACAGATAGCAAGTGTTTGGTGAGACATTGGTGCAGCTAAGTAGGTGCAGAGCTAGGTGTAGGGGGAAACATGGGTTGAGCTAGCAAGTGTAGTGTTGGTGTTAGTGTTGTTCAAGTGTGGGTATCTCTGTGTCAAGTAGTATTGGAGAATATCTTTATACCAATATATATCAAATTTGAGTTTGGTATCATGGGATGGGGATACATGAGGGTATGTTTCCAGGTGAGTGTAAGTGAGTGTCAAGATACAAGAGAGTGTGGGTAAATCATGGATATTGGGATGCTAGTATATCATGATATAGGGTATCCGAGTTAGTATCAAATGTTAGGATTAGAATTGAGTGAAGTTGGTGTTGTAGTGTGGGTAGATAGCATGAGTACTAGTGTAGGTTATGTGAGGTAGTTGTGATACCTTGGTATCATGTGATATTCACGTGGTACCATGGTACTCAAGTACCTTGGGGGTAGTGGTCAAGGTACTGGACAAAGATTAGATATTGAGTTAGGATATTAGATAGTAGGTTATGGTAAGTGTTAGAGTCAAGGTAATGGGTAATAAGTTAAGATACTATATATATATATATATATATATATATATATATATATATATATATATATATATATATATCCGGATCGGGAGCCCCGCCAAAGCCCCACCCCCCCCCTCCCTCCCGCACCATGGATCGGGGGGCCTACGCCGATCCAACGGATAAGGATCCCGGGGCTCCGGAAAAGGGGCTACCGATCCGAACCCTATATATATATATATATATATATATATATATATATAATCCATTATATTTATATCTACTAGTATGACCTAGAAAACCTAGTTATAGCTTGGTATTAGTTAGTATAGCTATGTAGGCCAACCAAGTAGATAATTTGGAGCCCAAAATTAGGTAATTAACTAGTTTAACCCCAACGATCTAGAATTGACCTAGAAACCTAAAACAACACTAATTAAGCATGTTTATGATTCCATATATAGGTCACTTGGACTCCAGTTCGGACACTGATTGTGTTCTTTGCTCGGGACCACATGCGAGTACATTCTCTAATAGTTTCCTTATTTGATAGTTTCTATGTTATATGTTCTTAGTGATGTTATACTTGATTCCTGACACGATGCTACACGGATTGGTATATTATGGATCCTTAGTCATTAGTTGTTGCTTCTTATTTAGACCTTGTTCATTGTTCTTATATTTAGATCTTGATTCATTGTGCATATATTTAGACCTTCCATTGTGATTCATGTATCGTTAACGTGTCATGATACATATCCTTGTACTAGTCGGGTGCAGGAAAGTGCTAGTTAGATATATGATCATAGCCTTAGACCTTGTGGTAGTGTAGACCTTTTATAGCTAATCATACACCTCACGTATGATTAGCCAGATCTTATAAACCTTGTACTTTTTCTAAGCCGATCACATATCGAAACTAGTACTTCAAAACACTTAGTTAGTTATAGTTATTCCCTATTTTACTTCATATTTGTTGTAATTGCCATATTGCTCTTGTTTACCTATTTCTCAGTATTTGCCATGATATGATCTCAATTTTACATTATCATGTATTTCATTTACTATCACTATTTCATAGCTTCTATCATATATTGGAACTATTGTCAGAGTTGTACTCGTTCCATCCTGACTAGATATATTTTTAGGTGATTATTTGGAGGATTGATGTCGTACCTTCTACGGTCTACGGTCCCCAGGATGTGGTGGGTGTAGAATTTGACACTGTTACTCAGGAGGAGCATGGTTTGGTTGCAGAAGAGACCATTCCCGAGACTACTAGTTAGAAAGCTAGTTTACTATTTTGATTACCGGATTTGTCTCCGACAACTTTAAGATACTTGAATATTATTTTAGACTTGATGTTGAATGTCTAGACATGTTGTGACTTGTGACCTGTTTCTTTCTCTTATATCATATCATGTCATATCTTCCTTAGCATGTGATTGAGTATTATTTGTCATATATTGTTCTCTTATGAAGTTGAGATATATTACGTGGTTGTGATTATATATTTCATATTTGTGAGTTATAGACAACGTTCTACCGCCGACACTGTGGCGTAAGCTGGACGTACCCACGGTCCATGTCCAATTATCCAGGTACCAGTCGTGACACATTTTTATGGTAGCCCATGTAGGTCTAGCTTTGCAACTAGTGCGATGTCGCAGTAGTACTTAGACTTTGAGTACTATTACGAGCCTGCATTAGAGTAATATTACGAGCATGCAATAGGACATAGGATATATAATAAGAGGGATGCTTAATCACAACTAGGACTTCCAATCTGATTAGAAATTGCTATCTTGTTTATTCTGAATACTTTGTTGTCTTTCATAATTTCTACCTTTCTTGAATTCATATCTGGTCTTGTGCCATATTGAATTCTTTTGTTTCAATCTGTCTTTTTTAGTATGGCACCAAAGACGAGGGCTCGCAGCTCGGGAGCAGCAGCTTCCGAGAGATCAGCTACTTCCCGACCTGCTACCCGGGGAGTAGCGGGGGCTGTTCCTCCACCTTCACCAGTTCAGGAGGGAGCTTCAGCTGCTTCATGGAGTCTTCCACCTCCTCCTACATTGCCCGCTAATGGAGCACAGTTGTTCGAGCTTTTCCGTGACATGATGGAGGCTCAGCGAGCTCAGGCTGAGGCTCAGCAGAGGCAGGCCGAGATGATTAGGCAGGGCATGGAGAATGCTCACCTCGTCGCTTCGGCAGCAATAGAGAGTTCGATACAGCCGCAGCAGCCCACTCAGCCGAAGGAGAGGAACATTCTATACTTTAAGAAGATGGCCTTGAAAGAGTTTAAGGGGACCGAGGGCATTCTTTACGCTGATGAGTGGCTCGAGGATATCGAGTGCATTATGCGAGTTGCCCGTATCCCGGAGGACTTATGGATTGAGGCGGTGGGACTACAGCTCTTCGACATTGCTCGCATCTGGTTCAGAAATAAGCCGAAGATTACCGATCCGGGACTGACATGGGAGCAATTCAAGGATCTCTTCAGGAAGAGTTCTACCTTGCGATAGCTAGAGTGGTTCTGGAGAGTAAGTTCCAGAACTTGGAGAAGAACGGGATGTGTGTGGATGAGTACGATGCTGAGTTCGACAGACTGAGCTGATTCGCAAAGTACATGGTCAGAGATCCAGACGATAGGGCTAGACGATTCAGGGAGGGCTTGATCTAGGTGGTCAAGGTTCACATTTCATCGGCTTACACGACTTATGATGATATTTTGGAAGAGGCTCAGAGGGTCGAGGTATACCTGGGCCTTAGGACCAAGACGAGCCAGGATGCTTTCAGTGGTGGTAGCAGTGCGGGATCGACGAAGCGTCCTCAGCTCCAGCAGAGGACATTCCAGCCCCAGCAACAGTTTCATGCACCGATTCGAGCTCTTGTTCAGCATGTGCAGTAGTACCCTCAAAGGCAGGCTCAACAGGTTCTTCACTGTAGCTTCTACAAGAAGCCAGGGCATACCTGGGTGATCTGCAGAAAGAGGCTTGGAGTCTGTTTATATTGTGGCATTACGGGACATCAAATGAGAGATTGTCTCATGTCTCCTCATCATCCAGCTCAGGGAGCAGCTCCTGCTTAGAGAGGACCAGCTAGGCCACTTGTGGCGCTGCAGCAGCAGAGAGGTCCACTCCCGACTCAGTAGTAGTGCATCGCCCAGCACCAACAGAGGGGAGCACCTCATGGCAGGACGTTTGCGATGACTGTTGAGGAGACTGAGCCTATCGGAGAAGTGATAACATGTTCTGTTATTCTTGATTCTATTCCAGCTTTAGTCTTGTTTGATTCTGGTTCTACTCATAGTTTTGTATCTGTATCGTTTGCGCTTAGGCATAGCTTAGTAGCAGAACCTTTGGGCAAGACTTGCAAGATCACGACTGGAGGAGGCATTATCCTAATCGGTGATATTTGCAAGGGGCGTATGATCGCTTTGGGAGGTTGAGAGTTGTCTGCTAGCTTACTCGTAATGTCACTTCTGACCTACAACATTGTACTCTGGATGGATTGGTTGAGTATACACCATGCTAGCATTGATTGGCGCAGAGGTCGAGTGTTGTTTTGTCCTCTAGGAGAGTTATAGTTCAAGTTTGCTATGGGAGCAGTAGAGCAAGGTGAAGGCATCCTTTTTGGAGCTATGATAAAAGATAAGGAGGCTCATCCTCTTATAGCAGAGTTCTTGGATGTGTTTCCGGAGGAGTTGCTGGGATTGCCGCCGGATAGAGACGTTGAATTCTCTATCGACTTAATGCCAGGAGCGGAGCCAGTGTCACAGTATGTCTACAGGATCAATAACGGTAAGATGGCAGAGATGAAAAAGCAGGTAGATGAATTGCAAGACAAGGGGTTCATCAGATCGAGTTATTCGTCCTGGGGAGCTCCGGTGTTGTTTGTGTCCAAGAAGGATGGGTCGATACGTATATGCATCGATTATAGAGCTTTGAATAACCTCACTATCAAGAATAGATTTGAGGTCTAGCTACCTTCAAGTGAAGGTGAGGAAGGAAGATATTCTAAAGACTACTTTTCGGACTCGTTATGACCAGTACGACTTTATGGTTACGTCGTTTGGATTGACTAATGCCCCAGCGGTATTCATTAACTTGATGAACAAGGTGTTCCACCAGTACCTTGACAAGTTAATGGTGGTATTCATTGATGATATTCTCATTTACTCGAAGATGCCAGAGGAGCACGAGGAGCACCTGAGGATTGTATTAGAGACTCTCGGGGAGGAGAAGCTCTACGAAAAGCTCTCAAAATGTGAGTTTTTCCTAGACAATATAGAGTTTTTCGGGCATGTTGTGACTAGTAATGGGATTTCGGTAGATCTGAAGAAGATTGCAGCGGTGGAGTCGTGTGCTACACTGAGTTCAGTTGCAGTGATCCAGAGTTTCTTGGGTTTGGCAGGGTATTATTAGAAGTTTGTAAAGGATTTTTTCCGGATTGCAGAGCTGATGACCAGACTCACTCGAAATGATGTAAAGTTCGTGTGGACAGAAGATTGTCAAACAATGTTTGATGAGCTGAAGAAAAGGTTGACTACAGCTCCTATCTTGACGTTGCTATATGGATCGAGTAGATTTTCTATCTACAATGATGCTTCAGGGAAGGGTCTTGGGTGTGTGCTTGAGCAGAACAAGAAGGTGATTGCTAATGCGTCCAGACAGTTGCAGCCTCATGAGAATAATTACCCTATCCATGACATGGAGTTGGCAGAAGTGATCTTTGCTCTGAACTTGTGGAAACACTTTTTGTACGGAGAGCGTGTGGAGATTTTCACTGACCATATGAGCTTGAAGTACGTTTTCACACAGAAAGAGCTGAATATAAGGCATCGTCAATGGTTGGAACTGATGAAGGATTTTGATATATCCTTACAGTATCATCCATGGAAGGCCAACGTAGTTGTCGATGCCTTAAGCATGTATCCGGTAGCTATGTATTTGACGACAGACATGCATTTATTGGCAAATCTGGAGAACTTAGGCATTGAGGTGGTAGTTCCAGGGTTAAGATGCAGATGATGGGCTTGCATATTCAGTCAGAGCTGATGAATAGGATCAAGGCGACACAGTATCAAGATGTGACTCTGAGGAGTATCAAAGCTTAGATGCATGAAGGATTGTTAGATGATTTCACCATTACAGAGGATGGTTCTTTGAGGCACGATACTAGATTGTGTTTGCCGGATAATGATTTATGATAGGAGGTTTTGCAGGAAGCACATCATTCTCAATATTCCATGCATTCTAGTGGCAACAAGATGTATAAAGATCTGAGAGAGCATGCTGGTGGTATGGCATAAAGCGGGAGGTGGCACGCTTTGTTTCTAGATGCTTGGTGTGTCAGCAGGTTAAGGCCGATAGGCAGAGACTAGGAGGGTTGCTACAACCATTACCTATTCCAAAGTGGAAGTGGGAACACATCACTATGGATTTTGTTTTCGGACTTTCATGTTTTCCAGGAGGAAAAGATGCGATTTGGGTCATCGTTGACAGGTTGACAAAATTGGTCCATTTCTTGCCATTCAAAGTGGATTTGTCTATGGAGAAGCTTGTCGAGATGTATGTGAGGCAGATCGTCAGGTTGCACGGGGTTCCAGTGAGCATAGTTTTAGATCGGGATAGCAGATTTATATCCCATTTCTGGAGGAGTTTGCAGAATAGCTTGGGAACTCAATTCAAGTTTAGTACCGCTTGCCACCCTCAGACGGATGGACAGTCAGAGAGGACTATTCAGACACTCAAGGATATGCTTCATACCTATGTTTTAGATTTTAAGGGCTCGTGGGAGGATCATCTTTACGTAGTAGATTTTGCATATAACAACAGCTACCAAGCCAGCATTGGGATGTCACCTTTTGAGGCTCTTTATGGTCGGAGATGTCGTCCTCTATTGTCCTGAGTCGACGTAGGTGAGAGAGCTTTGTTGGACCCTGAGATGGTTGTGGATGATGCGGAGAAGGTGAAGCAGATTCGTGAGAGACTTCGTGTGGCGCGGGATAGAGAGAAGCTTTGGGCCGATAGTCATAGTAGACCGTTAGAGTTTCAGGTAAAGATTCTTCTTGTGTTTGTGATTTTTGGGCTTATAGATTGTGTTAAGGTTTTGTTCTGTGCTAGGTGGGCGATTGGTGTTCCTGAGGATTTCTCCGACAAGGGGCACTATTCGTTTCGGTGGAGGCGGGAAGCTTAGTCCAAGGTTCATCGGACCTTTCGGTATCCTTGAGAAGGTTGGTGTTGTAGCCTACCAACTAGACTTACTGCCTACACTGGAGGGAGTGCACAATGTGTTTCATGTGTCATAGCTGAGAAGGTAGGTGGCAGATCCTAGCCATGTATTGGACCACTCCGAGATTGAGGTGGGACCGACTCTCAGCTATCCAGAGCAGCCGGTCGTGATTCTGAATCGCAGGAAGGTGTTGTGTAACCATACAATTTTCTTGGTTCGTGTCGCTTGGAGGTATCACTCTCCAGGTGAATCAACTTGGGAGAGGGAGGATGAGATGCGCGAGCGATACCCTTATCTTTTCGAACCATGCGGTACCTTTCTTCTTGTGATGCTTGCTCCGTCTTGTGCTTGTTTCGTCTTTTAATTTCGAGGACGAAATTATTTTAGGGGGGTAGACTTGTAACCACCACTTTTCATCTTAGGGGTTTGCTAATTTTGTATGTTGATTAATTATATTAGTTATATTATATTCGTGGTTAATCTAGAATTAATTATTGTTGCCTAGAATTAATTAGTATTAGTATTTATGCTAGCTAATTATAATTAATTAGCATTAGTTGTCATTGATAGAATATTTCCAATTAATTAGATACCTTCCATAACCAATTAGATTCCACTCATAACCATAAGATTCCTTTTTCACTTTAATTTGAATTCAAATTAGATAGTGGAGTGGCAAAATTAGTAATTAACCCATCATCAAAGCCCTATGTAGAGGCCGGCCCACATGATAGACAGATTCAATTCAAATTTCTCTCTATTTCCTCTGCTTCTTCCCCAAGTTTCATCTCTACCAATTCATTTCATTTTCCACCAATTCCTAGATCTAGAATTTGAATTCTCATACAAATTCTCCATCAATTTCACTCATTCTTCTTCCATTGGAGAACTAGAGACTTGGAGCACTAGAAGAAGCTTGAAGAGGAGCCCAAACATTGAGGATCGTGTCCGATTCGACTTTCTCGTGTCCAAATTTGGAGTTCTTCAAAGGAGAGACACACAAATTAGCTAATTCTCTATTTTCTACCAATTTCATGGTTAGGAATACCAATTGAACCCATAGGAACCCTTCTCTAGGTGGAATTGACTCTCTAATGCTAGATCTAAGTGTTAGAAGACTTAATTTTGGTAGATCTAAGTTTTTGCCATGTGGAATGATGATTTCTATGCTCAATTTGGTGGAATTATGAATTGTGTCCACCAAGTGTTTGACACTTGTCCCCAAAGGGAATTTTAGTGTATAATTGGCTTGTGCTTGTGTCCTAGTATCCATAATTGGATGCCTAGTGTCCGTGTCATGGTATGCCATGATACGCAAGGTTAGATTTGGTGATTCATGTGTAATTGTGCCTCTTTGTGTCAATTACTTTATAATTGCTTTAGATCTATCTACTTATATAGTTTCATGACATATTATATATATAATTTGTGTATCGTGATGTATTGGTGTGGTATTATAGAGTGATACTCATGTATCATGGTGTATTAGTGTGATTGTGTATCATAGGAGAGTGAGTTGATGGGTGTGTTAGTATCTAGTTTGTGTGTGTTGTGGCAAGGTGTTCAGATTTGAATGTGTTAGGTGTTGGGTGAGGACAGCAGGTTGGTGTTGTATAGGAGGAGTTCAAACTCAGGTTTAGCATTTGTTGTAGCAGCACATGCTTGTAGGATCAAGTGCAGCAACTTGCCTGCTTGGCAGCAGCTTGTTGCCGAGCTGCAGGAGCAATATGCAGTAGTTGGGACTGTGTGCACTTGGGTAGGGGGTGCAGCAATGCACAGGCACAGCAAGGGGTTATCTGTGTCCAGCTCGGGTAGGAGTGCAGCAATGCACAGGCAGCAGGGGTTCCCTGCAGATTTTTCCTACAACAGGGGGGGTTTACCCCTGGTTTGGAGCAGCAGATCTGGGCTAGTCTGCTGCAGTGCTGCAACTTGAGTTGCATTAGCTGCTGTTTTCTGAAACAACAGGTGTATTACTTGTAGTCCAATGCAGCTCGATAACAGCAACAACAGATAGCGAGTGTTTGGTGAGACACTGCTGCAGCTGAGTTGGTGCAGAGCTAGGTATAGGGGGAAACATGTGTTGAGCTAGAAAGTGTAGTGTAGGTGTTAGTGTTGTTCAAGTGTGGGTATCTGTGTTAAGTAGTATTGGAGAATATCTTGATACCAATATTTATCAAATATGAGTTTGGTATCATGGGATGGGGATACTTGAGGGTATGTTTCTAGGTGAGTGTAAGTGAGTATCAAGATACAAAAGAGTGTGGGTAAAATCATGGATATTGGGATGATAGTATATAATGATATGGGTATCCTAATTAGTATCAAATATTAGGATTAGAATTGAGTGAAGTTGGTGTTGTAGTGTGGGTAGATAGCACGAGTACTAGTGTAGGTTATGTGAGGTAGTTGTGATACCTTAGTATCATGTGATATTCATATGCTGTACCATGGTACTCAAGTACCTTGGGGCAGTGGTTAAGGTATTGGACAAAGGTTAATCTATTAAGTTAGGATATTAGATAGTAGGTTAAGGTAAGTGTTAGAGTCAAGGTAATGGGTAATAAGTTAAGATACTATATGATATTAGTATATATATAGTATCTAGTATATCTATATCTACTATTATGACCTAGAAATCTAGTTATAGCTTGGTATTAGCTAGTATAGCTATATATGCTAACAAGTAAATAATTTGGAACCCAAATCTAGGTAATTAACTAG
This sequence comes from Iris macrosiphon, assembly GCA_036927795.1. Taxonomy (NCBI): domain Eukaryota; kingdom Viridiplantae; phylum Streptophyta; class Magnoliopsida; order Asparagales; family Iridaceae; genus Iris; species Iris macrosiphon. The sequence goes on along the minus strand of JAYESA010000017.1, from coordinate 39,190,606 downwards.
TTTAACCCCAACGATCTAGAATTGACCTAGAAACCTAAAATACGACTAGTTAAACATGTTTATGATTACAAATCACCTATTTGACATGGAATTCATATATAGGTCACTTGGACTCCAATTCGGATACTAATTTCTGTTATTTGCTCAGGACCACATGCGAGTATATTCTCTGATAGTTTTCTTTATTTGATAGTTTTTATGTTACATGTTCTTAGTGATGTTATACTTGATTCCTGACATGATGGTAAACGGATTGGTATATTGTGGATCCTTAGTCATGAGATGTTGCTTCTTATTTAGACCTTGTTCATTGTTCTTATATTTAGATCTTGATTCATTGTGCAGATATTTAGACCTTGTATTGTGATTCATGTATCGTAACGTGTCATAATACGGATCCTTGTACTAGTCGGGGAGGGGAAGTGCTAGTTAGATATGTAATCATAACCTTAGACCTTGTGGTAGTGTAGACCTTGTGGATAGCTAATCATACACCTCACGTATGATTAGCCGGATATTATAGACCTTGTACTTTTTTCAAGCCAATCACATATCGAAACTAGTACTTCAAATCACAGTTAGTTATAGTTCTTCCCTATTCCACTTCATATCTGTTGTAATTGCCATATTGCTCTTATTTACCTGTTTCTTAGTATTTGCCATGATATGATCTCAGTTTTACATTCTCTTCATGTATTTCATTTATTATTACTATTTCATAGATTATGTCATATATTGGAACTGTTGTTAGAGTTGTACTCGTTCCATCCTGACTGGATATATTTTTAGATGATTGTTTGGAGGATTGGTGTCCTACCTTCTACTGTCCCCAGGATGTGGAGGGTGCAGAGTTTGATACTGTTGCTCAGGAAGAGCTAGGTTTGGTTGCAGGAGAGACCATTCCCGAGACTACTAGTTAGATAGCTAGTTTACTATTTTGAGTACCAGATTTGTCTCCGACAACTTTGAGATAGTTGGATATTATTTTAGGATGTCTAGACTTCTTGTGATTTGTGACTTGTTTCTTTCTCTTATATCATATCGTGACATATCTTCCTTAGTATGTGATTATTATTTGTCATATATTGTTCTTCTTATGGAGTTGAGATATATTGCGTGGTTGTTATTATATATTTGTCAGTTATAGACATCGTTCTTGGGAAGATGTAGTAGGAGAGAATAATTTAGGTCTTTCATTCATCATGATATTACATATATATACATCCACATATCAACTTGGGCCTAAGCTACATGGGCCAATCACCATATATACAATTTAATCATACAATTTAATCCCAATACCCCTGCCCCCTCAAGTTGGAGCATGCAAGTCACAAATGCCCAACTTGTGCAAAAGAAACTCAAATTATCGTTTGGCCAAAGTTTTGATGAAAAAATCTACCAATTGTCCATCCATTGGCAGATGAGATGGACGAATAACTCCATCAAGAAGAACATCCCTCAAAAAGTGACAATCTACCTCAATATGTATTGTGCGCTCATGGAAAACTGGATTCTGTGCAAGATGTAAAGTAGAACAAAACAAATCTATAGCACACGAATGTTGCACCCCCAAACTGCCAAGCAACCTTTTGAGCCACTTAAGCTCACACGTGGCCGCCGCCATCTCACGGTATTCTGCTTCGGCCGAAGAGTGGGACACCATCACCTATTTCTTCGTCTTCCAAGAGATAGACGAATCACCAAAAAAAACCAACCAACCAGACAAAGAGCGTCTCGTGATGAGACAACTCGCACAATCGGAATCACACTACCCCAGAAGCTACAAATCACAGTCAGAGCGAAGGAGAATACCTTGACCAGGACAAGCTTTCAGATATCTAACAACCCTCAAAGCCGCATCCCAATGATCACGCGGGGCTCGTGCATAAACAACACCAAGATGTGAACAACGTAAGCCAAATCCGGCCGAATAAACGAAAGATAAATCAGCCCTCCCACGAGTTTCTGATATGCTTCCCCATCTGACAACAGTAGACTTGTAGAGCGTGCCAGTTGATGATGTTCCATGAGAAAGCTTTCGGGTTTCGCCCCCAACAATCCTGTCTCAGAGATAATGTCAAGTGTATATTTCCGTTGGCACAAAAAAATTTCCTCCGCACTTCGAGCTACTTCAACTCCAAGAATAAACTTCAACGCCCCAAGGTCCTTCATATGAAAGCATGTACTCAAATAATTCTTAAAGGCGGTAAGAGTAGCAGAATTATTGCCAGAGAGAATCAAATCTTCGACATACACAAGAAATTCATCTGAACATCACCCTTATGAAGAGTAAAAAGCGAGTAGTCAGAGTACGATTGGCAAAATCCATACTTCCGCAAAGAAGATGCCAACTTCGCAAACCAACAACGAGGCACCTGTTTAAGCCCATAAAAAGATTTTCGAAGATGGCATACATGATCAGGACGTGTGGTTTAGAAACCATGTGGTAGTTTCATATACACTTCTTCGGTAAGATCTTCATACAGGAAAACATTGTGAACATCCATCTGATGTAGTTCCCAATTCTTTGTTGCAGCTACAGCTAGAAAAGCACGAACAGTAACCATTTTTGCAACCGGAGCAAGAGTATCAGTGTAATTAATCCCTTCAACCTGATGATTGCCGAAAACCACCAAATAGGCTTTAAGCCGCTCAACACTCCCATCAGAATTATACTTTATCTTATATACCCACAAGCTCCCCAGAGCACATTTTTAGCTAGAAGCGTCTCCATTGTCCAGGTATCATTATCCTCCAAAGCCCGTATCTCCTTTTGCATAGCTTCACGGCCACCCTGCATCTTTAACCGCCTCTTTAAAGGAGGCCGGTTCTGTACCTGCATTTACAGCTGCAAGAAAATTCATGTGTCCCATAGAAAATTGATCACAATTCAAAAAATGTGCTATAGGATAAGGAGTACCTGAGGAGTGATTGGACGTGGTGGAACATTGGGAGGAAGGACTGGGACTCAACTTTCGTATTGTATTTGTAACAAAATTGCGGAGCTTCACGGACGAAATTTTGGCACGCATTCCACGCCCCAGTACGCCCTCACCATCTTGCGCCTCATCCTCCGCCGACTTATCCTCCACAACGGCCTCAGTCGCGTCACCCCCACCATCAGCCGCACCTACCACGTCGTTCCCATTCGGGGATACGACCGTCCCATCCTTATGAGGTAAATCACATCTCGTAGTACTGTCGATCACATGATCAAAACCCAAATCATCATCACCCAATCCAGTAGACGCAAGCTCAGATGAAGCCGTACCACCACGATCATCCTCAACAGAATAGGGAAACTCAGTCTCATAAAATTTAACATCTCGAGAGAAAAAAATCACCAGTAGCAAGATCATACAATTTTCAACCCTTTTTGTCATGGGAATATCCTACAAAAACACACTTTCGATTGTGACTGACAAATTTGTCCATTTTAGCTTTTTGGTTGTGGGCAAAAAACATAGACAACCAAAAACACATAATTCATCATAAGAAGGAGAAGTACCAAATAAAATTTCATAAGGGGTTTAAAACCAAGAAGACATGAAGGGGCTCGATTGATCAAATAACCGAACGCCAAAATACATTCTCCACAAAAAGAAATTGGCAAATTTTACTGAAAACGTAAAGCACGTGCCACATTCAAAATGTCTATATTTTCGTTCGACCCTCCCATTCTGCTGAGGTGTACCAACACAAGATGTTTGAAACAAAATACCATTTTGTGCAAAGTAGTCACGCAGGCGATTAAACTCAGTACCATTATCACTTCGCACAATTCGAACTTTGGAATTAAATTGTCGCTCAATCATAGAAAAAATGACGATAATATCTTGTATACTTCAGTCTTATCAATCAACAAAAATATTCAAACTGCACGAGAAAAATCATCCACAGTCGTCAAAAAATATCGAGCTCCACACGAAAAAGTCGTAGGATATGGCCCCTAAAGATTATAATGTATCAAATCAAAAATTGCAATAGTCCGAGAGTCACTGACAAAAAAAATACCTCGAGTTTGCTTTGTCTGCTGGCAAACTTCACATGCCTTATTCACTGAACTACTAGAGCTACTAACAACAGGAAGAGACTTTACTACTTTATCAGAAGGATGCCCAAGTCGCTGATGCCAAATGTCCAAAGAAGTCGTCTCAGTCACTGCCAAGGCCTGAGCCTTCGGTACAATACGAAAGTAGTAAAGTCTGTCCCGCCGTTCACCGACGCCAATCAGGGTCCTCAAACTGGGGTCCTGTATCGCGTACAATTTTTTAGTAAATTGTACAACACAATTTGTATCATCAATAAGATAGGCCACAAAAATTAAATTGCAATGTAATTGTTGTACGAATAAAACATTCGTGAGAACAACACCCGCTGCAAGAGCAACACGCCCGCAGCACGAGGCAACCGCAGTCCGTCCGTCCAGTAAAGTCTGTCCCGCCGTTCACCGACGCCAATCAGGGTCCTCAAACTGGGGTCCTGTATCGCGTACAATTTTTTAGTAAATTGTACAACACAATTTGTATCATCAATAAGATAGGCCACAAAAATTAAATTGTAATGTAATTGTTGTACGAATAAAACATTCGTGAGAACAACACCCGCTGCAAGAGCAACACGCCCGCAGCACGAGGCAACCGCAGTCCGTCCGTCCGTCCGGTAGCCCAACCAGACATTCCTCTATTTCCGTCACCACGACAATAAATCCAAATTTCCAGTAACATGATTCGAAGCTCCTGTATCAATAATCCAAGGTGCAATAGACTTACACACCATACGGTCCTCTAGAGATTTGACTGAAGAGTTACCAAATAGAAAAATAAGTTGTTGCCATTGGTTCGGAGTTATTCTCGGAATACCGCCTGCACCATCACCTGCCATACGTGTCTGTACCGCAGCAGTCGTGTCACGTCCTGCCACTGCCGCATGCACCTATGCACCCCATCCACCACCAGCCGCGTGTCCGCCACCACGTCTGCTGCCACCCGGCCTATCCCCCCACAAATCCGAAAAGCCATGTTTCTCGAAGCAAGTGGCTTCTTCATGTCCGTTGCGTTTGCAAAAATTGCAAAGCAACTCCGATTTATCCCGAGCATCCAAATGAGATGGCTCATGGTTAACAGAAGGAGTTTTAACTACAAGTGTCATAACCTCGTCCCGTTCAGAGGAGACTTTTATGGACGTGCGCAATCGTTCCTCCTATAGCATGGATTGAAAAGCACGCGCCAAAGTAGGGAATGGATCTTTTGCCAATAAAGTTGAGCGGACGTTGCCAAAGAGTTCCTGATTGATCCCATAAAGAAATTGATGAAAGCGCTCCTCATCAACCCGTTTCTGCAGCTTCTTAGGGATATCACACATACATTTGTCGCAACTGCACGCCGGAATAGGTTCATAAGTCCTCAACTCATCCCAAAGAGTCTGCAATTGGTCGAAGTAGTCGACCACGGACATGGATTTCGTTTGGCGATACTCTGCCAACGTTTGTTTAATTTGTTGAATTCTAGCGCCATTCCCCACGCTAAATCGGTCCTTGAGCGATTTCCCACAGCGGTTTCTCCTCCTCAAAGTAGGGTATCGTCTTCTTCACTGAAGCGTCAATAGTGTGCAAGATTCATTGCACAAGCATCGATTGGACACAGTACCAATCCTCCAATTTGTCATTCTCTGTAGGTTTATCGATAGACCCGTCAATAAATTCAAATTTCCGTCGGCCCGTAGAGAAAGCCAAATAGATTTCGACCATTCCTTATAAATTTTTCTACGAAACACTACTTTCGTAATTGTATTACCCGGATTGTCATTAGAACCAAGGTAATATGGGGAGGTGAGATCGATCCTTGTTGTCGCCGCCACCGACGTAGAAAACTCGCCACCGCCATCGCTCGTCATACCGCCGGTCGAAGGGAGACTCGTTGCCGCCGCCGTAGAGAAAAAATTATCGCCGCTGCCGCCGCTATGGGAAAAGAAATCGTGCTCTAGCCGTCATGCTCTGATACCATGTGAAGAAGTAGTAGGAGAGAATAATCTAGGTCTTACATTCATCATGATATTACATGTATATACATCCACATATCAACTTGGGCCTAAGCTACATGGGCCAATCACCATGTATACAATTTAATCATATAATTTAATTCCAATAGTTCTACCACCTACATTGCGGCGTAGGCTTAGACGTACCCACGACCAATGCCCAATTATCCGGAAACGGGTTGTGGCAGGTGAGGAAGTGATTATCCTAAGAGATGAGTTATCATCACTTAAGGAACTTAATAAAATTCAACAAAATCAGTTTGCGATCAATAACAACAACTTGAGGCGAAAAATGAACTGCTTGTTATACAACAACAACAAATTAAGGAGCAGAACCAAAAACTTGAAAAGGTCCAAGCGGTGTTGTTGAGATGTTGGTTACTTTTGTTGGATCAATATGGGGAGGATTCACTTGAGGGATACTAGGTGAGTCATTCCTTCTGATATCTATAACCCTTAGATTGTCCAGAAATTATGTGTGGGTATTTCTATGTATTAATTGAAGCATTCACAAATATCAGCTGTGAAGTTTAGATTGCTAAGACCTTGTCACTTCTATATATTTCGTGGGAGTTTGCGGCAAGTCGTATCAGTCCGATACAAACATACTATTCATATTATAGCTGTTGTAGGGGTATCCGTGCCACCATTCATGTATCCTAAAGTTTCTAAGAACTTCCATATTTCGATACAAAAAATATGATTAAGACCAACTAGAAGTAATTTCTTTTAGGATTTATCTAGAAATGACACATTGTTCTTTGCCAACACAATTTTACAATTTTTACATCCGGTGCATTCCAAAATTATTGTAACTTAGACACCTTTATTAGAATGTGAGAATGATTTCAAATAACCCAAAATGGATAGTTTCCACTATGGCTTGTTAGATTTTGAGTCTTGATTCCATTGAACTCTGTTTGGATTCATGTGTATAATGCAACCCATAAATTCCTTCATTTGGGCCATTCTTGATATATTTGTTTCCTTCTTTCTTTTTAGAATTTTCTAGGATTTATAAAAAAAATTCTTTTTTTCCCTTTAGGATTTATTAGTCTCCTACGCATTCAGGATTTCTTAGGATTATTGGGTCTTCCAAACTGTGCTTAATTATCATTAGCATCATTGACTTTCAGTTCTGATTCATGGGTCTTTGTTAGGAACAATATCAATTCGATTGTACTCTATTTTGTTCATTTGGGACATTATGAATCATGGGTAGCTGCTTTTTATAGAATCTTTTGGGATTATAGATTTTTAATTGTCGTGCCTTTTTTTTCGGTATTTTTTCTCTGTTTGTGTTCATGGGTATATTCAATTCCATTTGTTTCTTTGGTTCATTTGGGATATTTTGATACATGGGATTTATAGATTTTCATTTAGCCGCCTTTTTTCAGCATTTATTTTCTGTTTGGATTCATGATTATGCCAGTCCATAAATTTCTTCTACATTTTGTTCATTTGGGACATTTTGGTTCATGACGTAATGTGTAGTTTTTCTTTTTAAGTTTCTAGGATTTCTAAGTCACATATATGCTTGAATTATGTTTCTGGGCCCTTTTTCACTAGAAGTTCCATCATTTTGAATCTTCTTGTCTATACCTGAATCCATTTTCCTTAGGTTCTTTGTTCTAAAGTTTCATCCATTGTCATTCCCTACATTCTTTGATATGTCAGGCTTAGTTGGCATACCAAATTCTGTTATGATATTTTAAAATTTTCTTTCATTTGAGTGCTATCCAACTTGCATTCTCAAGTGTTATCCAACTTTGCACTCCTTCTCAATTATATCGGTGATCACCGGAATAACAACATTGTATAATAATGGCCTCACGTTTGGTGGTCCTCTTTCCACGACCTACGGATTGTAACTTATACTGGCTTTCTAGTTTCCATGCTTCTTTCAAGTAGCCAAACATGTCCTTAGGCTCATTGTAAGCTATTATAGGAAGTGGTAGGGTGAAATGGATAGTGTAGAGTATCTTTTACCATTGTCCATGAAGAGTCTTAAATTTATCTATTTGGAAGCCAACTTGAAATTGTGATAGGATCTAATAGTAATTAAGGTTTAGCAACTCAGGAAGCACAAACCATATTTACATTTTATGTCAGACCTCATCTAATATGTTTCAATGTGTTAGCTTTTCTATTGTAGTTTGGAACGTCTGTGGTGCGTCCAATATGTGTCCGATACACATCTAACACTGACATGGCCAGATTTTTTGGAGTGTCGATACTTTCTAGGTTCCTAGGCTAGCAAAAGATGTATCAATCTTTCTTTCCATTATGATTCATTTTATCAACAAATTAATCATTGTTTATGTACAGTCATAGATTTCTTACACAAACACAAACATATTTTTTTACTCTTTCGGAGCTTACTAGTGTAAAACAGAAACAAATGGCATTTCCATAGAAGCTTTAGATTGGCATGTAAGAGAAGACTTTGGCATGTAGGAAGTAATTTGCTGGCCAATATGCTCTGTGGACTGGTATGAAAAGGGTAAGACTTTGGCATGTAATAGAAGTATTTTTCATTAGGGGTAATGACTATAGACTCATATTCTAATTAGGATACTAGATAAAGAATCTAGGTTAATGTAATTTTTAATGTTCCTACTGCATCGAACAAACAGATAAGTATTTCAAATTATTATTGTTTTATTATTATTATTATTATTATTATTATTATATATATATATATATATATATATATATATATATATATATATATATTTTTATAGATTTTTTTGCATGTAAGTCCCTTAAACCTGCACCGTATGTATATATATATATATATATATATATATATGTGTGTGTGTGTGTGTGTGTGTGTGTGTGTGTGTATGTAGATTGTTTTTGCATATAAGTTCCTTAAACATGTCATTCTTTTAGTATATATATTTTGTTTTATTTATTTTTTTTTTTTTTGTTTGCGGGATCACATAGACATGAAGTCAATTTTGGGAAGGACATTCATATCATGAGATCTATTGTAGGTTAATTTTTTGGGAAGGCATTCAATTCATGTATTTTTGTTTACATTATAGTTTTCTAGCTTGAATACAGTACGTTTGTGTAATACAATACGTTTTTTTTATGGCCTACTTGAAGTTGTTAAAATATTGCATTATGGATTATTTTATAAAGAGAAGTTTGAAGACATTATATTGGATATCATGTTGTGTTCACGGTAACTTGTTGCTCTTTGTTCTCAAGTTCTTTGAATACAAATTTCAATGTTTGTAAGCTATTTTTGAAATAAATTTTTTTACATTTATGTCAAGGTGTCTAAATGAGCAGGCCGGTCCGGAACCCGCTACGGTCCCGGCCCGGTCAAACCCGGTCCGGGACGGCCCGGATCCGATCACCGACCTGGACCGACTTGGCCCACCTCCTCCGTTGGGTCGGCAAAATCGGCTAGACTAGGTGTGCAACTTTGCGGGTCCGGGCCGGCCCGGTTTTATATATATATATATATATATATAAGTTTATTTTATTTTATTTTATTTTGCAATAATTTTTATTGTACAACTCGTTCATAAAAAATAATAATTGCAATATATATATATATATATATATATATATATATATATATATATATATATATAAACCAGGCCGGCCGGCCCGACCATGGACCGGTCCGGTCCTACCCTGACCGGGTCATGGGCCAAGGCTGGGTCGGATTATTTGTTGACCGAGCTGGGCCGGCCCGCCGCTTTCTTCGGGTTGAGCCCGACCCGGGCCGCGGGCCGGCCCGGACCGGCCCTATACACACCTTGACATTTATGTTGGAAAATATAAGTGAAAATAAAAATTAATATAAATAAATATAAAAAATATAAATCTTTTGTGACATCAAATTTTATAGCAGGAAGTGTATTTATATTTGGCTACATTACCTATCGCAACATCGAATAATGTAGCAGGAAGTGTATTTTTTTTTGGCTACATTAGCATTCGCAAAATCAAATTATATAGCAGGAAGTATTTTTATAATAAAAAAAATAAAGAACTAGACTTTTGGCGACATGTGTTATGTTTCCAATGTATCACCATTCGACGACATACAAGTCACATGTCGCAAAAAGTTATTTTAAATAAAAATATATGGTATGTCGCCAAAAGTGATTACATTTCGCGACATGGGTGATTTTGTGTTGCCAAAAACCTTCCTAGACAAGGCTACAACGATATGTGTGCGACATAGGCAGATATATTGCAGAAACGCTTTGGCGACACAAATCTAACTTTGCGCTACATATTGCTTATGTCGCTAAAAATGCATTTTCTTGTAGTGATATCTTCCTTTCCGTACTTGCTAGATGGACACTGCTCCGCAGTAAGCTTAAAGTGAGCCGCAAGGGTGTTGTTCACTTTTTTTGACCCGTCCATCCCAAAATGCTAAAGTACCCGATGAATGAATTTCTTTTGGGACAAGTAAAGCAGCTTGGACTCTCTCTCTCTCTCTCTCTCTCTCTCTCTCTCTCTCTCTCTCTCGGTTGATCTCCATCCCAAGAATAGTATTCGCTGCGCCCAAATCCTTTATAGTTGGTGCTTCAACTCCAGTATCATGGTGGCATTTCGACCCACCAATAGCATATCATTTACATAAAGTAGTAAAATAATGAAATCATCCTCGGCAAAGTACCTCACGAACACACAATGGTCCGACATCGTCCATGCAAAACCATGCTCCTCCATATATGACTCGAACTTTCTGTACCATTGCCTCGAAGCCTGCTTCAGACCATACAGACTCTTCTTCAACCGGTAGACAAGATGTGACTTACTCTTCTCAGAAAATCCCTATGGCTGCTCCATATACAATTCCTCCTCTAAACCACCATGGAGGAATGTCGTCTTCATGTCCATCTGCTCTACCTCCAAGTCGAAGCTGGTTGCCAATGCTACTAGCACCATCCGAATAGATGACCACTTGACGACTGGCGAAAAGATCTCATCGAAATTCATGCCCTTTCGCTGACAGTAGACTTTAACTACCAGCATTGCTTTGTATCGAGAGTGAGTAGCATCATCCGTCTACTTCACTCAAAACACCCATCGATTTTTCAAAGCATGCCCTTTGGCAACCGCATCAGCTCATAAGTAGAGTTAGCCTATAGGAAATTCATCTCCTCCTGCATGGCCTCCATCCACTACTGTCTGTGTTATTCTTTTATTGCCTCTGCAAAACTTTCGGGCTCTCCCCCGTCAGTCAGTAGCACATACTCATCTTGTGAGTATCTAGTAGATGTCGACGATCTCTCGCGCTCCTCCTTTATGGAGCCCCTGGTGCTAGTTGTGTACGAACAACTTCCTCCCCTTCAGAAACTGCCTCCTCGGCATGCTCATCCTCCTGAGGGTCACCCTGACCACTATCAGCAGGCTGATGACCAAGGTTGGGATCATCTCCATGTACTGGCTCCCCCATAACTAGATCATTTGCAGTGTCCTCTAGAAATGGCAAATGACTCTAACTCGGGGAATTCCTCAACCTCAGAAGGCATCTCGGAATCCTGAGTGTTAGTCATGGTCTGATCCTCGACGAATACCACGTCCCTGCTTCTGTAGAGCTTTCTTCCTACCAGGTCGTAGAGTCTATAGCCAAACTCATCCCGACCATAGTCGACAAAGACCCACTGTCTCGTCTTCGGCTCAAGTTTGGATCTCTCGTTCTTTGGTACATGCACGAAGGTCCTACAATCAAACACTCGCAAGTAACTGTATGATGGATCTTTGTCGTACCATACTCTATCAGGCACATCACCATGCAAAGGAGCACTATGAGACATATCTGGCTATGTCACACACGTGTCGTTGTAGCCTTGTCTAAAAATGTATTTGGCGACACGAAGTCACCATGTCACAGAATCTAAACACTTTTGGCGACATCATATTTTTTATTTAAAATAACCTTTGGTGACATGTGCCTTGTGTGTTGCAGAAATGTGACATATTGGCAACATAACACATGTCAGGAAAAGATAGTTCTTCCAAATATAAAAACACTTCTTGCTACACCATTTGATGTCGCAAAAGCTAATATAGCCAAATATAAAAAATACTTCATGTTACACAATTTGATGTCGCAAAAGCTAATTTATATTTTTATATTAATTTATCGTAAGAAATAATATTTTTTCTTTTTCATATATTTTGCAGCATATATATATAAATCTGTTTTCGAAAATAACTTATAAACATTGAAATTTGTATTAAAAAACTTGAGACAAAGAAGAACAAATTGTCGTACACACAACATGATACCCAATATAATATCTTAAAATGTCTCTTTATAAAATAATCCAATAATGCAAATATTTTAACAATTTTAAGTAACCCATTTAAGGAGAAACGTATTGTATTCCACAATCGTACTGTATTCCATCTATACGACTATAATGTAGACAAAAACACAAGAATTGATTAGCCTACAATAATTTTTCTTTTCATTGAACATTAGTTTATCCAAAATAATGATATATCTCATGATATGAATGTCTTCCCAAAAAATTGGCTTGTTGTCCATGTGATCCAAAATAATATCTCATTAGGTTGTAGATCCAAAATAATGATAATTACAAAGTACATGTTTTTGTCCATAAATTTTTGAAGGTCAACCTCTATCAATTCATAAAGAGATTTCAAACCTGTGCCAAATATGTTTTTTTTGGGTAAAACTAACACAACTTCTACTTGTATTACCTGAGAAGAAGGCTCCTTTCTGGATGATTTCCTGTTTTGCTTCTTGACCTTGTTTGAGAAGAAATCGAACCCGAAAAGCCCACCACCGAACGATGAGAGACTGATACTTGCTACCAATACAGCTTAAGGATTAAATTGAGACCTGACTTTTTGTTCAGAGGGGTCTCACTGTGCGCAAAGGATCTACCTTGAAGTAGGGGTGAGCAACGGTTCGGTTCGGTTCAAACCGAACCGAATATCCAAAAATCGACTGAACCGAAAATTGTTTTTTGCAAAAGCGAAAACCGAACCGAACTTGTAAAGACCGGAAAAAAAAAACCGAATTAAATCGGTTCAGTTTTTTAGGTCCAAGTGGTGAGTGTATAGCAAATTCATAAAAACCGGAAAAATAAAAATCAAACCTAACTGAAAAAAAATCAAAATTGTGTACCAAAAATAACAATAAACTAATTTTATACCAAAAAAAAAATTAAATCGGTTCGGTTTTTTTCGGATTTTTTTTTATATAGACTGAAGGGTAAAATAGTAATTGCACATGACTGACTGATTCGGTTTTCGGTTTGGTTCGGGTTTCGGAATCCAAAACCGAAATCCGACCCGATAACCGAAATGAATCAAATGATAAAACCGAAATCCGAACCGGTTGATTAAAAACCGAACCGAATTTCAATTTCAGTCCGATTCGGTTCGATTTTTGGTTAAAAACCGAGAATTGCTCACCCCTACCTTGAAGCGACACAACGCCATCTCATTAGTGGAAAGCCCTGAATTCCATCTCGAAATTAGTCCCATCTTCAAAGATTGGACCCTTGGCAGCATGTACCTGAAAAAGTAATAGTCATGTGACTAATTAGCTAAAAACAAGATTTCCATACCAGGTACAAAAAAATTGAAAATTGTTGGAGTCCAGTCTGGATTAGGAGTAGTTATTTTAGGTATAATATGATTTCTATTTTATGATTTTCTATTTAGGAAATCCAATTATGACCTAGAATACGATTTTTCTCATCATATATATATATATATATATGGGTTGAGGGTGGAGGCACAAAGAATATAGCACAAGTTGGAGATTTGGGGTGCTCGCCCAAAGAGAATATAAGAGAAAGTCCGTGCTTTGCTCTTAGGACTTCGTCATCCAAGACAAAAGGAAGAAGAAGATCTGATTGAGGAGTCATCGCCTTCGCTCAGGAAAATTGCTACGGGATTGGTGAATGATTTCAATTGTAATCTTCTATTTTTCTTCTTCTTGAGAGTGGGGGGGGGGGGGGGGTTGAACCTATTAGGGCAAAAGGTTCAACATTGATTTTTGTCAATCTTGTAAGTTCATCCGAGTTATAAAGGTTAAAATTTGTCCAGGTGACGTAGTCACCGCCATATACTTGTCTTTATCTGTGCTTGGTGTTCATTAGACGGGGTTGGTTATCTTAGGTGGGTTGGCAAACGCTTTCGCACGCCCAACAACTTGTATCTGAGGACACCTAAAGAGATAGAGGACATGAAAGTGGTTCCCTATGCTTCGGTAGTAGGAAGCTTAATGTATGCAATGCTATGTACGAGACCAGACATCTACTTTGTCGTTGGCATGGTTAGCAGATATCAGTCTAACCCAGGACAAGATTACTGGACTGCGGTAAAGCATATTTTGAAGTACCTGAAAAGGACTAAAGATTATATGCTGCTTTTTCATGCAGATAGTTTAGTGCCCTTGGGGTATATAGACTCAAATTTCAATCAGATAGGGATGCCAGAAAATCTACCTCAGGTTGTGTATTACTGATTCTACCATGGAAGCCAAGTATATATTAGTCTCTGAGGCAGCCAAAGAAGCGGTTTGGCTCAGAAACTTTCTATTGGACTTGGATGTGGTACATAGTTTGCCTAAGGACTATTATACTTTATTGTTATAATAGTGGTGCAATTGCAAACTCGAAGGACCCACGAACCCATAAGACAGGTAAACACATTGAGCACAAGTACCACCTGATATAAAATTTCGTAAAGAGAGGAGAAGTTGTTGTGATCAAGATAACATCAGCAGACAACCTAGTTGATCCCTTTACAAAGAGCTTACCAGCTAAGGATTTTGATAGTCATGTCGAGGGAATGAGAGTCTGATGCGTAGCAGCATGGCTTTAAGTATAAGTGGAAGATATGTAACAGTATACTAAAAAGCAATTATTTGAGTATAAGTGGAAGATTGTTAGGGTTATATACTAAAAACATCATTATGTATAATTATATTTCCTTGTTTTTAAATGAGAATTATATGGGCAAATGTTTGTATGTTGTATTTGTTATAATGTTAATGCAAGTGTCTGATATTCTATATCGTAGATAATCTGGTGTGTGGTGTCACACAGGAGATCATATTATCAGTTCCCTGTGGAATATATAAATAGTTCACAATCTAGATTGACTTGGACAGACCATTGGAAATGTTGTAGTGTAATATTGTATTAGTATATCTTGACTATAGGTTTACACTAGTACACTTTGTGTGTATTGAACATGACCACTTGAGTTTGTTCTCTTTGTACTGACTACATAAGAGAACAAACGCCTCTGTTATTATGGATACTTGTGCTCTTAATCCAGATATAATAACATATATGTATATGCAGTGTGCATTACTTTGACTCATAAAAGAGTGTGATTCATTATGGGTCAATAACCTCTATGAATTGGGTAATGGCATTGTGTGTATGATGGACTGTTGATTATAAAAGGAATCCATGTCCTGATACATCGGGTTGATGATGTCCCCTTAAGGAACTCATAAGGATTGTCATGTAAACCCTGTAGGTGGATTATATCTGAAATGACAAATAAAGTTGAGTGGTACTACTTAAGGATAAAAGATGTTGATCAATATAGTTGTCAGTAACTTAATTTGATCGATGGACATTCGATATCTTAACATGGTAAGACGAACATGCATATAATAAGGAGCCCATAAACGTAATTTGGGATTAGGAAGGTAGTGCAACAATTGCTCTTTAGTGGACCAAGCCATTCTTAACGAGTCTGGATTGTGTGTTCGAGCTGAACTTTGGATACCCAGATCCGTTAGGAGACCTAACCCTAATTTCTCCTCTTGGTCCCTGTTGTAGCCTATATATATCCTCTATTATTTGGCCATCATAATTATTAGAATCGAGCAACTTTCTCTAAATTCGTCTTTCACGTAAGGAGAGAAAGAGGGTCGGCCAAGGAGAAAAAAAAAATTGGAAGATCATCGTCCACACAACGTCCAATCCGAGGAAAGAATACGTGCATAAGATCTTGGAGTCGCTAATTGATCAAGGTAGCTGAAAATCTGCATCTTCTTCTCATTACTTTATGTATAATTCGTGAAGCCTAGTTTTCACTTTTGAAGGATTAGATCACGTATTAAACCTGTTAATCTATATGTACACCAATCTGCAGTCATAGGGATCTCCAGTTCCTATAGGTTTTTCATATTATTCATCCAGAACAATCAACAAAAGTTGGAGACCTTTGAAACATGGTAGGCCCACAAACCCCAAAAAAGAGTAAAATAGTACAATAAAAGGTGATTGGGAGCAGATCTGAGTAGACCCAACTCAACCTCTAAAGGGATTGGCCTGCCAGCAAAGAATCTCCACCCTGTAACGAACCAAACTTGTCAATCGTACATCCACCATGATACGACCCCAATTCTATTAGCCTAGCTCCAAACACTGATACTGGGCTAATGGGAAGCTACTGCTAACTGCTATAGTAATGCTAACTGCTATGCTACATTGGACTGATATTGGAGGCTACATTAGACCACACAACAACTTCACCGACCTTGAATCACTGCTAGCCTTCAAATCTAGCATTGCCGATCCACGTGCCCTATAATTTTCAGCATGATATTTGAAAGAGTTAATTGTGCCCGAGGAATATTGTGGTCGCCGTTTTGGTGACTGAACTTTTTTTTTGGTTAATTTGATGCTTAATCTTTGTATTTTGGTTTAAAAAGTGTTTGAACTATATTTTTTTGGTACTTTTAGATAAAAACCGTTAAGAATAGACATGTGACAGTCACATACATTATTTTTAAGGGTTATTTTCGTCCTAACACCTTATTACATGTTCTGACTTTTAAGTAAAATAAGACTAAACTAACGTACTTATGAAAAATGCCAGCGCCATTTTTTTTGTTGAACAAAAGAACTATATGATACATTATGAATTGCCTAGATCTGTTGCTTGCAATACTTTTATTTTCCTCTCTATTAGATGGTTAGCTGTCATTATTTTGTTCCATGGAAGAACATTCTTACATTAATATCTGCCTCACCGGCAATAGTACAAAGTGAATAGAGACCTGCATGGTGTACTGAACAAGTTAATAGCTAAGAAACTTCAGGTTAGAAACTATACTTGTAGGTTGGAGGCTGTGTGGTTTTATCATGAACTTGACATCAACTATGATACAAAGACATGTTTTTGAACCTGTTTTGAATGAACACACTTGCATTAACAGACATGACATGTAAAGTCATGTTTATGAAACCTATTTTGAATGAAAAAACTTGCATTAACCGAAGCATCTAATGATCTTGTTTCCAATTACTTAATACATTAACATAAGCATAAGATGACTTAAAAAACATATTACCAATTCATTCAAATCTGTCAACCCCGATATATACGAAACAAAAGTATAAACTCTCTCTCAAAACCAAAATATTTGAAACAAAAGTATTTGTCAACCCTCCAAAAAAAATGACCCCTTATTCCAAATGAACGGGACCTTCTATTTATTATATGTTTATGGCCTATAAGCCATTCCTCATTGTATTTAACCTCTGTTTCGGTCCACCACTGATGGAATTGCTTAGATTAGTTGGGAAGGCTGAGATGATTGTGATAGAGGTGTCTGAATTGGTTGGGTTTGTTGAGTTGGCATTGGTGGTGGCTCGGTTGGTTGAAACCCTTCTCCGTACCTAAATCCGAAAACATCAAACATTTAAATTGTAGAACCATTGACAATGCAATGTACCAGAAAAACATAAAATCAAAGAGGGCCAATCACTCACCTTATATTTTCGCCTAGCTGATTTGGTTAGTTGCACATTGTTGTTCACCATATTGATCACATTATGCACACCAATATCATCCATATTCTGGCCTGCCTCTCGATTTTGGTTAAGCTTCAAAAGCAAAAATACAATTAAACCACAGTACAATAAGCATACAAACACCAGTTTAATGTTCATAATTAACATACATACCTCAGTTTGATTGACATTTCTAGCTTGAGCATTACTTGTACCAACATTAGGTTGTAGATCCTTCAATAGGCAAGTCTTTTTGTTGTGGCCAGCAGTTAAGCATATGGAGCACCTTCTAGGCTTGATGTAATAATTTCTTGGAATGGATGTTGCGTTTGGGACAGGTGGTTCCAGTCCTTCACCAGGTTCTTTGCGCCTTTTTTTCTTTGGCCTTCCAGGTTGAATCTTCTCTATAGGCGATATAATAGGATAATCCCTCTCAACATCCCATTGGTCAGGACTTGGAACTGGATGTATTGGATGGGCATATGCAGCTGCATATGACTCCTTTTTGTAAAACCTGTGCACATACATGGTTGGATCATGTCCCAACTTGTGACATGCAGCTATGGCATGTGCACATGGTAGTCCAGATAATTGCTACCTTCTACATGAGCTAGTTTGTCTTGCTAAATCAACTGCAAAGTTATTATTTGGGGAATCAACTTGGAAAAGCATGTCCCCTACCACATTGACAATGTAATCCATAGCCCACACACCATTCTTTTCCAGAATCTTCTGAATCCCACACTCTTCCATTTAGTCACAGCTATCCTTCTATTTGTTATTCTAACCATGACATTCATCCTTATCATTTCTAATATGGTTAGAATTGGTTTTTGTCTTGACTTCACAAGTGAAGCATTAAAAACTTCACACAAATTGTTCAACAATATCACACTTTGGATTTAGGCCAAAGTGTGATCTGCTCCAATGTTATGCAGGTTTAGCCTTCAGCCAACCATATGCTTTATCATTCTCCTGCTCCAGCTCCTCCATCTTCAAATTAAACCATAGCACTGATGTTGCCCTGGCAGCTGCCCACAACATATTCTTCAATGTCAAACCTGAGTATGACCCTTTAAAATTGTTGTACAAGTGTCGAACACAGTGCATGTGTTCTGCATCTGGAATTAGGTCTTTAAGAGTCTTCTCTATCCCTTTCTGCTTATCTGATATAAACACATAGCAGCTACCCCTCTCCATCATTAAATCTTCTATTAGTAGCTCTAGAAACCATGTCCAGGTTTCTTTATTTTCAATCTCCACTACCGCATAAGCTATGGAAAAGATGCCATTATTGGCATCAATCCCCACTGCAGTCAGAATATTCCCTTTAATCTGGAATTTGATATGACATCCATCCAGCCCTATGACAGGTCTACAGCCCTCCATCCACCCTTTCTTACAAGCATCAAAGGCAATGTAAATCCGTTGGAACCTTCTTACATCCCCTTCCAGCTCAGTTTTGATAATAACAGTAGTACCAGGGTTAGTTTTCTTCAACATAGGGGCATAAGCATACAAGTTGTACTGATCATCATAAGAACCTTTGTTCATCTACTTGGCCTTTGTTATTGCTTTATAAATTTGGTTATCAGTCACATGAATGTGATAGTCCTTCCTCACAGCTGCTTCGAATGCTTCCTTGGACCAATTTGGATCTGCTTGTAGAATATAAGCATACTTCCTTGCCAGCCATGCAGATGTAGCATACCTAAGCTTAACCTTCCTTGTACACTTGTGAACAAGGTTTAGCATCTTGATCATAACAGCACCAGTATCATCAAATGAGGATGCATACAAGTAAAATGAGCAACCTGGATCACACTTAGCTGCAACCTTTGCTCTAGTGTTCCTTGTTAACTTAACATCTCTGCAAGAAATAATGCAATACTCTCTTATGACCTTCTTCAATACAGTTGTATCGGGAAACACCATGCATAGTTTGAATTGGGGATTGTCCAGGTCACTCTCAATATTGAACTTCTTGAAAAACTTTTGCAACCTTCTTCTTTTTCTGTAACTCATAGCCCTCAAAGTGCCATCATCATCCTCATTTTCATCTAAACTATCTTCTTCAGGTGCACTATTGAACCCCTCTGACCCCTCCTCATCAGATGAAATCTCACCATCAAGTCCCATATCGTGAGCCTCTTCCATAACCTCAGGATCATCAACAAAATGACTAAAATTTACCTCATCATCCCCATCAAGATTGTCTTGTTCATAGTAAGTCTACATAGATAGGATCAGCATCACTGTCTATCTCTGTAGCTGCAGCATCTTCATTTTGATGTTCAGTAGTCCCAGTTTCAACTCCTTTCCCTTTGTCTCGGGTGTTGTACCTTCTAACAACTTCTTCATCTAAAACAACATCCCTTAATATTCTTTTCTTCTTCGATAGCTGACTTCTTTTTTGCATTGAGAATATCTGTAGTATCCACTTCAACACCAGGTTCAACTTCATTAACTTGCTGCCTCATCAGATCACCTGGTTCCACCCCATCAACCGTATCTTCACCCCACATCATAACCCTTTCCCATTCAAATGAAAGAAGGTTTGCATCACCTACATAAACAATACAAGTGGAAGAAGGCTTGTTGGAGATAGGCACCATAGTGGATAAGTAAGTATACATGTAAAAAATATCACCAATATGTAGGAGCCAGGGCAAGAGCACCAAATACTTGATTGCAATAGAAAATTTTAAGAAGGCTCCACATGATGCCAATATGTGCAAGATTGAAATTGAGGTCATCCAAGATGAGGACTATGCTTATACGAGTGTTCCTATGACTAATTGTTAAACGCGATCTCCAAAGTAAAGATGATGCTAGGCATTGTGTTATTTTGTTTTGACTGGAAAGTAAAATTGATACATAAATCATCCAGGAAATGATATCCTTTCATAAGGAGAGTTATATATGATATTTAAGTCAAGCAAGTTTAATATATAATCTCTAATTGATCCACATTAAAGTGTGCATTCAGAACGTGCACCTACAACTCAAAGAGGAATTTCAATACATCATAATTCATAACATACAATACATGCCTGGATATTTCCCATCATTCGAAACTCTGAACCAAATGACATTACAGGCACTTAACACTGGAATTGGGACATGTAAAAGAAAAGAGCCCAAAAAGCATATATAAAAAATTAAATGATATTCATGCATCTTTACCTTTATGCACCAGTGATATGTATATATTTCTTGTTCATACTTTATTTCATTCTCCTTGCTACTTACTACAACTGTTTTATAGTTTTTATCATTTAACTGGAACTGCTGTTAGAGGTGTACTTGCTCCAGTCCTGACTGGACATATTTTCTCCAGAGTATCCAGAGGATTGGTGTCCGACATTTTATGGACCTCAGCCTGTCGATGGTGCAGACAGGGACCCCCTAGTTTAGAAGTGATTTCCGGGTTGGTAGCCGGGATCACTAGGACCTCAGTTGGTGTGTTTATTAGCTTTTGGTACCGGATTTGTCTCCGGTTTTGGTTTGAGACCTTGTATTGTATATAATTTTGGATATTGTTGTATTATTATTATTATTATTATTGATGTTGTGGTTGTTTTAGTAGCAGTTGTTTAGACTTTGTAGTTGTCAGATCTCTGTGTTATCTTATCGTGCTTAGATTCGTGATTGGGTACTTGTGATTATCATTATGATATTGCTCCTCCGTTTGGAGTTGAGATCTTGACAGGTTTATATATTGATTGCGTGAGTAGCTAGATAGTAGACCTAGACATCGTTCTACCGCCGATGCTGCGGCGTAGGCTGGACGTACCCACGACTCATGCCCGACTTTTCGGGTGCGGGTCGTGACACTTGACAGAAAAGAGAGTCCAAAAAGTCGATATCAGACAATATGGACAGCGGTAAGTATCGGATTAGGACGTAAAAATTATATGATCATACAACCAACATGTACAAGTATCAACCTATCTTACGAACCATGCACAGAAATTCTCAACACTTAAAATATTCCTAAGTGTAAGAAGTCTATTTCAGTTTTATTAACACAAGGATTATAAGAAAATCAACTATATCTGGTGGGTCACCATTTGCAATTGAAACCCTAAAATCAACTCTATATCATAAAAGCTCAAAGGGACCACCATGTGCAATTGAAAACCTAAAATAAAAGACTCACCGACATCATAAACTGGTGGGTCACTAGAATCTCGATATCCTGAATAGTAGCCATCACCAGGAGAATCCATACTTCTTTTGCAGATAGAATCGAAACCCTAGTGTTAGTCAAAAAGGGGAGGAAACAAATTTATTTATTTTTTGTCCTCCTGGTAGAAAGGGGAAAGAGGGTTGGATTGTGTTAGGACGAAAATAACCCTGAAAAATAATGCATGTGACTGTCACATGTCTATTCTTAACGGTTTCCATCCAAAAGCACCAACGAAATATAGTTCAGACACTTTTTAAACCAAAATATAAAGATTAAACATCAAATTAACCAAAAAAAAAAGTTTAGTCACCAAAACAGAGTCCACAACATTCCCCAGGCACTATTTGGGCAATTAACTCTATTTGAAACTAAGAACCAACCCAAATTCCATTTTCTCTTGAATTACTCCTTCAACCATACTGCCAATACTGGAACTTTCCACCCAACTCAAATCAGAATTCTTTGGCATCTAGTGCATGTTGCTATCTTCAGAATATGGCCTCTTTAGGAAGAAGAAAATAAATCCCCTAAAAATAAATTCTTCTACACAATCAATCCATGAAGAAACCAAATAGGAAATAAAGTTCGGGTTATAGGCAAATTTTCTATGGGTTATCTGTCATACAATAGGGAGCTAAAAACCAAACCATAATTTGTCAACTAACATACTATCCCAAATCAAACCCTAACAAAATCGATTGTGATAGAGAAATCCTAAGAAAATCAAACCCTAACAAAATTGAAGTAGAGGCAATCAAGTACCTATGTATACATATAATAAACACTAATCATATTCTCAACCCTAACAAAATGAACTTACTGTTTTGGATCCTATCTGACAGGACAAGACTCTGTTTTGGAACCTCTCTGGCCAAGGGCTTTTCATGTTCCATAGTTAATCCTTTTTTTTTCTTATTTTCTCAAAAATGGAAGTGATACAACATATTAGAAGTTGGGCGGTATCCAGCACACTGTTATAAGCTTACCATAAGTGATTGGAGAGGAGCAAGTTCATGTCACGTAAATCTAATTTAAACACACATTACTATTTGTGGAAAACAAGTTATTTTAAGTATTTTTGTTCAAATCCAATTTGTATCATGAGGGTATGTTTCACTATTGATTATATCTTATGAATACAAGTTTTAACTCTGGAACATGGAAAGTTATGTAAGATATCAATAACTGTAACAAATGGAAAAGTATAATATAGTCTATTAAGTACACCTTAAGATCATTTAGATATATTGGTCTCACCATTATATGGATCGCATGTAGAAAAAACTAATACCGGTGATAGGTGAAAGAATATGAACATTATTAATCAGTTGACCACCCATCGGTACATGAGATTTCAGGTACTTCAAAAAATGTGATTGGAGTCCAGAAATATTCTAATACTTAGGTTTAGTGAACACTTTATTTTGTCCATACAAAGAAGGCCTACATGCAAATTTTCCATGAGGAACCCATACTTTGGAATCAAGGTTTAATCTGAAATATGCACATTGCACAACAAAGGTCCAGGATCTGTTTGATAAAATGATACAGCAACTAAAACAGGAAGCATAACTAGAAGTGCCTAAATCTTCAACTCAAGTAAAAGGGCCAATTCAGGTCTTCGGAAGAATTTTAATATTAAAAGGATAGTAGGTGAATCATTGCAACATGATAGTCTTCACACTTTCCAATTGTTATGTAACATCGAATTAAAAGTTCTATGCCAAAGAATTACATAACTAGCACATTCAAAACATGTCACGGAAAATTTTAAAACTTAGAAACTTATGGCCCTAAAATAAACCTGAAGAAGACATCTCAAAAATAAAGCCTTGGAGCATGTGAATTAAAAATGGTGATAATTGAACTGGGCTATGCTGGTTTGAGAATTATCAGTTTTAATTTTTGTTAATATCTACCATAAGTGAATTAGGAATTCAACTTGGGATGCAATTATATAATTGTTGGGGGGTTCAACAGATTTCGATATGGACATGATACGGATAACAACACCATAATGCCATTTCTATGCAACATAGCTGAACACTAATATATCTATTAATCTTAGTTGGTTGCTTCATCTTTCAGATGAAGATACTAATTTGGCTTGGATTTTAGTAGAATTTATAGGCGCGCACTATTGGAAGAATTTGTCTTCAATCCTGACAACTAGCTGCAGATCAGACTGTTAAATTTGTCACGAACAGGATCAATGTCGGAGATCGTTGTGATATAATATTACATTTTCTCGAATCTGACTTCCTTTATGGGAGCCACATATCTTAATGGTTGGTGTCCCATCGCAAGATGGAAACATTGGCAAGATCTTGACTGACACTGTTGATCCGGTGTATTCTACTCGAAAATATAGTTCTTTTTAGAGGTTCCTCGATAATACTCATTTATGGGTTTGGAAGCCGCATATTTATCATTTATAATTTGTCTTGGATTTTAGTCGGATTCAGAGACACATACTTATTATTTGTAAGGTCCCTAAGGCACTAGCCTAGTGGTAGTACGGGGGGACGCCCACGGATAGGTCCTGGGTTCGAATCCCCCCTCGGGTGCCTGGGTGACTTATATAGACACGGCCCAGCTTGGTGAAAGGACACCCAAACAAAAATACTTATCATTTGTAAGAGAATTTTGTTTGCATTCTGACAAGTGGCTGCAGACTAGGCTGACAAATTTGTTGTGAATATGAATCAATGTCGAAGATATATGTGATATCATCTTGCATCATGCTCGATTTTGACTTCCATTATGGGAGTCATGTCACCCTCACATTTTCAATTAAGGGTAGTTTGGTAATTGACACGGAAATTTTATTTTTAGGAGGATTGTATTTAATATTGTGCATGAGTAATTAATTATTTGTTGTATTGTTTAGTGTTTGATTAGACGTAATATTTATTTTAGACTTGTGTAGTGGACCTAACCTATTTTATTAGATGCATGAACCCAACATTTGGATGAGTTTAGTTTGGGCCCATTTAATTAGGCCCATGTATTAGGAGGTTGGTTTAATTAGTGAAACCATTAGACTAGAACCTTCTCCCTTAATTAATTTCTTCATGAGAGGCCCCAAGGGGTATTTGGGACATTACACATTGCTTGGAGAGGGGTTTATGACCAGCCATAATTAGGAGAGAGAGAGAGTGCTCTCATTTCATTTCTTCTCCAAATTTCTAGATCTACTTTTCCCTCTTTCAATTTCCCTCCATTCCTCCATCAATTCTCCACCAATTCTTCACAATTCTCTTTCTAAATTCATCATTGAGGCCTCTACATCAAGGATCTACAAGCAAGAAGCAAGGAGCAAGGAAGAGGAGGCCAAGATCTACAAGGAGAGGAGCTACTTTGCATTTGGAGATTTTTCATTGGGAATCCATCTCCCAATAGCTACATTTCAGTTTTTTTTCTTCTATTAGACTCTAGATCTGAGATTTTACCATGAGAAACAAACCCACATGCATAGGCTGCCCATAGGTTTTGGTTTTGGGACAATCGGAGACCTACGGTGGAAGTTACGTGCATTTTGGTGCCAATTTTGGGGGAATTCCGAGATTGGCACATGTTGTATTTGTCAATTGGTCAATTAGACCAAATTAACATATGATTGTTGTTTGTGACTAGTGTCGTGTCCACAATTGGATATGTGTAGACCGTATCTCGTCAATTTGACGAAACGAGTTGATTTTGGGGGTTTTCCCTGACACGGGGCCTTGTGCATATCACATTATGACACGGACACGTAGATACTCTAATTACTATACATATTGTTCATATTTAGTGTATTTGACTTGCTCGTGTCCTTCAGGATACATTTGGTTGTGTGTTGGAGCCGTATCGCACACGTATCATAGAGCAAGTGTGATACCGGTAGGGTACACTCCATGTGTTTGTTATTTTGCCCTCTTTGCTATGCGTGCATGTGTATTTATATATGTATAAGCTATCAATGTATTTTATAGAGTATATAATAGTATATGTTGAGTTATGTATATGTGTGTGCCTATATGTATATCTAATAGTGAAGGTTGATATACATTGATATATATAATAGAGTGTGCATGTATATATGTTCAGGTAGATATGTTTATATACTTAGGTGTGTAAGTGTTGTTTTGAGTGTAGTGTGTGAATACCATTGTGTGTGATTATATATGCACCTACTAGTGTTAGAATGTTGTGTAGTGTTGTGTGTCTATGTGTGTGCTTGAGTGAGTGAGAGGGACTCAACATTTTAGTGAAGTGAGCAGCTCGTGTAGAGGGGTCAGCATGCTCGTGCAAGATGGGATACATCAAGGAGAGGATGCACTGCACAGTGCAGTCCATGGTAATTCAGTAGCACAGTACAGTCCATGGAAATACAGTAGTAGTAGCTCGACAGAGAATCAACTGTGCAGCAGGTTCAGCATAATACAGCATGCCTCAGTACAAAGCAGGTTGGCTAGGTAGTGCAGCACTGTGTGTGCCTCGAGACCCAGGCAGGTTCAACAACCATTCAGTTCAGCAGTGGAGCTTCAAGTGCAGAACAGTGGCCTAATAGTGGAGCAATTGCTGAGCAACATACTGCAGGTAACATACTGAAAACCAGGGGGCAACTGCTGGGCACTAAGCAGCATGCTGCATTGGGCATCATAGCAAGGTTTCAAGGTGCACAACAAGTTTTTAATGTGCACAGCAAGGTTGTGCACAGCAAGGTTCAATGTGCACAGCATGGGAAGCCAGTGGCAGCAACTGCCACTGCTCGAGCAGTCAATGCCATGCTGAGTTGCAGCAAGGTATGCATCAATCGTAGGGGGAGCTGTAGTAGCACTACACTATAAGGTCAAGTACAGTATCCGTAACTGCGGGGTGAACCACACTGTGCAGTATGTTGCAACATTCAGGAAACCACTGCAGTCTCGAGCCTCCACTGCAGGCATTTAGCACTGCTGCAATATACAACCACAGCAAGATGAGCCACTGAGCATACAGCAAGCAGAGCACAAATTCAGCAGTGTGTAGCAAGAGCTACAGCTCGTGCACAGGAAGGGGATGCAGAGTAGTTCAGTATCAGTAATTGCATATGCCAGTATCAGTTTAGTTCCTAGTTCAGGTAGACTACAGGGGATCTTCATGCACAGTGGTAAAAAGGGGGGGAAAGATACTGTGCAATACACAAGAAGAGTATCCACAAAAGCAAGTGCCACTCGTACATACAGAGAGCCTTCAGCAGCCTCCATTAGCAGCAGCAACTGCTCCAGCAATGAGGAGCCAAGCAGGGTGCAGCATGAGGGGAGTACACAGTATGCATAGTTGTTAGGTATCAGAGGAGAAAATATCTGTGTGGGTGTGTGTAGCCTTCAGCAGCTCGAGTAGGGGGTAGTAGCAACCATGAGGAGGCACAGCAATGTGCAGGAGGTTTCAATAGGCAACACAGTTGCAGCAGGCAGAATCAAGCCAATGCAGTTCAGTCAACCAATGCAGTTCAGTGATAGCAAGCCTTGACATTGCAGCATCTTTCCGGCAGCAAGGTAGAACTGCAGCTAGCTAGTGTAGCAGTGATCGTGCACAACACTGGCAGTGTGCATTGTGTACTAAGCCTTAATTCTACAGTTGCGAGTCTTCACTGCAGTCTTGAGCAAAGCTATTACATTCAACAGGGAGAATCAACAAAAAGAGGGAGACAGGCAGTGCATCACGAAGATACTAGACATCGAGCAGTCATCTTACACAGCTGTTGTGCAGCAATACACTTTCAGTGCAATCTACAACAGCGAGGTGTACAGGCAATCAGCAAGAGGGAGTTCATTCAGTGCAACTATACTGAAGGTCAGTACTGGAAGCTTTTCTCCACTGCAGTTCAGTGTTCAGTCAGGAAGAGGGAGACTCGACGTGCAGCACAGAGGCCGTTCAGTTTCAGGTATCGGGTTCTTCATTTTTCCTGTCAGTATCAGTAAACAATCACTGATATCTGTGCAGTTTCAGTGTATCATCTACACTGAGTATCTGTGCAACTTTCACAGTGCAGGTATCATTCCTAAGTTCAGTTTTGAGATGGGTTAGCTGGGTTTAGTAATTTTTTATGATTAGAGTTAGTTTAGAGAGATAGAATTAGTAATAGATAAGTTTTATAATTAGTATAAGTAGTAGTGATTATATATATACCTGTTATGTTGATACTTAGTATATAGTCTAGCTATATGTACTATGTATTTACGTAGCTATAGGTTGTTGTAGTAATTAGTTATGAACTTATGTAGTAGTTAGATATATTATAGTGTAGTTATATGGTTAGTATTAGCTTGGTTATATATATGTATTAGTTATGTAGTATTTTAGATTACCTCGGCATACCAAGGTATCACCAAGGTATTGGGACGATGCCCAAGGTATTGAGTTGGGTATCGGGATAAGTGAGATACGCATTGGTGCAGGACCAAGGTATCATATTTCATTGTTTTGTTATATTATTATGAATATTTGACTTGAATTTATATATATATATATATATATATATATATATATATATATATATATATATATATATATATATATATATATATAACCTTATTTTCATATTAGAAACCTACGTATCCTGAGATACAACATTTTGTGTGTATCCTGGTAGCTTAGCATAGCTAGTATAGCTTAGTTTCATAGTATTTTGACTTAGTATCATAGTATTAGACTTATACACCCTAGACATAGTCGGTTTGACTTAGAAATGGCTTTGTGACCTAGATATTGACTAGTTTAACTTAAACTCATTGCAACACCTTGTATTAATGTGATATTCCATATATAGGTTTGTGTGACACCAGTTGGGACACAGTTTGAGATTTATTGCTTGGACGACAGACGAGTACATTCTCTGATAGTTTCCATTAATTGCTAATTACTAGAAATGTTTTACATGACTCTTGACACATTGGTACACGGACTAGTATACACATGGATCAGTCATGGGATGTTACATATATATTGTTCATTGTTTCTCGTGTTCTTAATGTTTAACTTAGACAATGTTTCGTGTTCAATATTCATGTTTAACTTAGACAATGTTTCGTGTTCAATGTTCAATATTTCGTGTTCAAGGTTTATTGTTTATATGGCCTTGAGTATCTTGTATCACAACGTGTCATGGTTGGATCCATTGTACTAATTGGGGGAAAGGGGAAATGTTAGCTAGGTATGTAATCAAATCCTAGATAATATTTCATGTTAACTTAGACAATGTTTATCCAACGTTAAAGTAGACAATGTTCACCCAAGCCGATCACATATTTATCTAGTATTTCAATCACTTAGCATAGTTATTGTTCTTCACCATATTCTAGTTCATTGTTTCATTCTGTTGTCATGGTCTATTCATCGTGATCAGTGTATACCATATTGTTTACCTATTCTTCTACCATAGTTGATATTATTCATTGTTTCTCGTCTTGTATTATATTCTCTATTTCTGTTTATAGTCATTATCAATTAATTGGAACTGCTATTGGGTTGTACTTTGCTCCATTCCTGACTGAAAAATATTTTTCAGATGAATGGTTAGAGAGGATGTGTCCCACTCACTATGGACTGACAGATGGAGTGTCACCCGAGGATAGTGCCAGAGACTGAGGGCTTTTTGATTTCTATACCTTGTAGTAGTTATTTCTATTTTAGACTTTGGTTTGTATTATGTTTGAGATCTGGAGTTGTGTATAGTTTTGAGATGGTTATATGATGTATTGAGACTTGTACTTCTTATTCTTTCTATTCCATATCGTGCGTACATGTTCCTTCAGTTTTATATGTGATTGAATATGATTTGGTATTGAGATGGCATGGCAGTACTTTATACACTTTGTGTGAGATATTAGATAGAATAGTAGACCAAGACAGTGTTCTACCGTCGATTCTGCGGCGTAGGCTGGACGTACCCACGTACTCGTGCCCCTATACCGGGTGCGGGTCATGACAAGTTAGAGATCTTAACGATCAGCGTGACCCTATGTTGCACAGGAATGAATACAACACAACACATTAAGGACAGTGAGATGGACACAATGTCTATTTTGGTGTATCCTAGTCTATTTTGTTGGGGTCCAGTCTGGATTTGGTAAATTTTGGAGCCCAAATATGGTCAAAGATTTGATTTGATATAATTTAAAAATCTACATTAAATGTAAGATTTGATTAGATTTTAAATTTGTATCAAATACTTAATCGGTCATATTTGGACGTCCATAATTGGTGTTGGGCTATTTTAGGTGTAATAGAATTATCATTTTAGGATTTCCTATTTAGGAAATCCTATTATGACCTAAAATAGGTTTATCATCCTATAAATAGGGAGTAGGGTGGAGGCACAAAAAAGAAGCACAAGTTGGAGATTCGGGGTACTCGTCCACAGAAAATCTAAGAGAAAGCCCGTGCTTTGCTCTTAGGACATCTTCATCTAAGACAGAAGGAAGAAGGAGATCTAATCGAGGAGTCGTCAACTTCGGTTAGGAAAATTGCTACGGGTTTGTGAGTGATTTCAATTGTAATCTTTTGTTTTTTTTTTCTTGAGTGTGGTGAGGGGGTTGAACCTATTAGGGCAAAGGGTTTCAACATTAGTTTTTGCAATCTTGTAATTTCATCTGAGTTATAAAGGTTGGGATTTATCCAGATGACGTAGTCACCGCCATATACTTGTCTTCATCTGTGCTTGGTGTTCGTAGATTGGTTGGTCATCTCAGGTGGGTTGGCAAAATGCTTTCATGACGCGCCTAACACATGGTATCATAGCACACTTGTTTTCAACACGTGGTATCAGAGCCAAGTTCTTCTCGAGAGGGAAGGTGCAACTATGTCTACGGAGCAGATAAAAACTAGTATGATCACCCTCACAGGAAAAAACTGGACAATTTGGAAGCCAAGGATGGAGGATCTACTCTGGTGCAAGGACTTGCATGGTCCGTTGGAGGGCGACATCGCAAAGCCGACAAAGGTGCTGATGACTGGAAATGACTGGATCGAAAGGCTGTTGGATTCATCCGCCAATGGCTGGATGACTCGGTGTTTCACCACGTGTCCATGGAGAATTCTGTAAAAGCATTATGGGAGAAGCTGCATTCGTTGTACGAAAGGAAGACAGCTGCCAACAAGGTATTTTTGATTCGCCAACTCGTCAACTCGAAATACATGGAGGGTGCATCGGTGGCACAACATCTGAATGAGGTTCAGGACATCATCAATCAGCTGTCTGCGATAAAGATAGTGATTGAGGATGAGCTTCAGGCCCTTCTACTTTTGAGTTCTCTGCCGGAAAGCTAGGAGACGTTGGTGGTGTCGATGAGCAACTCTGCTCCTGATGGAGTTATCACGTTGGAGGCAGTCAAAAGCAGCTTGTTGAACGAGGAGATCCGGCATAAGCAAGTGGAATCATCGCAAGAGTCCGCTCTGGTGGCTTCCTACGGGAAGGGAAGACCTAAATCACAGGCGACGACATGAGGGAGTTCTCAGGATCTTGCGATTGTGGACCGCAAGGAGGGCTGCTATCACTGTGGCAAAAGGGGTTATATCAAGAGAAACTGCATGAAGCTCAAAGCTGAGAAGGCCAAAGGCAAGGATTATCAGGAGGATCTTACGGATATGGGAGATCTCATCATCGCAGCAACCGACGTAGAGGAATCTTGTGGCATATGTCATGATGACGACTGGATCATAGACACGAGGGCGTCATATCACGCTACTCCATATAGGAGGATCTTTACGTCATACCGTGGTGGCAGGTTTGGACGTGTGAAGATGGAAAACAAGGTGATGGCTGTAGTTGTAGGCATCAGTGATGTGCACTTGACAACAAAAATTGGTGAGAAGCTCATTCTCAAGAATGTGCAACATGTACCGAGTTTGCGCTACAACTTTATTTCGGTAGGGAGGCTGGCGGATGATGGCTTTCGCAGTTTGTTTGGGGACAAAGATTGGATGCTTACGAAGGGTTCCCAACAGCTGGCTCGAGGAGATTTATGTTGTGGCATGTACAGGCTCAAGCCGCTGAGGTGTACAGGAAGGCCACAGACACCGGATCGAGGCTCGAGGGATATTCGACATGAGGTGGATTGTCGAAAACTTATCTTGGAGGGACTTCAAGATACTTTGAGGGATACAGAGGATTCGGTTCGTCGAGACAAAGCGACGAATGGTGATGAGTCAATGATTGAGGGTCAGTCTGTCGGTCCCATGATAACTGGTCAGTCTCCAGGTGGGGGTTGTTCCACGAATTCGGTTTTGGCGACTGGTGGTTTGCCAAAACTTCACGGAGCGACAATGGTTTCAGTAGTTCGAGGCTATAGAGGCAAACTCAATCTAAGGCAGAAGCATTATCATTCACACAGTTCAGGGAAAGCTGTGGGTCATCAACGGTATGCACAGTGCGTGATATTCTGCTCGAGGACGCATGTGTATAGGGGAGCTTCAAGTTCGGACACGAAGGTGGGCAGATTCAGGAGTTCAAATCGCGAGAGAATCGTATCGTCCGCTTGGTTGGGCCAGCCAAGGGTGAAGAAGCTCGTCAGAATGTTAACACGTTCCGGTGGAAGACGGAAGTCGGGGACATGCAACCAAGACTCACGGTGAGATTGATCGTCAGGGACTTCAATCTTGGCCGTGTCATCGATATCGACAGCATCCTAGTAGTACAGGAGGTGCTACGCATGGAAGCTAGCGTCGACGTGACGGTCGAGAAGTTGGAGACGACGAAAGATGCAAAGCAACTCGGGAGATCGGAGATCAATGGCATGGGGGAGCAGGATTTCTGTCGAGAAATGACAAGCATGGAGTCTAGTTGAGGAGCCATGGGGTCAACACCCTCTCATCAAACTGGAGGGGAAGATTGTTGGGGTCCAGTCTTGATTTGGTAAATTTTGGAGCCCAAGTATGGTCAAAGATTTTGATTTGATATAATTTGGAAATCTATATTAAATATAAGATTTGATTAGATTTTAAATTTATATCAAATATTTAATCTGCCATATTTGGACGTCCATA
This sequence comes from Iris macrosiphon, assembly GCA_036927795.1. NCBI lineage: Eukaryota > Viridiplantae > Streptophyta > Magnoliopsida > Asparagales > Iridaceae > Iris > Iris macrosiphon. The sequence continues at coordinate 39,157,579 of JAYESA010000017.1, read as the reverse complement.
ATTGATGTTGGACTATTTTAGATGTAATAGAACTATTATTTTAGGATTTCCTATTTAGGAAATCCTATTATGACCTAAAATAGGTTTCTTATCCTATAAATAGGGAGGAGGGTGGAGGAACAAAGAAGAAGCACAAGTTGGAGATTCGGGGTGCTTGTCCACAGGAAATATAAAAGAAAGCCCGTGCTTTGTTCTTAGGACTTCGTCATCCAAGACAGAAGGAAGAAGGAGATCTAATCGAGGAGTCGTCAACTTCGGTTAGGGAGATTGCTACGGGTTTGTGAGTAATTTTAATTATAATCTTCTGTTTTTTTTCTTGATTGTGGTGAAGGGGTTTAACCTATTAGGGCAAAGGGTTTAAAAATTAGTTTTTGCAATCTTATAATTTTATTTGAGTTATAAAGGTTAGGATTTGTCCAGGTGACGTACTCACCGCCATATACTTGTCTCCATCTGTGCTTGGTGTTCGTAGATTGGTTGGTCATCTCAGATGGGTTGGCAAAACGTTTTCGCGATGTGCCTAACACGTGGTATCAGAGCGCACGTGTTTTCAACATATTTTGGAGTGTTCGATACATATATGTGGAGTGTCTGATGTGTATGCATCGAATCATGGATTATGGTTCACAAACAGTCAAGTGTATTAGAATATCCATTGAAAAAAGAAACTTTAGTACTCAACGTAGATACTCCAAGTGTTTGACCTACTAAATATAAAAAAAATTATATAAAATAAAAATAAAAAGGAAAATAAAGCCAAAAAATTATACCATCGGAGAGAGACATACATAAATTTGAAAACCAAACCCTAATATGTCAACAAACACAATATCCCAAATCAAACCCTAAAAAAATTGATTGAGAGAGAGAAACCCTAACAAAATCATACCCTAACAAAATTGAAGCGAAGACAATCATTTCCCTATTTATACATATAATAAATGCCAATCATATTCTAAACCCTAACAAAATTAACCTACTAAGAATATTAGGGAAGAAGCTCACTACCAATGGGAAGAAGTTCGAATCTCGTTGGAGGAGAAAACTGCCAATCCAGGCACGAGAGAGAGAGAGAGAGAGAGAGAGAGAGAGAGAGAGAATACATGTGCCACTAGAGAGAACCCAGGCGCCGCGAGAGAAAAACCAGGCGCAGCAAGAGAGAGAGGAAATCGTGCGCTGCCTGCAAGAGACTAGAGTGTGTTTGGGATTTTTTTAAGCAAATTTTAATGGCACTCCATATTTTACCTAGGATAGCACATTACTTCAGAACAATCCATATTTTTGAAATTTTTATTCAGGACAGTCTAAATTTTATTCAGAACAATCCAACCCTAACCCCAACCCCACCCGGTGGAGGAGGAGGAGGAGGAGGACGGGGGAGTTGGAGGTAGAGGCGGAGGCTGGAGGAGGAGGAGATGGGAGGAGGCAGAGGAGGAGTCTGGAGGAGGGGGGAGGCGGAGGAGGGGAGATGAGTAGCAGCCGCTGCTGCTGTGCTGCTTCCGCCTGGTGCCTACCCGCCCTCACCGCCGCCCAGCCCCTCACTTCATTGCTTCTTCTTCTTCTTCTTCTTCTACATGACTGTCATAATATTGACAGTCCTACCAATTGGAAGGACTGTCAACATTGTTTACAGTCCTAGTTATTTAGGAATGTCGACATCCTTCCAATTGGTATGATTGTGAACACTGTGACAGTCCTGAAAAAAAATTGGGCTTGCCTGGAGCAACTTTTTCGATGGCAAACTTGTAAATAACTCAAAAAAATTGGGTAGCCTAAGTAAATTTTGTAGTGCCTATAGCGCCCCGATTTCTCACAAGAATCGGCCGTCCCCGCTGGGCGCGAATCACTCACCAGCGCTTCCACGGGATAATCGATTCCATCGGGACGTGATGTTGCTCGAGCTTGGAGTTGTGTCCCACGAGACAAATACCGAAACGGCCGTTGATAACTAGTTCACAGAGTCGTCATAGCGAAAACATAGAATAAACACAAGTATTGAATCCACAATAAGCTCTTTATTGATATAAAGTAAAGATTACAAGCGGAGCTAGGCCTGTAACGTCCCGCAACCGCACAGTGCGTTACGCTGAGTCGGATTGAATAAAAGAATAGCTAGTTACATTTAATTTATTGGATTTTTGGAAGAAGTATTGATTGAGTTGGTTTCATGTGCAGATGGCTAGCGGAGTTCGATGGGAATCAGGTGTTCGTTCAGAACAGTACTGAGATAGCTGGATTGGAGCAATAATACTGTCTTCCTTAGTCCGATCGGTAGGATGATTTGGAGAGCACGGCCTGCTCGCACGGTCATACCAGTTGAGTAGATCGTACTTTGCATCGGACCACGGGTTCAAGGGATCGGCCGTATTGGCGGGATAAGATGCTTAACGGAATCAAACATTGTGAGTGGACTCTTTTCCTTCTCCTATACTCCTTCATGCCTAATAATATGGAAAACACGTAAAGGTTTGAACACTTGGACTGGAACTTGGAAATTACTACACTGAGGTGTGCATAAAGTATACGTTGTTTGCTTGGATAGGTTTGTGGCTTAAATTGATTTGCGCGTTTGGATAGTTGGAGCTAGAGTTGGAATATTACATTTGAGGCAGTTGGTTGAATGATTGGGATTATGCTTGGACAGTTAGAATTATACATCTTGGTTGGAATATCGGAAATTCAGGCGAGCGAGCGTGCATCCGTGCACGAGTATCACTTGGGCGCTTTGTCAAGCAAAGCGAGCAGTTGTGGTTTAAAATTGAACAACTGCATCGGCGAGGGCATTGTGCCACGGGATTGTTCTGAACGAAGGGTGTTGCACCATTTGGAAACACTGTGTTGAGAAGCGGCATTGTGCCTATGGGATAACTTGAGATTTGGTGCCTTGGGCTATATGTTAGAAGATTGGTTATGGATATTTGGTTATGGATATTTTGGTTGGATATTTGGTTGAACGAGTCTAGAATCGCTTGGTGGGGCGAGAATGTTCGATCCTCTCATTATACCTACTTGGTATCTGCATGTCACGGACAACCTGTGTTGCACAGGGTTTTGTTTCCTCGAACGGGATAGGCTCCGGGGTACTGGGACCGTTCGACCATGGAGGAGACATTTGGGTAACGCGTCTTGAGCATTGTGCCGGTAGTATGACGACCAGGCGGGCTAGCTACCAAGCGCTAGATCGGGTAAAATTGCCTATTTATTATCCTTTATGCTTGGCCAGTGACTTCATATAGATAATTGTTGGCTTGCTTTACTTTGGTTGGTTTGTGCTTTCGTATAGGCGCGGCTATCTTGCCTCAGCAAGAGTGTGCACTTTGAGATTTGATTGTAAGTTTTGGTTGAGGATGGATATTGAGGCTTGGATGATGGTTCGATATGTTATCGTGTTGCTTGGGCTTGAGTAGGACGGTTTGCATGCTAGTTTTCTTCGAGTTGGTTATATATTATTTGTCGATTGGATTGAGTTGAATGCTTGCATGCTTAAACTGCTTTACAGCTTTCCTTAACATGTTATCCCTATGCCATGAAATGAATCTAGGATTCAACTAGAAAGATCACCATATAACTATTTGCATTTACTTTTTACTTAGTGTCGGTTTAGACGAGTGGGTTATCCCACTCACCAGTACGGCTGTGTACTAACCCACGTTTGTGGGCATTATTTCAGGTACGCAGGTGTAGTGGCGCTGCTTGGATATACGGGACATGATGTATGAACTGTAAGTACCTTTGTGGGCTTGAGAAAAGAGCAAGAGTATTGCATTAGCCTTTGTGGCATTCGCATTATAGTATTTTATTTGGACCCTATCGAGAGCTTCGCTATGTATTACTCTGATATGTGCTTGGTACACAATACTTGACTTTCGTTACAACTTGGTCGTTTTGATGATAACTTTGGTATTTGACAACATCGCCTTGTACGAGCGCAACTCCAGGCTCGTACGACATCACGTCCCGATGAGAACGATTGTCCTGCGGGAGAGCTGCAATATGGTGATTCACATTCAATGGGGACTATTAAGCTTGCGGGAGATTGGGGCGTGACATATTGGTATCAGAGCGCTTGGTTCATTTTCTCAGACTTGGTCCTTCGTTTCATCACAAACTCTAAATAGCTTTCGCGTGTCATTTAGGTATTGGCTCTACTCAGTGCCGCATTGGATGTTTCGTGCAATAAGTCTATATATTGCTGGTTGTAGCTGCATGTTGTTCTTGGTTATGTTTTTTTGTTGGTTTTCGTTAGATTGCTTAACATCGTTAGGCGTTGTTGCATTCCTGCAGCAAGTTGGGTGGCGTTGTTGCATTTATGCAACAAGTTGAGAGCTGTCGTTGGGTTGGGTTGGCTTGTCATTCAGGGAGTTTATGATTGCATCAGTGGATCAGTTGGTTGGCAGATGAGATTGGTTATGCGTCATGTTGTGAGTAGAAGTATCGGATGAGAATGGATCGTTGCACGAGTTGCTCGTGTAGCAAATGTTGGACAGAGTTTGAATTTTGGTTGGGCGTATCACAGAGAGCGTTGCACGAGTTGCTCATATGGCGCATCAGTTGAGCATGTTTGAGTTTGGCTTGGGAATATCAGGATAGTGTTGTACGAGTTACTCGTACAACAAATATGTGGAATAGTTTGGTATTGGGTTGGATTACTTGGAAGAGAGCTCGATGCATGGGATTGCTCGTGTAGCGAAAGTATCGGACAGTTAAGAATAGCTGGAAGTATTGAGAATAGAACATAGCACAAGTTGCCTAGCGAGATTGATGGAAATAGTTGGATGGTTAAAGAATTGGCTGAGTTTCATATCGGAATTGAGTTGGTAATGGTAGGATCACGCATAAGGGATGGTTCAAACGGATCTTGGATCAGTGCAAGAAAATTGTAATGCGAGTAGCGACTTAATTCAGAGTGGTATATGGGATACCACATAGTAAAAAGACATTAAAATATTTTGGATAGACATCAATGGAAATTGCCTCAACAGACTCGGGTAATAGGAGTATAAGTTGGTTGGTGTACATCGGCTGAGTTGGAAAGAATAAAAAAATGGAGCAAAGCGAATATTGATTTGAGCATATCAAGAAAGGACTTGTGCAAATGGAAGTATCGTTGAACTCGAGAGCATGGACGAGATCGAAATGAACTATAGGAATGAGTGTTTGGAAATTTGAAGGATTGAGGTAGACCAAGTATTGGAAACAATTGAGATTGTTCGGATGGAAAGTTGAATATCGGATTTCGCTTGCACGATTTAGGGATTCAGTGGAACATTCAATTGGATGCAAAGAGAGAGTTGAGCATAGGGAACAAACAGTTGGGATACGCTTGAGCGAAGTAATGGGCGAATCGGAGGATAACGAGCACGGACTACGATTTTGGGCAACACATTTGAACTTGGTTGAGCAATGAAACATGATCTGGTTTGGAGGGGCAATGCGATGGATTCATACAAACTTGAAGGGTTTTGGATATTGCTGCTCGAGAAGTCGACTCAGGTTTAGCGGAAGTCAAATTTTGGGCAAAATGGTGCAACAAGGGTAGACGAATTCTCCAGAAAGACGTGAACGGATTGAGGCCACAACTAAAGGCAAGGATTATGGCAGACAGACTTTTAAAGATAGCTAAATATGGGAGCAAAAATTAAGAAAATTACTGTGCTGCTATAGTAAGTTGGACGTGCATTGTGGAATACGGCAAACGGATAAGAATTGGAGCAAGTCTTTGGTTTCGAAAATAATTGCAAGTGGTAGTGCGAGAAGTCGAACATGGCAGTTCAGAAAATTTGATGGATTCAGGGCAGAACGACGGATTGATGGAAGACGGTTTCAACGAGCGCAGTTCTCGAATTATGGCTTGGATAGATAACAAGACTCTAGGTGGTTAAGCGGCATTGGTTGACAGATCAATAGAGGTAGTACATGAAGTGCTCAGATTCAGAAGTTCGTTCGAATGGAATGGTTGGATTATGGCTCGGATTTGTATAGGAGATATAGCATGATTCATAGTAACTGTCCATCGTGATGACTTACAATTATCGAGCGTAGCTTCGGGACAGCTGACTCTAGCGACTTGACCGCCAGATCAGAGATGAATATTGTAGACCCATTGAACGATCCTTGCGGCGACACATTTGAGAACGCGTCGAGGGCAGATGTGAGTTATGTGTGTTGGAGATTGGCCTATTGACTGAGTATTGGATTTGAGAGATCCTTGGGATAGCCTTCAGCTGAAGATGCAGCCGGAAGACCGGAGCGATGGTGGAAATAGCCTAGTCAACTGATGAGATTCAGGGTCGCAGATTTTTGTAGATGGCATCGCCTCTGACTCATCGTGCCCCGGAAGGGAATAACATTCATATGAATTGATGACTGTGAAACTAGCTCGTGAAGTTAAAGCATCGGCTCGTTCAGATCAGACTATTATAATACTGGAAGGGACAGATGTGCTCAGATTTATAAGATGCATCAGAATTTAGTCTGGAAAGCGTGCTCATTCGGAAGGTAAATGTGATACCCTGTGCTTCGAGGCAGTGGAAGAGCACAAAGAATTATTCCATGCACAAGCTAGGAATTGTGGCGAGTGTGTCCACGTTAAAATCGTGGTGACACTATCCCTTTGGCGTGGCAGCGAGATCTTCGTGGATCACATGAACCTCAATATAGATGTTCACCCAGCGAGGTATTGAGATTGGGGAAGAGGTGTTTGGTTGAGCTGATAAGAACAAAGTTGATATTTGCATAAGTCGCCTAGTTGGGGTAGTATCAGTTGAGATGATCGTTCGGTGCATGAGATATATTTGGAGATGTTGCTAGTGCGGATTCAGAAATAGTCGGATGGATTAAGTTGGAACACGAACTGATTGAGCCGGTGGAAAATTATCATATTTGAGAATAGTGCTCAAGCGAATATGTTGGAATGAAAATCGGATTAGTTCAATTGGGAGTAAAGCAAATGGATGCCTCGGACATAAAGATACCCTTGTAGCTTGTCCAAATTCGCTATCGCAAAGTGTCACGCCCCGATCTCCCGCAGGCAATCGGCCGTTCCCGCTAGGCGGGAATCACCCTCGCCAGCGCTCCCGCGGAACGATCGCTTAACCCATCCGGGCGTGATGCCACACGAGCGTGATCCACGCCCGTGCAAGGCCATGGTTCATTGGCTGGCGGCAAGAGTTATAAGCCACAGAGTCGCACAGATTGTCCGAGTGCAGCGGAGTCATAAACGCATAGCGATTTGATAACAGGTTCACTGAGTTGACAATATAGCGGAAGCATAGAAGCACAAGTTGAAGTAAAGCAAGCTCTTTTATTGATATAAACTTGTGTTACAGGCGGCGTATAACCGAGATTACAAGTCGCTCAAGCCTCTCTCTGAAACAGTAAAGGCGTGCCAAGCGGCTACAACTATGAAATGAATGTACAGGCGATGGTCAGGCGACGCTCCAACATTATGTCTTGTATATGCACTTCAGTCCCGGACGCACCGTTGCAAGGCTTCAGAGGGAAACTCCTGGCCTTAGCACGCACGTTGGAGGCGTCCGCACCGAACGAGGTTCTCCCGCACCCTGCATATCAAACTGGTGGATTATCAGTACATTGAATGCACTGGTGGGGAAGCTACTCGCCCGCTCGACAAATCCAAACACGTAATACAGGTTCCGTGCACAACTATTAAGTTATCTTTCTAGTTGCCTTAGGATCAGTTTCCTGCAAACATTGAATAGCTTAACGTGTCGGGCAGTGCGCCGTGCGATGTTTGAGGAAACACGGCGAGACTTACCAACTTACCATTTCTCCTTCCCTGTCCAAGGCAAACATGATTAATTCAAGCACGGTAAGTATAAACATTCAGGAGGCATAGCATATGCAAACATGAGGGTCGTTATGTTCAGATCGTTCAGGTGTTCAGTTCATTGATGCTATGCAATGACTCGCACGCGGATAGCCGCTAAGCGAGGATGACTTATCTATATGACGAAAGTCGCTGACATAGCCATTATGGACGGGTTATGGTCTCGGGACTAAGAGCGATAGCAACGCAGGTGGCGAGCCCCGCTATATAACACTCCGTCCGTGACTAACGACCATACAAACTCTTTCGCCCGGATCGGATCGGTCCCAGTGCCCCGGTGACCGTCCGCGAAAGCCAAAAATCCTTGTGCACAGGTTGTACGCGACATGCAGGTCAGGGTCTATCCAAATCCAAAGCTTGACATGATAATCATGGAACACACAAACTTATTCTGAACGAGCACATTGCTCCACGAGCTGGAATTCGAACAGTACAAACACAATCCTCGTTCAGATCCAAACATGGCATGATTATCATTCAAGCGTGATTCACATTCAAATATCCATTCTTGCTTGATGCATTCCCCTGGTTCGGGGATTTGCCTTGGGTGACCTAACGGTCCCGGATACTTGCAGGTTCAAATGCACAGAAGGACTATTTGATAGTCTTCTGGCTAAACAAGAATGCATGCACAACACAATAACGCTAGACGTTCGAAAGCAGACAAGCATACGTTTCTAAGGAATATAAGCAGGCACGTTGCTCGGACCCGAAGGTAAGCCGAGAGTTGAAACCGTTAAGGGACTTAGCATGCGAGGGTCTGAATATAAGCAGTATTTTAATTTCCATGTTCTAGCAAGCAATACAAGTTGGGATTATTCCCTTAGCTAGGTGCGTTGGATTTATTAGCATGCAGGGGGTGAATCACCTAGCGACTAGCATAAATATTCCAGATTTTATGTGTGCTGGCTAAGCAAAGACAAGTTCACCGTAGCCACCCACCTTAGCGATGATTAGCCTCGGTAGAGCGATACGTCTGAGCGAGCCTCTGAAAGCCTAAGCCGGATTCCTGTAGGGACAAGTCTGGATATCCTCTGCTTCTTGATCGAGGCAAAGCGGGTCGGGACAGTTGCACTTTTGCCGTTTGAGACGGCAGTCCGCTTGAGCGGAACGGGGTGTTATATCCTACCCAACTTAGAAAAAGTCTCGTCCTCGAGACTTACTAAGGACAAGCAGTGATCTAGGTTTGAGGCAATCCTAGACAAGTCGTTGCACTTGTTCATTGGATCTTCACTTGCACAAGCGTCGAAATCAGCATATCGCTTAGACTGGATCGTGCGCACTTTCGAAGTGCACTTCTAGCGTGAACACGTCAACCAGCTTAGTGATAGCGAAGTCTTAGCACTCGAGTTTCACCTTTTCTTAAGTCTTGGATGGTGTACTAGTTCAAGGCGTCCCTCGAATAGATGCATTCAACCAAACTTAGGGTTAGTGAAAATCGGACAAGCTACTAGCGATACTCTCTAGGGTTCGCACAGGTTGGCGCAAAGGCCACTCGCAGCATACAACCAGACAAGCAATCATATCATTACATTCAAAATGCATTTTGAAAGTATTTAGACTTATTGTTGGAAAATCCCATCGAGGCATTGAGAGAGAGCGTGCACATAACCCACGAACGAGCTTTCGAAACAGAGATATCGAATCGAAGTCCAAAGGCGTAGAAGCCAGGCTCTGATACCAACATGTCACGCCCTGATCTCCCGCAGGCAATCGGCCGTTCCCGCTAGGCGGGAATCACCCTCGCCAGCGCTCCCGCGAAACGATCGCTTAACCCATCCGGGCGTGATGCCGCACGAGCGTGATCCACGCCCGTGCAAGGCCATGGTTCATTGGCTGGCGGCAAGAGTTCTAAGCCACAGAGTCGCACAGATTGTCCGAGTGCAGCGGAGTCATAAACGCATAGCGATTTGATAACAGGTTCACTGAGTTGACAATATAGCGGAAGTATAGAAGCACAAGTTGAAGTAAAGCAAGCTCTTTTATTGATATAAACTTGTGTTACAGGCGGCGTATAGCCGAGATTACAAGTCGCTCAAGCCTCTCTCTGAAACAGTAAAGGCGTGCCAAGCGGCTACAACTATGAAATGAATGTACAGGCGATGGTCAGGCGACGCTCCAACATTATGTCTTGTATATGCACTTCAGTCCCGGACGCACCGTTGCAAGGCTTCAGAGGGAAACTCCTGGCCTTAGCACGCACGTTGGAGGCGTCCGCACCGAACGAGGTTCTCCTACATCCTGCATATCAAACTGGTGGATTATCAGTACATTGAATGCACTGGTGGGGAAGCTACTCGCCCGCTCGACAAATCCAAACACGTAATACAGGTTCCGTGCACAACTATTAAGTTGTCTTTCTAGTTGCCTTAGGATCAGTTTCATGCAAACATTGAATAGCTTAACGTGTCGGACAGTGCGCCGTGCGATGTTTGAGGAAACACGGCGAGACTTACCAACTTACCATTTCTCCTTCCCTGTCCAAGGCAAACATGATTAATTCAAGCACGGTAAGTATAAACATTCAGGAGGCATAGCATATGCAAACATGAGGGTCGTTATGTTCAGATCGTTCAGGTGTTTAGTTCATTGATGCTATGCAATGACTCGCACGCGGATAGCCGCTAAGCGAGGATGACTTATCTATATGACGAAAGTTGCTGGCATAGCCATTATGGACGGGTTATGGTCTCGGGACTAAGAGCGATAGCAACGCAGGTGGCGAGCCCCACTACATAACACTCCGTCCGTGACTAACGACCATACAAACTCTTCCGCCCGGATCGGATCGGTCCCAGTGCCCCGGTGACCGTCCGGGGAAGCCAAAAATCCTTGTGCACAGGTTGTCCGCGACATGCAGGTCAGGGTCTATCCAAATCCAAAGCTTGACATGATAATCATGGAACACAGAAACTTATTTTGAACGAGCACATTGCTCCACGAGCTGGGATTCGAACAGTACAAACACAATCCTCGTTCAGATCCAAACATGGCATGATTATCATTCAAGCGTGATTCACATTCAAATATCCATTCTTGCTTGATGCATTCCCCTGGTTCGGGGATTTGCCTTGGGTGACCTAACGGTCCCGGATACTTGCAGGTTCAAATGAACAGAAGGACTATTTGATAGTCTTCTGGCTAAACAAGAATGCATGCACAATAAAATAACGCTAGACGTTCGAAAGCAGACAAGCATACGTTTCTAAGGAATATAAGCAGGCACGTTGCTCGGACCCGAAGGTAAGCCGAGAGTTGAAACTGTTAAGGGACTTAGCATACGAGGGTCTGAATATAAGCAGTATTTCAATTTCCATGTTCTAGCAAGCAATACAAGTTGGGATTATTCCCTTAGCTAGGTGCGTTGGATTTATTAGCATGCAGGGGGTGAATCACCTAGCGACTAGCATAAATATTCCAGATTTTATGTGTGCTGGCTAAGCAAAGACAAGTTCACCGTAGCCACCCACCTTAGCGATGATTCGCCTCGGTAGAGCGATACGTCTGAGCGAGCCTCTGAAAGCCTAAGCCGGATTCCTGTAGGGACAAGTCTGGATATCCTCTGCTTCTTGATTGAGGCAAAGCGGGTCGGAACAGTTGCACTTTTGCCGTTTGAGACGGCAGTCCGCTTGAGCGGAACGGGGTGTTACACAAAGCTCGGCTAAAATGCATGTATTTTGACGCCTTAAATATGTGCATGATCCAAAACTAAGCGATACGAGGAATTCGTATTGAGCTGCAAGGAGGATGTGGAAATATGAAAATTGTACGAGCGTTCAACAGAGCGAGATGCTGAGCCAAGATCGTGAGTATGAGAGTTGCATAGAGCAGAGTTATGAATTGGACAAGCGGCATATGATAGGAATGAGTACCAGCACGGTTCGTGGACGAACCTAATTTCTAAGTGGTATATTATGTAATACCCCGCAACCGCACGGTGCGTTACGCTGAGTCGGATTGAATAAAACAATAGCTGGTTACATTTGATTTGTTGGATTTTGGGAAGAAGTATTGATTGAGTTGGTTTCATGTGCAGATGGCTAGCGGAGTTCGATGGGAATCAAGTATTCGTTCAGAATAGTACTGAGATAGCTGGATTGGAGCGATAATGTCGTCTTCCTTAGTCTGATCGGTCGGATGATTTGGAGAGCACGGCCTGCTCGTACGGTCATACCAGTTGAGTAGATCGTACTTTGCATCGGACCACGGGTTCAAGGGATCGGCCGTATCGGCAGGACATGATGCTTAACGGAATCAAACATTGTGAGTGGGCTCTTTCCCTTCTCCTCTACTCCTTCATACCTAATAATATGGAAAACACGTAAAGGCTTGAACACTTGGACTGAAACTTGGGAATCACTACACTGAGGCGTGCATAAAGTGTACGTCGTTTGCTTGGATAGGTTTGTGGCTTAAATTAATTTTCGCGTATGGATAGTTGGAGCTAGAGTTGGAATATTACATTTGAGGCAGTTGGTTGAATGATTGGGATTATGCTTGGACAGTTAGAATTATACACCTTGGTTGGAACATCGGAAATTCATGCGAGCGAGCATGCATCCGTGCACGAGTATCACTTGGGCGCTTTGTCAAGCAAAGCGAGCAGTTGTGGTTCGAAATCGAACAACTGCATCGGCGAGGGCATTGTGCCACGGGATTGTTCTAAGCGAAGGGTGTTGCACCATTTGGAAACACTGTGTTGAGAAGCGGCATTGTGCCTATGGGATAACTTGAGATTTGGTGCCTTGGGCTATATATTGGAAGATTGATATGGATATTTGGTTATGGATATTTTGGTTGGATATTTGGTTGAACGAGTCTAGAATCGCTTGGTGGGGCGAGAATGTTCGATCCTCTCGTCATACCTACTTGGTGTCTGCATGTCACGGACAACCTGTGTTGCATAGGGTTTCGTTTTCTCGAACGGGATAGGCTCCGGGGCACCGGGACCGTTCGGCCATGGATGAGACATTTGGGTAACGCGTCTTGGGCGCGGTACCAGTAGTTTGACGACCAGGCGGGCTAGCTACCAAGCGCTGGATCGGGTAGAACTGCCTATTTATTGTCCTTTATGGCTTGGCCAGTGACTTCATATAGATAAGTGTTGGCTTGCTTTACTTTGGTTGGTTTGTGCTTTCGTGTAGGTGCGGTGTAAACCCCCTCACCCAAAATAGGTATTTTGTGTATATTTTATATTATTATATTTATTATAGATTATTTTAAATATTGAATTAATTTAGAGTATTCTCTTAGTTAATTAGAAAATAAATTTTTTGGTAAATTTACTTATGTAAATATTTATTTAGAATCATTTTTAGGCTATTTTAGATTTTTGGAGATTTTTCTAAAATTTTTAGGTAATTAAAACATAGGGAACCTAAATTTCTAGGACTTCCATGATTTACTATGAGTCCATACTTGCATATTATTTCTACCAAATATTTATTTTAGGTTAAATATTTAATTTTATTTTTCTGTAATTTATTTAGAATTTTAAGAAATTTATTTAGATTTTTGAAATTATTTAGGATTTATTTGGATATATATAGTCTTAATATTAGATAGATGCTAATTTAGTGTTAATAGATATTAATAAGATTATATATAAATTATTTGAATTATCTTTAATTTTATTTAAGATTATAAATTATTCAGATAAACTCAAACTCTATTTTAAATTAATTCAAATCCTGAGCCTACTAGGAAAGCAAATTCATGCATATCCTATCATTATTTAAACTGATCCTAATCATATCCAAATTAGCCAATCATAGTCGTATTCAATTAAGTAGTGTCCACCATTATAAATACCCCATCCTTCATTCCCCCCCCCCAAATTCCCCTCTTTTTCGTCCAAAAATAGTCGAAATTCGTCATAAATTCAGCCTCATTTTCTAGTAGTTATGACGATTTAAAAAGACGATATCTCCTAGCTCCGGACTCCAAACGCGCTCCAGTTTTTTTTGTTAGAACTATATCAAGGTTAGTTTTCTGAAAATATAAATTATTATAATAATTTATGAACCTATTTTTCCAAAAAATTCTAAAAGTGTCAGTTGTCCGAAATCAGACGCATTTTGGTATTTTTAAGATTGCGGGAGATCCCGAACTCGAAATTATGAACCGTTTAAAGTTTCAAAAAGTTGACATGATGAAATTAAATAAAATTACTTTTATAGAATTTAACATGTAAGTTTAATATACTGTAAAATTTGTGCAACATAGACGTAAATAGGAAACCCCCGAAAACTATCATCTATTCGCCCTTGTGGCCATAACTCTTTACCGACTTGTGATTTTATAAAATCGTCGATTCTGGCGTTCATGTAACGCTAAAATTTATAGGATTTTACACACAAATTCAGGATTTGATTCGGTTGACTTTTTGGTCAACGGTTTGTCTCGATTTGCGTGTCACGGATCACAAATCCGTAAAGTTAATTTTCTTTGGACCAAAATTAGGGTTTAGTAATAAAATCAGATTATAATAAAATTAAAATACTATTTTAGGTTATTTTATTTAAAATTAAAATAGATTAAAATGGAGGAACCTATTCACCCACTTTTGTAACCTAAGTTGTTTAATTTATGTGACGGGTAGATCGGACGACGCCTTGAGTTGGGACTTCATTCTTTTTTAGACCAGGCAAGATAACTTGCCAAATTGCTTATAGTACTTTGCATGCTTATTATATTTCTGTATATTTATTGCATTTATGTATATTCATTGCATGTGTAGTTTCTTTCAGTCATTACTATATATTATATATGTTAACACACACATGGCACTTAGTATCATGAGAGGACAATCAGTAGGCGTATGGGCTTTAACCACTCTGGTAAACCGTAGTAACTAGCATGCACTATGGTAGTCGTGTCTGATGGTCGCTACCCCCGCGATATGTCGATTGATGGAGTCACGAGGGTCGCTACCCCCGCGGTATGACGGCTGATGATGTCCCCTGACGTGTGTGTGAGTTGTGAGATTTAGATCTAGTAGCCTACCCTTGCCCATACGTCAAAAAGTTGTCCTTATTTGCATTCATATAGATTGTCTTGTACAACGTACTTATAAATTTTCTGTCTATATTGCATGTTTACTGTATTCAAATTGGCATGCTTCTATGTATCTTGTTACGTCCCTCTGAGGACCTGGTCCCTTTCCAGGTGTAGATGTTCATGATTATTCGCAGGAGCACGGATCAGTACTTACCACTTATCTCTTCCGAGAAGATCTTACCTTTTGAGCATCAGTGATTATCTCTAGTGATGGATCTTCTTAGCTGATACACTTCTATCATAACCTAATTTTTATATTAGAGATTTTACTCTTCTCTCTCATTTTAAGTTTTGGATATAGTATTTGGTAGTGGATTTGTCTCCACCCGACAATAATTGTTGGATTATTCAGACTCTTTATTCTAGTTTAGTTATTTATTTTCTATGACTTGTTGTGTGGATGAGATTAACATATCTGTGACTTGTGACACTATATATACCGCATATGAGTTTATATTCATATTACAGCGTACGTGTGTATTATGGTATTCATATATTGGAGTTGCCATATACATACGGCTGGCATGCTTACGTGTTCCTAGTCCTACGTATTTTAGGACTGGGACGTGACATATTTTTGTGGTGGCCCATGCAGGTCCAGATCATATTGTCTCGGTTACGTTATTGTACCGAGCAAGCCTGCGCATAGAATTAGAATATAGGATCTCATCCACTTAATTATCACCTTCCTTGATTTTATTTTGCATTCTCATTTGATTACTTGCATTGCATCTTGCTTGATCCCTTCTCAACGTCAATCTTCTCTCGTGCTTGATTGGAGTTAGGAAGATGACTTGTACTAAGTATATACACTCTAGTATTCAATAACACTATTAGTTAAATTATTGTTAGTTGGATAGTATGCCTCATAACCTAGTAACGCATAGTCATGTTGACTCATTAATAAAATACAAATAAATGACACCAACTATAGGCTTGCATAAGAAGATAGTGTTTATCTAGACTATAGAACTTTAGTGTTTATCTAGATTGTAGAACTTAGAGGCCTATACACCCATTTGGTTGACTAGAGACCTTGACAAGTAGTTAGTATGGCAACTGTAGAGGCACAACACCGATCTTCTTGGTGAACTTAAATTATTTTGTACCTTCCTCTATCATAATCAAGCGTACTCATATTTTTACTACCTCGACTTATGCTGCTATTATAGCCTAATTTTGCAAGCTTATTCTTTTATTGAGCTTATTTATGACATATGTATTATTGGGGGCCCACACTAATACATTGTCTAAATCAGAATCAGTGCATTATGGTATGATCAACCTTAGTGCGCTTGGTTCGATCTTTGTATCACTACTTTATATGGATTGAGATATAGTAGACTCAACTTGTTAGACGAATATACTTGCCCTCTAGACTGGTCAGAGCATATCGTGTCAGGTACATGACTATTCTGATGTGAATATGTGAATAGGAATTTACCCAAAATAAGATTTTAATCCACAACTGGCTTGACAACTCCCTTTCGAATTCTCTAATTCCTTGAATCCCGTACTTGTATTCTATCACCTCCTCCTTGAATTCTTTATTGTTGTTTTTCGTCTTCCCCTATTTCGGAAAGAAGAACGTTCGTGCTTAGTATAAGTTTGATAAACGGATAGTATTAGATATATCCCATAGGCCAAGCACTCACAATGACAAATATAGGAGCACAGGTACATGAAGCGATAGATACAGGTATGACCTTTTAGTTATATTTGTCATTGGATACTCATAACCCCATTGTGCCACGAGATCTTAGGTGCATAGTAGACGTAGAATTATATATATGGTGGTTTAGCAGTTATGAGGATATATTGATATTCTACTCAGATGGCATACGCGCGATGCTAATAGATGACGCGAGTAGCAGTAGTAGTATTCTCTTTCTATCACCATCTCGCCCTTGGGTGACTCGTCTTCTCTTCTATATCCATTCCTTATCTTGTGCTTAACTCTTCCTATCATAGTCGTATCCTTTCGTGCCATTATAAATTGTTTGATTTACTTCAACCTCACCCTTATTTTGTTGGTTAAAACATAAATGGTTTAGTAAATGATTAACAACTAAAGGATGAGTACATAATGATAACCCTTATGTATATGAACTATAGCAAAATCTTTATCCTCTTATTATTTAAAAAACCATGTATAGCATTCCTTAGTCTAAAAGAAATTAGTTGGATTGTTGAATTAGTTTTTACTTCAAATAGTTTTATAAAGTTAGTCAAGACCTTAACTATTGCCCTAAAACTTAGACTATGCTTAGGAAGGAATTGAAGGCACTTGTTACGAACTGACAACTATGACAATTCGCTGGCGAAGTAGCGACAGTTGCAGCTAGACCGTTATAATAGAGTAGTCAAAGTATTTGCAGACATACTAGTTAGATGGCATGGCAGTATTAGACTACGATACTTGACGGTTACAGAGAAAAATCATAGTTATGAGATTCCAGACAGGTATCCCAAGATTCTCGACCCAATAAATAAATTCGTCTTACAACCTAGACAATAGCCATAAGAGACTTTGACTATAGTGGAACTTTTGTAAGTTGGGTAGTATAGACGAGTTAGAGGATGATAGAATAGTGTATGAACAATAAATAAGAAAGTGTTAGAATGACAGACCTTAACTTTTAGGAAGCACTGCTAGATAACAATGAAGTGTAATAGCTATAGTGATTTATTATGAATATGGGTTAGTGTCAATTTTGAGGACGAAATTTTTGTAAGTTGGGTAGATTGTAAACCCCATCCCAAAATAGGTATTTTGTGTGTATTTTATATTATTATATTTATTATAGATTATTTTAAATATTGAATTAATTTAGAGTATTCTCTTAGTTAATTAGAAAATAAATTTTTTGGTATATTTACTTATGTAAATATTTATTTAGAATCATTTTTAGGCTATTTTAGATTTTTGAAGATTTTTCTAGAATTTTTAGGTAATTAAAACATAGGGAACCTAAATTTCTAGGACTTTCATGATTTACTATGAGTCCATACTTGCATATTATTTCTGCTAAATATTTATTTTAGGTTAAATATTTAATTTTATTTTTCTGTAATTTATTTAGAATTTTAAGAAATTTATTTAGATTTTTGAAATTATTTAGGATTTATTTGGATATATATAGTCTTAATATTAGATAGATGCTAATTTAGTGTTAATAGATATTAATAAGATTATATATAAATTATTTAAATTATCTTTAATTTTATTTAAGATTATAAATTATTCAGATAAACTCAAACTCTATTTTAAATTAATTCAAATCCTGAGCCTACTAGGAAAATAACTTCATGCATATCCTATCATTATTTAAACTGATCCTAATCATATCCAAATTAACCAATCCTAGTCGTATTCAATTAAGTAGTGTCCACCATTATAAATACCTCATCCTTCATTTTTTCCCCCTAAATTCCTCTCTTTTTCGTCCAAAAATAGTCAAAATTCGTCATAAATTCAGCCTCATTTTCTAGTAGTTATGACGACTTAAAAAGACGATATCTCCTAGCTCCGATTCCAAACGCGCTCCAGTTTTTTTTGTTAGAACTATATCAAGGTTAGTTTTCTGAAAATATAAATTATTTTAATAATTTATGAACCTATTTTTCCAAAAAATTCTAAAAGTGTCAGTTGTCCGAAATTATATGCATTTTGGTATTTTTGAGATTGCGGGAGATCCTGAACTCGGAATTATGAACCGTTTAAAGTTTTGAAAAGTTGACATGATAAAATTAAATAAAAATACTTTTATATAATTTAACATGCAAGTTTAATCTACTGTAAAATTTGTGCAACATAGACGTAAATAGGAAACCACCGAAAACTATCATCTATTCGCCCTTGTGGCCATAATTCTTTACCGACTTATGATTTTATAAAATTGTCGATTCTGGCATTCATGTTGTAGCGCCCCATTCCCCCGGTGTGGGAAGAGCGGCTAAGAAACATAAAAGGTATCGTTCGATCGGGATAGATTGAAACAAGAACTCGTCCTCGTTATGGATTTGTTTCTTCGGAATCGATTCCCATATTCAGTGGACCCTGCCCCCGGGATCGACTTAGCGGCAGAGTCAGGAGGGACCTCTCCGCTGCTATCTTTTATTGCCTCTGTTTTCGATGTCGCTTGTTGCTTTCGTGCTTTGAGTTGATTTTGGTATTTGCTTGTTTTCCTTGAACGGTTTCAATGGTTTTTATTGTTTTTATTCATTGAACTGCACTTCAATTCCGAGATTGGAAAGAGAGGAAGAAGTATTAATCGATCTATTCGTGTGCAGGTGAACGAGTAGTAGGCGGCTTACGAGCGGAGTCGTGAAATGCCTCTTTCCTTCTCCCTTCCAAAAATCTAAGTGAGTGGCAACCAACCCGATTAGCTAGCCCTGCTTCCAAGCTTCACACCCTAAAATCTTGCATTCTCCTTTGCCCTGATCAAACGATACCAAGAAATAATAAAAGATACCAAGATAAAAGGGAATAGACTTGAATTGTATTGCTTGTCAATTAAACTTGTGAACGGTTATGTCTTTGCATGCTTGTTCGTTCGGAATATTTATCATATGCATAGATGCAAGTTTGAATGTACAAAGCTATATCCTGAATGCATGAATTTAACATAGATGCAATATAAATGAATTATGCAATACTGTTTGTCTTGTACTCATGTAGCCTCAAGGTGAATCACGTAGCCTCCGGGCGAATGCTTGTTAACGTAGCCTCCGGGCGAATGATTGTTAATGTGCGATCACGGACAACTTATGCACAAGGTATAGTTCCTGCGGGCGGCTGCTAGGGCACTGGCACCGTTCCGGCTCCGGACGGAACTAACGTTTAGTCTCACGTACTAGGACAGGGTGGTATGCGGTACCTCACGTTCTTGCACGTAGCAACCATCTTCGTCACAGACTAGTGTCCATTATGGCAATCAAGCCAGTGATCATCTTTTATATTTAAATCTGTTGCAAACTAACTTGTGTCTTCGTGGCAGGGACGGCATGGTAAGTATTGTGCAGGTAATTCAGACGGGCAGGTAAAATCTACCGAACGGTGGCACATTTATTTTAGTAAATTCTATATGCTGCTTACTTGTAAATGAACTAAGGCAAGATAGAAACCCACAAATATGCATGCTTCATTAAAACAACATGTTGATTGGTATAGTTCGGCTAGCTCGCCTTCACCAGTATGTTTCGACATGCTGACCCTCGTTGAAACAGGTTCTCCGTACCAAGGCGAACCAAGCGAGGAGCCGAAGTCGTCTTCCCGATCCAGTCCAGCTGTTGGCGCATCTTCACCGTGCCCCTTGAAGCATTTTGAAGTCAGAAGCTGCAACTCTTCATACACAAATGCAGCTCCGTGGCAAAGCTATCCTCCAGCCTGGAGGTCTATATCTTTTGAAGTTTAATAAAGGGATAAAATGTACAAGACTGCTATCTCATTTTGAGTCAACTCTTTTGTAAGCCGTGCGGCATATTAGCTGACTCGTTCAAGAGTTTGTAATAGATGTTCATTATCAATAAAGAGAACTTTTCCATGCATCAAATCTGTATTTCAATTTATCTGCGTACTCTGAATATGTGCTCGTTATGCAAAATACTTTAGCCTTGTGCGGGCGCAACCCCAGGCCCGCACGGCATCACGATTCGGGGGACGCCCCAACGATTCTAAGGGATTGGGTCGTGACATAGTAGTATCAGAGCACAGATTCAAGTTCCTTAGACTCTCGCACTGGAAAAGTTCCTTTAACGATCAAATTCCTGTGCGAACTCTTGAACTCTCTAGGTCAAAATGAGATACGTTCATGCAATAAGTCCATAATACATTATGATCCTAATGTAATTTACCTTCTTTTGAAGGAATGGCTCTAGCGCAATCTGCCGCGCAAACACCGGACGAAATACAAGGCCAAGGAAGTAGTTCGGGCACTTCGGGAAGTTCAAGGAGCCAGCGAGCCACGCCAAGCATCGATCCCATCTAGCAAATATTGCGGATGTTGGAGGAAAACCAACAAAGGGACGAGGCTCGCTACGAACGGGCCAAGAAGCGAGCGGAAGAGAGTCAGCTCAAGTTTCAAGACAATATAGAAGCACGATTCTCAGTCCAACAAAAGCAGGTGGATGCCCTGCAACAGATCGTCAGACTTTGGCTTCCAACCATTCCACGGCAAGAGCGCCGACTCCGGTGGAATAGCCCATGCTTGAAGTAGAGATGCCATAAATTCCAAGGCCGAGGGACGTGACTGCCTTCGACTTTGGCCACTTCAAGAAAGTCTGCAACACCCCACTCAACGGGACTGAGGACGCAATCATAGCTCTAGATTGGTTGGCCGAACTTGAAGATCACTTCGCTCTGCTAGAGGTCCCCAAAGAAAAGCGTGTCGCCTGCGCGCAACTACAGCTCCGCCTCAACGCACACGATTGGTGGGACGTGCATCGACGATCTCTCCAATTTGATCACGGAGAGGAGACGATCTCGTGGGGGACTTTTCGTGCCGCATTCGAAGAGGAGTTTGTACCCCCCTCCAGTACAACGTCGGATGGAGAACGAGTTCGTACAACTGAGGCAAGGCAGCATGACAGTCAAACAGTACTCCGCCGAATTCAACCGACTCTCCAAATTCGGTAGGGCATATTTACCTGATGCAGCGAGTTGAGCTAGAAGTTTTGAAGGTGGACTACGCCCTGCCATCAATGCGCACGTAGTCGTTCATCAATATCGTACCATACATAAAGTCATGAATCATGCCTTATCGCTTGAACCACAGTATCCTCATGTTGCTGCCGGCGCTGTGCATACATCCAGTCACAAACGCCAAAGCAACGAAGGAGAAAACACCGCTGCAAAGCGCTGCAACAACGATGGTCCGCATAAAGGGCAGCTATGTCACTTCTGCAAGAAGCCAGGGCACCTGGCCAACGAATGTCGTCTGAAACAAGGATTATGCCTCATCTATGGCGATGCAAACCACAAAATTCGTGACTGCCCCAAATACTCTGCTAAACATCCTCAACGTAACATTCCCTGAGGGTAGGTCCTGTTCCTAAGTTTCGAGGATGAAACTTCCAATTGGTTGGGTAGGATGTAGCGCCCCGTTCCACCGGTGCGGGGAGCGCGGCTAAGAAACACAAACGAAATCGTTCGATCGGGATAGATTGAAACAAGAACTCGTCCTCGTTATGGATTTTTTCTTCGGAATCGATTCCCATATTCAGTGGACCGTGCCCCCGGGATCGACTTAGCGGCAGAGTCAGGAGGGACCTCTCCGCTGCTATCTTTTATTGCCTCGGTTTTCGATGTCGCTTGTTGCTTTCGTGCTTTGAGTTGGTTTTGGGATTTGCTTGTTTTCCTTGAACTGTTTCGATGGTTTTCATTGTTTTCATTCATTGAACTGCACTTTAATTCCGAGATTGGAAAGAGAGGAATAAGTATTAATCGAGCTATTCGTGTGCAGGTGAACGAGCAGTAGGCGGCTTACGAGCGGAGTCGTGAAATGCCTCTTTCCTTCTCCCTTCCAAAAATCTAAGTGAGTGGCTACCAACCCAATTAGCTACCCCTGCTTCCAAGCTTCACACCCTAAAATCTTGCATTCTCCTTTGCCCCGATCAAACGATACCAAGAAATAATAAAAGATACCAAGATAAAAGGGAATAGACTTGAATTGTATTGCTTGTCAATTAAACTTGTGAACGGTTATGTCTTTGCATGCTTGTTCGTTCGAAATGTTTATCATATGCATAGATGCAAGTTTGAATGTACAAAGCTATATCCTGAATGCATGAATTTAACGTAGATGCAATGTAAATGAATCATGCAATACTGCTTGTCTTGTACTCATGTAGCCTCAAGGCGAATCACGTAGCCTCCGGGCGAATGCTTGTTAACGTAGCCTCCGGACGAATGATTGTTAATGTGCGATCACGGACAACTTGTGCACAAGGTATAGTTCCTGCGGGCGGCTGCTGGGGCACTGGCACCATTCCGGCTCCTGACGGAACTAACGTTTAGTCTCACGTACTAGGACAGGGTTGTATACGGTACCTCACATTCTTGCACGTAGCAAACCATCTTCGTCACAGACTAGTGTCCATTATGGCAATCAAGCCAGTGATCATCTTGTATATTTAAACCTGTTGCAAACTAACTTGTGTCTTCATGGCAGGGAAGGCATGGTAAGTATTATGCAGGTAATTCAGACGGGCAGGTAAAATCCACCGAACGGTGGCACGTTCATTTCAGTAAATTCTATATGCTGCTTACTTGTAAATAAACTAAGGCAAGATAGAAACACACAAATATGCATGCTTCATTAAAACAATGTGTTGATTGGTATAGTTCGGCTAGCTCACCTTCACCAGTATGTTTCGACATGCTGACCCTCGTTGAAACAGGTTCTCCACACCAAGGCGAACCGAGCGAGGAGCCAAAGTCGTCTTCCCGATCCAGTCCAGCTGTTGGCGCATCTTCACCGCGCCCCTTGAAGCATTTTAAAGTCAGAAGCTGCAACTCTTCATACACAAATGCAGCTCCATGGCAAAGCTATCCTCCAGCCTGGAGGTCTATATCTTTTGAAGTTTAGTAAAGGGATATAATGTACATGACTGCTATCTCATTTTGAGTCAACTCTTTTGTAAGCCCGTACGGCATATTAGCTGACTCGTTCAAGAGTTTGTAATAGATGTTCATTATCAATAAAGAGAACTTTTCCATGCATCAAATCTGTGTTTTAATTTATCTGCGTACTCTGAATATGTGCTCGTTATGCAAAATACTTTAGCCTTGTGCGGGCGCAACCCCAGGCCCGCACGGCATCACGATTCGGGGGACGCCCCAACGATTCTAAGGAATTGGGTCGTGACACATGTAGCGCTAAAATTTATAGGATTTTACACACAAATACAGAATTTGAGTCGGTTGACTTTTTGGTCAACGGATTGCCTCGATTTGCGTGTCACGGATCACAAATCCG
The DNA here is from genome assembly GCA_036927795.1 of Iris macrosiphon. Taxonomy (NCBI): domain Eukaryota; kingdom Viridiplantae; phylum Streptophyta; class Magnoliopsida; order Asparagales; family Iridaceae; genus Iris; species Iris macrosiphon. The sequence goes on along the minus strand of JAYESA010000017.1, from coordinate 39,133,693 downwards.
TAAAGTTGATTTTCTTTGGACCAAAATTAGGATTTAGTAATAAAATCAGATTATAATAAGATTAAAATACTATTTTAGGTTATTTTATTCAGAATTAAAATAGATTAAAATGGAGGAACCTATTCACCCACTTTTGTAACCTAACTTGTTTAATTTATGTGACGGGTAGATCGGACGACGCCTTGAGTTGGGACTTCATTCTTTTTTAGACCAGGCAAGATATCTTGCCAAATTTCTTACAATACTTTGTATGCTTATTATATTTTTGTATATTTATTACATTTATGTATATTCATTACATGTGTAGTTTCTTTCAGTCATTACTATATATTAGATATGTTGACACACACATAGCACTTAGTATCATGAGAGGACAATCAGTAGGCGTATGGGCTTTAACCACTCTGGGGAACCGTGGTAACTAGCACGCACTATGGTAGTCGTGTCCGATGATCGCTACCCTCGCGGTATGTCGATTGATGGAGACACGAGGGTCGCTACCCCCACGGTATGATGGCTGATAATGTCCCCTGATGTGTGTGTGAGTTGTGAGATTTAGATCTAGTAGCCTACCCTTGCCCATACGTTGAAAAGTTGTCCTCATTTGCATTCATATAGATTGTCTTGTACAGCATACTTATATATTTTCTGTCTATATTGCATGTTTACTGTATTCAAATTGGCATGCTTCTATGTATCTTGTTACGTCCCTCTGAGGACCTGGTCCCTTTACAGGTGTAGATGTTCATGATTATTCGCAGAAGCACGGATCAGTACTTTCCATGTATCTCTTCCGAGGAGATCTTACCTTTTGAGCATCAGTGATTATCTCTAGTGATGGATCTTCTTAGCTGATATACTTCTATCATCACCTTATTTTTATATTAGAGATTTTACTCTTCTCTCTCATTTTATGTTTTGGATATAGTATTTGGTAGTGGATTTGTCTCCACCCGACTATCATTGTTGGATTATTCAGACTCTTTATTCTAGTTTAGTTATTTATTTTCTATGACTTGTTGTGTGGATGAGATTAACATATCTGTGACTTGTGACACTATATATACCACATATGAGTTTATATTCATATTACAGCGTACGTGTGTATTATGGTATCCATATATTGGAGTTGCCATATACATACGGCTGGCATGCTTACGTGTTCCTAGTCCTACGTATTTTAGGACTGGGACGTGACACGCGGCCACCTTGCCTCGGTAAGAGTGTGCACTTTGAGATTTGATTGTAAGTTTTGGTTGAGGATGGATATTGAGGCTTGGATGATGGTTCGATATGTTATCGTGTTGCTTGGGCTTGAGTAGGACGGTTTGTATGCTAGTTTCCTTCGAGTTGGTTATATATTGCTTGTCGATTGGATTGAGTTGAATGCTTGCATGCTTAAACTGCTTTACAGCTTTCCTTAACATATTATCCCTATGCCATGAAATGAATCTATGATTCAACTAGAAAGATCACCATATAAGTGTTTGCATTCACTTTTTACTTAGTGTCGGCTTAGACGAGTGGGTTACCCCACTCACCAGTACGGCTGTGTACTAACCCACATTTGTGGGCATTATTTCAGGTAAGCAGGTGTAGTGGCGCTGCTTGGATATACGGGACATGATGTATGAACTGTAAGTACCTTTGTGGGCTTGAGAAAAGAGCAAGAGTATTGCATTAGCCTTTGTGGCATTCGCATTACGGTATTTTATTTGGACCCTATCGACAGCTTCGCTGCGTATTACTCTGATGTGTGCTTGGTACATAATACTTGACTTTCGTTGCAACTTGGTCATTTTGGTGATAACTTTGGTATTTGACAACATCGCCTTGTACGAGAGCAACTCCAGGCTCGTACGACATCTCGTCCCGATGAGAACGATTGTCCTGCGGGAAAGCTGCAACGTGGTGATTCACGTTCAGCGGGGACTATTGAGCTTGTGGGAGATTAAGGCGTGACAAGGCCAAGATTACAAGTCGCTCATGCTCTCTCTCTCTACAATGAATATGCCCTTAGGCTTACAACTGAATCAAACACTCAGAATGATGATGTTTTCATACATTATGTCTCATATATGTGAGCTCAAGGTCCACGCACCACGCTTCAAGATGCCAAGTGCGGTCCGGCGCCTCATTGTGTTAAGTGATCTACAAATCTGTACGAGTTCCTTCTGCACCCTGCATGCAATCTGGTTGGGCATCAGTACATTGAATGCACTGGTGGGGAGGTCTCTCGCCCACGCCATAAAACAAACACGTTCATTAGTTATGTGCACCGACTGATTATGTTGCCTTTCTAGTCTTTTGCCTTAGGATCAGTTATATGGCAATATAATAAAAGAAATATCCGTGTCTACTCAAGAGTATCGTAATAATGAACAACTGAGTTGGTCTTACCGTTTCTTACCATTCGGCCTTCTGTCATATGCAGCAATATGAATAATGATCTACTAAATAACGAAGAACATTTATAAAATCCAAGTGTTATGTTTGTGTCTCTACCTCAAACCCATTATACTCGAACTATGTTTGTTATCGTGCATCCATTCTAAATATGCAAAGTATCGTGCAAATATAATCCTTCACGTTACTCCTTTTCTGAATGCGGATAGCCTCTATGCAAACATGACTTATCTATATGAAGGTCACTGGCTCTGTTAGCCATATTGGACATGATCTGAAATGGAACAGCTATCTTCCCAGCTCGGTTGCTAGCCTTGCTGGGCCTCCCGAACCATCCGACGAGTCGGCGACCATCCAGGTCGATAGCAAGCCTTGCTGGATGTCCCGTACTTGCCTGCTAGTCTTCAGCTAGCGTATTACCAGGACTACACTGGCATTGTCCTCCCGGGTTGAGCGAAGCAAGTCGTTACATTATACACCACTCAGAACAAGTCTCGTCCTCGAGACTTCCTAAGCGAAACTCGTATTATCGCACAACTTCTAAACCAACTCTATACATCTTGTCTAACTTCCAAGGACTATCTCAACACTACTTTTATTTATTTCCTCCCATGCGTTACGCACATGTTTAGACAATTCTCATCGAACAACTCTATCGTTCAATGCTATCAAACTATATTGAACTTAATCGTTGCACTCCCTGACTCAAACTCTGATACGCTTGTCACAGGGCTGTATTACTCAAACACGGGATATTCTATAACTCAATGCACACTAGAAAACTCTGGCTTTGGGTGGACTTGCCCAAATTATTACATTCTATCCATACGAACCTAACATCTCCGACCGATTACTTGATGTCGCCTAACAAAATCCATCGTTATGCCTTAACCCAAAAGCTCGAATCTCAGCTAATTTTCCAATCCTGTCTTGCATCCCTATCTTATCTGAGTCACCGTCTATTTTCACTAAGTAAATCTACTGTCATCCAAGGTCATTGTATCAATTGCCTACATTTTCTGACTCCATCTTTATTGTGCCTCTGCACAGAGCTAAATTTTCCAACATGGTTTACGTTCTATCCTTCGCGTCTTAGGTCCAATCGAACTTAACTTCTTTTTCGTTTTCTCATTCTGTTTTGCATGTGTGCTTAACCACTATATTGAATGACTCTATCATTCAATCATTGTGTTCCTGGCTCAGTCCCTTACTGCGCCTTACTACAGAACTATCTCGATCGCACGAAAAATGTTACAATCTTTACTTTATGAAAGTCTAGGTTAAGGCTAACTTACCTCAGTTTCCATACTTGTCCATGCGAATCTGAATATTTTTATTCGCAGTTGCATTCGAGTTATGCATATCGCTAAGTCTGGATCGTACCCATATTCAAGGTGTCCCACAAATATGTGTATTTCAACCAAGCTTAGTGATATCTAAGTCGGACAAGCTAAAAAATCTTTTGAATTGCCGATTGTTTCACTACTCGAATAACCAAACTTGGTTCTTTTAGTTATCTTCTACTCTAATCTCACCCAAATTCAAGTATTGCATTACTAGCAATGTACATCTTCCAAGCAACGACTTAACTCGTTATGCCAACTTATCTCGAATATCACCAATTCCAACTATAAAAGTTTCGTTCGACAATTCTCTAATACCATCTTATTCCTCACCGTCACATAACTTATCCAACCAAATCAATTATCACCCAAGTCCTATCTCCCTTTGCGTTCGTCTAAATTCCAACGTCACTAGCATACACTCCTAGTTTCAAGTTCTAACTCTAAGTCCCGTTGCCCCAGTTTTATCATTTTTTCGAACGATACTCTGAAGTCAACCACTCCAGTTTGACTCAAGGCTTAGGATCGTCTACCTAGCCAATAGGTTAGCTCACAAAATCATAGGTATAGTTCGAGTTTGCGAATCATCACGCAATCACGTTGTACGAAGCTCGCCCCAAATACCCTAAGGTCAAACCATTATTCTTTCACACGGGTATTCTACCCAAGCTCGTTTCACTCAGATTTCTAAACATCGAGCACAGATCATCCTATCACATCAACACGTTCGTTCAACCGAACCCACGATATGACCACATCGCATGTCTAACCTAACGATTTGCATAGTCTATCTCCTTGAACACCTGATAGGATCCATATATCCAATCTTTTTTAAGTCTAGACCATCAAGTCAAGATTCAATTTCTATCTCTACAATCTCAATCATAATTTTAAAGTCGTACAACATAATTCACGTATATCGAGTGTCTTGCTTCATATTCTAGACTAATTTATCCCCAAAATATCTTTGATTCACTTGTATCCTGAAACTCGTCTTATCGTGTCAAACCATAAGTCAAAATGATCCTTCAACTGTCACATTCTGGTCTCCTGCAAGTTCAATCATCCCCGTCGGACGTGAGATCACCACGTCAACGCTCCCGTGGGATAATTGTCCTAATCCAGATGTGACGAATGCGCGAGTAAGGAGTTACACTCGTACAAGACAAGAAGGTCAAAGGTTATGGTTATCATCGAACTAATAGACACCTTATCGTCATACTTCGTTTTATCCCAAGTTGTACATTGATCCACCAAGTCATGTTCATCTAACAACCGTTCTTGTCGTAATCAAAATTTGTCTAGCCAAATCGTCCAACTTTAGTTTTACTGTTTGATTATTTCGTAGTCTACTTCTAGCATTCCACAAACAACTAAGTTCAGATCCCAAACCCAAGTCCATTCACCTTCGATACGTTCCATTTTATCGAATTCGTTCATAACATCTTCAAACATGTTCCTACGAGTTCGATCATCCCCGCCGGACGTGAAATCACCACGCTAGTGCTCCCGCCTAATAATCGATCTCGTCTAGGCCTGATATCGAGTATTATCCTTTGAACTAGATTCAAAATCATTCGTTCAAATTCAAGATCAAGTCCATAATCGTCCATCTCAATCTTTGATCCATTTTTTTACCAAATTTAAAATTATTTTTTCCATGTATGTTGCTAAAAATATAATTTTTTGTATTGTCGTCAACGAATAGACGCATGTATCCACACACCTGTATGTGCTCGAAATTTTAGTCCTCTTCGAATTTATCACTAGGCCTCTCAGAAGCAAATACCGGAAGATGCAGCTTCTTTACAAATAGTAAATCTTTCATCTTGCTTTGCCCGTAGTGGTAATTAGTACCATTTAGGTTTACCATGCACTTCGGCTTCGCATCCATCTCTTCTCATTGGTTTGATTGTCAACTCCTAATTTGGTATCAGTAGAACAAAACTAATGCTTTGATACAACGTATTGGTATTAGCATAACAAAATCAACGCTATGATAGCATGTGTTGGGAACGAAACACAAAAATTGTTCCCCCAAACCAAGAAGCTACCAGAGAACCGAAAAAATCACACAAAACCAAATCGCTAAAATCACACTTAAAAGCCAAACGCAAACACGAGCAAGTTTTACGTGAAAAACTCAAATAAAAAAACCACGGGACGATCAAAGTCTAATCCTGAAAAACCTCCACTATTGGAATAATAAATTACACTAACTCTTTACAGACTTCTCATCGATCGAAAATGGATCACCACGACTACATGGAAAAAAGAAAACCCGATTACAGACCTCCTAAGAACAAGAGATGATGAGAAGAATTACTCGAAATGATCTCTCCATCACAATAGCCTCCATTCTCCTTTCCTCTCTCTCAAAAGTTGTAACCTTAATATATGATACTCATCAGCTTGCATCAACCTTATATAGACGTTTGCATGGATTAGGGTTACTATATATTAAAAATCTATAAATGGAAGCCTTAACATATATGAAAATCCAATATATTCAATCATATATTTATGGTTAAAGATATGGAAATCCAATCATATATTGGTGTGTCATATATTGGAAGTCTAATTACATAGAAAGTCAATAAATGAAATATCTAATCATAAATATATGGTCAAAATCAAAGATATGGAAATCCAATCATATATTTGCTTAATTACCATATATGTTTCAATATACAGCGCTCGATGCACTCCACGAAATGGTTTGATACACGGATGACACTCATCACACTCTGGGGTATTCTCCACATAGGTTGGAAACCTCACATACTCCAACATGTTTAACTGAGATATTCATAGATGAAAGTGTGAACTTGATGAAGATTTCATTATCTTTGGAGTCCCAAATTATAAGGAACTGTATTATTATTACTCATATGTTATCTAACTTGAGCATCCTAGTTTATACTTGTCCTTTTTGGAAATTGGGGGTTTTGGTAAGTGCAGGAAAAGACCATCCTTGGGCTAAGGGGGCCATGGATGCTCCTCAATCTTGAAAACAAATTAACAAAATTGGTTCATTAGTGTAGGTTTAGCATTGAACATTTGTCATGTCCCTTTTTAATTTTTTGTATTTCTGAATTTGGTACAAAAAAATTAGCACTGTATTTCATTCTGCATTTAGATTTTTAGTGATCTCTATTCTTGTGTTTCAAGTGAGATTGATTCTGATTTTAAATAGTGGAGTTGAATCCATATTTTATTTGTTTTTGTGTTTTAGTATCGTAAGGGTGAGATACACGGTACTTGATGTTGAAACTGAAATAATGCCATATGCAACTAACTAAATTTTATAATATTTCTTATTTAACCAAGCTAACAAATAGCCCACACTATACTTCTATTAGCCTTTGGCAATATGTCGTAATCCTTGGGTTAGGATTTGGGTTAAAACGGATACCATCAGGATCATGTCCTGAAACAGAACAAAGCAGATAGTATATAGATATAATATCGTCGGTATACTATTTAGTGTTGTTTTATTCTGTCAGGAGTGTTTATGACCGTTCAACTTAATCGAACGACAACAAATTCTCCTAGAGTATTATAAATACTCTTTAACCCTCATAATTTTACTCTCTTTATTTATTCCAACAGTCATAAACCCTTGACCTTTCTCCAACCCCCTCTCGCTTACACTCTCTTAAACTCTCTCTCTCTTCCCTCCTTCTCATAGCTCTCTCAACCATTTCAAATAGACATCCCCTACTTCGAGCATGATGTAGAAGCTCATCCTGGACTTGGCCAACACTAGGGAGAGGTATAGTAAGGGAATAGTAAGGCTTGTGTTTACTAGAATCAACCTGGAGGAGGAGTTGAAATCCGAATCCTAGCCGTAGGCTTGCGAGCATGGAAGCCCACAAGTACACCTTACTCATATCTTGGAGGAAGTGCATCATATTATTTTGGCTGGATATTGATGATTATATACATGTACACCCATACTGTCAAAAACAGAGGAATAAATTTGTATGTATTTTTATTTCATATTCCTCTTTAGAAGAAAATGACCATGTATAATAATATTGCAATGTAACATATGCTGCACACAGCTTCCTTATATGGAGGAATTGTTAATCTTTATGCCAAGATTGTCAATCAATCCTTACATGGAAGGATCTTATTTTTTATGGCAAAATCGATTGTCAATATTTATGGTAAGATTGTAATCAATCCTCACATGGCAAAGTCTCATTCTTTATGGCAAGATTACCAATCAATTTTTTTTCATAATATTTCTAGATGACAACTCACACCAATACTTCCCCTCAAGTTTTGCATACTAATCTCTAATGCCCAACTTGTCCAGTGGGTTGTGAAATGCCTTGTTGTACACAACTTTTGTAAGTACATCTTGTTAGTTTATGGCCCATAGCTTTTGCTCTTAACTCTTCTTATTCATAAGGGAAGTTACTAACTCTTCTTATTCATAAGGGAAGTTTCTAACTCTTCTTATTCCTAAAGGGAAGTTACCAACTCTTTGTGTTCCTAAGTGGAAGTAACCACTTTTTTGTGAAGTGGCAACATTATGAACAAGAGCATGATGGGAAGCTCAATTTTGTATATACAGGGTTTTGGTCCCCAAGCTAGACACACACTTCTAAAGATTACACCATAAAAAATTGAGTGTTCATAGTTTGGAAGTCCAAACCCAGGAGAAAGAAGAAAGAAGAGAGTACTAGAGTTCATCCACTGTTGAAGCAACAATGGCTGGAGGTTAGATTTATTGAAATATTGTTATTTTGATCCTTTTGTTTATTTCCGCATCACATTGAATTACATTTGGTATCAGAGCTATCAAATACCTCCGCTTTGATGCTTTTAATCATGAAAATTGCTCTCTGTTTTGACATATTTTTCATGGCTGAATATGTCAAAAACAAATTTAATTTAAATTTTGGGTTAACTCTTAATACTGTTAGCTTATATCAATCATGGGTTTGAGTATTGTTATCCATCATATGTTCTTTCATAATCAATCCATGCATGTTCATTGTAAACAAAGGTTCGTAAGCCATGTAGTTTTAATGCATTTTTATTTAAGATTGCTCCATTTATTTATTTTATTTTAAAGTTATTGCTTATGTGTATTATAATTAGAAATCATTAAGTTTTTGATTTCTAAGATGTAATATGCAATATAATTGTTAATAAGCAGTAAGATTTAATTATGTTGGTGTAATTTATTTAAGTTATTATACATGTAAATTTATAGCTTTATTTGCATGCAATATTATCTAAATTGTGCTAAATAAATATCAATTAGAATTTTAACATATAATTTCAGTCAAAATTGTTTGGCACATTAAGATGTTCACCATTTAATTAAAATAATTGTTTTAGGCATTTAGTAGAACCTAAAAAATAAAGAATTTGAATGTCTAGTGAACCATATAATTTTAAATAATTAGGGAGTAACCACAGCATCTTTAATTATTTAAAGTTATATATGAAGTGGATTGGGATCACTTAATGGACATTAATTGTAGTTAATTATATGAATATAATGATATTACCCCACAGGGATTTTATTATATTTATACAATTGATTAGGATTAAAATATTAAAATTAGTTCTTCTTGATTTACCCACAGGAATTAGGAAGAATTAATTTAATAGTTTTATTATAAAGTAAAATTAATATGATCTGACTTAATTAGAGATTTAGCCCACAAACAATTTTTAAAGAAAATTAGATTCATTGGGCAACATTGAGAGATATAAGGCCAGACTTGTTGCAAAGGGATTCACTCAGAAAGAAGGAATCGATTACACGGAGACATTTTCTCCTGTATCTACAAAAGATTCCTTACACATTATTTTGGCATTAGTAGCTCACTTTGATTTAGAGTTGCAACAAATGGATGTGAAAACTGTATTTCTTAATGGAGAATTAGAGGAGGAGGTTTACATAAAACAACCTGAAGGATTCTCCTCTAGCAATGGTGAGCAATTGGTTTGCAAACTCAAGAAATCCATATACGGTTTAAAACAAGCTTCCCGCCAATGGTATTTAAAATTCCATAATATAATTTCTTCATTTGGTTTCGTAGAAAACGTTATGGATCAATGCATATACCTTAAGATCAGTGGGAGTAAAATTTGTTTTCTTGTTTTATACGTGGATGACATCTTACTTGCAACCAATGATAAGGGTTTACTTCATGAGGTGAAACAATTCCTTTCTGAAAATTTTGACATGAAGGATATGGGTGATGCATCTTATGTCATTGGCATTAAGGTCCATAGAGACAGATTTCGAGGCATCTTGGGTCTGTCTCAAGAAACCTATATCAATAAAATTTTAGAGAGATTTCGGATGAAGGATTGTTCACCTAGTATTTCTCCCATAGTGAAGGATGACAGGTTCAACCTGAACCAATGTCCGAAGAACGATATTGAAAGAAAACAAATGCAAAACATTTTATATGCTTATGCTGTAGGAAGCATGATGTATGCTCAGGTCTGCACAAGGCTTGACATTGTATTTGCTATTGGAATGTTAGGACGATATCAGAGTAACCCATGTATAGATCACTGGAGAGCTGCAAAGAAAGTGATGAGGTATCTTCAAGGAACCAAAGATTACAAGCTTATGTACAAACGGACGAGCAATTTAGAAGTTGTAGGCTACTCAGATTCAGACTTTGCTGGCTGCGTTGATTCACGTAAATCAACATCGGAATACATTTTTATATTGGCTGGTGGAGCTATATCTTGGAGGAGCATTAAGCAGACATTGACTGCTACTTCTACTATGGAGGCGGAGTTTGTAGCTTGTTTTGAGACAACTTTACATGGTGTATGGCTTAGGAGTTTCATTTCCGGACTTAGAATTATGGATTCTATCTCTAGGCCATTGAGAATATATTGTGGCAATTCAGCTGCTGTCTTTTTGGCGAAGAACAACAAAAGCGGAAGTCGAAGCAAACACATCGACATTAAGTATCTAGCCATAAGAGAACGTGTTAAGGAAAAGAAAGTTTTTATTGAGCACATTAGCACTGAATTGATGATTGCTGATCCTTTGACTAAGGGCAGGCCACCGTTGAAATTAAAATTCAAGGATCATGTAGCGAACATGGGACTTGGTTCTTTTATGTAGTTTCTATTGTACAAATAAAGTTATTAATGAAACTCTTAGTATGATATTTTCTCATATTTAAGTGCACTTTATTTAATTTGAGAAAATTTATTCATTGGACCAAGAATGAACATATGGTTTATTCATTAAGTTACGTTGCCACATAAAGTATAATATTAAGAAATAAATGCATTGTAATACATGAAAGATAATACTCATCATATAGAGGACCTATCGTCATGATTCATGTGTTTATTACTTAATATGAATTGTAGTTGATTTTAAGATAATACATTGGATTAAAAGTATGGGCCAAGTGGGAGAATGTTAGTTTATGGCTCATAGCTTTTGCTCCAACTCTTCCTATTCCTAAGGGAAGTTACTAACTCTTCTTATTCATAAGGGAAGTTACTAACTCTTCTTATTCATAAGGGAAGTTTCTAACTCTTCTTATTCCTAAAGGGAAGTTACCAACTCTTTGTGTTCCTAACTGAAAGTTACAACTTTTTTGTGAAGTGGCAACATTATGAACAAGAGCATGATGGAAAGCTCAATTTTCTATATAAAGGGTTTTGGTCTCCAAGCTAGACACACACTTCTAAAGATTACACCATCAAAAATTGAGTATTCATAGTTTGGAAGTCCAAACCCAGGAGAAAGAAGAAAGAAGAAAGAAGAAAGAAGAAAGAAGAAAGAAGAGAGTACTAGAGTTCAACCATTGTTGAAGCAACAATGGCTGGAGGTTAGATTTATTGGAATATTGTTATTTTGATCCTTTTGTTTATTTTCGCATCTAGGATCACATTGAATTGCACATCTACTAATTGATCCTTAGACTTGATAAACGAAAATCAGATTATCTTGGTCTCAAGATTATGTTTAATAAAATGTCGATATACTTCTACGTATTTGGTTCAATCATGCTAGATAGGGTTGTGTGAAATAGCAATTGCTGCCTTGTTGCCACAAAATAGATTCATCTCAATGTTTGGGGGCAAAGCCAATTTCTGTTAATAGTATTTTAAGCCAGAGAAGCTCACAAAGACCCTTGGTCATCCCTCTAAATTTAGCTTCAACACTTGACAAGGCCACCATGTTATGCTTCTTGCTTTTCCATGTAACCAGGTTCCCACCAACGAATGTGAAGTACCATGAGGTAGATTTTTTGTTTGATATATTTCCTGTCCAATCCGTGTTTGTGTATCCCTCAACTCTAAGATGATCATTCCTGGAGAACATGAGCCTTTTTCTTGGAGAAGACTTCAAGTATCAAAAACTTCTTATCAGTGCATCCATGTGATCCTCACTAAGGCAATTCACGAATTGGCTTACCATACTCACGGCATAGGCAATATCTGGGCGAGTATGAGAGAGAGATATAAGTTTTCCTACTAATCTTTGGTATCTCTCTTTCTTTGTGGGTACTTGGTCTGAATATTCCTCAAGTTATGGTTATGGACAATTGGCGTGTCTGCGGGCTTACACTCTAGTACTCCCCACTCCGATAGTGTGTCTAAGATATATTTTTGTTGGGAAAAAATACCTTGTTTTGATCAAGCAACCTCAATTCCCAAAAAATATTTAAGTCCTCATAGATCCTTCATTTCAAATTCTGTTGCCAACTAATTTTGAACTCTTGATATTGTAGCGCCCCGTTCTCCCGATGCGGAGAGCGCGGCTAAGAAACACAAGACGGTATCGTTCGATCGGGATAGATTGAATTAAGCGTCCTCGTTATGGATTTGTTTCTTCGGAATCGATTTCCATATTCAGTGGACTGCGCCCCCGGGATCGGCTTAGCGGCAGAGTCAGGAGGGACCTCTCCGCTGCTATCTTTTATTGCCTCGGTTTTCGATGTCGCTTGTTGCTTTCGTGCTTTGAGTTGGTTTTGGGATTTGCTTGTTTTCCTTGAACGGTTTCGATGGTTTTCATTGTTTTCGTTCATTGACTTGCACTTCTATTCCGAGATTGGAAAGAGAGGAAGAAGTATTAATCGAGCTGTTCGTGTGCAGGTGAACGAGCAGTAGGCAGCTTGCGAGCGGAGTCGTGAAGCGCCTCTTTACTTCTTCTTTCCAAAATCTAAGTGAGTGGCTACCAACCCGATTAGCTAGCCCTGCTTCCAAGCTTCACTCCTTCGCCCCGATCAAACGATACCAAGTAATAATAAAAGAAACCAAGATAAAAGAGAATAGACTTGGTTATTACTGCTTGTCAATCAAACTCGTGAACGGTTACTTACTTGCATGCTTGTTCGTTCGGAATGTTCATCATATGCATAAATTGTAGTTAGAATATAACTTCTTCTATAAATTGTGCTATTTATGAATCATATCGTGTATGCACATAACTGTTCCTAGAGGCTATGCAAAGGAAACATGCATTACTCGTGTTGCCTCAACTGCGTGAAATGATAACTTAACTAAACATCGTGTGTTCGATCATGGACAACTTGTGCACAAGGATATAAGTTCTGCGGACGGTCGCTGGGGCACTGGCACCGATCCGATCCGGGCAGACTTCGTGTTTATAGTCAATCGTGTGCGGACGGGATAACTTGCAACGCATCGTGTTTTCTGAGCTCCTCGTGTTTTCCCGTTGCATGCTATCCTTGTCCTTGACTAGTCCATTATGGCATCAAGCCAGTGATCCTCGTGTGTATATGCTTGCAACGCCTCGTGTGTTTATCGTGTGAATATGGCTTGCAATGCATCGTGTGTTCAACATGTATATTTAAACCTGTTGCATACTAACTTGTGTCTCCGTGGCAGGGAAGGCAAGGTAAGTATTGTGCAGGTCATTCAGACGGGCAGGTAAAATCTACCGAATGGTGGCACATTCATTTCAGTAAATTCAATATGCTGCTTACTTGTAAATGAACTAAGGCAAGATAGAAACCCACAAAAATATGCATGCTTCACTAAACAATGTGTTGATTGGTATAGTCAGGCTAGCTCGCCTTCACCAGCATGTTTCGATATGCTGACCCTCGTTGAAACAGGTTCTCCGCACCAAGGCGAACCGAGCGAGGAGCCGAAGTTGTCTACCCGATCCAGTCCAACTGTTGGCGCATCTTCACCGCGCCCCCTGAAGCCTTTTGAAGCCAGAAGCTGCAACTCTTCATACACAAATGCAGCTCCGTGGCAAAGCGATCCTCCAGCCTGGAGGTCTTTATCATTTTGAGTTTATAAAGGGATGTAATGTACAGGACTGCTATATCATTTTGAGTCAACCCTTTTGTAAGTCGTTCGGCATATTAGCTGACTCGTTCAAGAGTTTGTAATAGATGTTCATTATCAATAAAGAGAACTTTTCTATGTTTCAAATCTGTGTTTTAATTTATCTGCGTACTCTGAATATGTGCTTGCTATGCAAATCATTAAAGCCTTGTGCGGGCGCAACTCCAGGCCCGCACGGCGGTCACGATTCGGGGGACGCCTCAAGTGATTCTACGGAATTGGGTCGTGACATAGTGGTATCAGAGCACAGATTCAAAGTTCCTTAGACTTCGTGCTGGAAAAGTTCCTTTAACGATCAATTCCTGTGCGAACTCTTGAACTCGCTAGGCTAAAATGAGATACATTCATGCAATAAGTCCATAATACATTATGATCCTAATGTAATTTACCTTCTTTTGGAGGAATGGATCCAGCGCAATCTGCAGCGCAACCACCGATCGAAACACAGGAAAGCAGTTCGGGCAATTCGGGAAGCTCTCGAAGCCAAAGAGGCATGTCTCAAGTCGACCCGCTTGAGCGGGTAATACAAATGTTAGAATCGCAACGACAATGAGACGATGCTCGCCAAGCTAAGCTCGAGAGTAATCTAGAGACCCGATTCTCAGTCCAACAGAAGCAGGTCGATGCCCTGCAACAAATTGTTCAGACTTTGGCTGCCAACCATTCCGCCGCAACAGCAGCGACTCCGGTGGAACAGCCCGTGCTTGAAGTGGAGACGCCTCAAATTCCAAGGCCGAGGGACGTGACTGCCTTCAACTTGGGCCATTTCAAGAAAGTCTGCAATACCCCATTCAACGGGACTGAGGACCCAGTGGTAGCTCTAGATTGGCTAGCCGAGCTCGAAGATCACTTCACTCTACTAGAGGTCCCCGAAGATAAGCGCGTCGCCTGCGCGCAACTACAGCTCCGCCTCAACGCACACGATTGGTGGGACGTGCATCGACGATCTCTCCAATTTGATCACGGAGAGGAGGCGATCTCGTGGACGACCTTTCGTGCCGCGTTCGAAGAGGAGTTTATACCCCCTCCAGTACAACGTCAAATGGAGAATGATTTCGTGCAACTGAGGCAGGGCAATTTGACTGTGAAGCAGTACTCCGCCGAATTCAACCGACTCTCCAAATTCGCTAGGGCCTATTTACCTGATGCAGCGAGTCGAGC
This sequence comes from Iris macrosiphon, assembly GCA_036927795.1. Taxonomy (NCBI): domain Eukaryota; kingdom Viridiplantae; phylum Streptophyta; class Magnoliopsida; order Asparagales; family Iridaceae; genus Iris; species Iris macrosiphon. The sequence continues at coordinate 39,118,448 of JAYESA010000017.1, read as the reverse complement.
CAGAAGGTTTGAAGGTGGACTATGCCCTGCCATCCATTCGCACGTGGTCAATAATCAATATGGAACAATGCGTGAAGTCATGAATCATGCCTTATCGCTAGAACCACAGTATCCTCACGTTTCCACCGGCGTTGTGCATACATACAATCACAAACGCCAAGGTAACGATGGAGGAAACACTGCTGTAAAGCGCCGAAACAACGGTGGTCAGCACAGGGCAAATCCCAACCAAGTATGTCAATACTGCAACAAACGTGGGCATTCCTTCAATCAGTGTCGTAAGAGACTTGGGTTATGTCTCGCTTGTGGCAATCTAGGCCATGCCATTAATTCCTGCCCAAACCTTCCTGTTCATCGCCCGCAACGTAATAACCCCTAACGGTAAGCATTATTCCTAAGTTTCGGGACGAAACTTTCAATTGGTTGGGTAGGATGTAGCGTCCCGTTCTCCCGATGCGGAGAGCGCGGCTAAGAAACACAAGACGGTATCGTTCGATCGGGATAGATTGAATTAAGCGTCCTCGTTATGGATTTGTTTCTTCGGAATCGATTCCCATATTCAGTGGACTGCGCCCCCGGGATCGGCTTAGCGGCAGAGTCAGGAGGGACCTCTCCGCTGCTATCTTTTATTGCCTCGGTTTTCGATGTCGCTTGTTGCTTTCGTGCTTTGAGTTGGTTTTGGGATTTGCTTGTTTTCCTTGAACGGTTTCGATGGTTTTTATTGTTTTCGTTCATTGACTTGCACTTCTATTCCGAGATTGGAAAGAGAGGAAGAAGTATTAATCGAGCTGTTCGTGTGCAGGTGAACGAGCAGTAGGCAGCTTGCGAGCGGAGTCGTGAAGCGCCTCTTTACTTCTTCTTTCCAAAATCTAAGTGAGTGGCTACCAACCCGATTAGCTAGCCCTGCTTCCAAGCTTCACTCCTTCGCCCCGATCAAACGATACCAAGTAATAATAAAAAAAACCAAGATAAAAGAGAATAGACTTGGTTATTACTGCTTGTCAATCAAACTCGTGAACGGTTACTTACTTGCATGCTTGTTCGTTCGGAATGTTCATCATATGCATAAATTGTAGTTAGAATATAACTTCTTCTATAAATTGTGCTATTTATGAATCATATCGTGTATGCACATAACTGTTCCTAGAGGCTATGCAAAGGAAACATGCATTACTCGTGTTGCCTCAACTGCGTGAAATGATAACTTAACTAAACATCGTGTGTTCGATCATGGACAACTTGTGCACAAGGATATAAGTTCTGCGGACGGTCGCTGGGGCACTGGCACCGATCCGATCCGGGCAGACTTCGTGTTTATAGTCAATCGTGTGCGGACGGGATAACTTGCAACGCATCGTGTTTTCTGAGCTCCTCGTGTTTTCCCGTTGCATGCTATCCTTGTCCTTGACTAGTCCATTATGGCATCAAGCCAGTGATCCTCGTGTGTATATGCTTGCAACGCCTCGTGTGTTTATCGTGTGAATATGGCTTGCAATGCATCGTGTGTTCAACGTGTAGATTTAAACCTGTTGCATACTAACTTGTGTCTCCGTGGCAGGGAAGGCAAGGTAAGTATTGTGCAGGTCATTCAGACGGGCAGGTAAAATCCACCGAATGGTGGCACGTTCATTTCAGTAAATTCAATATGCTGCTTACTTGTAAATGAACTAAGGCAAGATAGAAACCCACAAAAATATGCATGCTTCACTAAACAATGTGTTGATTGGTATAGTCAGGCTAGCTCGCCTTCACCAGCATATTTCGATATGCTGACCCTCGTTGAAATAGGTTCTCCGCACCAAGGCGAACCGAGCGAGGAGCCGAAGTCGTCTACCCGATCCAGTCTAACTGTTGGCGCATCTTCACCGCGCCCCCTGAAGCCTTTTGAAGCCAGAAGCTGCAACTCTTCATACACAAATGCAGCTCCGTGGCAAAGCGATCCTCCAGCCTGGAGGTCTTTATCATTTTGAGTTTATAAAGGGATGTAATGTACATGACTGCTATCTCATTTTGAGTCAATCCTTTTGTAAGCCGTTCGGCATATTAGCTGACTCGTTCAAGAGTTTGTAATAGATGTTCATTATCAATAAAGAGAACTTTTCTATGTTTCAAATCTGTGTTTCAATTTATCTGCGTACTCTGAATATGTGCTTGCTATGCAAATCATTAAAGCCTTGTGCGGGCGCAACTCCAGGCCCGCACGGCGGTCACGATTCGGGGGACGCCTCAAGTGATTCTACGGAATTGGGTCGTGACAGATATTTCTTCCGAGTCATTACCTGTAATAATCATGTCATCTACATAGATTATTAAAGATGTGACCTTGCCCAGTAGACGTTTTAAGAGCAGTATATGGTCTGAGTTACTATGGTTGTAACCATACTTCTTCATTGCCAAGCTAAATCATCCAAATCATGCTTTCGGTGATTATTTTAGACCATATAGTGCCCTTTGTAATTTATATACCACTTAGACTCAGAGTTTGTTGTGTAGCCTGGTGGAACATCCATGTAAACTTCTTCCTCGAGATCACCATGGAGGAAATCATTTTTCACGTCAAATTGGTACAATAGCCAATTGTGGTTTGTTGCAAGAGATAACAGTACTCTAACCGTATTTAATTTTGCCACTGGTGAGAAGGTATCCTGATAATCTACACCATATGTCTGCGTGTAGCCTTTGGATACTAGCCGAGCTTTGTATTGGTCTATTCATATGTCTGCGTGTAGCCTTTGGATACTAGCCGAGCTTAGTATTGGTCTATTGAGCTATCTGCTTTGTGTTTGATGGAGAACACCCATTTATATCCCACTGTATTCTTTTTGTTTAGTAGAGGGACCAGAGTCCATATTTCATTTTTCAGTAATGCCTTCATTTCTTCCTTCACAGCCTGAGTCCATTTAGGGTTGTTAGTGCTTCATAGATTTTTGTAGGGATCTGGTACGAGGAACGATCATGTATAAATGTCTTGAGTGGTTCAGATAGCCTCTTTGTGGACATATAGTTGGCAATTGGATACTTTGAGCTTTGTTTTCCAATATTTGGCGATTATCGATTTGGTGGTTTGCCACAATTATGTCTGAAAGGTAAAGTATAGCCAACGTCGGTATTTATATTACTAGAGTTTGGAGGTATAGTTAGGGAGTTTATCTCAGGGATATTCTCAGGAGATGGGCCTTCGGGTACTGGGGCGTAGGGGGTGTCTTTTTCAACTTGAGGTAGTTTAGAAACTTCTCTGGGGTCTGGCTTAATCTCTACGAACATATCCAATCCTGTATATGGTTTTCTTTCATGAACTTCTCTTCTTCGTTAACTACCTAATGATCTTGGATTTCAACCTTGTTAACTCTTACCCAGTCCAACCTTAACCAATTTGGCTCTTCACTATGGATCTCTCCTTGACGAGCAAAGTTGGGTACTAGAGAAAGAGAAGAATGGTTCGATTTTCATAAAAGTAACATTCATAGTCACATAGAGCAACAACGGATGGCACAAGGATCCAGCTTCGTGCGTTCGGTCTTATGAAGATGGACAAATGCAATAGAACCAAAAACTTAGGGCAGAATCATTAACATTCTAGGTAAGGTGACATACATAGACAAAGTATGTAGGGTACTCTTAAAATCCAAGACTTTGGAGGGCATTCGATTGAGAAGATGTACAGCTCTGGTAACAAAGCCCGAGTAGTTTCAAGAATATGATGATTTTTTGTCTCAGCTACCCCATTCTGTTGAGAAGTCTGAGGGTAAGATGTTTCATGAATAAGACTTTGACTTTAAAACTATGCATGAAACTGGTGGTTCGCATATTCACCGTCATTGTCCGATCTAGGAATATGAATCTTAGCAAAAAATTAAGTTTGAACCATAATGTGAAAATACTAAAAATCACATAGTATGCCATTTTTGTGTTTTAACAGATAAATTCAGATTATGCGAGTACAATCATCGATAAATATCATAAACCAACGAATACCAGATGTTGTAGAAAAAGGAGAAGGACCCCATACATCAGAGTGAATTAAAGCAAAAGGAACATTGATTTTATTCATACTAAGGATAAGTGGCTCTATGACTCTTAGCCAGAATGCATGTTTTACATTTGAAATCAATAGTGACATGTTGGAGAATAAATCTATAAATAAATATTTCCTATACCGAAATGACGGATGTCCTAACCGAAGATACCATAGCCAAATCTGTCATTTTTTTATCAACTGGATAATGCATGTGATTTGCACATCCCATACAGAGATCACCCATATAGTAGAGACCCCCCTCCCCGCTTAGTACTATGTTCAATGATATGTTCAATGATCTCCTTAGTAAGAATATCGTAAAGCAAACAAAAAGTAGGATACATAATTTAAGGTTGTGGTAATTGGCTCACAGGTAGTAGCTTATATGACAAAGAGGGAACAAGTAAACAATGGATTAATGCTAGAATAGGCGAAAAGTTGACCATGCCGGCCCTTCTAACTGGGGAAAGAACCCCATTTGCATTTACAATACACGTTCACCATGGTTGAGACATTTGTGCAAAGTCTGTGGTATCAAATGTCATGGGTCGAACGCTCCAGAGTCAACCACCCATGAGCGGTTATCATCATCTCGGATCCCAACGACCACACCATTGCCTTTATCTGAGCCAGCAATATCATGACATTTTTGAGCCTGAAGTTCATTCCACCAGTCAGTAGGGATGACAATTTTCTCCGGGACCAGATTTTTTTCTCGACAGGACGGGTTTGGAGATTTAAAAACGAAAACGAGGACGGGGATGGAAATTAAAAAATTTTCCGGTCAGGTTCAGGGTCAGGTATGGCTATAGTACTCTCCGCCCCGTTAAATTTCCGACCCTGATTACTTATGCATATATGTTTTTGTCGTATGGAACTGTAGATCTTTATTTGGAATACGTTTTTATGAGGTTAAATTTCTCTCTTTGTTGTTTTATATTATATACTTTTATTTAGTATTTGTATATTTTTATTGGATTAATATTTTTTTTTGTTGTATTTATTGTATCGTTTTCTCTATCTAGTAGTATACATACATTTTTGATGGAAATAAGGTTTTATTAACAAGTCTTATTTTTTAGAATAAAAATAGATTTTTATAGCTTATAATGTACAGAAAAATTGTAACGGTGGACGAGATTAGAAAACCCGGCACCGAAAGTATTAACAAGGTGGGAGCGGAGAAGGGGATGGGGAGTGCATTATTTAACGAGGACTGGGATGGAGGTAAAAAATTGAAACCGAATGGTGACGAAGATGTGGATTCGAACACTACTCGGAAGTGAAAATAGGGAGTATAGTCTCCGGATTCTACCTGCCCTGTTGTCATCCCTACTTGTCAGCAAGAGAAACCCATTAATCAAATATTTGTCAACTTAGTTTGCCCAGTCTCTCTCTTACTCAAAAAAATTGCAATTGATGGAATAGATCATCATTATTGAGAACCGAGTTTCGCCCAGCCCACCTAGCCAAAAAAATTGCCTCATGTTTCACAAGACTTGGTTACCAATTATTGGTTATTGGAATAAAGAGTAGGGCTTAGTTACCAAGTACTCTTGCTGAAATGAACAAATGGACAAACACCAGTTCGGCCCCTTGTACTGAACTCATATATCGTATGTCCAAATGTACTAAATCAATCACAAACAAGAAAACCATGCATGTAATCGACATCAACACAAAAAATAGCAGACGCATGACAATCTCGGTCGGAATTATTTGTTAATTAATTATCCACCATTAATTAATATATTCATGCTTATCTCTGCCAAATTACATGGCCGGTTGACATGGCTGTCAAATACATAACCTTCTAATATAATTTACTAAAAATTCTCTCTTACTATTCTAAAATAAATTATACCATATACAAAAATATTGAGAACAAAGCCTAAATAAATTAATTTCAATATAAAATATTAAAATAAAAATCCAAACTTAACAATGACCAAATACACGGATAACCCGAAACCAAACTGTCCAATGAGATCCGTTATTTTGATCACATCTCCTTTAGACATAACCTGAAAAATCTACTACAAAACTATTAAAAATACATTGATTAGACATGAGATCTAAGAATATAAACAAATCAAAAATCTAGATTTGAAAAAAATATATATAATGTAAACATAAAAATACTATTTCAGTTTATGAAGATTTACCTTGGTTTGATTATGAAAGAATCTTGTTTATTGCCATCTTTGCTGCGAAGTTTAGGCTTTAGGGTTACAAAAACAAATTAGGAAGAGCAGGCAGAATTAACCTAAAAAAAGTAATAGTTGCATAGAGTCGGTGGTGGTGGTGGTGGTGGTGATGGAATTTGCACAACCAAATTCAGTACTTCCATTTTTCTCTATCATCCCCACTACATCATCTTCGTCATCATCATTATCATCATCACCATCTTTCCATATATTTGCAATTGGATGATATAATCTCCATGATATGACAGGTTATATGTCTTTCCATATTTGAAAATTTAATTCACCATATCCCATTCGGATGAATAGTAATTAATATTAAAATTAATTTATTTAGTAAGATATCAACACAATACGAAAATATTTTATTTTAGGAATTGCTTACTTAATATAATTTTGTTTTCCTTTTATTGGCTCGCTTGTCAGTTTTGGACTCTCTCTGACCCTATATATATACACGAACATATACATATACATTAAGTACTGGATAAAGTTTTGGGAGGAGACTAATGATTATGGATCAGCAACAACACGTTAGAATATTTGATTAATAATACTTGTCTGTTAGTTGATATCTCTATATATGTATATCAATGTTATTTGGTTTCGGTATCGATTTCAGAACTATTAATGGATTTATTCATTGCTTGTTAGTAACCCGATCAACATATCTTTAAGAATTTTGTTGTTTGCAGTAATGAGAGAGTAGGATAATTAGAAGTAGGTGCTACAATTGTATAGTATAGCCTTTCAAAATGAAATTATTTGGGGAGGGACAAAAGTTTTGGGTGGAGAAAATTAATATATAACCTCAATTGAGACTTGTAAAATTCAATGCATGGAATTAATCTCATCAACACATGATAGTTGATTATCAATTAAATGAGTTACAAACACACGTACGTGAGATTATTGCTTGAAAGAGCATGATCGATCCTTACTACACGGTTATGAATCTTTTGATTAATTCCAGTGGGCTTATTTTCTATACATTATTGACAAATTAAAATGTTATTAGGGTTTCATTATATGTGGCTAATAATTGTTGGGAACGAAACATGAAAACCGTTTCCCAAACCAAGAAGCTACAAGAGAACCAAATAAAAGCACACAAAACTAAATTGTCAAAATCACACAGAAAAACCAAACGCAAACACAATCGATTTTTATGTGGAAAACCCAGATGAAAAAATCACGGAAAGATCGGAGTCCAACCCTGAAAATCCTCCACTATGGAAATAAAGAGAGACACCGACTACTTACAAGCTTTTCACTGATCCAAACTGGATCACCACAACTACTTAAAGTAAAGAATTGACTACAGACTCACGAAGAATGAATATGACGAGAGAGATCATCCGAAACGATCTTCTCTTCGAAGTAGCCATAAACCATTTTCTCTCTCTCTCTCTTCAAAAGTTGCCTTCTTGTTGTATAATCTATTGTGATTAGTGTTAAGAAAAACATAATATATACCCCATCAATCCCTTAATAGATCTGGACCACTAGATGATCCAGTAGTGCTTAAAATACACCAAATCTCGACAATTGAACTCAGGCCAAACTCAGCTATTTTTGAGCCAGCAAGTCGAGCCAGATTTTGTCCTCACATGGACCAAACTCAGGCCGAACTCGATCTGGAGACCGAGTTCAGGCCAAACTCGGTTTGGACTGGATAAAACTGATGCTCCTCTGATTTTTGAGTTTCTTCGCTAGCTGCTCCAAATGGCACTCGTCGCACTCCGGAGCTTCTTCGACACACGGATGGTGCTTGTCGCACTTCGGGGTTTCTCAACATAGGTTGGAAATCCCACCCAACTCCAAAAAATCTCCCCCTTCCCAATTAGGTGGAGGATCTCGTCATACCGAAGATCCGTCTATAGTACTCAAACTTTCCTTTTGGCAGAACTTTCGTGAACTTATCTGCTCCATTGTCAACCGTGTGAACTTCTCAAGCGTCGCATCCTTCGCTCGAAGCATATCATGTATCTAATGATACTGAGTTTCAATATGCTTGGATTAACTATGAAATGTCGATTTTTTTTCAATGTGGATTGCACTTTGGCTATCGCAAAGCAAAACATACTGCTCTTGCCTTAAGACCTGTTTGGTTGCATAAAAGCGTCGAAAAGTGTGAAAGTGGAAAAATAAAGTTTGTGTACGCGACGAGTGCGCATAAGTTTTGACTTTCAAAATATTGTTTGGTTGATGGAATTGGAAGATATGAAAGTGGAGAAAAAAGAAGTAAGGTTGTTTGGATGGTTGTTGAAAGTGGAGAAAAATAGAGTTCGATTGTTTGGATGGTGTTAAAAGTGGATATTGGTTGGAGATGTGGTAACCCTAGGTATGCTTAACCCCTAACTAGTATTATTCCTTTTTTTTATGGATCAAAAATTTAAGACGTTGGTATAAGTAATTAGAAAATTATGCGTTTAAAATTAACAAATTAACAAATTTTTAAGCCACAAATTTTTAACAACTTTGATATAAAAATAATAATAATAATAGTATTATTATTTACTTTGATATAATATTACACTAAATTTTAAACTTACATTTATTACCAATAATAATAATAATATTTTATTTTTAATAAAATATTTTTTTATACGGCCACGTGTCTCATTTTTCCACAGAACACCACATTCTCATCCTTTCTTCTTAATTTTTTTTTGGGAATTTATAAGGGCACTACACATTTTACTTGGGGCTAGCCCATTGAAAATTTACCAAAAATTACAAGTTTGTCATCCTAAAAGTCACTTGGGGCTAGCCCAAATTTTTATATCAACATATATATATATAAAAAATTACAAGTTTGCCATCAGCAATTCACTCGGGACTGTTATAATCAGGACTGTCAAACTTGTGACAGTCCTACCACTTGGAAGGACTGTCAAAAATTTGACAGTCCCACAAGATATGTGGACTATCAAAATTTTGACAGTCCTAATTTTAACCCACTGAAAATTTTATATAAAACTAGGACTGTCAGGATTTTGACAGTCCCACAAACAATGAGGACTGTCAAAATTTTGACAGTCCTCATTTTAATTGTCAGAATTTTCTTTTTAGTTTATTTCTATTTAGTTAGTTTTGGATTTTGATTTTTTTATTTAGTTTAACATCAAAAATAAAATATGTTATCATTGAACCAAAAAAATAAAAATAAAAATCTACCATACGAATATTACGTCTGCCGTCGATCAGACTTCGAACGGCCATAACTATTTGTTTTCAATCGTTTTTTGTCACACAATAGGTCGATTTGTATGTTTTCGATGAGAGTAACACAATTCGTGTAGAGAGAATTTTCATCCGAAGTAAGACATACATATTACAGGCAAATATATAAAATATAAAACTTTAAAGTATCATAACTTTTGACTGGAAGATCGAAACAAGGTCCAGTTTGTGCCAAAATGACCGTATGGAAAAGTACTTCGGGATAAACGCTTCACCATTTGACGGACATCCAAAATTTTTAGAATCGCAAAAAAATGATGTTTCGACCTCCAAATTTTACTTTTGGTAATTTTTTTTTACAAAATATTTAATGTACCAATAATAAATTTACTATTTTAAATAACATAATACTTTAACAAATTTTAAGGATAGAAATTTTGAAATTTTGATACAGTAAATTTTGAAATTTGAAATTTTAAAATTTTGATACATATCGAAAACTGAGTTAATTTATTTTAATTTTTTGTTAATTTTGAAATTTTGATACAGTAAATTTACTGTTAATTTATTTTAATTTTATTTCGTTAAAATATATTTTCTTAGATAAAACATAAAATAAACAAAATAAATGGGCCCTTACACCAATTAACAAAATAAATTAACAGAAAATAAATTTTAGGACTGTCAAAATTTTGACAGTCCTACCAATTGGAAGGACTGTCAAAATTTTGACAGTCTTAAAAATTTAACATATATTTTTAGGACTGTCAAAATTTTGACAGTCCTTCCAATTGGTAGGACTGTCAAAAGTTTGACAGTCCTAAAAATATATGTTAAATTTTTAGGACTGTCAAAATTTTGACAGTAGTTCAAATTGGTAGGACTGTCAAAAATTTGACTCCTAAAAATCAACATATATGTCAAATTTTGATAGTTCTTCTATTTTTTTTTCTTTTTTGGTTTCTTTTCTTTGTCATTGTGTTATTATTCATGTCTTCCGGCGACGGAGTGGAAGACCTGGTGGTAGCGACGGAGGAAGGAGGGGAGGGAGGAGCGACGGACGCCGAGGGTGCCGAGGTAGTCGAGCAACGAAAGGGGGTACGAGACGGAGGAACGAGAGAGGAAGGAGGCGGCGGGAGGCGGGGGAGGAGGTAGAGGCAGCGAAGACGATGATGACGACGACGACGGGAGGCGGCGGTGGAGGACGGGGGAGGAGGCGGAGGAGGAGGGCTCTAACAAGAAAGGGAGAAGGGAGGAGAACTCCGGTGGAGATGGAGGAGAATTCCGGTGGAGATTAGGGGGGGTTGGGCTAGTATGAGTAAAAAGTAGGCTAGTGTGAGTAAACTTTGTTCATTAATGGGCTAGCCCCAATCCTGGGCTAGCCCTGAGTAAACTTTGTAGTGCCCTTATAAATTCTTTTTTTTTCATATAGCCACCAAATCATTTTTTTCACACATCCCTCTCTCTACTCCGCTCTACTGGCTTCTTCTTCTTCGTCTTAATTTTTTTTTTCAACCGTTAGTTGATCAAGCATGGACGCGTCTTCGGCCTACTGGAGCACGGGTCTATGTCACGCCCCGAGGCGTCCCCCGAGTCGTGACCGCCGTGCGGGCCTGGAGTTGCGCCCGCACAAGGCTTTAATGATTTGCATAGCAAGCACATATTCAGAGTACGCAGATAAATTGAAACACAGATTTGAAACATAGAAAAGTTCTCTTTATTGATAATGAACATCTATTACAAACTCCTGAACGAGTCAGCTAATATGCCGAACGGCTTACAAAAGGGTTGACTCAAAATGAGATAGCAGTCCTGTACATTACATCCTTTTATAAACTCAAAACGATAAAGACCTCCAGGCTGGAGGATCGCTTTGCCACGGAGCTGCATTTGTGTATGAAGAGTTGCAGCTTCGGACTTCAAAAGGCTTTGAGGCGCGGTGAAGATGCGCTAACAGCTGGACTGGATCGGGAAGACGACTTCGGCTCCTTGCTCGGTTCGCCTTGGTGCGGAGAACCTGTTTCAACGAGGGTCAGCATATCGAAACATGCTGGTGAAGGCGAGCTAGCCTGACTATACCAATCAACACGTTGTTTAGTGAAGCATGCATATTTGTGGGTTTCTATCTTGTCTTAGTTCATTTACAAGTAAGCAGCATATTGAATTTACTGAAATGAACATGCCACCGTTAGGTGGATTTTTACCTGACCGTCTGAATTACCTGCACAATACTTACCATGCCTTCCCTGCCACGAAGACACAAGTTAGTATGCAACAGGTTTAAATATACACGATGATCACTGGCGTGGTGCCATAATGGACATAGCCGGGGACAAGGATAGCATGCTACGAGAGAACACGATTGCGCTGCAAGCTATCCGGTCCCGAACACGAAGACTACACACGAGTTCCGCCGGGATCGGATCGGTGCCAGTGCTCCAGCGACCGTCCGCAGAACCAATACCTTGTGCACAAGTTGTCCATGATCGAACACGATGAACAAGTTAACAGTCATGCATTTGAGGCAACACGAGTGCAAGAACACGAGTACACGACAAGCAGTATTGCATGATTTATTTGCATAGCCACCATGAACAATTATGCATATACAAGATGTGTTCTACTTAGCACGTTTTATAGAACATTTGCACGAACAAGCATACGATAAGGCAACAGTTCACAGGTTTGATTGACAAGCAGAATAACCAAGTATATTTGTCTTTTATCTTGGTTTCTTTTATTATTATTTGGTATCGTTTGATCGGGGCAAAGAAGAGTGCAGATTGATTAGCTGTGAAGCTTGGAAGCAGGACTAGCTAATCGGGTTGGTAGCCACTCACTTAGATTTTGGAAGGGAAAAGGAAAGAGGCGCTTCATGACTCCGTTCTTTGGAATGGAAAGTATTATATAGAGCAGGAGAAAGCTTCGTTCACCTGCATTACGAATAGCTCGATCAATACCTCTTCCCCTTTTCCAAATCTCAGAATTGAAGTGCAAGTCAATGAACGAAAACAATAAAAACCATCGAAACCGTTCAAGGAAAACAAGCAAATCCCAAAACCAACTCAAAGCACGAAAGCAACAAGCGACATCGAAAACCGAGGCAATAAAAGATAGCAGCGGAGAGGTCCCTCCTGACTCTGCCGCTAAGCCGATCCTTGGGGCGCAGTCCACTGAATATGGGAATCGATTCCGAAAAAACAAATCCATAACGAGGACGAGTTCTTAATTCAATCTATCCCGATCGAACGATACCGACTTGTGTTTCTTAGCCGCGCTCTCCACATCGGGAGAACGGGGCGCTACAGGTCGCTCACGTACAGAGATCCACCGAGCACCTGTGGTGCAGGATGTTGGCTGGAAGGGATCGTTCACACAGATGTGTGTTTGTGAGAGGAGACAGCAAGCTTGCGTTGATGGCAAAGAAGAACACAAAACCTTTAACACTCTCTTGTAGAAAGGAGAACACAGGAACCTTTTAGAATTGATGATTCTTAATGCTCCATTTAAAAGAGTTACTACATGGCTATTTAAATACATAAAAGTAAACTAACTAAAATGCCTAGAGTCATGCTCACGTTGGCTACAATTTAGGATCTATGCATGGTTGTGGACCTATTCTCAAGGTTGCCACTTCAACTAATATGCACAATGCAAGACCAAGTCATGATTATTATTAACATGCTCCCCCATAATCTGGACTTCACTCTGAGAGGTCCTTGACTCCAATGTTCCTACGATGCTCTTCAAACATGGATCGGTTCAGAGCCTTTGTCAGGATGTCTGTAGTTTGCTCTTTGCTGCTCACGTACTCCACATCAATCTGTCCCTTCTCGACACATTCCCTGATAAAATGATAGCGTGCATCTATATGCTTGCTTCTATCGTGAAAGACAGGATTCTTCACCAATGCAATTACAGACTTGTTATCCACCAGTAGCTTTCCTGAACAATTTTCACTCCCAGTCATCATCTCCACCATGCGATTCAGCCAAATAGCTTGACAAGCTGCTGCCGACGCCGTCATATATTCCGCCTCACACGAAGATAATGCCACTGTCTTCTGTTTCTGTGACGTCCAAGTGATCGGACATTTACAGAAGTAGAAGATGATCCCAGTGGTACTCTTGTGATCGTCCAAATCTCCGGCCAAGTCGCTATCACAGTAGCCTTGAAGCTGCTCCTCTACTTGTCCTCTGACAAACTCAAGGCCATAATGTAGTGTGCCCTTCATATATCGCAGTATCTGCTTGATTACAGCGTAATGAGTCTGCGTCGGTGCCTCCATGAAGCGACTCACCACGCCAACGGAGTATGCGATGTCGGGCCGGGTGTGCGTCAAGTATCGAAGACTTCCAACGATACTCCGATAGTGTGTTGCATCCACCTTTGGGCTTGTATCAGACTTGTGAGTTTCAGCTTTGCTTCCATGGGTGTTTTGCTTGCATTTCACTCCAACAAACCAGTCTGCTCAAGGATCTTCTTGGCGTAGGCCGTTTGCTTCAGCTTGACTTTATTAACACCTTGCTGCACCTCTATGCCAAGGTAGTAGCTAAGGTTGCCAAGATCACTCATCTCAAACTCATCTTTCATCTGCTGCTTGAACTCCTCCACATGTCTAAGATTTGAGCCGGTGATGATAAGGTCGTCAACATAAACTCCAACAAGCAGCACTTCATTCTCCTGACAGTGCATGTACATGGCATGCTCTTGTGGACATCTGCTGAAACCAAGTGACAACAAGTATGCATCAAGCCTTGAGTTCCATGCTCGTGGCGCTTGGCGTAGACCATATAAGGCTTTATAAAGCTTGTATACTTTGTCCTCGTGACCCTTCACGACGAACCCAGTTGGCTGCGCAATGTAGACATCCTCCTTGAGCTCGCCGTTCAGGAATGCGGATTTGACGTCCATGTGATGCACAAGCCAACCTCGCTGACATGCTAGTGCGAGAATGAGCCGGATGGTTTCCAGCCTAGCCACCGGTGCAAACACCTCATCGACGTCGATGCTTTGGCGTTGAACATAACCCTTGGCAACCAGCCGAGCCTTGTATTTTATGACGTCGCCATTTGGATCCTTCTTGAGCTTGTACACCCATTTCAGCCCTATGGCTTGCGCGCCCTTCGGCAGATTTACAAGACTCCACGTCTTGTTCTTCTGGATGGCTTCAAGCTCAACCTCCATAGCCCGCTTCCAGTTGAGATCACGTGCAACTGTGTCATAGCTTTGGGGTTCATCGTTGAGTAGCTTACACATATGAAGTTCACTTGTGTTGTCATAGATATCAAACAAGTCACGATATCTATGTGGTCCACTCCCGTCGACGTTGGGGTCTGAAGCTTCTCCGGTTGGCGGGGTTGCATCACTTGCTCCAGACGCCTGTCTCACTACAGGCACATTAAACCCTGAGGTCTCAGGTTCAGATGTTGTTGGACCAACTCCATCTAGTGGCGTGCGTGGTGTACTTGGAGAACTCGACATCGTCGCTGGAGATAGTGGTACATGCTCCTCATTGTATTGAACGGTAAAAGTGACAGGGACGACCCCAAGTTGGTTTGCTTCAGTGCTCCAGTCGTACTGTTCATCTTCTCTAAACACAATGTCACGGCTGACACGTACAGACTGGGTCATAGGATCATAGAGACGATGTCCCTTGGTGCCAGGCTCGACTCCAAGGTACACCATGATAGTGCTCCTATCCTCCAGCTTTCTTTGGTGATCACGAAGCACCTTGACATGCGCTAAGCAGCCAAATATGCGCAGGTGATGCAGGTTCGGCTTTCTTCCTGTCCATGCTTCATATGGTGTCACGCCGTCTAGAGCTTTCGTCGGAGACCTGTTCAGTAAATACATGGCATGTCGAATAGCTTCACCCCAGAACCAAGCGGGCATACCTCGAGAATGCAGTAGACTTCGTGCTGTCGCCAACATGGTTCGGTTGCGGCGTTCCACAACTCCATTCTGCTGCGGTGAATATGGGGCTGTGAGGTAGCGTCGAATGCCCTCGTCCTCGTAATACTTGTTGAATTCTCGTGAAGTGAACTCGCCGCCATGGTCAGTTCTGAGCCCCTTCAGCTTGTGACCTGATTCAGCTTCCACCGTCACCTTGAATCGCCGAAAAGTGTTGAAGACCTCGCTCTTCAACGTCAGTAGATACGCCCACATGATTCTGCTGTAGTCATCAACTATGAGCAGAATGTATTTGTTACCTGCTGGTGTCGTTGGAGTAATGGGACCACAGACATCCGCATGCACCAGCTGCAGTGGCAACTTCGCTCTGAACTCTGCCTTGTCGGGAAATGGCTGTTGTGTCATCTTTGTGGTTTGGCACCCGTTGCAAACCTTGTTCAAGTGCTCTATCATCGGCATCCCCTCGACCATCTTATTTGTGCACATGGTCCGCAGTGCATGGAAGTTGAGGTGGCCCATGCGCACGTGCCAGATCCATGCCACATCTTGTGTCTTCATTGATAAACACACAGGCGAGCACACTCTCAAGGCAAGTTTGTACAAGAAGTTTTCAGTTCGCCTCACCCTTGCAACAAGGGCGTTGTCCCTGTCGTAAAGCTTTAACTGATTACCTCCTATGACGATCTGCCACCCTTGCTTGTCCAGTTGCCCCAAACTGATTATATTACTCTCTAGCTCAGGGAGGTAGTAGACACCCTCAAGTAGCTTGTGCTCCCCTGTCTTGTATTGCAGAAGAATATTACCAATGCCCTTGATGTTGATCTCTGAGCCGTCGCCGAATCTTACACCGCCGAGGTCCTTCTCTTCAAACTCCAAGAAGTTGGTTCTTTCTCCGGTCATGTGGTTGCTAGCACCGTTGTCCAGGTACCAAAGCTCCTCGGATCTGACAACGTCTTCTACACCATGCCTGGGGATGCTTCCAGTCCCCTGCGTCATCTGGCAGGACTTCTCCACGTGAGATGCCACCAGAAGTGTGTCTTGTGTCACGCCCCGATCTCCCGCAGGCAATCGGCCGTTCCCGCTAGGCGGGAATCACCCTCGCCAGCGCTCCTGCGGAACGATCGCTTAACCCATCCGGACGTGATGCCGCACGAGCGTAATCCATGCCCGTACAAGGCCATGGTTCATTGGCTGGCGGCAAGAGTTCTATGCCACAGAGTCGCACAGATTGTCCGAGTGCAGCGGAGTCATGAACGCATAGGCGATCGGTAACAGGTTCACTGAGTCGACAATATAGCGGAAGCATCGAAACAAGTAAAGTAATCTCTTTATTGATATGAAACATGTATTACAGGCGGCGTATAGCCGAGATTACAAGTCGCTCAAGCCTCTCTCTCTGAAACAGTAAAAGCGTGCCAAGTGGCTACAATTTGGAATGATTGTACAGGCGATGGTCAGGCGATGTTCACAACTTATGTCTTGTATATTTGCTTCAGTCCCGGACGCACCGTTGCAAGGCTTCAGAGGGAACTCCTGGCCTTAGCACGCACGAAGGAGGCGTCCGCACCGCACGAGGTTCTCCCGCACCCTGCATACAAACTGGTGGATTATCAGTACATTGAATGCATTGGTGGGGAAGCTACTCGCCCGCTCGACAAATCCAAACACGTAATACATGTTCCGTGCACAACTATTAAGTTGTCTTTCTAATTGCCTTAGGATCAGTTTCATGCAAACATTGAATAGCTTAACGTGTCGGACAGTGCGCCGTGCGATGTTTGAGGAAACACGGCGAGACTTACCAACTTACCATTTCTCCTTCCCTGTCCAAGGCAAACATGATTAATTCAAGCACGGTAAGTATAAACATTCTGGAAGCATAGCATATGCAAACAGGAGGGTTCTTATAACATGATCGTTCAGGTGTTAAGTTATTCATTGATGCTATGCAATGACTCGCACGCGGATAGCCGCTAAGCGAGGATGACTTGTTATCTTTTGTTTCACAGGCAAGCACGCAACAGGTTAAATACACACGATAAACACACGATGCATTGCAAGCCATATTCACACGATAATCACACGAGGCATTGCAAGCATATACACACGATGATCACTGGCTGATGCCATTATGGACTAGTCATGGACATGGATAGCAAGCAACGGGAGCTCATATTGAATACACGATAACACACGATGCGTTGCAAGCTATCCAGTCCGCACACGATGACTACACACGAAGTCTGCCCGGATCAGATCGGTGCCAGTGCCCCAGCACCGTCCGCAGAACTTATACCCTTGTGCACAAGTTGTCCATGATCGAACACGATTGTTAATTTACACACGAGCACACGAGATTCATTTAGCTATTGGATATGCACAGTCTCCTGGGCTGCTGTAAGCCCGCACACGAGGGAGACTTGCAGGGAGATCCAAATACCTGAATGAGTCTTGCCACAAGAACATGATTCTTTTACTTGGCATGATACAGTCCCCTGGATCGGGAACTGCCTTGGTGACCTAACGGTCCCGAATACTTGCGGGTTCATTCAGGCACGGAACGACTACGTAGTAGTCTCCCGGGGTTTGGATGAAAACACGGTAACATTCAAGCAGACAAGCATGCGTTTCTAAGGAACATGAACAGGCACGTTACTCGGACCCGAAGGTAAGCCGAGAGTTGAAACCGTTAAGGGAATTAGCATGCGAGGGTCTGAGTATAAGCAGTATTTCCATTTTCCATGTTCTAGCAAGTAATATGAGTTGGGATTATTCCCTTAGCTAGGTGCGTTAGATTTATTAGCATGCAGGGGGTGAATCACCTAGCGACTAGCATAAATATTCCAGATTTTATATGTGCTGGCTAAGCAAAGACAAGTTCACCGTAGCCACCCACCTTAGCGATGATTCGCCTCGGTAGAGCGATACGTCAAGCGAGCCTCTGAAAGTCCAAGCCGGATTCCTGTAGGGACAAGTCTGGATATCCTTTGCTTCTTGATCGAGGCAAAGAGGGTCGGGACAGTTGCACGATTGCCGATTGAGACGGCAGTCCGCTTGAGCGGAACAGGGTGTTACATCTTGATCATCCTTGAAGTTAACCTTGGCTAGGTTAGCTTCTGGCTCTGGCTTGCTGTGGCATTCGGCAGCGAAGTGCCCGAAGTCACCACACTTGAAGCACTTGGACTTCGACTTGTCGCGAACGGGCTTGTCATTGTCATGCCCGCCTCTGCCGCGGCCCCTCCCGCGACCACGACCACGACCTTTGCCACGCCCACGCCCTCCGGCGTTCGAGCTCTCCGCCACCTCTTGTGACGACTTTTGATCAGATTTCAGTAGCATGATCTGACCTTGTCGTGGTGCATATACGCGCATTCGCTCTTCATGCGCCTTCATGGAGCCAAAAACCTGCTCCAACTTCTTCGTCTTTAGATCTCCGAACTCTTCAATGGTTGTGGCGAGCGCCACGAACTTCTCAGGTACTGATCGTAATACCTTCTTGACAACGTATGACTCCTCGAGCGTGTCACCAAGAGTTCTGATCTGATTCACCAAGTTTGTCACCTTCGCACTATAGCCATCAACCATGTCGGACTCCGACATACGGAGCCCCTCAAACTCCCATCGGAGTGTCTGGAGCCTGACCTCCTTGATACGATCATCTCCCAGATGCACTGTGCGTAAGGCATCCCATGCCTCCTTGGCATTCTCCTTGTCAGAGATGTGCATGAAGCTCTCCTCGTCCACCGCATTGAAGATGAGTGCAAGGGCCGCCTGGTCCTTGCGCTCGTTTACCTCCTCGTTGGCCTTGGGCTCAATCGTGCTCCACACGCCTTGTGCGCGCATGTTAGCCCTCATCTTAACCACCCACATAGAGTAGTTAGTACTGGTAAGAATAGGGTATGAGAGTGCCAAGTTGCCTTCCTTCACCAGTGTGGCCATCGGCTGTGTGGTCGTACTCCCGCTAGTACTTGGTGTCTGCGGCGATGCAGCTCCGGGCTTGCCCATCTTCTCAAACGCGAGCTCTGATACCACTTGTTGGCTGGAAGGGATCGTTCACACAGATGTGTGTTTGTGAGAGGAGACAGCAAGCTTGCGTTGATGGCAAAGGAGAACACAAAACCTTTAACACTCTCTTGTAGAAAGGAGAACACAGGAACCTTTTAGAATTTATGATTCTTAATGCTCCATTTAAAAGAGTTACTACATGGCTATTTAAATACATGAAAGTAAACTAACTAAAATGCCTAGAGTCATGCTCACGTTGGCTACAATTTAGGATCTATGCATGGTTGTGGACCTATTCTCAAGGTTGCCACTTCAACCAATATGCACAATGCAAGACCAAGTCATGATTATTATTAACACAGGAAGCTGCGGTCGGAGGTCTTTGAGAACCTTAAGACGGATACGATGCTGAGACCGGATCCATCCGCCACCGCCAACTCTTCTTCCTTTGCCACCTTCGAGAACAATTTTTACAGTGCAGTTGCGAGAGAGCCGGTTGGAGGTGACCACAACAAACCCCAACTTTTGTTTTTTGCAACTTAACCTTCTCTCCCTTTCCTTCGATGAGTTTCTTCAAAATTTGTATGGAAGTGAAATTGTGAAGAAAAGAGGGGGACAGGAACTGCGATAAGTCCCTTCACCCAAAAAATGTAGTTTCAGTGCTAAGTTACCAAACACCCGAACTCGGAAGAGTTCAGCTGACTTACCAAAAAAAAATCTAAATCCAGCCCACTTACCAGCAACCAAACACACTATTTTCTGCAAAAGCTTCTTCGTCCAAAGCAAATCCTTGCAAGCCTCTATCATCGCAATATACCCGCCTCTGCTAAAGACAAGGAAACACACTTCTACAACTGTGATTACTACTATATCTCTCCACCAGCAAACATCATTACATTGTCCTAAGTTAATCTCCTTGTGTCTATATCTCCAGCTATATCAGCGTCAATATATCCAACCAGCTTCGGCCCATCACTGCCAAATAAAATTCTCCAATCACCAGTGCCTGAAGGTACTGTAGAATCTACTTGACCGCACTCCAATTTATTCTTCCAGGATTGGAAAGATACCTGTTAACCATTGCATAAGCATGAAAAATCTCCAAGTCCGCATCATATGCCAGTAGAAAAGCAGCACTAAGAGTTCTCCATGGAAGGCTCAAGCCCAAGAGAATCCAGCGGAAAGCACTAGTGTCACAGCACCCGTAGAAGACTCGGTCCAACTCGCCTCTGTGGAAGACCACAGTAGCCAAACACCAGCGAAAAGAAAAGGGAACCCTAGCTTGTCACATCCATATGATAGACCATCAAGACGCTATATGCTGCATGCGACGTATCCTCTCAAGCGCACATGCCATCATTTGGCCACATCAGCCACGTCAGTCTTACGTCGCAACAACAGTGTAGAACGCTATCTAGGTCACAATATCTAACTATCAATCTAACACAATAATATAACTAAATATGTTGATAATATCTCAACTCCATAAGGAGGTCAAGATGATAATAAAGTAGCAATAGTCAATCACAATAATCTATAAGGAAGATAATGGCATGATATAATATAAAGCAATAGAAGTCTCAAAGTCACAAATCTAAATAGTCATCAACATCAAATCTAAGTAAGTCTAGCAATACCAACATAAGTTTAGGAGTCAAAATAATAACATCTCAATAGCCCAAGATGCTGGAGACAAATCTAGTACCAAAATGCTAAGTAAAGATACCTAAGATAACTGGTGAAAGCAGCTAGACCTCCCGGTAATCACTTCTGAACTACAGGGTTCAAGGTTGCTGCTACTCCCTCATGTGGTCTGAAATAAGTTGGACACCAGCCCTCCAAGTCAACACTGAAAAATATTATCCAATAAGGATGGAACGAGTATAACTCCAACAACAGTTTCAATTAATTGACAAAGACTATAAAATAGTAATATCAATATAATACATGATGAGAAGGCAATAAACTGATATATGGTAAGTCTGTAATGATAGACAGTTAATCCAGAGCAATGTGGCATAAAAAGTACATATGAAGTGGAAAGAAGGAACTGTAACTACAATAAGTGTTTTGAAATACTAGTTGGATATGTGATCAGCTTTGGTTAAACATTGTCTACTTTAACAGGATAAACATTGTCTACTTTAACGAGATAAACATTGTCTACTTTAACGAGATAAACATTATCTACTTTAACATTAAACATTGTTTACAGTTTTGATCAAATATCTAGCTAGCACTTCCTCTGTCCCGATTGGTACGATGGATCCAACCATGACATGTTACAATACAATAAAACTCAAGGAATTGTCTAATGATAAACATTGGCTAATATCCATACAAAAATATGAGGAACAATATAAATAGAAAAATAACATCTCATGACTGAAGATCCAATATGTATACTAGTCTGTGTATCGTCGTGTCGGGAATCAAGTAAGACAATACTAAAACATGAATTATAATAATTATCAAATAAAGAAAATTATCAGAGAATGTACTCGCCTTTGGTCCAGAGCAATGAATATCAAACAGTGTCTGTAATGGAGTCCAAGTGACCTATATATGAAATTACATGTTAACAGCTGATTTGGAATCGTAAACAGTTTAATTAACTATATTCTAGGTTTCTAGGTCAAAACTAGGTTAATCAGGTCAAACTAGGCCTTTACCTAATTTTGGGTTCATAAATATCTAGGTTTCTAA
This sequence comes from Iris macrosiphon, assembly GCA_036927795.1. Classification (NCBI taxonomy): domain Eukaryota; kingdom Viridiplantae; phylum Streptophyta; class Magnoliopsida; order Asparagales; family Iridaceae; genus Iris; species Iris macrosiphon. The sequence continues at coordinate 39,096,416 of JAYESA010000017.1, read as the reverse complement.
GTTAATACCCTATAGATATGAGTATGCCAGGTCATACTACACTATATATATATATATATATATATGTGTGTGTGTGTGTGTGTGTGTGTGTGTGTAAGATATATTTACTAGTATCATATGGTATCCTAGCTATAAATAATACCTTACCTATTATCTAGTACCAACACCTATTAGCTAGTACCTATACTCGATACCTTACACATACTCTAGTATCAATACTTTAGTGTCTTGACCAATATCCTATACCTAGATACTACCCTACTACCTGGTATCTTGATACCTTACCTATATCCCATACCTGGTACCAACTTGGATGCTAAACTCCAACTCTACTACCTCACTTATTACCTCAACCATTGATACCTCAATACTCAAAACTTACCTTTACACTAACCTAATCCTATACTCACTAATTCTAACTCATATTCTATTCCCACACACAACACACCTTTCTCTTAATCACTCAGACACATTTCTCACAGGCCCCCAACCATGCACTCCTCAACCCACAAGTGATACATAACCCCAATATGTACCAATCATGCACCCTTAAATCACCAGACACTTGTACACTCATCAACTAGTCTCTAGTTCACATGATACATATGGATACACCTACCTGCACACTTCCCTGTCACACAAATTCACTAATACACTCACTAACACTCTAACACTTACACTGCATGCACCAAGCTTGTGCACTGTGCACACATACACCCTCTGGACACTAGTTCTATAACAATACCTTGCACTAACTGTTGCTCGTGCATGTGCTTGCTGCTGAATGTTGCGGGTAAGTGCAAAATTGCTCGAGCATTGCCTGCAGATCTCCCCCCCCCCACAAAATACTGACTGCACACACTAGTGCAAGCACTAAACCCCTGGAATTGCTTGACTTCTGCCTCTCATTACTTCAATTAGCATTGTATCTTGCAATAGTTCACTGCTAGTGCAACCCGAGGTTCCTTCCAAAACCTGCTCTCTGGCCTGAACTAACCCCCATCATTGTTGGTGCTAAGCTCCCTCTTACTGACATGTTGCCAGGTTACCCGATTTCCCAACATTCCTAAGTCTGAGCTCTCACTCCTTCCCTGCTACTAAACCATACAGCAACTGCAACCCACAAGAACCCCAGACATACCACTGCAGACCACATTCACCGCATACACAAACTAAAATTGTATAAGTAAACACATCTGTAGATGCACTGACTACAATTACTAATTACCCCCACATGCTTGCTGCCAGTGCAAGCTTAATGTTGCTGCTGCACTAGCTCGAATGCAGCATGTTGTGGTGATCCCCCTCTCTCTACACATAAACACCCAATACACAACACTCTAATGCGCAACTTGCACTATTTTGATGTTCCTGTAACACACTCAACACCCTACAATCCCACACCACAACACACACAGATCAAATACATACACAGTCTCAGGCAACACAATGCACACACTCCTCCCTTCACTACTCCATCACTTGCATATATACAAACACACACCACAATCACCCCTCTTCACAACCATAACACCCATACTCTACACAAGAGGCACACAACACATAAAACACACTAACACTATACATGAACAAAATATCAAACACTTGGTGTGCACCATGGTACACACTCAAGTATCATTCATGATACTCCACACCTACATCACCAATGTCATGATACTCTCTCCCAAACACCAAGGAAACCAATAAACACCTAAATTATTATTATTATTATTATTATTATTATTATTATTATTATTATTATTATTATTATTATTATTATTATTATTATTATTATTATATATATATATATATATATATATATATATATATATATATATATATATATATATATATATATAATGTAATTAAAGAGAACTAACACCTATTGGCTTAAATACCCAATTCTAACGATGCGTATCATGGCGTACCATGACACGGACTCCCTATATCCAATTGTGGACACAAGGTCACTATCAAACCATGAATTAGTCTCTCAAACTACCAAGGGATCCTTCCTCAAATATTTGGTGGACCAAATTCAGATTTTTCCCAATTTGGCCACAAAAACACCTATAACTATATAACTATCACAATAAAGACTTCTAGCACCTAGTTCTTCTCCCTAAGGATGGTCCTTAACTATAGATGTGTTCCTAAAGGTCCAATACCACAAATTAACCATAAAATCACTTGGAATAGAGAAATATATCTATTGGGAGTCGGATCCTAATGAAACTCCTCCAAATGGACACGTAGAGGTTAGATTGGATACGAACTCCTAGAAATCACCCCTCCAAGTAGTGTTCCTTGCAATCCAAGCTCCTAGGCCTTCATAGGAAAGAATTTGATTAGGAATGCGAGTAATTTGAGTAAAAAATGATGGATATTGGTGTCAACTTGGGGAAGAACTAAATTAGGGTTTAATGGAGTAGAAAAATGAAAAAGAAAGGAGGCTACACTCCCTCTTATAGGGACGGCCTAGGTTTAGGGTTAGGGCTAGTCCATATGATAACTCAAGTATGCCCCTATTGGTTGTCATGAAGGAATAATTAATTATAAGGGAATGATCTATTTAATAGAGGGAATATACTATCCATTCCCTAATGGAAAAACTAATTTAGTCATGACTAGTCTAGTTGGGTCTAATTTGGTTTAACCAACACTAAGTCTAAACTAATAAGCTAGCTCACTAACCACATATAATTAGCAAAATTATTATTAACACAATATCAAATATATATAAAAAGATAAAAATATCCCTTTTCCCAAAACTAGGTGGTTATAGGTCTTCCATTTGCAGAAAAAATTCCAATGACCCCTATCTGTCACGCATAATGCATGAAGTGGAGTCCTTCTATCATGACTCCCATGATGCTACGTCTTCCTCCCTCCGTGCCACCCACAACTTCTACAACTCCATGACGTTCGAGTCTTTAACGCTTTCCATGACTCCTCAACTCCCATGACCCTCGTCAAACAACTGATGACATAGGGAGGTGGTTTTAACCATCTCTTCCACGACGGCCATTTCCTCCGCTAAGACCTCAAGCCCAACTGTGTATCCATCTCATACAACTCTAACCTAGGGTATAACTGAATAAACTACAAGCCACCTAGCATCTCCTGAAGGAAGTGCTACTTTCTATGGCCACGATCCCTATCAGTTACATTCGAACATGGTTACGCACTATCTCAAATAAGCCACAATCATGCCTATGGAAGCTCCCCACTCAGTCACAATGTCCGGACGATCATCCTTCTATAAATACTCGGCACTTCACAACTTTTGAAAGAATGACCAATGCGACAACAGAACAGCAACCTCGATACCAAACTCCCATTCATCCCCCATGCTACACTTCGTATCTTATAGTTGTGTTTGATAGTCAATGGAGCAAAGGGATCGATCTGATTCGACCTCCACCATCCCACTTCCCCAGAATTTTGGACTTGTCATCACGCCATTGTACTTGCATCCTCTTTGTAATCCGGTCCGATGGCGAACTCAATAAAATTTGTTTCTAAACCTCTGATCATGTCTCTCGAGCACGAATCATGTCTCTCGAGCAAGAAAATAAGGTGACAACTATACTGGTTAAGACTTTCTCCTACAACGAGAAAATGATGATGCAATCTGACACACGATTGATGGAAAATAGCACCGACACTTTGATCATAGACTTCGATTAATAGAGTTTGAATATACAGTCTTCGAGGACCATGAAGGGCCCATATAGGACCACCTCATGACGATAAGCTTCCATACCGAACCATCGTCTCCGTCAATCGTGCTGATCCTACCAAGAAGGGACGCACGACTCAATCATTTAAGGAGGTTATAGACATGTCGAGGCTCTCAGTATCCATGAACCAGTGGAGCATATCCTGAGTAAAGCTAGAGTTGAACCCCACGTCATCAACGGGTTACAACAAAGAGAGAACCAGGAGAAATTTGTTGAATTTATTGTTATGGGTACATCTTCTCTCAAAATGAAGGTGACATCATCAACGATTGGTGATATCAATAGTTGGTGGTATATGTCTTGCACCTGAAAGCGAATAAGGTACTTTATTGGAATTTGAAGCATTGCATAAAGCTAATTTTGGGGGTAGACGTTCTCCTATGAACGACTTATCCATAGGACATAATCGATTCTTTGGTGGTAGACGATCTCGCGCGAACCGATGACTCACTAGAAGTGTCTCTGGGGGTAGCAATGCTATTGGGGCATGTGCAGCAAGGGTTGGACGTCAAAATAATGTCTCATTCATTCCGTAGCCAGCAGAAGTTTCACGCTAAGACAATCTTGACTTGTGAGAGCATCTCAATCGTAGGATAGAGATTATTCACAATCTTGAGGACTCGCATTCTCTCTCGACTTGTTGTCATCATATTCTAATCAAGTACTATTGCTCCAAGCATTGTGTAGCGCCTGCACAACCTTCTGTCTTTGACCGACTCCAAGCGGTCTCACCCCTGACTCAAAGATGATGGCCACCCCCAAACTACCGACAGGATTCCATCCTACACTTCCATCAACATGGTAGGGCACAAATCTAGCCAAAAAACTAGAAGGTCAAAAGAAACCAGCTAACTTCCAGTGTTGGTCATGAATCTGACGTAATCTGATGACGAGCAATGGACATTCGTCTAATTCAACTCCGTTGAAGGTGTATACCAATGAACCCGGTTGAAGAGTCACTCTACACAATATGCTACTACCTCTAGGGGTGGCCTATCAATCAGATCTGAGTCAAAAGCCAAAATCGTAGAGTTGATTTATGCTTCGTCTAATACCTTGCCCTCTATTAAGGAGAGAAGTGCATCATCTCACATGGCTATGCATTATGAAAACACTGGAGAAGTCGCTAATGTCCACATGCATAACATGGAGGCAAAGCTTGAGGAACTGCGATTGCTTCTAATGACCTTGATGACACAACAAGGCTTAGCAGCCGCATCCCCTCAGCCAACCAATGAAGGCAACCAAGAGACTAGGGCGGCATAAGTTATCCTAGAGCCTGAAGATGTAGGGAGCAGGATGATGCACGATGCCACAATCAAGATCCTAGAAGCAAAGTTCGAGTCACTTGTCAATCGAGAGAACCTCCAGAAAGTAGGGGTTGGCCTGCCATATCCAGTTGAGTAGGACGAAGCTGTTGGCCCCGCTAATTACAAACCACCAACTTTTGTGCCATAAGAAGGTCGGACGTCACTAAGTCAACACCTTTATCACTTCAAATAGCAAACTTTTGGCATCTCGACAAATGAAGCTCTTCGCGGAATGCTCTTCATTGGGACCCTCCATAGACCAACATTCAAGTGGTTTCACAGTCTCTCTGCTTGCTTCATTAAGTTATGGAATGACCTAGAGACGACTTTTCTCTCGCACTTCTATAAAAAGGGGATCACTTTCAACATGACCTCCTTAATCAACTCTAGGCAGAAGAAAGGGGAGTCAACCAAGGACTTCATTGAACGCTTCCGCAAACTGGCTCTCAACTACCCTTAAGGTATTCCTCCAGCCATGCTCATGGATACATACATGAATAATTTTCTACCGCCAATCAAGTTATGTCTCGGAGTTACCCCATTCAAGAACTAGGCAGCCCTGATTGATGGGACTAAAACTACAGAAGAACGTGCAGCGAACTTCGACCAACTGGGCTTTCAGAGAGTCAATCTTGACGAGAGAAGGTGGTTCCAGCAAAACCACAACAGAGGCAAGGTTGCCATGGTAGTGGATCTTTCTAAATGAGACTCATCAAGACAACCACGATACCAGAGGATGCCGCACAACTATTCATTCGATAAGGTCTATACCATCCTCATCTTCCAAGTCCTACTCAAAGGAAAAAATTAACTTCCTGAGACGAAGAAACCTGAGGAAGCGGAATGCACCAATGATCCTAAGTATTGTGAGTATCATCGATACGTAGGCCATCCCATAGTACAATGTTATGTGCTCAAGGATAAGATCCAACAATTATTGACTCAAAATTCCTCATATTATACAATGAACAGAAGAAAGCTTCCTTCAAGATGGTGTCTGTCCAGTTTGGTAACTTCCCTCAGTACAAATACCGGACAACATGACTCCCCTATCTATCGTGGAACTAAGGCTTGTCAACTTACCTTCACGACGCAAGGACTACATCCTGGTGTCCCTCACACTGAAGAAAAGAGAGATCATGTGGGTACACCTCGACTTCATAGAAGATGAGCAGTAGGCTTCTGCCTTAAATAAAATCTCGCTCTGACATTGCTTTGGATCAAGACGACCCTCTTTCCTCTGGTATCTTGTCATATCCTAAAAAAGATGTTCATGCAGCAGATATTAGCACTGCGCAGCCAGGAACCATAAGGACAAGCCGGACATTTGCAAAGAATTATGACCAAGGTCCCGATGGAAATCAGCCATCCACCTCAGTAGCAAATCCTACGAAAGACCCATCAAAGTCCCCAACCGCGAAAAAAGCCAAACAGATCCGGTTTGACAAGGCCCTCACGAAGCTATTTTCACTTTGATCCTATCCCATTGGCGTTTCGGTCCGAATAGGTCAATAGCCTAATTTAGATGAAACTATCCCTCCTTTTTTTAATCCTGATCCCAATGTCCATCAATACCGTTGGAGGAGAAGTGTCACCGTTATGTCCATATCACCTCTGAATGGTCACTCCGGCCTTTATCAAATTTATTGTTATGTCTATATTACCTCTGAATAAATAAAAAGCGGGTAAGCCTATCATGTTCATATCGCCTATGATAAAGCATTCCCTTTTTCACATATGGGCTATGTTCGAAGCCCTCTTATCCCATTGCGCTATCATGTCTATATTACCTCTGAGCAGCATGTAACAAAAAGATGTCCAAGATTACTATGTTCAAATCACCAATAGTCAACCTTGGTCCTAGCATCAAGCTAGAGTTTAATAACCTTAAGATTAGGTGGATTATTACATCCATGTCACCTCTGGTAATCCAGCTACTGGTTCTTTCTATAATTGGAGAATATTCGAAAGAAATAAGCAAGACATACCATTCAAAAAAAGGGAAGGAAAAGCTGGGTCCCAGGAATCTGAACTCCATATAAAAGTCACATATATGACTCGGAGATATTATTTTAATACGGGCTACGTGCCATCTCTTCTAGCTGATGCCTGAGGGAACCCAAAATAGTCACATAATACCATTCTGCACATGCCACAGCCTCTCGATGCAGGTTTTCCCTGGTATACCTGGTAAGGGGAGGAGTTATAGCCTCAATAATAGCCAATTGGTCTCCTCGTCTATAAAATCTTGTTCGAGCTCGGTGAGCCGATGCTTGCAAGAGGATTCTCTATCTGCTTCCTCTACCTTATAAACCTCAAACTGGGATTATCGAGCCACAAGACACTTCATCTCTTCAGCAATTTAGGCTAGCTCCTTGATGATGTTCAACGTCCGGGAAGCACTGGCCTCTTGATCCGAGGTGGCAACCACATATTCTGACGTTAACCCAACAAATTTGTCTTCATGAACCTTCTTCTTCTTTTCCAAATTAGCAAGTAATGACTCGTATTGAATGGACAACTGGCAGAGTTCATCGGGGACCAAGGAATCAACTTTACCCAAATAAAGAGTTGTCTTTTAATTAGAGAGTTGGTTCATCTTCTCAACAAGCTTCTCGCAATCAACAGCCTTCTCCAGAGCCTTCCAATCCTTTATAGACTGAATGAACATCTCTAAGGTTGGATGCATCATACTGAAGGAGAGGCTTTTATTAAAGACAAATTCCAGACCCGCCTGGAGAGTGCCATGGAACCCTGCATGGAGTCCAAACACGATCCTACCCACAAGAAGTTCTGTTTACGAGGTGGACGGAATATCAACGTCGGAGGCCTGTGAATTTGAAGTAGGTGGTGCATGAGTCTGTATCAAAAGGGTCATGAAAGTGGTGGCATTTATTACCGCGTATGGGATTGATGCCATGTAAGGTGAATTTTTCAGCGAAGTCAAGGCAGCAGCAGAAACATGTGCAAGCATAGCCCCTAGTTCCGACCTCATAATATTTAGAGATGCATTGCCTACAGTGATAATAGAAGAAGGGAAGTCTCCCAGTAAAGATGATCTCGGGTTAGAGCTGGTCTTTTCAAGGGGAACGTTGGGATGAGTGGCCTCAACCGCACCCAAAGTCGGGTCCTTAACTTTCGTAGTTGATGGATCCCCATCACTCCTGTAATCGACGAGTTCTTCACCAAGTTCTTGTGGATGAATAGCCTCGCTTACAGAAGTCTTAAGATATTCAGTCCTCTCTCTCCTTCCGACAGTTACTTCTTCGGAACCTGAGACCCCTCGATGGAAGTGCTTCCCACGAGGCTCGGAAGATAGTCCCAGAGATGAGCAATAACAAAGGCCCGATCGCACAAGTAGGACGGGAATAGAGCCCTCCTTCGCATTGACTACAGCTTCCCAGCCTGTTGTCACTATTTTTGGCTGACCTACTGCAACAGGTGAATACGTGAGATCAGATGGGCATACATGATAAAAAAAAGGACCTATGATTCACCTGTCGAAAAAGGGACTCCATCTCCTCCTACGACAAATAACGAATGACTAGCAGTCATAAAAGATAAAAATTGATGAACATGATCAACTACTTTGAGGTTATTTATTTCTTCCCGTCTCTTAAACTTGGAGAAGAGCCTGGAATGCCAGACTAATCGATAATTGATCCTTTGATAGAGGGGGAAAAGGTCTTAATGATGGCCTAAAGACGAGATTAGTGCAAGGAGGCCCGACATCAGCAAAGGTGGTCCCATGCATATATTCAGGGTTTAGGGTTCACACGGAGGATTGTCTGAAACCTTATCTCTTGTAAGAGAAGTAGAAGAAGCTGGGGTATCCGTCGATGTTTTAACCCTTCTTGGGTTCTGTAGTTAGGACGACAAGTCTACCTCCGAGGTTATTTTCACTTCCAAAGATAACTATTCAGAGCCTTCTAGGGCAATAGAAAGCGGAGAAGCGATCTCCTCTTTCTCCCCAGAATCAATAGATAATGGTCGGGCACTAGAACCAAGGGCAGGCTTATGGACACAAACCTTTTGTGGCCTTTTCTTGCTTGAGTTTTCTACTGGAGCCATAGGATTACTTAGAGGAGTCTATTTTCTCTTCTTCACAGGAACTGGGGGAGAAACATCTTTCTTCTTCCTCAGTTCAATCTTAATAGTTGGGCAGATTTCATTTTCTAAAGTATCAAGGCGAGCCGGGTCTATAAGAGGTTCTGGTTTACCATTGGGGTCCTCGTCATCAAGGGTCGAAAGGTCTTTATCTAAGATAGAAAAATTAAGCCCTTCTGCGTCGATCACTCCTTTACCTTTTTTAGTGGTAAAATCTGGGTCAGTAATATCTACAACCCAATCTCTGCGATGGAGCATGAAGCTGGTGCTCAAGTTAACGCCCCTCGAACTGGCTGCTGGAGAAGCATACCTAGTAAAGGCGAGGATTAAGAATAAGTAAGAAGTTGTGTTTGGCAAGACAAAGTGGGCCCGAGTACAACCTGTTGGCACAAACATGTCACGATCAACTTGATTTTGATAATCGACAAAACCCAGATTCGATATATGCAAGTACAAATTGAAGACTGCTACATACAAGACTACGATACTGCAATAATGTAAGATTGATGGAGATTGTAACAACAGAGTTTGTATTATTGGTCTATATATTTTTACATTTTATTGAGTCTAGAATTATGTACATCGAGTCAAACTGGAGTTAGGAAGCTTAAACCTATATCATTACTTAGTCCACTCGACCTGACTCAAACCCAATCCTTCAAGCCACAAATACAAGTCCATAAATAATCCAAAACCTAGTCAAACTGGCCTGATCTGAACTGATCAAAGTGAGGCAGAGTTGTGGCCGTACTCGGACCGATTTCAGTCACTCAGGATTCAGTCTTCCTGCAAAGTCTCGATCATCCACAAGTTCAAGTGCAACATTTAAAATTATGAACGTTGGGACATCCAAACTCTGGCCGAACTCGGTTCAGAAAAATGCTATAAATAGAGAAGAGTTTTACTATTCCAAATCACACATTCATTCTTTTATCTCTTATCTTTTACACTCATTACCAAAGCGTAAACCTTTCCATTCCCAAGAGCAACTCCAATAGCCTTCTAAGTGCCAACTGCGTCGTCGATTAGAAGTTTGTTCGAGTTGTAAAAGCTTAGAATTTGGCTACAAATTCTCAAGTCTAGAAGTTATCACACTCTTCGAATCAAAGCACGTGAGTATGAAGTTGGCGAGTACTTCGGATCAAAATCTATTGTTTATAAGAAGTCTGCAAGCCTTCGGATCAAATCTTGTGGTGTACGCTATTTCACAAATAATAGATTTAACTCCGAGCAAGGGTTCTCGGGACTGGACTAGTCCTCCACGAGAAAAATCAGTATAAAAATTTCGGTATTTGATTTCTAAACTCTGTCTACTTTATTTTACTTTACTTATACTCTGCTTATACTCTGATCTTAGTGTTACTCATTATAACAGTTTTATAAGTTACTTATTGCCTTATTTTATTGGATTAGTGTCGTACACACACTTTATTCACCCTCCTCTAGAGTGACTATAGTTTCTTCTTCAATTGGTATCAGAGCAAGGACTCTTAATCAGGATTAACATCCTTGACTAGATCAATGACAACCACTAGATCCATTTACACCAATAATGGTTGTCACGACCCACACCCGGTTTAGGGCACGAGTGCGTGGGTACGTCCAGCCTACACCGCAGCATCGGCGGTAGAACGCTGTCTAGGTCATGTAACTATCTAATCAAACTCACGTGAATACCCAACTCCATAAGGAGACGTGGATATCATAAAATAATGTTAGAAATACTCAATCACATAAACTAAAGCACGATGAGATATCAAGGCAAGCAAGAAATACAAGACAAGTCTAACGACAAAATAATCATACCTGCAATCATTAACTTCCAATCCTCAAGTGTGTCAGAAACCAGTCTACTAAGGTCACAGTCTGGAAAAATATTTTTCAGTCAGGAAGGAGCAAAGTACATCTCTAAATAACAGTTCTATATTAATGATATAAACTATGTAGCAGTTCTAGATGGAAATATACGAGAAGCATGTATAGGTACGAGAAATAAAAGAAATACTAGAAATACTGTAAGTAAATGCAGGAGAAGAAACAATATGTCAATGAGCAAGAACCCTATGACTAAGTGTGTGAGTACTAGCTTAAATATGTGATCAATTTGGGAACTTGATCAGGCTGGTTACATGTGATTAACTATGATTCATGTAAAGTCAGGCTAACCGTTGGTTAGCTATGATGCATGTAGAGGTCAGGCTAATCACACGTAACAGCTATGAAGCATGTAAATAGTCAGGCCGCACCCGACGTGAGATGTGGGGTGAGCTATGATGCATGTAAAGTTGGGTATGATCACATATCTACACTAAAATACTCCCCACCCCCGACTGGTATAGTAGATCCAATCATGGTACGGTATGGCACGGGATTCCCTAGGGAGGTAACAAGTCTCCCCGGAAATCAGTGTCTGTACATGCACAAGATAACAAGGAAATAAGTCTTGTACAAGCTACCCCATGAATAAGGAATGACATCTCATGACGAGATCCGTGTATACCAATCCGTGTAACCAACGTGTCAAGAGCATGGATATCTACACTAGATACAGTGAACAAAGGAGATATCATAAATTAGAAACTAATCAGAGAATGTACTCGCCTTGGGTCCTTAGCTGTCAATACCAATGTCCTGTCCCAGAGTATCGTCTGGAGAATCCGACAGTCCTATAAACATATAATAATATTACTTGTATCAGATGCTACACTAACACACAATAGAAATACACTGGCCTCAGGGCTATGCCAGGCATGGCTCTAGTCAACTAGGGTCATCTAGTAGGGATACGTATATAGTACACATTTACACTCGGAGTATATACCAATAAAAACATTTATAATATATATATAAGTGTCTATTAGTAATTGTACAAAATACTTATATGCGTATATACACTAATAGATGTATATACATATATATATTTTTATATCAAAATACATATTTGTATATATATATCGATCAAATATTATATATATATATATATAACTAATCAAAGAATGTATATAATGCCACACTTCTCAAGGTGATCCCAAATGAAATAGCAGTTAGTTCTAATGGGTCCGGAGCAGTCCAAATAGCTAGAAACTATATAAAGAAGTCCAAGATCGGAGTTCGGCACGAAAATCGAGATAAGGATACCAGGCTAATAGGGGAAAGGGTCGTTTGTTTATAATTAAGGTAACACCTTAATTTAATGAAAATTATTTCGAATTTATTTTGAACAATAATTACAAATAAAAGTTTATTTATAAAAATCTAGAATTTATGTAAAAGCCATCATATATTTTTACATCTATAGTAAAAATTGGTTACCAGCCCAATTAAACAAATTTGATCTTATTTTTATTATCGAAACTATATTTTTAATTAATAACATAAACTCCCAAAAATTATTATATTTTACATAATCAAAATCCTTATATTTATTACGCAACTACTAATTACATAAAAACTAACTAATTGCATATTAATATAACCAAATATATATATATATAATACATAACTAAATTTACACATAATAAATAACTAAATTCATACATTATAAACAATAAAACTAATTATATATATTACTAAAATAAATATATATAATTAATAACTAATTATATATAATTAATAAACTAATTATATAATTAATAAACTAATTATATAATTACCCTAATTCCCTTTACTCACTCCCCACCCTGAGAAATCGAAAGGGAACAGAGAAGGGAGGCTCACATTGGGGGGTTTCCCGACGTCGACGGAGGAGGTCCGCCGGGCAGGGCGTCGGCGGTCGATCTCGGCGGCGGCAGCGGAGCTCGACGACGGCTGGATCTTCTGTGGCGGCGGTGGTCGAAGCTCGAGAGCGGCGGCGGTGGAAACCCGAGAGCGGCGACGTCGGCTCCGGTGAGGAAAGCGGCGGCATAGCTCGGCTCGACGGATCTGAGGCGGCCACGGCTCGACGGATCTGAGGAGGTCCGAGGCGGCCACCGGCGGATCTGTTCGTCTCAAGGCCACAGGTGCTCGACGCCGAGGAGGAGATCTCAGTCGTCGGCGGTGGTCGAGATCTAGGTTAGGGTTTTTGGGATTTCTGTAAACGAGTCAGGGTTGGATCGTGTCCGGGGCTGGACACGATGGATTCGATGTACTGTGGACGTGTCCGGGTGTTGGACACAGGGGTTTGAATGTACTGTGGTGTGGGGGTTGTGTCCAGATGGTGTCGGACACGAAAATCTGGTTGTAACGTTGTAAATCTGGACACAGGAAAAGAATGGATACGGTAGGACACCCGGGGTCGGACCCGAGGCCAACACGGCTGACACGGTAATGCTGGACACACGGACACGAGCACACAAATCAATGGTGATGGCTTGTTGGCTTGTGGGAATTTGTGAGGGCTAGCTAGGGTTTCATGGGAATGGTGTGGTGAGAGAATTTAAATAGGGAGAGAGGGTGTGGGATAAAGGGTGAGGATTGGCCCAATAATGAATGGCCCAGATTATATATAAATGGGTTTTCATGTGGGAAAAATGAGGGTGTGAATGGGAGACGGTAAACTGGTAAATTTAATAGAAAAATATAATTTAAGAAAATGTTTTAAGAGGCTTCCAAGGCTAACTGATTCCAAATTAGCTACTAATTAAACCCATATTTCAAAACCCTAGAAATTATGTAATTTATTTATTTACTATTCCAAAATGGATATGAAAATTTATTATGAAAACAACTAGTCCTTCAATAATTTTATTAAACAAATAATTTTATGATTTCAAGCCAATAAATATTCGAAGCTAGAGTATTATATATATATATATATATATATCATTATTTATTAATTTATAATAAATCGACATTTAGGAAAAATGATTTTATAAAAGATTTCAAATCACTTACAAAAAATCAAACATTGTTAAAAATCTAATACTAAAATTCAAGGAGAAATATCTTATAAACTTGATATTTTAAAATAAAATAAAAATCTAAATATTTCGGAAATTTAGAAATCGGAGGTTACAATGGTGAAGGCCAGTCTACAAATAGGCCACCCCTATTTGATGGTACCAACTACACGTACTAGAAAATAGGCATGAGTTTATATTTGAAGTCTCTTGATTTTGACTTATGGACTATTGTTATAGATGGATACAAGAAGCCTGCTAGGATAGTTGTTGATGGTAAGTTGGTAGAAAAGCCCAATGATAAATATACTGATTTGGAGAAAAAATAGGCCAGTCTTGATGCTAAAGTTATTAATACTTTATTTTGTGCTGTAGACATATAGATGTTTGCCATAAACAAAAGTTTGTACGAAACTTTGTATTACAAACTATTAAAGGAAAAGGGATACAACTAAACAAGAATCTAAGTACAATGAATCTGGGAAAGTATAACTATGGAGATCTAATATGCGGTCGATTACTTTACTCCTTTGACTACTCGACACAAGGAAGACATGCTGAAATACTTGGACGATTTAGAGAGTTTGGCAATGAGAGAGCTTGGCTATACGAGCACAAAGAAGTTTCTATTCTTCTTCTCTGTCTGTCCAGGTCATTGTTGATGGATATCCTGATCCACATATTTATAGTATTTTGTGTTGAAGATGGTTACTTGCATGCACATGTATGCACGAGCAATATACACTGTGTTTGATGTTGTACGCGTACATTTTGAAAGCATGCAACCCACGTTCTAGAAAATGGGTGCCCAAATCACTGATTGCTCAACACGTGGCTTCCTATGCGAGGAAGGCTCAGGATATGGGGGCAGTTGCATGTACACGTCCATGAAGGATATGGTATATATGTACATCACCATAACCATCGTTCTCGTGGTCAAGGAATTCCTGCTTCCGCGAAGTTCATTCGGACTGGACTGTGTAAAATAAATTGTATTCGCTGGTGCAAATCTTCCATCTTGGAGATATGGGAAATCACTGTCGATTATTAATAACGGCATGATATTTGAAATCAGTAGCCATGCTAGCGTAGATATGAAGAAATGACCATACTGACGTATGCCTGAGGAAATAACCATACAGGCGTACTTAGTTTGAAGGACCAATTTTCGTATACTCAGTGAGTGGTAGCACCATTGGCATACCATTGCTAGAGTATCCAAGTCGACGTATTCGAAAGAGATAGCATCAACGGCGTACTCTGTTCGAAGTAGCACTATCGGTGTATTATAGCAAAGTGGCATTGGTAGCATACTTGGATTGAGGTAGCAACCTTAGTAACTAAACGACAACCTGGGTCGGCGTGCTAGAAATCCTCTGTATTTAATGTCGTGATCTCTTCGATTGTTATATCAGACTGTCAACTGTTAGGTTCGTCTCATTTAATGTTTGACGAATGGTGGCATTGTACGCCATTGTATTGTGTTGGATAATTGTGATCAAAATATGCTGCTAAGTCGGGGCATATGGAATATGCCACTAAAGTAAAGCACATGGAGTGTGCCACTTCTTTATTGTCTGGAGTTTGAAGGGTAGTACGTCACTGCTTCTACTGAACCCGGTTTTAGTCCTCCTTTAGGGGAGGTATACTTTTTATGCTTCTACAAGACCCCCTTTACAGTTTTCAAATTGTATCAATAAAAAAATTGAAATACTTTGAATTAGAAGCATAAAAAGCTGTTTGGATTTGTGTGCATGTGTTCGATGCAAAATCCCAACAGATTATTGATGTAGCTGAATAACATGATCAATGTGCGAAAATCGAGGCATTACTCAACAGTCGAAGAGTTTTGATCCACCTCTATAAAATAGACTTGGGGAGAGAAATTTTCTTTACGAGTTCTACAAACCCTGTGTTCTCCCCCAAAAAACTCGAATCTCTTTTTTTCTTCCTCGAACAGAAGCACTGGCTCCCAAAAAAACTTAGGTGACCAAGAAAGGCAATAAGGGGAAGGAATTAGCTTCTTCTTCTTGGGTGACCATGACTCGATCGACAACGAGGTCCGCGGGTGATCGCTTAAACATGTTGCGAAGAAGAACGTCAACCATCGAGAGTACCAACCCGACCATAATAGGTATGGGCGAGCATATGCCTGAACATGTATTTCAGTCGTATAAAATAAATTGAGAAGTGAAAAGAGGAGGAAGATGATGGCACATCGAGGACCACTGAAGCACATGTGCACGAGCACATATTCCCTCTTTCAGAGTGGAATTCTTTCTCTGTATACTGTCAAATTCTCAAATAGACTTATGACTGTATGTGTATATTTCCTCTAAAAATAAACTCCTCGCGTACACCAGACTTCAAGGTAGTACGCGTACTTCTTAGCATGGAGAAATTCCTGCTCGCGTACAAGTTTTGACGAACTTATGATTTGTACGCGTACTTCTCCCTAAAAAGAGTCTGTTTGAGTACACGAACCTTTCTTATAAAATTAAGAAATTACGTGCCTTATGCTCTCCTGTATTAACTCTGATCTTCAAAAATTTCTGCAATTAATTTATCGATGGACCCTCTTTTTGATGTGATGGGCTCAATTGCGAGGATTCTACCTTAAAATTATTTGGAGAACCTGTCACATGTAGAATTTCCTCAATCTAACATGAGTCTTCCAAAGAATACACATGCTTTAATAGCTTCCTAAGTTGGCAGGATGTTGTTATCTTTGATGAACGGTGAACCCCTCACTTCTCTGGATAATCAACAACATGATAATCCTCTATTCTTATTTGGAGATGCAATCAATAGGTCGTCTCAAACAAAACCTAAGAATAAGGAGTGGGTTTTCAAAATTGGTGATAGGGTGATGTATTTGCCTAAAATGCCCTGAGACTGTAGGATCGTGTATGGAAACTCTAGAGGGGGTGAATAGAGTTTATGTATGCAGCGGAATAAAATCACCTGTTAAAAAATAATTCTATGGCATGCAATGGTGATCAACTACTAGCCGTTAGAATATATCTCATGTGTAAGTGATACTACTAGCAGTGTTATGAATATACTTATATATATGCAGTAGAGTGGGAGAAAGCAAATAAAAATACCAAGATGTATATTGGTTTCCCTTTGAGAGGACTAGTCCAGTCTCGAGAACTCAAGCTCGGAGGTTTATCCACTATAATCACCAATAGTGAATCATAAGCTTTGATCCGAAGGCTTGCCACTTTTTTACACCACGAGGTTTGATCCGAAGTCTCGCAACTTTACAGCTAGAGAGAAAGAGAAACTGATGGAGCCAAGATCTTTTCAACTCTGTAGACTTATAGACCGAGACCGCACTTGGCACTAGGAAGCCTAGAGAGTTGCTCTTGGAGATGGAAAAGTTAAAGCTCAGATGTTTGCTCACAATAAGATAGAAGGATTAAGAATGGTTGAGTGAGTAGGAATATAGAAATCCAATCCTATTTATAATGTACTGTGTTGGCAAACATAATTTGGCCAGAATTCGAATGGGGTTCAATTCAAATTTTCGAAGCCAAGAAATCAGGATATTATTACTGTTCTGATTTCATACCAAAGGGATAACCGAGTTTGGTCCGAGTTCGGCATGAATTCGGCCCGAGTTCGAGTTCAAAGTGTGGTAGACTTTGTTAATGAATGTGGCCTGGTTTGGTGGATAGGTTCGTTGGTTTATTTGAGTAGACTAGGTATCTAGGTGTAGGTACTTTGATTTGCCACTGTGACTCAGCATACATCAATCCTAAACTGAAATAAATAAAAGATTACATTTGAATATGGAACCAAACTTGATAAACAAATCTTTTAGCTGGTGCAGAGTCTGACTTTAGTACTGACGGAGTTGGTATACTTTGCGTCGAGAATCTGATTTATTTGTATTTTGGATCTATTGTTTGACGATTATCAGAATCAGGTTGACTGTGACCACTTTTTGTCAACAATCTCCCTCATTATGTCAATTGACAAACTATGCCAAAATACACATAGGTGAGTCTGATGTAGCCTTTGATGCAAATATTTGAAATGTAGAAGAAGATCCCTCGTACGTAGAATTTTCCGTTTAAAAATAAGCTTTTTGTTTAAAGAAATGCTCCCCCGTAAGTAGATCTTTCCTTTGAACGATTGCACTTGAATGACCTGTAAATTATTATTTTTTATAACAAAATTAGGTGCATGTATATCAAGGATACAGATATAAATATATCACAGTTTACAATTTATATATGTAATCAACCACAATTATCATTTTGTCATTTCTCCCCCTTTGTCAATATATCATAGGAGGAAATAAAACTCCCCCGTAATGAGTGATTATGACAACTTAAGAAGAAAAAGACATATAAGCCAGAGAAATGTATATCATGCATTGTTTAAGCAAAACAAGTATCAAGACTAGCGAATATCTAGATACAAATAACCAAAATAACATAAAAGTTTTTAGAATTTTTAAGCAAATGTTTCTAGAACACTGAATAAAAGTCCACATAGCGAAAAGAAACTATCACAAATCATCATCAGCAGCATCAGCAGATGGATGATTATCAAAATATGCTCTGGTAGGGTCGAAGTACTGCTGAACAAATGGATCATCTATCCTGTAGCCTGGGCAGAAAGGATCACGAGCCACTGGGTGAGGTGCAGTAGGATTCTGGGCTAGGTGATAATGAAGATTTGCTATGGAGTTGGCCAATGTGTAGGCTTGGATAATGGTACAATAAGACTGGTCGCAAAGTTGAGTGATAATCATAGTGTTATTCTGCTGATGTTGAGAAGCTATCATCTTATTTTGCAACCTGAACTGTTCGTGGAATATCTCCTGGATCGAGTCCAAGGTAGCAGGCTGTGTAGAGGATGATGGAGTAGGAGCTGGAGCAGGAGAAGTTAGAGCTGGATCAGCTGGTGCATCGGAATCAGATCCGGGTGAGTCGTCCTCATCAAGAGCGAGAGAGGTAGGCTGAGTCCTACGGGCTTTGGTGAGATAAGCTGGCTCAGATAGATAAGTGGGTTCTTCCGTAGGAATATGGAAGTGCTCAAAGATGAGTGGTAGATACATGGCATAAGAAAGTTGATGTTTATGTTTACAATAGTTAATCATCTGCCTAATCATGGTCTTAGGAAGACTAAAGAGAGTGGATGTGTAGAAGTGATATAAATCAGACATCTCCTTATAGGTAACATCATCTTTAGAGGTTTGCTTTGGAATGATTGCAGAGTAAATTATACGGTGAAGTTCGTAAAAGTATTGGTTAAAATAACGAGCACGAAATTTTCCGTCAGGACAAGGATGAGGGACGCAAAGTATGTCCCTAAAGAATCAAGAGTGATGTCGTCTCTAAGATTGAGTTTGTCGATCTCAACTAGGGCGTCTCCCTCATTTGGAATTTCAAGGATTTCACCCAAAGTTGTATCGTCAAATTCAATATTAATCCCACCCACTTTTAAAGAAATAGACCATTGATCATGAGAGAGATTACAATAAAACATGAGAATGGTGTTCAAATAAATGGGTTTTCTAGTTTTGACTAGGCGATAAAGATAAAATTATACAAGCTTAGGTTTTTGGGCATAAAAAATAGTAAAATTGATAAGATTGCCCTTGTAAATATTCCTTTGTATAAAGTTATTGAACCATAAATTTGCGGCATCAAGAGATATGAAAATGAAGTCATCATATTCACCGGGGTTAGGAATATTGGGAGAAAATAAGGAATATATAACATCATTACTTGAGAGTTGGGAAGATGAAGCTTCATTTTCTTTTCTCTTCTTTTTCTCAAATTTAGGAGCCATGAAATTAGGGATTGTGAATGTGAAGGATATACTTTGAAGAAATGGAAGGAGATGAAGGAGAATTACATAAAGAGCCTTATATCCCAAGTTTTGGAGAGATAAAGCCTTTGTGTAAGGAGAGCACCAAACTAGGGTTTAGGAAGAAGGAGGTTGTTTTCGGTTTGGAGAAGAAGGATTGGGAAGAGGAAGTTATATGATCAAATCCGAGGGTGGCTGCTACTATATAAAAATACTAGAACCGAGTTCGTACCGAGTTCGGACTGAACTCTGCCAGAGTTCTGATATGCTCAGAATTTTGAAAAATTATGATTTGTAGTATGCTATAAAAGTTGTATGAAAAATGTACAAGTTATCTCATCATAATACTAGTATAGATATATGAGGTCTATAATTAAGACATGCTATATTATCAGTAATTTATTTTTAGACAAGTTATTAAAAGAAGTTGTAATTACAGTCAATTACTGAATGAATAATAATTGTATTTAGAAAACGTTTGTAAATAGCTCTTTGTATATAATTACTCAGTGAGGTATTTTGTTATTATTAATTAGTTGTAGGGGCCGGTTCCTAGCTAGCGGTGGTCCGAAGACTCTTAAGTATCATGTCGCATAAGACTGTTTACACCTTGTTGACAGAAGGACCCTTTTAGCTATTAACAATATTTTCTACACCTTTAGAGCATAGTATTGAAGATTCATTTAACAAAAGTTTCTTCGTACACAGTTAAGAGCAATTATACTATTGTATTTCAATAATTGAATGAGTACATTATACTACTATAAATATAAAAATTTGTGTTACCATAATGACTTAAAAGTCATGTTTTTGTATTGGTGCAATTACCATAAGAATGTCCATTTTTGGCTTTTTGCAATCACCAACTTTCTTCTTTGATATTACGTCTTCCAGCAAATCGTTCCACCTATATGATTATGAAGATATTGGAACATCAATTTGGAAGAGATGATGGAAGTAGGAGTTCATTTTGGTCATGGTACTAAGAAATGGAATCTTAGAATGGCCCCTTACATCTTTGCAAAGCGGAAAAGTGATGAGTGAGTGATGCAATGCACTTCTTCCTTTTTCTTTTTTAGGCACTAATAGACTCTCAATGGTCGCAGGACCCTGACTCCTCTGGGGGAGTCTTCTTGGATTACCTATCTCAATAAAGTATATGATTGGTTTGAGGAACGTCTCGAGATTCAAGCGATAACAAGACTTTGGTATCTAGGATTTGGATCCATAGTGATTAGTTTTTGGAACCTAGATAAACATATTCATATTCACTAATCTTCGTGCTTTGCAAAAGTGTGAGGAGTATCCTTTCAATCTACAGTAGTGACATATAATAGTGCTGTTTGGGTTAAAACTAAGTGTATGAGCATGATATGTCATGTGATTATTTTTCTTTAGTCTAGTGTAGATAAATGCGTGATTATGTGATTTACTAATTATCTTGTCTCTTTTATGTGAGTGTCTTGTGTCCTTTTGTTTGGACAAGTATCGTGTGTGTGTCCAGTGCTAGATTGGGTTATAGGTTGTATAACCTATTTACCTAGTCTGTTCTCTAACTTTTTAGAACTAACAAGTAATTTATCATATTTAGCAGAAATATCCTTAATCTTAAGTGAGGCATTAGAGTACTTCTCCTTTTCCTATTTTATGTCCTCCTTAAGTTTAGCATTTTTTTGATTGCTTTCATCAAAGCAGTCAAGAGCTTCTTGTAAGTTAAGCTTAAGCTTGGAGATTTCAATTGATTCATGCGAAAAGGAGTTATCTCTAGCTTCCTTAAGTAAGCAAATAAGCTGATAATTCTTAAGCTGATAAGATTTGATATCTTTTTGAGCTTGTTTATAGTTATTTCTAAGCTTATTAAAGTCTTTAAATAAATTATTAAGAGCATCAGACAATTCATCATACGAAATATCTTTTGCTAGTGGGTCATCATTTACCTCGCTTACCATTAAGCACAAGTCTGTCGTATGTTGAAGGTTTTTGTCATTCTCGTACTGGATGCTTGTATCAGTTCCATGACTTACAGTATGGCATAAGTCAGAAGTTTCTTTATTGCCATTACTGTTGCTTGGAGTATCAACAACTTTCTTTATACTTGCTGCTTGTTTAGTAGGACTCAAGCTTGTTGTGTCTTGAGTTCTTTCTTTATTGTCTTCACCGTCGCTCTTATATGTTTCTTCCAGCATTTTTCATATTTTATGTGATGTTTTACACTTGGAAATGCGTTTGAATTCATCTTCGCCTAGAACACAGTAAAGCATGTACATTGCTTTTGCATAATCGCTTGCTGCTTTCTTTTTATCTTCAGTATATTCATCATCTACTTTGTCAACTCTTTTGTAACCATTAGTAATATAAGTCCATAGGTTAAAGGTAAGAGATTTTAGAAAAATACTAATATGTATTTTTCAGAATAAATAGTTAGTGCTGTTAAAAATAGGTGGCTTATCAAGGAGTTGGCTTTCACCATTGATGGGAAAGAGTGATCGTGTTGTTGCCATGTGTTATACTCTTTGGATGTTAATCCGGTAATCAAGAGAACTTGCTCTGATACCAATTGTAGGATCAATTGGTATCAGGAATAGTTCCTATATAAAGAGTACCAACTTTGATACCAATTGTAGGACTGTGTATGACAACTCTAGAAGGGGGGTGAATAAAATTTATGTATGCAGCGGAATAAAATTATGTATTAAAAAATAATTCTATGGCATGCAATAGTGATCAACTACTAGGAGTTAGAATATATCTCATATGTAAGTGATACTACTAGCAGTGTTATAAATATACTTATATATATATAGTAGAGTGAGAGAAAGCAAACGCAAACACCAAGATGTATACTAATTTTCCTCTGAGAGGACTAATCCAGTCCCGAGAACTCAAGCTCGGAGTTTTATCCACTATAATCACTAATAGTAAATCACAAGCTTTGATCCGAAGGCTTGCCGCTTCTTTATACCATGAGGTTTGATCCAAAGTCTTGCAATTTCACAGCTAAAGAGAGAGAGAGAGAGAGAGAGAGAGAGAGAGAGAGAGAGAGAAACTGATGGAGCCAAGCTCTTTACAACTCTGTAGACTTCTAGACCGAGACCGCACTTGGCACTAGGAAGGCTAGGGAGTTGCTCTTGGAGATAGAAAAGTTAAAGCTCTGATATTTGCTCATAATAGGATAAAAGGATTAAGAATGGTTGAGTGAGTAGGAATGTAGAAATCCAATCCTATTTATAGTGTGTTGGCAAACAGAATTCGACCAGAATTCGGATGAGATTCAATTCAAATTTTCTAACGTTGGGCCAGGAAATCAGGGATATTATTACTGTACTAATTTTATACCAAAGGGATAACCCAGTTCGGTCCGGGTTCGGCATAAATTTGGCCCGAGTTCGGTTTTAAAGTATGGTAGACTTTATTAATGAATATGGCATAATTTGGTGGATATGTTCATTGGTTTATTTGAGTGGACTAGGTATCTGGGTATAGGTACTTTGATTTGCCAGTGCGAATCAGCTTACATCAATCCTAGGCTCAAATAAATAGAATATTATATTTGAATATGGAACCAAACTTGATAAAAAAATCTTTCAGCTGGTGTAGAGTCTGACTTTAGTACTGACGAAGTTGATATACTTTGCATCAAGAATCTGCTTTATTTGTATTTTAGATCTAATGTTTGACGATTATCAGAATTAGGTTGACTATGACCACTTTGTGTCAACAGAGACTACCCTTTGTCGGCTTTTACTCATGCCACGCATCCAAGAAAAATGGGATTTAACTCTGTATCAATATGGTAAGAGGCCTGGAAAAATTTGTTATAAGCGGGATGATCAGAGAAGAAGTTTTTTTCAGAGTACTCCGAATGGTCATGTCATTCCTATGTGAGGACTAGTGCCGGGCTCTATGCCTAGTGAAGACTCGTCACTTATCCAACCAGTTCAATCGCCGATCTTCACTAATCTCTTCATTGAGGCTGGTGGGATATATCCTTCTACGAATCCCAGACTGACTAGATGGGTTACTAACAACAATATACGTTGGAATGTATAGACATTGGAAAGATTTGAAACAGAGCTCGACCAGGTAGGGCTCTACGATGTTGTTTTATCGACCAGCTACGGGATTGCCCTAAACCATAATTTATTTCTTGCCTTGGTGGAACGGTATAATGCTCGAACCGGAACCTTCTCCATACCACACGGCGAGTTAGGGTTCATATTGTATGAGATACAGATAACTTCGGACTTGCCGATAGGAGACGTGCCTTATGAGGAATACATCCTTACCAATAGAGAAATTCAAGTCCTGGCTAAAGAGAACCCTCGCCTTATTGAAGTATACCAAGATTTAATGTGCCATTATTTAGCTTGCAATCACTATTACGAGAATAGTTTAGGCTTGGTTTATACCAGTAAGTGGTTGTTATACCTTTTCATGGGTCGACCCATGAACGAGAAGGCTAAAGAAGGGAGAGATATAATAGTTCATCCCCTCCCACCTTTAGATGCAAATCTGATTGAAGAGCTTATGCAAGATTATAATACGCCTGAAAAGAGCATGGAGACTACTGCATGCGGCTTCCCAACTGGGACGAAAACTTATAGTTATTGAGACATTATCGCAAAGAAATTTCCCTGGAAGCTCTGCTAGCTTGATTCCTATCATTGTGGTTACGAAGGTGGGTCGTACCCGAGAATTGTGCAACAAATCATATCAATCGCAATATACTATTTCCTGTAGTGAGTTTAGTCTTCAAGCATCAGTTAGCTCTTCTGCCGACGATGATATGCTGATTAAATGCTGGGCTCTATGCATTCACTAATGCCTTACTGTTAGAGCATATAGGTCAAAGTGATTTCCCTATAGTAGAGATGCCTCTTACCTACTTAATGGGATGGCTATTGCTTCATAATAAATGATTGATGGCTCCTTGCATGGAGCGGGATGATGCCCTTAAAGAAAGATTCCTTTGCAAGTACAGGGAGTCCAAATGGAATGTCACTAGCGGTCTTAATACTAGAAGAGCACTAAACCTGGGAACAAGTTAGAGCATTTACTGTATCTGTCTACAGGTTCTAGCTAAGAATACAGGTGGCCGCTTCCAAGATAGAGGAAAAGACATGTCAAACCTGCCCTACGGGGTTTTTTTAGTTACTCAACATCAGGCCTTCTCACCTGGTCTATAGATGCGGAGATAATTGTTACCTTGAACCATATACGCCTAGTCGCTTTGCCAGACAGTTTGGCTACGACCAGTTTCATGTCCGCAATGTTACCACTTATTTTTGGTTGAGTGGGGGTTTGATTGACGGAGCCCGAGGATGGCGATACTTCAACATTGGTTGCACTAGTGCCCAAGTCACCCCGCCCTCTACCATAGTTGGAACATTGTTGAATTTTTTGCATACATATTCCAATTTCTTTACCTCAGCCAACTTATTTTATCATAATTTTGACATGAGGGGTAGCTTCAGGCTTGGAACAAAAGCTGACACAGAGGCAAAGGTGGTGGAAATTAATATCTTAGTGGAGGAAGTAGACAATACTCCTATAGACGAGTCATTAGACTCGTCAGACCTGGGCCAGAGGACCAACCTGTTCCTCCTTTGGTTATATCCATGAAGAAACACAAAGATTAATCTTCAAGAAATAGTCAGCCGGTTTTGAAGAAAGCAACCAGAAAGAAATGACAGTCGGAGTCCCCTGTATCTCCGAGGAGAAGTTTATTTACCTCCCGCACCCGTTCTCCTGGCCAGGCTGGGCCGTTGACTACTTCACTTATTGTAGTGAGGATTAGCACTTTTATCGCTTATCCAGCCATCACAGTAGTGACGAGAGCCGTAGTTGTTTCAGCCATCGAAAGTGTTAGCTCGATGACTCCTCTGTAAGCCATACGAGATACAAACGTCTTAGTCTCACATACATCTTTTGCTGATCCCATCCTTGACACGACAACTTAATTCGTACTGCTAGGTACGTTTATACCTTCTCTATCACTTGGCCTGACATTATGTATATCCATGAAAAAGAGGTAGATTCAACAGGAGCCTACTCTAGAGGGTCATAATACTCAGGCCAATCCTGATGATGAAGACAATGAGGTGGAAATACTTTCTACTCCTCTGGCTGATATTCTTGGAATGATTAGTAGGGTTGAGCTACAGAATGACATTACCATGGCATAGCCTGATATTGTACCCAACCGTGGTGACACAGACGTTGCCATATCGGACATGGGGTTAGGGCATAGTGATTATGACGATATACTCTTGAATGCCATCACTCCATCGGTAGAGGCTTCTTTGGTTGGACTGAGAGATTACTTGGACGACCAAACTCTCGAAGATGAATATATACTTCTGGCTCGGGAACATGCCAATATGTTCTTTTTATATCGCAAATCCTCACGTTGTAAGTGTTACGCCCCGATCTTCCGCAGGCAATCGGCCGTTCCCGCTAGGCGGGAATCACCCTCGCCAGCGCTCCCGCGGAACGATCGCTTAACCCATCCAGGCGTGATACCGCACGAGCGTGAGCCACGCCCGTGCAAGGCCATGGTTCATTGGCTGGCGGTAAGAGTTCTAAGCTACAGAGTCGCACAGATTGTCTGAGTGCAGCGGAGTCATGAACGCATAGCGATTCGGTAACAGGTTCACTGAGTTGACAAATATAGCGGAAGCATTGAAACACAAGTTGAAGTAAAACAAGCTCTCTTTTTTATTTATATGAACAAGTGTTACAGGCGGCGTATAGCCGAGATTACAAGTCGCTCAAGCCTCTCTCTCTGAAACATAAAAGCGTGCCAAGTGGCTACAACTGTGGAATGATTATACAGGCGATGGTCAGGCGACGCTCCAACATTATGTCTTGTATATGTGCTTCAGTCCCGGACGCACCGTTGCAAGGCTTCAGAGGGAACTCCTGGCCTTAGCACGCACGAAGGAGGCGTCCGCACCGAACGAGGTTCTCCCGCACCCTGCATACAAACTAGCGGATTATCAGTACATTGAATGCACTGGTGGGGAAGCTACTCGCCCGCTCGACAAATCCAAACACGTA
Organism: Iris macrosiphon; assembly: GCA_036927795.1. NCBI lineage: Eukaryota > Viridiplantae > Streptophyta > Magnoliopsida > Asparagales > Iridaceae > Iris > Iris macrosiphon. The sequence continues at coordinate 39,069,491 of JAYESA010000017.1, read as the reverse complement.
ATACAGGTTCCGTGCACAACTATTAAGTTATCTTTCTAGTTGCCTTAGGATCAGCTTTATGCAAATATTGAATAGCCTAACGTGTCGGGCAGTGCGCCGTGCTTTGAGAGGAAAAATGACGAGACTTACCAACTTACTATCTTCTTCCCTGTCCAAGGCAACATTTAGGCAAATATCGTTAATTCAAGCATGGCAAGTATAACATTCAGGAGGCATAGCACATGCAAACATGAGGGTCGTTTTAATATGATAGTTCAGGTGTTCAGTTGTTTCTTGATGCGATACAATGACTCGCACGCGGATAGCCGCTAAGCGAGGATGACTTATCTATATGAACGTTAGTCGCTGGCATAGCCATAAAGGACCGTAGTCAATTGGCGGGGTAGAGAATGCAACGAAAGCACGTGAGGCGCTGTAAACCATCCCGTCAATCACGTGAGCGACTACTACGTTATGTTCTATCCGGATTGGGTCGGTCCCAGTACCCTAGTGACCGCCCGTGGAACCGTGCCTCGTTGTCGAGTTGTCCGCGACATGCAGGTCAGGATCAGGGTCAGTTTCAATCCACAACTTGAATGATAATCCATGATTCATGTTCTGAACGAGCGTTTGCTCCAAGAGCTGAGATTCGTTCGTTACGTGACGTGATTCTCGTTCAGATGTAAAATTGATGTGATTATCATTCAGTTGTCACGTTAAAGGATTCACGTTCAGTATTCGTTACCCTGATGCGTGCCCCTGGTTCGGGGATTGCCTTGGCGACCCAATGGTCCCGGATACTTGCAGGTTCATTCAGGCACAGAACGACTACGTAGTAGTCTCCCGGGGTTTGGATGAAAACATGGCAATATACAAGCAGACAAGCATGCGTTTCTAAGGAACATAAGTAAACACGTTTGCTCGGACCCGAAGGTAAGCCGAGAGATGAAACCGTTAAGGGACTTAGCATGCGAGGGTCTGTATATAAGCAGTATTTCATTTCCATGTTCTATCAAGCAATACTAGTTGGGATTATTCCCTTAGCTAGGTGCGTTGGATTTATTAGCATGCAGGGGGTGAATCACCTAGCGACTAGCATGAATATTCCAGATTTTATGTGTGCTGGCTAAGCAAAGACAAGTTCACCGTAGCCACCCACCTTAGCGATGATTCGCCTCGGTAGAGCGATACGTCTGAGCGAGCCTCTGAAAGCCGAAGTTTAATTCCTACAGGGGCAAGTCTGGATATCCTTTGCTTCTTGATCGAGGCAAAGCGGGGCGGGACAGCTGCACTATTGCCGTTTGAGACGGCAGTCCACTAGAACGGAACGGGGTGTTACATCCTACCCAACTCAGAAAAAGTCTCGTCCTCGAGACTTACTGAGGACAAGAAGTAATCTAGGGTTGAGGCAATCCTAGACAAGTCATTGTACTTGTTTCATTTGGATCTTCACTTGCACAAGCGTCGAAATTAGCATATCGCTTAGACTGGATCGTGCGCACTTTCGAAGTGCACTTCTAGCGTGAACACGTCAACCAGCTTAGTGATAGCGAAGTCTTAGCACTCGAGTTTCACCTTTTCTTAAGTCTTGGATGGTGCACTAGTTCAAGGCGTCCCTTGAATAGATGCATTCAACCAAACTTAGAGTTAGTGAAAATCGGACAAGCTACTATCGATACTCTCAAAGGGTTCGCACAGATTGGCAAAAAGGCCACTTGCAGCATACAACCAGACAAGAAAGCATATCATTACATTCAAAACGTATTTTGAAAGTATTTAGACTTATTGTTGGAACATCCCATCGAGGCATTGAGAGAGAGCATGCACATAACCCACGAACGAGCTTTCGAAACAGAGATATCGAATTAAAGTCCAAAGGCGTAGAAGCCAGGCTCTGATACCAACATGTCACGCCCCGATCTCCCGCAGGCAATTGGCCGTTCCCGCTAGGCGGGAATCACCCTCGCCAGCGCTCCCGCGAAACGATCGCTTAACCCATCCAGGCGTGATGCCGCACGAGCGTGAGCCACGCCCATGCAAGGCCATGGTTCATTAGCTGGCGGTAAGAGTTCTAAGCCACAGAGTCGCACAGATTGTTCGAGTGCAGCGGAGTCATGAACGCATAGCGATTCGGTAATAGGTTCACTGAGTTGACAAATATAGCGGAAGCATTGAAACACAAGTTGAAGTAAAACAAGCTCTCTTTTTTATTTATATGAACAAGTGTTACAGGCGGCGTATAGCCGAGATTACAAGTCGCTCAAGCCTCTCTCTCTGAAACATAAAAGCGTGCCAAGTGGCTACAACTGTGGAATGATTGTACAGGCGATGGTCAGGCGACGCTCCAACATTATGTCTTGTATATGTGCTTCAGTCCCGGACGCACCGTTACAAGGCTTCAGAGGGAACTCCTGGCCTTAGCACGCACGAAGGAGGCATCCGCACCGAACGAGGTTCTCCCGCACCCTGCATACAAACTGGTGGATTATCAGTACATTGAATGCACTGGTGGGGAAGCTACTCGCCCGCTCGATAAATCCAAACACGTAATACAGGTTCCGTGCACAACTATTAAGTTGTCTTTCTAGTTGCCTTAGGATCAGTTTCATGCAAATATTGAATAGCCTAACGTGTCGGGCTATGCGCCGTGCGATGTGAGAGGAAACACGACGAGACTTACCAACTTACCATCTTCTTCTCTGTCTAAGGCAACATTTAGGCAAATATTGTTAATTCAAGCACGACAAGTATAACATTCAGGAGGCATAGCACATGCAAACATGAGGGTCATTTTAACATGATCGTTCAGGTGTTCAGTTGTTTTCTTGATGCGATGCAATGACTCGCACGCGGATAGCCGCTAAGCGAGGATGACTTATCTATATGAACGTTAGTCGCTGGCATAGCCATAAAGGACCATAGTCAATTGGCAGGGTAGAGAATGAAACGAAAGCACGTGAGGCGCTGCAAACCATCCCGTCAATCACGTGAGCGACTACTACGTTATGTTCCATCCGGATCAGGTCGGTCCCAGTGCCCTAGTGACCGCCCGTGGAACCGTGCCTCGTTGTCGAGTTGTCCGCGACATGCAGGTCAGGATCAGGGTCAGTTTCAATCCACAACTTAAATGATAATCCATGATTCGTGATCTGATCGAGCGTTTGCTCCAAGAGCTGAGATTCGTTCGTTACATGACGTAATTCTCGTTCAGATGTAAACTTGATGTAATTATCATTCAGTTGTCACGTTAAAGGATTCACGTTCAGTATTCGTTACCCTGATGCGTGCCCCTGGTTCGGGGATTGCCTTGGCGACCCAATGGTCCCGGATACTTGCAGGTTCATTCAGGCACGGAACGACTACGTAGTAGTCTCCCGGGGTTTGGATGAAAACATGGCAATATACAAGTAGACAAGCATGCGTTTCTAAGGAACATAAGTAAACACGTTTGCTCGGACCCGAAGGTAAGCCGAGAGATGAAACTGTTAAGGGACTTAGCATACGAGGGTCTGTATATAAGCAGTATTTCATTTCCATGTTCTATCAAGCAATACTAGTTGGGATTATTCCCTTAGCTAGGTGCGTTGGATTTATTAGCATGCAGGGGGTGATTCACCTAGCGACTAGCATGAATATTCCAGATTTTATGTGTGCTGGCTAAGCAAAGACAAGTTCACCGTAGCCACCCACCTTAGCGATGATTCGCCTCGGTAGAGCGATACGTCTGAGCGAGCCTCTGAAAGCCAAAGTTTAATTCCTACAGGGGCAAGTCTGGATATCCTTTGCTTCTTGATCGAGGCAAAGCGGGGCGGGACAGCTGCACTATTGCCGCTTGAGACGGCAGTCCACTAGAACGGAACGGGGTGTTACATCCTACCCAACTCAGAAAAAGTCTCGTCCTCGAGACTTACTGAGGACAAGAAGTAATCTAGGGTTGAGGCAATCCTAGACAAGTCATTGTACTTGTTTCATTTGGATCTTCACTTGCACAAGCGTCGAAATTAGCATATCGCTTAGACTAGATCGTGCGCACTTTCGAAGTACACTTCTAGCGTGAACACGTCAACCAGCTTAGTGATAGTGAAGTCTTAGCACTCGAGTTTCACCTTTTCTTAAGTCTTGGATGGTGCACTAGTTCAAGACGTCCCTTGAATAGATGCATTCAACCAAACTTAGAGTTAGTGAAAATCGGACAAGCTACTATCGATACTCTCAAAGGGTTCACACAGATTGGCAAAAAGGCCACTTGCAGCATACAACCAGACAAGAAAGCATATCATTACATTCAAAATGTATTTTGAAAGTATTTAGACTTATTGTTGGAACATCCCATCGAGGCATTGAGAGAGAGCATGCACATAACCTACGAACGAGCTTTCGAAACAGAGATATCGAATTTAAGTCTAAAGGCGTAGAAGCCAGGCTCTGATACCAATATGTCACGCCCCGATCTCCCGCAGGCAATTGGCCGTTCCCGCTAGGCGGGAATCACCCTCGCCAGTGCTCCCGCGAAACGATCGCTTAACCCATCCAGGCGTGATGCCGCACGAGCGTGAGCCACGCCCGTGCAAGGCCATGGTTCATTAGCTGGCGGTAAGAGTTCTAAGCCACAGAGTCGCACAGATTGTTCGAGTGCAGCGGAGTCATGAACGCATAGCGATTCGGTAATAGGTTCACTGAGTTAACAAATATAGCGAAAGCATTGAAACACAAGTTGAAGTAAAACAAGCTCTCTTTTTATTTATATGAACAAGTGTTACAGGCGGCGTATAGCCGAGATTACAAGTCGCTCAAGCCTCTCTCTCTGAAACATAAAAGCGTGCCAAGTGGCTACAACTGTGGAATGATTGTACAGGCGATGGTCAGGCGACGCTCCAACATTATGTCTTGTATATGTGCTTCAGTCCCGGACGCACCGTTACAAGGCTTCAGAGGGAACTCCTGGCCTTAGCACGCACGAAGGAGGCGTCCGCACCGAACGAGGTTCTCCCGCACCCTGCATACAAACTGGTAGATGTTCAGTACATTGAATGCACTGGTGGGGAAGCTACTCGCCCGCTCGACAAATCCAAACACGTAATACAGGTTCCGTGCACAACTATTAAGTTATCTTTCTAGTTGCCTTAGGATCAGTTTCATGCAAATATTGAATAGCCTAACGTGTCGGGCTGTGCGCCGTGCGATGTGAGAGGAAACACGGCGAGACTTACCAACTTACCATCTTCTTCCCTGTCTAAGGCAACATTTAGGCAAATATTGTTAATTCAAGCACGACAAGTATAATATTCAGGAGGCATAGCACATGCAAACATGAGGGTCGTTTTAACATGATCGTTTAGGTGTTCAGTTGTTTTCTTGATGCGATGCAATGACTCGCACGCAGATAGCCGCTAAGCGAGGATGACTTATCTATATGAACGTTAGTCGCTGGCATAGCCATAAAGGACCGTAGTCAATTGGCAGGGTAGAGAATAAAACGAAAGCACGTGAGGCGCTGCAAACTATCCCGTCAATCACGTGAGCGACTACTACGTTATGTTCCATCCGGATCAGGTCGGTCCCAGTGCCCCAGTGACCGCCCGTGGAACCGTGCCTCGTTGTCGAGTTGTCCGCGACATGCAGGTCAGGATCAGGGTCAGTTTCAATCTACAACTTGAATGATAATCCATGATTCGTGATCTGATCGAGCGTTTGCTCCAAGAGCTGAGATTCGTTCGTTACATGACATAATTCTCGTTCAGATGTAAACTTGATGTGATTATCATTCAGTTGTTACGTTAAAGGATTCACGTTCAGTATTCGTTACCCTGATGCGTGCCCCTGGTTCGGGGATTGCCTTGGCGACCCAATGGTCCCGGATACTTGCAGGTTCATTCAGGCACGGAACGACTACGTAGTAGTCTCCCGGAGTTTGGATGAAAACATGGCAATATACAAGCAGACAAGCATGCGTTTCTAAGGAACATAAGTAAACACGTTTGCTCGGACCCGAAGGTAAGCCGAGAGATGAAACTGTTAAGGGACTTAGCATGCGAGGGTCTGTATATAAGCAGTATTTCATTTCCATGTTCTATCAAGCAATACTAGTTGGGATTATTCCCTTAGTTAGGTGCGTTGGATTTATTAGCATGCAGGGAGTGAATCACCTAGCGACTAGCATAAATATTCCAGATTTTATGTGTGCTGGCTAAGCAAAGACAAGTTCACCGTAGCCACCCACCTTAGCGATGATTCGCCTCGGTAGAGCGATACGTCTGAGCGAGCCTCTGAAAGCCGAAGTTTAATTCCTGCAGGGGAAAGTCTGGATATCCTTTGCTTCTTGATCGAGGCAAAGCGGGGCGGGACAGCTGCACTATTGCCGTTTGAGACGGCAGTCCGCTAGAACGGAACGGGGTGTTACAGTAAGCCTCATTTTCATAATTTTTTACAGTGGCAACCCAGGCTAGCACAAGTCAAGGTGTCATATATTCCTGGAGCTCGGCTTGTATGCCATTTTTGTCGTAGTATTTTATATATACTGATTACTTTACTTTTAATACTTCTTTGTGGGTAACTGTCACTACCACAATTCCAGATTAGGGCATTAGTATAATTTCCCCTGTTTAATTTTAATTATGTAAATAATTAGTATGTTGAGTTTTATTTAGATGATTAGAGGTGTTCTTGATAATTAGGTTTTCAGGTTAAACCCTAAAACTCCCATTAGGTCTAACCCTAATGGCTAAATCCTAAATTGTGACCTAGCTTTGGTGAAACCCTAATTTCTTCATAATAGTTTAATTTGAAACCCTAGAGATGACTAAACCCTAGTTAATTAATTTCTTCATGACTTAACATGGAGGATTAGCTAAACCCCTATATTTGAAAACCCTAACCCTAGCCTATATATTGAAGAGGAGCCTCCCTCAACCCATTCCTTCATGAAGAAAACCTAAACCTAGCCTCCATTTGAAAAAAAAACATTCCCTCACCCCACAAATTTCAGAATCTAACCCTAGGATTTTACTTTCCTCCTCCATCAAAGGGGAAACAAGGAGCTTGGGCCAAGAAGACTTGGAGGAAGGAAACCTACATTGGGAAACCATCTCCCAATGGGTAAAATCCGATTTTTAACCCTTTTAATTCTGTTTTTCTGTTGTGTTTGGCTATTAGGGATCCACTGAATAGTATAGATTTCGATTTCTAGGGTTCTACATGAAGACATAGGAGATCTAGGGTTTTGGTGTACATTCGGGTCCTTTTCCCCCAAATTTTTGGAACCCAAATCCTAGGGATTTCGTGTAGGCATGATTACACCCCAACGTGTAAGTTTAGATCCAGTTTTAGGGTTTCATTTTGAGTTTTTCAAGGGATATTAATATGGGTTCGTTTTCAGCACACAAGTGTTTGGTGATATGTTTATTAGGGATTTGCCTATCTCTGTATTTTAATTTCTGCATATTTGATATACCAATCTATATACATAGCTATTTTTGTATAGGTGTATAGATAGGTGGTGATCTAGGGTTTTCTGTACAGTCGGGTGTAACTGTGTGTCTGCCTATGTGGTATCGGGATTTGGGGGTTTTCCTGTGCAGTTGGGTAGCAGCTAGGGTAGTTTAGTGAGGAGTAGAGGTGTCTGTGCAGTGGTGAACTGTTGTATGTATCAGATTTCCTGGTACTTAGTGTCAATAGGTTGTGGAGTTCTGCATTCCAGTTAGAGTTTAGTTCAGTGAAAAGTTTTAGTTCAGTGCCTGTGTGTACTGTGAGTTTTGGTACCTGTGTATCAGGATTGATGTATGCACTAGGGAGATTCAAGTGTGTCGATCGTGTATCAGTAGGTGAACTATGAATTGTGTCTCCAGGTGATCACTACAGAGGGTATCACACAGTGTAAATCCCAGTGTATGTGAGGTGTGTTTAGTGTCAGTTGTGTGGGTGCCAGTCAAAGAAATATGTGTGTGAGCAATATACTATGTATCAGTTTATATGACTGTGGTGTGTACAGTGGGGGGGGTTTCATTGTGCACACTCGGGTTTGAGATGGACAGTGTGTATGTGTGTATAGATAGGTTGTGAGCAGTGGGGTCTTGAGAGGCTGAGGATTTCAGTAGGATGTAAGTGCAGGTATAGTATACCAGTGTCAAATTCTTGTGTATTCAGTAACCTGTATATCTGTGTGTGAGTATCAGGAGTATCATTCCCCATATATGAGACTCAGATAATTTAGAGTATCAGTGTATTAGAGTGTCATAGTGTATCAGTAGTTCTTTGTGTGTGTCTATGTGATATCCAGTGTATACATTGTGTAAAATCAGTGTGTGTGTGCAGGTGTGTGTGTGTGTGTGTTAGCTATATGAACTAGTGAGTGAGTGTAGCCTGTGTAGTTCAGTACTATGTTTCTCAGTGTGACTATTGAGATAGTGTCTAGGTGAGAGTGCCTGTATGTGTCTGTATGTGTGAGTGATTTTTCCAGGTTCAATAGTGTTCAGTGTGGAGTTGGGAACTTCCCAGGTTCAGTGTATCACTGAGAGTGAGGGACCAGTGAGTATGTGTGTGGCTTACCTATGTGTGTGAAAGTGAGTTGTGTGAATTATCTCAGAAACCCGAGTGTGAGTGAACCTGAGTGTTAGGTATCAGAGTGTATAGAGTTATGCAGTTTTCTAATGTATCAGTGGCTAGTGTAAATCAGTGTGTGCAGTGAGGTATTATATGCAGTGAGGAACCTGTGTCTGTGTGCACTATGAAATTATGTGTATAACAGTGTCTTGTATCAGAGCCTATGTGAATTCAGAGTTCAGTATTCTGAGAGTGAACTGTGTGGATACCTGTGTGCAGTGAGTGTAGTTCTGTCTATGTGTATCAGTGAATAGAAATTATGGTTATTTGAATATCCTTTTGGGTTGTATCTAGGTGTAGTTGGGATGTGTATCAGTGAAACCAGTGTGAGTGTGGTCTGATGTTGCACAGTAATGTATGCATGTGTGCTAACACAATGTGGTGGCAATAAGGTAGGGTTATAGAGCTAGTGTCTAGATATCAAGGTAGGTATTAGTTATACTATGGTTATATTGCCTTAAGGTTAGAATGTTTAGGGCTTTAACTTAAAAACCATATATATATATAAGAGGTATATACTAGTAATGTCTAGTGTAGCTAGTAATGAATAGTTAGTTAGGTTTTGTCCAATATGGACTATTAGGATATATAAATGGACTAGTAGGCCTAGTTAACCTAGTATGACTATTATTGACCAGTAGATTTTAGGATGACATAGAAGCCTCATTTTTCTTAATTTGTTAAACATGTTTATTCCTTAATTCAGTATCTAACATTTATACTCCACAAATAGGTTATTGTGATCCCACTTTGGACATCGATCCTCACACTTTCCTCAGGACCACAGGCGAGTACATTCTCTGAGTAGTTTCTTATTTATGATATCCCCTATGTTCACTGTATCTAGTGTAGATATCCATGCTCTTGACACGCTGGTTACACGGATTGGTATACACGGATCTCGTCATGAGATGTTATTCCTCATTCATGGTGTAGCTTGTACAAGACTTATTTCTTTGTTATCTTGTGCATGTACAGACACTGAGACCCGGGGAGATTTGCTACCTCCCTAGGGAATCCCGTGCCATAGCGTACCATGATTGGATCTACTATACCAGTCGGGGGTTGGGGAGTATTTTAGTGTAGATATGTGATCATACCCAACTTTACATGAATCATAGCTCACCCCACATCTCACGTCGGGTGCGGCCTGACCATTTACATGCTTCATAGCTGTTACGTGTGATTAGCCTGACCTCTACATGCATCATACCTAACCAACGGTTAGCCTGACCTTACATGAATCATAGCTAATCACATGTAACCAGCCTGATCAAGTTTCCAAGCCGATCACATGTTAAAGCTAGTACTCACACACTTAGTCATAGGATTCTTGCTCATTGACATATTATTTCTTTTTCTGCATTTACTTACAGTATTTCCAGTATTTCCTTTTTGTACATTTCTCGTACCTATATATGCATCTCGTATATTTCCATCTAGAACTGCTACATAGTTTATATCATTAATATAGAACTGTTATTTAGAGATGTACTTTGCTCCTTCCTGACTGGAAAATATTTTTCCAGATTATGCCTAGAGGACTGGTATCTGACACTGATGGACTACAGGGTGAGTAGCTGAGACTTGGATTATGTTGAGTTAGATTTAATTATATTAGACTTGTGTTATAATTATTTTATTTCTTCGATTTCTTATCGTGCTGTAGTTATGTGATTGAGTATGTTGATCTATTATATTGTTATCCGTGTCTCCTTATGGAGTTGGATACTAGTGTGAGATTGTTTAGATAGTACTTGACCTAGACAGCGTTCTACCGCCGATGCTGCGGCGTAGGCTGGACGTACCCACGCTCTCGTACCCCTATATCGGGTGCGGGTCGTGACAGTAACGAGGCCTATGGAGAGGTTCCTTCGGGACATGTGGAGGATGCAGTCGCTTCACAGGCCAAAAAAGTTGATGACTTCACCCTATCATCTGAAAGTACTACATCAGATACACCAGTAGTTTCAACTATTCTTGTAGTAGTACCGGCCAGTATTGAAGATCCTACTTCTGTTGTTGGCCAAAGGACACAAGTAGCAAACTCTTCGTCTTCTGTTCTCAGTGTTGAAGCTATAACAGTCACGACCTTAGCACCTTTACCTCATGGGAGGAAGTTGGTAGAGGTTGTTGCAACTTCCTGTTCGAGCAATAACTTCAACGCCTTAGTCAAAGTTTATACAACTGCTTTCTATACAACGTTGAAGGAGTTGATAATGCTAGTGCTCAAAAAGGGTTTAGGTTTCGAATGTAAGGCAGTCTATCTCTCCCATGAGTTAGATCATCAATAATTTCATAGATGAAGATAGAGCCGTCGCACTAGAGCACATTCTATCAGGACTTGAGCGGCCTATTAATGAATATCTACAACTTGACAATAAATATATTTTGATTTTAATCTAAACTAAATATGAGTCAATCACTACTCAATTCATAGAGTGTCAGACCTCTTTTCAGGAGTGTATGAAGACTTATGCTGAGAAGACTATCCAGATAAATGCTTCGATGAAGGATATTGCATCTTCGTTGGCTTTTTATCGTTCTACCCATGATGAATAGGCATTACAAATCTAGAATCAGATCCAAGAGCTTGAAACTCAAATTACAAGAGCCAGAGAGGAGTTAAAGATGACTGTAGATGGGCATCCGAAAGAGATAATGCACTACGATTAGGCGACTGAATAGCTCTTAGAGCTTGAGCACAACAAGAGCGAACTCGATCAGGCTCGAAATAAGATGAAAGAATTGTACACTTCTATGGCTCCCTTTGCCATGGAAAAATACAAGGATGCTCGCATCACGAGAAAGAGTAGCGTCCAATAAATACCAACAACTTATTCGGATGAGATAAATCATCCTTGATCTTTCTACCCTGCCTTAGTAAAAGGATTTGTTTTGTAGTTTTCTTTGTCTCATTTGTATCTGTAAGAAACTTTTAGCTTTTTGAACAATGATGGTTTGTTGTAGACCCATTAACTATTGCATATCTAATATTAGACGAAATAATAGGTTGGGGTTGAAAATAATACCATAGGTAATATGGACGTGGAAGATTTTAAATAAGATTTTGTCGAATATATCTGTTCAGAGGTAATATTGACATTAAAGGACCTAATTTTATGAGGGATATGGACAACAAATTTGTGGATACAATAATATCTGAGATAATATGGACTTGATATATGACTGTGTTGTGGACCTATTACACATTATGTACTTAAAACTAAGCATGCGTAATAAGGTAGGAACGAGATAACACTATCGAAGGTGCTATGAACGTGATAGGTTATAATTTTCCTAGGGTGACCCAGTGGAATAGAACGCTTGCTCAGACGTTTTACTAACATGGTAAACCTTCTATTCAATATCATCTTGAAAATATCTTCTCAGAGGTTATATTGACATGGCAGAATAACTTTGTGGGTTTAACTTTTATAAGAAAATACTGTAGAGGTGATACATACATGATCATTTTCTTTGCATTGACTAAGGATTGGAGGTAGGATATCTCTAAAGTAATTGGACTTCAAGAATGGGATGATTTATGAGAGAAAATGTCACTCGGATGATCCTATTTTTCGTAGGTGGTTCGCGTTGCTCGAACAGAAGCTCCCATTGTGACTCCATCCGTTGGGCCTATGGTTCATTTTTGAAGGATTCTAAAGTCGAATTGCCTTCATCATCTGAGTCGACTGACACCATGTTGACGAAAAGAGTATGCTTGAATACTTCACCACTGCTTGCATCGGAGTCCCAGGACGATGAGTCAGAAGAATAAGAATGTATCTCTTCTTCTGATCCTAAGTTTTCAGGCATTATTGGTGGTGTGACATATCCTAAATTATGGCCAGTTCGCTGATAATATGTAATCATATTTGCCCTTTGGAGAGTGGTGACAAATAGGGGTATGTCTACCTTTTCCGTAATTGAGTCCTCGGTCAGACTTCAAGTCATAACCCATCCTTTGGATAATATTTTTGGCCTGTTGGCTGTAGCTGTGGATCTATATTTTGCCAATTTTATCGTTAAAATTTGTCAACCTCACATTTTTTATTCAAGGGTAGTTTGGTAATTGACATGGGTATTTTAATTTTAGGATTGTTGTATTTAAATATTTGTGCATGCATGATTAATTATTTATTGTATTATTTATTGATTGTTAGTTGTAGATTATTTTAGACTTTTGTAGTGGATCTAACCTATTTTATTAGATGCATGAACCAACATTTTAGATTAGTTTAGTTAGAGCCCATGAATTAGGCCCATGGATTAGGAGGTTGGATCAATTAGTGAAACTATTAGACTAGAACTTTCTCTCCCTAATTAATTTCTTCATGAGAGGCCCCAAGGGGTAATTGAGATATTTCACATTGCTTGGAGAGGGGTAAATGGTCGACCCTAGTAGGAGGAGAGAGTGTGCTCTCTCATTTTATTTTATTTTATTTTATTTTATTTCCCATTCATTTAGATCTAGTTCTTCCCTCTTTCAATTTCCTTCATTCTCTCATCATTCCTTCACAAATTCTTTATAAATTTTTCTTTAATTCTTCATTGAGGCTTCTACATCAAGTATCTACAAGAAGGAAGCAAGGAACAAGGAGGAGGAGGCCAAGATCTACAAGGAGATGAGCTACTTTGTATTTGGAGACTTTTCATTGGGAATCCATCTCCCAATAGGTACATTTCAGTTTTCTCCCTTCTAATAGACTCTATATCTGAGATTTAACCATGAGAAACCAACCCACATGCATAGGCTACCCATAGAAATTAGTTTTAGGTTCATCGGAGACCTATGGTGGAAGTTATGCGCATTTTGGTGCTAATTTTAGGAGAATTCCAATATTGGCACATGTAGTATTTGTCAATTGATCTAATAGATCAAATTGACCTATGATTGTTTGTTTGTGACTAGTTTTGTATCTATAATTGGATACGTGTAGGCCGTATCTCGTCAATTTGACGAAACAAATTGATTTTAGGGGTTTTCCTCCGATACGGGGCCTTGTGCATACCATATTGTGACACGAACACGTAGTTATTCTAATTACTATATATATTATTCATAATTAGTGTATTAGACTTGCTCGTGTCCTCCGAGATGCGTTTGATTGTGTATTGGAGCCGTATCGCAAGCGTATCATAGAAGGAGTGTGATACGGGTGCGGTGCACTCCACATGTTTGATGTTTTGCCTTTAATTCTATACGTACATGTGTATATATATATATATATATATATATATATATATATATATATATATATATATATATATATATATGATGTTTATATACTATATATATGTATGTTCTTGATTAAGTATATTTGTGTGTGCCAATATGTGTGTATATGTTAGTATATTTAGTTTTATATATATATATATATATATATATATATTGTGTATATATATGTGTATTAGTGTTTATGTGTATATTCATGTGTGTGTTGATATGTATATAGAGATATGCATAGAGGGAGGAGTATATATATATATATATATATATATATATATATATATATATATATATATAGAGAGAGAGAGAGAGAGAGAGAGAGGGTTATATGTGTATATGTTTGTGAGTGGTGTGTTGTTGGTTTGTGTTATGTGGTGAGAGTGTTCGTGTGTGTGTGTGAGGAGGAGCTACCCGAGCTCAGACTAAGCAGCAACTGAGCAGTCAGTGCTCAGTCAACAGGGGATTCGAGCATATACAACATATGACACAGCATAGAGGAGGCTCCTGCAGTTCAATCAGCAATTGAGGAACATGCATTCAGCTGAAGGGAAGTGCAGCAGCTACAACACTGGACCTCGAGCAGTGGACAACTCGAGCTTGTCTGAATTTCAGTGCAGCAGAATGTGCTTTGTGCACAACTAAGTGCAGCTCTAGTTGGAAGGAAACTGCAGTAGCAGTCAACTGGAGGAGTATCTGCATCATACTACTGTGCAGTTGTACATTGATCAGATCTCTGTGCAGCATAACAGCTCATGGAAGAGGAGAGCACAAGGCTCGGCATCCAGTGATAAGAAGGAGGGGGACTCGGGGAGTATCCAGGTCAGCACTGTGTTCAGTAGGGAGTTCACAGTATTAGTGTCTTCACAGCAAGTATTAGAGCAGACACCATCTGCAGGAGTTCACAATAGATTCAGTCAACAACAAGTATCAGGTTCAGTTCACTGTGCAGTTCTCACTGCACAGTATCAGTGTATCCATGTATATTCACTGTGCGGGTATCAATTCTCAGTTTCAGTTTTGAGTTGCGTATATTGGTTTTAGTCAGTTTTAGTGGTTTCACTTGGGTTTGGGTATTCAAGGTATTAGAGTTAGTTAGTTAGTAGCCTATTAGTAAGAGTTAGTTAATAGTTATATAAGTAATTAGTTAGTTGAAGTTTTGGTTTAGCTTGGTATTGTTAGTAGTTAGTGATTATATATATATACTTGTTTATATTGAGTTAGTTATATCTAGCTACATGTATGTATGTATATATGTAGTTATGGGTTGTTGGTAGTAGTAGGTATATTAATATAGCTAGTCTAGTATACATATACTAATAGGTAGTGTATATTGTTAGTAGTTTAGATACATAATATAGCTAGTATTGGAGGTATTTGTATATATGTATTAGCTATATCAATAGTGGTTTTGGATTACCTTGGGATACCAAGGTAATACCAAGGTATTGGGACGATACCCAAGGTTTTAAGTTTGGATATCGAGATAGGTGTGATACGCATGGTGCAAGGCCAAGGTATCCTATTTCATTTGTTTTGATATAATATTATAATTTTTGACTTGTATATGTATCTAAAATACTATTTTCATATACGAAAACTTGCATATCTTAGGATACGGCTTTTTGAGTGCCTTTTTGTATCATAGCTTAGCTAATATAGCTTAGTTTCATAGTGTATTGACTTAGTGACTTAGTGTTAGACTCTTGCAACCTAGATTTCATCGATTTGACCTAGAAATAGCTTTATAGCTTATAATTGTATCAACTTAATGGGTCTGTGTGACACCAGCTTGGGCATCGAGAGACACATCTTGCTCAGGACTTCAAGCGAGTATATTTTTCTGATAGTTTTTAATTCATAATATCGTATATATGCATGTTCTAGAATTGTATACTTGATCCCGATACAGTAATTTCACGGACTGGTACTACATGGATCCTGTCAGGAGATTTTATCCCCTACCGAGTTCAGCGAGTACTCGTGTACATGTATCTTATCGTGTATATTGGATATTGATTATATTTTGTGTTCACACACTGTTCGTGTTTAGTGTACTTATTCGTGTACACCCACCGCTCGTGTTCGGTGGTTATGATATTCGTGTACACCCACTGCTCGTATTCAGTGGTTATATTTCGTGTTTGTAGCGTGTCGTGATTGGATCCATCGGTATTAGTTGGGGGTGGGAGAGTAGGAGTTTATTATGTGATCAAAGTCCTATTGTTACATTGTGTACATTCTGGTTACATACCTCACTTGTAATCGTCTTACCTGATCATGTTCACCCAATCCGAT
The DNA here is from genome assembly GCA_036927795.1 of Iris macrosiphon. Classification (NCBI taxonomy): domain Eukaryota; kingdom Viridiplantae; phylum Streptophyta; class Magnoliopsida; order Asparagales; family Iridaceae; genus Iris; species Iris macrosiphon. Next base: position 39,053,386 of record JAYESA010000017.1, on the reverse strand, counting down.
CACATAATGAACTTATATTCTAAGGCACATTAGTTTAGATTGCAGTTACTTCATCATATTGCTGATATTCATATTATTGTTCTATATTCTCGTATATTACCTGTATATCTATTGTTCATTCATTCATATGTTTAGTGATCTTGTATTTTATTTCTATATCTGTTTATATGCTCGATTATGCTATTGAAACTGCTTTCAGAGGTATGTACTTTGCTCCAATCCTGACTGGATATATTTTTCCAGATGATTGGCTTATAGAACAATGTCCCACATTCTACGGGCCGCAGGACAGCGTACTTATAGAGGGTACTCCTATAGACCAGGAGGACTTAGTTGCAGAGCCCGAGGAGGTCTAGTTATATTTGTGTTGGATTGTATTAGACTATTCTTTTGGTGGATTCACAACTTGTATATTATTTGAGATTGTGGATTGTATCTTTATTCTTTCCTTCGCTATTCCATTCGTGCATTATCTTCCTTAGTTTGTTTTGTGATTGAGATTAGATATACTTGTGAGATACCATATTGCTCCTCCGTTTGGAGTTAAGATGATTGACATGTACCATATTATATTGTTGAGATGTTAGATAGTTAGAAATGACCCAGACAGCGTTCTACCGCTGATTCTGCAGCGTAGGTTAGGTGTAACCACGTACTCATGCCCGATTATCCGGGTGTGGGTCATGACAAAATTATTGGTCTGTGTGACCCTTTTGTTTCTAAATTTTCCAAAAAGTATCTATCTTTCCTCATTCTATCTTGTTGGGACTATAAAGCAAGCATCTTCGTGCAAACCATATGCTACATCATTTTGATATAGCGCCCTACTGGTATGGATAAGGGTTCATAAGCAGACAGGGCATCTAGGAAGTCTCGTGCTAGAGGATATACATCAATGTAGTGCGAAGGGGAGTCTTCTTTATACAAGATTTCTTCCTCCACCCAGTCAGCAAGAGATTCTGCTTTAATCAGAGGTTTGGTAAGATCAACCACTAAGGGTTGATTTACTAATGTTTATTGTTCACTGCATCATATGTCGATGACTAAAGGAGGCGGCGGCTTAGGATAATTTATCACCAACGGTTCTTTGGCCCTCTCTTCCCAAATTGGCTCGCGGGGGTTAATAACAAGAGGATCTGAAATAGTTAGATGAGTAGTGCGCCTTTTAACGCGGATCCTAAGAGGTTACTCATTAGGGGTGCTTTCGGGCTCACCTTCAATCTCATTAGCTTCTTCTTTCATGTACTCTGGTGTATAGAGTATGGAGTCAGAGTAATACACTTGAATACCTTTGAACGGATTAATGTCGACAAACTCTATTTTGTTCTCTCCCTGACTATCCACGTACTTAAAGAACTGGTGTAGGGTGGAAGGTATGATTTTATGCTCGTGTATACATGGTTGTCCCAGCATGGCATTATAGGATACTTTTGAATCAATTACATAACATGTGACCAGTTTGAAGATCACCTATTTGCATTTTTAGGCGTATCTTTTCCAGCGGTCAACTTCTTCCAGCATTGATGCCCAAGATGGTGGTGTTGGTAGTCGACAAGTTATGTGTTGGTATTTTCAGAGCTCGCAGCAAGCTCTTAAGGATGATGCTCAGTGATAAACCCGGATCAATATGGATTTGGCTCACTTTAATGGAGCCGACATAGCTGGTATAGTACAACATCCTGCCATGTTTATTTTCTTTGAGTAGCATGGGTTATGTTAGAAAAATTTCCATCACACTGTGGCATTGAGGACATGCTATAGGTTCTTCATCAAGGATTTTGAGTTGAGCTAGGCAAGAATCTGTATGTATTAGCGCTCCACTCAAAGTTTTGTGACTTTTCTTTGATAGACGAAGCAATTCAAATACGAAAAGCCGGACTAGAGTATTGGCCAACTGCGCCAATATATCGAAGTTGTATGACTTCTCAAGTCCCTAAGGTTGATTCTTCTTCAGAGATTTGTCAAAATGAACATCGTTTTATTTTATTTTCTCAGCTGCTGTAGGTTTTGACGGGCCTGGTTCTGTAGTGACAGGCGCTACAGGAGTCAAAGAGGTATGAGGGGTAGCAGAAGCATCTTCTTGGGCAGCCTCTTAATCTTTGAGATATTCCTTTCTAGACCTAGTGCCGGCTATGCTTCTTCTTCAGTCATTGGAGAGAGAAGAACCATGTGACAGGACATGACCTTGTTCGTCGTATGTCTCTTATTCTTCTTAGATTTAGAACTGGAAGATACTATCTTCAACTTTAAATCTGTAGCAGGTCTTGATGAACCCACATGACTTTAACTCAGTATATAGTAATGGGTACCAACCCTTCTGTTTGACTTCGAGTTGGTGGAAGATTGATTATTTCCATTACTATTCTAGGTATCGATCTAACACAATCTGGGACTTCTTGAGCTAGAAAATCTCTGAATTGTAGTGACACAAAGTTGGTAGTGATAGTTTTCTCATCATTATGAAGAGTGGTTTTTTTGGAGTCTATCAAATACTGAATCTTCCTCTTTAGTACGTAGCATACCTTCGTTGGATGTATGTAACGGTAAAATAGACATTATTTTGGATTGTCTGTTTGACTATCCTCAACTGTCCATTTGATGTTAGGCAACTGAAGTTCGTTGCTTTTTACTAGGTAGTAAAAGATGCTGATGATGTCATTCTCATCAAATAAATATTCTTCTTTGGGTTTTGAGGACTTCGGAGGTTTCTGTGTTGGCGAAAAAGTAGGTCATTTAGAGAAGTTTATGGAAAAGGACTCCTTTCCCTTATTGTTGTGATTGTTCGCATTAGTAAGGGAGCGTTTCCCCTTATCCTCCATACTAGGCATTTACAATCCCAGCAAACGGGCTTCCTTCGCGGTACCTTCAACGGCTTCAGCACCTATGATGAAAGTCATCCAAGCTTGAAATTGGGTGGGGCCTGTCCATAGCCTTATTACAGGCAGCATATTCTTCTTGCAGGTATCTATGAATGCAGAGTCAAGAATACCAGAAGGTAACTTCAGAGTTGCCTGCCTATAACGCTCTATGAATTCGTGAGCAATTTTCTTCTCCTTTTGCTTGATTTTAGTGAGTGAAGACATAGTCATGTCCATACCTCCGTCATAGAATCGGGTCAGAAGGAGAGATTTTAGATCTTCAAACGATGATATGCAGTTATCAGACAAACTGTAGTACCAGTCATAGGCTACTTCGACTAAGCATTCAACGAATACCTTGGTGAGGAGGGCATCATTCCTTTGTAGGTGAACTGTCATCATATTGAAGTAGTTGATATATTAACGCAGAGTTGTCCTTGTGTCAAACAAGACCATCGATTGAGGCTTGTATTTGGAAAAGAAAGGAACATTATCCCAGTGAGGTGGATAAGGTTGTTTCACTACCAACTTTTAGAGTTGGTCTTTGTTTTTCAAAGCGTCAAACTGGGCCTGTAACTCGCAAATGGCTTCATATGGATCCTCAGTTTATGGGGGTACAACTGACTGAAGTGATGCTGGTTGAACTTGTACAACGATTGGTGTAGTTCTATCCCCAGCATTGAGAGTGTCAAGAGTTGGTGCGGCCGGTTCTTGATTAAGAATCACTTTTGGATTTATATTGTATTCAGGAAGTGTTACTCCTGGGTTAGGTTATATGAAAATAGGCGCGACGTCTGAAATGGTACTGATGTGGGAGAGTGTTGGACCATCATCACCTGATGCATGTTCATCCTGTTCATTACCAATGGCGCATATACTAGCCTCTCTGTGTACGACAGAAGGGATAGTGGAAAGCATTGTGTAGTTGGAGTCCACACTGTCTGTTTCCAATTCAAGGGGATGGGCACCCCCAGCAAGATCTGCTTCAGATTATGAGGAATGGAGATGCCTCATGAGCAGGAGTTCCCGTCTTCAAGAATGAGTATTTCGAAAAACTCCATCAAAGGATTCGACAAACTGGTTAAACCTCCTCTAGTTAGGCATCCTTAAGATATGCCATCTTGAACGTCTTTTATTGCAGGAAAGGTGTGAGGCCATGTTTACTGGGGCAAACAAAAGTTCATCTTCCTCTTTTTGATTTTCAGCTTGCCTTTCTGCCTGGTATCTAATGGGCACAGTGTAAGTCAATCGGTCAAACACAGACCGTCTTGCTGATGCGCAACAACACTTGATTACAACTTTGTGGCCGTTATAACGATGCTCATTAGGGAGCACCATCGCAGGTAGAGATGACTCCATTTCACTACATTTTTTTACAATGACTTGGCATAGGTCAAAAGGAGGGAGGAGAGAAAAAGAGGAAGGCAAACTTTTCCTTATTACATCAGTTATAATTAACTTGGGACCAAAGTTGTTGGTACCCTGTGTATACAATACAACACTGAGTTGAGCAGAAATCCTTGGTGGCATACACTTGGGTACTGTAGTGGAAGAAGAAGCGTTCTTCCTTTGTGCGCACAACTTTTCATGTAAGTTTGGAGTTTTGTGTGCACCTTGTACATCTTCAAGACGGGAGACATAATTTTCTATCTGTAGTGTGTTCAATTTGAACACACTGGAGAGGAGCCTTCACCGACTTCTGTTTCGTACGTCGATAGAAGTCAAGACATGAAAATTTGGTATTGTTACCGCTGGTGAGTAGACGCATACTTTTGTACAGCTGCGAGTTAACAATGACAACATCCTTGTCTTGCATGTTATGTTGAATATGCAAAGGTTCAACAACTTGGGAATGAACATCCCCCTTGGCATCATAGTGAATTCCTCTGCCCAAGAAAGATTAGTTCACCCCTCGCTTGTTGTTGTGAGAGATCTGTGGTTTTTCCTTATTGCTTAGCACAACAACGTGGCCAAGGGGGTTATCAACCAAGTCACAGACTGTGGATGAGGAAACAATGAATGGGTCCTTGTTGCTAGCATTATGAACTCCCTTGTTCTTGCTGACAACATCATCAGGGTAGGAAGAGCGAGACTTGGGCAGCCACATCTTACGGATCTTCCTTGTCTTGGGTGCAGATGAGGGGCTGGTGCTACCCCTAATATTAAGCATCTCTTCATAGGCCTGTTGGTCTAACTTTATAACCAAAGTCTTCTACATTGAGCCAATCAAAGCGGTGTTTTGTTGAGCTATCACCTTCTCGTCAGAGGAGAAGGTTGTCCTCAGCAGAGTCGCCATCTTGTTTGCCACAAATAAAAGTTTATACGAAACTTTTTGTTATAAACTATTAAAGAAAAAGGGGTACAAAAGATCCTAAACATGAATCTAAATGTAATGAATCTAGGAAAGTATAGCTATGGAGATATAATCTACTATCGATTACTTTACTTCTTTGACTACTCAATCCAAGGAAGAGATGCTGAAATACTTGGACGATTTGGAGAGTATAGCAATGAGAGAGCTTGGCTATCCATGCACGAAAAAGCTTCTATTCTTCTTCTCCACTGTCTGTCCAGGCCGCCGCTGATGGATATGTTGATCCACATATTTATAATATTTCATTTTGAAGATGATTACTTGCATGCACGTGTACGCACAAGCAATATATACTATGAGTGCTGTTGTGCACGTATATTTTGAAGGCATGCAGCTCACGTTCTAGAAAATGGGTCCGTAGATCACTGACCGCTCAACACGTGGCTTCCTATGTGAGGAAGGCTTAGGACATGGGGTAGTTGCATGTACACGTCCATGAAGGATATGGCATATATAACACATCACCATAATCACTTACTGTCAATTATTAATACTAGCGTGATATTTGAAAGCAGTAGCCGTGCTAGCATACATATGAATAAATGACCATACTGGCGTATGCCTGAGAAGATAACCATGCAGGCGTACTCATGACAAAGGACCAATTTTTATGTACTCAGTGAGTGGTAGCACCATTGGCATACCATTGCTAAAGTATCCAAGTCGATGTATTCAAAAGAGATAGAATCAATGGCGTACTTTGTTCGAAGTAGCACTATCGGAGTATCATAGCAAAGTGGCATTGGTAGCATACTTGGACTGAGGTAGCAACCTTGGTCACTAAACGACAACCTAGGTTGGCGTGCTGGAAATTCTTTGTATTTAATGTCGTGATCTCTTCAAATTTTGTGTCAGAATGTCAACTATTAGGTTCATCTCATTTAATGTTTGTCGAATGGTGGCATTGTACGCCACTGTATTGTGTTGAATAATTGTGAGAAAAATACGCTGCTAAGTCGGGGCATATGGAATATGCCACTGAAGTAAAGCACATTGAGTGTGCCACTGCTTCATTGTCTAGAGTCTAAAGGGTAGTACGTCACTACTTCTACTGAACCCGGTTTTAATCCTCCTTTGGGGGAGGCATAGTTTTTATGCTTCTACGATAGACATGACTGAATTAAAATGAGTATCCACCTATACCACTTCACATGAGGTCTGGATGCTTTGTATGGTAACTCAAGAAGGAACCACTCAAGTGAAGGAATTCAAAATCAGTAGACTGATATAAGAATACGAGGCATTCAAGATAAAGCCAAATAAGACTATCACTCATATGTTCACAAGATTTCTTGATATTGTCAATCCACTATATTCTCTTTGCAAGGAGTACAGTAATCATAAAAATATTCGTAAGGTACTTCATGGACTAACCAAGAATTGGAACCCCAAAGCAAAGACGATCATTGAAGAAAATAATCTCACTACAATGTAAATCGAGACACTCATGGGTTTTTGCAAAAAAAAGTTTATACGAAACTTTTGTATTACAAACTAATGAAAAGAAAGAAAAGTACAAAAAGATCTTAAATAGGAATCTAAGTATAATTGATTCTGAAAAAGTATAGCTGTGGAGATCTGATTTGTAGGCGATCACTTTACTCCTTGGACCACTCGACGATGAAGAAATGCAAGAAATATTATGAACAACTTGGAGAGTTGAATAATAAGAAAGCTTTGGCAACAACGACACGAGAAGCTTCTATTTCTCTCCTTCTGTCCTTCTCTCCCTCCCTATGTATATGTGCCACTACCACATTTACTAGGAAGAATATTTTGGTCATTTCATAATTAATTAATTATTATGTAGGCTAAATATTTATTTATTATATTATTTATTTATTGTTAGATGTTGTATTATAGTTTGGACTTGTGTTAGTGGACCTAACTAGACTAGACTTGACTCTTGAACCAACATTTATTTTAGTTAGACTTGAGCTCAAATTTTTTAGCCCAATTCATTAAGATAGTGATTTGATTAGTCAAACCATTAGAAGTAGAAGTTTCATACTTAATTACTTTCTTCATGATAAGCCCATATGGATATTATGGACATTTGACATTACTTGAACCCCAAGGAAGGGGGCCGGCCATATCATAAAGGCGAGGAGACTCTCTCTCCTCTCCTCTTCATTCTAATATTTAGATCTAGAATTATTCTCCCCAAATTCCTTCATTCTCTACACCAATTTCTATCCAAATTCTCTTCCAATTCCTTCTCTACTCACCATTAGAGGCTATTGGAGCAATAAGGAGAAAAGAATATATGATTTGGTGGAAGGAGCACAAGTTGAAGGCTCTATGCATCAATTTGGAGACTTGCATTGGTAATCCATCTCCCAATAGGTACATTTTAGATTTTTCTTTTCTAATTAGACTCTAAATCTGTAGTTCAATCATTAAGAACCCTCTCATGTACTAGGGCTACATATAGGAAGAAGAATTGACTACTAGGGACCCTTATTTTGGAAGTTATGATGTGTTTTGTACCAATTTTGGAGAAATTTCAAGATTAGCACATCATGTGTTTGTCAATAGGTCAAGTAGACTAAATTAACATGTGTTTGGTTGTGTGAGACTAGTCTCGTTTCCATAAATAGATACATGTAGGCCATATCATGACAATTTAATGATACAGATTAATTTGGGGGTTTTTTCTTCGACACGGGAGTTTGCACATGCCATATGTAGTTGAGTAGTTAGCACTTCATATTATTGATAATTGTGATTCTAGACTTGCCCGTATCCTTCATGATATATTTGGTGATGTGTCAGAGTCGTATCATAAGCGTATCATAGATTGAGTGTGATACGGGTGCGATGCACTCTACGTGTTTATTGTATTGTGTGCTACCCTATTTGGATTTTTGTTTAGCTATTTTAGTACTTCACTTGATGTATATATATATATATATATATATATATATATATATATATATATATATATATATATGCAATTGGTTAGGAGTTATATGTGTATATCTATATCTAACACTAAGAGTATTTATGTGGACTGCTATTATAGGGACTGTTTTGGAGTGGTTACATGGTTGTGAGGTATGTTGGTGGTTGTCACTGATATTGTGGACAGTTTTGAGTATCTGTGATAACAGTAGACTATGGGGGACTTACCCGAGCCATGAATGGGGGAGGAGTGCTTGTGTATCAGTATAATGAGAGAAGGAAGAACTCAAGGACTGAGCCTACAGTATTACACATCTGTATTTAGCATAAGAGAAGTGTGTAATTCACTAAAAAAATTAATGGGTTAGGATATTCCCCAGCAAGGTGTCACTACAACAAAGTTGACTGAGGCAAATAGAAGTCAGGATGTACAGGTGAGAGAAGTGCACAGTGGTTGTGCATTTGTGCACAACAGATGTGGTCGGGTTTTGCATTATTTTTAGCAAGGATTTAGGAGCAGCAGCAGTTCAGTATACTGAGAGGAGGGTCTATTTTAGTTATTTGTTAATTGGTTAAGTATTAGTTATGTATTGTTTAACTGTTTGCTAATGGTTGGTAGTTATTAGTTAACTGTTAGTAGATAAGTTAGAAGTTAGTGAGTTGGTTATTGTTAGTTGATATGTCATCTCAGATATCTGTTAGTAAATTCTAGTTGTTAGATATAGGTTGGAAGTTAACTGAGTTATGTTAACTGTGGGTTTTGGCTAGTTGATTAGTGGTGTTAACTTGTTAGGTGTTCACTAGTGATTAGTTAGAATGTTATGTCTATTAGTTATTGGTATTAATAAGGGTTAGATATTAGTATTATCTTGAGATACACCAAGGTAATAACGAGGGTACGAGTATCTTTGGGGTATTTGGTATTGGATACCGAGATGGGTAGCTAGATATCATGTTAGCTCAAAGCCAAGTAATATTATAGTAAAAATATAGTATTGGAATTACTAATAGATAACTAATATATAGGTATCTTGAGTATCTTACGATACGTAATAGTATAAATATTGTAGTATCCTACATAGCTAGTATAGCCTAGATACATAGTATATGGACCCAATATCCTATAGATGGACTCATACAACCCAGAAATAGCTAGCTGACTAAGTTTGACTAGTTTGACCTAGAGTTGACCTAATTTGACTATTTTGACATAGAAATGGTCTAATGACCTAGATTTGGACTAGTTTAACTTGTATTCATTCCAAAACCTTGTATTGATGTAATATTTCATATTTAGATCTTTGAGGTACCATTTCAGACATCTTTGATACTGTTCACCGGATTCTAAGCGAGTATATTCTCTGATAGTTTCTCGTTTATGGTATCCTCTATGTTTCTTGCATTTAGTATAGATATCCTTGATTCTCCTGACACTTGGTTTCACGGATTGGTATTCTTGGATCCTGTCATGAGATATTATTCTTGGTAGTTCCTGACTTATTTCTTTTGCGAGCCCCGTTGTTCTTGTATATATGTGGACATTGATTCATGAGAAGATTAGCTCCCTCCTCATAGAATCCCGTATCATAGCGTGTCATGGATTGGATCCACTATACCACTCAGGGGCAGAGAGTATTTAGTGTAGATATGTGATCATATCCCAATAGTTCTTATTTTTCTTGCATAGTATTATTCATATACCTCACGTATGATTAACCAGGCCCGTGGTTCTTGAGCAGTACCCTAGCCGATCACATGTTGTCACTAGTACTCACTCACTTATATAGTTGTATATCTTAATTCTATATATGATGTTCGCATCCCTTGTATGTATTTTTCATATTTTTTATTGTTGTATATTCCTGTCATATTCTATTCATCTTCTATATGCTCTCTATATACTATTACATAGTTTTTATCATTTATTGGAACTGCTGTTAGAGGTGTACTTTGCTTCTTTCTTGACTGAATATATTTTTTCCAGATGGCATCGATGAGTGGTATCCCACTCACTACGGGCCTCAGGACATAGTTGGCTTAGAGTTAGAGACTGTGGCTCTAGAGGGACTCATCCCAGTTGAGACATACGATACTTTACTAGTAGCTTAGTAGATAGACTTATATTGTACTGGATTTGTCTCCAGCTTTGACAGTTAGTTTTATTTTATTTTTGAGACTCATTGGATATTATATTTTATCTTGTGAGTTGTATCTGACTCTTCAGTTCTTTATATCATATTCGTGCTATTGTTCCATCTTATAGTTCTGTGAGTATTCATATTTTATTGGTGGCATTATATATCTTGATGATCATTATTGCTAGATAGTATCATTTACCAAAACAACGTTCTACCTTCGATGCTGCAATGTAGGCTAGATGTACCCACGTTCTCGTATCCCTACACCGAGTGCAGGTCGTGACAATATGCCTAATGGATGTACCGATCATGTATTTATAGAGTTTATGAGCAGTTATGAGAATGTGCGCACACTTTGGACAATCTGTACTATTTTACCATTGGGCGCGCACTTTTGTGGACTAACACCACACAATCTGCTTGACAACTCGCTGCCTGCTTGACACATAGTTTCCTATACGAGGAAAGCGTAGGTCGCAGGGGACAGTTATTTGTACCCTATCCACGAGAAGCATGGCATGTAAGACGCGCACTCATAACTGCTCACTTTCAGTTAGAATAGTATGCACACTTTAGAAGTGGTCTAGAGACTAGCACATTTTTGAAAATATTGGCTGTACAAGTGCTATCTTAAAGAAGTAACCGTGATGGCGTACTTCTGATAAAATTGGCTGTGATGGCACAATTTTTAGAAGTTGGCACAATGACACACTTTTGATGAGGTTGGTACAGCGGCACACTTTTAAAGAAGTTGGCACAAATGTGCACTTTTGAAGAAGTTGTCATATCGACGCACTTTTGAAGAAATTGACACAATGATGCACTTTTGAAGAAGTTGGTACAGTAGTGCACTTTTGAAGAAGTTGGCACAGTGGCACACTTTTGAAGGATTTGGCACAGTTGTTGGGTCGCTAAACGATAACTTGGATCTGCGTGCCACAGTCTAGCTGTAATAATGTCTTCTGACTCTTCTGTTTTTGTCCCAGCCTGTCAGATTCGTCATATTTAATACTTAGGGAAAAGCGTACATGTAAATTATATACCTGTCTGCACTGATGAAAGCATCTTGAAAGTGTGCCACTTTTCTGTTCTTTGAATAGTGCACCAACCTTTGAAAAAGAAAGAAAGTGTGCCATTCTTCCTTTATTGAGTTTATTTGTAGAAAATTGTGCCCTCTTCATATGGCACACTTTTTATGCTTTTACAAGACCCCCTTCAAATTTTTTGAATTTGTTAAGATGAATTCAAAATAATTTGAATTAGAAGCATAAAAGTTGTTGAGATATTTGTCCGCGCACTCAAGGCAGAATCCTAACAGTTTTGCTGACATGGCTGTAGGTCATGATTTGCTGCTCGAATCCCGAAGAGAAGCCAAAGAATTTTTTCTCCTAAATCTATAAATAGGCTAGTTGAGGAGAGAGAGAATTTTTTACTGTTCTCAAATCTCTTTGTCTCCTTATTCTTTAAGAAAATCCTAGTTTTCTTCATCCTTTGAAGCTTTTAGGAATGGCCCCAAGGAAATCTCAGACGAGCAGCAAGGACAACAAGGGTAAAGGAGCGGCTTCTTCTTCTCGGGCAATGGCAAGGAGTCTAGCAGTGACTCAGCCCGCTAGAGAACGGCTCAATATGCCGTCATCGAAATTCACATCAGGAGATGTAGCACATCCTCCTCTCATAGGTATGGCGGCTGTCTTCTTCTTCTTTCCTATTTTCTTTTTTTTTACATGTATAATATAAGCTTTTAACAAAGGCAGAAGGATAAAAGAAAGAAGAAGAACGAAGACATAGAATACAGAGACGTGTACACGCTCACTTTTCTCTCGATCAGAGAAAAAATAGCCACTTTGGTGCATTTTCTCTCGTTCAGAGCAACAACAATCATCTTAGCACACTTTTTCTCGTTCAGAGTATAAACAACCATTTTGGTGCACTATTCCAATTATTGGCGAGTCGGTGCACTTTCGTCTGTTTTAACAAATTGACGCATAAAATATGCTTATCTCTCTTTTTCATGAGATTTGTTGACTCCTCGTTTTTGCTTTTGGAGTTGACTTGGGTATGGATCCTTTGGCTGAAATAATGGGATCCACAATTGGACTTTTGCACACCAATTATCTGGAAGACTTATTGCACACTAAGTTTTCCCAATCTGATAAGAGGACGTCCAACACATGCCAACTATTGATAGCCAGGCAATTGGAACGGATGTTGACATCTTTGATAAGAGACGAACCTCTTTTTTTTATGAATGAGACATATTCTAAGCTGGCTTTCTTGTTTGGTGATGCCATTAATCAATTATCTCAGCCTAAGAAAAAGAAGGAGAAGTGGTTATTCAATGTCCATGATAGGATCATATATCTCCAAAAGATGTCAAAAAGTTTTTCGCTGTCTGCCTTCTCCCATGCTACTTTTCCACGAAAGATGGAGTAGAATTTGAGTCCCCCTTCTAATAGAGCTAAGTCGGGGATGATTTGCCATAAACATAGTCGTTTCTTCAGTTTCGGCGATGGACATTCAGTTCAAATGTGAGGACTTCATCCTGGGAACGTACCAAGCAAAGATTCTTCGTTGATTCAACCTATTCAGTCTCCTTTGTTTGCCAACACTTACACTAATGCTGAAGGCATTTATCCTCAGAAGAATGTTCGACTGCCAGGATGGTTGACCAATAAAAATATCTATTGGCGTCGAACAACGACATGGATATTGGATCAGTATACCGAGAATCTCGTATCTTCGGGTGTATACAATGCCTTGTTAGCGACTTGCTATGGCATTGCGCCTAACTCCGATATGTTCTTGGCTTTGTTAGAGCGATATAACTTTAGTACTAGCACTGTTTTCACTCCCCGTGCCTGTCATGCCCCGGTCCCGCAGGCGGCCATTCGTCCTCGCTTGGGGCCTACGGAACCGATCATCCTCGCATGGGCTTGATGCCGTGCAAGCCTAAGCCGCACTTGCACAAGGCCAAATTTTTGATACAAGGGCAAGTAAGCTATTCAAGACAGGAGCAGCAACACAATATTGTAGAAAAATAAAGAACACAATGGCATATAAAAATAAGCTCTTTATTGATAATCAAGATGTGTTATAAGTGGCGCTGTACCGAGATTACAGTTCGCTCTAGCTCTCTTTTCTCTCGATTACAATGACATCGTTCCATATATTATATCCTTCTATACAAAAGTAGCTCAAAGCAATCTCGATATGGCTCAAGGCATTGACTCTAGATTTTTGGGTCCTTGGGATAAGGTACGACTATCGCTTCCTCGGACAATCCAGCACCTGTGAACATACAAACTGTTGGTGGGTCAGCACTTTAGAGAAAGTACTAGTGAGTATAAAATTAATGAACAGAAGCAACACTCCCTGAAACCCACACTAAGTAACCATATGGCAAAATATTTCATTATTAGTGATCTTTCTAGTTTTACCTAGATTCATTTCATGTAGTACAAGAACAGAGTCATATTACTTCTTATCAAAAATATCTTTGAAAACAGAGTTCATGTTCGATACAAGCAAGCAGGCAAGACAAGCAGTTCATATACGATAAGCAGATTCATTTACTATCTCTGGTGCGCAACGTGTCTCGTGGGTCATATATATTTCTTTAAAGACTCTAGCATATGCATCTAGTGGACTATATTCTTAGCATTTCTCTTCTCTTATCATAAGTTAACATCTTATTGTGTAAATGAGATAGAAGCATATACAAAAAGCAAGACTTCTCTATGAAAGTATTTAATGCAAAAGGGCAAGTTCGATAGCATGCATATCACTTATTCAGTGATTCTTACCCTTTCCTCGAACGGTTATCCTTGCAACAAACGTACAAGTTAGCAACATTTTGCATAAACATATATTTATAAGGTTTTCTTTGCTCTGTCCGTCTCTGCATCAAATAGTTAGGTATGCAAGAAGGCTTAATCCTAGCATGCGACCTAACTATATAATAGTCCATGGGTAGTCCCATGCTCTATAAACGTGAACAACCTCCTGATCGCGAGGACTTCATTACCTTAGGGTGCTCCTCTAATCCCCTCCGGGGCAAACGATCCCCAGTGCCCCAAAATCATTCATGAGATTTTTCCCTTGTGCACAAGTTGTCTAAAGACCGATGCATGAAATACAACTCTATCATATAAACTCTAACTATGTAGCAGTTCAATAAACAAGCATCTAGTCAATCTCTTCTCTCTTCTATCTCTGTCTTCATCTCCATCTCAGTACGGACATGCCGCAATTTCTCTGATACCGTTCAAGCATTTCAATAACCTCTGTGAAAATATTTAATAATCTCTATTTAAGCAAACAAGCATGAAAATAGTTCTCTATCTCTTTTAACTAAGCATGCAGTTCTACTCTTTCTTTTAGCATACAATGGAAATATATGTGTTTGATGATAAATAAAAGAAATTGAAAGTAGGTTTATACGAAATCCTTTCTTTGTTTACAAACAAGAAAAAAAGAAGAAGTACAATTAATCCTATACGAGGATGTTAAGTAAAAAAAATAATTCTGGGGAAAAATTGCTATAAGAGTCTGATCTACGGTCGATCACTTTGTCCCTTGGACCACACGATGACAAAAAAGTGTTGTAGAAGAAGAAGAAGCTTCAAATATTGCATGAGGGAATGGATTCTTGTTGCCAAAGTCGTTAATCACTACTCTCCATCTGTGCTCTCTCTCTGTGATCTCTTGGTCTGATCTTGATACTCTCTTCGATCTTCTTGATCTCAACCTTCTTGATTATGAACCTCTTGATTGTCTCCCTCCTGATTGTCACCCTCTTAATTGTCACCCTATCTCCTGTGACTGGAAGTCTCTATTTATAGAGCCCATTCACAATAACTGTACAGTTGGCGTAGAAGCCAAACTGTGAAGAGATTTGCACTATTTACGTGGCGATTATAATAACTGCTACCCCACGTCTGAATGATCTCCTGAATCCGTGTGTGACACGTGTCCCATTATGAGGTAACGCGTATAATCGCTCATCGAAGATCACGGCATGCAAGCCACGTAGGTAACTGCCCCTTGCGTAAAGATGGTTGGCGTAAAAGCCCAATAGCTATTTTGTTGGCGTAAAAGCCAAGTAGCTGTCTTATTGGCGTAAAAGCCAAGTAGCTGTCTTGTTGGCATAAAAGCCAAATTTTGTGTAAAGTTTGATGCTGGATAAATAGGTAACCAGCGTAAACTAGCCAATTATCCTTCCTGACTGAGGTCTTGAGCGTATTCTGGGCTAAATAGCTTTATCATGTACCTTTGTAAATATAGCCTGAGTTGGCGTATTTCGAGGAGATAGCATATGGCGTACTTCTATAGTTGAAAATAGCCTAATTGGCATATTTTGAGGAGATAGCATACGACGTACTCCTATAGTTGAAAATAGCCTGGTTGGCGTAACATGCAGGGATGGTGGTGTGAGCGTATTAACCCTAGTTTTAGCTCTCCCAGTTATTAAAACTAGAATAAAATCTCGTGCATTAAATGCAGAGATCTGCCCCCATCTCGTGCATTAACTGCAGAGATATGCCTCGAGCTCTGTATGAGAGATAGCTTTTGACGTGGCATCTAATTTTGTCTCATATTGAGCGTTAAGACTCATTTCTGCCCATGTAGAATAGGCAGCGTATTCTTTGAATGCATAAAAATGACTTGTATCAAAGATATATCACTAAACGACAGCCTGGGTCTCTGTGCAGGATCATCATTACAGCCGTCCTCTCGATCGTCGTGCAGTACTCTTTGTCAGGAGTCAGGTTTACTGTTTTGTCTGACAGGTTCATTTGAGGAATACGAAGAGTTCCTCGTACAACTTCACACTACATTAAAAGCAGACATATTTTACGCCGGAGGGAGGTGTAGCAACCTTTTTATGCCAAAGCAGCTTGGAAGTGCTGCCTTACATGGGTTGTTCTGGAGCTCTATTTTACGCTGAATAGCGTTGAAGCTCTGTTGTACGCCAATAGCTCTGAAGTCATATTTTATGCCATACAGTGCTGGAGCTCTGTTTTATGCGGGCTTCGTGCATGTTGGGGGTTTAATGCATATAATTCCCCAACGTATTTTTAGGATTCTATAAGACCCCCTTCAAAGTTTTCAAATTCCTCATAATTTGAAATACTTTGAATGAAGCATGAAATGGTCAAATTTGTCTCGTTCTGCGAGGCTAATTTTTTGGAGATATTTAGGAAGTTATTGGGATTTGGTATGTTCTCTTCTGCCTATATAAAGGCAAGCGAGTGGACCTATTTTTCCATACTTCCTTCACCAAAAAGATGGTTGTTGAGATTCATCGGGCTGACCTGAGGAAGAAGAAGATTATGCTTTTCCAGCATGTAAGGAGCCGTAAAAAGAGGCATCTTCGAGCAAATATCCTTTGCAACGATGGATTATGGAAGGATATCATAGCTTCCTTTGCTCGGAATAATTAGCAATTTTATATGGCAATTCGTCCAGGGGAGAGGAAGGGTCTCATCGGACCACACAGCTTGCTAGCTATATTTTTTCCTATTATGAAGCTGGATGCAGGTGGACAGCTTGGCCCTGTCTTCCAATATTGTGTTGGGTCTGAATCCCTAACACAATTCTAGGCATGGCTGCCATAGCATATGGAGGATGGGTTTGAATAATTTAAACATGCCCAGTTTTGTATCCTCCTGCCATTCACTACTTTCTTGTTCATCGGCCGAAGAAGCCGATGAAGTGCCATAGAAGAAGAACTGAAGATTTTCGTCAGACGAGAACCTAGCGTAATAGATTCCCATTATGATCTTGAGTATTAATGAATAATTCTTTGTAAAAAAAGATTTCTATCATATGTAATCATGAAAATAAAAAATCCTTTGTAAACTGGATTTTCATCATATGTAATCATGATTAATAAACTTGCCTTCTTTTACGCATTGTTGATTTGCCATATTTGTTGTGAGAAAGTCTGATAATGTGCAGCTTTGACATATCTGAGTAATTTTACGCTGACTCTGATAAACGCTTATCCGGTCACGTCCCAACTTTTACCCGTAACGGAAGATGCGTAAAAAGCTCTTTAGCATTAAGTTGTCTTGAAGATCCAACTGTCATGTTATTTTTGGACGAGGAGTCGCATAAAATTCTGAACTGTTACTTCTATGATACGAAAAATTTCTTTTCAGAACATCATCTTCAAGAATGGTTTCCTAAAAATTTCTTAAAATAGGGCAAGAAATGTCCGCCGATCAGGCTATACTTGAACTTAGATGTAAAGAATTTTGGCTAGACTTCGAATGAACTTCCAATGGCCCAAGAAGAAGAGTCATCTTCAATGCTGACATATGTGTGTTTCAGGCACTTGGAATATTTTGTAGCCAAAAAGGAGCATTTTCTGCATAAACCCTTGTAATTGGCCATCTGTAGCTTCTGAGCGTAGAATCGTAGATCTGTAGCTTCTGAGCGTAAAAACTTCTGAGCATAAAACCGTAGATTTGTAGCTTCTGAGCGTAAAAGCTGGACCCGTTATGCAGCATGACTGTCCACCTTCCTTTTAAAATGATAGGCTGACGTGGTCCCCAATCATAACCGAATATTAAAAATCGAATTTGGTTAGGGATTCAAAGAGTTATCTGAACTCTATAAATAGCCTAGGTTGTGAGAGAAAAACCCTTCATCTGTTTCTGCAAAAACCCTTCGTCTCTTTGAGAACTCTTCGTCTTCGTCTCTTTTCGGAGAACTTTGAGTTTAGCCATGGCACCAAAATAGGCCTCCGTCGCTAAGGGCAAGAAAGTCGCCTCTTCATATCGCTTTGCTGCTCAAGCGTGAGGGACCCCTACTAGGCCAAGCGAGCCTCGTTCTGAACGAAGTGCTCCGCCGTCTAGCTGTGCTCTAGGCCTCACAGGTAAAGACTTCGATAGAAATAGAGAACCTATCGCACACGTTGTACGTGTATGCACAATAATATACCCACATTCCTAATGTGTCAGCGTAAAAACTCCATATTTTTGCAGTCTGGCATAAAAAAATAGACTGTCAAAATTTGACGTATACTGCAAACTTTGAGTTTTATGCGCTGGATGTAAATTCTAGCATAAAAACTCAAATTTTGGCAGTCTGGCATAAAGGCTCAGACTGTTAGATTTTGGCATATACTGCCAACCTTGAGTTTTACGCACTGGAAATAGATTCCAGCGTAAGACTCAAGTTTTTGCAGTCTGACATAAAAGCTCAGACTGTTAGTCTTTGGCGTATACTGCAAGAGTGTATCTTCTAGCGTAAAACTGACTTATTTTCTTACTTTTTGCAGTGGACCTATAGATCCCTCCTTTGGCTGAAGTGATGGGCTCTGCGGCTGGGATGCTGAATTCCAACTATCTGAAGGACTTATCCCATGTGACATTTCCCATCACTGGAACCGAGTATCCTCAAGAAAGGGTAACTCTGATCTCGTCCGTAAGAGAACGAATGCTGCTGAGTATGATCAGTGGGGAGCCCCTGACATACATAGATGGGACTGAATATAAGAAACTAGATTTCTTATTCGGGGATATTATCGATAAACAATCCCAAACTAAGCCCAAGAAGGAAGATTGTATGTTTTCTGCTGAGGGCACGGTCATGTATCTGCCAAGGATGCCCAGAGATTATCCTATCTCAGCATTCTTCTATGCCACTCATCCCAGGAAGATGATATGGACTCTGACTTTCGATCTTCACGGCCAGCCGGGGAAGATCTTTTATAATAAAGGATTGAACCGAGGAGCCTTTGTGAGCAGTCCTTCAGGCCCTGTTATGCCTTTCAGAGGATTACTGTCGGGCAGCGTCCCGAGTGAAGACACTTTACTGATCCAGTCGATTCAAATAGCGACTTTCTGTAATGACTTTATGGGGGCAGGGAGGAGTATACCCCAAGGTTAACCCTCGCACCAGTGGATTGCTTAGTCCCCAGAATCTTTGATTGCCAGTTTAACTTCCTAGGCCCTGAAGCACTTCCAGACGGAGCTGGAAAGTATTGGTTTGTTTGCGGCTGTGAGTGTCACTAGTGTTGGGCTGTCTCTCAACCCCAACTTGTTCTTAGCTTTAATGGAGCGATATAATTCGCTCACTAGGACTTTTGCCACTCCGCTAGGTGAGTTGGGATTAGCCCATTCATGAGATGACATATATCTCAAAGCTGCCAATGGAAGACACTCCTTATGAAGAGTATGTTCCCACAAATAGGGAGCTGAGGGATACAAACCCTCGAGCAGTGGCAGTGTACCAGGAGCTGATAAGACACTATCTTGCCTGCACCACCGTCTACAAAGAGCCCTCTGATTTGGCCCATATCAATACATGGGTATCCTACCTCTTCTTTCATCAGGCCATAAATGCTAAGCCGGACAAGGTTGTAGATAGTAGAGATAAGCCTTTGAACCTCCTGAGCATGCTTAGTGCCAATACGGTCGATGATCTCATTGAAGACGCAGGGACTTCAGATTGTGCTCTTGATGAGGAGATAAGGGGTTATCCTGCAGGCACTAAAGCCTACAGTTATATGAGGCTTTATCGCAAGCCTCTGTCAAGGGGAGCTCAACTGGCTGGCTTCCTCTCTGTTTGGCAACGCCGATGGGTAGTGCCTGGCATCGCGTCTGCGGATCGCATCCATCGCAATACCTTAAGGCCCGTAGTGTGTTTGGTGTTTGGAGCGAGACTGGGCCTGCTTTCTGCTATGGTATGCAGGATACAAGCTAGCCTGAGGGCCATAACTGATAGGCTGCTGGCTGATGATACACAGCGTGAAGGATATCCCAGAGTGGAATTACCATTCCTATATCTGATGGGATGGTTGATCCTTCACAACACCAGAGTGATGTCTCCCGGATCTGCCAGCGGTTCGGGAAGTAACTTCTTGTTGAATTACAAGAATTTCCTTTGGAATGTGACTAGCATCATTGATTATCGACTAGCACTAAATTTTGTCCATAGTTGGAAGTTCTTCTGTATCGTTCCCCCTATACATATCAATCAACAAGGGGTAAAAATTCAGGATGCGGGTCAGGGGAAGACTATTCTTTCTCCTGAAGCCTTTTACTGGTTGGTCTGTATTAGACATTCCCACCTGCTGTACAGAAGTGAGGACCACTGCTACTTGGAGCCTTATCTGCCTAGCCATTTCGCCAGGCAATTTGGGTACGACCAGTTGCACGTGGGGAATCCCATCACCAGCTTCAAGTTCAAAGGTGGACTTATTGATGGAGCTAGAGGATGGCGGTATTTCATCATGGGTTGTACCGGAGCAACCTTTGCTGTGCCCACAACTTCTCTCTCCATGGAGTTGTACATTCTCCATTCGTACGCACAGTTTTATGCGTCCATCAATACCTTCCATCGTGATTTCAATGTACATAAAAGTTTCAGGATGCCCTCCAATAGGTCCACTGGAAGGGAGGAGATACCGTCTGTTTCCTCGGATGAAGGTGATGAAACCACCGGTGCAGACGACTATTTGCTGATTGTACCGAGAGGCGTAATAGCTCCGCCAGCAGAGCCTCTCATAATCTCAAATAAACGAAAGGCTTCCACTCTGAAAGATCCTTCCCCCCGCAAGAAGAAGCAGACTGTCAGAGGTCCTAAAAAGACTTCCACCAAGGGGGCCTCTAGGAGTGAGCCTATTGTTTCCCCTATTGGGGATGATTCTTTGATTAGGGGTCCTTTGCCTTTTAGAGAGGGAACCTCCATAGTTCCAACTGACAGTGCTAGAGATTCTTTGCTCGCGATTGCTGCCGCTACCACCGTTACTGGTAGTGCTTCATGATCGCCTTCGAGGCCAAGCATAATAAGAATCAATATACCTTTATCCAGACAAATAATGGGCCTAGCCCCTCCTTCGTCTGTAAGTATCTCAAGCGAGATTCCGCCCGATGAACCTCGAGTAGATTTGGGTGACGACTGGGATGACTACCCTCAAACGTCAGTTGGTGCATCCTCTTCTCCAGGTATGACAGCTTGATTAGCATTATTAAGAAATGATTTAGCTATACAAGGTGCAGACGCAATATACATACCACTGGCCGTAGATAAATGTTGCCTTCACGCTTTTTTCAAAAAAATTAACATCAAATTGATATTAACTTTTCCTTATTTTTATTTGCAGGTGAAGATCATCTTGGAGGAGGACGGAGTTGACACAACTTCTGACTTTGTTGCGGATCCATCTAATGAAACGGCGGTACCCGACGTCGAAGAAGTATGCTTTGAAGCTGCCGATCTTTTATCCGCGACATTCTCAGGTGACAACCCGCCAGTAGCAGTTCAAATAACTTCAGAGGAGGATGAGCCCATTATCTCGACTGTGCCTCCTTTGTCAAGCATGCCAGCGACTTCAACCATTGATGGTGTCCCTTCTTTTGTCACGTCTTTCGTTGAAGCAACGACTGTGGCAACATTCTCTGCCGTCATTCTAAAAAGGAGATTTATCGGTATTTTGGCCACTCCCAGCGTACATCCGATCTTTGCTATGCTAGTTGAACAATACACTAGCATATTCTACCTCACTTTGAAAGAATTGATATCCTTGGGGCTAGAGAAAAATTTGAGCTTTGATGCTCTAAAGACGTCCTCCAAGCTCACTATAGCGCCGATTAGAAATTTCAATGACGCTGAAAGAGCTAATGCGCTATAGCAAATAGTTAATAGTTTAGAACAGCCTATTAACGAATATTTGCAACTATCTCGAGGCAGCATTGATGACCTGGTTCAGGCCGAGTACGACTCCCTAACTACGAAACTTGCTTAGCAGACAGAATCTTTAAACAGATCCATCCAGGAACGTCAACAAGAGATGGAGAAAGAGCAAGCAGTATTGGTAGAGATTATTCCTCAGCTAGCTGAGTGCTGTACAGAATATGAGGGATACAAAGTGAGGGTTCAAGAGTTGGAAGCTGAACTTGCCCAGACGAGGGAGAAGCTTCTCAAAGCCTCGTTAGTCCGCAATGTATTGAAAGGCCAAGTGGATACAGCTAAACAGAACTTGACGCATATGGGTGTCATCCACACAAGTTTTCTTGATAATTTGTTTGAACTATCTCTCTTGAGCAATGATGAGGCAAGGCTGGAACGGGCTCGTGCTAACATTTTGAACTCCAGGAATGAGAGGATGGCTGCTTTGGCGCAACAGATCTACGATTTAACTGCTCCTCCCAAATGATGTACCTTTTTTGCTTCTTTTGTAATCTAATATTTTCGGAGATAATAAAGATACTTCTTCTGACCATATGGACCCATCACTTTAGAGTGCAAATGATAGGCTAGGGTAAAAGTGATATCAGAGGTAATATGGACGTGATATACTTTCGGTAAGTTTTAGCTGGATATATCTATTCAGAGGTTATATGGACATGATAGAATATGATCCAACTAAATTTGTATACAAAATACTATCAGAGGTAATATAGACGTGACAGGTTTTAAAGTTTCAAATAGTTAAACATATCTATTCAGAGGTCATAAGAACATGATAGAATATGATCCAACCAGTCTTTGTACGTAGTATCGTCAGAATGAGATTTTTATCATACTCCGTGAAGCAAGGAAGATGAAGCGTAGTACTTCTTCCAAAATTTGCCGCTGAAAGGAGCCATTATCAAATCTCTATTAGGCTTGGCTAATCTGTAAGCACCATTTGAAAATATTGTTTCAATCACATAAAGGCCCTCTCATTTGGGCTAGAATTTGCCCTTACTTTTGTGCGTAATGATCATTGGCCTCTTCACAGCTAAAACTAGTTCACCAACTTTGAACACTCTTTCCTTCACTTTTTGATTAAAAGCTCTGGAAATACGCGCCTGGTAGAACTCAATGCGCTGTTGATCTTGAAGGCATTTCTTGTCTAATACTTCTAGCTCTTGAAGCCTTAAGTGATCATTATTTTCCTGAGTCAATTCATTAGCCACTGCTATTCTGAGTGATGGAATTTGGACTTTAATGGGGAGAACTGCTTCATACCCGTAAACTAATAAAAATGGGATACAACCCGTTGGTGTTCGTACCGTTATGCGGTATGCCCAGAGACATTCCCCCAGTCTCTCGTTCCAATCTCTTTTGTTCGAAGAGACGAACTTCTTTAAGAGTTTGATGATGGTTTTGTTAAAGGCTTCCGCCAGACCATTAGCAGTAGTTATATGCCGTTGAGGCCATATTTTGTATCCAATTCTTATCGCAAAATTGGTGAAACGCTTAGCTGATGAATTGAGGTCCATTGTCATGAATTATCCTTTGGGGTATCCCAAAGCGATAAATTACATGGTGTTTGATAAAGCTGACCACGTTGGATGTCTTTACCTCAGCAAGAGGGATCGCCTCCGCCCATTTGGAGAAATAATCGGTGATAGCCAATATGAACCGATGTCCTCTAGAAGACGAAGGATAAATTAGACCAATGATATCCATACTCCATGCTTTAAAGGGCCATGATGCAATGGTAGGATGTAAATACTCAGAAGGCTGATGTATAAAATCTACATGAACCTGACAAACTTTGCATTATTTTGCATATTTCACGGCATCTGCAATCATGGTAGGCCAGTAGTAGCCCATCCTCCTGATACGATCCTGTAACTTCAGATCGGGTTGATGTGCTCCACATACACCGTCATGAGCTTCTCGGATAACCTGCTTTGCCTCATCATCAGAGAGACATCGTAACAATAGTCCATCATATGTTCGGCGATATAGACTTTGTGAAGAAGCATCAAAATAGAATTATAATGATCGTCTTTTGATAGATACTGCTTCTTTAGGATCCTCTCGTAAGATTCTATATGATACGAAGTCTATAAAAGGACTTCTCCAGTCTCTCTTAGGAGGAACCGTGTTTATAGCGTAGCTACATTCTATGTAAAAAATATTTTTCATACAAAATAAATCTCTGTTAAGAAGGATCACCGAATTCTGCCTTCTTATAGGAATAGCTAGATCTGCAGCTAGACTGGCCAGAGCATCAGCTTCCAAATTTTGAGATCTGGGCACATGCTCTAAAAAGAATTCTTTAAAAGATATGGCTATCTCGATCGTTGTTTGGTGACAAGGAATGAGGTCTGGATTGCGGACTTCATATATTTCTCTGACCTGATTGACGATCAGCTGGGAATCACCAAAAGCTTCCAGGTATTCAACATCGTATTCCTTCGCGACTTAAAGCCCGATGAATAGGGCATTATACTCTGCCACATTATTAGAGCAGGGTTCGCTAAGAGAATATGCTCGATAGATGACGAGTTTATCAGGAGTCACCAGAACAATTCCTACTCCTGAAACCATGTTTCCCTTGGGACCAGTCCTGGAAGCACCATCGAAGAATACCTTCTATTGAGAAATTACATTCTATAACTTCATCGGGAATATCCTCATATAATTTAGAGGTTTTCGGAATTGGATGAGCAGTTGAGAAATCAGCCAAGGCTTGACCTTTCATGGACTTCTGAGGGACGTACACCATATCATACGCGTTAATAACATCACCCAAGTCGCGAGTCAGGAATTAAGAACACTCGGCTTATTCATCAATACCCGAAGAGGATTGATTCTGGAGATGATATGAATAGTTTGGCCCGTCACGTAATATCGCGTCTTCTGAATTACAAACATTAGGGCCAAGCATTCTTTTTCCACTAGATTGTACCGGTATTCAGCTCCGACCATCATCTTACTTAAATAGTAGATAGCCTGTTCATGACCCTTATTGTTCTTCTGTGTGAGAAAAGCCCCTAAAGAATGATCCATTGCTCAAACATACAGCAAAAATGGTCTTCCTATGACGGGAGGCACCAGAACTGGAGGATTAGTAAGATAGCATTTGATATCATTAAACACTTGCTGACAGGCTTCGTCCCATAAGAATGACACACCTTTCTTCATTAGACGAGAAAAAGGTTGACATCTTCCAGAGAGGTTGGATATGAATCTCCTGATGTAAGCTAGACGACCTTGAAATCCTCGGAGTTCTCTCAGATTACGGGGCAGTCGTATTTCTAGGATAGCTTTTACTTTATCAGGGTCAACTTGAATGCCTTTAGCGATAATAAGAAATCCCAAAAATTTGCCACTGGATATGCCAAGAAAGGACTTTGTAGGGTTCATTTTGAGTTAATGTTGGCGCATCAACTCGAATATTGTCTTCAAGTCTTGGATATGGTTATCCTTGAGGCGACTTTTGACAACAATATCATCTACATAATATTCTACCATTTTGCGTAGATGCTCATGGAATATGTTACTCATAGCTCGCTGATATATAGCCCCGGCATTCTTCAATCCAAAAGGCATGACTGTATAGCAATATACCCTCAATGGTGTGCGAAAGGCAGTATGCTTCTCATCTTCAGAATTCATCTTAATTTGATTATATCCTGAAAATCCGTCCATGAAAGACATGCGCTCAAAACCGCACGTATTATTGATCATGACGTCTGTGATGGAAAGAGGGAACTCATCCTTAGGACAGGCCGCATTTAGATCTCGGAAGTCAATGCAAATATGAACTTTTTTGCTTTTCTTTATGACCGGGACAATATTAGCGACCCAATCAGGATGTTGTTCTTCCCGGATGAACCCACAGGCTATTAGTTTCCTGATTTCAGCTTCAATGACCTCCATCATGTTCGGGCAGAACCGACGTTGATGTTGTTTTACAGGCTTTGAATTGGGCTGTATGTTAAGTTTATGGGTAGCCACTTTTGGATCAAGACCTGGCATATCCTCATAGTTCCAAGCAAAGATATCGATATTTTCTTTTATCAGCTAGATCATTTCTTCCCTTTCTTCTTCGGAAAGATTATTACTGATAAATATCGGCTTTGGTAAAAATTCATCCCCAATATTGACTTGGATAACTTTATCTTCAGTGGGTGGTTCTTTTTGTTCGAACCAGAGTTCCCATTGTGTATCCATCTGCTATGCCCAGGATTTATTCTCAAATGGTTCAGATTCTTCTTTCTCTACTTTGAGAGAATCTGTCAACACCGTATTTATTGATAATACCCCTTCGAGTTTATCATATGAATCGAAGGACGACAAACCATCCTGAGAAGAAGAAATGGTCTTCCCACTTGACTCAGAGTTGTTCAAAGTTGCAAGAAATGTACCCTAACCCGAAATGAGTTCATTGAAAGTAGGGACCACCATGCAATGGCATTCGTCTGCCTTTTCCATAGTTGAGGCCTGGCTCCAACTTCAAGTCATAACCCATGCTTTGCATAATCTTCAAAGCCTGTGGGATATATCTATGGACCTGCATTTTCCCAGCATCAGACTCGTGAGAATCTTCTTGTACAATCGGTCTATTCCGCATGCGATCGTAGACTATTAGATGCTGATCGTTGCCAGTAGGTGGAACAATAAAGATAAAATCTTCATATGGCCCACATGTCATGTTGACATTAGATGTTGATGCTACTTCCTACACATACAGATGATAGAAGTCTATAGCTTCCAAGAATTTTTGTGCTATAGGCTCTATATCGTTATGGGGGGAGGATTCCTCAGTCGGCTGCTTGTTGCGCCTAAGGTTGATGACCAAAGGTGGAGGCTTCTGGTTCAGAGTGATCACTTGGGGATCCCTTCCTCCTTCCGATTTGGTTTTGCCCAAGTGGATAGCCATGGTTTCCATGACTTTCGGACGGGTAGTTCGCCCTTTCACCTGGATTGACAAAGGTTGCTCAGTAGATAGTTCTCCTAGCTCCTGGTAGGATTCTTCCTCCGTCCTGCCTGACACCTCCTTCATGTAGTCTTGGGTGTAGAATATGGCATCAAAATAGTAGGACTCAACTCCTTTGAAAGGATTAAGATCAGCAAACTCTACTTTCACTGTCCCTTGGGCGTCTACATATTTGAAGCATTGGTGTAGAGTTGAAGGGACAATATTGTGATCATGGATCCACGGTTTGCCCAACAGAATGTTGTAAGACACCTTCGAATCAATGACGTAGCATGTAGCTACTGATCTAAGGTTACCAATCTGGATCCTTAGACGAATCTTCCTTAACGGCTTACTTTTCCTGGCATTGAAGCCCACGATTATAGTGGTAGTGTAAGCCAGTTCGCTTGTAGGAATTCTCAATGGTCTTAGCAGACTATGAGGGATAATGCTGATTGAAGATCCCGGATCTATGTGAATCTGGTCTACCTCTATGGAGCCGATGTATCCGGTGTAATAAAGAGGTCTGTCATGCTTGTTATGTTTCAACAATATGTCCTCTTGAGTAAAAGTGATGTTAGGGACCACTTCCATCACACTATGGCATTGAGGACATGCCACAGGCTCTTTATCAGGGGATTTGAGCTGAGTCAAGCATACATCCGCCGTATACATCCGCCTGTATTAACGCTTCACTCAAGGCTTGACGAGTGTCTTTGGATAGCCAAAGTAGCTAAAAAATGGATAATCTGGCTGGAGTATTAGCCAACTGAGCCAAGATGTCGAATTTATATGGTTTCTCTAAACCTTTGTTTTGAATATTCTTTAAATGTTTATCAAAACGAACTTCTTTTTGCTTGCTTTTGTCCACAGAAGATGGTCTAAAAGGATCTGCCTCTAGTATAACAGGTTCAGGCTCTGGAAGTTTGGTAGCTGAAGTGTCTGCCGTTGCTTCCCCCTGGTTCCCTCCATAGTCCTTGAGGTAGGCTTTCCCTGACCGGGTTCCGGTTGCCAAAGCCTCTTCTTCTGATGTCGGGGATATTGCAACCATATGGCATGATTTACATCTTGAGTTTTTTTAGACTTAGCTTTAGCAGCTTGAGTCTCTTCCTCAATTTCTGACACTAGATCTGGGTGAACCCACATGATCTCCCCACGGTTGGTAGTTAGGGGTAAAAGGTCATAATTTTGACCCCTAGTCGGAGGAAGATTAACAATTTTCATCATCTTCTGTGGAATAGGTACCACACCATCCGGGACTTCTTGAGGGGGCAGATTGCCAAACTGGAGTGAGATCATGTTGGCAGTGACCGTCTTCTCGCTATTATGCAGAGTGATTGCCTTGGTATCGATCAACTCCTGGATTTTTCTTTTTAGTACATAACATGCCTTTGTGGGATGATGTATGTATCTGTGGAAAATGTAGTACTTAGGGTTATTGGTACTGCCGACTTTATTTGGCCGTTTTACCTCGGGGAGAGTAAGCTTGCCACTTTTGACTAGACAATCGAATATGTTCACAATATCGTCGTCATCAAAAGAATATTCTTCTTTAGGCCTGGAAGTCCCAGGATTCATCTGCATAGTCACTGGAGTATATTGCCTGGACGTATTGATCGCCAGAGATTCCTTTCCTTCGGAACTACGAGTATGGTCATTATTAGAGGATGACCGCTTCCCTCTATCAGAGGTAGAGATCATGATTCCATTATCACGCGCCTTCCGACTGTTATCTTCAGCGGCTACCACTGAGATGATAAACGAAGGCCAATCATGGAACCGATATGGTCCCATGAACACTGAGATCAGTGGGAGAAGGTTCTTCCTGCAAATGTCCACCAAGGCTGAATTCGAAACTCCAGGAGGCATCTGCAAAGTAGCCTGATGAAAACGTTCAATAAAAGTACGAACGTTCTCTTTTTCCTTCTGCTTAACTTCGATGAGCGATGACATAGACATGTCCATCCCTCCTTCGTAGAATCGAGCGAAGAATAGAGTCTTAAAATCTTTAAAAGAAGTAATGCAGTTGTCTGCTAGACTACGGTACCATTGGTAGGCCACTCTAGACAGACAGCCCTTAAATACTCGAGTGAAAAGGGCGTCATTCTCCTGCAGCAACACCGTCATCATGCTGAAGTAATTCATATACTGGCTTGGTGACGTCTTTCCCTCAAACAAAACCATAGCCTGTGGTTTGTATTTTGGTGGGAAAGGGATCTCATCCCAAACAGATGGGTATGGCTGGTTGATTTCCAACTTCTTGAGCTGATCCTTATGCTTCAAGGCATCAAATTAGGCTTTCAATTTCCGAACTGCCTTCATCGGATCTTCAGCTGGGAAAGGGACAACAGAGAGGTGAGAGGTCGGTTGTATTATAACTCCAACAAGAGGCAATACATTCTTTGGGTTAAGAGGTTGAGGAGCCACCGACTCCTGATTTGGAACAGGCTCCTGGCTTGCGTTGGATGGTGGCATATCCACCCCCACAGGTAGTTGAGTCGGAGGAACCGATGCTTGGGCTATAGCAGCTCCATGTTAAGTCACCATCATCTGGCACATACTCTCCATCATGGAATACATTTATTTAAGTGATGCTTCCAATACAACGATGCGTTGCTCAGTACTTTTTGATGGGGAAGCCTCTTCATGTTCATCTCCAATGGCATAAACTCCTATTTCTCTGGATGCTACTGAGGGATTGGTATAGATCTCTGTAGAGATCGAGTCTATACTGTCAGTGTCACATTCAGGAAAATGGTGACCCTCAGTGTCGGAATCGGAAGAATATGAAGCCGATCATTGCAACCTCGAGCGAGTGTTTCAAAAAATACCTGCTTCAATATTCTCAAGGAGTCTATCAAATCTCCTTTGGCTTGGAGTTCTAGAGGGATGACATCTTGAACTTGACCTTCCTCTAGGAATGTGTGAAGCCATATTTACTGATACGAATGTCGGCACTTCTTCCTGCAAGGACAAAGAGTAGTTCAACCGATCAAAAACTAACCGTTTTGCCTTAGAACAGCAGTAGTTAACTACAATTTTATGACTATTACAATAATATTCTCTAGGGGTGTAATAGACATATTAGAAGATCCCCTGTCCTTGCGCTTCTAGATCAAGAAATCATGCAAATCAAGGGGATTAACCGAAGAAGAAGAAGGCTTATTCTGCCTTTTTACATCAGTAGGGGCGTGGAGATTGGAAACCATAACTCTCTCCCTGCCATAAGAATACAGAAGTTCAGCCATGTGAGTAGCATACGATCCATCATCCGTCTGAGGAGCGTATTTTCCCGTGAAGCGGGTCTTCTTTACGCGAACAACTTAT
Source organism: Iris macrosiphon (assembly GCA_036927795.1). Taxonomy (NCBI): domain Eukaryota; kingdom Viridiplantae; phylum Streptophyta; class Magnoliopsida; order Asparagales; family Iridaceae; genus Iris; species Iris macrosiphon. The sequence goes on along the minus strand of JAYESA010000017.1, from coordinate 39,023,131 downwards.
CCTGGCATAATTTGGAGTTTTGCACAGGTTTGCATAAAACAGGGGAAGTCCTCAAACGGCCTCCAGCGTCACGCGTAATCCGAAGAGTGGGCAACTTCTTCTCTTGGGGGCGTACAAACCCAGAGGTCGGGAGATTCGCCACTTGTTTTTCCTTGATGTGATCCAAGGGTCCATCTGCCTCCTTATTGATGGAAGATGTATTTTTACGCGCATGGCGCATTTGAAATTCCCGAATTGGCGTTGAAGCCTTGTCAAAAATTTTGTCTGCCACGTCAGAGACGGGAGACGAAGTTTTACGTGCAGAGCGCATTCTAGACTTCTGGATTGGCACTGGGGCATTGCCAAAAGCTTTGTCTTCCATGTCACAGACGGGAGACGAAGTTTTACGCGCAGGGCACGTTCTAGACTTCTGGATTGGCACTGAGGCATTGTCAGAAGCTTTGTCTGCCACGTCATAGACGAAAGACGGGTTTTTACGCGCAGGGTGCATTCTAGACTTCTGGATTGGCAATGGGCCATTACCAGAAGCTTTGTTTACTACATCACAGATGGGAGACGAATTTTTACGCATAAGGCATATAGGTTGTGAGGTCACAACTTTGTTGATCGGAGAAAGAGAGCCTACAGGAAGGGTAGAGGATGTCTGGGGCATCCATACTTTACGCAGCTTCCTGTTGTCTTGGACAGAGAGGGAATGAGAGCTACCCCCTGCGCGAAGCATGTATTCATAAGCAGATTGGTCGAATTGGATGACCAAAGTCTTCTTCGTCGATCTGACGGATACAATATCATATTGAGCAATGGCTTTCTCGTCAGATGAGAAAGTAGTCCCCAGCAGAGTCGCCATCTTGTGTTTGATGATAAACAAAAGAAATTGAAAGTAGGTTTATACGAAACCCTTTCTTTGTTTACAAATAAGAAAAAAAAGAAGTACAATTAATCCTATACGAGGATGTTAAGTACAAAAAATGATTTTGGAAAAAATTGCTATAGGAGTCTGATCTGCGGTCGATCACTTTGTCCCTTGGACCACACGAGGACGAAAAAGTGTTGTAGAAGAAGAAGAAGCTTCAAATATTGCAAGAGGGATTGGATTTTTGTTGCCAAAGTCGTCAATCACTACTCTTTGTCTGTGCTCTCTCTCTCTCTCTCTCTGATCTTTTGGTCTCTGATCTTGATCCTCTCCTCGATCTTCTTGATCTCGACCTTCTTGATTGTGACCCTCTTGATTGTCTCCCGCTTGTTTGTCACCCTCTTGATTGTTACCCCATCACCTGTGACCGAAAGTCTCTATTTATAGAGCTTAGTCACAGTAACTATCCAGTTGGCGTAGAAGCCAAAGTGTGAAGAGAGTTGCACTCTTTACGCGGCGATTATAATAACTGCTACCCATATTCAAATGATCTCCTGAATCCGCATGTGACGCTTGTCCCATTATGAGGTAACGCGTATAATCGCTCATCGAAGATCATGATATGCAAGCCACGTAGGTAACTGCCCCTCGCGTAAAGATGGTTGGCATAAAAGCCAAATAGCTGTTTTATTAGCGTAAAAGCCAAGTAGCTGTCTTGTTGGCGTAAAAGCCAAGTAGCTGTCATATTGGCATAAAAGCCAAATTATGCGTAAAGCTTGATGCTGCATAAATAGGTAACCAGCATAAACTAGCCAATTATCCTTCCTAACTGAGGTCTTGAGCGTATTATCACGTACCTTTGCAAATATAGCCTGAGTTAGCGTATTTCGAGGAGATAACATACGGCGTACTCCTATAGTTAAAAATAGCCGAATTGGCGTATTTCGAGGAGATAACAAACGGCGTACTTCTATAGTTGAAAATAGCCTGGTTGGCATAACATGTAGGAATGGTGGTATGAGCGTATTAGCCCTAGTTTTAGCTCTTCTATTCATTAAAAATAGAACAAAATCTCGTGCACTAAATGCAGAGATCTGCCTCCATCTCGTGCATTAACTGCAGAGATATGCCTCGAGCTCTGTACGAGAGACAGCTTTTAACGTGGCATCTGATTTTGTCTCATGTTGAGCGTAGAGACTCATTTCTGCCCATGTAGAATAGGCAGCATATTCTTTGAATGCGTAAAAATGACTTGTATCAAAGATATGTCACTAAATGATAGCTTGGATCTTTGTGCAGGATCATCATTATAGCCGTCCTCTCGATCGTCGTGCAATACTCTTTGTCAGGAGTCAGGTTCACTATTTTGTCTGACAGGTTCATTTCAGGAATACGAAGAGTTTCTCGTACAACTTTACACTACATTAAAAATAGACATATTTTACGCCGGAGGGAGGTATAGCAACCTTTTTATGCCAAAGCAGCCTTGAAGTGCTGCCTTACGCGGGCTGTTCTGGAGCTCTATTTTACGCTGAATAGCGTTGAAGCTCTGTTGTACGCTAATAGCTCTGAAGTCATATTTTACGCCACACAGCGCTGGAGCTCTATTTTACGCGGGCTTCGTGCATGTTGGGGGTTTTACGCGTATAATTCCCCAGCGTATTTTCATGCTTCTACAATATGAACATTATCTTTTACTCTTGTTTATTAGCATGGTAACGGGTCATTCGATAGCGGTGTCCGTGTAACTAAGCATGCAATATTTTTATCTTTTCTTAGCATGTCAATGGTTCTATCTTTTTTAGACAAGCATACAAGTTCTCTAGCAATCTCTTACTCTTTCTTATTTGTATAACAATGGTTCTTTTATTGATAAGCATTCAAGTTCTCTAGTTAGGCAAGCAAATTTGTTTCAATGATTAGCTATACGAGTTCTCTTATTAAGCATGCAGAGGCAGGTTCTATCAATCTCCTTATGAAACTATCTTCTTAGAGCAAGCATTCAAAAACTCAGATTTATTATTAAGGAGTGCAAGAATCAGAGAATAAAGTTCTGCCCACTCACATTGATTAATCATCTTGTGTTTCGATCAAGAACTCTCCGAGAAGACTTCCACTCAAATCAGCAAAGTGATATCTCTTGAACATAGTGCCAACGCGGAGTGGGGTACTACATACTTATCCACCAATAAAGAGTATCATCCCCGAAACTTCAAACAGAAACTTTCGATATCCAAAGCAGTGATAGTCCTCACCCCTCACCATCCTCAATCAAAAACTTTAGCAATCAAAAGTGAACACTTAAGCAAACAGGTATCAAAAGCCATAATTCTCAAGCGGTAAATCAAATCCAAAAAACTTTTTGCCAGCATATTTGAGAATATCTATGGACTTATTGTATGGAATGTTCATTGTAGCATAACATTTAAGACATCTCTGAATTAAAGGCAACAAAATGGGCAATGAATTGAGTAGCTCTGATACCACTATGTCACGTACCGATCCTGCAGGGGGCCATTCGTCCTCGCTTGGTGTAACACCCCATTCCGTTCTAGCGGACTGCCGACTCAAACGACAAAAGTACAACTGTCCCAACCCGCTTTGCCTCAAACGAGAAGCAAAGGATAGCCAGACTTGTCCCTACAGGAATCCGGCTTAGGCTTTCAGAGGCTCGCTTGACGTATCGCTCTACCGAGGTGAATCATCACTAAGGTGGGTGGCTACAGTGAACTTGTCTTTGCTTAGCCGATACACATAAAATCTGGAATGATACATGCTAGTCTCTAGGTGAATCAACCCTGCATGCTAGTAAGAATCCAATGCACCTAGCTAAGAGAATAATCCCAACTTGTATTATTTATGCTAGAACATGGAAATAAAATATTGCTTTTATATATGTTCAGACCCTCGCATGCTACCCTAGAATGTGTCGCTCGGGAAGTCCCCTAACGATCTCACTCCTTGGCTTGCCTTTGGGCCCGAGCTAACGTGAATACTTGTGTTTATATAAATGTATGCTTGTCTGCTTGAATGTTGCCTTGTTTTCATCCAAACCCCAGGAGACTACTACGTAGTCGTTCCGTGCCTGAATGAACCTGCAAGTATCCGGGACCGTTGGGTCGCCAAGGCAATCCCCGAACCAGGGGCACGCATTAGGGCAAATAAATATTGAACAAGAATCATGTCATGTTGCAACTGAATGATAATCCCATCAAGTATACCTCTGAACGAGAATCATGTTAACGAATCCACGAATCTCAGCTCTTGGAGCAAACGCTCAGTTCAGATCATGAATCATGGATTATCATATCAAGTTATGAATTTGGAAAGACCCTGACCTGCATGTCGTGGACAACTTGAAAAAGGTGATCTTCGGATCTTGTTCCACGGGAGGTTACCTGGGCACTGGGACCGTTTCGATCCGGATGGAACTTTATGATAGTCTCACGTACGGACGGGATAGTGTGTAGTGCCTCACGTGCTTCGTTGCATACCATCCTCGTTCATCAACTATAAATGGTCCTTTATGGCTATGCTAGCGACAAACGTTCATATAGATAAGTCATCCTCGCTTAGCAAATATCCGCGTGTGAGTCATTTATTGCATCAAGAAACAACTGAACACCTGAACGATCATGTTATAATGACTCTCGTGTTTGCATATGCTATGCCTCCTGAATGTTTATAAATGCCCGTGCTTGAATTAATAATGTTTGCCTTGGACAGAGAAGGACAAATGGTAAGTTGGTAAGTCTCGCCGTATTTTCTCTCATGTTGCACGGCGCACTGCCACACGAGTTAGGCTATTCAAATCTTACATAAAATTGATCCTAAGGCAACTAGAAAGACAACTTAATAGTTGGTGCACGAAACCTATATTACGTGTTTGGATTTGTCGAGCGGGCGAGTAGCTTCCCCACCAGTGCATTCAATGTACTGATAATCTACCAGTTTGTATATAGGGTACGGGAGAATCTCGTTTGGTACGGATGTCTCCTTCGTGCGTGCTAAGGTGTGAAGATCACTCCGAAGCAGCGGTGCATCCAAAACTGAAGCACACATACAAGACATAATATTGTGAACATCGCCTGTACCCTCATTCCAAAATTATAGCCACTTGATACGCTTTTACTGTTTCAGAGAGAGAGACTTGCGCGACTTGTAATCTCGGCTATACGTCGCCTGTAACACATGTTTATATCAATAAAGAGTTGCTTTAGTTCAACTTGTATTATTCAATACTTCCGCTATATTGTCGACTCAGTGAACCTGTTACCGATCGCCTACGCGTTCATGATTCTGCTACACTCGGACAATCTGTGCGACTCTGTGGCTTAGAAGTCTTACCGCCAGCCAATAAACTATGGCCTTGCACGGGCGTGGCTCACGCTCGTGCGTCATCATGCCCGGATGGGTCAAAGCGATCATTCCGCGGGAGCGCTGGCACGGTGATTCTCACCTAGGGGGAACGGCCGATTAGCCTGCGGGAGATCGGGGCATGACATGTTGGTATCAGAGCCTGGCTTCTACGTCTTTGGACTTTATTTCGAATATCTTTGTTTTAAAAGCTAATTCGTGGGTTATATGCACGCTCTCTCTCAATGCCTTGATGGAATGTTCCAACAATAAGTCTAAATACTTTCAAAATGCATTTTGAATTATATGATATGCTTGCTTATATGATGTTATGCTGTGAGTAGCCTTTGTGGCAACCTGTGCGAACCCTTGAGAGTATCGCTAGTAGCTTGTCCGATTTTACTGCCTCTAAGTTTGGTGAATGCATATGTTCGAGATACGCCTTGAACTTGTGCATGATCCAAAACTTAAGAAAAGGTAAAACTCGAGTGCTAAGACTTCACTATCACTAAGCTGGTTGACGTGCTCATGCTAGAGGTGCACTTCGAATGTGCGCACGATCCAAACTAAGCGATATGCTGATCTCGACGCTTGTGCAAGTGAATATCCAAATAAACAAGTATAACAACTTGTATAGGTTTGCCTCATCCTTGTATCGTTAAATCAAAATTGATTGAAACGTACTGCTTGTCCTCAGTAAGTCTCGAGGACGAGACTTTTTCTGAGTTGGGTAGGATGTAACACCCCATTCTGTTCTAGCGGACTGCCGACTCAAATGGCAAAAGTACAACTGTCCCGACCCGCTTTGCCTCAAATGAGAAGCAAAGGATAGCCAGACTTGTCCCTACAGGAATCCGACTTAGGCTTTCAGAGGCTCGCTTGACGTATCGCTCTACCAAGGTGAATCATCGCTAAGGTGGGTGGCTACGGTAAACTTGTCTTTGCTTAGCCAGCACACATAAAATCTAGAATAATATATGCTAGTCGCTAGGTGAATCACCTCTGCATGCTAATAAGAATCCAATGTACCTAGCTAAGGGAATAATCCTAATTTGTATTGTTTATGCTAGAACATGGAAATGAAATATTGCTTTTATATATGTTCAGACCCTCGTATGCTACCCTAGAATGTATCGCTCGGGAAGTCCCCTAACGATCTCACTCCTCGGCTTACCTTCGGGCCCGAGCTAACATGAATACTTGTGTTTATATAAATGCATGCTTGTCTGCTTGAATGTTGCCTTGTTTTCATTCAAACCTCGGGAGACTACTACGTAGTCATTCCGTGCCTGAATGAACCTGCAAGTATCCGGGACCGTTGGGTCGCCAAGGCAATCCCTAAACCAGGGGCACGCATCAGGACAAATAAATATTGAACAAGAATTATGTCACATTGCAACTAAATGATAATCCCATCAAGTATACCTTTGAACGAGAATCATGTTAACGAATCCACGAATCTAAGCTCTTGGAGCAAATGCTCGGTTTAGATCACGAATCATGGATTATCATATCAAGTTATGAATTTGGAAAGACCCTGACCCGCATGTCGCGGACAACTTGAAAAAGGTGATCTTCGGATCTTGTTCCACAGGTGGTCACCGGGGCACTGGGACCGTTCCTATCTGGATGGAACTTCATGATAGTCTCATGTGCGGACGGGATGGTGTGTAGCGCCTCACGTGCTTCGTTGCATACCATCCTCGTTCATCGACTATAAACGGTCCTTTATGGCTATGCCAGGGACAAACGTTCATATAGATAAATCATCCTCCCTTAGCGGCTATCCGTATGCGAGTCATTGCATTGCATCAAGAAACAACTGAACACCTGAACCATCATGTTATAACGACTCTCGTGTTTGCATATGCTATGCCAATTGAATGTTTATAAATGCCCGTGCTTGAATTAATAATGTTTGTCTTGGACAGGGAAGGACAAATGGTAAGTTGGTAAGTCTCGTCGTATTTTCTCTCATGTCGCACGATGCACTGCCACAGGAGTTAGGCTATTCAAATCTTGCATTAAACTGATCCTAAGGCAACTAGAAAGACAATTTAATAGTTGGTGCACGGAACCTATATTACGTGTTTGGATTTGTCGAGCGGGCGAGTAACTTCCCCACCAGTGCATTCAATGTACTGATAATCCACCAGTTTGTATGTAGGGTACGGGAGAACCTCGTTCGATGCTCTCCTTCGTGCGTGCTAAGGAGTGAAGATCACTCCGAAGTAGTGGTACATCCGAAACTGAAGCACATATACAAGACATAATGTTGTGAACATTGCCTGAATATCGCCTGTACCCTTATTCCAAAATTGTAGCCACTTGGCACGCTTTTACTGTTTCAGAGGGAGAGGGTTGGGCAACTTGTAATCTCGGCTATACGCCGCCTATAACACATGTTTATATCAATAAAGAGTTGCTTTACTTAAACTTGTGTTATTCAATGCTTCCGCTATATTGTCGACTCAGTGAACCTGTTACCGATCGCCTACGTGTTCATGACTCTGCTGCACTCGGACAATTTGTGTGACTCTGTGGCTTAGAACTCTTACTGCCAGCAAATAAACCATGGCCTTGCACGGGTGTGGCTCACGCTCGTGCAACATTATGCCCGGATGGGTCAAAGCGATCGTTTCGCGGGAGCGTTAGCGCGGTGATTCTCGCCTAGCGGGAATGGCCGATTAGCCTACGGGAGATTGGGGTATGACACTTGGGGCCTACGAAATCGATCTTCCTTACATGGGTGTGATGCCGTGCAAGCCTAAGCTATACTTGCAAAAGGCTAAAGCTTTTATACAAGGGTAAGTAAGCTATTCAAGACAGAAGCAGCAACACAATATTGCAAAAAAGTAAAGAACATAATGGCATATGAAAATAAGCTCTTTATTGATAATCAAGATATGTTACAAGCGGTGCTTGGCCGAGATTACAGTTTGCTCTAGCTCTCTTTTCTCTCGATTACAATGATATCATTCCATACATTATGTCCCTCTATACAAAAGTAGCTCAAAGCAATCTCGATATGGCTCAAGGCATCGACTCTAGATTTTTGGGTCCTTGGGATAAGGCACGGCTATCGCTTCCTCAGATGATCCAGCACCTGAGAACAAGCAAACTGTTGGTGGGTCTGCACTTTGAAGAAAGTACTGGTTAGTATAAAATCAACGAACAGAAGCAATACTTCCTGAAACCCACACTAAGTAAGCATGTGGCAAAATATTTTATTACTAGTGATCTTTCTAGTTTTACCTAGATTTGTTTCATGCATAACAAGAACAGAGTCATATTACTTCTTTTCGAAAACATCTTTGAAAACAGAGTTCATGTTCGATACAAGCAAGCAGGCAAGACAAGCAATTCATATACGATAAGCAGATTCATTTACTATCTCTGGTGCACAGTGTTTCTCGTGAGTCATATATATTCCTTTAAAGACTCTAGCATATGCATCTAGTGGCTATCTTCTTAGCATTTCTCTTCTCTTATCATAAGTTAACATCTTATTGTGTAAACGAGATAGAAGTATATACAAAAAGCAAGACTTCTCTATGAAAGCATTTAATACAAGAGGGCAAGTTTAATAGCATGCATATCACTTATTCAGTGATTCTTACCCTTTTGCCGAACGATTATCCCTACAACAGACATACAAGTTAGCAATATTTTGCATAAACATATTTGTATAAGGTTCTTTTTTCTCTGTCTGTCTCTACATCAAATATTTAGGTATGCAAGAAGGCAGAATCCTAGCATGCGACCTAACTATATGATGGTCCATGGGTAGTCCCATGCTCAATGACATGAACACCCCCTGATCGCGAGGACTTCATTGCCTTAGGGTGCTCCTCTAATCCCTCCTAGGGTGAACGATCCCCAGTGCCCCGAGAACCGTTTGTAGGATTTTTTTCTTGTACACAAGTTATCTAAAGACCGATGTATGAAATGCAGCTCTATCATATAAACTCTAACTATGCAGCAGTTCAATAAACAAGCATCTAGTCAATCTCTTCTCTCTTCTAAATTTGTCTCTGTCTCTGTCTCTGTCTCAGGGCGGACGGGCCGCCATTTCTCTGATACCGTTCAAGCATTTCAATAACTTATATGGAAATATTTAATAGTCTATATTTAAGCAAGAAAGCATATAAACAGTTCTCTATCTCTTTTAACTAAGCATACAGTTCTACTCTTTATTTTAGCATACGATGGAAACATATGAACATTCTCTTTTACTTTTGTTTATTAGCATGGCAACGGTTCATTTGATAGCGGTGTTTGTGTAACTAAGCATGCAATATTTCTATCTTTTCTTAGCATGGCAATTGTTCTATCTTTTTTAGATAAGTGTCACGACCCACATCCAAAAAATCGGACATGAGTCGTGGGTACGTCTAGCCTACGCCGCAGAATCGGCGGTAGAATGCTGTAAAGGTCCGTTCTAGGTCACAATATCTATATCTCACAAAACCTATCAATATAACCTCTCTAAAAGGAGGGCAACCATGCAATATATATATGACTCAATCACAATAACTAAGGGAAGAGTAAAAGCATGATAAGATATCACAAAGAAACAAGAACCAAAGAGCAAGTACAATATCCAATATACAGTCCAAGTCTAAAGTCTACAATATCTCACAAGAGAAAAATAATAAATACAGTCATCCAAAATAGCAACTGGGAACAACCTAAGAAAACCCACCTAGCGGAACTAAGGTGCTAACGGCGTCTCCTCGACGGGCTCCTCCTCAGTCTCCGGGTCACAATACTCCTTGCCGCCCGAACTGTAGAATATCGGGCAAAAATCCTCAGGATCCTTTAGAAAAAATATGCCCAGTCAGGACTGGAGCGAAGTACATAACTCTGAAAGCAACTTCAAATGCATGGTAAGGTGTATATAACTAGCAATAAAAATGTATACAAGATGCACAGAAAAATAAATACATGGTGGAGCAGATAAAGTAGCTGCAATATAAAACTGGAGAACAATACAAGTAGTGGAGAAGTAACTGCATATGAGAAAACAGGAATACTAGCTAAGTGCCTTGAGCACAAGTTCGTTATATGATCGGCTTAGGTTGCACATGAATAATCTACGATAACTCCGTTATGCGTAAGTTATATAACCGACATACACATGAATACTGTTTGGCTTTGATCATATAACCAACTCCTACTCCCCTCCCCCACTAATACTCTTGGATCCAACCATGACATGCTATGTACATGATAAATAACTCGCGCACATGAAGGCGAGACCACACGAAGCACATGAGAATCAATACCCGAAGCACATGATAAAATACACGTGATAGAGTACCCGCTGAACACGGTAAGGGGGATAACATCTCATGATGGGATCCAACTAGTACCAGCTCATGAAACAATGTGTCAGAATCAAGTATTACAGTTCTAGAATAGGTGATATATACGCTATCATGAAATAGAAACAATCAGAGGTAAGTACTCGCCTGACGTCCTGAGCAACTGATGAGGATCGAGATTCGGACTGGCATCGCAAGAACCTATTATGAAAAGCAAGATTAAATGGGGTTCTAAAGAGTTAAACTGATATAATTTGGGTTCTAGGGTTATTCTAGGTTGAACTGGTCAAACCGATAAAATTTGGGTTAAAAAGTCAACCCGGGGTCCAAAAAGTCAACTCTGGGTCAAAACTAGGCCAAGTGTTGACTTTTATGGTCAACGGAGACAATTATGGTCAACGCTAGGTCAAACTAGGGTGCCCCTACAATTCTAGGTCAAAACTAGCTCATTAAGCTAGTAAACCCTCAAACTCGCCTCCTTGAGATACCGAGATACCCTCGGTATCCAATATCTCGACCTAAGCTACGCACCCCGCCTATACCCGCTAAATCCTATGCTAGCATGCGTAATTATATATACCAATACATAAAAACCCAACTCTAAACTTAAACCTGGGCAATTGCTTAAAAATCTCACTCCGATACTTAATACCGTGGGTATCTCAAGGTATTGAAATACCTTGATATCTCAAGGTATTGAGATATCCACCAATCCTCACCAACAATACGCATCTAGCTAGCTATCCATGCAAATACACCTAGGTATATATATCTAGGCTAATATATATATATATATATATATATATATATATACAAACACATATGAATATATACCTACGTATCTATATATATATAACCACACATACACAATATATATATATATACCCATACCTATACATATATATATATATATATATATATATATATATATTTCTAACTACTATCTATCTATCTATCTATCTATCTAAACATAGATATATAGATCTCTCTCTCCCTCTCGCTGTGCTACTCCCTGCTAGTGCTAGTGTTACTGCTGCTGCTAGTACAAATGCCGCTGCGTTGCTGCTTGATGCTGCTGTTGTTGCTACAGTTGGCTGCTGCTGCCACTGCAGCAGCTACTTGCTGATGCTGTTGCGCTTCGCTGCACATGCCACTGCCACTTCCTTCTTTCCTCTCATTGCTCCCCGCACAGCAGCTACTGCTGCCTCTTCTACCCCTCGACACACCACACACACAAACACACAAACACACAAACACACATACAGACACACACACATTCACATATATATATACACTAACATATATACATATATATATATATACACACACAACCATATACATATCTATATATACTTACACACTTATACACTTATACACACACACACATATCTATATAAACACACATATGTGTAGATATATAAACACACTCTACATATATATATATATATATATATATATATATACACATACTCATATATATATATATATATATATATATATATATATATATACCTACACATACACACATATATATATATATACACACACACACACACACACACACACTCATATATATATATATATATATATATATATATATATACACAAACACACTCACTTATATACATATAGATACACTTACACAAACACATATACACATTCATATAGATATATATGAACACACTTATATATACACACACACACACACACACACACACACACACATATATATACATATATATATATATATATATATATATATATATATATATATATATATATATATATATATATATATATATATATAAACTCATATATACACATAAACACAACACACACAACACTCACAACCACACACAACACCCCACTAACACACGCATACCGACCCAAACACACATAAACATATATAAATATATAAAATATAACTTGAAAAATCTAGCACACACTCCCCGAAACTAAACCAACGTGCGCACAAGTCCGAAACCTAGAAACCAAGTCGAAATGGCCATTCGGTCATTTCGATGAACACGTGGAGTACAGTTCGTGAAACCTCGTGAAACGCATACCAAACCTACTCGAAATCGGCCCAAAATTTACCTACGGGTTCTAATCGATGTCTAAATCCTAGAAAAATGCTAACTCGTTGATTCTAGGTCCGTGGCAAAAATGCGCACGCACATAGAACCTACGACGACAAAAACTTCCAAATTGCCCGAAACGCCTATTTCTCCATGACACGACCTCACGTGTCCGAACGAAGACACGTACTTACCCTCAAGACACCTAAGCACGTTTACCTAGTCCATCTAACCTAGGGTATCACCCAAAATTGGGTCAATCTCGGATTTTACCCAAAATTGACACAAAATCTAATGTCAAAGTCTCCAAACAAGTTCTAACTTTCTCCCACAGGTAGCCTTAAGGTCTAGAAAGGTTTTAAACTATTAATTATACTATATAATATCAACCACTAAGAGAAAAGTTAGGGTTTACCTCTTGGGAGTTGGAATCCCAAGACCAAAGTCTCTAAAACCCTTGAAATCACCACCCTCAAACTTCCAAGCCTCCAAACCAAGCCTCTACACTAAATCTAGCTCTACACACCTAGGTTAGAGAAAAGCAAATGGTTAGGGTTCATATCTATGGAAAAAATAGAAGAAAAAAGAGAAGAAAATAAGAAATTCTTACTTGAAGCTTGAAGTGGGAAGAAGAAGAAAAGAAGAAAAGAGCGGAGAAGAGTGGAGAAGAAGAAGAATGGAAAAGAAGTGAGAATGGGGGGGGAGTGTTCGGCCAGGAGCACAAGGAAGGGCCGGCCAAGCAAATAATGTAGGGTTAGGGCTTTTGGTTTAACTCTAAAGTCTAAAATACCCTCCAAAATATTATGCTAAAATAGGGTTTTGGTTTGGGGTTTTTAAACACTCTCCAACTAATCCAAAATAACCCAACTAACTAAAATAAAAATATAATAATTATTCTAAACCCAAAAATAGGCCTTACAAGGGTGTTGGTTGGGTTTGACATGGGTCCACTAGGGTTTGACATGGGTCCAGACTAGCCAAAACCCTAAAACAATCAATAAAACATAATACAACCATTAATTAAATATAAATATAAATATTTATAACTAATACACAATTTACCAAATAAAAAAAAATCTTATTTTCTAGAATTGGGTAGTAACAAGCCTACCATCCTTAAATTAATTTTATCCTCGAAATTAAAAGACGAAACTAGGACAGGAATACAAGGAAAAGAAAAGAACCATACCTCAGGGCTCAAAAAGATAAGGGTATCGCTCGTGCATTTTATCCTCCCTCTCCCAGGTCGACTCACCTGGAGAGTGATGCCTCCACGCGACGCGAACCAAAGGAATAGTCTGGTTCCTCAACACCTTCTTCCGCCGATCCAGAATCTCCACCGGCTGCTCTGGATAGCTAAGAGTAGGGCCCACTACGATCTCTGAGTGATCCAATACGTGACTGGGATCTGCCACGTACCGTCTCAACTGTGACACGTGGAACACATCATGAACTTCCTTTAGCGTAGGCAGAAAATCTAGCCTATACGCCACAGCGTCGACCCTCTCAAGGATGCGGAAGGGTCCGACGAAACGTGGGCTAAGCTTTCCGCCTCCACCAAAATGAATAGTACCCCGTGTCAGAGAAATCCTCAGAAATACCAGATCTCCCACCTAGCACAAACAAGGTCTAAGCACTTAATCTAAAACAAGCAATCACAAGCAAACACAAGAATAAAATCTAAATTCTAAGCTACACCTCGAACTCCAAAGGTCTCCGGTGGCTATTGGCCCAATGCCGCTGCCTGTCCTGCGCCACACGAAGTCTATCTCTAATGAGCTTGACCTTCTCTGCCATATTAACTACCATCTCTGGGCCAAGCAAAGCTCTTTCGCCTCCATCATCCCATGATAACGGAGTGTGACACCTCCGTCCATATAACGCCTCGAATGGTGACATCTCAATACTGGCTTGGTAGCTGTTGTTGTAAGCAAACTCTACCAAGTACAGGTGATCCTTCCAAGAACCTCTGAAATCTAGAACACAAGTGCGAAGCATGTCCTCAAGTGTCTGAATGGTCCTTTCTGACTGACCATCTGTCTGTGGGTGATATGTACTACTAAACTTGAGCTGGGTGCCCAAGCTAGCCTGCAGACTCCTCCAAAAATATAAAGTAAAGCAACTATCCCGATCTGATACTTGGCTCACAGGGACTCCATGCAGTCTGACTATCTGGCGCACATACATCTCTGCGAGTCTCTCCGTAGACGTACCCACTTTGAATGGTAGAAAGAGGGCCGATTTGGTCAACCTGTCTACGATGACCAAAATCACATCCTTCCCTCCTAGAGAATGGGGAAGTCCAAAAACAAAATCCATGGTCACATGCTCCCATTTTCACTCCGGAATGGGTAACGGCTAGAGCAATCCTCCTGGCCCCTGCCTCTCCGCCTTTACCTGCTGGCACACTAAGCATCTGGATAAGAAGCGCACTACCTCCCACTTTATCCTGTACCACCATACATGCTCTCTCAAATCTCTATACATCTTGTTGGCACCTGGATGCATAGAGTAATAGGATCGATGCGCCTCCTGAAGAACCTCCTCGCGTAATGACCCTCTCGGTACACACAACCTGGTACCGTGTCGCAATGAACCATCATCAGCAATGGTAAAGTCATCCGATAATCCAATCTAAACTTGTGCCCTGATGCTCCTCAGGGACTAAAACTCAAATTGTGTAGCCCTGATCTGGTCTACCAACTCTGACTGAATCTGCAGTCCCCATATCTGTATCTTAACTCCAGGCACTATCACCTTAATGCCCAAGCTCTCTAGATTTGCCAGAAGATAACGATCTGTAGTCAGGCACATAGCTACCGGATACCTGCATAGCACATCCACAACTACGTTCGCCTTTCCTAGATGGTACTGCAATAATATGTTAAAGTCTTTCATCAACTCCATCCATCTCCTCTGCCTCATGTTCAGCTCTTTTTGGGTAAATACATACTTCAAGCACTTGTGGTCTGTGAAGATCTCTATACGCTTTCCGTATAAATAGTGTTTCCATAACTTCAGAGCAAAGATGACCACTACCAACTCCAAATCGTGGGAAGGGTAGTTCTTCTCATGAGGACGTAATTTTCTAGAAGCATAGGCAATCACCCTCCCATTCTGCTGTAACACACAACCAGTCCCTTCCCTGATGTATCACTATAGATAGTGAATCCTCCAGACCCTGATGGTAACGTCAACACTGGAGCTGTCGTCAACCTCCTCTTTAGCTCATCAAAGGCGATCTGTCACTCCTCTGACCAAACAAACTCTATGTTCTTCCGGGTCAGCCTAGACAACGGCTCTACAATCCGGGAAAAATCCTAAACAAATCTCCTGTAGTAACCTGCCAGCCCCAGGAAACTCCTGACCTCGGCTACTGAACTCGGAGCACTCCATGCCTCAACTGCCATAATCTTCCTCGAATCTACCGAGATCCCCTCTTCAGTCACCACATGACCAAGGAATTCAACCTTGTCAAGGAAGAACTCGCTGTCACGCCCAAGTCCTAAAATACACAGAACTAGGCCACGTGACAATAGCCAGCTGTCACATCTCCGAGGATGTCCCAATTTAATGGATCCTAATGAAAAGTACTATGCTGTCCTAAATACTAACATGTCCCATATATATGTATCAGCCACAAGTAATCTAATCTCATCCATAATATAAAATAGCAAAAAGTACTAAATAAACTGCTGGAAGATAAACACCAGTCTCAAGATATCATTGTACAACCAATAATGTCTGATGGGAACAAACCCACTACTATGACCAAATAAAAGTACTGAAATGATAGATAAAAGAGTAATGACTAGGGCATCGGCTGACTAGATAATGATGCTCCCAATCCTAGGCAGAAGGCCTACCAAGTAATCACGAAAACTCTGACGGTAACACTTCGAGCTCTTCTGCTGTAGCGAACCTCGTCTCCTGTCCTGGGCCATACACTATGGGGTAATATGCCTCGTCCAAATATGAAAAGTTACCAGGTCCTCAGAGGGACGTAACAAGATACATAGAAGCATGCCATATATAAATACTGAATAAAATAAATACAATAACAGGGTGTGCTAACCATCTAAGTGAATGCAATATGAGCACAACTGTGAGTATATGGAAGGTTTAGGCTAGACATATGCTGACGTAATTCACCAGTCGTGACAACCGGCTAGTATATGCCACACATGCCCCCTAAGACACGGGCACAGGAATACAATAACATCCAACGTTCTATAGAGTGTGGTATCTGTAATATCACCAAGTAACATCCAATACTTTACAGAATATGGTATTAGTAATATATAAATACGTCCGTATCACTCCGCCGAGTGCGGTGTCTGTATTAAAGGGTGGGTATCCCATACGCCTACTAGTCGTCATCCCCATCCAATATAGATGTACAAGTTGAATACTCGACATGCACACCCCGTATCTAAATGCCAAGTCTCTACACTAAAATAATCCTGAATTACTTACTTACCGTGATGCCTGTCACACGCGTCGATAGCTAGTCGAGCACGCGAACCCGTATCCCAACATAAAATTGTCACTACGAACGTGTAGGAGTGTCAGGTCTCGAAAGATATTAGAGTATCCTCCAATGGGGTGAGTTTGCTAATTACTAGGACAAGTACCCTATATCGTCGACTGTACCCAAGTCAATCTCGGACGCACACAGTTGTATAAAATAATGCAACAAGAAATTATACAATAATTTTCATAATTTAAATTAAACAGTAAATATGGCAAGGTATCTTGCCTGGGTCCTAAAGTTGTGAATGCAAATAGCCTGCTCCTGCAGTGTCCCCTGGCTGGCCCAGTAACCCTAAACACACAATACAATATAGCAATGCTGACATCAGGCACTAAGCAAAATATGCACACGACTACGACGCTACCCTTGGGTACTGTCGCAAGTTTACGGCTAATCGAATACAGCGTCACGTGTGCACGTAGCTAAGGTGTACACGTATTCTATCCTCGGTTTATGTGCCTCGAGATATTAGTTCTAATTTATGGTTTTATGAAAACTATATTACGTCTAGTACAAATTCTGGTCCTTACCTTCCCGTATTCAGCATACTTGGTTTGTCTAGGTTTTTATTGATGGGCTTACAAGTCATTAATAACAATTTCTGCTATGAGGACATTTACTGAGTTATTAATTACTACTTATTAATCATTTAAGCAATCTGATTAGGCCTACACATATCTATAATTAGGGTTTCTAATTAATTAACTCGTGTCCATGCAATGACACGACACGACGGCATAATGAAGTTAACCATTGAACGACACTTATTACCTGGTCGTGGTCGAGTGGGTTCTGGCTTGTCCGCGGCTATGCTCCGGTGTAGGTGGAACTCCGGCCGACGGCATCTAGCAAGGCAGCAGCGGCGGCGACAGCACTGCAGTAGTCGCAGCAGCGGCGGCACTGGTCTGGTAGCGGCAGGGACGGCGCTGGGAGGGAGGTCAGGTCTCGTGGGAGGTCGGAGTCGAGTTGGCAGGGTCGATGGTCGACGGGCGGCGGTGTTGGTTGGTGTCCAGTCGGTTTGGTCGGGCTGGTAGCGGTCGATATTTGATGAAGGGGATGGTTGATGATGGCAACGGCGATAGTGACCAGGCGGTGGTGCAGTCAGACAGGAAGGGTGGTCCGGTCACCGAGGGTTGGGATGGTGGTGGCTTGAGGCGGGTATCTAGTCGAAAAAGGAGGGGCGTGGGTTAGAGAGGGTTGAGGTGGATAGTTGGTGGGAGGGGACGGGCGGTTGTGTAGGCGGCTTGGTTGTGGTCCGACGTCGAGGGGAGGCGGACTGAGGTGATGACCCGACGGCTAGGGGGGTACTAGGTTAAAAGGAGGGGTTCGGCTAGGGTTTACTTATTGGAGGTGGTGATGAGAATGAATGCTTAGGGTTTCAATGTTAGGGAAAATATGTATTTATATGGGAGGGAATTCATGGGTTGGCCTCGGGACTTGGGCCTGCCAGGGCTCAATGGGGTAGGGCTGGTCCACATGAGAGTGGGCTTGGTTAGGTCCTACTTTAGGAAAAAATTAGCCCCCAAACTAATTAAATTAATAATTAATTCACAAGGCAAAAATACAGATATTGCCTAGCTAAGGTGAGATACAATGACGAGTATCTAAGTTTGCACACTGTCCAGGGGGTAGTCTGGCATGTCTAAGAGATATTCATGACCTTGGGTAGAAGATAATTGCTAGTGTGGCAATCCAATCTCGTAGCAATAGTGAGGTGTAATAAGATATATAGTTGTCGTACATTAATCCTAATTAAATGCAATTATCTATAGTCTTTAGCTTTAATTCAAATTAATCCCTAAATTGGTCGACGGGGTTTACAATCTACCCTCCTTAGAGCATTTCGTCCTCGAAATTAAAACATACGCATGGTAAGAAATACTGACTGATTTTAAAAAATGCTAATACGTACCTAGTCCTTCGAAGAGGTAGGGATAGCACTGTCTAATATCCTTCTCGTGTTCCCAAGTCGACTCTCCTGGTGTATGATGCCTCCATGCAACATGGACTAGGGGGATAGTCTAACCTCACAGTACCTTCTCGCTCATGTCTAGGATCTCAACAGGCTCCTCTTGGTAGGATAAACTTGGGCCGACTGTGATCTCTGAATGGTCGAGTACATAACTTGGATCTGGTATGTACCTCCTCAACTGAGATACATGGAAGACGTCATGGACTCCTTCCAAAGTCTGCGGCAAGGCTAACCTGTAAGCAACCTCTCCGACGCGTTCTAACACATCGAATGGTCCGATGTATCTCCGACTCAACTTTTCTCTCCCTCCGAATCTGATAGTCCCTCGAGTAGGCATGATCTTTAGAAATACATGACCTCTAACCTGGAACTCTAAGGGTCGTCGATGCGCATTTGCCCAATACTTCTGTCTGTCCTGTGCTGCTCGTAGGTGTCCTTGGATCTTCTTTACCTTCTCTACTGTACGAACAACCAACTCTGGTCCGAGAATCTGTTGTTCGCCTATATCGCTCCAGTATACTGGGGAACGACACTTTCTTCCATACAATACTTCATAGGGAGCCATCTGGATGCTCGCTTGATAGCTGTTATTGTAGGAAAACTCGACCAAATATAAATGGTCCTCCCATGATCCTCCGAAGTCAAGCATGCACGCTCTTAACATGTCTTCCAATGTCTGAATGGTACGCTCCGACTGGCCATCTGTTTGTGGGTGATACGCTGTGCTAAACTTCAGGTAAGTACCGAGACTCTCTTGCATACTCTGCCAAAAGTCAGATGTAAACCTCGTATCCCTGTCATACACGATACTAACTGGTACTCCGTGCAGTCGCACAATATCTCTCATGTACATGTCTGCTAAAACCTCTATAGATTATCCAACTCTGAAGGATAAAAAGTATGCGGACTTGGTGAGTCTATCTATAATTATCCATACTGTATTTTGACCATTAGGACTCCTCGGAAAGCCTGTAACAAAGTCCATAGTGATGTGCTTCTATTTTTACTCCGGTATAGGGAGCAGTTGAAGCAATCCTGCAGATCTCTGATGCTCAGCCTTGACTTGCTAACACACCAGGCACTTGGCCACAAAGCGTGCTATCTCTCTACTCCTTCCATGCCACCAGTAGTACTATCTCAAGTCTCTGTACATCTTTGTGACTCCTGGATGAATGGAGTAGGTTGAACTGTGTGCTTCTGTCATCAACTCCTGCCGAAACTCTCCATTTGGGACATAGAGGCAATCTCCACATCTCAAAGTTCCGTCTTCATGTATACACAGTCCTGTCTGTATTCCAGCCTCTGTCCTCTGTCTAAGCCTCTAAAATCTGGTATTTGTTGACAAAGTAGTCTTGATCCTCTCCACTAGTGTCGACTGCAACTAAAAACTTGACAACTGTCCGTCTACTCCGGGCATAACGACTTCTATACCCATCTGCTTTAGATTTCTCAACAGATATTGCTGTGTAGTTAAGAAAAATGCCATGGGTCTTCTGCTCAATGCATCAGCTACTACGTTGGCCTTTCCCGGATGGTACTGTAGCTCAATCTCGAAGTCTATTGTCATCTTGAGCCAATATCTCTGTCTCTGATTTAGGTCCTTCTGGGTATAGACGTACTTCAGGCTCTTGTGGTCAGTAAATATCTTTACTCTTTCTCCATATAGGTAGTGTCTCCAAAGCATCAAAGCAAAGATCACTGCTGCAAGCTCCAAGTCGTGGATATGATAGTTCTTCTCATGGGTTCTCAACTGTCTGGAAGCATAGGCTACAACCTTTCCATGCTGCATCAAGACACATTCTAATCATTTCCCGGATGCATCGCTATAGATCACGAATCCTCCGGGTCCAAAAGGCATCACTAAGAACTCGTAGTGACCATAACGAGTCCTGAATGTTATCTTTTGAATGTCTTCTCTTCGTACCTTCACTTGATGATAACTCGATCTCAAGTCAATCTTTGTGAACACCACTGCTACTGTCAACTGGTCGAATAAATCATCAATCCGCGGTAGGGGGTAGTTATTCTTGATAGTCAGAGCATTAAGGACTCTGTAATTAATGCACATACGTACTGTTCCATCCTTCTTAGGTACAAATAATACTGGTGCTCCCCAGGGTGATGCACTTGGATGGATAAACCCCTTGCTCTGCAACTCCTCTAATTGTAGCTTCAGTTCATCTAGCTCCTTCTTTGCCAATCGGTATACATTAGATGATACCGGTGCTGCTCCGGGTACTAACTCAATAATGAACTCCACGTCTCTATCTGGCGGTAAGCCTGGCAATTCTTCTGAAAAAACATCCTCGAATTCAGCAACTATGGGTGGAGGTACCATTTCCATAGCTATACAAGTTCTACCTATCTGTCCTACTCCTTGCTCGATGGTCCCTCGTATATACTCGAACTTCGACTGATCTGGCGGTCTAAATGTGATGCTACCCTTCCGATAATTTAGTATGGCGTTATACTAGTTTAACCAGTCCATGCCTAGCACAACATCAAAGTATCGTATAGGCAATACCAAGAATCGTGCTCTCATCTCTCTACCACATATGACTACCGAGCACGTTCTGATAGTGCTAGTAACCGGCATGATACCTCCTCTGGTAAGAATCTTCCAACTCTTAAGTAAGGGGGAAGTCGCTACTCTATGCATTGCTATGAATCTACTAGATATAAATGATAGCGTAGCACCAGAATCAAATAATGCAGTTGCAGGTAATGATGTAACTAAAATGGTACCTGTGATAGCTTTTCCTTCTGTTTCCTCCTTCGTAGCTGCTAATGCAAAGGCCTGTCTATGCCTCTGTCCTCCTGTCTGCTGTCGGGTCCGGTCGAACTGTACCTCCAATGGGGCCAAGGGTGGTCCCCTCTGAAATCCTCCAGGTGCTGGTGGGCGCTGACCTCTTGGTGGGGGTAGTATCCTCGGGACTGGTGCTGCTGGCCTCTGCCCTGTCTGTGGTGCTGCCTCTTTGTGCTGTGGGCAATCTGTGATAAGGTGCTGACTTGCTCCACAAATCATGCATAATCCCAACTTCTTCCGACAATATTTAATAATGTGTCCCTTCTTGCCACAATGGTGACAAGTCGGGAGCTCCTTCTGCTGGTATGGTGCTGCCCTCTGCTGTGTCTGTGCTCTGGGACGTCGGGTCGGTCCTTCAGCTCTGGGCTGGGCTCTGGCTGGTATAGTCGTGCTAGAATGTCTAACTCCTCTGATGGTGGCCTCCTGAACTCTCGCCTCTGAAAGAACCTCTTCATAAGAAATCCTCGCCTGTGCGATGGTATACCTCTGTAGCTCAAAGGTGAGGCCGTGATAGAATCTCTGGGCCTTCTTTAGGTCATTGGGTATCAGGACGGTACCAAATCTGCTAAGGCGGCTGAATTCTACATCGTATGCGTCTACAGTCATATTCCCTTATTCTAGATGTAGGAACTAGGAGTACAAGGCATTTCTGACTATGGTTGGGAAATACTTCGCATTGAAGTACTCTAAGAACTGTTCCCAAGTCTAGTTCTTACCTACACTGTGCTCAATAGAATCTACCAGTGATGGGCGTTGCCTTTTAGTTGGGCCCTCACTACGGTCATCCAAAGTTTTGGATGCAGTTGTGAAGCCTCTAGTAGCATCTTCGCGTTAGCGACCCAATCTGAGATCTGTTCTGCAGTCTCATTGCTTGAGAAAGTATCTGGTCCCATCTGTCAGAACCATCTAACATTGCCATCTGTCTGGGCTGGTGGAGGTGCTAGTGCCGGTGCTGGGACAGGTGTCCTCTCTAGTACTGCCATCAAACTCTGTCTCAATGTCTCGGTCAGATGCCACTGTGCTTGCATCATAGTCTGAAAGAACTGAAGCATTTGTGGCTGTCCATCTAGTTGTGGTATCTGGGGTGGATAAGGTGGAGGTGGTGGTAAGGGAACCTCTGGCTGTGCGGTAGGTGTCTCCTTGAATGTCGGCCTCTCAATCTGTGGCATCGACGTAGCCCCTAAAGTCTAGCCCTCACAATGCTACGTGGGGATCATCTGGGAAGTCTATCCCTCGTGTTGTGGCGTAGGATCGCCCTGAGAAGTCTTGTGCCAATGTATCAGCGAGGCCTGTTGAATTACCGGTGCCTGTGGTGATGGTTGCCCTCCAGTTAGTCCCTGGGGTATCTCCCCTCCCTTGGTGGTATTGGCTGGCACCGTGGCACTGGGTGCTCCTCGTCCACTGCATAAGTTTATCTTACTACAAGAGACAGGATTTCATTAAAAAGAGGGCAAAATCAAACAAACATGACACAGATATTTAGAAGTAACACGAAGGAAGTTCAAAAACGTAATCAGAGTGGATGAGACCTAGTAATTTCTATCCTATTGCAGGCTCACTGGGCATGCTATCATACCACAAGCGATAAAGCTGACCTGCATGGGCCACCACTAAAACCATGTCATGCCCCAGTCCCAAAATATACGGAACTAGGCCACGTGACAATAGCCAGCTGTCACATCTCCGAGGATGTCCTAATTTAATGGATCCTAACGAAGAGTGCTACGCTGTCCTAAATACTAAAAAGTCCCATATATGTGTATCAGCCACAAGTAATGTAATCTCATCCATAATATAAAATAGCAAGAAGTACTAAATAAACTACTGGAAGATAAACACCAGTCTCAAAATATCATAGTACAACTAATAATGTCTGATGGAAACAAACCCACTATTATGACGAAATAAAAGTACAAAAATGATAGATAAAAGAGTAATGACTAGGGTATCGGCTGACTAGATAATGATGCTCCCAATCCTAGGCAGAAGGCCTACCAAGTAATCACGGAAACTCTGACGATAACACTTCTAGTTCCTCTGCTGTAGCGAACCTCGTTTCTTGTCCTGGGCCATACACTGTGGGATAATATGCCTCCTCCAAATATGGAACGGTACCAGGTCTTCAGAGGGACGTAACAAGATACATAGAAATATGCCATATATAAATACTGAATAAAATACATACAATAACGGGGTGTGCTAGCCATCTAAGTGAATGCAATATGAGGGCAATTGTGAGTATATGGGAAGGTGTAGGCTAGACATATGCTGACGTAATTCACTAGTCGTGATAATCGAAAAGTATATGCCACACATGCCCCCTATAACACGGGCGCAGGAATACAATAACGTCCAATATTCTATAGAGTGTGGTATCTGTAATATCGCCAAGTAACGTCCAACACTCTACAGAATGTGGTATCAGTAATATATAAATACGTCCGTATTACTCCGTCGAGTGTGGTGTCTGTATAAAGGGGTGGGTGTCCCATATGCCTACTAGCCGTCCTCCCCGCCCAATGTAGATATACAAGTCGAATACTCGACATGCATACTCCGTATCTAAATGCCAAGTCTCTACACTAAAATAATCCTGAATTACTTACTAACCATGATGCCTGTCACACGCGCCGATAGCTAATCGAACACGCGAACCTGCATCCCAACATAAAATTGTCACTATGAACGTGTAGGAGTGTCAGGTCTCAGAAGATATCAGAGTATCCTCCAATGGGGTGAGTCTGCTAATGACTAGGTCAAGTACCCTATATCTTCGACGTATCCGTCGACTGCATTCGAGTCAATCTCAGACACGCACAGTTGTATAAAATAATGCAACAAGATATCATACAATAATTTGTATAATTTAAATTAAACAGTAAATATGGCAAGGTATCTTGCCTGGGTCCTGAAGCTGTGAATGCAAATAGCCTGCTCCTGCAGTGTCTCCTGGCTGGTCCAGTAATCTAAACACACAATATAATATAGCAATGCTGACATCAAGCACTAAGCAAAATATGCACACGACTACGACGCTACTCTTGGGTACTGTCGCAAGTTTATGGCTGATCGAATACAGCGTTACGTGTGTACGTAGCTAAGGTATACATGTATTCTGTCCTCGGTTCGTATGCCTAGAGTCATTAGTTCTAATTTATGGTTTTACGAAAACTACATTACGTCTAGTACAAATTTTGGTCCTTACCTTCCAGTATTCAGCATACTTGGTTTGTCCAGGTTTTTATTGATGGGCTTATAAGTCATTAATAACAATTTCTACTATGAGGACATTTACTGAGTTATTAATTACTACTTATTAGTCATTTAAGCAATCTGATTAGGCCTACACATATTCACAATTAGGGTTTCCAATTAATTAACTCGTGTCCATGCAATGACACGACACGACGGCATAATAAAGTTAACCATTGAATGACACTTATTACCTGGTCGTGGCCGAGTGGGGTCTGGCTCATCCACGGCTATGCTCCGACGTGGGTGGAACTCTGGCCGATGGCAGCTAGCAAGGCAGCAGCGGCGGTGGCAGCACTGCAGTAGTCGCAGCAGCGGCGGTGGTAGCACGGTAGCTGCATGGACGGCGCTGGGAGGGAGGTCAGGTCTCGTGGGTGGTCAGAGTCGAGTTGGCAGGGTCGATGGCAGGTTGGCGGTAGTGTTGGTTGGTGTTCGGTCGGTTTGGTCGGGCTGGTAGCGGTCGATATTTGATGAAAGGGATGGTTGATGATGGCAACAACGATAGTGACCAGGCAGTGGTACAGTCAGACGGGAAGGGTGGTCCGGTCACCGAGGGTTGGGATGGTGGTGGCTTGAGACGGGTGTCTAGTCGAAAAAGGAGGGGCTCGGGTTAGAGAGGGTTGAGGTGGATAGTTGATAGGAGAGGATGGGCGGTTGTGCAGGCGGCTTTGTGGTGGTCCGACGTCGAGGGGAGGCGGACTGAGGTGATGACCCGACGGCTAGGGGGGTGCTAGGTTAAAAGGAGGGGTTCGGCTAGGGTTTACTTGTTGGAGGTGGTGATGAGAATGAATGCGTAGGGAATTCATGGGTTGGCCTCGAGACTTGGGCCTGCCATGGCTCAATGGGGTAGGGCTGGTCCATATGAGAGTGTGCACGTGGGCTTGGTTAGGTCCTGCTTTAGGATAAAATTAGCCCCCAAATAAATTAAATTAATAATTAATTCACAAGACAAAAATACGGATATTGCGTAGCTAAGGTGAGATGCAATAACGAGTATCTAAGGTTGCATACTAGCCAGAGGATAGTTTGGCATGTCTAAGAGATGTTCATGACCTTGGGTGGAAGTTAATTGCTAGTGTGGCATTCCAACCTTGTAGCAACAGTGAGGTGTAATAAGACATATAGTTGTCGTACATTAATCCTAATTAAATCCAATTATCCCTAGTCTCTAGTTTTAATTCAAATTAATCTCTAAATTGGTCGAGGGGGTTTATACTCGCACTTCAAAAGATTTCCATAAAGCTTCTCTTTTCTCAGAGTCTCCAGCACTATCCTCAGATGCTCCTCATGTTCCTCTAGGGTCTTCGAATACACCAAGATATTATCTATAAACACCACCACAAACCTGTCCAGATGCTGATGGAACACCTTATTCATCAGATTCATGAACACTGCCGGGGCATTAGTTAACCCAAACGACATCACCATAAACTTATACTGTCCATACTTGATCCGAAAAGCTATCTTCGGAATATCCTCCCTCTTAGCCTGTCCTCAGATCAATCCTGGAAAATACCCTCGCTCCGCTCAACTGGTCGAAAAGATCATCAATACGTGGCATCGGATACTTGTTCTTAATTGAGAGGTTTTTCAGAGCCCTGTAGTCGATACATATCCGTATCGACCCATCCTTCTTCGGCACAAAAAGTACCGGAGCACCCCATGGAGAAGAACTAGATCAGATAAATCCTTTGTCCTGAAGCTCATCCACCTGCTTCTTTAACTCTATCAGCTCACTGTTGCTGACTCTATAGACGTGCTGGGATATCGGCTCCGCGCCTGGCACCAAGTCTATAGAGAACTATATATCTCTGTTTGGAGGTAACCCTGGCAACTCCTCCGGAAAGACATCCATAAACTCTGTTATCCATGGATGTGGCAACCTCGGATCTACTACCAGGGCTCCGTAGAAGACTCCCTCACTCTGCTCCGCTACTCCTCTAGCAAACTCAAACTCTGGCTCTCTCGACGAACTAAACAACACTCTGCCTCCATGATAATCTATATTAGCACAGTGTATACTCAACCAATCTATCCCAAGTACAATGTCGTAGCTCAGAAGTGGCATTACGAGTAGGCACACACTCAACTCCCGGCCTCCCAAGGTAACTCTTCGGTCTCTACAGACATCACTGACTAGGATGATGCCACCCCCGGTCGTGATCTTGTAGAGTCTAGCTAAAGGTTCAGCAACAAGATGGTGTCTAACAGCAAAAGATACAGACACAAAACTATGGGAAGCACCAGAATCAAATAAAGCAAGTGCAGGAATGGAATCAAGAAGAATAGAACCTGAGATCACATCACCAATGGGCTCGGCCTCGTCTATAGTCAGGGCAAAAGCTCGCCCTTGCTATCCTCCTCGGTGCTGTTGCTGGTGCTGAACAAACCTCTACTGCTACGTCGGTAAAGGCCGTCCTCTCTGCTGTGCTACAGGTACTCTGGCTGGTCCCCTCTGAGCGGCTCCTCCGCCCTAAGCTGTACGAGCAAGTGCTGAAGGGCAATCCTTCAGCTGGTGCCACATAACAAATATCTGCCCAGCCTCTTCCTATAAATGTCCCATCCATGCCCCGACTTCCTACAAAAAGGGCAAATAATGGGCTGCCTCTGACCCTGCTACTATCCCTGCCTCTACTGCTGGGGTGCCTGCCGGAAAGGCGCACGACCCTGACCCTGGTGCTGCTGAGTCTGCTGAAATGGCCTCTTGGCTGGGCCCGCACTGCTGCCTTCTCCAAAAGCATCTCTACTCCTTTTGGTCTTCAGCTCCAAGTCGTCCTCAGCCCTCTGAGCGTCGCTCACAATCTGCTCGAAGGTAGTCAAGGACTTGAGCGCCATGACCAAACCCTTACGAAACTTTCGCGCCTTCGCTGCCTCAGTCAAACCCTCAATAAATCTGCCCAGATGGCAGAACTCTAATGCATACTCGTCCACCAGCATGCTCTTCTGGACGAGTGCCTCGAACTGGCTCTCCAAAGCACTGAGAGCCACATCCGAAAAGAACTTCTCCTTGAAAAGCTTCTTGAAAGCCTTCCAAGTCAGTCCCGGTACCGCTATCCTCGTATCTGTGCGATATCAAGTAACTGCAAGATCGAACATCTGGCTGCCCGCTGCCTCAATCTGTATACTGGCTGGGATCAGTGCCAGCCTAAAGATACCCTCAATGTGCTCGATCCAGTAGTCCGTATACAGGATCACCTTCGTACCCCGGAACTCCTTGGGCTGCATCCTCTGAAAGTCAATAATGGTGCCCAGCCTCGGATGCTGAGCCTGCTCTGCTTGTGTCTTGACCTGGGCCACTTTGTCCACCGCCGTCATGGCCACCTAGTGAGCAATCTCAATGCCCATCCTCATCATCTCTCTGAAGAACGCAAACAGCTGTGCGGCATCAACTGGTGCAAGCGGTGGTAGAGGAGGTACCACCGGAACAACTGGTGTAGCTCTCGGATCGATAGGAGTCAGAGGATCTCTGAGAGAAATAGATGCTCCCTCGACCACAAGAGTGACGAGTAGAGCGGTGGTAGCTGCCTGAAGTCGAGCAGGACGAGAGGCAGCAGACCTCTCGGTGGCAGTTGTTGGAACGGTGCGCTGAGACCGTATCTTCGGAGGCATCCTGAATATAGATCAAAAGAAGTCAATACGGTGCAAGATACGATATCATCAATGAAGGACAATAATATTGCAAAAGAAAACAATTTCAGAAAAATTAAAGATAGCAAAAGAAATCGGGAAGGGTCCTAGTTGTGATTGAGCACACTCTCTCTCATCCTATATCCTATATCCTATATCCTATCGCCGGTAGACCTAGAGACTAGACCTGCATACTAGACCTTGCATGGGCCACCACCAAAAATGTATCACGAACCACACCCGAAAAATCGGGCATGAGTCGTGGGTACGTCCAGCCTACGTCGCAGAATCGGCGGTAGAACGCTGTAAAGGCCCATTCTAGGTCACAATATCTATATCTCACAAAATCTGTCAATATAACCTCTCCAAAAGGATGGTAACCACACAATATATATATAACTCAATCACAATAAATAGGAAAAGAGTAAAAGCACGATAAGATATCATAAAGAAACAAGAACCAAAGAGCAAGTATAATATCCAATATACAGTCCAAGTCTAAAGGCTACAACATCTTACATGAGCAAAATAATAAATACAGTCATCCAAAATAGCAACTGGGAACAACCCAGAAAAACCCACCTAGCGGAACTTAGGTGCTAACGACGTCTCCTCGACAGGCTCCTCCTCAGTCTCCGGGTCACAACACTCCTCGACGCCCAGCCCATAGAATGTCGGGCAAAAATCCTCAGGATCCTCTAAAAAAATATGCCTAATCAGGACTGGAGTGAAGTACATAACTCTGAAAGTAACTCCAAATACATGGTAAGGTGTATATGACTAGCAATAGAAAAGTATACAAGATGTACAAAAAAATAAATACATAGTTGGGCAGATAAAGTAGCTGTAATATAAAACTGGAGAATAATACAAGTAGTAGAGAAGTAACTGCATGTGAGAAAACAGGAATACTAGCTAAGTCTCTTGAGCACAATTTCGTTATGTGATCGGCTTAGGTTGCACATGATAATCTACGATAACTCCGTTATGCGTGAGTTGCATAACCGACATACACATGAATACTGTTTGGCTTTGATCACATAACCAACTCCTACTCCCCTCCCCCACTAATACTCTTGGATCCAACTACGATACGCTACGTACATAATAAATAACTCGCGCACATAAAGGCAAGAGCACACGAAGCACATGATAGCACATGAGAATCAATATCCGAAGCACATGATGAAATACACGTGATAGAGTACCCGCTGAACACGGTAATGGGGATAATATCTCATGACGGGATCCAACTAATACCAGCTCGTGAAACAATATGTCAGAATCAAGTATTACAATTCTAGAATAGGTGATATATACGTTATCATGAAATAGAAAAAATCAGAGGTAATTACTCGCCTGACGTCCAGAGCAACTGATGAGGATCGAGATCCGGACTGGCATCGCAAGAACCTATTACGAAAAGCAAGATTAAATGGAATTCTAAAGAGTTAAACTGATATAAAATAACTAAAAATAAGGTTCTATGGTTATGCTAGGTCGAACGGATCAAACCGGTGAAATTTAGGTCAAAAATTCAACCCGGGGTCCAAAAAGTCAACTTTGGGTCGAAACTAGGTCAAATATTGACTTTTACGGTCAATGGGGACAATTATGGTCAACGCTAGGTCAAACTAGGGTGCCCCTAAAATTTTAGGTCAAAACGAGCTCATTAAACTAGTAAACCCTCAAACTCACCTCCATGAGATACCGGAATACCCTCGGTATCCAATACCTCGACCTAAGCTACGCACCCTGCCGATACCCGCTAAAACCTATGCTAGCACGCATAATTATATATATCAGTACATAAAAATCCAATTCTAAACTCAAACCTAGGCAATTGCTCAAAAACCTCACTCCGATACTCAATACCTTGGGTATTTCAAGGTATTAAAATACCTTGATATCTCAAGGTATTGGGATATCCACTAATCCTCACCGACACTACGCATCTAGCTAGCTATCCATGCAAATACACCTAGGTATATATATCTAGGCTAATATATATATATATACAAACACATATGAACGTATATATATATATATATATATATATATATATATATATATATATATATATATATATTTCTAACTACTATCTATCTATCTATCTAAACATAGATATATAGATATATCTCTCTCTCCCTCTCGCTGTGCTACTCCCTGTTAGTGCTAGTGCAAATGCCGCTGCGCTGCTGCTGGATGCTGCTGCAGTTGGCTGCTGCTGCCACTACAGCAGCTACTTGCTGATGCTGCTGCGCTTCGCTGAACATGCCACTGCCACTGCCTTCTTTTCCCCATCGCTGCTCCCCGCATAGCAGCTACTGCTGCCTCTTCTACCCCTTGACACACCACACACACATACAGACACACACATTCACACATATATATATACACTAACATATATACATATACACACACAACCATATATATATATATATATATATATATATATATATATATAAGTGTATAAGTGTGTAAGTATATATATATATATATATATATATATATATATATATATATATATATATATATATATAAGTGTATAAGTGTATAAGTGTGTATATATATATATATATATATATATATATATATATATATATACACTTATACACTTATACACACACACATATCTATATAAATACACATGTGTAGATATATAAACACACTCTACATATATATATATATATATATATACACATACTCATATATATATATATACCTACACATATATTCACACACACACACACACACACACACACACACACTTATACATATATATATACACACACACACAAACACACTCACTTATATATATATAGATACACTTACACAAACACATATACACACTCATATACATATACATAAACACACTTATATATATAGAGACACACATACATATATATATAAACTCATATATACATATATACACATAAACACAACACACACAACACTCACAACCACACACAACACCCCACCAACACACACACACCGACCCAAACACACATAAACACATATAAATATATAAAATATAACTCAAGAACTCTAGCACACACTCCATAAAGCTAAACCAACGTGCGCACAAGCCCGAAACCTAGAAACCAAGTTGAAATGGCCATTCGGTTATTTCGACGAACACGTGGAGTACGGTTCGCGAAACCTCGTAAAACGCACACCAAACCTACTCGAAATCGGCCAAAAATTTATCCACAGGTTCTAATCGATGTCTAGATCCTAGAAAAAATACTAACTCGTCAATTTTAGGTTCGTGGCAAAAATGCGCACGCATATAGAACCTACGACGACAAAAACTCCCAAATCGCCCGAAACGCCCATTTCTCTGAGACACGACCTCTTGTGTCCAAACGGAGATACGTACTTACCCTCAAGACACCCAAGCACGTCTACCTAGGTCCATCTAACCTAGGACATCACCCAAAATTGGGTTAATATCGGATTTTACCCAAAATTAACACAAAAACTAATGTCAAAGTCTCCAAACACAACAAAACAAGTTCTAAATTCCTCCCACAGGTAGCCTTAAGGTCTAAGAAGGTTCTAAACTACTAATTACACTATATAATAGCAACCACTAAGAGAAAAGTTAGGGTTTACCTCTTAGGAGTTGGAATCCCAAGGCCAAAGTCTCCAAAACCTTTGAAATCACCACCCTCAAGCTTCCAAGCCTCCAAACCAAGCCTCTACGCTAAATCTAGGCTCTACACGCTTAGGTTAGGGAAAAGAAAATGGTTAGGGTTTATATCTATGGACGAAATAGAAGAAGGAAGAGAAGAAAATGAGAAATTCTTACTTGAAGCTTGAAGAGGGAAGAAGAAAAGAAGAAGAAAAGCGTGGAGAAGAAGAAGAATGGAAAAGAAGTGAGAATGTGGGGGGGGGGGGGGGAGTACTCGGCCAGGAGAATAAGGAAGGGCCGACCAAGCAAATAATGTAGGGTTAGGGCTTTTGGTTTAACTATAAAGTCTAAAATACCCTCCAAACTATCATGCTAAAATAGGGTTTTGGTTTGGGGTTTCTAAACACTCTCCAACTAATCCAAAATAGCCCAACTAACTAAAATAAAAATATAATAATTATTCTAAACCCAAAAATAGGCCTCACAAGGGTGTTGGTTGGGTCGGACATGGGTCCACTAGGGTCTGACATGGGTCCAGACTAGCCAAAACCCTAAAACAATCAATAAAAAAATAATACAATCATCAATTAAAAATAAATATAATTATTTATAATTAATACACAATTTACCAAATAAAAAAAAATTCTATCTTCTAGAATTGGGTAGTAACAACAAGCATAAAGTTCTCTAGCAATCTCTTACTAATTCTTATTAGTATAGCAATGGTTCTTCTATTGACAAGTTTATAAGTTCTCTAGTTAGGCAAGTAGATTCATTTCAATGACAAACTATATGAGTTCTCTTATTAAGCATGCAGAGGCAGGTTCTATCATTCTTCTTATGAAACTATCTTCTTAGAACAAGCATTCAAAAATTCAGATTCAATATTAAGGCATGCAAGAATCAGAGAATAAAGTTTTGTCTACTCATATTGATCAATCGTCTTGTATTTCGATCGAAAACTCTTCGAAAAAACTTTTACTCGAGTCAGCAAAGAGATATATCTTGTACATAGTGCCAACATGGAGTATGACACTATATACTTACCCACCAAGAAAGAGTTTTATCCTCGAAACATCAAGGAGAAACTTTTGATATCTAGAGCAGCGATAGTCCTCATCCCTCACCATCCTCAATCAAAAACTCTAGCAATAAAAAATGATCACTCAGGCAAACAAAAATCAATAGCCATAACTCTCAAGTGATAAATCAAATCTAGAAAACTTTTTGCTAGCATCTTTGAGAATATCTATGGACTTATTATATGGAACATTCATTCGTACATAGTTCAAGAACTCATGGCAAGTTATAATGCTGAAAAGTCCTTTGAGGATCGTGTGGGAAGTTTTGCAGCAGGTATGTCGGCTATTAGCTATCTCAGACACATTCGTACATAGATCTCGTCTGAAGCTTTGTTGGTCAAATATTTTCTTTATGACTCCGAAGATGGGTAGTCCCTGGAGGGTCAGGATTAGTGGATCATCTCCATAGGAGTATTTTATTCCCTGAAGTATGTTTAGTTTTTAAGCATCGAATGGCATTGCTAACAGCTATGGTGTGCCATTTGAATGATGGTTTACGGGAACTTTCTTATCATTTGGCGGTAGATCCTCAACGAGAGAAATTTCCTTGAACAAAGCTTCCATTTACATATCTGATGGGTTGGTTGATTTTACACAACCAGAGTTTGATGGCTCCCCGCTTGACTCAGGCTGACGGGATAGAACACATATTCCTTTGTAGATATAGGTTTCTAAATGGACCTATACTACACATTTTCAGACCATGTGACCTTTAAACATGGGGAACAGTTAGAGCTTTTACTATGTTATACTTGACATAGCAACTGAGCACCAAGGTTCAAGTTTTATTAACGAGAGAACCACCATATCAAGGTTTCCATCAAGGGTCTTTTCATGGTCAATATTTATCAGGTAATCCTACTTGGTATATAAAAATGGCAGCGGTTGCACTTTTGAACCGTATTTACCTAGCCGCTTTTCAAGACAATTTGGCTATGATCAATTGCACGTTGGAAATGATACTCCATGTCTTGTAAACTTTGGAGGTTTAATCAATGGCGCTCGGGGATGGAGATATTTTAACATGGGTTATACATGAGCTACTTTTACTTTGCTTGCACCCAATCCTTCTTTACGTTTATTGTATTCTTTTGCCTAATTTTATTGTTCTATCAACTAGTTCTGTAGGTATTTTGATATGCGGTCAACTTCTAAACTCCGGTAGGAGGAGTCACTCCAGAACCAATAAGGCCTTCTTTAGTCGAAGAGGAGGTTGATGTGCCACTGGATGAGGTATTGGATGCTCTTCTACATGTACAACCAGATGCACGCACCCCTGCCATAGTGGTTCATAAATCAAGGAAGCATAAGATTATGTCCCCTACTGAGGGTCACTCAGCCAAGAAGAGGGATCTTGTCGCGAAGCCTAGGAAGCCAAAATCGAAGATTTCTGCTCCTTCAAGAAGGCATTTGATTAATGAATTAATTAGTTCACTAGAGCGGCCTGGACCGCCTATCTCTTCTCCAGTGGTGCATAGGATTAACACTTCCATCCCTCCCCCTATTATTGATACAGGAATAAGTGTCGCCCTTGTTGCTGCAGCAGTTGATTTTGTACCTCCTATTATTGATGTTGTAGATCAATTTATTCTGCCGATTGTATTCATACCTCCTCCGCCGATGGATCCAGAGAACCAGGTTGCTTCGTCAGTAGATCCAACGGCTCAACCTGCCTTAGAAAGTACTTATTCCAGGGTTAGTGATAACGGAGAAGACATTGGTGTAGAAATAGTTTTACTTTCTTGGGTCAAAGTTAGTGAGCATGTTGAGTCACAAGCTGACATTGCCACTACAGCCTCCAAAGATATGCTTGGACAGGACATTCAGGATCAGCCCCAATCTGTTATAGTTACAGTTGGGCTTGAAAATGCTACGGAGTAGACTAATACTAAAACTGTAGTTTCAGATACGATAATGACTATGAATGACTACGATAATTTGCTCTTTCATGCCAATTCGTCTGAAGTAGAGGCTTCATTGACAGGCCTGAGAAATTCTTTGCAGGGACAGACTCCTAAAGATGAGTATATACCACATGGTACTGGTACGTGTCTCTCCATTCTTTTTATACCATAAATTCTTGTATTGTATGCTTTATTGTCATGAATTCATGTAGTGATAGCTCCGGCTAGCTCAGGATAAGGTGTCACTTCTTTTCTTAGCTCGATGTGCATATATCTTAATTATAATTTGTTGTTTATTGATCATATTATTAGTTTAATTTTTTATTTTTAGATGATAAAATTATGGTAGAAGCTGCTCCGGAGAGGGCCGAAGAGATGGTTGTTTTGCAAGCTGAAATAACTTCTGTCACTGATATCACGGTTCCAGCTACAGATATCGTGTCAATACCATGAGTAGCTTTAACTGCTCTTGCGGTAGAAATGACCAGTGCTGCTGATATGGCTTCCAGTATTAGCCCGAAAGAACAAGCAGGGGGTTCTTTTTTTTGTCTCCAGTGTCGAGGCTACAATTGTCACGACAAATGTCTTCGTACATCATGGTCGAAGATTAGCTGAAATGGTCGTGACTCCAAGTTCGCACACTTGCTTTATTGCTTTATTAGAAGCTTATACATCTGCTTTCTATACAACACTGAAGGAGTTGATAAACTTGGTGCTTGAGAAAGGTTTATCTTTTGAGGATATAAAAGATGCTAGCTTGCCCATGATTCAACTCATTAAAATTTTTAAGGATGAAGATAGGGTTGTTACTCTTGAGCAAATCTTGATAGGCCTTGAGCATCTTATTAATGAATATCTGCAGCTTAATAGTGGGGATATCTTATCTCTAATTCAGACTGAATATGAGTCAATTACTACCGAGTTCATGGAGCGTCAGTCCACTTTCTAGGAGCATATAAAGATCCATGCTGAGAATACTGTCCGAATAAAAGCTTATGTGAAAGAGGTAACTTCTTCTTTGTCTCTTCATCGTTCTGCCCATGATGAACATAATGACAGGGCAATACAGATCAATGCTCAGATCCAAGAACTCAAAGTCTAGTTTAAGCAAGCGAGAGAGGAGTTAAAGGTGACTATGGACTATAGTCGGGAAGAGATGATACAGTGTGACTTATCAAGAGAACAACTTTTAGAGATTAAGCATAATAAGAATGAGCTCAACCATGCTCGAAACAAGATAATAGAGTTATATGCTACTATGGCTCCTTTTGCTACAGATGACTCTAGAATGCTCGAAGCATGTAGGAGAGCGATATTGAACAAAGACCAGTAACTAGCTTGACTGACACAATTACTTCTTAATCTTTCTACTCCACCTGAGTAAAACCTATCTTATGCTCTTCCTTGTAAGTTTTTTTTAATAAAAATGAATTAAAATTTTCAGAGAACAATTGTTTGTTTTGGACCCATTTATTATCTACTATTAGATATAAATAATAGGTTAGATTAAAAATGAGATTAGCTGTAATATGGATGTGATATATTTTCAAACAGGATCCTACCGAATATATCTGCTTAGTGGTATTATGGACATGGCAGACTAACTCTGTGGGAGAATTTGGTAGATTTATCACTTAAGGCATACTCATGTTGAGTACAAATGATAAATTTTATGGGATGCAATATTATCAAAGGTGATATAGACGTGATAGCTCACTAGTTTATTCCACTAGGGAAGAGAAGAAAGAGTAGTTCAGGGGCAAACTATTGTCTTCTCTTTAGGGGATAATAAATGGAACATAATTGGGAGGTAATATGGACATGAATCACATTACACTTATTGACTGATGAATAAACATGTGAGATTATTCCTAACCCAACTAGAGATCAGAAATATGATATCCTTAAAACAACTGGGCTTTAAGAATAAAATATTTTTGTTGGAGAGAATCGTTTAGATGATCTCAATGGGAGTGTTCTGTTGGATCTGAGTATTGTCCTACTGGAGAACTTTGAGGATCCATTACCCACTTCTTATTCAAGAATGAATATAGGTAATAGTTCGAGAGGCCATGTAGGCTACAAGTTACTAGGGGTTAAAGATGTATTTGATGTACATCTTATTTTAATCTGCTGAAGATGGAGAGGAATATGTCTTACTGATTATCCTTGAGTAGCATGTCATCTTGCGTTAAGGTGATGTTAGTAATCTTTTTGTTCACATTATGGCATTAAGAACACGCTAATTGCTCTTCATCAAGAGTCTTGAGTTGAGCTAAGCACGAGTCTGTATGTATCAGAGCTTCACTGAAAGCTTCACAAGTCTCTTTTGACAAACAAAGTAAGTCGAATATAGAAAGCCGGGTTGGGGTATTAGCCAGTTGTGCCAATATGTCAAAATTGTAGGGCTTTTCAAGTCCTTGGGGTACATTCTTCTTCAAGGATTTGTCGAAGTATACTTCCTTTTGCTTTATTTTCTCTGCCGTAGTAGATTTCAAAGAACCAGGTTCGGTTGTAACTAGAGCAACAGGAGTTGGCAAAGTAGGAAGAGTATCAGGAATATTTTTTGAGACAGTTTCGTAAGTTTTATTATAATATTTTCCAGACCTAGTACCCGTCATGGCTTCTTTTTCGGGCATCGGAGAAAGATGCACCATGTTACAAGACTTGAGTTTCTTTTTTATCATGCCTCTGTTTGGAGCAATTTGTGGGCTAGTTTTATCATAACCCAATCTACTACGGGATTTATTGGTTCGTCCTTGGAGTTGTAGAGGAATATGTTGCCCCTTGCCAAAGTTAAAACCTTCATCTTTCTGGAATTCATACCCCATATTTTTTATCAAGCATACAGATTGCCTGCCGTATTGATAAAATTGAGAACGATCCTCCTCAAACATTTGAGTTGAGCTCGATGCTCTATTTATTATAGACGGAGGAGGAGGAATTTGTGTAGGAACACCTTCATAAGAAATAAAGATTTGTTGTGCCATATACAGCGGAATACTGCCAATCATGGACCATTGTCAGTGTGTCAAGTGAAAGCTTGCGAGTAGAGCTTGGTGGGGTAAAGTTCAGATTTTGAAATCTGTTCTCGAGAGATACATCTTCTTGATGTTGATCTTGATCTATGTCCGAGTGATGATATGAAGAAATCATATTGCATGATTTATACTTCTTACCCTTATTAGATTTTGAATTGGTAGATGCTGCTCCCCGGTTCCAATCTGCAGTAGGTTAGGATGAATCCACATAATCTCGCCATAATCTATAGTAAATGGCACTGACCCCTCTGTTTGACTTTGAGGAGATAGGAGATTTACTACTTCTATCATAGTTTGAGGTATTTGAATGACATTGTTTGGGATATCTTGTCACGACCCGCACCCAGTGTAGGGTACGAGTACGTGGGTAAATCCAGCCTACACCGCAGCTTCGGTGGTAGAACGCTGTCTAGGTCAACAATACTATCTAAATATCTGACACAATAAATATAATATACCTGTCAAGATATCTCAACTCCCAAATGGAGGACAATAGGATAATATGATAATGGTAAACAATACTCAATTATAATAATAAACTAGAGGAAGATATGGAACAATATAGAATAGAAGGAAAAAAATACAAAGTCAAATACATCACAAGTTGTCATGCCCCAGAACCAGAATACTTGAGAGTGGGAGAGTAACTCAGCCAACCATACCTTACAGAATACTGAAGTAATCCGCAATGTGCTATGGTTATCTAGAGACAAGGGGGTGCATGCTACAACCAAGTCGCCTAGGGTTAAGAACATCTATGTCTCAATCATCAACCACGAAATAATAAGAATGAACATGTAAAATAAAGCAGTTAGACATCCTTGACGCTATATAAGAATGATTATAAAACTAGTTATACAGGATGGTACACTAGTACATTGTCAAGAGTATATGACTGTAAGTCAGCCGTAGTTTGAATAATATACAATCATGTAGAGGAACTAATTTTCAGATAAACAGGCTAACAGGTGTTGTAGGCTAAATACCAAAAAGGTAATGTAATGATACTCATAGCATGGAAGAAGAAACACACTCAAGTTCCTAGGCGGACATCCTCCTGGTGTACGCCATCGGTCAGATACATGATAGGATCCTCGGGTTCTGCTACTAAACCTGGCCAAACAAAACTAGTGGGGTCAGGCCCCGATAGCAAGTACCATAAAGGAGCACAAGTGAATGAAGCAAAAACCAATAAAGTACACAAAATAGGAAAGTCCGTGCCACAACGGCAAGCGTATGACCTTTCATTGGAGCAGTAGGATACCCCTACAACCAAACAAGGATAAGAGGTGCCGCACTACTCTGAGATAGGGTACGACTAACCAATTATGAACACGATAAAGATATAACACATCAATATAATCCAGGACACACATGCCATAATACAAGGTAAGATATAGATATAATATACAGCTTCGGTTCATGACCTATTATGACATATTAGCGTAACCCTAAAACCAAACAAGGACAAGGGTTGAACCGTCGCACCACAATAGTTAAGATCCCTAGACTACTAGCACATGCTTTGTTAGATCGGCCAATCAATCCTACGACTTGTTATGTGGAGTCTGAGTTATCTCAAAAATAATGTATAATAAGTATCATCAGATCATGTCATTGCCGAACATGAGCTAACAAAACCAAATAAATAAAACAGGCACTTGTAGGAAGCACTAGTCCCCCGTAGGGCCACCGCGCTAAAAATATGGCAGTAGTGACTTTAGTGTTCCTATAGTGAAATAATGGCTCGGGATTATAATAGTCAGATACTGTACTCCACTAAGGCATATGATATACAGTATCTGTGGTGGCCAGCCCACAGCGCACTTAGAATGAATCTCTGTGGGAAGGTTCTTTGGCATGATCTCGGGATACCGTTCCCTCCCAATATTACTATCACTTTTTGTTACCTAATTAACCTTATGTTGTTGTTGAAATCTCACGATGTGGTCATATGAGAATCTTCCTTAAGATGACATACAAAGTACGGACACGCTAGATACGAATCCATAAAAATCAAATCTGGATTCATCCGAGCGTGTATGCAACATTCATACAATCAATATCCTAGCTATGCTTTGGTAGTTAACTTGCTTATTATGCCCGTGCTGAGAAAACAATGTATATATATTTATAATATAATGCATTCAGGAATTTGGAGGCATTCTCGATGCACAATCCAAATATAATCACTTAGCACGTAACATGATGTGTCGTACCTCAGCGCACATTAAATCATAAAAAAATATCAAGAAATAGTAGTATCAGCACGGATACAGTATTCGAGTCCAATCACTAAACTTATAGTTGGTCATATGAGTCTTATCACATAGGGACACTTGATCCAAATATAATTTCCTCAAATCAGCTACACTGATTACCAATCAATTAGAAATCGAATCTTGATAAAATCCTCGAATCAATAATTTTTTCGACGAACGTGAGTAAGGGAAAAGTGTGAACCACTCTGGAGTAGATCCATAATCCTTAAACCAAATAAGGACCGGGATTGCAGATCATCTCCCGAGTAGAACTATGCCCCTCACTCTATTTGACGAACACGGATAAGTTAATATACTAATCTGAGTTTACTCTGGGTTGCCACATGGTGTACTACAACATATAATCATACTATGTACATAGTCAGTTCTAGCACATACCCAGGTCTAGCATAGTCTGTTTACTAAGTCCATTCTTCCTTAGAATAACATAGACAATAAGCCATGATCAACCACATAGGGTAAGATAAGAAACATTCTAAATAAAAGAATTAAACCCAAGAAATCGTGGAACGTGTACATAGATTACTAGGGTCATATAGGATTTCATACGCGCATGAGAAGTGCACGCATGGATTCTGACATGGGTCAGGCCGTATACACGGATTAGGTGCATGAGCAACTGGCCGTATGGACGCGCTGGCCGCATGGATAAGCTGGCCACATGGACGAGCTGGTCGTATGGACAAGCTAGCAGCATGGACAAGCTGGCAGCATGGACAAGCTGGCCGCATGAGAAGTCAGGCCTCATGATAATCCTAGCCATATTGAGTCATGCCGCATGGATTCAGGGCTAAGGTCTACTCCACGGGATAAGTAATGAAGCAACAGGAAATAAATAAAGTGACAGTTATGTGACATAAAGTATGATATGATATAAAGTATGATGTGACATAAAGTGTGTCAGGAAGAAAAGATAAAATTATAGAAAGATGCGCCAAGGATGCGCCAAAGTTCAGAGTCATACGTCCAAGGGAAGTGGCCGCATGCTCTGCTTGCCGCATATGTTCGATGTCTCATGGAGTTCGATGCTGCATGGAGTATCTTTTGGACTTAGTGAATTTCTTATTTGTTCAGCAAGTGAAAACACAAGATGTTCAAGGATACTTGTGTAAATCAGCACTCATGCATCCAACAAGATGGACGCATGTTGGTTGGTTATGCGACAAAGAGTCCAGCCGCATAAGGATCATGTCGCATGGAAGTCTCGATCGCATATTGCGCTGACCGCAAAAAAATTTTTCTTCTCCAGACAACAAGTTCTGCCATGACAGAAAAAGCTCCCAAAATCCAAAAATTATTTTCTTCATGAAGCTTTATTTTAAGTCCAAATCAAGTAAAATAAAAGCCAAAATGATCAAAATAAAATGCTCTAACATAAGAAATAACTAGTTTTCAAAAACACTAAGTTTTAGTAGATCAAAACCAAGAAAACTCATAGAACACATAAAAACTTAAATCTTAAAACTCAGATCTATAAGAATTTATATATCAAAATTCAAAACTCCAAGAACTAAATATGATCAGCAACTCAAGAAGAATATTTTCCATCAACCATGTTTTTAAAATAACATATATATAAAAATTCAAAAATCTATGGTTTTACCACTTTGAGAAAGATGTACTTGCTTTGGTGGACTAACAAACCTCTTTCTAGAAACAAGTCTAGGGATAGGACTTAGGGTTTCGGTCAAGGGGAGCTCTAAAGGAAAGGAGGAAGAAAAAAGAAAGTGGAAATAAGAAAGAATGAGAGAGGAGAGAGAAAACTACATATATATACCAAGTAGAGAAATAAGGTTAGCCCTAGGATTAAGTCATGACACTCTCCAACCAATCTCATCCATCCAAAATAGGCTTAGTGGTTCCAAGAGTGAACCGGGTCTGGTATCCATCCTATATACGGGTCCTAGCACGGGTCTATGATAATTGCCAAGATGTTCACTACTGGTCTCGGATAGTCTCCCGCAATAGACAGGAATATAAATAAATAAATAGAACATAATTAACAGGAACCTACATTTAAATACAACATAAATACATCTGCAGGAAAAAATTTAAATATCAAAAATTCAAGAAATACCAAATCTGGGAACGGGTGTTACACAAGTCCCATAGTCTAATCACAACTCAATAATCTCAAATATAATACATGCCAAAAGTGTTTAACTGACACATATAATATCATAAATAAACTAGCTAAGTCTCATCGACTGCTGGTACTATCTTTATATGCTCTTCGAGTGCTAACTCAACTGGCTCGTCATCCTGTGGTCCGTAGTGCATAGGACACCAGTTCTCTAATGAATTATCTGAAAAATATATCCAGTCAGGATTGGAGCAAAGTATAACCTAATAGCAGTTCTAATAATTGAAAAAAACTATGAAACATTAATAGCAATAAAAAATAAATAATGGAAGTAACTGAACTAACAGATATCACAAGAAAGAGCATCATGGTAAATAATGGCAATAAACTGAGAATAATATGGTGATAAACATCAATGTAATAAACTAGAATAAAGAAAATAATATAATAGATGTGCCTTAAAATATTAGTAAGATAATATGATCGGCTTGGGCCTAGCACGTGCTATATATAAAAGGTGAGCTAGTGTGATCATACGTGATTTGCATGATCTGATAGCTATCACGGGCTACACTAAATTAAGGACTATAAGGTATGATCATATATCCACTAATACTTCCCCAACCCCCGACTAATACACGGATCTAAATCATGACATGTTATAACACGTATATCACACAACACGGTCAATAATATTATGCACTATGATCACGATCTATATAATCACTAAGATATTATGGTAATCACTGATTAATCACGAAGCATGACATAGTAATAATTGTTTCATCACAATAATAAAATCTTACGACCATGATCCACGTATACCAATCTGTGTAACCATCGTATCAGGAATCACGTATCTCAAAACTAAATACATAAAACATAGAGACTATCAAATAAAGAAACTATTAGAGAATGTAGTTGTCTGTGGTCCCGAGCAAATGGTATATCTCGATATCTGAGATGGTGTCACATAAATCTATATATGAAATATCATGGTACTTGGTGTAATGAATGAGGAATGAGCTAAAAGGCACTAATATGCTTTTCTAGGCCATTCCTAGGTCATAATAGTCAAACTAGTCATTTCTAGGTTGTATCTTGATGATGC
Organism: Iris macrosiphon; assembly: GCA_036927795.1. Lineage (NCBI taxonomy): Eukaryota > Viridiplantae > Streptophyta > Magnoliopsida > Asparagales > Iridaceae > Iris > Iris macrosiphon. Next base: position 38,979,186 of record JAYESA010000017.1, on the reverse strand, counting down.
AAGCTATACTAGCTAAGACTAGGTATTAGGATATTATGTTACCAAATATCAATATCAGTAACTAATATATATATACTAACTAAGATAGTATCAATATCATATATAAGTTATACAACTATATGCAATATATCTTATACTAGTATCACTACTACTATTGATATCTAGGTATAACAATACTAATACCTAAAATATCTCTTGATACTAACGTTCAATCAATACTTACTTTATTCACACTACCCAACACCTCTTTAACATACTTGAAACTCTACTAATCATAACTCACTCTCATCTATACTGTACTCAACACATTTGGTATCTTGAGATACCACCAAAAGCCAATTACCTTAACATTTCTAATCACTTAACCAACTTACCTATCTTCCTTAGTATCTAACTGATACGCTAACAATACTGATCCTAGGTTATAAACACACGCCACATACATAGATATATATAACCATCCAATAATACCCTTGGTATCAGCCTACACCTGCACTACTCCCCAACCCAACTCGAGCTACCAATAAAGCATCTGATGCTGTCATCAGATCCTCCTCACTTGCATACTGCAACATAGTAGGCACACATTGATATGCATACTGCAGTATACTAAGTGGTTCATACTTCTGTGCATGCCACAGCACATCCAAACCTTCCCCTTGCTCTAAAAACCCGAGCCTCTATACTCAATGTCTGCACATCAACCTCCTTCTTGCCATGCTATAATTTAATCATGCAACCAATTAATAAACAGGTGTGGTGCAGATCACAAATAAATGCACCACACACCCTCTTCAATCTAATATGTGAGCACAAGTAACTTATACCCCAAACACTATAACACTCTCACTAAGGCACTTCAATACCCGAGCTCATACCCCTTCACTGCTACACTCTTGCTCCAACTCCCCTCTGTACAAAACATCCACAATAATAAGGCAACCTCAACAGCAACAACACCCATTAATTTTCTATTCCATTATTGTTCAGTATTTGCCATGATAGATGATACATGCTATGCTATTTTCTATTCCATTACTATTCAGTATTTGCCATAATATAATCTCAATCTATTTCTTTATCATGTATTACATTGCTACATTCATGTTTGGTAGTCTCCACTATTTTTCTGGAACTACTTTTATTAATTGTACTTTTTTCCAATCCTGACCGGATGTTGATATATTAGGCGACGACCTTGAGGATTAGTGTCCCACTTATTACAGGGCACATGAGTGCTTAGCTGAGTCCAGTCCTACTATTTTGGAGGGTCAGACAGAGTTTACAACTGAGGTTCCAAATGAGAATACTTCCATAGCTAGTTAGATTTATTATTATCAAATTTGTCTCCGATACTATACTCTTGGCATGTATATATTTATTTGTTTCAGACTTGTAACTCTATGTCATTCTGGGACTTTATCTATTGTTTTCATTATATACCTTAGTATTGTGATTGAGTATACATTTTGTTTCATTTATTCATACATTTATGTGAATTGTTGGATGTTTAGTTAGACAACATTCTACGGCTGACTCTGCGGCGAAGGTTAGGCATGCCCACGTACTCATACCCAAATCTTTGGGTACGGATCATGACACATTTTTATGGTGGCCCATGCAGGTCTATTAATCACTATTAGTGTGATATCATTGTAGTACTTAGGGTTATATACTATTACGAGCCTGCAATAGGATATAAGAATATTAGGAATGAGAGAGTACTCAATCATAATTAGGAATTTCAATCTGATTTAAATTTATCAACTTTTTCTCAAATTTGGGTAATTTAACATCTTTCCAATTATTGTCCTTCTTTTAATGTTATCTTATCTTGTGCCATATTATTGACTTCTGGTTATTTTTTAATTTTTTAGAATGGTACTAGAGACCAGAGCATGTGGTTCAAGAGCGGGTAGTGATCATCCTTCTTGTTCTCCTATTCGAGAGGCTAAATATGTCCCATTAGAAAGTCTTCCTCCTCCTCCTCCTCCTCCTATGTTTCCAGCTCCTTGAGGTGTTCCCGTTGACGGAGCTCATCTGTTTGAGATCCTCAGAGGAAAGATTGAGATATAGAGGACTCAAGCGAAGACTCAGAGGTACCAGGCCGAGATGATACGGACTGGTGTTGAGAATGCCCAACACATTGCCTTAGCAGCCATGGAGAGGGTTGCTCGTCAGCATCAACCATAGCCCGCTCAGCCGAAGGTGGAGAACATTTTTGACTTCAAGAAGATGGACCCGTGGGACTTTAAAGGGACTGAAGGAATCCTATAAGCTGATCAGTGGCTCGAAGATATTGAGCTGATCATGTGAGTCTCTCAGATTCCAAAGGACCTAAAGATCGGGGATGTGGGCTTATAACTTCGTGACATCGTCCACACTTGGTTCTTGAATGAGCCCAGGCTTGCATATCCAGGTCTAACTTGGGACCATTTTAAGGACCTTTTCAAAAGAAAATTCTTCCCTACTATAGCTAAGTGAGTTCTGGAGAAGCAATTCTAGAACATGTAGCAATACGGTCTTACTATTGATGAGTACACGACAGAGTTTGGTAGGCTGGGCCAATTTGTCGAGTATATGGTCAGAGACCCTGAGGATCGAGTACGAAGATTCTGGCAAGGCTTGGCCCAGGAGATCAAATTTCTTATCCCTTCGAGCGTTATGACGTATACTAGCATTGTTGTTGAAGCCCAGAGTATAGAGTTAGACCTAGGCTTCAGGCCCAAGAGGGATCATGATTCAGCTAAAGGTAGTAACAATTCTGGACCACCGAAGAATCCTCAGTTCCAATAGAGGAATTTCCAGACCCAACAATACCATACCCCAACTAGAGCTCAGCAACAGCAACAACAGAGACATGTACAATAGGCCCCTCCATGTAGTTACTGTAGAAAGCCTGGATATACTTGGGAGGACTACAGAAAGAGGCTTAGAGTATGTTTGTATGGTGGTTCCATGGGACACCAGCTGAGGGAGTGTCTCATGGCTCTAGTTTGTGTAGCTCAGGGAGTAGCCCCTAATCAGAGGGGAACAACTAGGCCTCTATTTGCTCAGCTGCAGAGGGGACCTCCACTTCCCACCCAGTAGTAGCTGTTTACCCAGCTTCAGCAGAGGGGATCTCCTTAGTAGGGTAGGGCCTTTTGCTTTAGAAATTGAGAAAGTCGAGCCGGTTGGTAATGTTTTAGCAGGTGTAATTCTTCTTAATTCTATTCCAGGTTTAGCATTATTTGATTCTGGTGCATCCTATAGTTTTATATCAGTATCAGATGTGCTTAAGCATATTTTAGCATCATAACCCTTGGATAGAACTTTCAAGGTCACGACTAGTAGGGGTATTCTCTTAGTCGGTGATATTTGTAAGGGGCAAAGTATTTCCTTAGGAGATCGAGTTTTGAGTGCTAGCCTACTTGTAATACCACTTATGGGTTATGATATTGTACTCAGAATAGATTGGTTGAGTAAGAATTTTGCTAGCATAGATTATCGGGGAGGTCGAGTGTTGTTTCGTCCTCCAGGAGATCCAGAGTTTGAGTTTGCTAGATGAGCTGTAGACCAGAAAGAAGGGATCATCTATGGAGATATGGTAGAAGAGAAGAAATTATCTTATCATATTCTAGCAGAGTTTCTGGATATGTTCCCTAAGGAGTTGTCGAGGTTGTCGCCGGATAAAGATATTGAATTCTCTATAGACTTGCTGCCTAGAGCAGAGCTAATGTCAAAGTATGTCTACAGGATCAACAACAACGAATTAGTGGAGCTAAATAAGCAGGTAGATGAGTTACAAGATAAAGGATTCATCAGATTGAGTTTATCACCTTGGGGAGCTCCGATATTGTTTGTACCGAAGAAGGATGGATCATTGTGGATGTGCATCGATTATCGAACTCTGAATAACCTCACAATCAAGAACAAATACCCGTTGTCGAGAATTGATGATCTATTTGATCAGTTGAGCGACGCGAAGGTATTTTTGAATATTGACTTTAGGTCTGACTATCACCAAGTGAAGGTGAAGAAGGAGGACATTTTGAAGCCTGCTTTTCGGATGAGGTACAGCCAGTATGAGTTTATGGTAATATCGTTTTGGTTGACTGATGCCCTTAGTGGTTTTTATGAATTTGATGAATAAGGCATTCCATAAATATCTTTACCAATTTGTTGTTGTGTTCATCGATGACATACTCATCTATTCGAAGATACCAGAGGAGCATGAGGAGCATCTGAGGATAGTGCTTAAGACTCTTAGGAATGAGAAGCTCTATGGAAAACTCTTAAAATATGAGTTTTTCTTACACAAGGTAGAGTTTCTTGGGCATGTGGTAACTGGAGATGGAATATCTGTGGATCCTAAGAAGATTGCTGCTGTAGAGACTTGGTCTACTCCGAGTTCTGTTGTAGAAATTAGGAGCTTCTTGGGATTGGCTGGATATTACAAAAAGTTTATGAAGGATTTCTCTCAGATAGCAGAGCCAATGACCAGACTTACTCGGAGGATATATAGTTCGTATGGATGGAAGAGTGCCATGTTGCGGTTAATGAGATAAGGAAGAGGTTGACTACAACTCATGTTTTGACATTGATATCAAGATCAGGTGGATTTTCTATATACAGTGATGCTTCAGGGAAGGGTTCGAGATGTTTTTTGGAGCAGAACAATAAGGTTATTGCCTATGCTTCCAGACAGTTACGGCCACATGAGAAAAATTATCCTACTCATGACTTGGAGTTAGCAGTAGTAATATTCGCTATAAAATTATAGAAATATTATTTGTATCGGAGCGTGTGGAGGTCTTCACTAGCTATAAAATCTTGAAGTAAGTTTTCACACAAAAGGAGTTTAATATGAGACAGCGTCGATGGCTGGAACTGATGAAGGATTTTGATATATCCTTACAGTATCATCCAGGAAAGGTTAATGTAGTTGCCGATGCCTTGAGCAGGTGTCCGGTAGCTATGTATATGATGACATATAGGCATTTGTTAGCAGACCTGGAGAGCTTGGGCATAGAGGTAATAATTCCAGGGGTTAATAAGTAGATGATGAGCTTATAGGTTCAGTCAGAGTTAATAGACAAGATCAAGCAGGCACAATATCAAGATATGAGTCCGAGGAGCATCAAAGCTCAGGTGCATGCAAGATTGCTTGATAATTTTACCGTTGCTGAGGATGGTTTATTGAGGTACATGATTAGTCTATGTTTGCCCAGTAAGGATCTGCTAGTGGAGGTTCTAAAAAAAGTGCACCATTATCAGTATCTATACATCCTGGAGCTAACAAGATGTATAAGGATCTGAGAAAGCAGGTATAGCGGTATAACATAAAGTAGGAGTTAGCATGCTTTGTTTCCAGATACTTGGTATATCAACAGGTCAAGGCAAAGAGGCAGAGGCCTGGAGAGTTATTTTAGGACTTACGTTCTCTAGGAGGGAAGGACGCAATTTGGGTCATTATTGTCAGATTGACTAAATCAGCCCACTTTTTGCCTTTTAAGGTGGGTTTGTCTACAGAGAAGCTTGCTTAGTTGTACGTTAGATAGATTGTCAAGTTGCGCGGAGTTCCAATGAGCATTGTATTAGATCAGAATAGCAGATTTATATCTTATTTTTAGAGAAGTTTGTAGGTTAGTTTGGGTACACAACTCAAATTTAGCACAACTTACCACCCTCAAACGGATGGACAGTCGAAGAGGACTATTCAATCGCTGGAGGATATGTTCCAGACTTGTGTGTTAGATTTTGGTGGCTCATGGGAGGATTATCTGCATCTAGTAGAGTTCAAATACAATAACACTTACCAGGCTAGTGTTAGGATGTCTCCTTTTGAGGCTTTCTATAGTCGGAGGTATCGTACTCCTTTATCTTGGGACAACATGGGTGAGAGAGGGCTTCTGGGACCAGAGATGGTAGTTGATGCTGATGAGAAGATAAAGCAGATTAGAGATAGACTTCTTATGGCACATGACAGGTAGAAGCATTGGGCTACTACCACAGGAGACCGTTAGAGTTCAAGGTATAGAATTCTTTCGTTTAGATTGCTAATGCTTGTAGATTGTGTGTTAAGGTTTTATTCTGGTTCTTGGTTGGTAATTTGGTATTCCTAAGAATTTCCTCGACCTGTGGTACAATTCAATTCAGAAAAGGTAAGAAGCTTAGTCTAAGGTTCATTGGACCTACATTCTCGAGAATGTCGGTGTTGTAGCTTACCGACTAGACTTATTGCCTACTCTGGATGGAGTACATAATGTATTTCACGTATCACAGTTGAGACGATATTTGGAAAACCCTAGCCATGTGTTGGATCACTCTGAGATTGAGGTTGGACCTAGTCTCCAATATCAGAAGCAGCCCATTGGGATTTTGGATCGTAGGGAGAAGGTGCTGCAAAATTAAATGATTTCTCTAGTTCGTGTTGATTGGCGTCATCACTCTCCGGGTTAATCCACTTGGGAGAGAGAGGATGAGATACGCAAGCGATATCCTTATATTTTCAAACGGTGAGGTATTCTTTCTTTCTTTCTTTTTTATGCATGTTCTAATTTTAAATTTTGAGGACAAATTTTTTTTTAAGAGGGATAGACTTGTAACCTTCATATCCTAATAAGCTGGAGTTAATTTTATCTACTTAATAGTAATATAGATATATTAATATTATTTATACATAAATATATATTTGTTGCATGATATATATATATATATATATATATATATATATATATATATATATATATAGTACTATATTTAAGGCTAATTGTACTTGGTTTATTTCAAGTGCAACATGAGGTTTAGTATAGCTTTAGTACATTAGAACTAGTGTATATTCAGCCTAGGTTATATTGGACTAGTGTGTAGTTTGGGTTAGATAAACATATCCAAATCAACTCATTTTGAGCTTAAACTTGACCCTCACCTACTCAAGTTCCTAGGGACCAAAACCAAGTACCTAAAATATCTATGTGATGCAAACACGAGTGTGTTGACAGCCAGCATATCAGCCCTTTCTTGGCCGCCCATTTCATTACCCCACTCTCCTTGTTGCTTGCTAAAACCACCTCTCCACCACTCCAAATCTCCTATAATTTAACCAACACACCCTTAACTAACCTCCCTACAGCCCTATGTTTTATTTTCATCCGTTTCCATTAGTCTTCACCTCCAAATAACTCTCCTAAGGTAGCACACTTTCAGCTGAACTCGAACAGTAGGTTGTTGGATTTGCACCAACTTCTATAGCAAGTTGAACCTCCAAATCATTAGGTAAGACCCTCAAATAAATTACTAATCCCTTTCTATATATCTTGCCCTTCCTTATATATATATTTTATAATTTTTTGTGTGTTTAACCCGTCAAACCTTTGTCATAATTCGAAGTGTCCAGACTAGGTGTTGTCCAAAATATTCGTGCAAAGATTCGTATGTACAAACCAAACTATTTGGTAAAATACTTCCAAACATTTTTCATCTTGTATATCTATCAATTATATTTGATTCTATATGTAATTTATTATGTTTTTCTATCATTTACCTTTCTGTAGATACGTTCTCCGAGAAGTGCATAGTTGGTGTTCAGTGGTGTTCATTGTGTAGCACCATTGTCTACGCATCATAAATAGGTAAGTACCTCAAGTTTTTCTTTATTTTGTGATTTATAATTTAATTACCAACTAGATACATCGATCCTCTAGGTAGAAACCATAAATTAAAACATGGAAAAGTTATTTAAAAGATGTTGAATACGAGATTTGTTCATACATTCAATTTTGTCCACTATTGTTCACACACCCATTCACAGATGTACACTCACTTTTTGTGCACGAAACCTTTAGAAATATTTACACATGTTACCCTCCTAACATATTCTATAGTAATTTCATGTTAGAAATATGTTTATCTAGGTGGAAATCTTGTATTTTGCCTTATTTCACTTAAATTCCAAAACAGCGACACAATTTTGTGCACTACATTATATGTGTAAATTTTTATTATTTTTGAACCAAACCTTCATCATTAGAACCCTGACTTAACCCCCTAACATGCCATTAAATTATTTTGTATCAAATGCATGCTGAAATAGGGTAAAACCATGCTTTTGTCACAGAAAACATAAAATTTTAGCACTGGAATTTAGTGTTAAAACATGGAAAAATCTATCTTTTTATGTAAACATTTTCCTCGAAATTGTAAAAAACTTTAGAAACATATTTAGCACTGAAAACCTTGTTGGAAAACTATATTAATTCATTGTTTTACATTACCAACAATAGGTGTTTATGACGTTACATTTCAGTACGTATTTTATGCTAATTTCATCCAAATATTGTTATTATAGTGTATTGTAGATTTGGACTCATATGAAAGATATTGAACATTTTGATATGTTGTTCTAATGATTAAGAAGACTATAGGATTGATACATAGGGTTGGTATTGTCACAATTGACAATTTATAGATGTTGCCATTCGCTAAGTTATGACATTATGTTATGATTAATAATTACCTATACTTATGATTATTTTAGTAGAAAGTATACCATATGTTGGTTAGTAATTTAGAGACTACAATGATCTAGGTTTTTATATATTAACTTTTAATATAACAAGTTGTTAAGATCATAACCTACCTTATGTGTTTATAGAAATATTATTGTGTAGGTGTAATAGACTCTAGGATAGTTGCTGATAACATATTATTATTGTTATTATTATTATTATTATTATTATTATTATATATATATATATATAAATATATATATATATATATATATATATATATATATATATATATATATATATATATATATATATATATTCTTGGATACCGAGACGGATTTTGATTATAACTTTCAGCTTAGGAGCAAAGGCAAGTACTATTCTCTGAATGTTTTTAGTATTTTATAGTTTCTATAATATATGTTTTTAGTAATGTTTACTTGATACCTAACACAATGGTACACGGACTATTTTATGTTGGATCCCTGTCATGAGATATTATTCCTCTGTGATTACATCATATTTCTTAATAAGTATTTAGACCGTGATCAGTGTGCACAATATTAGTTTGTGCATAGTTATTACCGTGTTATGACGTGTCATAATTTGGATCCTTTGTAATAGTCGGGGGTAGGAAAATATTAGTTCGATATGTGATCATACCTTATAGCCCATGTGGTAGTATAGACTGTGGTTACTATCTAATCATACACTTTACGTATGATTGATTTAGCTTCCTTGAAGTATAGCCCATGCTAAGTCAAGACGATCATATATCGTAACTAGTATTTCAAAACACATAATATTACACTGATTTCTTATTCTATTCATATAGCTGATACATGCCATGCTATTTCTTATTCTATTATTGTTCAGTATTTGCAATGATAGGATTGTAGAAGCATGAAAAAGATGCAGCAATATGACCGACGTCCATGCGCCCCTTAAATAAAAAAAACTTAACAGATGGATCGCACAGACACCATGCGGCCCAAAAAAAGAACACCCATGCGGTCCAAACAAGCGTCTTAACAACTGGCCGCAGGTCGACCTGACATGACATCCTGACAACAAAGATAGTGCCTGACACAGAATCCTGACAAAAATAATTTTCCTGCTTACCTCGAAGGACGAGAACACACTAAGCCAGAAGTCCCAAGGATGGTACAGAGCTATGTGGATAATACGACAAAAAGATCCCATGTAACTCTGGCCCATGCGTCCCAGACTCCATGCGGTCCATACATCTCTGGCCCCGTGCGTTCCAGACTCCGTGTGTCTCATGCGTCTTTGGCCACTTGTGTCCCAAATTCTATGACGACCAAGTCTTGATGCTATAACTGAGTGGTCCTCTCCAACCAAATAGCGGCCATGTGTCCATTTGACCAAGTCGCACCTACACAATTGAGACTCTCCCATGTACTCAGCAAACAACAAAATCCTAATAAATGTTTACGTGGCAGCGGAGCCCGAATTTCCGTGCATAGCTGTAGCACCCTTCCGTTGAGAGGGGACAAGTGGCAAACCCTAACATCCATGCAGCCCAAAATCTATGCGGCCAGAAATATGATTATAAATAGTAGGGTAACAGACCCATGCAAAAGGCTAGCTGGCTATCTGCGAATCAACACTCAAGAAAGAGAGAAAAGCTTCCGCACCGGATCATCCATGGAGTAAAGAGAGTTGCTATACTCCTAACCCTCTATTGTTATCGCCCAGAAAATAAATTTGTACTTAGATTGTCTCCTCGGATACTTTTTTGTACTTTTTTAGTTTTTTAAATCAAATCCAGTTCTCTCAGTTCTCTTTTTGATATAAAAATAGCAAACACGGTGGCAACTCTGCTGGGGACTTCCTTCTCCTCTGTTGAGAAGTTGGTGATACAGTCCGATGCAGCCAAGCTCGGCTCGACACAAAAGATGCTAGTAGTCCACTTTGACCAGCAAGTGTTCGAGGATATGCTCTCCCGGGACAACGCAATTCCTTCTCCGAGGCAAGCAATGAACAAGAAGACCCGCAGGACGTGGGTGACCAAGGTTACTGTGCCTCACCCAACTGCGGAGCATATGCTCCCTATCACTTTCCAACTGCAGGGGCCGCACATTATGCGGCTACTATCTGTGCAGCAGCCTCTTCCAGCCAAAAGGGTGCTCCCCACTCGAGGACCCATAGAACATGGGTGGCCAAAGCCACTATGCCCCACCCGCTGTAGAGCAGACGCTTCCAGCCTCTCACTCCGTTGACAATGACAGTCATCGGACAAACACACATAACGTCCATATCAATGTAATATCCAAGGCTGATGCAAAAACTATTCATCACCCAGACTCTGGCAGGGGATAACACTACAATGCCAGACGTCCTGGTGCTGAGGCAGCTTCCATGAGGCCAAGGACTAGGCCTCATAAGACTTCTCATGCAGTATCAATTCACAACCATAGACAGTAGGTCTCATGCGGCCCCAATAGCAACAGAACCTCTATTTTTGACCGTATCTCCTATGACGCAAATCCTATGTGAGCCACTGAGAATAGTGAAAATCCAAAGCTGGACTCTTCATACTATGCACCTGTGATAGCTAAGCTGAAGAAGTCCAGGACAGTGTGAGCCCGTCAGGCTTAAGCAACTTCTCATACGACCGACCGCTAACATGCATCGCTAGTTATTATGCGAGCCTCTGGTAGACAGTTGTACAAGACTGACCCATGCGTCCAGTCCATAGGGACCAATGGACAGGGCCAGTCCAAAAGTCGTCCACCAGTACCTCGGGGCAAGTTCATGTACGAACTCCAGGCCAGGGAGCAAAGATAACACATGCGCATCTGTATGCCCGGGATACCCTGGCTCACAAAGAGGAGAAAAAGGAAAAGACCCTTCGCATGATTTGTTTGACATGATTACTCACAAGCGCAAAGCAAAGAAAACAACTAAGGTGTGCGACATGCCCTTTTCGAGGCACAGTTGAACCAACATCATCATCAACCGCTGTTGCAATAAAGTAGTAGTACTCACAGACAGGCAGTCAGCCTTCCAGCGACTGCGTCGGAAAGCACCTACCCGACAGCAACCCGGAGGTCAGGTGCAAGTATCAGATAAAGAGGAGTTTCCCTTCACCTTATGCTACTCGACTGGAAATCTTCCTGCCACCAAGGGAAGAAAGAGGTCAGATACCTCCAGTTCGACACTCTCTACCATGGCATAACAAAGGTGATTACCTGCAAGGCTGACGAAGGCACCCGCAGGAGGCATATTCCAAGGCACCCGCTCAAGGAAGAAGCTATTAGCCTTGGGGGTAGTTCATCCTTAGAACCCCTGGGGGTGGTCCAAGATGGGGGCAGAGTTCCCCTGGACGTACACGATAACCCGACGTTCCGAGATGACTGTAATTCTCAAGGAACGAACTCCGAGATCCTGGAGGATAGCTACTCCCACCAGGACGACACAATCTTCTACGCTGGGGCTAGTATCCCCTCCGAATCGAAGAAAGACATGACGGCTCCCACGCACCTTAAAGACCACTCACTACAAGGGTATGAAATAGGGAGCACGACATCCACTGTCCCCTATATTTCTCCTTATATGAGAAAGGTGTACATGGACGAAGATGACCATAAAGGTCCTAGTGACCGGCAGCTCCTCGAGATGCTCAAAACCATGATATACACAATGAGTAGATCAATGCAAGCTTTGACCCAGATAATGCTGGAAATTATGGTAAATATTGCCTCTCAGCCAACAAGGGCCTCTGGGCAAGCAAACCTGGACCCCGAAACCAACGGGGATTCAAATACGACCACTCCACCCACGATCGACGATCATATCCTACCTGACTCGTCGGTGCCTTCCGCATGAGATGAAGCTAAGAAAGCAAGAAGAAAATTTCGAGAACTTCGGGCTCGCCTAGACTCCATGAGAAATCGGAACTCACTCTGTGATCTTGGGGTACGGCAACCATACCCGATAGAGTGGAGTGAGATACCATATCCACCCAAGCACAAGCCCTTTAATATTAACATGTTTGATGGAAAGTCCTCCCCTCGTGGCTTCGTGAGCTACTTTAAGATCATAACTGGACACTTACCATGCAGCGATGCTATCCTTACCAGGCTCTTCGTCGGATCACTGGCGGGATTGGCTTTCGATTAGTTTTGTAGTCTCGAAGATAACTGTATCTCTTCATTTGATGACCTCAAGCATCTATTCCTTAGCATATTCTATGAGACAGGAAATGATATAACGAAGTCTTCTCTGATGGACGTCGCCAAGAAGAGAAAGAACTGACGATAAACTACATCGAGCAGTTTCAACAGGCCGCGCTAAGGTTGCCTCCTGGCAATCTTGAGGCCACACTCATGGAGATATACCAAAAGAACTTGCTCCCGGCAGTCAGCCTCTAGATGGGCGAGAGCCAATTCAAGGACTGGACAACGTTCATTGTAAGTGTTGTCAACGCTGAGAAAAAGCTCAAAGACGTTCGGCACTTGGGGATCCATATCCCTACTACTGAGAAAAAGGGCAAGCATCCCAACAACAACAGTAACAACAATAATGGCGGTAATAGCATCCACGACAAAAGGGGCAACAGGCTATGGTCGCTATCTTGACCAAAAAGCTTGAAAAAAAGCTGGCAGAGCCTCCAAAACCAAAGAAGACTTACTCTTTTGAAGATTCTGATATCAAATCCATCTTTGATATGCTGATACAAGAAGGCAAAATTTGGCTCCCCGACGTCTGACATCAACATGAGGCAGCAGAGATTGCCAACCCAAAGTACTGTTACTTCCACCGCTATGTCCATCACCTGACGCATGAGTGCTATACCCTGAAGTAGTATATCAAACGTCTGATAGACATCAAAGCTCTTTCTCTGGACTTGGATAACGTAATGATAGCCACCAACATAGTGTCCCTCTAGTTTGGCAACTTCCTACCGATGTAAGCTTAAGACGGATTAGTTCCGGTCCCTAAGGCGACCATGGAAGTGGTCAACCTTCCACCAGCTCGAGACTAGACGGTCGGGCTAATACCTCTTGCCATACCATGTATAGAAGTCATGTGGGTCCATCTCGACCTCGTGTCAGACTTGACACAGCTCGCGACATCCTCCACCGCCAAATCCAAAGGCAGGAAATCTAAGACCTGTTCCACAGTTTCCTTCTCGACTGAAGAGCTGGCAGTAGGTGCAACAAGGTCAGGCACAATATACCAACTGATGCACGACGATACGCCCCCAGTTGTCACACCTACTACTACGAGTCTGTGGCTATTTCATCCCCCACCGGTGGATAAGTCCAAAAAGAAGAAGACGCACTTCGATAAATTATTGCGCAGGGATGCACCACAAGGGCTGAAAAGGCCTTATAGCTTCAATATCTTGGCACAATTAGCCCACACTCTGGCAAAATTATTACTATTTAAGATTTTGCGGCTCTCTAAAGACACTCAGGCTGCCCTGAGTGAGGCATTGCAGAACGTCGATGTCTATCTGGCGCAAGTCAAGCCGCCAACTGAAGATCCTGTTGCTTGTCCATATTGCAACAATACCATGAATGCGATACCCAATATCGTCTTCTCACATCAGGACATGTTGCTCATGAACAATAGGTACGATCGGTCCCTGTACTACATCGGGTATATTGGCAATATCAAGGTAGACCGAATACATATCAACCCAGGATCGTCAATCAACATCATCCTGAGAAGTTTGCTTCAAACCCTGAGGATACCGATGCATCGTCTGAAGGCTACCAATACCTCCATCAGTGGATTCAATAAGGGGAGGAGCTACCCTCTGGGCAAAATTTACCTAAAATGCTAGATCGACAACTTAAAAATAGAGGTCACCTGCTACATCATAGACGTAGATACGTCCTACAATATCTTGTTAGGGCATCCGTGGATACATGAACATAGTATCGTGCTATCCATCCTCCACCAGTACCTAAAATATGTAGACAAATACGATTTCGTTAAAACGGAGTTTGCTGACGTTACTCCATTTAAGGGTATTGAGATCTACTACTCTGATTCAATCCTCTATAAGAAATTCTGCCAAGATAAAGGTGGTAATGAAGCCGACGATAAAGTCGAGGCCATAACAGCACCCGAGGAGCCTATAAGAATCTGCCTCAAGGCTCGCACTCCCGATGTGGCTGTACCTCTCATCAACAAAATGCACGGGAAGGTACCTGAATATTCGGTACCTTCAGCATCGCCAGAACCAATGGTCATCCACCTTCGAAGGACGAATCGACCACCAATTAGAGATTCTGCCCTATCTATGCCTTCCGAACCAATGGTCGTTCATCTTTACAGGCCGAGTCAACCACCAATGGGAGACCTGACAATGGTTGCAACCTCCATACCTTTGGTGATAAAATTATGCAGAAAACCACCAAAGCCTTCGCTTACGCTGGGGGTAGCTGAGGAGAAGGATGAGCTGGAGGAATATATGTTCGCCTATGTCAACATCCCTTCCCATGGCGATATAATCCCGCCGGAAGAGATACCTTTTTTTCTCAATAAAGGACTATATCTGAACTACTCGGCGCGTATGCATATAAGTAAACTCTACTCCCTGGAGCATGATCTTGGCCTTTATCTGCACACACAAGTGACTACTACCTGCACCGTGTACCGGCTTCGCTCTAGCCAAGATTTTTATTTCTTAGTCCCACCCAGGAAGCAGGAAGATAAGTTCATCATCTTCGACAGTGTAGAATACCCTCGGTCCTTTATCCCAGAAAAAGAAGAACCAGAATCTGAGACAGGCAGAATGCCACTCTCCGGTATAGCGCACAAGCCCGATATCTTATCCAAAAGATGGAATACAACCTAGAGGTCACCGAAGGATTAAACTACGGTAAAGGCCGAAGGGCGCCTTTACGACTCTCCTCCCCTGTAGGAAAGCCCAAGGATTACTATCATAAGACAAAGCAAGGATTAGGATATATAACACCTCCCACAACCCCCGAGGGCTCAGATAAAGAAGACGAAGAGAGCTCACACTCGTCAGAATCATCAGCCTGTGACTCTGATATCAGCATCGAGAACATGCTCAAACAAATACTATCGTCCAACATGGTGTTTGCCGACCTTGAGGAAGACAACGAGAATCCACCCGAGCTCTTTGAGATGGAACCTTGAGCCCAATACCTCGATTGATAATAGAAGATACGATTTTAGCAGCAAGAATCTCCCACCGAGGACGAAGTCGTTCAAGTCGATATAGGTGACGCGAGACCTCCCAAAGCCTATCTTAATCAGCAAAATTCTGCCCAACTAAGATAGGGAATCCCTATTACAACTCGTCAGGGAATACCTCAATGTCTTTGCTTGGATTTATGAAGACATGCCCGGACTGGACCACCAAATCATGGTCCATAAACTCAATATTAGGCGAGACGCTAAACCACTCAGGCAACAACAGTGACAGTTATGACCCGACGTGATGGATTCCATCAAAGTTGAAGTCAACCATATGATAGCTAGTGGCTTTATCCATGAGAAATAATACCCCGACTGGGTAGCCAACGCCATGCCCGTCGTCAAGAAGAATAGGAAGATCCGAGTCTGTATCAACTTTCATGATCTAAATGTGGCATGTCCCAAAGACAAATTTCCTCTTCCAATAACTGATGTAATGATCGACAACACTTCTAGCTTCGAACGAATGTCCTTCACGGATGGCTTCTCAGGCTACAACCAAATCAAGATATTTCTCGACGATGAGAAACATACGTCATTCTGGACCCCGATAGGCATATACTACTATACAGTCATGCCTTTCGGCCTGAAGAACGTAGGTGCTACATATCAGTGAGCCATGAGCACTATTTTTTGTGAACATCTGTGCAAGACGGTAGAATGCTATATCGATGATATCGTCGTCAAGAGTCACTCCAAAGATGATCACCTCCAAGATCTAAGGACTATGTTCGACTTAATATGGGCATACCGCCTCAATATGAACCCTACCAAGTCCTTCCTGGGAGTCTCCAGCGACAAATTTTTGGGTGTCATCATCACTTCCTGGGGTATTCACATAGACCCTGACAAAACTAAGACCATCCTGGAGATGCACCCGCCAAGGAACCTCCAGGAACTTCGCGACCTCCAAGGAAGGTTGGCATACATCAGGAGGTTCATATCAAATCTATTTGGACATTGTCGGCCGTTCACACAGGTCATGAAGAAAGCTATCTCCTTTGTTTGGAATTAAGAATGCCAACAAGTGTTCGACAATATCAAAGAATACCTATCAAACCCTCTTGTGCTGGTATCCTCGGTCATAGAAAAGCTATTTCTGCTCTAAGTACGTGCAATGGATCACCCTTTTGGTGCCCTGTTAGCCCAGAATAGTGATTCAGGTCACGAGCATGCCATATAATACCCCCGCCGGATAATGGTCGGCCCAGAGCATAGATATACCACTATCGAGAAAGAATGCCTTGCGCTGGTATTCGCTATCCAGAAAACTCGACACTACGTGGCTGGACAGACCATTCATGTAATCTCGCGAGTCAACCCCCTTAGGGTCCTTATGACCAAACCTAGGGCCTTCAGTTCTAGCTTAGCTACCCGGACAATACTATTATCTCCATATGATATGGTATTCATCCCATAGAAGGTCGTCAAGGCTCAGGAATTGGTCGACTTTCTGGTAGCCCACCTGGGGTCAGAAATCTCAAATCTCTATGAAAAGATTCCAGACGAACTAGTAGATGCCAATGTCACTTCACAAAAAGTGGTTTGGCGAATATTCTTTGACGGTACTTCAAGAGCAGGGCCCAAAGGCAACATCATCACTGGGGTCAGGATAGTTTTGATCTTCCCATATGGCCTCATCATCAATCATGCATACTCTCTCACGGAGTTATTCTCCAATAATGTGGCATAGTATAATGCCTTAATCATCGGACTCCACCTCACCAAACAAGTCGGGGTAGAGTACTTGGAAGCTTACCGTAATTTTTAGCTAATCTTCAATAAAGTTCGGGGAGTATATGAAGTCCAAAACAAAGACTTGATCCCCTACTACCAAGCTGTATACAGCATCATTGCAACGTTCGAGATATTTTTTATTGAGCATGTCCCTCGTTTATAAAATATTGAAGCGGACACTTTAGCCGGCCTCACTGCTTCCTTGGCAGTCCTAAACAATACCTATCAGTTAATCACAGTAATCGGTCAAGAGCTGGTATGTTCCAAAAGCAACCTATGCTTATGCTTCAGCTATGCAGCAGAGGTCGACACCGATACTAAATATTGGAGGCTTCCATTATCGGCTACGTGGTCTATAAAATTCTCCCTGAAAACCCAAAGGAAGCTACTTCAATCAGAAGACGCTCCCTCCATTTTTATTATGACACGGAGACCAAAATATTGTATTGTCGGTCCCACGACGGCCTTCTGCTCTGATGCTTGTCGAACGTAGAGGAAAAATAAGCCCTCCATAAAGCTCACGACATGATCTGTGGGGTAATTAACCCGTCCAAAGCTATAGGACCTTCTTCGGAGAATAGGCTACTATTGGCCGACAATGGTAGTAGATGCGGTCGATTACGCAAGGAAGTGCCAAGCATGTCAAGAAAGCTGGAGAGAGAAAAATATTTATTTGTCTCCGAGCTCTTCTTTCTTCCTCTTCGAGTTTTCCTGTCGATGGCCGTGCCTGACCGTCATGTCCCTGAAAGCCTCCTCCTCCGCTGTTGTGGTCAAAAAAGTTGATAAGGGGAAGGGTCCCACCGTTGCTGCTACTAAAAAGACTCGCAAGGGCTAGGGCAAGGACAATGATTCCAACATCCCTAAGCTCTCCTGTAACGTCCAAAAGTCGATCATGGGTAGGGTTTCTTCGAGGAAGATGATAACTTGGGACATGTAGACAAAGTTTGCACGGTCTTTCACATGGATGAGCAATCGTCTAGAACAAGCACAGAATTCTCATACAGCCTTGTTACATGGACAAGAGATCGTCTAGAATATGTGCTGGCTTCCCTCCATAAGTCTGTCGCATGGGTAAGAGATTATCTTGTACATACTAAGGCTCTGCCACATAGATGAAGGCTCCTTACGACCACGTAACGATCATAGCTCTACTGTATGGAAGGTACCTCATTTAGAACATGCGTCGGCTAGATTTTACCATATAGATAAGATCTCATCAAAACATGTGCAGAGTCGATAATGCACATAGCCCTTTAATAATTGGCCAATAATATTTTCAAGATTCTAACCATATCCTTTTTTCTGCTTTGTAATGAATCTTCCCGCAGCTCCCTCTGGAAAGCTTGTACTTGGTAATAGTTGTATCCCGTTGAGTATAAACTTCGGGAACTTAGCTACTGCTATCCAAATCTATATTGATAGGGGTTTCCAATCTGAAAGACAGATGTTGATTGCCAACCAGACTGAATTCTTTATGTTGAGTCAGATAAATTTGGGAAAGGTTACTTTTAGGCAAGACCTCACCTTCCGAAAGCCATATATTTTATTTGGGGATGCGTTGACTACTTCCCTTCCTAAGCTGGGCAAGTCCCAGAAAAACATGCATTTTACCTACCGTGGGATGGATATGTCCATCCCTACCGTCGAGCGTTGTCTACCTTTGTCAAACTTCAGAGTGGTAATGGCTTCGAGAAAGATGGACTAGGTTTTGATGCCCGAGCAAGAGGGTGCCCTGATTGGTAAGATCCGGTGTGAGACCGGAAAGAACCAGGGGGATTTCTTCTGTCAAAAGGAGTCACCCTCATATTCCTTCTTCGAACTGAAACCTGGTGTCATCGGGAGTGACCTAGACCGAATCTCGACGTTTATGTTGCGGACACTTTCCTCCACCTGGTCGCCAAAAGGGGTCTTATCCTACGGGGCCACTAGGAACCCTCAGTTGGGCCATTATTACCCCTCATGGTGTCGCTTGACTATGTGAGTATTGGAGAGGTATGAGCGAGAACTCAGAGATGCCGACTTGTTTTTTGCCATCAGGGGAACATGTTACGGAATAGAGACAAATGTCCCCCTATTTATTGCTCTCATGGAGATATACAATTGTCATGCATGAACCTTATCTATGCTTAGCAGTAAGTTGGGGTTGGCTCTTCACGAGATATATGCAGTCTCGAAGCTTCCTTGGGGTGTAGTACCCTATGAGGAGTATACCCCGAGTAACAAAAAATTTGGAGAGCTCGAAGGGGAGAATTTGGAGATCATGACGGTTTACAAAGGACTATTGTGTCATCATAACATCTGCCAGAAGATGTCCAAGAAGGAAAATTCCTCCAAAGGGGTTCCCCTAGTATTACTACCTGGACCCACTACCTTTTTTCAGAAGAAAAGGGGTTGGATGAGGTTTATGTTCGAGCACTACAACCCCTGAAAGACGTTACGGGTTTGATTCGGCAGAATTATCAATCAGCAATTGAGGACGAGGAGCTGGGCTATTTCCTTATGGACATCCATAAGCTGTCTGATAAGGCCCTGCTAGCGGGATACCTGATGATATGACTACGCAATTGTGTAGTCCCGGGGGGGTCAGGTACAATAGAGGGGGTTAGTCGTAACCTTATCCTCCCCACGGTGAGATTGGCTTTCGGTCATCCGCTTGTACTACTACCCGCAATGGTTTACAGTATACTCTGTGGTCTTTGGTATTTTGCTAAAAAGGTGAAGCAGCATCCGGGTTTTGGTCCTTTCAGTCAGGTTGAGTTGCCCTATCATTATTTAAAGGGTTGGCTTCTATTACATCATCGATCGCTGATGTGTCCCAGAATGGAGGAGGGTATTATGGAATAAAGTGGCACTTTGACGACATGCCCTCATTCATCGGTATTATGGAATAAAGTGGCACTTTGACGACATGCCCTCCTACAGAAGGAAGCTTGCTCACTTATCCGGCTAGACATTCTTTACCACTATTCCTGAATTCTTAGAGGAGAAAAGGAACACTACTTACCCGGACGATAGGGTGGATGGTCGTGGCCTGTCGGAGAAGATTTATCGTTGGCTAGTTGTCATCCTTCCTTATCACTTGGTATACCAGAATCAGATCACCATCTTTTTGGAACCATATCTGTCCAGCCGGTTCGTTCGTCAGTTTGGGTATAGCTAATTCATGCTAAGTAACCCAAGTGCTTCCCTTGGGTATTACAATAGTTTTTTCGACGGGGATCCAGCGTGGAGCTACTACACTACTGCTGGTACAGGAGCTGAGTTCCGGTTGCCAGTAGTCGATGCCTTGCTGAATATATTATTCATTGCGGCAAGCTACTATTGCTCAACGAATGCCCCGCTGCCAATTTTTGTACCTGAGAGAACCTTTATTGAGGATATGACATTGATGCCTCAATCAACGATAGGCCAAAGAATGCCTAAGAAGGGAAAATATGTTTCTCGGTCCTTGCGGATTGAGTTACATCCAACGATCGAGGAGAAGATTCCTTCCGATGTCTCTGCCGCTCCAAAGCGTAAGTCTGTTGTGGTCAACTACACTCGCCATTCCAAGAGGGCATGAGTCGGGCGGCCTCCAATATGAAATCTGGAAAAAGAACTAGGTCTTCTGCGAAGGACGTTGTGAGAGAGGAGGTTGGACCCCTTGCACTGGTGGTTTCTGAACCAGACTCTATCACTATCGTATTTTTTAGGAAAGGGTATTTTGGTCATTTCATAATTAATTAAATATTGTGCATGTTGAATATTTATTTATTGTATTATTTAATATTGTTAGCATGTTATATTTTTGGACTTGTGTTAGTGGACCTAACTAGTTTAGATTAGATCCATGGACCAACATTTAATTCTAGTTAGATTTGAGCCCAATTATAATTCCAATCATTAGGAGGAGGATTAATTAGTTAAACCCATTAGACTATAACATTCCCTCCTTAATTAATTTTTTTGTGAGAGGCCCCAAGGGGTATTTTACACTTTATATAGTAGCTTGAGGGAGGGGGCAAGGGAGGCCTATATAACGAGATAAAAACTTTCTCTCTCCTCTTTTTATTTCAAATCTAGATCTAGAATTTTTCTTAACTAAATTCCTTTATTTCCACATTATTTTCCTACCAAATTTCTTTTCAATTTCTTCTCAAATAATTATTGGAGGCTAGTAGAGCAAGGATCTACAAGGAGAAAGCAAGGATCAACAAAGAGGAGCAAGGATATATAAGTTGAAGGCTTATTTTACCATATTTGGAGGTTTCATTGGGAATCTATCTCCCAATAGGTACAATTTAGTTTTTTCTCTTTAATTAGACTCTAAATCTGAGATTTAACCATGAGAAACTATCCTACATGCATAGGCTACCCATAGGAATTGAAATTAGGTTCATAGGAGGCCTATGGAGGAAATTATGTGTGTGTTTTGTGTCAATTTTGGGGAAATTCTGAGATTGGCACATATTATGTTTGTAAATTGGTCAATTAGACTAAATTGACATGTGTTTTCTTGTGTGTGACTAGTGTTGTGTCCATAATTGGATACGTGTTGGCTGAATCCCAATAATTTGGCGATACGGGTTGATTTTAGGGGTTTTCCTCCGACACGGGGATTTATGCGTGTTACTTCTTGACACAGACACATAGTTGCTTTAATTATTATTCGTATTGTTCATAATTAGTATTCTAGACTTGCTCGTATCCTTCGGGATATGTTTGGTTGTGTGGTAGAGCTGTATCACAAGCGTATCATGGAATGAGTGTAATACGGGTGCGGTACACTCCACGTATTTGCTTCATTACCCTCAATTCTATGTGTGCTTGTGTAATATACTATGTATGATATATATATGTGTGTGTGTGTGTGTGTGTGTGTGTGTGTGTGTGTGTGTGTGTGTGTGTGTGTGTGTATCTATAGTATATGATAAAGATGTGTATATAGCTATGTGTATATATAAGATATCTATTGCATATCTGTTTATATATATATGTAAATATATACCTATATCTATATGTATATGTATAAGTGTGTTGATATATCTATATCTATATATGTATAGGTGTGTTTGTATATATATGACTATATATGTATAGTTGAGTATATATATTTATAGATGTATGTGTGTTGGGAGTTGGTGGTTGTGTATGGATGAGCAGTGTGTTGAGAAGGGGCTCGGGTCAGCATGCTTCTGCATCACCCATCAACTGAGTGCTTCAATATTAGTATAGGGGACTCGACATAGTAGATCAATTGCACATGCAACAGCAGCCACAGCAGGGAGGACAACTCAGTGCATAACATTTTAAGCCAACTATATTAGAGTATCAGCAAGGGAGGATGTTGAGACACACTACATCAGCAACAAGTACATTGCAATAAGAAAGCATGCAGAGCACAGTATAGTGCAGTCTGCAACATTCAACTAATTCAGTACAGCAATCGACCAATGCAGGTGCATTAGTGCACAATCAAAGTGGCAGTAGCATCAGTACATCAACTACACAGTGCAACAGTAAAGAAAAACAGAATGTAGTGGCAATGCACATCAGGAAATGCAACAACAAGTTCAAGGCATTTCATTACAGCACAGTATCAGCCTCCACAGGGAGCTCAGCAAGCATCTTGGAAAGGCAGTGCATTCTGTAGAGTATCATTTTTAGTGCAACTCGAGCACAATTGTGTAGTGACCACTGATAGCAGCATGTTGTTGCATCCAACATTCAGTGCAACAAGCAGTCAAGGCTGCATTTATATTTCAGCAATGCCTCCACTGCAGCAGATTACATCTGCAGTACAGTTTCAGGCAGAGAGGAGATACAGTGGCAACAGAACAGTGTATCAAGGCCCTGAGCATAGGGAGCAACAAAGTAAGTTCAAGACAACAGTTATCCAACAACAAGGGGTATCAGCAGTGAGCAGTTGCTATTGCATCAGGTAGAGGTTCAGATCGGGGGTTAAGGTATTGGTCAGTGTGTTCAGTTAGTTAGTATTAAGGTTAGCTATTAGTCTAGTATAATAGTTAGTTAAATGCATTATTAGTTTAGTAGTTAGAATAGATATATAAATACTTGTTAGATTAGTATTGTGAGTTATTATGTAGGTATATGTATCTCTATTTTTATATGAAATATATGTTAGTAGTTAGTAATAGATTAATAGCTATGAGTTAGCATATAGTTTAGTTATGGGGGTTAGCTATATATTAGCTATAAATGAGGATTTGAATTACCTTGGGATACCAATGTAATATCAAGGTATTGGGTCGATACCCAAGGTATTGGGTTTGAGTATCGAGATTGGTGTGTGGTAGTATGATACACATTGGTACAAGGCCAAGGTATCCTAATTACATTAGTTAGCTAAATTATTATATGTATTGTCTTGTGTATATATATATATATATATATATATATATATATATATATATATATATATATATATATATATATATATATATATATATATATATATATATAAATTACTATTTTTTATATTAAAACTTTCGTATCTTATGCTACGGCATTTTTGTGTGTCTCATAGTATCTTAACATAGCTAGTATGTTTTAGTTCATAGCGTATTGACCTAATACCCTAAAATTAGACTCATACAACCTAGAGATAGCTAGTTTGACCAAGTTTGACTAGTTAGGCATAGAGTTGACCTAGTTTGACTATTTTGGCTTAGAAATTACTTTATGACCTAGAAGTTGACTATGTTAATTTATTTTCATTTCCAAAATCTTATATTAATGTAATATTCCATATATAGGTCTGTGACACCAGTTCGGATACCGCTTCTCATTCATTGTTCTGGACCACAGGCGAGTATATTCTCTTATAGTTTTAATTATTTGATTACTACTATAATTCAAGTATTTAAAAATGTTACTTATGATTCTTGACACGATGGTACCTAGATTGGTATTGTTATTGGATAGTCAGTCGTGAGATGTTACCTTCATTATTGAGATGGTATCGGATACTATCCTTGTTGGTATTGGATAACATTGAATATTGTAGATTAAATATTGGTAAAATTGGTTAGTAATATATCATGATTCGATCTATCGTATCAGTCGGGGCAGAAAAAATACCAATTAAATATGTGATCAAGAACTATCGGCTAGTAGTATAATCATTGGCTACTAACTAACCATGCAATTCACGTATACTTGAGTTAGCTCCTTAGTGTAATAATTGAATCTCCCAGGCCGATCGTATATTTAGTTAGTATCTTAAAACACATAGTTATTGAAGATTCTATTATTCAGTTCATTGATTACCTTATTCTATTCTGACATTATAAGTTCATTCCTTCATTCTTGTACGCATTGATTATATTATGTTGCTAGTATTGCCTATTCTTTCATTGTTCTTGATCATTAGTTATATTATTATTGTAGATAGCATCCTCTATATTACTGCTTTAAAGTTTTTGTTAATTAATTGGAACTACTATTGGGTTGTATTTCTCTCTATTCCTGAGAGGATCCGGGAGATTGGTGTTCAACATACTACGGACCTTGACCTATTGATGGTGCAGACATGGACCCACTAGTTCTGAAGTGACTGCCGGAAGATGTAGTCGGATTCACTAGTTAGCATAGTTAGTTCTCTTTAGCATTTTGGTACCAGATTTATTTTTGACATATATTTGAGACTTAGATATTATTTCTATTTGTTGTTATTATATTTTTTTTAATATATAGTTATGTTAGACTTTCTTGATATCTTATCGTATTATAGAATTATGATTGAGTATTGTGATAAATTAAGTTTACTACACTCGTCTTGGAGTTGAGATATTATTGGAGGTTTATGCATTATTGTGAGATAATTAGATAGTATAGTTGACCAAGACAGCGTTCTACCGTCGATGCCGCGGCGTAGGCTGGGTGTTGCTCCCGACTTGTATCCCTACACCAGGTGCGGAACATGATATATTTTTAGTGGTGGCCCATGCAGGTCAGGCTTCGCAAGTTATTCGATATCGTGGTAGTACAACGTCTTAGTTGTACTACTGCGAGCCTGCGATAGGATATAGGACATAGGACATAGAACACTAGGATGAGAGAGGGATACTTAATCACAACTAGGAATTACAATCTAATTTAAAATTCCTACTTTTGATTCCTTCTAAATACTTTAAATATTGTTGTCCTTCCTTGATTATATCTTATCTTGTGTCGAATTGATCTCTTTTGTTTTGATATGTCTTCAGGATGTCGCCCAAGACTATATCCCATCGATCGGGAGCAGTTTTTATGAGGTCTGCCACCTCTCAGTCATCCACTCAGGCAGTAGGGTTTGTACCTCCTACGACATCAATTTACGTAGGAGTTTTGGCTGCCTTCGGGGGTTCTCCTCCACCTATTCCGAGGACTACCCCAGTTGTTTCGGAGGGACTTCCACCACCTTTATTTTTTGGAGATGTCGCGTCGATGGTTACACTGTTTAGAGAAATGATGGAGGTACAGAGGGCACAGATAAAGGACCAGTACAGACAGTCAGATATGATGCAACAGAGTATAAAAAATGCCCATCAGGTAGCTATTGTAGCAGTTCAGAGAGGAGCTCCTCGACAGCCACATGATGTTCAGCTCGAGCCAGGCAACATTTAAAATTTCAAGAAGCTAGAGCCTCAGGTTTTTAAGGGGACAGAAGGATAGCCTATGCTGACAATTGGCTTGAAGATATCGTGCGTCTCATGAAGGTGTCCCATCTTGTAGAGGATCTGAAGGTTGAGGCGGTAGGACTTCAACTATTCGACGTTGCCCGTACTTAGTTCAGGAATGAGCCACTTCTTACTGATGCAGGGCAGTCTTGGGAGGTATTCAAGGATCTCTTTAAGAAGAAGTTATTTGCTCGGACGGACAGATTAGAATTAGGCAGGCAGTTTGAGAGCCTTACACAAGGGAGCATGTCCGTAGAGGAGTATGCTGCAGAGTTTGGAAAGCTGTGCTAATTTATGGAGTACTTGGTGAGAGAGTCGGAAGTTTGGGCTATCCATTTCCATGAGGGTCTAAATTGGGAAGTGAAGATCCGC
Organism: Iris macrosiphon; assembly: GCA_036927795.1. Classification (NCBI taxonomy): domain Eukaryota; kingdom Viridiplantae; phylum Streptophyta; class Magnoliopsida; order Asparagales; family Iridaceae; genus Iris; species Iris macrosiphon. The sequence continues at coordinate 38,952,722 of JAYESA010000017.1, read as the reverse complement.
ATTCTATCTATTTATGAGACATATTCTGAGATACTTTTGGAGGTATGCAAGGTCGAGCGGGAGTGGAACTTGAAGCCAAAGAGGGACCGTGATATGTTTGGGGGTGCTAGTAGCAGTGTAGGACCAGCGAAGAGGCCACAGTTTTAGCAATAGAAGTTTCCAGTACAGTTCGAAGCTTATCAACAGCAACATTAGATGCAAGAACTAATTGTTGCTCCAGTACAAGCTCCAGTACATCAGATACCACAGCAGCCTCAGAGACAAGTGCAACAGGCTCCTCGATGCACCTATTATAAGAAAACTGGGCATACTTGGGAGATGTGTCGGGAGAGACTTGGAGCATGCTTACATTGTGGATCAACGGAGCATATGGTAAAGGATTGTCTCTGGACCCTTCATCGTCCAGATCAAGGTACAGATCATGGGTAGAGCGGTGGAGTTAGGCCACCTGTAGCACCACAGATTGCTCATCACCCGCAGAGGGAGCTACCTCGGCAGGGCAGAGCATTTGTGATGAGAGTCGAGGAGACCGATACCACAGGTGATAGGTTAGCGAATTTCGTTCTTTCTTTCTGTTCCTTCCATCTATTTTGATTGATTGCTTCTTTAGTATCTTTTAGATGCTTGTGTTATATAGTTAGCTTAGCTAGTAGAATACCTTGATAGAGACAACAGTAATAAGACAGACGGAGACCATGACCATACATGTTCTTTGTATAGTACTGTTCTTTGTGTAATTTTAGATACGACTTTATTAGACTATGATTGCTGGGGGTTTGACCTAGAAGGAGTACAATCCACCTTAAATTTCAAGGACAAAATTATTTTAAGGGGGGTAGACTTGTCACTACCGTATTTTCTAAGAAAGAATACTTTGGTCATTTCATAATTAACTAAATATTGTGCATATTAAATATTTATTTATTGTATTATTTAATAGTGTTAGCATGTTAGATTTTATTTTGGACTTGTGTTAGTAGACCTGACTAGTTTAGATTAGATCTATGGACCAATATTTAATTCTAGTTAGATTTGAGCCCAATTATAAGCCCAATTATTAGGAGGATGATTAATTAGTTAAACCCATTAGACTAGAACCTACCCACCTTATTTAATTTCTTCATGAGAGACCCCAAGAGGTATTTTAGACTTTATATGGTAGCTTGAGGGAGGGGGCAAGGGAGGCCTATATAAGGGGGTAAAAACTTTCTCTCTCTTCATTTTATTTCAAATCTAGATCTAGAATTTCCCTCAACCAAATTCTTTCATTCTCACATCATTTTTCTACCAATTATTTTTTTCAATTTCTTTTCAAATCATCATTGGAGGCTAGTAGAGCAAGGATCTACAAGAAGAAAGCAAGGATCTACAAAGAGAAGCAAGGATCTACAAGTTGAAGGTTCATTTCACCATTTTTGGAGGTTTTATTAGAAATCCATCTTCTAATTGGTACAATTCAGTTTTTTCCCTTTAATTAGACTATAAATTTAAGATTTAACCATAAGAAACCACCCTACATATATAAGTTACCCATATGAATTTGAATTAGGTTCATAGGAGGCCTATGGAGAAAGTTATATATGTTTTTGTGTCAATTTTTGGAGAATTCTGAGATTGGCACATGTTGTATTTGTCAATTGATCAATTAGACTAAATTAACATATGTTTGCTTGTGTGTGACTAGTGTCGTGTCCACAATTGGATACGTGTAGGCCATATCCCAATAATTTGGCGATACGGGTTGATTTGGGGGGTTTTCTCTGACACGAGAATTTGGAAATGTCACTTCTTGACATGAACACGTAGTTGCTTTAATTATTATTAGTATTATTCATAATTAGTATTCTAGACTTGCTCGTGTCCTTCATGATGCGTTTAGTTGTGTGGTAGAGCCGTATTGTAAGCGTATCATAGAATGAGTATGATACGGGTGCGGTACACTCCACGTGTTTGCTTTATTGCCCTCAATTCTATGTGTGCTTGTGTAATATACTATGTATGATATATATATATATATATATATATATATATATATATATATATATGTGTGTGTGTGTGTGTGTGTATGTATGTGTGTGTGTGTGTGTGTGTGTGTGTTTATGTATCTATAGTATATGATATAGATGGTATATAGCTATGTGTATATATAAGATATTTATTGTATATGTGTTTATATGTAAATGTAATATAAATGTATACTTATATCTATATGTATATGTGTAAGTGTGTTGATATATCTATATCTATATGTGTATAGGTGTGTTTGTATATATATGACTATATATGTATAGTTGAGAGTATATATATTTATAGATTGATACATATATAGGAGTGTATATATGTATGTGTGTTGGGAGTTGGTGGTGTGTGTGGATGAGCAGTGTGTTAAGAAGGGGCTCGGGTCAGCATGCTTCTGCATCACCTATCAACTAAGTTCTTTAGCATCAGCATAGGGGACTCGATACAGTGGATCAATTGCACATACAACAGCAGCCACAACAGGGATCACGACTCAGTGCATAGCATATTGATGCAAGCCAACTGCATTAGAGTATCAGCAAGGGAGGATGCTGAGACACACTGCATCAGCAGTAAGTACATTGCAACAAGGAAGCATGCAGAGCACAGCACAGTGCAGTCTGCAGCATTCAACTAATCCAGTACAGCAATCGACCAATGCAGGTGCATCAGTGCACAATCGAAGTGGCAGTAGCATCAGTACATCAACTGCATAGTGCAGCAGTAAAGAAAAATAGTGTGCAGTGGTAAAGCACATCAGGAAATACAATAACAAGTTCAAGGCATTTTATTATAGCACAGTATCAGCCTCCATAGGGAGCTCAACAAGCAGCTTGTGTAGCAGCAGCCAACTGAACATTAACTCGAGCTAGCATTACAACTGTACAGGATCAGCAAGTATAAATTTAGTGCAACTCTGTACATATTTGCAGCAGGGAGTAGTGCACAACTACAGTTTAGCAGCAATAAGTACAGTTTGTAGTACATTAATACACTGAGATGTAAGCACAGCAATATGCAGGGAGCATGGGAAGGCAGTTCATTATGTAGAGTATAAGTCTCAGTGCAACTAGAGCACAACTGTACAGTGACCACTGCTAGCAGCATGTTGCTGCATCCACCATTTGGTACAGCATGCAGTCAAGGCTGCATTTGCATTTTAGCATGCCTCCACTGCAGCAGATTGCATCTGCAGCACAGTTTCAGGCAGAGAGAAGATGCAGTAGCAATAGCACAGTGTATCAAGGCCCTGAGCACAGGGAGCAGCAAGGTAAGTTTAAGACAGCAGTTATCCAACAGCAAGGGGTATCAGCAGTGAGCAGTTGCTATTGCATCAAGGCAGAGGTTAGGTTCGGGGGTTAAGGTATTGGTCAGTGTGTTCAGTTAGTTAATATTAAGGTTAGTTATTAGTCTAGTATAATAGTTAGTTAATTGCATTATTAGTTTAGTAGTTAGAATAGATATATAAATACTTGTTAGAGTAGTATTATGAGTTATTATGTAGGTATATGTATCTATGTTTTGATATGAAATATATGTTAGTAGTTAGTAATAGATTAATAGCTATGAGTTAGCATATAATTTAGTTATGGAGGTTAGCTATATATTAGCTATAAATGAGGATTTGAATTACCTTAGGATACCAAGGTAATGTCAAGGTATTGGGTGATACCCAAGGTATTAGGTTTGAGTATCGAGATTGGTGTGTGATAGTGTGATACGCATTGGTGCAAGGCCAAGGTATCCTAATTACATTAGTTAGCTAAAATATTATATGTATTGTCTTGTATATATATATAAATTACTATTTTTATATTAAAACTTGCATATCTTATGATGCAACATTATTGTGTGTCTCATAGTATCTTAGCGTAGCTAGTATGGTTTAGTTTATAGCGTATTGACCTAATACCGTAGAGTTAGACTCATACAGCCTAGAGATAGCTAGTTTGACCAAGTTTTGACTAGTTTGGCATTGAGTTGACCTAGTTTGACTGTTTTGACTTAGAAATAACTTTATGACCTAGAAGTTGACTAGGTTATTTTATTTTTATTTCTAAAACCTAGTATTAATGCAATATTCCATATATAGGTCTGTGACACCAGTTCAGATAGCATTTCTTATTCATTGCTCTGGAACACAGGCGAGAATATTCTCTAATAGTTTCCATTATTTGATTACTACTATAATTCAAGTATTTAAAAATATTACTTATGATTCTTGACACGATGGTACACAGATTGATATTGTTATTGGATATTCAGTCATGAGATGTTACCTTGATTATTGAGATGGTATCGGATACTGTCCTTGTTGGTATTAGATAACATTGAATATTGTAGATTAAATATTGGATAAATTGGCTAGTAACGTGTCATGATTCGATCCATCGTATCGGTCGGGTAGGAGAAATACCAATTAAATATGTGATCAAGAACTATCGACTAGTAGTATAATCATTGGCTACTAACTAACCATGCAATTCACGTATGGTTGAGTTAGATCCTTAATGTAATCATTGAATCTCCCAGGCCGATCACATATTTAGTTAGTATCCCAAAACACATAGTTATTGTATATTCTATTATCCAGTTCATTGATTACCTTGTTCTATTCTGACATTATAGTTTATTCCTTTATTCTTGTACGCATTGATTATATTATATTGCTAGTATTGCCTATTCTTTCATTGTTCTTGATCATCAGTTATATTCTTATCGTAGATAGCATCCTCTATATTACTACTTTATAGTTTTTGTCAATTAATTAGAACTGCTATTGGGATGTATTTTACTCCATTCTTGACTGAAAAATATTTTTCAGAGGATCCAGGAAATTGGTGTTCAACATACTACGGACCTCGGCCTATAGATGGTGCAGACATGGACCCACTAGTTCTGGAGTGACTGCCAAGAGATTTAGCCAAATTCACTAGTTAGCATAGTTAGTTTTCTCTAGGTTTTTGGTACCGGATTTATTTTAAGCATATATTTGAGACTTGGATATAATTTATGTTTGTTGTTGTTATATTTTTTTACTATATAGTTATGTTAGACTTCCTTGATATCTTATCGTGCTATAGAATTATGATTGAGTATTGTGTTGAATTAAGTTTACTACACTTGTCTTGGAGTTGAGATATTATTGGAGGTTTATGCATTATTGTGAGATAATTAGATAGTATAGTTGACCAAGATATCGTTCTACCGTTGATGCTGCGACGTAGGCTGGGCGTTGTTTCTGACTTGCATCCCTACACTGGATGTAGGTCATGACAGACTCTACTCTAGATGTTATGGCGATATCCATAAAGCCTCTTAATTTTATTAATGTGTCTTCCCCTTACGCAATACTTTCCCCTGGTTTATCTGAGTTTGTGCAGACCGGGAGTTGGAGTGAGGTAACTTCCCCTATGGGCCCCTTCCTCAGGGGTTTCTTATAGAGAAGAGGAGACAATGTCATCTGCCTCCGATCCTGACGTGGTTGCTGATGGGTCTACCGGTGAGGCGGTAAAAGAGTCCGGCTTGGACCGGATATCAGGGAGGCCTGACACCCATCTGCTAACATCTCAGCTGATGATTTGAATATTGTCGATACGGCTCTGACTACTCTTATTGAGTCGTAAACCATGTTGCCTCCCTCGGGTACATTGTTCTATAACTTTACGAGAGATAGGATTTTCTAACTTTAATTCTCGATTCTTCAGGTGAAGTTAACCATGTGTCACTTTGCTTTGACATATACTTTTTTTCCTGTGCGGGTATTTAATGTACCGTCCAAAGAGAGTGTAGAGGAGGAGAGTGTGGGCTTGTTAGGATATGTTCTACGTATATCCCGTATACCTTTAGAACTGACAAGCGTTTTGAGGGACTTCCACTTTTAATTGGCATGAAGCTGCTTTCTACTACTGACCCATCTGGCGTGATAGCTACTCTGCCACCTTATGTTGCCGGGCAATCTAATACAGGCATTTCTTTGAGTGTTGAAGCTGCGAGGCCTCCTAAATGTAGTATCCCATTCCCCCTTTTCGGGGAGCGTGGCTAAAAAATACTTGGTATCGTTCGATCGGGACAGATTGAATCAAGATTATTTTCTGGCTATTGGTTTCTTCAAAATCAATCCCCATATTCAGCGGATCGTGCCTCAAGGAAGGACTCGGCGACAGAGTCGCGAGGGGCCTTTCTAATGTGTTGGTTTTCTTTGCTCATTTTTGATGTCGCTTGGTTGCTTTTTTATTGGTTTTGTGACTTGCATTTTCTTGAACGGTTTTGATTAATTTTATTGCCTTCGTTCTTTGATCTTCATATTTTATATCAAACCCTAGGAGACCGAGGCAAGTAGATATTGATTATTTGTTGATACAGAAGATCGAGTATGTGATGCATGAGCAGAGTCCTAAAGATCTTCCCTTTCTCTATCCTGATTCACCAACTAGTGAGTATCTTTATCTTCGATTAGCTCCCTTCTTCTAAGTCATCACTCTTAATAATCTAACTTGTGCATTCTGATCAACGATACCATAATAATAATAATAAATGAGTCAAGATAATAAGAAGTAAACTTGGGACACATGCTTGTCACACAACTTTACCAAATGATCATATTATTGCGTGCTTGTCCGTTGTGCATGTATCTATCTTATGTTTCACTTGTAGCTAAAATTTATTCATCTATCACTGTGTAACGTGTAGTACATATTTTACAATGTGATCGCTTGAACAGATAGACTATGCCTTTGCACAATACTAAGTAGTTATTCTTATTTAATGTCTTAAAATGCTTCGTATGATAACTAAGTGTTAAGACGTCGTATGGACACAGACAACTTGTGCACAAGATTTTTGGGTTACTGCGGACGATAGCTGGTGGCACTGGGACCGATCTGATCCGGATGAAATATTCTGATGGTCTTTTGAATCGGACGAAATATGCGTACAGCGGGGCCACTACCGGCGTTGCACCCTATTTTTATTTAGAGACTATAAATAATCCAATATGACTTGTGATGCCAGTAATCTTATGTATATTTAAACTGTGCAAGGTAACTATGTCTTCGTGGCAGGAAAGGACATGGTAAGTTTTGTACAAGTGGTTAAAAGTCAACGATTGGTGGCATATTATTTCATTTATTTTATATTTATTCTATTATGTAACTTGAACTAAGGCAAGATAGAAAGAACACAATAATAATTTATATGCTTCACATGAATACTGTGTTAATTTGGTGAGTTGGGTTAGCTCACCCTCATCGGTACTTTTTAAAGTGTTGTCCTTCGTTGCAGCAGGTTCCCCAAGCCAAGGCAATGTGGCACAGAGCTGAAGCTTCCCACAACCAAACTACCAAACTTTTGTGCCCTCGTGTTCATGATTTTGGAGCGCTTGTACAAATCTTCCGAAGCTCATGTACTCTCTATGCAGCTCCGAGGCTAGGCGATTGCTTCGCCTGAAGGTCTACTATCTTTCAAGTTTTAGTAAGGGATATAATATATGGAACGACTATCTTATTTTGCATCCATCTTGTAAGCTCGTACGGTATCACGCTCGAGGGATGATTATTGATTCTGTGAAATCGGGATAAAACATATTGGTATCAGAGCATGGCTTCAGATCCTTTGGCCTCGTATCAGAAAAGTTTTCATGAAACAACCTTGTTCCTCCTAGTTTGGCCAAAATGAGATACGTTCCATGCAGTGAGTCTATAATACTCTATGAGACTGATGCAAGTTTTTTTATTTTTGAAGGAAGGCTCAAGCACAAGGAACAATGCAAGTTGCAGCACAAGTGCAAGCTAGTAGTTCTGGCACTTTGACAAGCTCCGAGAGCCAACGACATGCGCCCCTCGTTGACCCAATTGAGTGGATCATGTGCATGTTTGAGGTACAGTAAAAGATGGACAAGGCTTAGTAGGACAAGTTCGAGAAGAACCTAGAAGCCCACTTTGTGGTCCAGCAGAAGCAGGTGGATGCCCTATAGCAGATCGTTCAGACCATTGCCTCCAACCATTTTACGACAACAGCGATAAAGGTAGAGACGCCAACTAAAGAATTCGAGACCCCTTGAACCGCAAAGGAGAAGAAAGTGACTACCATCAACTTTGTCGACTTCAAGAAGGTCTGTAATACGTCTTTCCGTGGGATCGAGGACCCCGCCGTGGCTCTAGATTAGCTAGCTGAAATTGAAGACCACTTTAAAATCCTTGAAGTCTCGGAAGGCAAGCGAGTCGCGTGTGCCCAACTACAGCTCCGCTTGAACGTGTACGATTGGTGGGACGTGCATCAAAGATCTCTTCCCACAGACGGTGAAGAAGAGACGATCGCATGGGCTACCTTCCATAGCTCATTCAAAGACAAGGTCATACCCCTGCCAGTTTTTTATCAAAAGTGATGAGTTCAACCGGCTCACCAAATTTGCTACTTCTTATCTACCAGACGTAGCGAGTCATGCCAGAAGATTCGAAGGTGACTTGCGACCTATAATTCATACGTACATAGTCGCTCCTCAGTACTAGACGATGCAAAAAGTTCTTAACCATGCCCTTACCCTCGAACCGCAATATCCTCCTATTATTATCGGTACTTTAAAACGTTCTCATCACAAGCACCCTAACAACGTGGGAGGGAAAATGCTCAAAAGCATCCAAATAATGGCGGTTACCAGGGCCCCAATCCAGGGAAAAACCATGGGCAATTCTATATCTTTTGCAAACTAGCAGGGCACACTATCACCGACCGTGACCATAAGAATGGGTCATGCTACAATTATGGTTACCAAGGACACTTAGCTAGTCGCTGTCTGTGCCCCCCTCACCATACTCAACAACAGAATCTAGCTCAAGCACCCCAAGAAAATTGGTCTGTGCAACAATAAGAGCATCATTCAAATGTTGTAGGTCAGGTTTATACAATGACGCGGGATGAGGCCTTCTCCTCGGACACCATAGTGACAGGTATATTGCTTTTCAATAAAATTTTTGCATGAGTACTATTTGATTCTGGTGCCACGCATAGTTTTATATTAGCGAACTTTGCCAAGGAATATGAATTTCCTTAGACATTGTTAGGCCTAAAGATTATCATCGGTACCCTATCGGGCATGGACTTGCCTGCTAACTCAGTTTGTCGCATGGCTGCATTTGCACCGAAGAAAGGAAATTTTTACTCTATGTGATAGTTCTAGACATCAGGGACTACGACATCATTCTGGGGATGGATTAGCTCGGTGCTTCTCGTCTACCATTGACTGTACGAAGAAGAAAGTTGTCTTACATGATGGCCCAATATTTATGTTGAGTTTTTAAATATGGCTAATTGATTAAGTTTAGCATTATGGTAATCGATCAATCACTATAGTATCTTCTACTTAAACTCAGCATTGTCTAGAAATATAATATTTGCTTATGTATATTTTCTTATTCATCTAATAGGTACTTGCAGAAAGAAATAAGCAGGATCAGCAATGGATATATGCTATATGATGATAAGCCAAAGACGATATTATACCAGAAGATTTTGTCCAACCGCCTACGACTTATCTGGAGCCTCGTACTCGAGGGTTCCGCTGCCCTATCAGCGGACGGGGGTCGAGGGGGCAGCGCACCTCGTGGGGTTCGGGGCGAAGCCCCTGAAAGATATTCGGATTCCCAGATCTGGTTATCTTTGGACAATTGTGGTCAAGGAAAAATACATCTTCAAGTCAGTAGATATTTCAGAAGTTTGGCATCATCAGTGTTCTTGGTTTTCATATGTAATTTGATATTTTATTTAAGTCTAGGACTTATGTAAGCTGAGTCACATTAGAAAATCCAAGTACCCATACCCAAATACTTAGTCCACTCAAATAAAACAAAAAACCTATCCACCAAATTAGGCCATATTCATTTACAAAGTCTACCATACTAAGAGGCCGAACTCGAGCCGAACTCGTGCTGAACTCGGACCAAACTCGATTACCCTTTTGGTATAAAATCAACCAGTTCAATAGCTCCTAATTTTTTGGCCCAACAGTTGAAAATTTGAAATAAACCCCATCCGAATTCTAGCTAAATTTTGTTTGCCAATATCCTATAAATATGATTAGAATTCTACATTCCTACTTACTCAATATTCTTAATCTTTCTATCCTATAGTGAGTAAACCCTCAGAGCCTAAACTTTTTTATCTCCAAGATTAACTCCCTAGCCTTCTAAGTGCCAAGTGCGGTCTCGATCTAGAAGTCTACAGAGTTATAAAGAGCTTGGTTCATCAAGTCTCTTCTTATGTGTGAAGTTGCGAGCCTTCGAATCAAAACTTGTGGTGTGCGAAGTTACGAGACTTTGAATCAAACCTCATGGTGTAAAGAAGTGGCAAGCCTTCGAATCAAAAGCTTGTGATTTACTATTGGTGATTATAGTGGATAAAACTCCGAGCTTGATTTCTCGGTACTGGACTAGTCCTCTCAGAGAAAAACCAGTATATATCACGGTATTTGTATTTTCTCTCTCTTACTCTTACTGCTTTACATTACTGTCCTGCATATACACTGTTAGTTGGTAGCTGCCTTCACTCTGCTTAATTTTTAATTAGGTAGATTATTCCCCTATACTCTATTAACCTCCCTCTAGAGTTGCCTCACGGTCCTTCATTACGTCTACCTGGCGAGACCAAATTTTGCTATACGTGTCATCCAACGTCGAGAGCGTCGAATGCCTGTATAGTAGTTTCTGTAATATCTTCTTAACTGATGATACATTCAGGCTATGAAGGGTACTTAGTGTCCGTTCGAGATACTCGACAGGATGATGCAAATATAGAGTTTACTTCTAATATGGCAGAGTTTTCTCATGTATTTTTAAATGATTTGTCAGGCATGCCGCCCGACCGAGAGATTGAATTCAATATAGATACATTTCCAGATACTCGGCCTATTTTGAAAGCTCCGTATCGAATGTCCCCTACTGAACTAAAGGAGCTGAAGGTCCAATTCCAAGAACTGATCGACAGTGGGTGTATTCGTCCGTGCATCTCTATGGGACGCACCAGTGCTGTTTCTAAAGAAAAATGATAGTTCGATGCGGTTCTGCATAGACTACCGAGAGCTGAATAAATCTACTATTCGATACAAGTATCCCCTTCCCAGAATAGATAAACTCATCGATCAACAACAAGGCATGTCAGTGTTCTCAAAAATTGATCTTTGTTTGGGCTACCATCAATTGAAGATCAAACCAAATGACGTGCCGAAGTCAGCCTTCCGCACTCGCTATGGCCACTACGAATTCTTGGTTATACCGTTCAGACTGAACAATGCTCCTGTCGCCTTCATAGATCTGATGAATCTAGTATTCTTGTCATACCTTGATAAGTTTGTAGTAGTATTCATTGATGATATCTTGGTGTATTCGAAGAATATGGAGGAATATGTCGAGCACTTTTGGACCATGCTACAGACTCTTCGAGACAACAAGTTATACACGAAACTGAGCAAGTATGAGTTTTGGCTGAGCAATATATCTTTCCTCAAGCATATCAATTATGCGGGAGTTATTTCAGTCAATCCGAAGAAAGTTGAAGCCATCGTCGAGTGGAAGCAACATGCATCATTCAGTAAAATTCAAATCTTCCTCGGGTTAGCGAACTACTACAGAAGGTTTGTTAAATACTTTTCTAAAATAGATTCACCCTTGACTTTGCCTCACTCAGAAAGGAATCATATTTGAGTGGTTCACGGATGGCAAAGCTTTGTTTCAAGAGTTAAAGCAGCACTTCATATCTTCTCTGATACTTGCACTGTAGGACGAGAATATGGGATTCCAAATCTTTAGTGACGCCATAAGCCAAGGCTTGTGAGCTATGCTTATACAACAAAATAAAGTGATAGCTTTTGATTCGAGATAATTGAAGCCACATGAGCGCAACTATCCTACACATGATCTAGAACTTGCGACGATTGTGTTTGTACTGAAGTTGTGATGGAACTACCTTTATCGTGTGGCTTGCCAAAGTTTCATAGACCACCAGAGCCTCAAGTATCTTTTCAGTCAAACGAATATGAACCTACGACATCGGCATTAGCTAGAACTATTTAAAGAATATAACTTGATGATCAATTACACACAAGGTAAGGAGAATATTATAGTGGACGCGATGAGTCAAGTATTTTCGGGATCTCTATCCGTCAATCACAGGCTATAAATTTTTTACAGAGTATAGACATCAAGCTATGAATTCGATATCGAGGCGGACAGATTGGGGGTCACTAGCTCAGTTACTCCTTGAACCGAGCCTAATAGAAAAGCTCAAGTCCTCTCAGACGAATGACCCATTCCTTATGAAGATGCGCGAGCATATTTTAGCAGGGAAGGCAATCAAATTTGCAATGGATGAAAGCAAAAATTTGCGTATTTTAGATCTCGAAGGTTCTTGGGAGGATCATCTATACCTAGTAGAGTTTGCTTACAACAATAGCTACCAGGCCAGCATTGAGATGTCACCATTTGAGGCTTTATATGGACAAAGGTGTCGTACACTGTTATCTTAGGATGATGTTGGAGAGAGAGCTTTGTTAGGACCAAAAATGATCGTGGATGCAGCAGAAAAGGTAAAACTCATCAGAGACAAGACTGCGAGTGGTGCAGGACAGATAGGGGCATTGGGCCGATAGCCACCGTAGACCCCTGGAGTTTCAGGTATAGGTTTTGTTATTTATTGGTTTATGATTTGTTTTGTTTAGATTGCGTGTTAAGATTATTTGTTCTTGGTTGGCAATTTGGTATTCCTACGAATTTCTTTGACATGGGGAATGATTCATTTTATTAGAGGCGGAAAGCTTAGTCCACAATATATCGGGCCCTTCAGTATTCTTGCAAGGGTCGGTGCAGTGGCCTATAGACTAGACTTGCCGCCTGCTCTAAATGGATTGCATGATGTATTCCACATGTCACAGTTGAGATAGTACATGGCAGATCCTAGTCACGTACTAGATCACTCGGAGATCGAGGTTAGACCGATGCTTAGCTATCCTGAATAACTCATAGAGATCTTGGATCACAGAGAGAAGGATTGGGAAACCAGACTATTCCTTTGGTTCGTGTTGCATGGAGACATCACTCTCCAGGTGAGTCAACCTGGGAAAGAGACGACGAAATGCACGAGCAGTATTCGTGTCTCTTCGAGACTTGAGGTATAATTCTTTGTTTGATTGTTTGTTCTTGTGCTAGTTTATTTTTAATTTCGAGAACAAAATTCTTTTAAGGAGGGTAGACTTGTCATTACCACATTTTAGATTAGGGATATTTTTGTCTTTTTATAATTTAATGTATAAATGATTGCATGCTAATTATTTATATTTAAATTGCTGTAATTTTATTTGATTGTTGTACTTTACCGTTGCTTCGATAATTAGAGCACTACACTAGCCACTCTCTTCCAACTAATTTTATAACCTTGTCATAGACGTGCTAGACTTTTATTTTGATCTTTGTGTGACTCAAAACTATGCCATATGTGCTTCATTTTAGTCGTACAATATTTGTCGCAAACGACTATATTTAATTTAATATAAATCCAACTTTGTATCCTTGTGCGTTCCAATCAAAATTGAAGGCACAATCTCGACCCATGTTGAGCAACCCAAATTAGGATAATATTCTATTCTGAGTTTACTTCATTCATGACACTTGTGTCCCACCTATTTTTAGCCCATGTACTTCTAATTAATTTTAGAACACCCATTATAATTATTTTAATTAAATTAAACCATAAACCTAACTTTGTGCAATTTTTTAATTGTTGGCCACTTTTATGCAAAAGTGCATTAAGGTGTCCACCCTATTGGATACAACACATGAAGAAACCCATTTCTCCTTCATGTAAATTTTTCCATAATTTTTGGGAGTATGTAACTCATCATCAACCTCCACAAACCATAGCCCTCCAAACTTTGAACCAAATGCAATCATAGCCATCCATTTTGAATCCATTGAATCCTAGCCCTTGAAATATCTCCATGATAAGCCCTTTTCCCAAGGAGTATGAACCAATTTTCTAGGTCAATCCAACACCATACACATATAAATATCCTTTTCCCTTTCTTTACTTTTTCCTTTTCTTTATTCCTTAAACCTAAGAGTAGCAGCCGACTCCCCTTCCCATCTTCCCTGTTCACTCATCCCCTTCCCATCAACCCGACCGAACCTCACCGGAGAAACCCCTCGCCGGACCAGAACTCGACTGCAGACCGCCTGAATGGCCCTAACCCACCGTTCTCCTCCACACGACCCCGATCATCGCTGCACTCGCCATCCTGACCATCCCACACCCTTCAGACCTACCGTGAACCCCGTTAATCAGCTGAATGCCTGTACAACGCCTGACTGTGTTCGCCTTAAGCTGCTGCATCACCTGTACTCGAACAAAAAAGCCGTACCTGCCCCCTCGTCGACCAGAAGGGACTGAGGTCGACCACCTGCACTCGGCCGGAGAAGCCCGCTGCCAACCCACTGATCGCCTGAACCCGCTGTCCACCTGAACCCGACCGTATCACGACCAGAGACCCGCTGCCACTCGTCGACAACCCACATGCACGACCGTCGGAGACTATGTATTCTGAAGTAGACCTCGACCGCTGCTCAACCGGCCAGAACGTCGGAGTCGACCCGCTCGACTGAACCGAGCCCCTCCTTCTCGTCGATCTCGACACAAACGCCTTATTCCCACGTACACATGTTCGAGTTCTCCTTCTGGCGTACATGTACATGTACAAGCATACGCGTATTTCTCATTAGTATGCATACGTATTTTTAGTTATGGTTTAATATACGTGTATTGTATATTTGATATATTGGTATATATATACATATATATATATATAGTATATGTATTCTATTAGTATATATTTAATATGTATAATTGGTATATATATATATATATATATATATATATATATAGTATATGAATTCAATTAGTATATACACACACACACACACACACACACACACACACACATATATATATATATATATATATATATATATATATATATATATATATGTGTGTGTGTGTGTGTGTGTGTATATATATACTAATTGAATTCATATACTATATATATATATATATATTGTAGATGTATTTAATTGGTGTACATATATATTATAAGTAAGTAATTAATGTTATATGCTAGTTAAAACTATATGCATATTTATAGATGTACTATGAGACCCTAGTGTAATTACGGATATCCCGTAGTTACATTGACCTATGACTATGTGATTTGTTAGTAGACTGCCATATGTACACTGACGTACTGGCAAGACCCGAATTAATTGACTGCCTGTTACGCACAACAATTACAGACATGACACCGTACAACTAGACGCACACTTGACCCTGTAAATGACAAGTGTCACCCCCTAGCGTAGTCTCTGAGTTCATTGTGTTTTGATTGTGTGTGTTAGTGTAATATTTGATGCAACATTGTATTATATGATATGTCTATAGGACTGTTGGATCATTTGGACGATACTTTAGAAACAAGACATTGATATTGCCAGCTAATGACCACAGGCGAGTACATTCTCTGACAGTTTTTATTATGTTAATTATCTCTATAATTCTAGTTGTATACGTACATGATTCTGACACTGTTGTTTACACAAGTTGGCACCATCGAGACCTATCACGAGGAGTCGTAATTGGGATCCATCGTGCTAGCTGGGGAAACGGGGAAATATTAGTAGCTTATGTGATCATATCCAACTCTACATACATCATAGCTCACCCACACCTCACATCGGTACAGCCTGACCATTACATGCCTCATAGTCTGTTACATGTGATTAGCCTAACTATTGCTGGCATCATAGCTATCTGAATGGTTAGCATGACCTTACATGAATCATAGCTAATTATATGTAACAAGCCTGATCAGTCCAAAGTCGATCACATGATATACTGATGTTTCACACACTTAGCTAGATGTTCTTGACATGTATCTCTAGATTATGGATCTAGTATTCCTTATGTTCTAGTTATTGTTCTAGTACTCACTTATTCTAGTTCATTGTTCTAGCATGTACTTATATTTCTATTCATTGCTAGATGTACATTAATAATGACATATGCTCTAGTACTTCATTATTTCAGTATTTCTTATTGCTAGTATTTATATCTATCTTGTATTTCTTTACACTGTATAATAGTTTTTGTCAATATATGTGGAACTGCTGTTAGTGCTTGTACTTCGCTCCAATCCTGACTGAATATTTTTTCTAGAGGACCTTGAGAACCTTTGTCCCACATATTACGGACTAGGTATAGATGTAGACTATACACCAGAGATCTTAAAGGAGACTATTCCTTTAGAGGAGATATTACCTGCAGCTATCTAGATAGTATTTATCTTATGCACTGAGACTTATTTGAGGTTATTTCAGTTTATGTTTAGACTTAATTTGAGTTTATGTTGGGACTTGTGGAGACTTTATGTTAGACAACTAGACTGTGGTTCATCTTTATTTTGAGACATGGTGTTTAACTATGTCATTCTTCTTATATTTTATCGTGCCTTATACTCTTATAGTTATTGTGATTGAGTTTGCATTATGAGCTATTGTGAGATGTATATTGTCCTCCTTATGGAGTTAATATCATTGGCAGGTTGTGAGTTGTTTAGTATATTATTGAGACCTAGACATCATTCTACCGTCGATGCTATGGTGTAGGCTGGACGTACCCACGACTTATGCCCAAATTCTGGGTGCGGGTCGTGACACATTTTTAGTGGTGGCCCATGCAGGTCTAAGCTTCACAAGTTGTGCGATATCATGGTAGTGCTATAACTTAGTTTTACTACTGCGAGCCTGCGATAGGATATAGTAAATATGATTTAGGATGAGAGTATGCTTAATCACAACTAGGAAATTCTGATCTTACAATGCTATTCTAAATAATTGCTTCCTTTAGAATTTTACTATCATTCCTTGATGGTATCATATCTATTACCTTAATTGATTCTTTTTGATCTGTCTTCAGGATGCCGCCGAAGACTAGGTCTTTGAAATTGAGAGCAGCAGCTTCAGAGAGGTCTGCCACCTCTCGACCTGACGAACAGATATCTAGAGTTCCTCCTACATCTCCTATTCATATGGGAGTATCTGCATCTAATGGGATTCCTCTTTCACTTGTTCAGAGGATTGCCCCAGTTGTGACGGACAACCTTTCATCACCACCGACATCGATTCCCGGAGGCATGCCCACTAACGGGCACAGATGTTCGCACTTATCCAGTTCTTGTTAGAGGCCCAGAGAGTGACAACAGAAGCTCAGCGTATTCAAACTGAGGTTCAGAGGGTGCAAGAAGAGGCACATTAGGCACAGACAGAGCTGATGAGAGAGAGCATGGAGAATGCTCATCAGGTGGCTCTCCAGGCTTTGGAGAGAGTAGCACGACAACAGCAGCATCCTGGCCAGCAACACCAGAGGCCAGGTACTATAGGGGACTTTAAGAGGATGATGCCTCGAGAGTTCAAAGGCACTGAGGGGATACTCTACGCTGACGAATGGCTAGAGGATATAGAGAGGAACTTGCGTTTAGCGTAGATTCTGGAGATTCTCTAGATCGAGGCTGCTGGCAGTCAGATGTTTGATATCGCGCTGACGTGGTATCGTACAGAGTCGAGACTCGCTGATAGAGGACTTACTTGGGATGACTTTAAAGAGGTCTTCAAGGAGAAGTTCTTTCCTGACGTAGCTTTAGGAGCATTGGAAAGTCAGTTCCATGACCTAGTCCAAGGGAGCATGTTAGTTGATGAATATGCTGCAAAGTTTTGCCATTTGATTCGATTCGCACCATCGATGATTCGAGACCCAGGAGACAGCACAAAAATTCAGGAAGGTATTGAATAGAGAGATCAAGTCTTGTACTTTGGGACTACACACTGCTATATTTGAGGGTATTCTGATGGATGCCCAGATTGCTAAAGATGACTTGGACCTCAAGCCTAAGAGAGAATACGACACTTCTTGAGGAACATATGGTAACACAGGACCGGCCAAGCGCCCACACTTTCAAAAACAACAGAGGTCGTACCAGCAGCAACATCAGCAACACCAGGCACCAGTTCGTGGACACATCCAGCAGCAGCAGCCATAGAGACAGAATCAGCTTGTTGCCCAGTATACGTATTACGAAAAGATGGGACATACATAGACATCTACAAGAAGAGATTGGGTACTTATTTGTTCGGTAGATCATCAGCATATCAGCTTAGGGACTGCCCATCTATTCAGGCTTGTCAGGGTAGAGCAATCGCTCAGAGAGGAACAGACAGAGTACCTACTGTATTAGGAGGCCAGCAGAGGGGACCTCCACTTCTACCACAGTAGTAGAGGTTTGCTCAGCACCAGCAGCAGCAGAGAGGAGCACCACTGGGATGCGCATACGCTATGACAATCGAGGAGACCGAGCCAGCTGGAGACATGATTTTAGGTTCAGTTTCTCTCGATTCTATTCTAGCACTTGCATTATTTGATTCTGGTGCTTCCCATAGTTTTGTATCTATATCTTATGCCCTTAAGCATTATTTAGAAACGGAACCATTAGATAGGACTTGCAAGATCACGATAGAAGAAGGCATTATCCGAGTCCGTGATTATTATAAGGATCAGAGAGTGTCATTGGAAGACCAAGAGTTGAGCATGAGTTTACTCATTATGCCACTTCCGGGATACAATATTGTACTCGGAATGGACTAGTTGAGTAGACACCATGATACTATAGATTTTCATGGAGGTAGAGTAATATTTTGACCGCCAAGAGAACCAGAGTTTGAGGTCGCCAAAGGAGCAGCAAAGAAGAGCAAAGGCACTTTTTGCGGAGCTAGAAAGGAAGAAGAGGAGTTACCACATCCACTGATAGCGGAGTTCCTGGATGTATTTCCAAAGGAGTTGCCAGGTTTGCCGCTAGACAGAGATGTTGAATTCTCTATAGACTTGATACCAAAAGCGAAGCCTATTTCGTAACATGTCTATAGAGTCAACAACAACGAGTTGGTAGAACTGAAGAAGCAAGTTGAGGAGCTGCAGGACAAAGGTTTCATTAGATCCTGTTCAACGCCATGGAGAACTCCGGTATTATTTGTATCGAAAAAGAATGGTACGGTATGCATGTGTATCGATTATAGAGCTCTGAACAACATTACTACCAAGAAAAAATATTCGCTGCCAAGGATAGATGATCTTTTCGATCAGTTGAGTGGTGAGAAGGTGTTTTCAAAGATAGACTTGAGTTCAGGCTATCACCAGGTGAAGGTGAAGAAGGAAGACATATCGAAGACAACCTTTCAGACCAAATATGGCCAGTTTGAATTCACAGTAATGTCGTTTGGTTTAACCAATACACCCATAGTATTCATGAACTTGATGAACATGGTATTCCATCAGTACCTTGACAAGTTCGTAGTGGTGTTCATTGACGACATTCTTATATATTCGAAGACCCCAGGGGAGCACAAAGAGCACCTGAGGATAGTCTTGGAGACTCTCAGGAAGGAAGAGTTGTACGGGAAGCATTCAAAGTGTGAGTTCTTCCTTGACAAGGTTGAATTTCTTGGACATATGGTGACGGATGAGAAAATTTTAGTTAACCCATAGAAGATCGAAGCTGTGGAGTCATGGGCTACCCCGAGTACGGTAGCTAAAATCAGGAGCTTTTTCGGACTAGCGGGATACTATAGAAGATTTGTATAAGACTTCTCCAAGATTGCAGAGCCAATGACTAGGCTGACCAAGAAAGATGTAGATTTTGTCTGGACATAGGAATATCAGGCCGCGTTTGATGAGCTGAAAAAGAGATTGACGACAACGCCAGTTTTGATGTTGCCATCAGGGACATGTGGATTCACTATCTATAGTGATGCTTCAGGAAAAGGTTTGGGATAGTTCTTCAACAGTACAGAAAAGAAATTGCCTATGCTTCAAGACAATTATGCCCTCATGAAAAGAACTGCCCCACTCACGATTTAGAGTTAGCAGCAGTTATCTTCGCTCTAAAACTGTGGAAATACTATCTGTATGGAGAGCGTATGGAGATCTTCACGGACCACAAGAGCTTAAAGTACGTGTTTACACAGAAGAAGCTGAACATGAGACAGAGAAGGTGGTTAGAGTTGATGAAAGACTTCGATATCTCATTATAGTACCACCTAGGAAAAGCCAACGTAGTCGTCGATGCCTTGAGTAGGTATCCGATGGCTATGTACTTGACTACAGATAGACACTTATTGGCCGATCTAGAGAGCTTGGGAATTAAAGTACTAGTTCCAGGCATTGAGATTCAGATATGGGGATTCAGATACAATCAGAGCTGATAGATAGAATTAGAGTTGCATAGTATGATGATGAGACTCTAAGGAGTATCAGGGCACAAGTTCGGACAGAATTGACAGATGACTTCACTATTGCGGATGATGGATCTTTACGATATAGCACGAGAATATGTGTGCCAAGTGGAGAGCTGCACGAAGAGGTTTTGCAGGAGGCACATAGCTCTCAGTACTCGATGCATCCCGGTGCCAATAAGATATATCGAGATCTGAGGGAGCACGTATGGTGGTATGGTATGAAGTACGAGGTAGCACGCTTTGTATCCAGATATTTAGTGTGCCAGCAGGTAAAAGCAGATCGATGAGGCCAGGAGAATTACTTCAACCTTTACCTATTCGAGAATGGAAGTGGGAGCACGTGACTATGGACTTCGTTTCAGGGCTTCCATGTTCTCCAGGAGAAAAGGACGTAATTTGGATCATCGTGGATAGGTTGACCAAATCTGCCCACTTTTTACCTTTCAAAGTGGGTACATCGACAGAGAAGCTAGCAGAGATGTACGTGTGACAGATTGTCAGATTATATGGAGTTTCTGTGAGTATCGTCTCAGATGAGGATAGTTGTTTCACTTTCCACTTCTGGAGGAGTCTGCAGGCTAGCTTGGGCACTCAGCTCAAGTTTAGTACCGTATATCACCCCCAGACAGACGGACAGTCCAAAAGGACTATCCAGACTCTTGAAGATATGCTACGTATTTGCATTTTGGATCTCGAAGGTTCTTGGGAGGATCATCTACACCTATTAGAGTTTGCTTACAACAACAGCTACCAGGCCAGCATTAAGATATCACTGTTTGAGGCTTTATATGGACGAAGGTGTCGTACACCGTTATCTTGGGATAATGTTGGAGAGATAGCTTTGTTAGGACCAGAAATGGTCATAGATGCAACAAAAAAGGTAAAACTCATCAGAGATAGACTACGAGTGGCGCAAGACAGACAGCGGCATTGGACCAATAGCCACCGTAGACCCTTAGAGTTTCAAGTATAGGTTTTGTTATTTATTGGTTTGTGATTTATTTTGTTTAGATTGTGTGTCAAGATTGTTTGTTCTAGGTTGGTGATTTGGTGTTCCTACAGATTTCTCTAACATAGGGTACGATTTGTTTTGGTAGAGGCAGAAAGCTTAGTCCATGATACATTGGGCCCTTCAGTATTCTTGCAAGGGTCGGTGCAGTGGCCTATAGACTGGACTTGCCGCCTGCTCTAAATGAGTGCATGACGTGTTCTATGTGTCGCAGCTAAGACGGTATATGGCAGATCCTAATCACGTACTAGATCACTTGGAGATCGAGGTTGGACCGACACTTAGCTATCTTGAATAACCCGTAGAGATCTTGGATCGTAGAGAGAAGGTATTGTGGAACCAGACTATTCTTTTGGTTCATGTTGCATGGAGACATCACTCTCCAGGTGAGTCATCCTAGGAAAAAGAGGACGAAATGCGCGAGCAGTATCCGTATCTCTTCGAGACTTGAGGTATAATTCTTTGTTTGATTTTTTGTTCTTGTGCTAGTTTATTTTTAATTTCGAGGACGAATTCTTTTAAGAAGGGTATACTTGTCACTACCATATTTCAGATTAGGGGTATTTTTGACTTTTTATAATTTAATGTGTAAATGATTGCATGATAATTATTTATATTTAAATTGCTGTAATTTTATTTGATTGTTGTACTTTACCGTTGCTTCGATAATTAGAGCACTACACTAGCCACTACCTTCCAACTAATTTCACACCCTTGTCCTAGACGTGCCAGACTTTTATTTTGATCTTTGTGTGACTCATAACTATGCAATGATGTGCTTTATTTTAGTCGCACAACATTCATTGCAAACGACTATATTTAATTCAATATAAATCCAACTTTGTATCCTTGTGCGTTCCAATCAAAATTGGAGACACAATCTTGACCCATGTTGAGCAACCCAAATTAGGATAATATTCTATTCTAAGTCTTCTTCATTCATGACACTTGTGTCCCACCTATTTTTAGCCCCATGTACTTCTAATTAATTTTAGAACACCAATTATAATTATTTTAATTAAATTAAACCATAAACCTAACTTTGTGCAATTTTCCAATTGTTGGGCACTTTTATGTAAAAGTGCATTAAGGTGTCCACCCCATTGGACACAACACATAAAGAAACCTATTTCTCCTTCATGTGAATTTTTTTATAATTTTTGGGAGTGTGTAACTCAGCATCAACCTCCTCAAACCATAGTCCTCCAAACTTTAAACCAATGTAATCATAGCCATCCATTTTGAATCCATTGAATCCTAGCCCTTGAAATATCTCCATAATAAGCCATTTTTCCAAGGAGTATGGACCAAATTTCTAGGTCAACCCTACACCATACACATATAAATATACTTTTCCCTTTCTTTACTTTTTTCTTTTCTTTATTCCTTAAACCTAAGAGTAGCAGCCGACTCCCCTTCCCATCTTTCCTGTTCACTCATCCCCTTCCCATCAACTCGACCGAACCTTGCCTGAGAAACCCCTCGCCGGACCACAACCCGACTACCGACCGCCTGAACGGCCCCAACCCGCCGTTCTCCTCCACACGACCCCGAGCACCGCTGCACTTGCCATCTCGACCATCCTGCATCCTCCAGACCCACCGTGAACCCCGCTGACCCGTTGAACGTATGCACAGTGCCTGACTGCATTCGCCTGAAGCCGCTGTACCACTTGTACTCGACCGAAGAAGCCGCACCCGCCCCTTCGTCGACCAGAAGGCGCTAAAGCCGACCACCTGCACTCAGCCAGAGAAGCCCGCTGCCAACCCACTGATCGCCTGAACCCGCTGTCTACCTGAACCCGACCGGATCACGATCAGAGACCCATTGCCACTCGTCGATGACTCACCTGCACGACCGTCGGAGACCCGCTGAAGCCGACCTCGACCGCTGCTCAACCGGCCAAAACGCCTGAGTCGACCCGCTCGACTGAACCGAGCACCTCCTTCTCGACGATCTCGATACGAACGCCTCATTCCCGCGTATACAGGTTCGAGTTCTCCTTCTGGCGTACATGTACACGTGCACACATACGTATATTTCTCATTTGTATGCATATATATTTTTAGTTATGGTTTAATATACGTGTATTATATATTTGATATATTGGTATATACATATATATATATATATATATATATATATATATATATATATATATAGTATATGAATTCAATTTGTATATATATATGTATAGTATATGTATTCCATTAGTATATGTTTAATATATATAATTGGTATATATATATATATATATATATATATATATATATATATATATATATATATATATATGAATTCAATTAGTATATATACACATATATATATTGTATATGTATTTAATTGGTATACATATATATTATAAGTGATTAATGTTATATGCTAGTTAAGACTATATGCATATTTATAGATGTACTATGAGACCCTAGTGTAATTATCGATATCCCGTAGTTACATTGACCTATGACCATGTAAATTGTTAGTAGACTGTCATATGTACACTGACGTACTGGCAAGACCCGTATTAATTGACTGTCTGTTATGCACAGCAATTACAGACGTAACACCGTGCAACTAGATGCACACTTGACCCTGTAAATGACAAGTGTCACCCCCTAGCGTAGTCTCTGAGTTCATTGTG
Organism: Iris macrosiphon; assembly: GCA_036927795.1. NCBI lineage: Eukaryota > Viridiplantae > Streptophyta > Magnoliopsida > Asparagales > Iridaceae > Iris > Iris macrosiphon. The sequence goes on along the minus strand of JAYESA010000017.1, from coordinate 38,928,679 downwards.
TTTTGATTGTGTGTGTTAGTATAATTTCTAATACAACATTGTATTATATGATATGTCTATAGGACTGTTGGATCATTCAGACGATACTTTAGAAATAGAACATTAGTTTTGCCAGCTAAGGACCACAGACAAGTACATTCTCTGACAGTTTTTATTATGTTGATTGTCTCTATAATTCTAGTTGTATAGCGTACATGATTCTGACACTGTTGTTTACACGAGTTGGCATCATCGAGACCTGTCACGAGGAGTCATAATTGGGATCCATCGTGTTAGCTGGGGATACAGGGAAATATTAGTAGCTTATGTGACCATACCCAACTCTACATGCATCATAGCTCACCCATACCTCACGTCGGTACAGCCTGACCATTATATGCCTTATAGATGTTACGTATGATTAGCCTGACTATTGCTCGCATCATAGCTATCTGGTTGGTTAGCCTGACCTTACATGAATCATAGCTAATCATATGTAACAAGCCTGAACAGTCCCAAGCCGATCACATGATATGCTGATGTTTCATACACTTAGCTAGATATTCTCGACATGTATCTCTAGTTTATGGATCTAGTATTCCTTATGTTCTAGTTATTGTTCTAGTACTCACTTATTCTAGTTCATTGTTCTAGCATGCACTTGTATTTTTATTCATTGCTAGATGTACATTGATGATGACATATGCTCCAGTACTTCGTTATTTCAATATTTTTTATTGCCAGTATTCATATCTATCTTGTATTTCTTTACACTATATTATAGTTTTTGTCAATATATGTGGAACTGTTGTTAGTGCTTATACTATGCTCTAATCCTGACTGGATATTTTTCCAGAGGATCTTGAGGACTTCTGTCCCACATATTATGGACTAGGTAAAGATGCAGACTACACACCAGAGACCTTAGAGGAGACTATTCTTTTAGAGGAGATATTACCTGCAGCTATCTAGACAGTATTTATCTTATACACTGAGACTTATTTGATGTTATTTTAGTTTATGTTTAGACTTATTCTGAGTTTATGTTGGGACTTGTGGAGACTTTATGTTAGACAGCTAGACTGTGGTTCATCTTTATTTTGAGACATGGTGTTTAACTATGTCATTCTTTTTATTTTTTATCGTGCCTTATACTCTTATAGTTGTTGTGATTGAGTTTTCATTATGAGCTATTATGAGATGTATATTGTCCTCCTTATAGAGTTGATATCATTGATAGGTTGTGAGTTGTTTAGTATATTATTGAGACCTAGATAGCGTTCTACCGCCGATGCTATGGCGTAGGCTGGACGTACCCACGACTCATGCCCAAATTTTGGGTGCGAATCATGATATTACATGCTGTCGTTGGGCAATCTAATATTGGTACATCTTTGGGTGTTGATGTTGTGAGATTCTTCGAAGAGTCGGTCATATATCTTGATGATGTGACAGTTGATGTTGCTAAGTTACCTAGCATCCAAACGCATTATTCGTCTGCTAAAGAGCTGGCCGTAACCAAGGCATCTAGCTGCTCCGTAGGTGTAGATCTTTTTCCTGGGTCATCAAGTGCTACTGATCCCTCCTCTCAACTAGTAGTAACTTCTTCTATTCTGCCCCCCTTGACACCTTCTATCCTTGCTGATGTGGACGAATCCTTAAAGATCACAATTCAGAGCTTTCATATATTATTGAAAAAAGGGGTTAATTATGTGCTGGAAGGAAATAATTCTTTCCCCTAGGGTAAGCATTGTTCCAGGGGTGAGGTTGAAATTTTGAGGACCCTTCATGGTCTCAAGCAGACGGCTGACTTATTGTTTCATAAGTTAATCGAGGTAGAGCAGCGTTTGGACAAGTTACAACTGGTTAACATGACTGCCTTGGTGGCTAAGGAGCACGAGCTTCTTCTAGACTCTGTGGAGTAGGTAAGGGCCACTTATATGACGAACAAGGAGGCCCTAGAGCGAGACCTCAAAAAGTTGGCACTCAAGCATAATGCGTTGAACGATCGAGTAGTTTCCTGCCTTACTCGGGCAGACTATATAACCCACAAAATAGCCGAGGTCAATAGGCAAATTGAACAGCTCCAGGCCAAGCTTAAAATCTTAGATGCTGACCTTGAAGAGGCCCATCAAGAGAGAAAGACCATTTATGAACTATCCAGCAAGGTGGCACAGTCTTCTGCAGTCCTCGAAGACACCTTGAAGAAGCTGAAGGACAAGCACAAGGCTTATGCCCATTTTGAATATCCCATTGTTGTAGCTCAAGAGGCTGAACATCGGGTTAGGGTGAGGGTCGAGGCCACCATTTCCAGGCTCCGAGGGTGAATAGAAGAGTTGTGTACCAATGCATAGCAAATTTAGTCTTGTCCTCCATTTTTTCTTTTGTTTAACAGAACCTTGATGTAGTTCCTTCTTTCTTTCCCTTATGCAAAATAAGTAAAAACTTTTCCTTTTTGTTGCAATCATTTGTGAACTCGGATATACGTACTAAAGGTAATGTGGGCGTAGTACAACATCGTACTTGTCAGGGATATCCTACTGAGGATACTTTAGTGGACTTATTATTTATTGTGAACATAAGTGCAAATAATAAGTTTGAGATGAGGGACTATCAAAGGTGATATGGACGTGATAGATTTTATGGACTTATCATCCATGGCGTACTTAGGGTTAAGTACGGATGATAAGTTTAGATGATAAAAAATATCATAGGTACTATGAACATGATAGTTGACAGCCAAATAGGGAGGTTTGCTCAGCGGTAATGTGAATGTGGAAAACCTTACTTGGAGAGAATGTTAGGACTATAGTTCAGAGGTAATAGGGACGTAAACTATGACCTGAGGGAATTGATTTTTATGTGTTCCACGTGAGAATGTGTCGATAGACCTAAAGATTGTTCCACTAGGGAGCTTTAAAGGATCCATTATCTATTACGTATTCAGGACTCCTGAATACAAATAATAGATTTAAGATATATTACGGAGGATAAATATCATACTATACTTTTGTAACTGCTAAGGGTAAATAAAATATAAATACTGTATTTTTCAAATTATTCTGCTGGGTATGGGGGAAGTACGTGCCTGACTTATACGACTTTATCTCCAATAGGTGGTTCTCGCAGCTCAAAACGTAACTCCCACTGTGAGTCCAACCGTTGAGCCCGTGGCTTTACGAAGGGTTCGACTGGTGGGTCATCGTCGTCTTCTGGATGAGTTAAAGTCATGTTGATGGACAATATTTGCCTGAGCATATCCTCGATCTTGTGTCAGAATCCCTAGTAAAAGATTCTAAAGAGTGAGAATGCAGTTCTTTTTTCTCTTCTGAGCCTTCGGGTATTTTATGAGGCATGACGTACCCTAGACCACAACCGGTTCGTTGGTAGTATATCTCAGGCTTTCCTATTAGAGCAAAGTGCTCCAAAGGCAGGCATCGTTCTTTGCTATAATTTAGAACTTGATTGCTCTTCAGATCATAATCTATTTTTTGGATAATATTCTTAGCTTGCATGTTGTAACGGTAGATTTATATCCTATCGCGTTTGGTTTTGGCTCTTAAGGAAGGAAGTCTCGATGGCCTTCTATTCTGTCGAAGATGATGGTTTTATATCCTCTTTTCTTTGTTAGAATTATAAAGTAGGAGTCTTGACTTGGGAAGGTTTGATTCACTATGTAAGTGGTAGTCACTTGTGTGTGCAGTTGTATCCCTAGGTCATATTCTAAGAAATATATTGTACTCAAATGTGCAACATCGGAGTAGTTCATAGATAACCCTTTATTAAGGAAGTAAAGTATCTTTTTCATAGGGATTACATCATCCAGAGATGGGACATTAGCACAGGTAGCCACATACTCTCCAAGCTCATCTTCTTTAGGATCTGCCTCCAGTATCAGTGATGGTTTCGGAGGCCTCTTGCACAATTTTACCACCAGGGGTTCGAAGACCTTCACAATGGGTGGTTCCTCCCTTGGGGGTCCTCATGGTCTTCCCAGGATGACCACAGTAGGTTCTGGAGCCTTTCTGTGGATCTTAACCACAAAAGGAGTAGGAGTGTTACTGGCACGACAGTCACATCCCAGTCCCAAAATACGTAGGATTAGGAATACGTAACATACCAGCTACGCATTCGACCAAACTCTGATCCGACTCGAATATGTATAAGTTGTATTATAATGGTAACTATCTAGATAATATAGTAAATATAACTATATCTTAATCTACCATGAAACAAAATACAAGAATGAGCTACGTGTGCTAAAGTCGGCCTCCCAATAACACACAAGCTCGAATAGACTCAAGAAAGAAGTAAGAGTCTATAAAAACTAGGTTATATCAACCGATGAGTAATCAGCAAGAACAGATAAACATAAGTAAGGTAAAAATGATGACAGTACCTGCTTCTAATGCCAACATGATGAGGTGATACGTATCCACAACTCCAGAAACTCCAATAATCGTCTATGCTGGAAAACTGGCAAGGGACTAGGTCCTCAGAGGGACGTAACAAGGTACAAAAAATAGCATACCAAAGTAACAGTAAAAATATGCTAAGTGCTCAAGGGTATCTATCATAACCAACTATGTGAATGCACATGAGAATAATACTCGTCCACAAGGACACTGGTGTATAAATCAATATAAATCTCCAAGCTCTGTCACGGAACCTATAGTAGCGTGACAAAATTTGGAACACTCGTAAAAGCTTACGGTAATGTGGTAAATAGTGGTAACCCAACGTCCCGAGTACGCTCTCCCCATCTAATGTAACCTCACATCTCATGTCCATAACGTCTTATATCGATAACATACAAGATCAATCACTATCTATGTCGCGAGTCAATGTGTAGATATACTCATGTCAACTATCTCAACTCACAGATCCTAAATCCTGACACAGAAGCTAGGAACCTCGAATATCTTAAGTAAGGCTTATGTACATGAAAGTCGTGTCCAGTGTCCTAAGGTATATCGTATAAGAGTTAGCACGAACAAGGAAATGCGACGTTAATGCAACTAACGATACACGACTCCACGGGTGGATGTCGACACCCGAATATAACTCGGACGATATATATCACAACGTCCCTAGGGTCACAATATAGTACAAGCAACGAACTAGAAGTATAATAAAAATCATAACAGCATAGAGCACAGAATACTGGAACAAAGGCAAGGTACACTTGCTTGAGCCTTGGAGGATGGTATGGCTAAGTCCAGGTAGCAAGCTAGCTATGCCAACTACTCCTGGAAAGGTAGAATCCATACGAACGTCTTCGGATGCTGCAACAAAAATTCATGAACATTTTCAAAATATAAGAATTAGCTAAGATTGACTACCCATAAGTCCAATTTGGACACAGGGAGTAAAATGGCAGTTTTGGGTCAAGACGGTATCCAAATGTTGTCCAGTTTGTACCACAAAATATGTCGAAGACAAAATTCTCCAAATTTGACAAACTCAGTGTCTACGAGTCCATAACAATGACACAACCTTAACGGAATATTCAAAATTGGATTCCGATGAGCAGGTCATAAAAGTGCCCGTCAAGTGGGACTGTTGGGGCCCACGAAATAATATTTTATCAACGTTCTCATAATCTAATCAAACTTGGATCACGGAAGCAGCGTAATGCTATGAGTCCGATGACACAAGTTTCATTATGACATTACACGCACACACAAAATACTTGCACAAATTCAAAAAAGGTCGATACAAGGTTTTTCAGCGGATACGTGTTAATTTCGGCGTACACGTACGTCCAAATCAAGTTCTGTAAAAGCCCACACGTCCATATTTATGATATACATCTTTCGGTATAATCTGGACATGATGACGTTGCCTTGTTTGGCAGGACACACTCCATATAGGAAAATTTTGGGTTTTCAAATCCATATTTTTTGTCAATTTCCACGTTATAAAATAAAATAAACTAACTAAAGGGGTTAAATCTTAGTTATGTTTGTTTAGGATAATAAATGAGAAAATATTTGATAAATGCGGGAAAACAACGTCTTGTGCGAAGACCCGCCCTTCTTTTATGTTTACAAACAAGATTGTACAAATTTGATCCTACACGAGGATGTCTAAGTATAATTTATTTAATCTGGGTGAATATTGCTATAGGTGTCTGATCTGCAGTCGATCACTTTAGCCCTTGGACCACACGATATTGAAAAAGTTCCGTGGAAAACAGGTAGCAGCTTCGAAGGTTGCTAAAGAGGGTGGATGCCCGATGCCAAAGTCGTCGATCCCTTCTCTTTGCCTGAGCTCTGGATTCTCCTTTCTTTCTCTCTCTCTCTCTCTCTCTCGACCGTTAGATCTGGTACTGGATCTCTTGATCAGTTTTCAGACCTAACTTCTCCGATCCTCCAATTTGTCGACCTTGTTCCTCATTGATAGAGGTCTCTATTTATAGAGTTTTAGTGACTGTGACCATACAGTCGGCGTAGAAACCGAGTAGTGAAAAGTACAGCACCCTTTTACATGACGGTTTAAAATAACCAATGCCTGCGTATAAATGACCTTTTGAGTGAGCATGTGACGTACGTCCAACTAAGGGACAAAATGCGTATATCTGCTACGAAGATCACGGCGTAGAAGCCACGTAGGTAGTTATCCCTTGTGTAGAAGAGGTTGGCGTAGAAGCCAAATGACTATCACCATGGCATAGAAGCCAAGTAGTCATAAAAGCCGAGCAGGCGTAGAAGTCGAGTGGGCATAGAAGCCGAGCAGGCGTAGAAGCCGAGTGGTCATAGAGGCTGAGGAGGCGTAGAAGCCGAGTGGGCATAGAAGCCGAGTGGACATAGAAGTCGAGCTGGCGTAGAAGCCGAGTGGGCATAGAAGCCAAGCAGGCGTAGAAGCCGAGTGGGCATAGAAGCCGAGCAGGCGTAGAAGTCGAGTGGGCATAGAAGCCGAGCAGGCGTAGAAGTCAAGACGATGTGGACGTTTTAGCCAGAATTATGACTCTTGGAGATATAATCAAATCTCTTGCATTAAATGCAGAGATCTGCCCCCATCCTGTGCATTAAATGCAGAGGCCTGTCTTTAAGATTTGCCATCATTCTGCTCATTAAATGCAGATATGCGCCTCGAATCCTGTACGAAGAGTGACTGCTGATGTAGCGGTCTGTTTGTCTTCTGCGGAGCGTAAGAAGCTCACGTATGCTTGTGTAAAACTGGACAGCGTATTCCCTTATATGTGTAAGAGTAGTTTACGTAAAGGGGATGCCACTAAATGACGGTTCGGTGACATTTAATCAAATCTCCTGCATTAAATATGGAGATCCGCCATTATCCTGCTCATTAAATGAGGAGGCATGGTTTGAAGGTCTGCCACCCTTCTGTGCCTCAAGTGCAAAGACGTACCTCGGGCATCTGTCAGTATTTGGCACTTTAGATGCAGAGACGTGCCTTGAGAAACTGTCACCGCTCTGTGCATAAAATGCAGAGACGTGCCTCGAGCCCTGTACGAAGTGCAGCTTTTGACGTGGCAGGCTATTTGTCTTCTGCGGAGGGTAAACAGCTCACATCAGCCTGTGTAAAACTAGGCAGCGTATTCCTTCGTATGTGTAAAAGTGGTTTACGCAAAGGAAATGGCAGTAAATGACAGCCTGGGTTGCAGTACCGTGCCATCATCATACCCGTCGCCTGGGTAGTCGTGCAGTACTCTTTGTCAGGAGTGCAGATGTCAGGTTCATTGCATGCTCTAACAGGTTCATTTCTAAGAACACGAAGCGTTCCTCGTACACTTTAATGCTGTATTGAAAGCGGATGGGTTTTACGCCATGAAGGCGATATAGCACCTCTTTTACGCTGAAGCAGCCTGGTCACATTGCACTACGCGGATGGTCCTTGAGCTTATATTTTACGCTGTGCTCAGCGGAGAAGCTCTGTTGCAAGTTGATGGCTCTGAGGTCATCTTTTTGCGCTGCCCTGTATGAACATGCTGCGTATAGTTATCCAGTGTATTTTTCATGCTTCTACAATATTGTCTAAAATATTGTTCAAGCCAATTTTAAAAATAATGAACCATTTTGAAGAAAATAGCGCATCAACATGGGGTAGTTGGGATAGTTTTGGAACTATTGAAAAAAGATTTTCGACCAACTTTCGATTCAATTTTTTCAAAATAAAAAAGTAAAAAGTATTTTGCTTGAAGGGATGTATTGAGGGTTAGGTTGTGTACGTACCGGAGAAGGCGACACGCAAAACGGCGGCAAGATGATAGAGAATGACCGTGCGAAGGGGGTCGATGTTGTTAGTTCCGCTACTGTTATTGTGGCTACTACCGGCCGCTACTGTTGTTCTCGGCAGTCCGCCTGTCGGCGACGGCAACCCAGGGCAGCGACGAGGGGTCGGGATGGAGCGGCTAGGGTAGAGTTAGGGTTTGCTTTTGTTAAATATTTATATGTATAATGAGAGCGAGAGAGAGAGAGAGAGAGAGAGAGAGAGGGTTTGTGAGGGGTAATGGGGTCGCGGGTATGGGGGTGAGGCCGATCTAATCTGTAAGGTGGTGGGTAGTGTTAGGGTTTTGTTTTGATTATTTTTATTTTATTTTATTTGATTTCTTTTTCTTTTTCTTTTTATTTACCTATAGTTACATATATTGTAAAAAGTTCAAAAATAGTTTTGTGCACATAATTTCTAGAAAAATATATAATTCTTTAACTAGAAATTTTATGCCAAAATATTATTGTCTTAATAAATTTTAATTTCTAGATATCAATAAATATTTATATAATTTAAATATCAAAGAATTATATACATATTTTTAAATTAACTAAAAATAACCAAAATTTCTCTAACTAAAATTAAAATTAAAAAATTAAAAATTATGGGGGCATACTACGAATTTTGAGACAGACCCTTAGGAGTTGTCTGGTGCTTTATCGACTTTTGCTTCATCATCAACATCCTCCTCTACTTCCTCCAAGTGGGTCTGTGTGTACACGACCGAGTCGGAGTAGTAATCCTCGGTCCTTTTGAAAGGATCTACATCAACGAATTCTGTTTTGATGACTCCTTCGTTGTCGATGTATTTTAGGCATTGGTGCAAAGTTGAGGGCACGATCATATACTTATGTATCAAAGGATGTCCTAGTAGGATGTTATAAGATACATCCACGTTGATGACATAGCAGGTCACGTCCGTTCGAATATCAACTATCTGACATTTTAGGCGGATCTTGCCTAACGGGTAGCTTCTTCCAGTGTTGAAGCCATTGAAAGTCGTGTTGGTTGCTGCCAACCGATGCATCAGAATTCCTAAGTTCTAGAACAAACTTCGTAGGATAATACTGAGAGATGACCCTGGGTCGATGTGCATCTGGTCCACCTTAATGGCCCCGATATACCCTGTGTAATACAGAGGGCGGTCGTGCCTTTTATTTTTTTAGCAACATGTTATATTGCGAGAACGTTATATTTAGAATTTCTTCCATTACATTGTTTTAGTGTGGATATACCATAAGATTCTCAGCTGGCATCTTAACTTGGGCTAAGTAGGTGTCGACGTTCTATAACACCTCACTAAGTGTGTCACGGGCCTCTTTGGAGAGACGAAAGAGCTCGAACAGTGATAAATTTGCTGGAGTATTGGCCAGCTGTGCCAATATGTTAAAGTTGTATAGCTTTTCAAACCCTGGTGCTGTATTTTTCTTAGTGGTTTGTCGAAGCGAACCTCTTTCTATTTTTGCTTGTCCGTCATAGGAGGCTGGAACAAACCTGACTTGAGTGCAATTGGGTTATGGGTATGGCAGTTGGAGATGCATTTTCCTCTAGAACCGTATCGTAGTCACGCAGCTAGGTTTGCCCTGACCTGGTTGCTCCTGCCAGGGCTTCATTGGTAGAAGGAGAGACCATGTAACAGGGTTTAGGTCTCTTGCCTTTGGAATTATCGGCGAAAGGTGCTGCTTGCTGCGTCAAGTCTTGGACGATATTTAGATGGACCCATATGACCTCGCCTCATGATGTGGTAAGAGGTACCAGACCAGTTGCTTGATTGCGAGCCAGAGGAAGATTAACGACCTCTATTGTTGCCTTTGGGATAGAGAACACACCATCTTAGGCTTCCGTCGCTGGGAAGTCGCCAAACTGGAGAGATACCATGTTTGCGATGACCGTCTTATCCTCGAAGTCTAAGGTAAGGGCCTTGGAATCGATCAGCCGCTAAATTTCTCTCTTCAACATGTAGCAGTCTCGTATTGGATTATGGACGTACCGATGGTAGTGGCAATACTTATGGTCGTCGACCTTATCTGCCTCGTTAGGCTGCTTAATGTCAGGCAGCCAGAGCTTATTTCCCTACGTTAGTACATAAAAAAACTCTATAATGTCATCTGCATTGAAGGAGTAGATCTCCCTCAGCCTTGGTTCTTCCATTGGCTTCTGAGTTAATGCAGAAGAACCTTTAGACACATTGACAGTAAGGGCCTGCTTTTCTTTACCGTTGTGGCCATTGTTGTTGCTGTTATTATTGTTGAATGAATGCTTTCCCCTGTCATCAGCGACGGGGATCTGTATTCCTAATATTCGGATATTCTTTACATTCTTCTTAGCTGTGATATCACTTATGATGAACGACGTCCAATCCTCAAACTGACTGGCGCCTGTGCAAAGCATCACTGTTGGTAGGAGATTCTTCTAGCATATGTCTATCAGTGTGGACTCAGGATTGCCGGAGGGCAATTTTAGTGCTGCCTGCCTATATCATCCTATATAGTCACGTATATGCTCATTTTTTCTTTGAGTGACATCTAAAAGGGAATACATAGTCATATCCATTCATCCATCATAGAACTGAGAGAGAAAGAGTCTTTTGAGATCTTTGAACGATGAAATATTGTTGTCTGGAAGGCTGTAAAACCATTCATAGGCTACCCCGACCAAGGCCCCGACGAAGATATTGGTAAGGAGGGCATCGTCTTGGGGTAGATGTCCCATCATCATATCAAAGTAATTCATGAATTGATGAGGGAAAGTCGTTTCTTCGAACGGAATCATGGACAATGTCCTGTACTTTGGCAGGTATACCATATTTTTTTACTCGAGAGGATATGGTTGTCATATCCTGAGTTTACGTAATGTGTCCCAGTTGTTCATTTAGTCGAAGTGAGATCATAGTTCCCAGACTTCCAAATTGCCTCTTGGGCATCATTCGTCTGTGAAAGAGTCAACGATCGTGGCAAAGCTTGATTATATGGGGGGAGCGGTTGCATTCAACTTCCCATTGGTTCCAGGGTCCTGGCTTACTTGCCTAGAGGTCCTCGATGGTTGTGGGGCCATGCTGGCCCTGAGCTCCCAGATCGTCTGGGTTAGATTTTGCATCGAAGACTCATGGTCTCCATCATGGCCTTGAGCGTCTCAAGGCGATATCGATCACTGGTGTCCTCATTGTCCCCTTTTCTACCGTATACACCGTCATTACGTTAGGAAATACGGAGTTGACAGAAGACCTTTTGCTTTCTGCCTCCAACCCCTGAGTCACAATGTTCTCAGGGAAGGCTGGCAGTGCTACATATTCTTCAGACTCAGAGGGAATACTACCCCCAGCGTCGGAAGGTACTTTATCTTGAAGAGGGTGGCTACCCCTAGAAACTTAAGCATCTGTTCCTTGAGAATCGTTGTCTCCTTGGAACGATGAGTTATTATAGAATCTTGGAGGATTACTAACCCTGGCTTGCAGAGTCACTATAGGTCTTGGGGAAGTTCTACCTCCAGTCGATGATAATCTTATCTTCGAGCGGGTACCTAAGAATACTCCTTATGTAGGTACGGCTACTCGTACTCCTGGGGCTAACCTTCTTGACACATTGGTTGAGAGTGGAGGGTTGGAGGCTTTTGACTTTTGGCCTTCCTTTGTGGAGGAAGAACTCCAAGTAGAGCAACACAAGGCGAAGGGCAACTCCTCCTTCTCTGGTATTTTTACTTGTTTTCTGAAACATCGTCGGACAGATTTTTTTGGTTGCAGTCGCTGGAATGCCGACTGCCTAGTTGCAGGTGCTACTACTTTATATCAATTGATGATGATGCTTGCATAGTGGTGCCCCGGATGGGGCATCTCAAATGTTGTAGTTGTCTCCCTCGCTTTGCCCTTGTGAGTGATCACGTCACGCAAATCGTGAGAGGAGTGATTCACCTTAGCACCCTACTTATGTGTACGAGTAAACCGAGCGCATGGGCGTGTCATAGGTATTTTTACTTTTTGACTTAGGGTTTGTACTAGACCCACCCCTAAGTCATCAGTGGAAAACTTTTGAGACTGGCCCATTTTATACGCCCCAGCGAGCTGGACGCATGGGTTAATTTTATAAACCTTTCCACTAGGGTCGCGCATAAAAGATGCATGCTGACGTTCAGTCAACTGAGCAGTTGCTTGAGCTTGACGAGCCCGCACTGCCCTGGACTTTTGTGACTAAGCGCGCAATAGCTCAGTCAACTGAGCAGTTGCTTGAGTTTGATGAGCCCGCACTACCCTGGACTTTTTTTGGCTTCGCTCGCATTAGCATATAGTATGATGAGTCCAAATATTATCCTTCTTTAGGGTGGTATAGGGAATCATCATTGCTTAATACTGTCAAAGACAGAGTTTTTGTTACTGTATGTGGCGCATGTAGCAAATTTTTTGCGTTTGGAGTTAAGTGCTACATGCTTTTTCTTCTGTGCTCCTCGGTGTGAGCGCATGGACTGTGCATCAGCCCCTAAGTTCTTGGCATCATAGTATTTTCCTCTGCCAGAACTTAGGTATTGAGCACTCTTCTTCTCAGACATGGTTGCCACATGAGCAGGGACAGCCTGTATCACTACCATATTTCTAGAGTAGGGGTATTTTTTTATCATTTTTCAATAATTATATATTGTGTTTATTATATTAAATATAATGTGTATAATATATATTGTAACTATTATGTTTATTAATATTGGTTAGTGGACTAGACTTGACGTGACCCATGGGGCCAACTAGTTGAGCTAGTCACAACTAGAATAGATTAATTAATTTCCTTTAAGTTAGATATTAGAATATCCCCTTTTATTAAGAATAGAATCCTCCACTAATTAAATACCCATGACAACCCAATAGGGGTATTGTGGACTTTTTGGCATGAACCAAAACCCTAGTATGTGGCCGACCCTAATATAGGGGGGAGATATTCTCTCTCCTCTCATTCTTCGTCCCAATTATTTTTTAATTAGTGTTCTTCCCAAAATTGACTCATCCCTCCACCAAATTTTACCAAATCACGCTCAATCCCTTCCCTAATAATCATCTAAGGAGCGCTAGGAGCTTGGATTGCTAGGAGCATTGGAAAAGAAGAATTTTGGTTAGGAGCTTGTGTCCAAATTGTGTCATATTATGGTTTTATTGGGAATTCGTCTCCTAATAGGTAAAATTCTAAAATTCTACTTTAATTAGATTTTAATTGTTGCATTTTATTATTAGGAAGCCACTCATATATTAGGGCTACTTGTAGGAAGAAGAACTAGGTTCATATGACCCCTATTGTGACTTCTACATTGAGTTTTATGTCTAAATTAGGAAAAATCCGATATTGGTGCACCAAGTGTGTGTCCACAATTGGATACGAGTAGGGCATATCGTGATACATTATGATACGTCATGATACAGGTTGGGAAATTGGGGGTTTTGTGCTCGTTGGAGTATTTTCCCTCTATTCTTCATTGTAACTAATCATATTAGATGTATACAGTTATAATTGATATGTATATTTAGTACTAGTTGAATATTGGAGGATTTGGCATGTAGGTTGATAGTGTATCATGACACTATAGAGAGTATCTTGACTAGTGCACCCAAGGTGTTTGATAAATTAACTTTTATTGGAAATATATATATATATATATATATATATATATATATATTGTTTATATGTGTGTGTGTGTGTGTGTGTGTGTGTGTGTGCATACACGGTATATGTGGGAATATACACATATGGCAGTATATGTGCTATATTAAACCACAGTTTGTATAGTATCAGTTATTGACATGTGCATTAGTAAAGAGTGAGGTGAGGGCTGTTGTTGTTTGATGGAGTTGGGGGATAAAGTATATAGGGTCGTTGTGAAGGAGTGTGCCAAGCTCGGGTAGTGTATAAGTAGTGGAGAGTTGTAAGTTAATATTTTGGTGCAACATCACTGGTAGCAGTGAATGCAACAGAGGGTGGATTTGAATACCTGGGTATTAGTTGGTCTTTAGCCATGAAGTGCAGATAATTTATGTATCAGTATATATGGAGATAAATGGGAGCCTGCAAGTGAACTTTACTTGATACATTCAAATCAGTGAGGTAGGAGAAGAAAACTAAAGGTCGAGCATTGGAGCTACCTTACCTATGTATCAGGTATGATAGAAATTTCAGTTGGTTGTGGTACCATTGCAGTAGTTGGGTGCTTGCACTGCAGGGGTTTAGCCAGATTATTGGTTTGGATGTGCAGCAATTGACCAAGCCAGGTTGGGGCTGTAGTTGCAGTCGGGTAGGGTGCAACTCCAGTTTGATGTGCAGGCCAAGTATCAGGTTCAGGTGGCTAGTGTGGTCAAAAATTGGTGAAGCTCTGGTTTAAGGCCTATACTACAGTTAATACAAGCAGTAGGTTATTGTGGGGTCTGTGTGTGGAGTGGTGTAGTGAATGATGTACCTAGTACCATAGGATATAGTTGTAGTTAGGGAGTAGGTTATGAGTTATAGTGATATCAGTAAGTTAAGTTATAGGGTCAGGGTAGTGGGTCATGCTTAAGGTAATATTAAGTATCTAGACACTTTGGTACTAGTAGAAGAGTAAGGGGTAAGTATGAGTTATTAAGTATTAACTAAGATAGCAAGGGTATTAGTAATTGGTAATACCAAGTTAATGGGGTATCTAATTGATACCAAGTCTTGTATTAAAGTATTGATACCTAGTTAAAACAGTATCATAAATAAGTTAAGATAATACTATTAATAGTTAAGGTTTGGTTAAGGATTAAGTTAGTTAGTAAGGTATTAACTACTAATCAATATACATGAGTTATTTATATAGTAATAGCATATAGTATAAAATAGTAACTAGAATTAGTTAAGTACTAACTAATATAGCTAGAATACCTTAGTACTAACTATTATAAGCTAGGTAATAACTAGTAGAAGTTAATATTGACTAATTGACCTTGTCAAAGCCTAAAAAACCTAGTATTGACCATGGAACCTAGGTATTGACTTCCAAGACCTAGTTTTAACCTAGAAATTATATTTTAATATAGTTAATAACAAATATCATCCCACATCACCAATTGACACTTATATTTCATATTTTGGTCATTGTGACTCCATTTTGGACATTGATCCTCACACTTTGCTCAAGACCACAGGCAACATTCTCTGAAATTTTTTGTTATTTTTGATGATTACCATGATTCTAGTTTGTACTGTTATACTCAATTTTTTATACAGTGGATACACGGGTTATTATCTTATATACCTGTCATGAGAAGTCGTGATTGGATCCATCGTACTAACTGGAGACAGAAAAATTATAGCAAGTTATGTGATTATACCCCACCTTACATGCATTATAGCTCACTCCATATCTCAAGTAGGGTGTCGCCTGACTATATTACATGTTTCATAGCTTGTTATATACGATTAGCCTGACTCTTGCTTGCATCATAGCTAACCAGATGGTTAGCCTGACCTCACATGTACCATAACTAATCATATATAACAAGTCATATCTAGTTCCAAACCGATCACATAGCAAACTAATATTTCAAGGCATTTAGCCAATATTTTTATTCCTCTATTTTCAGTTCATACATTGCTAGTATTTATATTATCTTCTTTTCTCGGCTTAGCAAGTATCTGTGATATGATGATTGACTCTCTAGTTTTCTTTACATTCCAGTATTTTATTTCATTATGTATATTCATTACTCAGTACTTTATAGTCTTTATCAATATAACTGGAACTGCTGCTAGTTTATGTGCTTTGCTCCAATTCTGACTGGATAACATTTTTCAAAGGATCTCGAGGACTTTTGTCCCACATACCATGGACCGATAGTAGACAAAGATTACATCTAGGAGCCTCAGGAGGATCCCGTTCTAGTAGAAGATCCATTATTAGTAACTTAGAGCCTAGTATTTATATTGTATTTGGGATTGTTCCACTTTGAGATATTCTGAGCTATACTATGTTTGAGACTTATGTTGTTATTGAGTTAGGTAGACTCTTAGACTTATTGCTATTGTTTTGAGATGTTTAATTCTAAACTATCTGTTGGAACTTCTTTTATATTATTTTATATCTCTATCGTGCCATTCGTCTTCCTATAGATTATATTGAGATTGAGTATATATTTTCAAAATTATCTTATATTTCATCTTATCCTCCTTATGGAGTTGAGATA
Source organism: Iris macrosiphon (assembly GCA_036927795.1). Taxonomy (NCBI): domain Eukaryota; kingdom Viridiplantae; phylum Streptophyta; class Magnoliopsida; order Asparagales; family Iridaceae; genus Iris; species Iris macrosiphon. The sequence goes on along the minus strand of JAYESA010000017.1, from coordinate 38,912,295 downwards.
TCATTGACAGGTTATATATTAATGTGAGTTGTGTTAGTTTATATTGTGACCTAGACAGCATTCTACCATCGATGATACGGCATAGGCTGGACGTACCTACGACTATGCCCAATTTCCGGGTAAAGATTATAACACATTTTTATGGTGGCCCATGCAGGTCTCAAGTTTGTAACTAATGCGATATCATAGTAGGACTCAGACTTGGAGTACTACTACGAGCCCCTGCTATAGGATATAGGATGAGAGTATACTCGGTCATAGCTAAAAAAAAATCTAATCTATTTATTTTACTATCCTTATCATTTTGAATATTTGCTTTCTTTGAATATTACTGTCCTTCTTTGATGGTATCGTATCTTGTGCCTTATTTGACTTTTTCTTTTTTTGATCTGTCTCCAAGATGACGTCGATGACCAGATCACAAAGATCAGGACCTGTAGCTTCAGAGAGGTCTGCCACCCGGGCAGCTGAAGTTGCTCCTTCTCTCTCCCATGTTCACATAGGAGTTTCGGTAGCTTTCGGGGGTCCTCCTCCCCCACCTTTCCAGAGGGCTGCCCAAGTTGTTGAGGAGGACCTGCCCCTCCGCCAAAGTTTGATTTTCCTGAAGGAGTGCCTGCTGATGGGGCACATATGTTTGCTTTGATCCAGGGCATGGTAGATGCCCATAGGGTATCAGTAGAGGCTTAGCATATTCAGGCTGAGGCAAAGAGGGTGCAGGCAGAGGCGCACCAAGCATAGATGGAGATGATGAGAGAGAGTATGTAGAATGCTTACCATATGGATCTACAGGTAGTAGAAAGAGTTGCCCAACAGTATCCTGGTCAGCCGTAGCAACAGAGGCTAAGCACTATTGTTGACTTCAAGAGGATGTCACCTTGGGAGTTCAAGGGTACCGAGGGAATACTCTTCACTGACAACTGTTTGGAGGATATAGAGAGGATCCTATGTTTGACTTAGATTCCATAGATCTTACAGATAGATGCGGTCGGCAGCCAGCTGTTTGATATCGCACTCACTTGGTATCACACGGAGCACAGGCTTAATGCATGAGGACTTACTTGGGATGCTTTTAAGGAGATTTTTAAGGAAAATTTCTTTCCCGACGTGGCCTTGGGAGCCTTGGAGAGTTAGTTCCATGACTTAGGCCAGGGGAACATGTCAGTTGATGAGTACACCGTAGAGTTCTGTCGTTTGAGCCATTTTACAACATCCATGATTCGGGACCCAGGAGATCGAACCCGGAAGTTCAGGAAGGGGCTAATGAGAGAGATCAAGTCGCGCACATCTGGTCGTCGCATCGCTACATTTGAGAAGATCTTGATAGATGCCCAGATTACTAAGGATGATCTGGATCTCAGGCCCAAGAGGGTCATGATGTTTCTGGAGGTGCGAGTGGCAGCGCGAGACTGGCCAAGCTTCCCATTTTCAGCAGCAGCAGAGACCATTTCAGCATCAGCACCAGCACCAGCAGTAGGCACCAGTACGTTGACATGTTCAGCAACAGCTACAGAGGCAGACCCAGCCAACTATCTAGTATGCATACTATGGGAATACATAACACACGAGGGACATCTACAGGAAGAGTTTGGGTACATGTTTGTCTTGCGAATCATCATCCCATCAGTTGAGGGATTAACGATCGATCATTTAGTAGTGACTTAGAGCCTAGCATTTATATTGTATTTAGAATTGTTCTACTTTGAGATATTCTGAGTTTTACTATGTTTGAGACTTATTTTGTTATTGAGTTAGCTAGACTCTTAGACTTATTACTATTATTTTGAAATGTTTAATTCTAAACTATGTGTTAGAACTTCTTTTATATTATTTTATATCTTTATCGTTCCATTCATCTTCCTATAGATTATTTTATGATTCACTATATGTGTTCAACATTATCTTAAATTTTATCTTGTCCTCCTTATGGAGTTGAGATATCATTAATATATTATATATTAATGTGAGTTGTGTTAGTTTAAAGTATGACCTAGACAATATTCTACCACTGATGCTGTGGTATAGGCTGGACGTACCCACGACTCATACCCAATTTTTAGGTACAGGTCGTGATAGCCTGTGTGGATGCATGATCAGCGTCCGGATTATCAGGTTCAAAGAGTGTAGGCTCCATAGTTGGATAAGGCACACCAGCCTTGGTGACCCAAGTCCTGCGGGTCTTCTTCGGCTTTGCTAGCCTTGTTGAAGGGATCGTGCTACCCTCATAAAGCATCTTTTCAAAAGCTTGTTGGTCGAAGCGTACAACCAACATTCTCTGGGTGGATCCCAGTTTTTTCGCGTTGGACTGTATCACGATATTTTTATCAGTGCAAAAAGATATCCCCAACAGAGTCATCATTCTTGCTCCGATACAAAAATTCAGTTATGCTAACTTGGTTTTGTATATTAAAAGCAAGAAAGTAAAAAGAGTCCTTAAAAAAGAAATCTAAGTATAATTAAGATTCTGGGGAGTGTGACAATGAAGATCGAGTACTGCAGCTAACTCCTTTACTCCGTTGACTGTCCAACGATGAGAAAACTTGCTAGGTCGCTGGCTCATTGTCACTAAAGACAACAAATAGGCTCATGTATATGCTTTCTCCGTATTTCTGTACCTCTCTTCCTCCTGTATGGGAATGCATTCCAGCTATTTATGGCCATCTATATTAGATGGCTTATGCGCGCATATGCTATGCACACATGTCTGGTTGCCGCATGACCATTCTTAATAGAATATAGTTACAACCGCGAGCGCATGCTACGGCTAGGCTGCCATGTGGCATTAGCTATGATGTGCTTGTTGATGAGATCTTGGCCTGGGTTGTTTTCTCCCATTGTGTTCGTGACTTAGTCATCTCAACACGTGGTATCACGCCCCAATACCAAAATACGGAGATGGACATGGCCATCTACCCCGTACATGGTATGGAATATCGTACGACGACCACTGCTGTAACTAAATAAGGGGGTGCATACTATAATCAAATTATTTAAGGTCAGGCAGAGCATCTATGTCTCATTCAATCAAACAAGAAGCAGTAAATATAGAACATATATGATAAAGTAGAAAGGTATCCCAAATGCTCTGTCAAAATATTCTAGAAATTAGCTGTACAAAATAAGAAGTTAGTAGAGTAACAGAAGTACATGACCGTGATCAGCTGCAGTTTGATTAATTACAATCATATAAAGGAAACTGAATGTCCAGATAATCTGGCTAATAAGTATCGATGGCTAAATGTCCAAAAGAGTATAATGTACAATGACGAGCAGGGAAGAAGAAACTCACTCGTGTCCCTCAGTGACCATCTGTCGGGTGCGCTCTATTATTCAGGGGTAAGTAAGTTGGATCCTCAAGTATTGGCCCTAAACCTGGAAATGCAAAACTAGTAGGGTTAGACCCCAAATAGCAAGTACTACAAGGAAGCACGAATGAAGAAACAAAAACCCAACCTGTATATATATATACATAGTTCTTGAACCAAGAATCATAGGCATATGCACCATCATCGAGGCAATATGACACTCTTACACTAAACAAGGATAAGAACTGCCATATCACATCGAGATAACGTACATCCTCTGATTTAGGTCAAGTTATAGGATTTTGCGTTGCAATATCTACACATAGCCTATCATAGCATAATAGTCCAATCCTAAAACCAAACCAAGACAAGGGTTGAATCATCATACCATGAGGGTCCATGTTCCTAAACTGCTAACAAAAGATACAATCACAGTCAAGTTTAATTATAAAATAGCCAATCACTTGTACGATAAGCTAGATGAAGTCCGGGTTATCCTAGAATTATAATGCAAATAATAGAAATTCTCAGATCGTGTGCTGTTCAAGCGGGGCTAGCCGAGCCATGATAATAGTCACATAGCACGTAGTATTATGTACCAGTCCCTTGTAAGGCCACCGTGCTAAAATCGTATAGAACATATAGTGCAATATAGTAATTAGATATTGTAATCCACTAATACAGACTTAAACAATATATATGGGGTTCAGCGTTGGATACCCCAGATAGAAACCTGAGGGTAGCTTATCATACACGATCTCGGGATTCCATCCCTCCCAATGCTCTACAAGTTTTAGTTACCTAGTTAACCATATGGTTAGCTAAAATTACATGGCGTGGTCACATAGTCATTTCTCCTTTTTGTCGTACCTTGGTACGATCATGCTAGAT